>JAVTVX010000012.1:14752500-16190000 GCA_033439265.1 Dillenia suffruticosa | reverse complement strand
ATATTATAATAATTAAAATTACATATATATAAATTCTTTTATATTTTATATTACATATTTTCTCATATTTAATAAATTATTTTCTTAAATCATAATTTTATTTTTTATATTATTTGTTTTATAATTAATAATCACATATATATTAAATATAAGAAAACATAAAAGAATTTTTATATAAATATTAATTATTTTAATATATTGAATTATTTAAAAGTTAAAAAAGAAAAAGAAAAATAATAACAACAATCACAAAACATGTTGTAATCCGATGATTATCACTTTAATGCCTCATAATCTCAATTTGAGATTCAAATCAATATTTAAATAATTTTAAAAAAATTTAAAAACTTAAAAAATATTGATTTCACACTTTGAAAGTGTGAGATCAACATTTAGAATGTAAAATCAACATTTTGAGAATAAAAAATTATTATATTTAAATAATTTTATTTTAAATTCACAATAATTCGGTAAATAACCCCTATGACTCTCATCTTGTTATCAAGCTCAATTTTTTTTTCTCTACACGTGCAGAACTCACTTGCTTCTTCCTCCTCTCATCTGAATTTCAACTACAACTCTCTCTCTCTCTCTCTAAAAATCTCTCTTATTTCTAAAATTTATTTCATAAACTTATAAAATCATCAATACAGCATTATTATAAGCTTCATTTACGATATCAATTCACCTTCCATTGCCAAAAGTTTACTCCACCGTTGTGTTTCTCTATTCTCCGATTAATGAATGATTTTTACTCCTCTTACACATTTGAACATTTTGCAATATTAAAAATGTTTTTTAAATTATAGTTTGTCTTAAATTATCACCCACATTAAACGTGATTTTTTATATTTCTCATGTGAGCATTTTTTTTTTGGTTAAATTGATCTTTGATTTAATCATTCTTCTAGTCTTAGAACTCATTTTCAAACCCCAATTTTTTTAATTTTTGAGGAATATTTTTTCCTTTTTTTATTAAAAACTCAAAAAAAAAAATCTTTAATAGACATTTGTTCATTTTTTAACAACAGACTATTTTTCAAAATACTGTGAGAAGTGGGCATTTTGATGAAATCAAAATGATTAAATCATGGGAGTCAAAATGGATGAAAAGCATACGCCAAAATAATTTTAAGTTTGATTTCATCAAATTGCAAAGCGATTGTATGCCAAAAAATAAAGATGAAAAGCAAGCGACGAGAACAAGTATAAACAGAGGAAGTGGTTGACTGTTCTTGAGATTAAAAGAATAATTTAAAGCACTCTCTACCTTATTCCTCTTTATCTTCTCCTTCTAGTGGGAAATATCAATATCAGTGTTTGATGAACTAGAAACCATCATCTCTTTGTGTCTCTCTGGCAAAACATAAGACTATACAAACTTCAACATTTGAAAAATCAAACCTCCACTTTGAAATCAATGCAAAGATCAAACAGTAAAATGTTGGTAGCCCAGTTCTACTTGCTAAACCCTCAATATAAACAAAAATAAGGATCCAAATGCTGCCTGCATGTGTTAGTTCTCAATACCAATATCATTTTAATGGGACACTCATCCAAATATCTTTCCCCCACTAAACAAACCTACCATCCCCCATAGACAGGTTAAACTCTTTTATAGCTCCGCCAAATATCTCCCTTAACAAGGTATGGTATATATATATTTTTTTATAAACCATTGATATCTAATAACAGTTTAGCTCGACTAAATTCGATTTGAGTCAAATTGGACATTTAAGAGATAAAATTATTTCGATATCTATTAGTGCTTGTTTTTGCCATACACATTGAATTCTATACCTTATTTAAGAAATACTAGTATCTAATTATTAAACCAAGAAAACATTGATCCTAACAAAGTATTTGTTGCAGTCATTTTTGTTTAGGATTCTTCTAGCCTTGCAAACAACATGATATCATTAGTAAAAAGGGGGTGAAAATTTTGAAATGGGCAACTTTTTTAGCTTAAGAGGCTTAAATCTCCCCTCAAAACAAGCTTTTTCCATGGAGAGGGCAAGGAACTCAAGACCGAGGATGAAGACATGGCAAGATGGTCTCCTTGTCTCAAAACTAACTCTAGAAGGACAACTCCACTTACCTGGGGCTAAACTGATTGTAGGATATAAGTTAATATGAGTCTGCCCATATACTCTTCCAAAGATATAAAAGAATTTCCACAAATGAAGGTCCAGGCTCACTAAACAAAATAATTAGAGACCTACACCAAATGGCAATTTCGGCCATGACTTGCTCTTGTCCAACATCTGCTTCACATGTTCCTCCTCCTCCTCAAGTTTCTTTCTCCGGGCAGCCTCTTCCTTTTGTCTTTGAATCAGCTCTAATTCCCGGTATCTTTCTTCTTCCTTTCGCTGCAGCTCCAAAGCTTCTTTCCTCTATGCTTCTTCTACTCTTCGTCTATTCTCTTCAAGCATCCTATCTAGCTCTTCTCTCTCCCTCTGTGCTTGCTCTTGTTGGGTATTATAATTTGAAGAATTGATGTTAAACCACCAAAGAAACAAAGAACAAAAAAAGGCTAATTTAGCTTCTCTTAATCACAAAAATAATTATAAAACCTGAAAACACTAATTTTGTCCCATCAAGTAAGAATATAGAACTGATTACAACTGAATAACAGATTGAAACAGGTGTCATACATAGGTTCTGCAAAATATGAACTCCATCTTGAATGCTATGAGTGAAAATAACAGATAATCACGTCTTTTATTGGATAGAAAAATAAATTTATTAAAGACAAAAGAAAGAAATTAGCCAGGAAGATAAGAAATCCACAATGACAACAAATAAAATGCCAATGAAGAACTGCAAATCAATGTTGTCCCACAAGAGAGAGACCGAGAGTTTGATTGCTGAAGATCCTACCATTGCGCTCTACCTAGATACACAAGTGCCATAACAGCACTTCTCAAAAGCAAAGAGGCATGCTTCCGCCCTTTAAAACCTCTAGACTTTGTGAAAAGCAAATCAAGAAGAAATCCAGGACAAATCCACCGATTATCATAGATTGCAAAGAGGCGAATCTTTTATCCCCATGAGAATTTTTTATTTGTTTATCACGAAATTTAGAGTTCTGGGGGGGGGGGGGAAGATGTTGTGTGCTTTTGGCTATTCCATGGTAAATTTGGAGAGGGCAGGATCCTAAAATCTTTTGAGATCAAACTATTGCAGCTTCTCTTTTATGGTTTTTATTTTTATTTTTATTTTTTTATACTTTTCGATGAGCTAACACTTCGAGATTTAATGAAAATTGTGGCCTAGAAGATTGAAAGAGGGATCGAAGAGCAATTGTGTATTAGTCTTTTTATTCTGTTAAATTTTCTTCCTTTTTTACTTCCAAGTGAAGTTTTTTAATTTTTAGGAGTTTTTGTACAACTTTCATACATCTAATATATTCTTCTTTTTGTATCAAAAGAAGAAAAAAAAATTCTCAACGCCACCATTTGGTAAACAATCTCATTTACAACATTTAGCTCTAGGATAAAAAATAAATACACAAAATACAACTAGAAAGAAAAAACTAATATATAAAGTTACTACAATTTTTCCATTATTATGGCCATAATAGAAGATACCAAAACTTTCACACAGGTTTACAAAGAAGGGAGAGATGGAAAGAAGACCATAACATATTCGATGTTTAAAAACAATTTTAATTTTTCAGTAGCTAACACATTACTTAATTTAAACTATTAGCTTAAAAGTTATTATATCATTTTGCATGTCTTTTTATTGACATAAAATTCCATATGAGCATTTTTCAACAACATGGAAATGCCACAATGTCACTTAATAGTTGCATAGACTTGATTGACGGTCATGCTAATATGTTACAAGTGACGATGAAGCATTCAGGAAAGCATGCTAATGGATGCCTCCCGAGTACATTACCCTAATCCGTCAAAATCTTGCATAACAAATGCACATCAAAAGTCCAAGGAAAGGGAAGGAAGGGCCCAAAATGAAGTTACCAAGACTCAAGAAGCTATCCAAAAATGGACAGAATGTAGACTCAATCAGACACCTTTTTAGAAGCCCAAAAAAAGGCCCTAAATGGGCTGGCCAATGAGGGTTTTTTAGTCCACATAATGAAGCATCAAAACGCATTAAAAGGGTCCAAGAAAACTTCATTCACGGCTCAAGAAGAAGCCCAAACAATGCAGGGGCAGAATGGACAGAATTTATAACGGCTAGTTTTTTGGTTTGTGTCTACCGGCTAGTAAGATCTTTTATACTATAAATAAGTCTCTTCTCTTCACTTGTAAATCATCTTGGAGCATGTCTCCTACTAGTCTCAGAATAAAGCATAAAGTCTCTAAAATTGTCTTCATGTATTTTTAAGTATGGTCTCAATTCTTGTCATTTGTATTTGATACATCATTAAAGAAATATATTGAGTTTATCCTTATGCATTCAAGCGCTCATTCTTTTTGTTGTTCATCAACACTTACAAACACACAAACACAAAGCATTCAATCCATTGCTTAAACACAAAACCCTAGCTCAATCACTTACACTTCCGCACTCCAGATTTCAACATGGTATTAGAGCGGGTTTCTTTCCCCCTTCTAAATTCCAAAAGTTACCCTCAATGGGCTGTCATTTTTCAAAGGCTCCTAAACTTGTCTGATTCATTGGAGCATATCCAAAATGAGTCTCTTGAAGCATCAAACCCCAAATATGAGCAATGGAAGAGGGAAGATGAGAGCATCATTCTAAGATTGCTCAACTCAATGGACGAGGCACATCAAAGAATGGTGACCGGCTGTCCAAATGCAAGGGCTGTATGGGACTTCTTGAAGAGGCTGCACAGCAACGAGCACATCTTGGGGAGACTTTTTGAAATCAAGCAACAAATCTTTAGCCTTCAAAGAGGTGAAAAACTCTCCCCCAGACCCTTGATGACTTCAACAAACTATGGAGTGAGCTTGAAAGTTTAAGGCCACCAACAATGGACATGAAGATTCTTCTTCAAAGAAGAAACGAAGACAAGGTGTTCGCCTTCCTCATGACTCTCAGAGACGCATTCAAGGAAGTACACCAAAAGATCTTGAGACAAAAGAACTACCATCCTATGAGGAGGTACTAACAATGGTCCAAAGAGCCGAAACCTCTAAGAGGCTTGAGGAAGAAAGCCGATCACAAATGGAGGTCTATGGTTTCAAGGCAACATTGGAGGGTCAATATATTGAGATCATGTGTCCCCATTGCAAAAGAAAAAACCATACCAAAGAAAGGTGTTGGGACTTGTATCCAAACTTCAAGCCAAACGGAGCTAAGCCGGACCAAAGATGAAGCAAGCTACCTTCTAAGGGTAAAAATTCCATCCCTAACTCAAATGCATTTAAATTTGTGTATTGCCATATTAGAAAAACCTCATGCACATCTAGAGAAGGATATACTTATGTCATAATATTCATTGATCATTATTCTAGATATACATGGGTGTATATACTGAACCCTAAAAGGCATGGCCCAAGCACAAAATTCATTTAAAAAGTATTATCATCTAGTCACTAAATTATATAATGTATCAATTCAAACATTTAGGACGAATGATAGACAAAAAGTTTGCCCTAACTTTGAAAATTTTTTAAAACAAAAAGGGGATTGAACTAGAAATTGCGAGTCATGAAAACCTTATAATAAATAAGGAAGACATAAATATGCTAGCATGTTTTTTATTAGAAAGGGCACATATGACTCACGAATATTGGCGTGATACAATTAACACCACTACACACTTATACAACCACATTCCTTAAAATGCACTAGACGATAAGTCTCCATTAGAAACGATTAGAAGTAGCAAACCAAACCTTATACATAGAACATTCGGGTGAATTTGCTACATAAAAAGGGAACGGTGCATATTCTTAGGATATGGTTTTAGAAAAGATGGATATATTTGCTATAATCCTAAAACTAACACGGTATACATGTCGAAAGATATGAAATTTACTGAAAATGAGTATTATTTTGTAGAATTAGATGATAAAATACCACTGAATCAGCCTATGGAAGCTCCAATTAAGGAGCAAGGGGGAGAACAAGAATGCCATGTGCATGTAGCATGTCACTTCCAAGTCATTAAGGGGGAGCCAAAAGACAAGGCCTAAAAGAAAAAGAAAATGAAAAAGAACAAGAAAAAGAAGGCCTAGGAAGCTCAACCATTTGACTCTACCTTCGCAAGTCACGACTCCATGGAATTTCACTTGTCGGACTTGAGGGAGAGTGTTGCAAGTGACGATAAAGCATTCAAGGAAGCATGCCTAATCCGTCAAAACCTTGCATAGCAAACGTACATCAAAAGTCTAAGGAAATGAAGGAAAGAAAGGACCTAAAATGAAGCTACCAAGGCTCAAGAAGCTGTCCAAAAATGAACAGAATGTAGACCAATTAGACACCTTATTAGAAACCCAAAAAGAGGCCCTAAATGGGCTGGCCAATGAGGGTTTTTTAGTCCACATAATGAATAGTCAAAACACATTAAAAGGGCCCCAAAAAACCTCATTCACAGCCCAAGAAGAATCCAAACAATACAGGGACAGAACGGGCAGAATTTATAACGACTAGTTTTTGAGTTTGTGTCTACCGGCTAGTTTTTGTATCTACCGGCTAGTAGGATCTTTTAGGTTACAAATAAGTCTCCTCTCTTCACTTGTAAATCATCTTGGAGCTTGTCTCCTACTAGTCTTAGAATAGAGCATAAAGTTTCTAAAATTGTCTTAATGTATTCTTGAGCATTATCTCAATTCTTGTCTTTTGTATTTGATATATCATCAAAAAAATATATTGAGTTTATCCTCATACATTCAAACTCTCATTCTTTTTGTTGTTCATCAACACTTACAAGCACACAAACACAAAGCCTTCAATCCATTGTTTAAACACAAAACCCTAACTCAATCACCTACACTTCCGCAATCCAAATTTCTACATAATAAAGGTACCAAATATACAACTTTTGGATAAAATATGTACCTTAAAAGCACGGGTTCAAAGTGAGTTTTACCTCCATTATTTTCTAATAGAAAACATCACATGGAAAGTGGTAACATTGATAAAGAAAGAACAACACCGTGTCCTAGCATTTGAGTAAAGAGACAATGCAACTAGTTACATATAGACCAGGAAAAAAACTTACTTCTTTCCGCCTTGCTTCAGCAAGGGCAGCTTCCTTTTCCTTTTCAAGTTGAGCAGTAACATCATCAAAAAGTTTTTTCCGGGCCTCCACTGTTCGCCTTTCTATTTCTAATCTAACTTCCTCAGAATTTAACTTCTCCTCAACATTTTTACGAATTGCCTCTTCCACTCTCTTTGCAGTCTCTTCTTCTAACTGTTTCAATTCTGCCTCATGTTGACGCCTCATATGAATCCATATAGAAAAATAACATGGTCAGAGATGCAGAAGTAAAGCGGCAATAACAGGATTAAGTGCAAAGCAGCCAAAACCCTTTGATCAATTAGAGAAAAGCTATATTACAAATCAAAACTAACCGGAAAAAGCAACAAACCTCCTGAACTTCAAAGGGAAAACTCTATTCTCCTCCCTTTGGTTTAGTCCAAAATTACTTAGCCACTGTGATTTAAACATGTTAACATACCTCTGGTGCTTCCATCTGTTGGCAGAAGTGGTACATCCTCTAGTTTTTTCCATAAAAAATTACTCAATCCTATTGTGACTTTAAATTAGTACCAAATGGCCCTTTTTCTTTTGTTTTGCTATTAGTCAAAATAAGCCCTCCACTAAATCCTTAGATAGAAAAAAAACTTAGTGATAACCACAAGAGGGTACTGTAAAACATTTTGAACCATATGAGAGTCAAGTGATTTTAAGGCCAAATTGTCATCCACAAGTTTCTTGTGATGAGTCTTGGATGTGCACTTTTGGAACTCTTAATCAAAAACTTTAACCTGACTCTCTTGTGGTTTGATTTGATTTGAAATCACTTACCTCCTTGTACTTTTAAGTTGTTATCCATGTAACTGCTTTGCTTTGGTTTATTAGTAGTGAATCTTCTATTAAAGCCTTTCATGGCCAACACAAACGGATGGTCATTTTTCTAACAACTGTAACCACAAGGGGATAATTTGAAATATTTTGAATCATAGGACAGCCAAGTGACTCTAAGGCCAAATCACTATCCACAAATTTCATGTGATGCAAAACTAAGATGTGCATTGTGGTCCTCTTAGTCAGTAGCAGAGAGGTTGAATAAGCCAAAACGAGGATATTCCATCAATGATGGAGAATCCTATGCTATGGTTTAGCTTTGTGTCATATGCATAAGGAAATTTTATTCTCTTCCAACTATCATGGCCACATTTCTTGAAAGAAGGCCTTTGTGTGTGTGTGTATGTGTGTGAGAGAGAGAGACTAAGAAAAAGGAGAGAAAACAAAACAAGATCAGTACTAAAGGGCGAAGCAATTTCACTGAATTCTTTTCATAACACTAAAGGTCCCCCTTGACATGTTGAGTCATTTAAATCTCAAGGCATGTTGAGTCATTTAAATCTCAAAACAAACACCTAAAACAGACCTTCAAATTAAACTAAATGCACAAAATAACATACCAAAATACAAGAAGAAAAATTTACTGCATACATCTAAATTGTACTATATCTAAAAATTGTGGATGTTCTTGAACATTTTCTGTCTCCATGAAGTTCTTTACCACTGATCATTTTGCAGACCATAAAGGCACCTAGGAGGGGGTATTGCCTAGCATGGTCAGGTCAGTACCAATACTGCCATTATCAATTTGTAAATCCATGTAGTAATTTTTACTTATTCCAACCACCAACTTGATGTTGAGTTGCTCCTTAAGAATTATATGACATATTTGTCCCACATTTTGTAGTCTATCCAACAACTCACCAATTTTCAGCAGCCACTTATCACCTTAAAAACCAGTAATCCTTCCTCAGAAAGTCTTCCCACTATGAGCCAACATTAAATCAATGTAAGCTTTGATGATAACTGATACACGATGACTTCTAGGGGTTCTCATGTTGAAGGTTTGACAGTTTTGTGGATGTAAAATGCGGAATTAATAAATTGGTTTCTATAGATTAAGTAAACAATTTAGTTGAAAGAAAAAAAAAATAGATAGAGGAAAGAGGATGGGTGCACTATGATCATTCTTGTACTCCTTTGTGCATCACACCTAGGGCAAGAAAGCACACACTTTCTCAAAACTTGAGAAGCCAAAGCAAACTTCTGGAAATCAAATTTCAATTCCCCAAATAATATAGAAACTATCACTTGGATCAAAATTTAAACAATTCCACACAGTGTTGGTGAATGGAAGCACTATGCTAAAATGGCATGAACAGTATTGTAGTGCAAACTAAACAAATTGTAAAACTTAATAAAGTTCCTAGATAGATTTCCTATATTCATCATACCACCAAATCAAAGTCAAACCGTACAGTTATCTTTGCTTTGTCACCTTTTGAAAAATGTTTTGGTGACATTTCTTTCAAGAACGCCATATTAATAGAGCACATACTTCATCAAGCATGGATTTATCAGAATGAAGTGTCATTAGTTGAAATTTGTTAAAAAGAAGTTACATAAAACCATCAGGATAGTGATTAGGTCACAACATGTTCAAAATGCAGTTACTATACCTTTTCTTTTCTTCTTCTTCTTTTCTCACTTTCTCAGTCGCACTTCGGCGCTCACTTGATCCAAGACTAGGACTCCGGGAACCAAGTGGAGAAGATAATGAGTTGCTCCTACTTCTATGTCTCCTAGATCGCCTTGATGTTGGAGAGCGATCTCTTCGTCGTCTATGCGAAGGTGAACGACTTCTACGACGTCATGGAGAATTAGAACGACTGCTTCGCCTGCAAAATAAAGAACTAATTTTCTTGACTCAGAAATTATTCCCCGGCCAGATAATTTACAAAGAAAAATAAATCCTGAAGTAGATCAGTATCACATGCTGTAGATTTGCCTCATCAAAAAACTAATTAAGACATGCATGTAGATTTGCCTCATCAAAAAACTAAATAAGAAAAGTTATTCTGAAGTATTTGAGGAAAATAAATATGGGAATAAAATTTATCTTTTGACTGATCTAAGAGAAATATAGAAAGTTGATCCAGGAGGACTGCAGAGGATATTATTCCCTAATATATAAAGTTGTATTCCGAAGGGTCTCAGTGATGATCCATGTTAGTATGATCCACTGTGAGTGATAGAGCATCATAGTTTGAGAGCCCTCTTGAGATTGAGGAGATCGAGATGGCTATGCTAGACATGTCTCCTGTTGATTTCACCTTGGGTTTTCTATTCGGATTGCTAAGATTTTGTAATTTCGGACCTTTATAAGGTGTCTGAGAAATTCTTTCTTAATGGACCTTTATCACCTTTATTCCTAAAAAGGACCCATCATCAGTACCTTCATTTTAGAGCAACTAGTATCTCATTTGGTCCACAATAAAACTCTATATAAAAACAACTAATAGCCTCTTCAATCCCAACTGCAATCATTAGTTAGGCATTATTACACGACTATCAAGATATAATTGACATAAGGTTATGTCATATTTCCATTTATTTAGAACTCAGTTCATCTATTAATGTTATTGAGGGAAGACAGAGTTTCTAGATAAGTGTAGCATTATCTGTGACAAGGAAATTCAATTATTATCTTAGAAATTAAATTGAAATTATATTAAAATTAAAAAATTTACAAATAACTTCTCACTTCTTAATAATCAATAACCATCCATTCTCTCCTATCATTTGTCACATGCCTTTTTTCCTTTTTCCTCTTCAACCATTCAAATCTTCTTATATACTCTCTCTTTCTAAACTTGCTCTCTCTCTTAAAATGTTGATAATTTTTTTTTTCCACGTGTGTGGCAGATTTCTCATAATTATGTAATAAAACAAATCATACATGGGAGAAGCCACATTATTTGGTGGGATCAAAGTTGTCAAAAACTTAGATGAAGTGTATCTAAATTGAGGAATTTGGTGCATATCTTATGCCATATTTTACATAAATCTTTAATGGTAAGATAAATATGAATTCTGATACATGATTTATATTTAGAAGAAATTTCAAAATCATATTTTTTTATTTCGAAGAAATTTTTTACTTTCATACATTATTTAATTTTTCAAATTCTAGGAATTTTATTCTTTTTTGTTATTGGATTTTCAATATTATGGTTTGCATAAAATTAAATGTCAATAGTATTTTTGGATAAACTCTTCCAGAAAAGTTTAATGAGTTATAGGAAATTTAAAAGATGAAGTAAAAATGACACGGAAAAAAGGAGTAATTATACTATCAAAGTTGCTACCTGATTTATTTCAATTTGGTTATTAGTTTATTAATTCATTACTTCTACATTTCTTAAAAATATATTCTCTATAAAATCAGTTTTTCATGAAAATGGTATTGACAACTATGGGTGTCACTTTCAAGGAGGGCCAATTTCAAAGAGGAAGGGATTGAAAGATGGTATTTTGGATAGCTAAAATGTGGTTACCAAAGCTGCGAAGAGTTACAAGACAGTGTAAGCTTGAAAACAACTTTCAGGATTTCCATTACATTTCAACCCATGTGAGCTTCTTGTTCCATCCAAAAAGGAAGCATCACCATGTATCCAAGGCTCTTCTCCTCTTCTCATCATGCCCCTGCCACCAAATAAAGTGGAAGCATCACACAGAAGGAGAAAATCCTAATGCATTTCTCGTTTGCAACCTGAAGGAGATGATGAACTGATTCTTCGCAATGTTTCTCACAAATCATCTGTAAGCAGATACTGGATTAGATCCTTCTAGTAGAATTCTTCTCGAGCCAAACTAGAACTTCAATAGTACAACTCCACACCCCGATGATAACAAACCCTTGCTTTTGGTGAAGCCAGATTTGAATCCTAGTCACACTTTGAAGGGACAAATTACTTCTTTCGATTCTCATCTTAAGTATATGTATATGCTCATGCATGGGATAGAATCGAAGTATTTACGAAATTTTCAATTAACTTCGAACATATATTGTCTCTTTTTCTATAACTAAATCCACAAATCTCCCAATGGAGTTTAAATTACTTCCAAATCTACTCTCGCTCTCTCTCTCTCTTTCCCTTTCTCTCTCTCTCTCTCCCCTTCTCTCTCCCTCTGTCAATCCAAATGGGGGTATGGCTTCAATAGTCCCAGCAAAACATTTGGATTTTGTGAATTGGGCAATTGAAGTTTTAAACTTGATAGCATTATTCATTTTGGAAAAGATAAAAATAATATTAGGGTTACAAATCTATGAAGCAGACATTACTAGCAGCAATTTGAATATGGATTTTAGGCTCTTCATTCCTGAGATTTTCCCAGAGTATGGTTTCTGACTACTGGCTACTACAGTAACAGAATTTGTAGGTTCCTAACTCTAAAGTAGTCAAAATTATAAATCCCTAAATCTCCATAGCCAAGTCCATTAAAAAGTAAGGAACGCAGAACAAAGAATAGTTTATCCGGAGAAAAAGAAGGAGCTGACCTAGAATAAGGAGAGCGAGTGTGAGAGCGATCCCGACGGTTTCTGCGGCTGTGCCGACAACTAACTGGGGATGGCGAGTGTCTTCTTCTGTATGATGGCGAACGCGAGATGCTTCGCCCCATTTTTTGTCAATCACAAGTTCAATAAAGCCCTCAACACCACCGATTTTGAATTTCAATTAATGTATAAGAGGAAATTATGTGACAAGTTGTCCCAAAATCCTAATTTTTGGTTTATTTTGGATTGGATTATTATCAGACTATTTTTTTATTTGAGTGCTATCACCCGCCAAGCAAAATTAGAGCTAAATATGAAAAATATAAATACATTTAACGTGCGGCTAATGTTGTTAGTGAAATCCCCTTAATCAAAAATAGTTTGGGATCACACTAGAAATAACAGTTAATTATAAAATTATAACTTTAACAGTTGAATTAGGTTTTATATTTTATCATAAAATTTAAAAAGATTTTAAATTTTACTTATTAATATTTGAAATTTAAAGTTTTTATAAATACAATAAATAAGGAACTTTTGTATTCAAGAGTTTTACGGCAAAAAAGATACATCTATGGAATATGAGATACATTATGGAGTGTTAAAGGGGTAAGTATGAAAATTAATAGACAGTTGGTCTAATAGGATGAGATAATAGTCCTTTCAATCAAGTTTTAAGTTAGGAATGAAAAAAAAATACTAAGAGAGCCGTCCCTACATAAGCCTTTCGCAAATATTTGAATCGGATTAATTGAAATATGATTTTGAATACCGATGGTAGGAAAAAAAGAAATAGATTCAAAAATAAATTAGATTTAGGAAATTATATTTTACTTTTGACGGCTGAATCCATATCATGTCTCTCTAATATAGTTTTATCTAGGAAGTTTTACACAATTATATGACCGATTGTGGATAGATAGGGATAATATAATTGTTTAAATAATCTTCTAAAAATAATATCGGAAACATGAGATGTTTTGGATGAGTTAATTATGTGAATCACTAGTATTTGAGATAATTAATATTTAGTTTTAGATAATTATGCTATGGGCTATTATGTTATTTGTTGGAGTCTTGTTCCACAAATAATGCTCTACTAACTCAAATGAGATGGCTCGGCTGTCTGGTGATCTTGAATAATAAAATCTGCAAAAAGACTACCGGAAGATACTCCCGGGAGTGAGGTTCCGACGCTTAAATTATAAAGCGGTTTTCAAAAGAGAGGAAACAAACTGAAATAAAGCTTTTTGTTGAGTTGAAGACAAGAAAATACATAAGTGTAAGCATAAAAGTTTGTGTGTATCAGTAATTGACTTAACGGGGTGTATATATAATTACCTGGTGTGAGAGACATATGCATGTGGGACGTTTAAACCCTAATTTTCTTATAGAAAATTCATAAAATTACTGGGATCACACCCAGTGGATTCCAAAAGATCTCAAATGCTCGACTCGAAAAGTTTTTACGACTATAGAGATTCATTTTCACAATTTGAAGTCTTCTTTCTGTTTACGAAAGATCCTGTTCGTATTTTTAGGCGAAGTGAATTTTCGTCTCATAGGGCCGAATGACGATCACCGAACACCAAGGAGGTGCTGTGATAGGCAACTGTCTACCGATGAAAACTTGATCGATGAATACCAAGTAGGTACAGACCGTGTCTATCTATTTAGGAGATAAATCCCATATTGACGATACGTTTTAGTCGATGTATTCCTTGGGCTAGGGGTCCGGAGGGTCTCAAGTCTCGTAATAATGACAGGTCTTCAAATTAAATGGTTGGTTGATCATGTGGCTGTCGATTGAGTGGGCAACAAGGACACTCGGAGTCGTTCTAGGCTAGTCTTGAGCCCAAAGTAGTTTGGACTATGTTGACCATATATTATCATTTACCCCACTCTTGTTGCCACTTTAAAGAAGGGGTTTCAAGAGTACAGTGTAGTGGGAACTTTTCGGAGCTTGTTAATCAAAGAATTCAATGCGACACGTGCTGTTTCAGTTACTACGAACCGTCTCCAACACACCTTTTATTCTGCACGACTATCGATTAGTTCTCCAATACCACCTTCACTTTTTTGATAGTTTGCTTTCTTAACGATTCAGCCTTTCGTGAACATCTTTTGTATGAAATGGCCATAAGTTTATTGTCTAGTTCTTTTTCTGTTATCGGAGTATTAAAAGCACAATGTCATAGGGAGAATTGCACAACGTTTGAAGCGCCATGCTATTGGGTGATAACTTTGAAATTGTATTGGCGATTGACGTTGATAGAGCCAATATGGCTTTGGGGAGTTGAGTATTGATGTACAAACAATAGATGAAGTATGGTTTGAAGGTGCTATACACCAGTCCCATCGCTAGGGTTCTGTTGTGTTAGAATATTTTTCCCACCCTATTGATTCTAAGCGCTTGACGCTTGGTATTTGCGATTATTTCTTTGATGAGTTTTTGTCACTTGCATTTCGATTTTGAAGTTTTAGCGTCCGTGTTTTCACTGAAAAAGTATGGGAATAAGGGTTCCACCATATGTTGGTTTTGTTTGCAAACTCGGTTAGCGTCAAACTAGAGATTCTTTTATAGTGAGACCATTGATAAAAGTTAGATGTACAAGCATTTCTTTGTTGAGTTCTCGGAGGAAGGCCTGATGTCGGAACTTCTGATGTCCAATACTGACCCGTTTACTAGGTTGAAACCACGTCAAGATTATCGTAATTCTAGCTTTGTCCGATTTGTAGGCAAATTTTGCAAGGCCTTGCAAAGAAACGTTTGGATCAAACATCTTCTGGATTACTAGATATTGCTAACGGGTCTGTTGCTCAGGGAAAAAGGGGCTCAAAAGGCCTTTGTTGCTTGAGAAGAAGAAGAAGAAGCTTGTAGATTTTCTGCATTCCTTTGCAAAGGAGGATCTGAGAGAGATCCCTACTCGTAATGGATGAAGGAGAGATCGACCAAAAGTACGTTGAGGTCTAGCTCGCCTAATTCGTCTCTACTCGCCTCATTAAAGGTCAAGGGGAGACGAGTACAACTGCAAAAGTCACTTGAGGAGGGGACTTGAGAGAGTTCGAAAGAAAGGTCCCTAGCTACTGAACAACTTGCCTAACCAATTGCTGACAAATTAGAGGAGGCCGATGATAGCAAACACGGAGGCTGGTGATAGTGAACTTGGAGGCCGGTGCTTTGTCGGTGGATCTAGCGAGAGTTCCCTGGCAAGAGAGCAGGTTAAAGGAAAGGAAACCAAAGTTGCCAGGATTATGGTAGTATGAGCAACTGAAGAGGCCGATGGCCATGTTCTTGGGGGCATAGAGGAGACAGAGGGGTTCTCCCCAGGGCGTCCTGAAGATGTTTGCCCTGGGTCGATGAGGGGGCCCGGTTCACGGCCATTTACTACTATTTCGTTATTGCCCTTGGACAAAGGTAGATGCATGGTACTCAAAGAGGATGCATTCCCCTACGCGATCTCTATTCAATCTTTCGATGGGCGTCGAGGTTTGAAGGAGTAAGGGGTGGTGACGATCTGTGTTGATGATAATAGTCATAGCTATATGGACGTTATCGAAGGGAGGCGGATAGCCGATCAGTTGGAATTCCATCATTTGTAATTGGAGCTGAATCAGCTCTCGCTTGAGTAGGGCGATCAAGCCTTGTTCTCTATTATTTTGACGATACCTCCTCTCCTCCTATTGTTCATTTTTCTTTCCCCCTTTTCACTAACTGATTGGTTTTTGTTTGTTCTAACCATAGTCTTGGCTGAGTTCTAAAAGAGGAGGAGAGAGCACATGCTGAGTCATGTGAGGCTTCGGGTCGACCAGATGGTGGTCAATTTGTCTTGGTTAGAGGATACCCTATTGTAGAAGGAAAGAGAAACTAAAGAAGAGAGAGCATTTATAGCAGATCTGGGAGCCCACACTCAGGAAATGGAGCAGTTAAAGGCTAAATGGTAGGTAGCACTCCTTTGATATGAAAAACTGGAGGCGGAGGCCAAAATTCGCGAGGCATACCTGCAAGCTGCTAGGACGCTAGCCGACATGCGTGACCAATCTTTTCAAGCTGCCGAGTGAAAGATAGCCGAGCTAGGGGCGTTATAGACCAACACGCGCACACTCAATGCAAACTTTCTGAGAGGCTTCAGTGTGTTATGGAGATTATCCATCAAGCAAGGTTGGCGAGCGCCATGCCTCAGGACATTGTGGACACCTCTTTTGAACTCGAGCCTGTTCCTGCCCCTATTGAGTCTAATGTACTTCCTGCTTCTTGATCGGGGTTTTTGTTTTCTTTTGTAACTCTTCCTTTCTATTTCTTTTTTAAAATTTATCAATGAGATGGTATTTTGTTCTTACTACGACTTGTGCTTCGTGTTGATAGTAGTACTTCTAGATAGATAGAGTATTACAGGGGAGGCATGTCCCTAGTTAGTGAGGTATTTGTCTGATAGTGAGTTCTTTCGATAAGCCATTTGGTACGTTGGGCCACAGGTGTTTAACGAGAAGGTAGGTTCCTTGTTGATAACAATCTGTATTCGCTGGGTAGGTTTAGCGATACTTGATTGTTTAGGGAGATAGATCCCTAAACAAGTCCTTAACAAGGTGGGTTCCTTGCTGATAACACTCTGTGTTCAGTAGGTAGGTCGAGTGATACTTGCTTGTGTTCGCTGGGCCAGAGATAAACTCCTTAACGATAGCCTCCGTTTAGGAGGACTGAGCGACACTAGTCTATTCGAAAAGATAAATTTCTAACGATAGACTCTGTTTGAGAGGACTGGGTGATACTGGTCCGTTCGGGGAGATAAAAGCCTAACGATAAGATTCATTCGAGAGAACTAACAATACTGGCCCG
Organism: Dillenia suffruticosa; assembly: GCA_033439265.1. Classification (NCBI taxonomy): domain Eukaryota; kingdom Viridiplantae; phylum Streptophyta; class Magnoliopsida; order Dilleniales; family Dilleniaceae; genus Dillenia; species Dillenia suffruticosa. The sequence goes on along the minus strand of JAVTVX010000012.1, from coordinate 16,172,633 downwards.
TATGACGAGATAAATCCTTAACGATAGGCTCCGTTCGGAATGAATAGGTGATACTGGCCTGTGCTCAGTGCATTCAGCTCGTTAAGAAAAATGAGACACATGGTTGAAATAAAATAATAATCAACAGATTAAGTGTTAAGTCTCGGTGCCGTAAGCTACCTATCAAGGGATACTACGAATGCAATCACAAAGAGAGAAAGGTTTAAAGTTTACTTAAGAGGAAATATCGGCGGTTTTAAATCATAGAGCAACATCCTGATAGCATTGGAGATCCTGAACTTAACCTTCGTATGCTTCGTACTCAGTAGTACCTCTAGAGCGTTCGGCCTAGGTTGTCCCAAGATAGCATTGTAGAGCGATGGGAATTTAACCACATTGAACGTAGCCGAGACTATTGCATGATTGGGTGGCATCCCAAGGGTCACAGGTAGTAAGATGGTGCCTTCAGGATAAAAGAAATCGCCTAAGATCCCTTTAATGGGTCTAGTATGAGAATGCAGGTGTGCGGGGGAGAAACCCATCTACTAAAAAAATTTCTAATAAAAAAGGTTGCAGCCAACCCCTTGGTCGAGAAAGACTCTTCTGACTTTGTATTGCCCAATTTTAGCTGTGATAATAAGGAAATCGTGTCGGTTTGGATCGACCCCCACCAAGTCATCATTGTTGAAATCGATCAAGAGTTTTTTCTTTTTGGGCTATTCTCCGGCACGGGAGGCGAGAATCTCTTTAAATGTGGAGCTAGATGGCTCTATCTTTTGAAAGATCGGGGTTAGTAGATACCCCATCTTGTTTATTCATACGTGTATTCGATCACATCGATGTAGTATTCGTAAGATGTGTGTTGGGGGTAAGGCTACGAGGGGTCGTATCTGCTTTGCACTTGGAGGATCACTCCATCTGGTTGGTTGTGGGTGTCTTCTTGGACTGGCTGGTCAACTCGCTTATTCTCTCACTTTGAACTGTGTGAGCTTTGAGGGAGGCCTTCTTTTTTTGCACTAATGAATCTTTGGAGTCGACCGCTTTGGATGAGGAACTCAACTTCATCTGTTAGCTTTTTACATTCATCAAAGAGGTGGTCATGGTTCTGGTGGAAGTGGTTGACTCTTGTTCTTTTTAGGATTGTCCTCCGTAGGACGAGGGGACCACCTGATATAGGGTTTATTCCGAATTTGGAGGAGCACCGGCTAAGAGTCTCATTCAAAGGGGTGTAACGAGTTAACTTTTGTTGTTATAGGGATCCTTCATCAGGTGTCTTAGGTGAAGACCGAGGTGATCAGTTACTCTCTTTTTGGGCTAGTCAGTTGTGTCGCCTATCAAAGGCTTCAGCATCCTCCGCGGCGATGTATTTCTCTACTCGAGTATAAAATTTCTGAATAATGGATGAAGGGTTCTTAATGATGGACATCTTCATTTCGGACTGCTGCAGTCCTCTAAGTAGTACTACTAGCATGATAAAATGGTCTAATCCGGAGGCCTTCATCATCTCTACCTTGAACTTCTTGAAGAAATTTCTCAACGGCTCATCTTCCCTTTATTATAACGAGAGAAGAGATATAGACTTTCTCTTGACCCCTCTACTGATAACAAAGTGTGTCTCAAACTATTGTCGAAATTGAGAACAACTCTTAATGCTGAACGGGGGGAGTGAATTAAACTATGTCAACGTATTGCTCTTCAAAGTTGTTGGAAAGTGTTTGCACATGAAGTTGTCTGACATGTCTCTCAAGATCATCACAAAGATGAAGTGGGTGACATGATTCTTAGGATCGATGGTGCCATCATATCTCTCTAAATACGAGAGAAACACATCATGAGACATTGGTTTTGAAGAGATCTTGGGATCAAATGGCGAGAGACCGATGGGATAGTAAGTAGGATCGTCTCTCTTTACGTTTGCTTGCTTTAGCTCATTTGTTACAAGTTCCTCGAGCTGTTTCCTTAGATCATCTGGGTTATGTCGGGATGTTACTAAGGCTCTCCGTGCTTTTTGGGCTCGAACCTCCGTGTATGCATGTGGCCCAATCTGTGAGAAAAGGATTGGGCTCTTAGTCGAAGGGTGTGACTGAGTTCTTCTAACTGCTTACTCATACTTTGTATTTTGGATTCCAATCTCTTTACTTGAGGTCGAGTGACCCTTGTAGGAGAAGCAGGAGTAGCAAAGGGTGTCGATTGTTTAGGTGGCCGGCTGGGAGTTGGACCTCAGGTGGATCAGTGATGAGAGGAAGTCTTGCAAGGTTGTTCATCACATGCTGTGCGGTATTCATCGGGGAGGCAGTGTACCCTTCCATTAAGAATGTAGCTTTGAAAGCAGCTCTGGTCATTCTCCGGAGAGGCATCCTCTCTTGATAAAATTATATAGGATAGACTTCTTTCTAGTCAGTTCCTACGAATGGCGTCAAACTATTGGAAGTTGGTTATGCTCTATAAATAGTGGTTTTGCTAACTCGAATAGCTCTTCCGTCTAGTGATCTTGAATAGTGAGACTACATCTTCCGGTGGGGAGACTCTGACATTCAAATTAAAGAGTGGTTTTCGAGAAAGAGAGAGGAAACAAATTGAAAGAAAACTTTTTGTTGAACAGAAGGCAAGAGAATGCATAAGCATAAACATAAGAGTCTGCATGTCTTGCTAATTGACTTAATAGGGTATATATATAATTATCTGGTGTGAGAGATGTATGCATGCAGTATGTTTAAACCTTAGTTTTCTTATGAAAGATCTTCGAGATTACTGGGATCACGGTGAAAGGATTCCAAAAGATCTCAAATGCTATCGATTAGGAAAGTTTTTATGGCTATAGAGATTCCTTTCCACAATTTGAAATCTCATTTCCATTTTTTGGAAGATCCTGTCTATATTTTCAGAAGAAGTAATATTTACCTCATGGGGCCGAATAACAATCACCGAATACCAAGAAGGTTCTGGGACGGGGTAACTGTCTACCAATCGAACTTGGTCAATGAATATTGAGTGGGTATGGACCATGTCTCACCATCTAGAAGATAAATCTCATGTTGACAACACATTTCAATCTATGTATTCCTTGAGCTAAAGGTCCGGATGGCCTTAAGTCTCGTAATAACAATAGGTTTTCAAACTAAACGATTGGTCAATCAGGTGGCTGCCGATTGAGCAAGCAATAGGGACATTGGGAGTTGTTCTGGGCCAGTCTTGAGGCTAGTGTGGTTTGGACCGTTTCGACCATGGATCATCACTGTTATGTTTTCAATGCTTTTAAAAACATGATCTTTATTTTTGGTTGATCATAAGAGATTATAATGAATGATGTTTGTAATACTCATATGGGAAATCATGTTGTAAGTATTATATATTTTATGATGATCCATACTATTTGAATAGTGAAAGAAAAACATTTTTGAACATAGTTGAAAATGATATCATTACTAACTCTAATCTAAAATCTAGAATAACACCTTCACTTGGGTCATATTATTAACGTTAATCACGATTGAGAATTTTGACCCAATTAGTTTTTAACATATTCTAACTTGTGCCCTTTGTCTTTAAGGACAGATGATTAGATCCTCTTTAGTGAACAAGCAAAAAGGGTAAAAAAATGTTTTAGAGATTATATATAATGATGTGCATGGCTTATTTAGTAGAACGGTTGAAGGATGATCTTTTTACTTAATTCTCTTAACTCATAATTATTTTATGCATATATACTTGTGTTTAAATTTAATGCAACTATGAACATTTCCAAAGGTTCAAGGACTCGATGGCTAAAGTAGAAAATTAAACACGAAAAAATATTAAATCTCTTCTATATAATCAAAGAAAAGAATATTTAATAATTGAGTTTGATAAATTATTAAAGAAATATGATACTGTTTTATTGTTGTCTTTTTTATGGACAATAGAGTTGAATCGAATATCTGAAAAAAGAAATTATAGTATCTGATATACAAAAACTTTTTTAACACTAACATTTTTTGTTTTTGAAATGTTTCCTATTTTCAAAATATTTAAATGCGTTAAATTAATTAATATTTATATAAAAATTTTTACATATTTTCCATATTTAACTTATTTAATTATAATTTTTATTTTTTTTATATTATATATCTTATAATTAATAATTTCATATTTGATCATTTTAGATTTTCATTATAAAGTATGATTATTCTATTATTTCTATAAAATAATTAATATTTATATAAATATCCTTATATAATTATATTTTTATATTTATGTGTTTTTTCCTGTTTCTGTTTCCTGTAATTTTATAAAATATCATTTTTCTATATCGTTTCATATCCATTTTTATTTTTGGGCAAACTAAATTGCACTCTATTAGATATAACGTGATCGAAGATGAGCTATACAGATCTTCCAATCTCATAACTGGTAAAAGCACCACAAATTATGATATACATTCTAAATGTGGTTCCTTCAAAGTCAGTAACTAAGCTCAAGTCTTAACCACATCGAGATTTGGGGATGTTTAGCTTATAACAAAAGGTTGAAAATCAACACGGTTAGAAACTGAATCAGAAAAAGGTAGATTTATTGGATATCCAAAAGATAGTTTTAAATATTAATTTTATTTTCCTAATAAGTAAAGAATTGCCATTAATGTGGATGTTTACTTTCTTGAAAAAGAGTTTATTCAAAAAGAATGAATGGATAAAAATATAAAACTAAATAAGAAGTCATTTGATCAACAAACACATCATATGGAAGTTGATCAACTTGTTGATGAGCTTTTACCGATTAACAATGTTATGAAATCTCGAAAGTCTAATATAGTATCTTATCCACCGAAGAGATTTGATTTTCTTTATAAGAATCTATAAGAGTTGTTCATTCGATAGGGATCATAATAATAGTTCTACTACATATGAACTATATAAGAAATATTAATTGTATCCCCTAAATCCATGTAAAATTGTTTTGCGTGATTTCTAGTGACCAATAAATTATTTTTGATTAAAATGTGTTTATTTCAACTTTGTTTCAAGTATCTTGAAGGATACTTCATTTTTAAGCAACTCAAAAAATGAGTAATGCAACATTCTAGTCCAAATATTTGATACCATTCATGATCATAGGGATTATGATTAGGTACTATAATCTAAAAGATCTTCAAGAGTCCATATCAAGTTCAATAAAGAGTTAGCATAGTGGATGGTGTAGTGAGTCTCAAACCAAGAGATATATGGATACATACATACATACATATATATATATATATATATATATATATATATATGATAAAAGTGTTGAATGTGATATGAAAATAATGAAAGTATAGTAATATGTTTATATCTATTAATCATCATTCCAATCATAATAGTGCATAATATGCTTTAATCTCAAACAATATACACATTTAGATAATTAGGGAATTATTGGAATCAATGTTTGTGCTAACTATACATGAAGGAGCAAATACCTTGTGACCCTTAATCAATTGGATATATGAGTGGCAAATTCTTAAAATAAGATTTGTTTCCTTAAACGAATGGTTATAAGATCCTAAAACTCTTTGAATGGTCGTTAACAAACTAAGTTAATGGTCAATACTACAAGATATAATTAAAATGGAGATTCTAATAGAGATCTTGCTAATTGTAAAACTAAAACAAATCATATAATTTATGTAATCAAGATGTAACAATATCCATCGCTCTTGATAACTCAAGATCATGAAATAAAGAGATTTAAATGCATGGTAAGCTTCGTTAGGATTACAAGTATTCATTATTAGAAAGGAGTCATGACAAATAATACTAAGTGTCACTCATAACTTATGATAAATTGAAAAATTTTGGTAACGATACCCTAAATAACGAAAATAATATGTTTCTAACATTCTCAAAGTGTTGAGCATAATTATCATTGCTATTTAGAGGTGAAATTAAAAATCACACACAATAGGACATTATCTCTCTGTTACTAATAATTCATGAATTGAATTTTTGCGCTTAATATGCATATATTTTTGCAAGGACCCTAACATGCCTTGATGCTTAAGTTAATGAAAAATCTAAAACGAAATAATTCCTTTAAAGAGTTACGAAAATTTCTATTTGAGAAAAGTTTCTATTTTAAAGAATGTTCTACGGTTATTAAATTTTTTTTTTAAGTTAGAAAATTGAATATTGCATAAAAAGGTTTATAGAAACTTCAAAAGTCATAGGAGTAAAGGGTAGAGAAATAGCATGGGCACCTGGCAACAGGCCACCATCATCCCATCAGCCGTAGGCTTGCAAGCCCGCAGGCCTATTAGCTCGCAGGCTTGCCGACCTGCTAGCCCATTGGCCCACTGGTCCGCAGACCCGCTAGCCTGCTAGTCGAAGCCCACGGCCCGCGAATCTCTGTGCAAATAACTGACTTAGTGTTTCGTTTTCGATATAGGTGTTTGGTTCTAACTAATAAATTCTGTCTTGATAGGTAGCATTTCAGATCTTGGAGTGATCGAGAAGACATTCGGACAAAAGTCTGCAATCCTAGAAAACCCTATGTGAGGGATTTTGGACCCATTCGAGTTATTTATCGAATTTAGGGTTAAAAAAAATTAGGATAAGAAGTGTTGTATACGCATGAAAAGAGCCAGAATTGGAGATTTGAGTTTTGAAATTTTCAAAAAATTTCTATTTGTATAATACAAACGATTTTAAGTGGAAATTGATAATTCTTTACTTTAGGATAACATATTCGGGTTCAAAGAGGGAAGTTGAATTCAGATTGATTTGGAATTAGGAGTGCACACCCTCCCTGAACGGTGAGTAGGATTTTGATATCTACTATTGATTGATAAATCATATTTTACCGATTTTCAAACGACATGATTTCTATACGTGTGAAAACTAAATTTTTTGATTTTGATAGACATATTTTTGTGATCATTGGAGTGTTCCAACTATTAATTTTATTGATTTGCATCCATGAATTTGATAACCGAATACTGTGCCATTCTTTTTGACATATTGACATGTTTTAATACTTATATTATATTGGCACGTAGTTTTAAATGGATTTATATGTATTATTTGGGCTATAGGCCCGATCGACGTTATGTTACGATGCATAGCGCTATATGCTCGGCCAACATGATGATGTGGGCTACGTGCCCGACCGAGTTGGTGATATGGTGATATGCTTCCTATAGTATTCCGTAACTACAAAGGACATTTGGTAGAGACACTCCTTGTGCCCAGATACGCTTAAGTCGGAGGTATCCGTCAGATCGTCATGTGTATGGGTGTTCTAGTTGACCCTCATCAGGGAAGACGTGAGTTTACCTCTGTTTAGTACTGGGCAAGACACCATACACGACCGACTATATATATGCATAATTATTATTTACAGGTTAGTTGGAGTAACCTGTGGTCAACATTGGGGTAGAGAGCCAGTATTTGATATTTGCATAGTGAAAACCCCCAATGCGCCCGTTCTTGGTTGAGGTAGACCATTGCCGGGGTTATTTGTTCGGTAACTTGATACATGGATGGATGCATATGTTATTTTCTGATATGTGCCTTGAGATATGTTTTACTCTGAAACAACACGTTATTTTTGCACACTCGATATTATGTTACATGTTTTGACACTCCAACTTCACTCTCGATATTGATAGCACGATATCAATCCCCTCATTTGCTAAGTATCCTCCCATAAATACTCACCCCTCACTTTCTTTCCCACAGGATTAGTCTCAGACTGAAGAAAAATTTTATGATTTCATACTCGTGATGTGAACTTGATAGCATCGGGTTTGGGTATGGATGTTACCATATCTTCCGCTATGATTATTAGAGATTTTAGTTTGATAAATGTACTCATCTATTTATTTTTCGGATGCCTGTATAATTATGGACATTTATTCGAGAAACTCTCATATTGACTCGGTTCACTTGCATTGAGGCACCTATATGTATTTAAAATGTTAAATTGGGAATTTATTGTACATGTGTATAAACATTTAGCTCCGCTCGGTGTGGCGGCTACTCATGCCCTAATTGGGCATGACAGTAGAGGTTTGTGGCTAGAACTGCTAGAAATTTCTATAGCCTTGCGTTGTCCTAGTTGTCGGCTATGGTTTGATTAATGGTTATGAGGCCGGGATGACCCTTTATTAAATTTACAGGATGGTCGTGAATATTATAGGTTAAATTGTATATGGGAGACTCCGAAATATGGGGAGTTTTTGCCTGATTTTTTGTAAAAATGTAACTGGCATCCAGGGCAACGGACGACTACTCACGATCCCGGTTCGGGGTGTAACAGTTCGGTTGGTATCAGAGCGCCTTAGGTTGGCAAAGACTAGTAAGAAAAGTATTCCCAAAGTATATAGAAAAGTTCTCAATGCATTAGAGAGTTTCATACAGTCATTTATAGTCTCATACATGGTCGTAAACCATTAATTTCATTCATTTTAAAGGGTTAGTTACTATGTAACTAACTCTAATTTTTAAATCATGCTAAACTCTAGAGTTATATCTAATGAAAATTCTCTCTGAGCAAAATTATGCCGCCTAGACCTAGTAGACCAGCAGGATGCGGAGCTAAACTCGCGTTACCCGAGACTCCTCAAGTGCCTGACCCTTCGAGGGGACCTGAGACCCGTGGAATGCCTGAGACTGCTTCCTCTTCACGGGCGCCCCCTGCAGCGCCTACTCAGTTGGCTAATCCAGCCAAGGTTCTACCACCATCCCTCGAGGCGTTTAGGTAGGTGTATGAGTGGTACACCTCCCACAGAGTTCAGATGCTACCCCCACCACAACCGATGGCAGTGCCAACTCCTACGGCCATGTCACCTTCAGTCGTACCATATCAACCCCCAGTCATTGGTCCTTCATCTGTTTCAAGACCTAGTGACACTACCCCCTCCACCTTGAGGCGTATTCATGAACTCACCCAGTTGGTGAAGGAGGCGAGGCAGTTAGGCTACACGGAGTTTACGGGAACGGGTGATTCCACAGAACGAAACACTGAATCAACTGCACCCGCCGAATTTTGACTGATCTGGGTTTGAGCGAGGATTACCGGCTTCGGATAGCAAAGAGACTCTTGGATGGGGATGCCCTCACTTGGTGGGAGGCGATTTGTGACGATACTATCGAGCCACTGCGATGGGAGGACTTTCTGCGGGAGTTCAATTGCAGGTACTTCTTTGAGCTCCAGCAGGACCACAAGAGGGTAGAGTTTCTGCACTTACGGTAAGGAACCAGGACAGTGACAGAGTATGAGACAGAGATGAAGCAACTAGCTGCTTTCGTTCCAGACTTGGTGACGTCGAAACAACTACGGTTCAAGTTTGAGGATGGCCTCAACTTGAACATCAGGAGGTATATGAAAGTGATTCCTAGTCTCTCTTTTGCAGAGATCGTGGACCTAGCACTTAGGGCAGAGGAGATCGTCCGTGCTGAGGGCAGACAATGGGAGTACAGAGGAAGAAGAGATCTGGGGTTTCTTCAAGATAGGGCTCGAAGAAGGGCAGAATTTCAGGATATTAGGGAGGCTCTTCTCAGCCGAGACAGACACATACTGGGCAAGAATCACGACCTCAGGGGTTTAGAGCACCGGCCCCTAGTGTCACTACTCAGATTTCAGATCAGCGGCACCCCTTTTGCCGCCGATATGGTGGACACCGCCCTTTTAGAGAGTGTAGGGTGCTTGTTACATGCTTCTGGTGTGGGAAGCCAAGGCACATCAAAAGCACCTGCCCTGAGTTGGGATTTGGAGGTCAGATAGTTTCAGGACACTCAAGTGCTCCTCGAGGAGGACAGCAGGGAGAGCCTGCGCACTCAAGTCACACCGCTCTACGGATGGCAGCCGCGAGCAACACAGTGCCAGGACTATCCTGACAGCAGTAGAGAATACAGGCCCGTGTATACGGAATGACGCAGGAGGACGATCAGGTGAGTCCTGACATGATTATTGGTGCTCCTCCCACTGATCCCCATATTTAGAAATGTCCATGTACTTTCTTTTGAGAAGCATTACTAGTTAAAGCAGTAGAGGCTTAACTTTGTTGGTTTGTACATGCATTTTGATATATATATATATATATATATATATATATGTGTGTGTGTGTGTTTGTGTGTGTGTGTGTGTGTGAGCATATATTTTCTTCCATATTTATCAACTGATCTTTTATTTTCTTACATTATGAGTTATGAAAATATGGGGAGTCGACACTGACACCGGGTCGAACCATTCGTATGTGAGAGTATCTTTTGCCCACAGGTTGGGTAAGCCTTTGTCTTTACTTGATGAAGAGATATTGGTCATCACTCCTCTCGGTGAGCATATACTTAGAGTTTCCGTCTACAGAGGGAGTAAGGTCATGGTCAGAGATGCGATACTCAAGGCAGACTTGATTCCACTTGAAATGACGGATTTCGATGTCATCCTAGGGATGGATTAGCTAAGCATGCATAGGGTCTTAGTAGATTACTTCACCAAAGAAGTGGAGTTTCGGAGACTCGAAGGGTCGTTGTTGAGGTTCCTAGGCGAGAGGCGAGTGTTACCTCGCTGTGTTGTTTCGGTGATAAAAGCCAGGAGATTGATACGCTGAGGGTGCACGGCATACTTGGCTCATGTTATTGACACCACGGTGGAGGGGCCGAGGCTTGAGGAAGTTCCAGTGGTGCAGGAGTTCGCAGATGTATTTCCCGAGGAGCTACCCGAACTACCACTGGTTCGGGAGTTTGATTTCAAAATTGACCTAGCTCCATGGACCACTCTCATATCTATTTCGCCATACAGAATAGCGCCAACTGAGCTTAGAGAGCTCAAGATCCAGTTGTAGGAGTTGCTGGACAAGGGTTTTATCCGTCTGAGTATTTCGCCTTGGGATACTCTGGTGTTATTTTTGAAAAAGAAGGACGGGACTCTAAGATTGTGTATGAACTATAGGTAGCTAAACAAGGTTTCCATCAAGAATCGATAATTTCTGCCGCGTATTGATAACTTATTTGATAAACTCCAGGGTGCGCGGGTTTTCTTAAATATCGATTTTCGATCTGGATATCATCAGCTGCGAATTAGGGCTGAGAATGTGCCCAAAACCGTATTCCACACCCGATATGGATACTATGAGTTCGTGGTTATGCTGTTTGGGCTGACCAACGCACCACCAGTCTTTATGGACCCGATGAACTGGGTTTTCCATAATTATTTGGATCGGTTCGTCATTGTATTTATCGACAATTTCCTCATATGTTCGCAGAGCAATGAGGAGCATGCGCAGCACCTTAAGGTGGTGTTGCAGATTCTCCACGAATGGCAGTTGTATGCCAAATCCACCAAATGTGAATTTTGGCTTAAACAGATTGGATTTCTTCGCCATATTGTTTCTGCGAAGGGTATTTATGTTGACCCGCAGAAGGCGGAGGCCATATTAAGGTGGGAGCAGCCACAAACAGTGACCAAAGTGTGGAGTTTCCTTGGTCTTGCGGGGTATTATCGGCAGTTTGTAAAAGAATTCTCTCGAATCGCTGCTCCATTTCCTAGACTGATGCAAAAGGACGTCAAGTTCATTTGGAACGATCGTTGTGAAGTGACCTTTCAGGAGCTCAAACAACGACTGATGTCGGCACCAGTTTTAGCTCTCCCCACTAACAGCCGAGAGTATGTTGTGTATAGTGATGCCAATAGGTAGGGATTGGGCTGCGTTTTGAAGCATGATGGTCAGATGATTGCTTATGCTTCGTGATAGTTGAAAAGGCATGAGCTGAATTATCCGACGTATGATTTGGAGTTAGCAGCCATAGTCTTTGCATTAAAGATATGATGGTATTATCTTTATGAAGTGACTTGCAGAGTTTTCACTGACCATCAGAGTTTGAAGTATTTGTTTACTCAAAGGGAGCTGAACCTCAAACAGAGACGATGGTTAGAGTTGCTGAAAGATTATGATTTGATTATAAATTATCATCCGGGCAAGGCGAATGTTGTGGCACGATGCTTAGTGTGCCAGCAGGTGAAGGCAGAGCATCAGCGTCCAGCGGGTACGCTGCAGTCTCTTCCCATTCCTGAGTGGAAATGAGAGCATATTTCTATGGACTTCATAATGGAGTTGCCACGGACTTCTACGGGCATGATGCGATTTGGGTGATTATCGTTCGATTCACCAAATCTATACATTTTATCCCTACCGACGGTGACTATTCCTTGGAGGTATTGGCACGTCTTTATATTGATACCATAGTTCGGCTTCACAGGGTGTCTGTGTCGATTATTTCAGATAGGGATCCCAGATTTATATCTAGGTTTTGGCCTAGGTTGCAGGAGGCATTGGACACTAGACTAAACTTCAGTACGACGTATCATCCTTAGACAGACGGCAGTCAGAGAGGACGATTCAGACGCTTGAGGATATGCTTCGGGCATGTGTCATTGATTTTCATGGTAACTGGGATCGACACCTTCCATTGGTTGAGTTTGCATACAATAACAGCTACCAGGCGAGTATCGGAATGCCTCCATACGAGGCATTGTATGGGAGGCGATGCCGCACACCTCTGTGTTGGGATGAGGTTGGTAAGAGGCGCATCAGCAGCATAGAGCTTGGTAAGGAGACGAAAGAGAAGGTAAGGATCATCCGAGAGAAGATGAAATTTGCCCAGGTTCGACAGAAGATGAATACGGATCGGAGGCAGAGACCTCTTGAGTTTGAGGTTGGAGACATGGTATTTTTGCGGATCTTGCCCTGGAAAGGGGTGATTCGGTTTAGGCAACGGGACAAGTTGAACCCTAGGTATGTTGGGTCATTCCGTATTCTTGAGAGAGTCAGAAGTGTGGCATATAGATTGGAGCTATCAGAGGAGTTGTCGCGTATACACGATGTATTCCATGTTTCCGTACTTAGGAAATATATGTCGGATCCCTCACATGTGTTAGAGCCTCCACCAGTTGAGCTATGAGAGGATTTAAGTTTACCTATACAGCCCCTGGTCATCCTTGATAGATAAATCAGGAGACTGTGAAGCAAGAAAGTGCCGTTAGTTCGTGTTTTGTAGTGAAGTGACCAAGTCGACGGGGAGACTTGGGAGCCAGAGCATACTTGAGGGGACAGTACCCTCATTTGTTCTCTGAGTAGTTTTCTATCCCCGTACAGCTTTGTTTTAGTTTTAAAAACGAAATTTGTTTTTAAGGGGTTAGAAAATTTAACGCCGACACTGCAGTGTCCGTACTAATGTACTGGTCTCAAAATATATATATATAGAAATTTTATTTAATTATATTGATGTTTGATTTTGGGAGTTTTTAAAATTTTTTCTTTGGTATATTCTTAAGTTGCCGGGTTCACGATCGAAATAAACCCTATTTGCACGAAATTCGCGTTCTAGCGAAAAATGAATACGAAATATATGTATATGTGAAAAAAAAAATAAAAAATAAAAAATAAAAATAAAATAAAAAAAATAAAAAAATGGAGACACAGCGTTTTGGGGTAAAACACTGCATCCCCAAGCGCCTTGTTTGATCATTTTGAGTATTGAGGTCGCTTTGTAGTTTGTGATTTTTATGGTTATGGGCTATTGGGTCTGATATCATCATTTGTCCCCCACTCCTAATGATATTTTGAAAAAATGGTATTATGAGTACAGTTAATTGAAGAATTGGAACAGGCACAAGAGTGAAGTATTAAATGTGAGAAGGACCAATTAGATTTTTTGTTTTTCTTTAAAAAGGGGTATTCGATTGAACGAATCATACTCAATACGCTTTTTGCTGCTTGCTTATTTGTTTGTTTATTGAGAGAGAGAATTTAGGTTTTGGGGTTTGAGAGAATTGCAAAGAATAGAGATGACTAAAGGTTCAGAATCGTAAAGTCGTCATGATATTAGGAGATTAGGAATGTAATGACAGGAAAGGAATTACAGGAAATGGAAAAGGAGATGGGACTGGACGATTATTTTCGGTTGAAATTTCCGGTTGAGTATGAAACATGGGAGTGTATCTGTTCCTTACATTGGAGAGTTCTTGGTAAGGTGGGAACATTTCTACTCTTATCCATGAGTCTATAGATCGTATGATTTGCAAGAAAAAGTCTTATACCTATAAGGAGGCTAATAGTCTTGTTCTAAGGATCTGTAGGAATTTTATTGGCAGAGATGAGAGTTATTATAGTTCATTTCTGGATGAGATAGAGAAAACATGTAATGATGGATTCTGGTCATAATTTTGTTATCAGAAATGGTGGTGAGATCCTCTACTCTAAGACGCTTCATGCAGAGTATTTCAAGTCTCAAAGATAAAGGAATAGAGGATCTGAAGATAGACCATGAGTTTGTGTTCTGTTAGTACGTGTAGCTCTTAGTGGGTATGAGAGGCTAGAGACTGAGGTGAGAAAGACTGATGCAAGACTGCTAGCTGCAAAAAGGATGGCATAGGAGTGAAGAAGTGAGACCCGCTTTTTGATTGGATTTTCTTCTTCCTCTGATCTGGTGCATGTTGCCTCTCAGACTTTGTATGAACCTCGCCTTTTGTTGTATTTCTTTTGTACATGTATAAGAATTCATATGAATGAAAGAGATGTTTGCCTATCACTTTTGCATTTTTGTTCCTGTAATGATCATATATTGAAATAGAGTGACTTGAGCGCTGAGTTGTCTTCGAGGTGTTATAGTTTAGAGAGAGCATTAGATCCCCTTTTCAAGCATTAGAGTCGAGAGATTGAAATAATGTTGTAACTTATGAGGTGCGATGTCGAGAGAATGGGAGTTAGATCTCGCTTGTGTAGCGCGATGTAGAGCTGAGAGAATACCTATGTAAGGCGCAGGGCCTAGAGAATACCGTAAGACATATAGAATATAAGGTGTAGAGCTGAGAAAATGCTAATATAGGGTTTGGAGTCGAGAGAATACCAATATAAAACGTAGCGCCAAAAGAATACTAATATACTGCATGGCGTTAAGAGAATACCAATATAAGGCATTAGCCAAAAGAACGGGTGCAGAACTTGTATGTGGTGTAGAGTCGAGAGAGTATGTGTGGAACCTATAGTGGTATGGAGCTAAGAGAATGGGTGTGGAACCTGTATACTATGCAGAGCCGAGAGAATGCATGCAAAACCCATATATGGCGTGGAACCAAGAGAGTAGGTGCGTAACCCATATGTGACATGAAGCTGAGATAGTGGATGTGGAACCTGTATATGACGCGGAGCTGGGACAGTGGGGCAGAACCCATATGTGGCGTGGAACCAAAAGAATTACATAATAGAAGGGTGCCTCTAACTGTTTTATCACCAGCTGAAAGTCGTTTTTGATCGCTCTCCAGTCTATATAATCAAAATTTACACAAAAGTATTCGAGTATGTAGAATAGAGATATTATTATCATAATAAACATAAAACAAAATTTCAAGTCAGAATGACAAATTAAGAATATTAAAACACTATCAAAGTAATAATAGGTTATGGATAGAAATTATTAGACCGACGCAATCGATGGATCCTAATCATAGTTGAGCACTCCGATGCTAAGAAATATCCTGAACATGACTTTCATGTGTTTAGTATTTGGTAACATTTCCAAGGCATACAGGTTAGGCCAACCCAAGACAGAGTTATAAGGAGACAGCAGTTTGATCACATTGAAGGCGGTTGTAGTGATAGCGTGGTTGGGTAGCATTCCTAAGTTTATTGGGAGTAAAATAGTGCCTCGAGTTATTGCTGCTTGTCGGAGAGTCCTCTCAAAAGTCCAGCATGGCGATAAGAGAGATGGAGCAAAACAAGACGTGGAGTTTCTTTGGCTAAACAGTCAATCGTTCCCATGAACGGTACCAATCTGTTGAAGTTAGATTTTAACTCCATAGGGAAGTTGATCTTCTAACCCGAGCAGGAATCTAGTATCGATCTATCTATTGGATCTTTGTCGATGAAAAGACCTGCAAAATACCCACCGAACGTGATTCAGCGGGAAAGTTTTGACGCTCAAGTTAGAAAGAAAAGTGATAGAAAAAGAGAACATATTGTATAGAGTTTTAGTCTCTATAAATGTGTGTATTTAGTGCCGAAAGAACGTGTTTAGTGGGTCATCTTTGTTCAGTATATGTAACATATGTATGCATGGTTAGTGTCTTGTTTACAGGTATAAAAATCCTACTTACCTTATGGAGATCGTCTGAGATCTTCTGAAATTACTGAAATTGTAACCATTGGGGATTTAGAACCCCTTGATATTAAAGAAGGTTCTAGCTGTCATGGAGATTTCCTCCTTATCGGATGAGATTATTTTTAGGATTAAGGGAGATTCAAATTTTAGATGATCAATGCCTTTTGATTTACTCAACGGAGACTTTTCTTAGTGGGAGACTACTTGATAGTAGCCGAGAGACACGACCGAGAAAATGACCAAACAATGGCCAAGAGTGTTTGACTAAGCTAGGTTTATCGAGAGAGGATGGCTGAGCAACCGAGAAAGGGCGACGGAGTGCCTTGTTTGATCATTTTAGGTATTTATCGAGAGGTCACTTGGTAGTCTACGATCTTTATGGTTATGGGCCGTTAGTCCATATATCATCAACAGTTGTAATAGATATGAGTAATTGCCATACATAATCTGCTTGGAAAAAAAAGGTAAGGCCATGAGATATTCTGAAGGCTCAGCTAACTTAACTACTCTACCCACTATATTATAATAGAGATATATTTACCAACGAACATTCGGCCATGAGATGGGGTATTAAATTTTTTAATCAAATTTTAAATTTAAAATTTGAAAATAAAAAAGATTACGTTGGAAAACAACGCCTACGCCTAAATAGAGCATCCGCAAATATTCGAATTAGATTAGTCAGAATATAATTTCGAGTACTCGTGGTGGGAACCAAAAACTAACAGAGATATATTTGAGTGATTGTTTTGGGTCTAGTATTTACACAAGAAAGTAAGAGAATTTACATATGGATATTTATATAAGAAAAACTCGTGCATATTGTATGATTTATAGATAATTTACAGATAATTGAGATTAATCGAGGCAAGATTATGCTTAACTCATTTGTTTTGTGTGATTGAGTGATTTGAATTATATAGGTTAGCTCTTTATAATTTTATAAGAATTTTCCCCAGATAAGGGAAAAAAAAAAGAAACATTTTGTTATTTCATATACATATGGTAAAATCAAAGCACCAAGTCTCGGCAGAGCTTTAAAAGGATTATATAGAATGGCATATTTAATAGAACTATTAACCCATTTACAAATCTCCAAAGAAACAAAACTTTGAAACAAATCCAAGGCAAGAAGAGAGCATGAAACCAAAACACACACGCCCAAACAATTTAACATATTAGATCAACAACTAACTATAGATTATATCTTGTCACATTCAGAAGGAACAAATGATATAGTCTTCTTCTCAAGATCATGAATTACCAACATGTTCTGCTGTTGAATGTTTCCGAAGATTGACATCCCCTCCGAGCTTCCTATTGCCAAGCACGTCACTCCTGCACTCGAATCCGAAATCATGTAGTTGTCACCCGGTAACTCCAAATCCCCACTTTGGAAGTGAAAGATGAGCTTTGGAACCTCTACTTGGGTAGCATCAGATGGGAGAGTGAAGCACAAGTCGAGCCCTGATTCGCCTGTTGTGTCTGCAGGAAGCTGAGTTTGGGAGATGAACTCTTTCTTAAGGGCTGAAAAAGCAGTCTCATCTAAGTATGTGATTGTTGTGCCAGAATCAATGATGATCCCTCCACTCCCATCCTCTTTTGGTGTGAAAAAATCTTTGTCTAGTGGCAAGCGCTTGTCTCCAACAGTGATCCCTTCAAGGGAAAGATAGTAAAAAGAGGGTTGAGATGGGTTGTGGATCAAAGGAGTTGTTATTATTTCACTTGTACTTTTTGAACCACTTGCGAGAGACCCCATTAAGAGAGTGCTAGATTTACTATCATCAATGGATGTCAAGCAATAAGAGAACTTGGGCAGCCTGAGTTGCGTCACGAGCGACAACGGCCCGCGCCCCAGCCCAACCAGGCCCGCTCCTTGGCTGAATCCACTTCCGTCATTATCCTCTCCACAACCAAATCCAATCCCAGAAGCCGAGGTCTCACCAAAAGTAAAGGTCTCGGTGGCCATGACACCTTCCGTTGAAGAATAATCTCCATACGCATAGAAATACTTGCAGCCATCATTGCATGAAGAAATAGGCAGGGCTTCACATAGATTGCTAGAGCAAGAGAGAGGAGAGAAAGAAGAGGACTTTTTCGGATCGAAAATAGGTGTGGGCTGGTCATAACACTCCTTGCACGGCTTGCATTGAGTCCATATAAGATCACTTCCTGTGTCCATGATGGCTGAGTATGTCTCGGCCGGCGTGCCAATTCCTAACTTCATCAGGAATTCACCGGTGCCTGCATAGACAGGTGCTGTGACCTCCGAATCACCGGAGGCTGCAGCCAAAGACATTGTGGTGAGCCTCTGAAGCCGGTGTTTCCCGCGCTTGATTGCACGTTGCATGAGCTCAGATTTTGTGAGATTTTTAGCAGAATCTACGTGTTGTAGAGTAATCTTAAAACCCTTTTGGAGGTTTTTGTTATGGTGATGATTGTGACGATGAAGTGCATGTCTAGATGATGAATGCTCCGGAAGTGCTAATAGAAGGAAGATGATTAGAGATATACAAGTCATGAGTTTAGTATTTCGCAGACTGAGAATGTGAGAGGGAGAGAGAAGAATGATCTCTAGAAATTAGGCATGAGGAAAATGTAACGTGCAGTGCAACAAAGGAGGAGATGATGAGGGGAAGATTCAGTGAGAGTAGGAAACTAGAGAGAGAGAGAGAGAGAGAGAGAGATGAGTCGACACGTTTCAACTTCCAAGGAAGGTGAGATATAGCTATTCATTATATAAAATGTTTTTCTGGCATCAGCATCGGCACTTCTTTTGGGGGTTGTTGGGAAAAAAGACCAAAGATGATGATACCTCAACTTCGATCTAAATTATAATCATCACCACTAAATATGTTAATCATCATCCTCTCATCACTTGAAGTTTTTTACACGCAAAATATATCAAGAATTTCTCTACTAATATGTTTCCAATTTGTTAGGAGTTTAAAGCGCGAGGTAAAATCTAATTAATTTTAAGATTATTTTTAACATTTTATAGTAATATCACGTCAATATTATTTCTAAATTATTTTTTATCAAAAGAATTTAATCATTACTATTAGTCAGATCAATTTGATAAGAAATATATTTAAAAATAATATAAAAATAAGTATTTCTCGACATTTTAATCCTTAGAATTAATATTTTTCATCAAAATAATATAAAACATGAATTAATTTGAGTGACAAGCAACATTTCTCATAATAAGAATATTATTGCATTAGTATAAAGTTCATTTTTACTTTTAATTGATTGATGAGATGAATTTCATCAAACGTATGACGCCTCTTCTCAACTACTCGTAGAATATGAAGGTGAAAGCAGATAAAGTAGTTTAAGGTGAAGCCAAAGAGGGCCCCTTTGGAAAGCCTCTTTAGTATTTCTTTTTTGCTTTTCTAATCTCTATTTTTAATTAAAAAATTATCAATTAATAAAAATTCAATAATTATAGTTAATAATATGAAGCAAGGAAATGAATTAGTTAATATATATTTAGACAGTCACAATCACAACAATGTTAGAAGTTCTTTTAATTTTTCATAGTATATTTCTATTTTTATTATTTATTTTTAATAAATTTGGTATTAGGGTTTTGTAAATAATATTTAAAAATGTAAAATTGACATTATAACTTTTATTATTTTTATTTTTTTCTAAATGACTACCTAATTCTTTTTTTGGCATATAAAAGTTCATAATATCCCTAATAACAGATAATAATTGCATTGTAGTGAGGAAGATCACAGGACACTGTACTCATTGCTTCATATATACTCAATATGCTTTTGATTAGAACTCCCATGTATTAATGTTTTTTCTTTTCTTGTAAATGTTACCCAAATTAAGTGTCTATTTGATAGGATTTTTTTTCGGTTTCTGTTCAGAAAAACTTTGTTAAACAATATTTTTTAGAAATTCCTAAAAAATAGAGTTTTTTTTTTCTAAAAAAAAAGAAAGAAAAACTCCTTAGATGAGCTATTGCTTCTCCTCTTAAAAACACGTTAGCTTTGTAAGAAATATATTTTTTTATTTCATTTATATCCTCACTTTTAACTTTTAACTTTTAAATTTTAAATTTAAATTATATTTTTAAATTTATGAAATCAATATGTTTTTAAAAATAAAATTACCAAACAATTTTTAACTTTATTTTAAATACTATTAATTTCTGTTTCTCCTTTATAAGTTGAAAAAAAGTTGAAAAAAAACCTCTACCGTACGGATACTAAGTATATGACTTCAAAGATATATTTTGTTACAAAAATTATTTTCATATGTATATATATATTTATATATTACTCGGTTGTGACATCTCAACTAATGTCGTAACTAATGTCGTTATTTTAAAGATATTTCTAAATTTTTAAAAAATATAGTTAAAATTTTTAAAATATTATTTATTTATTAAAAGTTATATTTGCCCCTTTTGTTCTCTTACCCCACATATCATATTTCACCCCTAATATAAATTTTCATTTTACCTATATATACACACATTGTATGTTATACACACACACACACACTTACACTTGATGGTAGTTTACCATTCACTTACTAATTGAAAATTTTAATGACGAATGCCACTCGAAGATGAGTGAGAGAGAGGTGCGTTTGGAGGAGGTTGGTTGTCTAACTTGGTTTGCTAATTAATAATAAAGTGGGGATTGGTTTGTTTTGGTTCCACGCGTTGTTGGGGCAAAAGGTAGTTGGCTTGGACCTATTATAGTTAGGTATGACCCCATAGGCAATACATTTTCACTTTTTTTTTTTCTTTTTCTTTTTTCCTACTGAAATAAGGAAAATGCCACACCTTATCTTGATACTAATTGAAGAATCAAACAATGCTATTTACCCTTTGCTCTTTGTATGCATATCCCATTCAAATACACGAAAATTTTTCATCGCTAATGTTTACACGTTTCGAAAATATTTTTTATTTTTAAAATATTTTTAAAATGTTTCAATACGATTAATATTTATATAAAATTATTATATTTTCTATATTTACACATATTTTTTGTTTTTAATGAATTATTTATTTAATTAATTATAATTATAATTTTTATATTATTTGTGTTATAATTAATGATTATATATTTGATTATTTTAGATTTTTATTATAAAATATGACTATTTTATTATTTTCATAAAATTATTAATATTTATATAAAAATACTTATATTTTTTATATTTACATATTTATCCATATTTCTATTTTTTATATTTTTATAAAATACCATTTTGTCGTATCATTTCATATTTGTTTTTATTTCCTCATTTCTGCCTCGGTGCAACATAGATCTAAAAAAGACAACAGTTTCTCCCACAACCGCACTGTCCCCCTCATGATATGTTCCAACAACAAGCCCTTTGGTCTAGGTACGCATGTCCTGGTGACCCTACAACCCCATTGATTAATTTCACAATAAGATCGAGATTGGCAATCCCTGGGTAGATTGGCCCATACCCTAAACAGATTTCAATGCATAGAGCCTTAGGAGTATAGAATCAATGGGTACACAGACATAACTAGGCAAATTAGTTATCAAAAGGAGAAATAGCCTTTGATTGGCTTTCCATATATAGGAGGCAGCTGCTAGAAAAGCTTCTTACAAATTAGTCATTCAAGGTTTCTAGTTAGAGCTAGGACTATATAGCTTTTTTGCTCTTGTACATGTGTAGTTAATTATAACCTCTATAATGATTAGTACACTAACTTCAACGGCTGCATCTCTATAATGATTAGTACACTAACTTCAACGGCTGCATTTCTTGCACTATCTCGCTGTTGACAATTGTATGGCTTCTTGATCATGTGCTGAATCTTCAGCCCAAACAAACTGGTGAGACATAAGGGAGAGTTCTTGATTTCTTTCCTCTTCTAGCTGCTCCCACCTTGCCCATTTCTCATCCAAACCAACCCCTTGCAGCAAGCTCACCACTTCTGACATTGTTGGACGATTTTCTGGTGAGCTTTGTGTGCAGAGCAATGCAACCTGAATGATAGTTTCAACTTCTTTGGCATCATAAACGTTCAAATTTCCATCTACGATATCCTCCAGCCTCCCTTCTTTCTGTAACTTCTTGATCTGAAAGTTTCATTCAGGGATTTTTATCTTTAAATATCATCTATGAAAGAGAAACTTAAAATGGATAAAATTTGTTGGAAAGTAAACTTCAACTCAGATTCTACCAAGTAGCTGTGTAAACCATGTCAATTTGCTTTGAAATATCAAGGTTTGAAATCTCAATAAAAACGTACAAAGCATATCATTTGAAAGAAATGAATGTCTAGTTTCCAAAACTTCAAGTCGTATTTGGATCTGGGCAATGCAGAGAGTTATGAGGAAAAATGTGAAACATGTGCAATCTGGCTGAATACAAAGACTGCCTACAGGAGTAAAACAATATTTTTGTATTTTCCTTTTCATTTGCTTAGTACGTTTATGTACTAAGCTCCATGAGTCGGTAGGTGTCCTAATGTGGGTCTAAACTAGAAAAGTATGAGTACCCATCTATGCAGTTCAATTTCATTTTAAGCAAGTTGTACAAGTACCCTTTCTCTTGTCCTCTCTTCCCTCCACGTGTGTCTAAATTTGAGCAAAATTATGCTCAGCCACAAAACCACGCATCCACTATCATAGTGGTACCAGAGCTATAGTTAAAAGTGAGATGGCAACAAACGAAACCTTGATGCCATTCAAACTCCCACTACTCAACCAAGCTCCATTACGACAATTGGGAGCAAAAGGACAGCTTTTACTAAAGTTTTGCGTAACTAATGACCAAGTAGGTGATATATTTCCCAAGCCATTACCAGAAAGCAAGCATGAATACTTCAAATGTTAGCTAGGCGTTTACAATTTTGAATCAAGTGGGAGTGTTGGAATATGATTCAAAATGGTCACACTGGTATAGTGTAGTGGAAGACTTGGTCAGATTGCTTTAGAGTTGGTTTCCTTATTTTGAGTTATATATGTTGTGGTATCTGGTCTTTATCTAGTTAAATACCAGTTATGTTAGTGGCAAGTATCTCTTATGATCAGATTCATAGCACTTTCGATTAGCTTGTAAGCCCATGCTTGTAAGCCCATTTAAAAGTATGATTAGATGAAAATAAATATTATTATTATTATTATAAGTTTTTACAAATAGTTCATTTTTATTTCTCTCCTTTCATTATTTTTATTGTTTATTTTTTAGTATTATATTCTCTATTTTTGTTTTCAGACTTTAATTTTACGTTTTTTTTTATTTCTTTTTCTATATTTTTACTTTGTTTTTTTCCTCTCTTTTATATTGATCTTACAAACGGCCGATTAAAAATTTAGAATTAAGGTTCAGTTTGTTGTTATTGTTGTATTAGATGAGAATAAATATAAGAGAAAATACACTGATTTATGAGTGTTTCTCAGCCTCAGTATTCTCTTTTTATATTCCTCTTATGCAAAAAACTCCAGATGCATAGTATTAATTGTCTACAATATGCCACTCTATCATGCATCATCACTTGCGGAAATAATAAATGAAGATTAGCCTACATCTGGCAAATAAGTAAACCATGTTCCCAAACCACAAAAAATGTGTCAATGACATCAAGTAGGTGGACAAGGGGGAGAAAAGTAAAAACTTACATGATCAAGCAGCAGGACGTCCTCTTCCTCATCAAGGCGAGAGAAATCTATTGCACGCTGTCCAGTAACAAGTTCTAGAAGTGTTATACCATATCCAAATACATCTGTCTTTTCAGATGATTTGCCGGTTGACAAATATTCTGGAGCAATATGACCCATGGTTCCACGCACTTGAGTTGTAACATGGGTCACCCTGGTATCAACCAGTTTTGCTAGGCCAAAATCACCCAAAACAGGTTCAAAGTGATCATCTAAGAGTATATTAGCAGCCTTGAGATCACGATGAATAATCTTAGGACTGCAATGCTCATGTAGGTACTCCAGACCATGAGCCGCACCAAAAGCCACCCGTTTTCTTGTTGCCCAATCCAGCGGTTGCTCCCCAGGCTTTAAATCTATCCACGGTTTCCAGAGAACATGACAAGCAATAAATAGTTAAACGAAATCTGTGATATGAACAGGTAAATAAAAAATTAAAACAGAAGTTGATGAGCAAAGTCCTCTATGCAATTAAGTTATTTATCAATAACCTTCGCAGACAGTAATCTCGACCCATTTTAGCTCGGTCCATCACGAGCTCTACTTGATTGACAGTTATACCTCACAATCAGCTCAGGTAAAGAATTGTTGAGCTGAGTGTAACAATAAATAACACCAAAAAGAATATTTTGGGGAAGATTTGATTAAAAGGAACATATCATGGACACACAATGAGATGGTAGAAGAAAGCACTGCTATCATGTAGTATGACTACCATAATGACCTTGTATAGACTAATTTGTTTAGCTCACTCGTATTAGTTTGGAAAATCAAAATTTGAGTCAAATCAAAATAGTGCACACATTCTGAAGGCATGTACTTACACCTATTGGGGAGTCATATTTTTTCATACTTATGCCATGCAGAAGGGTTGACTTTTATTTAGAAACTATGAACACATATTAGTCCAAGCGATAGCAAATGAACCCGCCCATTCTCTCAATTGTGATTCTCATTCCTTACCACTTTGAATGAATTGAAGTAACAAACTTAATATTTACCTCTTAAGCGATACGCAACACTCAAATTTTTCATAAATGGATAGACAAGGATTCTCTCTGATGATGTCGTACAAAATCCAATTAGCCGCAGAAGATTCCTATGCACCGCAACACTTATCAATTGAACTTCTCTATGGAAAGCAGCCTCACCACCAGGACTATAGTAATCTGTAAGGCGTTTCACAGCAACCTCACAGTTGTCAGGGAGAACACCTCTATAAACTTTTCCGAAACCACCCTGTCCAATTATGTTGCTTTCACTAAAGTTTTCCGTTGCAAGCTGAATTTCATGATATGTGAATTTTTTTAATTGGCTAAAGGAAATTTTGCTGTCATCTTCGCCTGGAAATTTAGAAAAAAGAATTGACCAGGTATTATTTTTAACAATTGAGCAAAATAAACTCACAATGATAATCAATTATGTCTTAGCATCATGCCTTCTTGGAGAAAAGGAACTTTGGGATGAGAAAACTGCAAAATGGTTATCAACCATGGCAACCGCAAGATGCATATACATATGAAACAGGCAAATGCTTCACGTTTACCAATAAGAATTGAAACAATACTTCAAGTTGTAAGGAAGCCAAAAACCTCTAAATTCATTAGTTGAGCACCAACTGGACTGCAATAACAAGATCCAAGAGGATTTTTGAAACAGTGAAATATGCAAATGCGCAACTAGCTTCAATAATTTCTCTCCTGACCTTGAATTTTTTATCATACATCCTTGACATGAGCAGTTAATTCTTGAGTGTTCCAAAGTTAGCAACCAAGATCTATCACTTTTGTGGTGGTAGATAGAAATTACAGCCAAGAATGTTCAACATTATAACTAAGATTGTGGTTTTTGCAATCAAGTTCTAACCAAAGCCAAAGTTGCAATTAAGTCCTAACACTTGGAACTTTTTAAAATTCCTAAATCTTTATGATAAGTAACAAAATTAGTATTCTAACTGGAAATTGTTAGGGCAACACTTAAACGTTCAATAGGCAAGGCAGCTACCATATATTTAAATAAGATACGAAATAAAAACAACAAATAAGGAGAGCATACTAACCAGCAACATCAACAAAGATGTCCTGCTCGATGCAATACAATTTATAGTATTTGTAGGTAAAAAGAACCCCAACAGACAGCAGCACAAATGCACCACAGATTGCTGTAGTTATCATAACTCCAAGTTTTGACTTGCCAGTTGAAACTGAAATAATTACATTTCAAGAAATTTAGGATTGAAGATATAACACGTGGATGCAAGGGAGATTATTACAAAGGATTGAGGACACACCATGAAGAGGAGAACCTGAGACACATGGATGCTGCGAGGTAGGCCCACAAACAAGGCGATTTCCTGTAAAGCTGAAAACAGAACTCAGTTACTAGTGAGACACACAATAATTACAGCAATGAACTTATTTCTTTGAGAGTAGTCCAACTGCCTTATGTCAAAACATTGGAGTACGATTGAATAGCCTTCTGAAAGAGGGGGAAAATAAAAGACAAAATCAAAGGCTATGTAATAGCATGAGATTGGGGGAGAAAAAAAATTAGGACTCATGTGATAGTGGACAGAATGATCGTCATATTTGGTGCACCAAATATGAATCAAATTGGATAAAATTTAATCTCATCCAACGTTTAAGGCAACCAATTCAAACTTAGTTTTGTTCATTAGATAACCCAGTCATGTCCAAAACCAGATTTTTTAATCCAAGGGTGAGATTCACCTGGTTTGGGATAACATTCATCCCACCCAAATTTAAAGGTACAAGTAGTTTCCATTCCTCCATCTTGTTCATATGCCCACATTAAACTACTCTCACTTTGCCATTGCTCCTTAATCATCCCTTTCTCTAGCAACCAAGGCATCTCAACTAGTTTTGTTCATTAGATAACCCAGTCATGTCCAAAACCAGATTGTTTACGCCAACGGTGAATGGTTTGGGATAACATTCATCCCACCCAAATTTAAAGGAACAAGTAGTTTCCATTCCTCCATCTTGTTCATATGCCCACATTAAACTAACTCTCACTTTGTCATAGCTCCTTAATCATCCCTCTCTCTAGCAACCAAGGCATCTCAACTAGTTTTGTTCATTAGATAACCCAGTCATGTCCAAAACCAGATCGTTTACTCCAAGGGTGAGATTCACCTGATTTGGGATAACATTCATCCCACCCAAATTTAAAGGTACAAGTAGTTTCCATTCCTCCATCTTGCTCGTATGCCCACATTAAACTAACTCTCACTTTAGCTTGGCTTTGCTAACAGACAAAAAATATATTCTGCTATCTATCTGCAGTAACTAGCATGTAAATACTACATATTGAATTGCTTTTTTTTTTAGCTTAGTCTCTGTGATAGACAGTGGGCTAAACAAAGGAAGCGATTGACCATGAATATTGAATTATGTTGTTAGTCATGTACTTGCTTACTAAGATATGGGCTGGCCTATCAATGTAGCATACATGGATGATGGGTTCTTGCAGCATTGGATGCCAGTGAATGGCTAATCTTTGGCAAATTAAGAACAATAGGCAGAGGAATCTCAAAATAATGTATCCTCATTCAAACAAGGACAGGGTGTTGATAAGTGGTCTTTGTTGTTTCTTAAGTCATATTAAATAAAAGAAAATGCAATAGAAAAGGCACAAAGAGGTCTGAATGTTATTGTTAACAAGAAGACTCTATTTTTCACATTGCAGCCCATTATTAAGCTTAAATGTGAATAAGGTTTAGAGTCTTATAAGACAACAGTTAAGAAAGAGAATCAAAAGCTTAAGTGAGATGTTCATGCAAAAAAAGGACTTAAGTCAAACCGTCACAATGAATCCAGTTCAAAATTTCGGAAGAAAAACTTTAATATTGTGTATGACATGCTTAAACTAGAGAAAATGAATGTGTTAGTAATTTGTAATTGTCAAATTCTAGAACATGTGTAACTGCAGACTGAGATATACATCAATTGTCGAATGCATGTGTTACGAATATATGATTCACAATTTAAAACATATTTACTTATACTTAAAAATGTCAAGCAACAAATTCTGTTATACTTTTCCTAGGTAACTTTCTACTTTTCTTTTGGGGGGGAAAAAGGAAAAAACTATTTCAGAAAGGCTTGCTTTTGTATTTGGACTGAACAATGCTACTGGCAATGAATAACCATTGTGATGCTGAGGAGCATGTTAACAATGAGTGATCAATATTGATTTAAAGAAACAGATTGGTTGATAGAGCCTTGCAGGCCCAATAAAAGCATGGTCAAACTTCACAAAATGAAAGAAATCATAGAAAGAGGGTAATGCTATTGTTTCTAAAAGAATTTCACAATAAGTTGCTGATTTCAATGAATAATGATATGGATAAATTGCTTTAATGTATGCAATTGGCTGTTGACAGGAATGGGTATATCAAAAAATTCAAGACCAAAGATAAAATGAAGATGAGTTACAAGCTATGAATTGACATTACAAATTCAATCATGACTAAACTCCACAATGAGATTACCTTTTGGGTTGAAAAGGTTAATTTTAGCTGCGGATAGTTTATTCTCATAATATGTTTAGAATTCTTATTTTAGTTAGTTTCTAATTATTTGGCAAGGCCTAGGATTTTTAAATAGTTTAGGTCATTAATTATTGAATATTGAAAATTATTTCCCTATGTTGCGCCCATCACTCTACTTACTCTTTTCTCACTTCTCTCCCTCTTTCTCTACTTCTTATACTGCTTCTAAATTACCTTGTGTTTCAACTCATTGGACTTTAAAATGTTGGGTTCAGACTTTGACTCCAATGGTTTATATGATTTATCGATTTCACTACGTCTCCAGTAAGAAATGTTTGCTACTTAAAGTGTCAAAACCTGACTTTACCCCCAATATCATTTTGCATAAAATAATGTGAGCACTGAGGAAAAATAATATATATACACACACCATTTAGAAGACAAACATGACATGTATGTGAATATTCTAAAGAATTCTAAGTCAGACATTCTTGCACTTAATTTTACAGCCACTTGTATATTTGCAGCAGATTTGTCTTCAGTTTCTATTTCTTTTGGTCATTATTTGGCACATGTAAATTCCCCCAAGTTACAGGCCATTTTGTCGACCCTGACCGTAATTCAAATGCTCATCATTTTGACACCAAATTCAGAATAAGCTTTGGGAAGCAGCAACTATGGTGAATGACATGAAAGACATTATATTTAATATCAGAATCCAAATCAAAAGATACTCTTAAATTTGGAATGATGAGATATAATTGAAAAAAATATAATCAATATCAAAAGGTAATTTTATTTTCTACTAAAAGAAAAGAATAATTGCTGTCTTTTACTCTCAAAAAGGTTACATAAGAAAGAGGGAGAAACAGAAAAGACATACTTGAAAGTAGGAGTGGCGAACAGCTGCTCCGGGATTTCTCCAGTTAAATCATTAGAAGAAAGATCCCTGTAAAGAAATTACATTAATAATCTTTATTCATTCAAGCACTGTATGCAAGTTTAGAAGTTGGAGTACTGTTCAATGCACAAAACCATAGTGGTAGAACCAGAAAAGAAGTCATCTTACAATTTGGTTAATCCTATGATATTTGCAAGTAATTTTGGAATAGGTCCTGTTATGTGGTTCTCACTTAATACCCTGAAAATGGTTGAGTGAAGTATAAATGGTGCACTTTTTTTTTTCATCATCGTTTTACTAAAATGTTGACATAGTTTACAAATAAAGTACTAGTTACAACAATAGTAGCAAAGAGGTATAGCCCCAGGAATTCGATCGGCCAGAGTGTGATGTTCATTCCTTTTTTTTTCAGGTATAGTCAGAAATAGATAGCAAGCTTACAAATGCTTTAAGTTGAAAAGTTGACCCCAAGTGGAAGGTATAGGGCCATTAAAATTGTTGTGTGCAAGATTCAGATTCTCTAAATACATCAAGTTGCCAAGGTAATCAGGCAGTTCACCAGAAAGACTATTATCTTGTAAATCCCTGCACAAATCCAAGTTCTATTGAATTAGTCCTTTGTAATCCAACATCTAGCATATGGAAGCATAGCAGTAACATAATAGTATATTGAAGAACATGGAACCATCCATTATTCTGAGGAAAAAAAAGACATAAATAAAGATGATTTTAGTTATAGAAAAGTTAAAGGAATAAATAATACTAGATGAGCATTAAACATTGTAACTTACAATCATGTATAGTAATGTTTTCCCATGTGCAGTATCAAAATGACTTGTTTGGTGCCCTAGTTGCAGATATTTGTAGGGGTCTCCTAGTTTCTAGTGATATGTGGGCTTGGTTGGGAACATCTTGGTATCAAGGAAGAGCTTGGAGCGGAGCAGTCAGTTTTAAAAAATAAATAGTCAATAGGTAAAAAAAGCTGTGTAACTACAGCTGCCAACATATCAACTGCATCTATGGAAGATCTAGACAATCTATTGGCAAATCTCATTACCCACAACATTAAATGTGTTGATGGTTTATAAACCAGGAGGAGAGACAAGAATCTCATTCTTATTAACAATAGCCTGTCTCACAACCATTCATGCCTAATTATCTATGCCAAAACCGTAACAATCATTATCACAAATCAAAATTCATTTCAACAGCAATTGAAACAAACAAGTGCAAAACATACCCTAAAAACTTTAAAAATCAAACTACTAAATATGTTCTCCATCAAACAAAATAGAAGTATTAAAATGGAACTTTTGGAGCTAGGAGCCATGGATACTCCAAAAATCCTTACAAAGATTATCAACTGGGATCAGTAAAAACATCAACCTGAATTTTTAACAAGGTGATAGTAAAGGAAAATTAACATCTTGTACCCTATTACCATTTCAAATTCACCAAAATTGCAACAGAGTCATAAGGTATTCAGAGTACCTTTTGCTAATCTTCCAAGTAAAGCACTATCCATCTAAAGCATATCACATGGTCTTCTCTTCAAATAATCTATATAAGTTACATTCTCTAGAAATTCTGACACTTGTTTATAGATTATGACCATGGAATTAAAAAACGGGACAATCATAGTGCCCCTTACGTAACTGTGTTATGGACCCACAACAAGTAGTAAAATCTCAAAAAATTATAGCATGATTGGAGGGAGTCATATAGAGTCAATTAAAGCAATTATAAATTATAAATATTCTTTCTTTCCACATTTAGTTGTTTAGAATCCTGCAATTCGAATAACTGCCGTTACTTTATCATTCTTGTTATATTTAGTTAGCTAGAAACTAGGGATTTTTTTTATTATTTTATTTGTAGCAAGAGTAACAGAGTTATTTTGTCTCCCTCTGTTTAAAGGAATATTGTCAATGACAAAAGCAAGCAATGGTCAATGGCTTAAGTCCCTAACAAAACTCAGAGGTCTTAAGTTTCTCACAAACAAGTCTTAGAGATCGTTGGATTCTCACACACAAGTCTTAGAGATCGTTGGGTTCTCTCAAACAAGCCCCTATTTCATTGATCAATATACAGGCCCAAACATAGAGAATCAGGAAAACAGAACAAGGCAACTAATTCTTACTTTGATTTCCAAGTGAATCACCCTGTAGGTCAATCCCAAACGTGATGTCCGCTGAGACACCACATATGTTCGTATTACAGCCACAATAGTGCGACGGCAATCGATTCAGTATTGCAACATCTTTACACTATGAAAAGCCTATCAATCTAATATGGTTGATTTCCATTCCATTGCACCTTTCTCGTCCGATACTCTTAACCCACACAACAGCACTGTCGGTCATGATTTAAATCTATGATTATAAGTGCTCAAGTTGAGCAGATAAGAAATAACCTAGTTCTTGGCTCTCAGTCACTTAAAAAAATAAAAATAAAAAATAAAAACAAAAATACGCTCATTCCTCAAGGTGACACAAGGCCTACTTAGCTTACCGTGAATACTACTAATATCATGACCTTTCCAGAACATTGTCAAATGACTGGAGGTATACTCAAGATTCAATCAACAAACATGTTCTTATCAGAATCATATGCTTCCTTGAAAATAATTCAACCACATCCCCTACTTGATCACCTATATTTCTTCCAATTTTCCTATTCAAATTACTTTACTGCATTCAAGGTTCAAAGCAGTATAAATCAGTATGTCCTTATTAGAATTATACACTTCCTGGGACCCCTATATTTCCTCCTTTTCAATTGTCTTAACTGCATTATTATGCCATGTAACACCTGCTGATGTAGGACATATTAGACATTCTAATTACAAGTTCTTTACATTGCTAGTCCCCCTATGTGGGAGGGTCAAGCTCAGAGATTACATTTTATGGAATTACTACAGTTTCTTTCGTTCTCCGTTAGGATTTGTTATGATGCATACTCTATACTCTTTGGGCTTAATGGCTTAGGCCTAGGGTTAATAGTAGTAGAGGCTATTTGGTGTTGATTATTGATTATTTTCTTAGTTTATCCCTCTAAATTTTTGTTGCTTACCAAAATCAATCTCTGCATGGTCCCATCCCCCCAACCCCCCTGCCTCTTCTCCCAATCATCATCTTCCCTCTCAATTGGTTCTCCATTATCAATATCCATCACTATATTTTGGAAATCAAACATCATTGATATGTACAATATGATCTTCTATTCTCCCACATCAGGGACAAACATCAATAAACTTTAGTTCGATCATGAATACTTTCCCCATTGTAAATGTTACTCACAAGCTAATTAAAAACTTCAACTTCACTATTGATGGAGAAAGAGTGCCTGAAAATCCGATTGAAGCCAAGCTCCTGTAAAATGTAAGCACAACCATAAATTAATTATACCCTGCAACAGACAAATCCATCATAAAAAGCTGGAATTAAATAAAAGCCTAAACAAACTTCATGCAAGGAGAAGGTTTTTATTAATAGAAGTGCAAAGCATAATAACCCTGTCTGAAACACTTACAGAGATATAACATTTCCATTTCGGCAAGTGACATTCGACCAACTGAAGCATGGGCTAACAAAGTTATAGTCCCAGGTAATTCGGTGGTAAGTGTCATTTAGAGCCCGAACAAACTCAATCAAAGCTTCACCTAGAATACACAAGGAAAGAAAGGCAGCTGTTAAAGGAATGAAAAGTGCTTTTGGATAGTCTGTAGTCTGTATTGGTGGATATTATCTAACGAGTAAGGTGGAATAAAAAACTTATGGCAGCATTGTGTTTTCTTTAATGTGTTCATTGATGGGATCTATTAACGTGATAAGAATATGAATTAGCTCACTATTTGAGATACCCACATCAGCATGCTAACTAGTGCTCGTCCTTGACTCATATTTTATGGTCAACCACTATTCGAGGCACTGATGACACATCAGTTGGCACCACTACAAAAATTTTAGCTACTTCTGGATATAAACACTTGCATTCGGTGCTAGGACATAGGGTAAAGTAAAAAGTACAACATGAAGGACCTGGAATCAAATAACTTCATAGAAAAAGTGTCTAGTTGAAAGGAAGATAAGGGTTATGCATGTTATAAATTTTCAAATTTTACTTGTATATTATTTCTCTGCCAAACTTGGTCATTGTGACCATGGATTTAGATCATAGTACAGGTCACCCCCTTGATATGTTGATATTCTAAAAACCAGGAAAGGTATGCAAATTGGCAGATATCGATTCGAGCAACAAAATTCATATCGCATTAGAACAGATAAATACATAGTTGCATAAAGTTGATACAGACAGCACATAGAAGTGTTTTTAACATCTGCATGATCCACTTAAACAGAAAATAATTTCATCCTACCTTCAACATTAGGCGCATTGGATGAGTGACTAACATTTAGTAATGTGAGTAAAATGAAGCAACCAACTACTGTCTTTATCATCCCATGCTTGTAGAAAAGGCTTTCACTAGAGTAACACTGCCTATCTCCCAAGAATGATTTTCCCAGCAAGTTGTTGCATCCACATGGTAACTCTAAATACAGGAGAGGACCAATGACGTATTAGAATTGACTAGTTCTAATAGAAACATGCATGCATAATTAATGAAAAAACATTTCCCTTCACACTCAAAAAATGTTGCATATGGAGCTTGAGAGACAAAACCTTTTTGCAAAGGTTGCAGATATGGTCACAAGGAATGGAAGCTTGCTGCGTATAAAACGTAGAATATTTTATGGACAATTGCCAAGACAGCATGAATGATATGCATTTCTACTCCAGTTTCACATAACAAGGTGTTGAATGCATATCTCCTCAGCCAGTTGTTTTGTTAATTGGCATTTGCCCATCAAGCTGAATAACATGCTCGAGGCAGTGAAGCTTTGTACAGGCATTTCTGACCTCAACACTACGTTGACCAATGTGGATAAAGACACTTTCTCTCACTTTCAAACAACAAAAGACTAAAGCCTATAAATCACCACAAAGAGAATCAGAAGATAAAGGAAACAGAGATCCGCATATACAAAACACCTCTCAACATCAGCTTAAGTTTTTGGTGCAGATGGTTGTTTCATGTAGTTTACCATATCCACAAATCAAACCCAACCTATTGGACCACCTCATCAGGCTGGTTGGCATTTGTGGAGCTCAGGCAAGTACAGTGGGGCAATGCTAAGCTCCACATCGCCCAGTGCCCCATAAGATGTGCATCATAATATCCCCATCAGAATGGTATTATCCAACCCCACCCTCCCGGAACTCCCACAACAAGTGTCTGACCTCCACAATCATTTAATTCTATAAAGCAACCCAAGATTCTCATGTTTACATATTGCAACTAGATAAGAAGAGTAACAAAATTCCCCAATCCGTTGTTTCATACTTAGTGTATAAGTCACACACAAAAAAAAAAGTTGTCTAGTGTTTCAGCCACCTGACTGATCATATGGGTCTAGGGTGGTAATATGTAGATAACTTTATCTTCTTTTTCTTTATTAAGAAGAGATTCGTTCTTTGTTAAGTAAAATTGTAGCAAAATAATAACAATTATAAATAAATAAATAAATTACAATTAAACTATAGATTCACTCACAAAAGTGTGTATTACAAGATATAGATTTTTATGAAGAACTGCAAAATCTCCCTCTATCATTTGTCCCTTCGGCAGCTAGTCCCCCACAACTTCAAAACTAACAAAAAATGATTTAGTCTTTTAGCAAATTGTCCCCTCTCATTCACCTGTCCTTGCCACACACGTTAAACTATTTTTCTTTCATTTGTTGTCACCCCAAACCCATAACTCATAAATTTTATAAAAGATTTTCTTTAATTCTCTAACCCTTAATGAATTGGCGAATTCACCCTATTATGAATCACTTGATTAAAAATTCAATAGTACAATCTAAGTAAAAGCTAATGAATTCAAGGAAAAATAAATTTTAAAGAGTAAGTGGTAGAGAGGTGCAATTGCTAATTAAGTAAACCACAAGAGTTTTTATTTACCAACTGTGAAAAAATTACAAAGGGGTATTTACATTTTGTCCTACTCTTTAATTTAGTCATCCATCGTTCCGACCCCATACCGATTAAGTTAGGCCCTAAATGATTAAAACTAGGAGTACCCTTTTGCACGCCAATGCTAAAAACAATAAATTTTATAGTAAAAGGTACAAAAATAGAATTCTGGAAATTAAATGAACATGAATACGATGAGTAAACCAAAGGAATATACGCATAATGAATAGAGGAAATTGGTCACCTGGGGTTGGCTGGTTTGGGTCTCCTTTCATGTCTCTCATTCAGGTCTACGCCGTGAAGTTGTGTGAAGAGAGGAAGGCAGTGGCCTGGGAGAGGGAAAGAGGGGGAAGAAGCACCATGAAATTTAAAGCAAAAGCATCTAAAGAAGTTGCTCCCTGTCATCACTATGAACGACAAGAACAACATCAGATCGATTTTGGATAATGCTGATGTGATAATGGGAAAGTGTAGAGAGAGAGAGAGAGAGAATTAAAGTTGGGAATTGGAAATAATTTAAAGGGTGAAATGAAGCTTGACAAAGGCTAAAAGAATAAGAATCGCCACTAGTAGCACTAGCTATTGTGGGGGATGATAAGTGTGATACAAACAGCTTCCTCCATTTTCCAATATGCCATTTGCTTTATTAAGTGCGATTTGGCCTTTTGAGCCTTCACAATGTAAACAAGCTTTGCCTTTGCCTTTACCTTTGCCTTTGACTGAATTATTTCCTCTTTAAATTCTCAATGGACAATGACGACCATCGATGCCTCATTTTCTAATTCCTTTCTTCTCCCTCCCTCCATTCCTCCCTCTCCAACGGTCTTAAAATAAAATAAATGATTTTATTTCTAAATTTCAAAAGTATAAAACAAAATAGAGTACAACCTTAAGGTTTTTTTTTTTTTTTTTTTCCCCTTTCATATCCTAGTATTTCCCAAACTAACAGATGGATAATCCAACCATTATGATGCTTGCTATAAGGCACACTCTAAAAGTCGTGGTTTTATCCATTGGGTGTGGATGAAGTGGCCATTGCCAAAAATATCCATTATAATTTCCTAAGTTGAAATTTATTAGAATATTGCCCTCCTCAAATTTACTCCCAAAAGAGCGGTGAATTTCATGAAAGTTAAAGTGGTAAATACAAAACTATATTATAATGAACAATTTCGAAAAAAAAAATCATATTTAAAATTAACTATCCATAATTTTAAATATTTATTGATTTAAAAAGAAATTTTATTTTTATTTATCGTCATGAAATGACAGAAAGAGAGAGATTTGTAAAATTAAAATGACAAGTGAAAGTGAAGAGAGGAGGCACAAAGTGAGAAAGGGAGGGCACAAAGAGGTAAGAGTTTAGTGGTTGTATGTTTGGTATTTTCATTTAATAGAATAGGTTCAGACATTAGAAATTCTGAATTATTTATTGATTATAAAGGAGAATGTTATTTCTCTTTGTATGTATAGTTATAGACTAAGTCACATAATAAATACAAAGGTTTAAAAAGCCTCAAACATGGCATTGATGTAATTAATGAAGGCACCTTAATTGAAAATAGTTTGATATCAACCTCAAAATGAAAAATAATTGCATTTATAACCCAAAAAATTAAAATTTTGCTTGTCAAATGGCATTCAAAGATTATTTTTAAACAAAAAAAAAAAAAAAAAAAAAAAATCTCGTGTTGCGAATAAAAAAAGTTGAGTTCAATATTTTCACAATAAAATAAGGGACATTCCATCAGAAAGAAGAAAAAGAAAAGCATATTGCAATAGAAAGAATCACTTTTGATTATGTTATTCCTTACATAATTTAAACCCATTTTGAGTCAAACTAATTCTGCAAACTGACGTGAGGTCAGGCCTCTTTGCAAGCCTACGAGGTATGTTATATGCTCACTCGGTATGCATGGGTGGTTATCATCTTCAAAGAGATCGGAATGTTACTTGATTTCCTAAAGTCTGGTGAGTTGAATATAGACTAAACTAAATGCAATGAAATGAAACACAATTGATTAACTAGGGTTATGATCTAGGGAAATGGGTCTAAGGCTTTGTTCACACCACTACCATGTTTCATTTGATTTGTGTACGGTTCTAGGCTAGAAAATTCAAAACCCTCCAAAGGTCATTTAAGGTGTGTGATTGTTTTCCAGTTTGATTTCACTTGGAATTTCCATATGATTTGTGTAAGGTTCTAGGTTAGACCATTCAAAACCATCAAAAAGTCATTTAAGGTGTGTGATGCATGAATTGACACGAACCATCTAAGCCTCGCATGGTCCATACATACATGCCCAATTTGATGATCCATTATTCAATCCAGAACATCATTCAACCCCAAAACACGTGGTTCATGAAGATTTTTTGGGTTTTCATCGACCAATATCTATATTTTATCCAACTAATCCGTTCAAACACCGTAGAACCCATTAAGGGGTGGCTCTCCTAAATCCTTTTTCTCCAATCATGATTAAGCAGTAGAATATTCAATCACTCAACCAAAAAAGGTTTAGTGTGGTTCACGAAAATTTTGATATTATTTATCTATTTCTAAGATGATTTATACATGATAATGTCATGCACCAATGTTAAGACACTAATCAAGTAAAATCCATATCAGGATTGTTAGGAATTTTTGAAATTCAAATCTCATTAGTTAATACATTCAAAATGAAATTAATGGAAAAAATATAATAAAAAAAATATTAAATATCATAAAAAATTGAAATGATTTGAATTAGGATGTATTTGATCAGATTTTAGTGTCCCATTCAAATTTATACACAATAAATCTTGTTTTTCTATTATAAATATTTAATTAAATATTTTTAATATTCAGCAATAATTTAGAGTGAAAATTATAAGATTTTAATAGCTCTTTAATTGTAGAGAACCTATATAAACCCTCTCGTAATGTATTGGGTTCTTAAATCCAAATTTCAAACTCCGCGTCATCTATTGAGTAAAATTGAGAGTTTAGAATAATCATGCACGTCTCCAAGGAAATAGCCTATTGGTACAAAGTCACTCCCCAAACCTAATGATTCTAGATTCAAATTCTTGTACAATAATAAAAAAAAGAAGCATAGTGCGCGTTTCAAGAATCATTTTGGTGCTATCACAATCATCGAAAATTATCGGAATCGAGAATGGTCAGAAGTACATTTGATCATCTTTCTCAGATTATTTTTATTATGTTTAATTATTAGTACATTTGATATGCAATATGAAATTTAATATTTGGTATCAGAGATATACCATTAAGAGTCTGACTATAATGTCGGAACTGTAAAGAATCCATAAACGTTTTCACAAGCCATGAGTTCGAAGGACTCAAACTTATGACTGAACACCATAAAGGATGAGATAGACTTCATGAGGAGCAACAGAATTTGGGATTTTATAGAGTTGACAGATGGGATAAAATCTATCAAATGTAAATGGATCCTCAAAATTAAGACAGACTCATTGGACAATATCGAGAAATACAATGTCAGACTTGTTGCTAAATGGTTCATCCAAAGGGAATAAATTGATTACTCGCAGATATTTTCTCCGACATCTAAAAAAGATTTCATCCGCATCATTTTAGTACTTGTTGTACATTTCGATCTAGAATTGCAATAAATGGATGTGAAAACGGTATTTCTTAATAGAGAACTAGAAGAAGAGGTTTACATATATCAATACGAAGGATTCTCATCTGATGGTAGTGAACATTTGGCATGCAATCTCAAGAGATTCATATACAGGCTGAAACAAGCCTTTCGTTAGTGGTATTTGAAATTCCATAATATAGTCACTTTATTCGATTTTGAAGAAAATATTGTGAATCAATATATATATCTTAAGATCAGTGGGAGCAGATTCTGTTTCTTTTTTCATATATGTGGAAGATATACTATTTTTTACTAATGATAAGAGGATACTGTATGAGATGAAACAATTCTTTCCTAAAAACTTTGAGATGAAAAATTTAGATGATATATGTTATGTCATCGGTATAAAAATATATCGAGATCGATTTCATAGGCTTTTGGGACTATCTCAAAAGATTTACATAAACAAAGCGATTAATAAATATATGATGAAAAACTGTTCACTAAATATAGCTCCGATTGTCAAGGAGATATGTTCAATTTGGACCAATGTCCTAAGACACATTTGGAATGGAAACAGATTGCTAACATCCCATATGTTTTCATTGTTGTAAGTCTCATATATGCACAGATCTATACAAAACCTGATATAATGTACATTGTTGAGATGTTGGGAAGATCCCAAAATAACTCGGGTTTGAAACATTTGAAAATTGCAAAGGTGTTGAGATATCTACACTGTACCAAGAAACACACGCTTATATACAAAAGAACCGATAATCTGAAAGTAGTCTAATACTCAGATTCAGATTTTGCTAGCTGTGTTGATTCCGAGAAATCAATATCAGGTTACATCTTTATGATAGTTGCTATCTTAAAATTCAACATCTCAATTACGTAAAAATGAACTTCAAAAATTTAATTAAAATTTGGGGTCAAAATTCAAGATCAAAATATATGATTATGCCTTTCCCCTCCGATCCAAAGCTATAGTTGGCTTCTAGATCCATCCTTTTGATCTGTTAGTCTTGCCCTATTCTTGAATTCTAGGCAAAATCATTATACCCATGCGATGCCACTTTGTATTTGAAGACATCACCACCACTCATTTTTTGGGACAGAGCATAGACCTAATCAAGTAGCCACATGAATATAAACCGAGGCCAATGACCTAAACTTAACTTAACTGATACCGTCTCCCTTCCTCTTAAAAGTTTCGAATTCGAACCTCCACT
Source organism: Dillenia suffruticosa (assembly GCA_033439265.1). Lineage (NCBI taxonomy): Eukaryota > Viridiplantae > Streptophyta > Magnoliopsida > Dilleniales > Dilleniaceae > Dillenia > Dillenia suffruticosa. Next base: position 16,132,570 of record JAVTVX010000012.1, on the reverse strand, counting down.
GTATAAGCTTTATTCCGAATTAACCTAAAAAACAAACAAAAAATTTTAAAACAACACTCTTCAAAAAATATTTTCAAATCTAACACACCATGTCGTAACTTGAAATCACGACATTACTGTTCATTAAACAGTAAAATACTGTTCAATGAACAGTGACATGTTGTGACTTCAAGTCACGACATGTATAGTACCCTGTCGTGATTTAAAATCACGACATGAGACCGTGATAAACAATGCCATATCATGACTTGAAGTCGCGACATGACACTGTTCAATGAACAGTAATATCGTGACTTTAAATCATGACATATGCGTGTTAGTTTTGGAAATATTTTTTAAAGGGTGTTGTTTTAAATTTTTTTTTTTGTTTTTGAGATTATTTCAGAACAAAACTCTCCACTGTATAACAAAAATTATAATATATGGAGCAATAACAATATGTCATGGTAAAATTTCATGGCCCAATAATGCTATTTGGGAAGTGGATCCAGCTTCCCAGCAACTAAGCAAAAACCAAAGGGATCAAAGTGAATGAAGAAATGTTGTTCCAAAGGACTTTTTCTGATGCTCGGTTTGATGATATTGAAACCACACAGACAAATGAGCTCCTTAGCTGTCTGCATAGTCTCTTCTTTAAGCATCAGTACTCATTGAAAGATCATTAATTGCATCCTGTACCTTTAAGAGTCTTGAAGAAACATGTTTCATACCAATTCAGTGTTTTTGAATTTCCCCCAAGTAGACTGCAACTGCATCATTCTTGAAACTTGGAGGTGATCAAACTCCATTAGGTTAATTGTTAACTAAGAGACTGAAACTCGTTTGCCAGTGAACACTCATAGTACAACAAACGCACCCAAAAGGCTTACCGGTGCTTCAAAATAAATATCAATTCCTAAAATTTAATTTATTCTACATCTCTAACCTGTCAAAATATTACAAACTTAGCCTCCAGATAAGCCACTTGCTATTGGTCTCAGTAACCTTTGAGGATCAATGCTTAGAAAGGCAATATTGTTTGGCCAACGCAATCATCGACTAGATTGCATGTATGGTCGCCGTAATCCAGAGTATACAGCTTTTCGGAACAAAGGATGCACATTTTCTGTTAATATCTCCAAATCCAACTTCTCAACATGAGGCCATATCTGCAAATCAAGTATCATGCCATAAGAATATATATATTTACTGGGTAATGCTTCCTGCTTTCAAGGAGAGAAGTTAATGTTGTCCACAGACAATGTTTATTTGACCTAGATAACAACTATTACCCCATTTGTTAATTACTTCTCAATCACTTGTAAATGTGTTTTTATCACATTGTAAATATTGATGTGCAACATGTAGGATGCTTGCGGTTGATGAGATTAAATCATATGGAGACAAGCATGCTAGTGTGACTAATCTGCAGGGTTACCCTTAGTTGAGATGGAAGCATAGGCAGTATAGTAGCTTCTTTGATTTTAATCTGGAAATGATTCAGGAAATATATCTAGTGTGGATTCAAGATTCAAACCCTTTAATTCATATTGAACTTGAAAACGTAATTGTGACCTAAAGTGTGCAAACAAATAGGAATCAAAGATGCAGGAACAGAAGATCACAAATTCCACGTCCTGTTACCTCTGAAGCATATTGTCTTGTTATTGCTTTGAGATAGCCCAAAGTTGATAAACACCACTGCACTTTTTCACCATTTTCATAGCCATTATTTGCCCTCCCTCCATTCGCCAGACTGAGAGTGACAAAGTAAATAAACAAATCAAAATGCATTCAGTATTTTGTGGGTCTTATCTTACAACATCAATTTAGCATCAAGAGAAAATAAAGAGCAATTTATCTGGGTGGTAGAGGACCTTTTATTGGATCTATCTATCTCATTGTCCACATCCATTGTTGCTGAATCTTCATGATCAATGGCCATAGCATCTGTCTGAACTGCCCGTATGCCTCGCAATTTTCCATCTTTAAATGCCTCAGGTAAGCGCTCCAACAGAACATTTGAAAAGCTTTTGTACAGGGTGAGGAATAATGCCTGCACAGAAAAAAGGCTCATTAAGTACATAGGAAACAAATCTAGACTATTTGCTAGAAGTTTTGGGGCCTCTTTGAGAATCCTGGAATTACCTGCACAGGATTGTGCTCCTACATTTTTCCATCTCACGCATGAAAATGGATATAAATTTGCACAAAACACATCACAAAATTTTGGTAGATGTGCAATTATTTTATCAGCTATATATTGTTCATTAACTAAGAAGGATGGACATGGAAATAGGACTCAGCATAGCACTGGAAAACAATATAGATTTGACAATTTAGTGTCCCATAAGCAAATGTTAAAACAAGTCGCATCACACCATTCGTAGTTATCTAAATCCATTTTAGAAACTTACCATGCATATTTTGAATACTTTTAGTTTTTCAATTCTGTTTTTCAATTCTTAAGAAAACTTGGTACAATCTAATTATTGTGTTCATTGTGTGAATCTTATGTGCTGCAATTCTCTGCAAATATCGAACAGTGATGAGTTATTCAGAGAACATAACATAATGTGGAGATGATTAAGACATTTAGAAGGGCCATAATGGCCCGAATTTGAATTAAGGGCTGTTGTGGCAATCCCTGATTGGTCCAAAGACAGCATACTAAGGAATTTACTTCAATTCATATAGGCAATTAGGGGGTTCTGTATCAAATCAGGGCCATTAAGGCCCTGATAAATAGCATTTTCTCTATTTCAACATATATCCACCCAATCCAGCTAATATCAAACTGGACTAGCAAATGTGGCGACCCTCCCCCAAAAATGAACACTCCTTGCTTCTAGAACTAGGATGTTATATATTAATCCCTCATTTGGAAACTAGACCAGTTCAACTATCAGTCAGCAGATCCATAAACATTCCTTTCTGCATAACCGGGCCGTGCAAGGTTTCATCTTAGCCTCCCCAAAAAAGGGCATGATACCATAAAATAAGGTTTTGCAGGACTGCAACATCTACTCAAAGGACCACCAGAACCACTTAACATAGCACCAGACAAAATGTTCCTATTTGTGTCCTCCTAATCCCTGAGGAAAAAATTTTTCAATGCCAAAAAATCTACTTTGAGAATTATTTTTTTTCCACATTATAAACAATACAAAAAAATAATTTTGAATCGTCAATACCTCATTCTCCTCAAGAGCTCGAGAAAGAAGAGCTTCCTTGGCTTCTAAGGAGTCTTTTACAGAGACCTCCTCTTCTTTCGTTTTTTCAGCACGTGATTTCAATCTTTTCATCCTCACAGGGTTCTCACCAAGAACAGGCTCACCATCTACTAGTGAGAGCTTTGATTCAGCAGCCTCTAGCTCAGCTTTTGCTTTTTCTGCAACTTCTTCGGCTAATGCAACCGCCTTCTTAAGAGATGAAATCTCTTTCCTTATATCACGAATGCGATTATATGCCTTACCAACTGCATTTCCAAGAACCTGTAAATCACAATGAGAAGTGAAATATCAGCCAAAACTAGACACACACAGAATGGATGCATGAATTAGTCATATCTTATGACTACTTCATGTGTAAACAGATGCACTGTTTTGATTTCAACAGAAGAATGGCGTGATAAGATTTCTCAATGACACATTAATGGACCATTTATGTAATTCTGTCTCCCATAATACTGTACTTCATATTTCATTTTATAAGAAAAGGAGAATATTTTTGGAGAAGGCTAGATAAGTCACAAAGGCAATTGGGGGCATGCTTCAAGAAAGAAAGAAAATAAAGAGTACAGAGGGACCATCAATCAACAGTCAAGAATAGCCATCAAATCACTTCGTTTACCATGAGATGAGTATTCCTTTTAAAAAGTTTGGGCCTCCATAGACCATAAAGAAGCTAAGAAAATAATCTGAATCCAAACACACTGAATGCACACTATCTATTTATTGTGTTCAAACAGTAACCTTGCAGAATAGGTCAAAGAGATTAAGGTTCTCCCAGTATTTACAGTTGGAAAAATTTTACCCTAACTAATTTGGGACATAAGTCATATTTGGACATATTTTCGTGTGTCCATTACAATCGTGAAGGGAGGAATTTGTGAGTCCTGTTAGGATGGTTATCAGAGATATAAAAAGGAGAAACTAGTGGCAAGAATTGGCTCTAGTTTTGAATCCCTAAGTGTATTTAATTTGCCTATGTCATTCATATTTAAAGATAACCAGAGGGATCAAGTTAAAAGATAATTCAATATCAATAGTCAATACCACTTTGACTATAGTCACATGTCTGTTTGTGGATATAGAAATATGTCTTAGAGGTTGTGTTCCTTCTCCAAAAGGATGTGAGAAGAGTTCCCACAATTCCAAAGAGCAATCATGTGGGGAACAGTGCACACCATTATGTGTTAATATTGGTGAAAAAATGTGATAGGTCCATTGTGACTTGGCAATTGCAGGTAATCACAAAAATAGCCTCTTTGCTGGCAGGTGCTCCACAGCCACCATTTGACACCTGACCCTACAACTGCTGGAGCTCATTGCACTGAGTTGCCTTTCACTTTAGCAAGTGTCCAATCTCATCGTAGATACAACTAGAGATGAAAATGTGTGAACGACTGTTTTGAAACAGAGAAGTGTGTTGACACCCCAATGCAAAAGCTTCTGGGCCCTTAAATGATCCACCACACTCCCATTGTCTTCGTGATTTAGCACAATATCATTTGCATACTCTTATTTTATGCTGTAACAATGAATCAGACTAACTTTATGTCCCCTTCATCAAGCTCCCTTTATCTTTGCGATTCTAGCACATTATTATTTGCATACTATTATTTCATTTTGTTATAATGAATCAGACTAACGTCTTGGCCCTTCACTATTTTCTAGACTGATTGGAAACCTGACTAGTATAACATCGAAACTATACATGCTAGGTTACAGTCCATATTCTGCTGTTTTTACTTATTGATGATTGGACGGTTAACTTATAAACAACATGGCAGCTTTTAGTTTATGGATCTTTAGAACAGAACTGTCCATATTTTTTATTGTAATATTTGGTTCCTTTAATAAAGAAGCACGTAAATTGTCCACCTCTTTAAAAGATATGAAATCATATGACAATCATTTGATAAGGAAAGAAAGAAGCAATCAGGAATTCTGTACATCAGTACCTCCCATGGATGATCAGATGTGTGGAAGTGCTCAATGTTTGCAGGAGAGAAGACCCATCTCACAATGGCTAAATTAGATATAAGTCGATAACCCATCATTCGATCAATGGCAATAGCTATCATTTGAGTGCTATTTTTCCAGTAAGAACTCACTTCAATTATCAGCATCACTTGCCTATCCTGATCAGGACACACCTTTGCAAAAACTTGGCCATATCTCTCCAGGACAGTGATCAAATGTGTAAAACTTTTAGATCCAATGTCAAGAAGGGTTTGGACAACAATTTGCAGAGCAACTTCAAAACCATGAGAAGGAAGCACATTTTCTTCCATCCACGAAATAACCTCACGTGTACTTAGCCTTCCTTTCACCATACTTCTAAGTTCTGCGGAAAGTGAATGTTGGTCAGTTATTTCTCTACCATCTTCTGTGCTGTATTTGAAATCTGATCCACCCTTAGGAGGAAACAACTCTTCTAAAGCAGGGGCATTCTCAACGCTCTAGATGGACAAGTGAATAGTTTGATGTTAGCACAAACAGAAGCAAGCACAATGGCTTTCAAAATCCAGCAATACATAGTAACTCAAAGGTGGAGAATTATTGCAAACATGAACCTCAATATCATTATCATAAAATTTTGGATTATTGTGGACGCATGCTTATCAAAAATGCAAATAGCACAATAAATAACTATCACAATCTGGACTACCATGAGTGCTACTAAAAGTTACTAGTTACATAACATCCATTTAGCCTATAATGCTTTTGGTAAGCAAAAAATAAGCAGTATGAGCATGATATACATGAATAGCTCCAAGATCTAGCTGTCCCAAGGGTACCACAAGCCTACAAGGTTTAGAAAATTGTAAATGGGATCATCTGCAACAATTACCCCACACATTACAGAAACCAAAAATCAGTGACACTAAAATGATCAATCAAGTATGAACTACCTGGAGATTCCAGGCATGATGGTAATCACTTCACTCCAAATAATCAAATAATAGAGGAGCTCTAGAAACTTTGCTCTAATTTGTTTTTGTGCCAAAAAAAAAGCTCCAGAAATGAGAAAACTCAGCATCATGCTTAACTTCACAAACAACCATTGTGATGAAGAGAGGAAAAAATTCATCTTTCTATTATGGTTACATTCCTATGTATAAACAGAAATTTACAAGACTTAATTGCTAAGAAACACGGCTGTAAGTACAGCTGTATATACAGCTGATATACAGCTGTATTGCTGTTGTATAGGCAGCTTTTATGCAGCCGTATAGCAGTATATGCAGCTGCTAATTACAGCTTTATAATATACAGCTGCTTCCAACACTCCCCCTCAAGCTGGTGAAAAGACGTTGCCCATTCCCAGCCTGGTAACAATTGTTTGAAACATAGGGTTGCTAAAACCCTTACTGCATGTTGGGAGTTAGTTGGCAAATAAGGTATACAAATTAAGCCGCTATCCAACTTTTCTCTGATGAAGTGTCGGTCCACATCAACGTGCCTTGTTCTGTTCTATCATATTGTACCGGAATATGTGCAATAGAGATTGCTGATTTGTTGTCACAGTAAAGTTTCATAGGACCACCCAACTTAATCTTTAAATCTTTCAAGATAATCTTTAACCATAGAACCTCACAAACTCCTTGCGCTATTGCCCAAAATTCTGATTCAGCACAAGAAGAATCGCAACTCCCCTCAATCCAATAGTTTGATAAAAATGTATGGTCTCCTTCAACTCCCCTGAATCCGATAGTTTGATTAAAAGTGTATGGTCTCCTTGACTTTGTTTATATCCCATAGCTATGATTACTTTTGTGAATCTTCCAAACGAAACTCTCGAAGACTGCTTCAATCCATACAATGCCTTTTTAAGCTTGCACACTTTGTTGGTTGCCAAATTTCCACCAAACCTGGTGGAATTTCATTGTATTTCTCTTCTTCTGGTTTTGGAATTTCCTTGTATATCTCTTCTTAAAGATCTCCATGCAAGAAGGCATTCTTCATATCGAATTGTTGTAAATCCCAATCATAGTTAACAGCTAAGGACAAAAAAATTCTTCTGGTGTTCATCTCAGCAACCGGGGCAAAAGCTTCATGATAATCAATCCCATAAGTTTGATTATATCCTTTAGCCACTAGCCTCGCACTCTCTAGCTCGTCATTTGTTTTGTATTTCAATGTAAAGATACACTTACATCCCACTAGTCTTATTCCTTCAGGTCAGTTCACCATGTCCCGAGTCTTATTCTTTTTGAGAGCCTGCATTTCAACATTAATAGCATTTGTCCAATTTTCACAAGATAAAGCCACGGATGGTGTAGGAATAGAGTGTTTAGGCTCATAAGAAAACTTCTATGAGATAGCTAACATTTATCGAAGGGCACAAATTGAGAGAATAGATATAATGGGTGCTTAGCGCATTCTCTAGTTCATTTCCTAACTGCTACAGGCAAATCAATGTCAGATATCAGTTCAATTGATGGACTAGATATTGTTACCTCATTTCTAGGGTCAGAGTCAGATGATTGGATTTTGACCGGTTCGGGAACTGACTTCTTCTTCCTTGAGTACAGTTGAGAGAACTGTGTTTTATAAATAGTGTCGATACATTTGGTCACAATTTCAGCAGATAGATTAATATCACTTGGAGAGAACATGGGTTAAGGTTGGTTTTCTGAAGATACAAGATCAGGCTGGTCTTTAGGGGACATAAGTTCACATGAAGCAGCTTCAGGCTGGATTTTAGAAGGTACATGCTCAGGATGATCTTGAGAAGGTTCAGGTTGATTTTGAGAAGGTTCCTAATCAAGGAGAAAAAAATAACTGTCTTATCTTCCACAAATATAGTCTCCCCCCAAAATGTAAGGTGTAGTGAAGTATGACTCATTTTCAACAAAAGTAACATCTATAGAAACAAAATATTTCTTGGTAGGAGAGTGATAACACTTATACCCCTTGTGTTGAAGAATATCCCCAAAAAATACATCACACTGCCCCAGGGTCTAATTTCCCTATATTATGGATATGGATATGGATATGAACAACTGTCACACAACCAAATATCATAGCAACAAGATAATTTGTGGTACTAAAATCAGGAAAGAATTGGAAAAATATATCCATAAGACTTTTGAAACCTAGAATTCTCGATGGCAATCTATTTATGAGATGTGTGGCTATAAGAAGAGCTTCCCCCAATAGTTTTTTGATATATCTTGCCTGAAACATAAATACTCAAGTTCTGGCAAGCAAGTGACCATTTTCCTTTTTGTCACCCCATTTTGTTGTGGTGTGTTGACACAAGAAGATTCATGAATGATTCCTTCGTTTTGAAAATAAGATCATAAACAACAACAATAAAAAAAACTGAGCCTTAATCCTAACAATTTGGGGTCGGCCATTTGAGAGACAAATTTGGAGATGATTAATAATAATAATAATAATAATAAATAGATAAATAAATACATACAAACAAAAAAAAGAAACGAAAATATATATATCTAAAATATGTTGGTTTAATTTATGTGAATTCCTCTACGCCATTCATTCTTATCCAAAACTATCTTCTCGTCCAAACCCTTAACTATCATGTCTTTACGAATAACTTGCATCCAACTTTTTAGCGGTCTACCTCTATGTTTTACTAGATCTCCTATATTGAAGTTGAAAATAAGATGATAAAATTTGGTTAAAATAATCTCTTGCATTATCTATTCTAAACTTCTTGATTTGAACTCCAAACTGATTTTTTATTATGTTATGAAAATTTGGGAGAACATTACTCACATCAAATTTAGATTTAAGCATAAAAGGGGGGGGGGGTGGGCCTCCTACAATCATCAATGAAAGACCATCTAGCTCCTGAAATTTTAGGAATGGTTGACAAACCCCATATGTCACTATGAATTAATACAAAAGGAATAAAACTTCTTTTATTATTAACCGGGAAGTTTTCACATTTATGTTTTGCAAGTTCACACACATAAGTTTAAGAGCTTATGTTTAAGAACTTTGAAGGATGGATGTCCAAGTCTTAGGTGGTGAAACCATATTATATTTTTATTGGTAAGAGAATATTCACACAAAAATGATATAGGGATTTTGCTCTTGATAATACTTGGATTTTCATGTGTCTCAAGGTAGTATAACCCATCTCTCTCCTTTAGCATGTCCAATCATCATTCGCAAACCCTTGTCATGAAATACACAATGAGCTGGAAAAAATGTTACATTGCAATCAATGTCATGCAAGAGTTTCTTTATGGAGACAAGGCATGTAGATGGTTTTGGGACATGCAATACATTTTATGAGTAAAGGAATGACTAATTTTGACATCTCTGACACCTGCTGCTGTGGTTAAAGAATCATCTGCACTGGCGACTTTCTTGTTGCTAGGACAAGGATTATATGTACTAAATTTGTGAAAAGAGTCATATGATCTATGGCTCCTGAGTCAATAATCCAAAATTTTACAAATGATCTATCTGAGGCATTTAAACCATGTGAAAGGGGAAATTTACCTAAGTGAGCTGATGAACAGTTACCCATACGTTTTTCAAGAGTTACCGAAAGGTTCCTTAGCTTTTCAATTTCTTCTATGTTGAAACTTTCATGTGCTGGAGCCTTTTGTTCATCACGTTGAGTGGATGTGAAGTGTGCTTTTTCATGATTTCCTTGTTGTCCGCCTTAATATCCCCATCCATTACTTAATGTAGGAGGTTTTCCATCCAACTTCTAACAATTCTTCTTGGTATGCCTTGGTTTCTAACAAAAAGTGCACCAAAGGTTGTCTTGAGAATTGACTCGGCTGTCCCCATTCTTTACTTGTTTGGATAGGCATTTAAACCATGCGAAAGGGGAAATTTACCTAAGTGAGCTGATGAACAGGTACCCATATGTTTTTCAAGAGTTACCGATAGATTCCTTGGCTTTTTAATTTCTTCTATGTTGAAACTTTCATATGCTGGAGCCTCTTGTTCATCATGTTAAGTGCATGTTAAGTGTGCTTTTTCATGATTTCCTTGTTGTCTACCTTAAATCCCCATTCTTCACTTGATGTTGGAGGTTTTCCATGCAACTTCTAACAATTCTTCTTGGTATGCCTTGGTTTCTTACAAGTGCACCAACGGTTGTCCTGAGAATTGACTCAGCTGTCTCTATTTGATTCTTTGGATGGTTCAGTCTTTCTACTTTCACGATTTAGCTGTTTCTCCAATTTTGAACTTCGACTGTTTGCCCTATTAATCAGCATGGCCAGCCATCATTGATTTGTGGTTCAAGCATCACCCGCCGTCTACTTTTCTCATCCAAGATCATGGAAATGACCTCATTCAATGAACATAACTCTTCTTTGCCTAAAATTTGAACACTAACCTGATCAAATTCAGCATTAAGCCAGCTAAAAAATATACACTCGGTCTTTTTCAATAAAATTTTTTGGCGTGGCAGCATCTTCACTGCACTTCATGCATGTGCAATGATCGATCTCTTGCCGTAAATCCTTTAAAAGGTTAGCATACTCTGTAACTACTTTGCTTCCTTGCTTGGAAGATGTGGACTTGATTTTCAGTGCTTGGACTTGAGCAGCATCTCTAACTTTCGAGTAGGTTTGTCTAATTGTCTCCCAAATATCCCTTGCAGTAGGTGGGTACATACGTGTCAGTGGCAACATGGAATTCAATAACCAAGTCATGATCATGGAATCCTCTTCATCCCATGCATCAAACTTAAGGATCTCCCAGCTCTAGTCCAATTCCCAAGAGATGGCTTAGCTTTCCTTTTCCCTTGAAGAATGTTTGAACCAATTGAGACCACTTCAAATAATTCTTTCCATTCAGGCGATATGCAGCCTGAATATGCTGCAATTCTCCAGTAGATTGAGTAGTTGCTACTTGTTCTGTATGAACAGCAGTTGCACTAGATGCAGAAGTTGTTTCAGTCATGTTGGTTGGATAAAAGAATTGAGGATGGAAATATGGCTATGAAGGCTCAAATTTCCAAAAGAAAATGCTGATGTTTTGCTTTTCAAAAGCTAGGAAAAAGTAATCAGCTATGAAGGCTGAAACCTGCTATGATTTGTCAAAGGAAAGTGTTATGTTTGGGTCTTAAAGTAGAGAAGAAATGACCAGCAAGCTGAAAAAGATATTCCCAAGATCCTAATTTTGCTCCAATACCATCTGATGAAGGGAGGAAAATTTTCATCTTTCGATTATGATTGCAGTCCCAAATACATACAAAATTTTACAAGACTTAATTGCTAAGAATAGAGCTGCAAGTACAGCTGTATATATAGCTGTTATAAAAGCTGTATTGCTGCTGTATATAGGCAGCCTTTTATGCAGCTGCGAATTACAGCCTTGCAAAATACAGCTGCTTCCAACAACCGTGCCCAAAATTAAGATTCTCACTGTGATATTCAAGACATGAGGTTGGTCACTTCATAATGGTATGCTTCCTTTGTATGAAGGTGTGCTTTTTACTCCAGGATTTTCCATGTATTGGGCAAAGTACTTTTAAGGCTCTTGATGAGTGCTTAGGTTTTCTAGGGTTTATTAAAGTAGCAGGCATCTTGTTCAACAAATGCCAAACATATCATGTATATAGGACATTGATAGATCTAAAGGGGTATAATTGTGAGGGCACAACATTGTTTCCCATATCAGGAGGAAATTGCTTGGGGAACTCTTCAACACATCAAAGTTCTGTGCAAGAAACTCAAGCTAATTGTCATCGCTTAGCATGTGCTCATTCCAGTATGTGCTCTCACTATGAAGGTTATAATCAGGGGTAGAATCTTGAAGAGTTTTGAGGGCGCCACGACACTCCAAAGTTTTCAAATTTCTATTAGGTCTCACTATAAGTTCCTACATTTCATTCATATCTTCACAATAAGGCCACGACAAAATTTTGAAATTTCCATTCCCACCCCTTTGAAAGAAAATTTATACATATATTAGCCCCTCCTAGAACATACCACTAGTTGTAATACATTTTATAGCAATAAAGTTCTTCACTGCTTTCAATCCTGCTGCCATTTTATTTATGTAGTTTTGCTTCATCTTTTCAAACCTACCTCTTAAACTTAAGCATCTCAACTATAAATAGGAAAATGCAAAGGTTGACTCGCTTGGTAAGCCTTGAGTAAAGTGCCTAATATTGGTTATTGGTACAGCCAATCATGTGTGCCTCTATCTTTTATTCTTTTGAATGATAATGCTATACACTGCATATAAAAGTACACTATTTTGTCAAACTTATGAATCATAGAAAGAAGGCTGAACAATCTTTTAGTTGAGAAAATGAAGAAACAAGATTCTTTTCCAAAAAAATTGAGACAAATCAGTCAATATCATGGTGAGATAGGGCATTGTTCATTAGGAGGAACATGGCATGTCAAAATCTCTCTCTTATGATAGTCTATCACATACTCAAAATAATCGTCTCCACAACTCATATGCCTTCATATAGAATCTCCATGCTTCACTGGTGAAAACTATTTTAAAATTTAATATAACTTGTACAAAATCTCAAACTAGCCCACCTTCATAATTTGCACCGCCACTCGCAAAATGGTCAAGCCACTTCTTTATATTTTCTTTTCATGGATTTCAATGAAGTGATTTAACAGTCTCAAAATTAATTTTGCCAACGTGCCCATTGATGTTTTCATTGACATAATCTAAGGTCACAAATAAATGTAGTCATTCATGAAATTGTGACTCAAGTTGGCTTATGCAACCAATGAAACAAGCCGACCATGACCATGACATAATTCAGAAAAATAATAGACTCATTTAAAGTGATAGGCATGTTTAAGCCTCCACTCATCTCATTCAATTGGTTGAATGTAGTTGAGCTTGAACAAGATTTTCACATGCATAAACGAGTATTTGCTTAGCTTCGCATGTTTAGGAATTAAGCTGACAAACACCCTTTAGCTTCGCTTACTTGCAGCCCCGTGTAGTGCTTCTGATCTTTAAATTAACAGGATTTTAATGGATAATGCTAAGGAGAAGAAGTTGCAACAGACAATGATGAAAGATTTTAAATTATGGAGAAAAAAGAAAAAACAGGAAGTTAGGCCATAAGAGAACATCAATCTCTTCGAAGTTTGAAGGCTGGATAAGAAGATACCTCTAGAAGCCCTTGAGTGAGACCAATAACTACAGATAGAAGAAAAGTCTACCCAATGGAGACTTGCATGAAAAGGTTTGGTCTATTTTTTTCCTCATATATGGACCAATCATCAAGAACACCGCACAGAGCCCCAAATAAAAGAAGTAACCCATAATATGTATTAGTCACAGGAAAAGTGCCTGTTCTAACTTCTGCCTCAAAATTTTACTCAGAACTAATCCATAATATCCATTAGCCACCCAAAATGCCTGTGCAAACTTCCACTTCCAAATGGATCTCTCCAGGTAGCAACGCATGAAAGGTAACCATGAGCCTTGTTTTCATGAAATCACACAAAAAAATATGGAGAAATAGTCTTGTTTGGCATCCTCACTTATAACAAGTCATTGGTATTAATATTGTATAACTTATCTACATGAAGACCCCTATCCAATTTAATTTGAGATCATGTAAGATGTCCTAGGATACAAGAAGGGACATGATTCAGAAAAGATATAACTCTCACAGTATGAACCATAATTTCACCAGGGTAAGATAATATACATTATCCAGATTTTGTACATGAGTTTTCTGGATCATTTTAGTTCAGAAGTAAAACAAAAACAGAAAAGGATGCTACAATTACTCATTTTTCCATGCCAAAAAAAAATCATGTTGCTAAGAATATGATTCCAATGCAGCGATAACACGTTCATTATAGTCAGCATTACCTGTTTAACTTTATCCCAATATGATAAGCGAACTTCCCTTTCTAGAACTTCTTGAACAAACACATGCTGTGGGGCCCATTTGGGGAGGTCCAAAACATAAGCCCATTCTTCCCATGGCCAGATGAATTGGAAGTTTGATCTAAGAAGTTTAGAGGCCATTAATCCACATTAAAACAAAAGGGAAAACATTAAAAAGAATAGCAAGCTGCCAGTAGAATAAAAAGGTGTACAGCATAACTTAGCAAAGGACTATAACAACAGCAGAAACCAACCCAAAAGAGAACAAGACATATCACTAAATCTTGAATAATAACCAACCTCTTGATATATTCAAATTTAGTGATCCATAGAAAATAACAAATAGGAAACAGTTCTCAGCCTAGCCCAGAAAAGCAAAATTACTTGACAAAAGCTTTCAACCACAAATTAATACCAATGCAATGGGCATTACGCTAAAAAACAAACAACACCACTTATTATGAGACATCCTTACAACAACAACAACAACCAAGCCTTTATCTCACAAAGTGGGGTCGGCTATATGGATCTTTCTACACTATCGTACTCTATTTTATATCGCATACTCTATTACAACAACCAAGCCTCTTATTATGAAACATCCTTGATAGTGAAAATTTTTGTGCCATCTTTTAAAAACTGAAATTGTGGCCTAAAATACAATTTCACTATGAAAATCATGTGCTCAATGAATAAACATTCCAAAGGAACAACACAAATTTCATGATGATTTTGTAACCTAAGAGAGTATGCATTTCTCTTATCAATTCTATTTAAAAATCCCTATCCATTTTTTCAATTACAACCTACCTTTCTCCATTATATTAATCTTTTTATGGTAATTGGTTGTCTTGCATGGTATTAGAGTAGGAGTATGATGGTGTTGAGTTTAAAACTTGAAAGGGTCTTTGAATCCCATTTAACTACATATTCTATGTTGGGACCCCAAATACATTTCGCTATCAGCTTAGGCTTTTGAAACAAATTATTGTTTCCCATATTTGATACACCAATAATAGGATTTTGATACAAAGTTCTAAAATTACTTCCTAGCTTTTAAGGTTTCAAAGACACTAATTTTTCTTGTTCATATTTTAGAATGCCGCTGCAAAATTATAAAGCATTGACTCTTGTTGAATACAAGTATTTATCATGCATCCGTCAAAAATCTGCGTGGCATGTCCAATTTTTTATTGATTTTTTTTTCCCAAAAACCACTCACATTTTTTAGATACTCCTTGAACCCTTCTAAAACATATTTGAAACACTCTAGAGACACTTTAAATAATTAAATTACTAAATAAAAAATGATTTTATAGCATAATGTATTAATATGCTAGTAAGTATAAATATTTCAAACCCTTAGGTACTAGTATTGGGTCCAATTATTTTATTTTTAAGATGCAGGTTATGACTAGCATGTATAGTTGGATATGAATCGGGACTTGACTGAATTTTTTTTTTCAAGAAAGTGGACAAAAGTGTATAAAAAAAAATAAAAAATTTGGTGGTGATATTAATGTTTAAAAAAGTAACTCATTCATCTCTCTTTATAGAAGAGAAGAAGCAAGGAAGGGAGATGAGTATAGAAACATAATTCCTAGAATTTAGCATCTAAAAATAAGAGAAATGAAGAGAAACTGGATTTGCAATGTAGAGAGACCTTAAAGCTTCCTTTAGATTTTGGTAGAGGCGGGGAGAGAGAGAAAGAGAGAGTTTCAATCATAGCTGAAGATGAAGAAAGAAAAGCTCTTGATTCCAATTAGTTCTTTTCCATTCTATTTTATTTTCCTGAAACTCTTTCTTTTCTGTTATGGTCTCATTTTCTCCTCTTCTCTGCATCATATTTTGGGTTAAGAGAAACCACCTCTCTCTCTCTCTCTCTCTCTCTCTCTCCCCCCCCCTCTCTTTATTATCACACTGTTTCTACTCTCCTCAGTCACTCTACCTTCTCAACCCCCAGGCCTCAAGCTATTGAACACAATCTTTGAGGGCTGTTTGGAGTGAGACAAAGCACAAATTTAGATCTTTAATATGTATTATATATGTTTAGTTCAATATCTCTGTATCCTAATTTCAGAAAATTTGACATCTTTTTGTACCCAAATCAACTCCGTGTCTCTATCCATGTTTCTTAGCTAATAAGATCTCTTCTTTAAAAGTAAATTTTTGTCCTATTTGAAACATCTAAATCCCTATGCACTAATTTATCAATGCTATTTAAATTGTATACCTATAAACATAAAAATGATACATTATGATGTTCCACCAATATGAGGTCCTACTTATTAGAAATTTATCACAACCACATGCACGCTTCTTAGTTGAATAACAAAGAGCTCCTATATATTTGCTTCCAATCTCATTATTAGGCAAGCCTTACAAAGTCCACTCCAGCCTTCTAAGAAGTTTGGAATTCATTGCTGGCTTGAAACGAAGTGATTATACAAATTATTCAGAAGAATCACACAGCATATGAGAACTTAACCATGCAATTGGGTTTTTACATAAATATTGCTTTTTTAATTAAAATTATTTATCTACTGTTATTTTTTTCTCTTTTCCAAACTACTGATTTCGCACTCTCAGAATGTGGAATCAAATTTTTTAATTTTTTTGTAATGCATTTATTTTTTAAAAAAAATGTTTCTTGGTTTCGCACTCTGCGAGAGCGAAACTGACTTCGACAATGATGGAGCTTCAACGATCGCAGAAAGTTCAGGTGATGATGTCTTGGTTGCCACCACCAGTGAAATTGAAGAAATTGAGTTTATGTGTCTTGATGATGAAAATTGATCAAAGACGAGCAGAAAGGTGTTTTTCAGACATCAGATGGCAGCAGACGGTGATGATGACCCCCCGTTCATGGCGGAGAGAAGAAATCTTGACAAAACTCAAAAATTGAAGCATGTTAGTGTTCGAAGAGGACTTCTGATGCAAACAATTAGGGGCTTGGATTGAATGAGTTCTGTGCATCAATTTGAGGACCCAAAAGCTTACCGCCAGCAACTATGGCTGACATTCTACGGTGAAGGGTTTCCTGGTGTCAGACGTTGAAATTGAAGATGAAAATGTGGGTTTTAAGGCTGATGGAGTGTTGTTTGTGTGATTGATTGCAGGAAAAATCAAAGAAAATTGAGGAATTAAGAGAGATTGCTTGTGGGTTCATGACCAGAGATGAAGTTGAGACGTTGATGGGGAGGGGGGTGACAGACTGAGAACCAGAGAGGGGTCTGGTTCAAAAGAGGAAGAACAGAAGAGGGGTGACATTGAACTCAGTTTCACACTCACAGAGTGCAAAAACAAGAAAAAAAATTTAAATAAATACATTTTAAAAAAATAAAAAAGTTGATTTTGCATTTTGATTGTGCGAAATCAATTGTTTGGGAAAGAGAAAAAAAATACAACAACAATAGATAAATAATTTTAATTAAAAAAATATTTATGTAAAAAACCCCATGCAATTTTACCCAGGGAGTAGTTTTGAAGGAACAACAAGCAGACACCCATACTAAATTCTTCTGGAAATATCAAGATTAACAAAAGTAGATTGCTACCATAAGAAATGCAATGTATGAAACCTCCAAAAGAGGCTAATTGTTCAACCGATTAGAACAACAGTAATGACTAGATAAATAGAACATTAATTGCTAAGCAGGAACATGGCACACATACCAAAAGGCAAGCAAAAGCGGAATTTTCACAAGATCATGCAAAAGCAAAACTACAGAACTCATGAGCCACATCAAGAACTTCATAATAGAATCATATAATAAATCAGAGTAAAGGAAGCTCTAGCAGATTGTGTGTGCAAAATCAACAGAAAATTAGTATAAAACTAGTCTTACAGGTGATGTGAGAACCAAAGGATGAGCCTTGTTCTGCATTCCATATCTAAGTCAGCTATTTTCTCAAAAAGAGCTCGCACTGCACCAGCAATAACTGCAGGGAAGGCTCCAGGAAGAGCCTAAAACTTTGTCCAGTCAAGAAACATGAAGAAATGAAAATAGAATAAAGTACAACAACAACAACAATCTAGACTTTAATCCCAGATTTTGGGGTCAGCCACGAGAGACAAATATTGGGAAAAAGAAAATAATAATAATAATAAAAATAGAAAAATAAAATAGAATAGAATAAAAATAAACAAAAAAATAAGAAAAAAATGTTGATTTAATTAGTGCAAATTCTTTTACGCCACTCATTCCTATCTAAGACCATCTCCTCAGCTAAACCTCTAACTATCAAGTTTTTACGGACAACTTGTATTGAAGTTTTCAACGACCTATCTCTACGTTTTACTAAATCTCCTATATTTAAATTTTCGATCTTCCTTACTAAAAATAGAATAAAATAAAACCCCAAGAACAAGAAAACAAATAATAGAACGGACAAGAACAAACGAAACAAGATGCAAAGAAAAATAAAAGCCAGAATGATACCATAGCACTTTGAGGATAACTTATTTACCTTACATAGGTCAATTATGACAAGCGTGTAATATATTGGTTTGAATGGGGGATGCGGCAGCAAAAGCAGCTGCATAAAGAGGAAAAAATGGATTAGGACCATATTCCATAGAGAAGATGAAATACCCTACTAGCTGAGCCAAGAACAAGAAAATGACAATGATAACATAAATTAGCATTTCTGGTAGATTTTAATTTACAGTGGAATCTTTGCTAGCGGATTTCATTCAGGTAACTAGAGTTTCAATTCAAGATGTCCAAAATCATTTTAACTAATCCCACTGCTCAGACTGATATATGACAAGGCTTTGTGAACTCTCTCAAATTGCTTGACTCAAGCATATCAAACTGTATTGTTCACCAGAAACAAAAAGACATTTTACCCTGTCCAAAATTAGGGAAGAACACTGCCAAAAAAACCTCAGTAAGCACTAGTATGGATTATCTAGCATTTTCCGCATCACTTTAGTATCAAGTCCATTGTACTGTATGGAACCATATGTAACAAACAATAAGCTACAATAACATTACATTATAGGGTCAAATATATTTGACAAATTTCAACCAATTTGATGTATACAATAATACCAAGGTTCCATACCAAAGATTGCTCAATTCAAGAATATCTTTGGTACTTAAAAAGAATCAGAAAAAAGAAAACATATTTTCTGTTCTTCATTATGGTATACTAACAAAGAATTATATAGATGAGCATAAGAAAAAGTAGGAACCTGAGTGTTCGAAGAGCAGTGACCATGAAGTCTAAAAAACCATAGAAAACCAACTCCATTTAGATTGTTTAGGGGACTTTCTGCCTAAGCCATTTAGGAGCACCATCCTATCTTGATGAAGATAAAGGACAGATCAGCAGGGTCTAACTCTTTTCCATTTTGAAAATGAGGGCATTAGAAATATGTTTTGAGGATTTGTGGAGGGAAGGGGAGGTTTGTAGCCATGATAGTTTTGAAAGAAAAAAGGATATAAAACCAAGTACCAAAACCAGAAATCAACTCTTATATGATAAAAAGCAACACCAATATAACTGCATATTCTGATGAACCAATTCAAGAGAATTTAAATGTCAAAGTACAAGCATATAGAAAGATCTGATTGCAAGCTTTAATGACATAATGAAAATAATAACAGACAATACAAAACTTACGACTTAAAAAAAGGGTCCTTATGAAAGAATCTCACCTGAGAAAATATTGTTTCTGCCATAAGATATTCATATCTAAATGGCACGGGCAGGCCAACCATGTGAGAAGCACATTCTTTTCGACTAGCTTTGCAAGAAGCAAGAAAACAAAATAAGAAAAACATGAGACAAAAGTCGAACAAACAATTAAGGAATTCAGAAGCATAAGAGGGAGAAAAGGGAAACAATTTTACGGAGATAAATTTTAAAAGGGTTTAGTTGTCCAGGCATTCCACAAGAAACGAAATAGAGAAAAAAAATGGCCAGCTTACTAAGTCAAGCAAGATTGTTCTTTTCTTATTTCTTGAGAAACACAGGAAGATTAAGCCAACAATAAGCCACTATAGCATCATACATATTTCAGCCTGATTATTTAATGTATAAGCTAGAAAAGAAAACTATCTTATTGCACCTCCATTCCCATGACATTGAAAGAAATGGTAGGGTAGGCTAAATGAAGTAACATTTGATTAGGTATTGCTTGTGCACAAAAAGCAGGAACTTGAATTGCATTGCTCCATTGCCCAGGAAAAAACTGTTGTAGTAAGGTAAATGATATTAGTGCTACAGACTGGTGACTAGCAACTATAACATCATCAATAAGGTTTTTATCCAGCAGGTTGAGAAAGATTCTAGCAGAAACCAAAACTTATACCCAAAGTGCTTTTTTGGATATTAGCAAATTTCGGCAATGCAACGGTAGCGATTGAAAAATGTTGATTGGAGGGTAGATTTTGCAAAGAGCCGCAATACGCTATATCACAAGTTATCTGTCTTTGATAGGATTTCCATAACCTGGCTTCAGTTTTGGTGTCTGGAAAATACAGACGATGATCTTTTATCCCCCTTTTCTTTCATCCTATTCTTGTTGAGATAGTTGATAAAGGAAGGGAGGAAAGAGTAGTTTTATTCATGGTTTGAGAGTGACTCTTTGAAAAGGTTATAGAGTAACTTGTAGTTTACCATTGATATCACTTTCTTCCACAGATACTTACGAAGGTTTCTTTTTTAACATGTGCTTTAAATTGTCCTATGATTAACAAAATGAGAAGTAGTATGCGGGGTATCATTAATATTTATTTTGTGCAGATTTGCTAGCATACTAGAGAGAAGTGCAATGATCAAAATTGGACCCTTACCTAGTTAAAGGTCCCTTTGGGGAATGATTCAATATGAAAAACTCTTTTGGATCTTGTTATGTGATTGAAGAGGTTTTTTAAACTTTGGTTGGTCATAATATAGTATAAAAACTTATATGTAATTTTACTCCAGAAAGACACTTCATAAAAGAAATGATCTTGCCAATTGGAGATTCTTGGGAAAAACAAATTTTCTCAGTTATATCCCAGGAACTTTACATCTTAGAATATCGCTTTAATAAGTGTCCAGATTCCCTCAAAAGAACAGCCTCATTCAATTGGGAAATGCTAAAATCAACAAAAGAGACAGTTCATCTATGGCAATAATACCGAACTTAGCTTTTGGAAACATTGGTGAGAAAGGGATGTGTACTCCTCTGAGACATTCTGTCATTTATTTTTAAGTTAAGCTTGATAATGCTATTATATATTCTATTGTTATGGACTGTTTGGGTTACCAAAATTTATTTTCATAAAAATACTGAGAACAGGAAGACTACTGATCCCACTTCTCTTAATCCTTGTATGCTATCATCATCAGATTAGAGGATAAGATTTTGGGTATTCTTTAGTAAAATCCTTCCATAATCACCATCCATTTTCCGTATCTCCACCCAATACCCTATATCCAGAGGGGTAAAAATCCTGTCCAAGTCAAGAACTTTATGGGTTAACCTTCCCTAATAGGACCACAGAGGAGGCCTAGAAAGGCATTATATTCAGACATGTATTGAGTAGTTTCTAGGTCTCTAAAAACACTTAGAATGAGCCTTCAGTAATTTTGGAGAATAACATGTTGCCTGCTCAAGGTTGGTGAACTTGGACTCTTATTCTTTTGCAACATGAACTTCAAACTTAAAATGCAAGTACAGATTAAAATTTTTCCGGTGTTAAGTAACCATTTGGCATAAAATCTACAACAAGAGCCCAAAAAAGGTCTGCACAATTTTAAGTTTTTGTATCAAAAAATTCAACATCTTCATGGAACATATAATTTAGAGACAAAAATTGAGAAAATATCATTATCAATGCAGCATATGTGATAAGTTGCAAAAGAAAAGTTAATGTTTTGAAGAATACGAACCAGCCATTCAAAAAAAGCATCACATCAAGCAAATATTCCTCCACAACAAACCGATCAATAGGCTGTAGATCCTGCAATACACCAAAAAGAATAAAACAGAGACTTCCAAAGTAGTACATCAATCTCCCACATTTAAAAATACCCTGCTTGAATTCTAATGTCAAAATCTAAACAGAATCTATAATGGGCCTGATGATGTTTCCTAATATTTGGGGACATTGATCTTTGCATTTTCTCCTATTTCTTTATGTGGGATTCATCAACAATATATGTAAAGAGAATGATGTGCCCCCAAAATTGGCATTATGAAACTTAAGGAAGGAGTTAAACATCAACTAAAGCAAATATAAAACTAATATAAATAGTTGCCATAGCTAGGATCAAGCATGAGATACAGAATATAGTTAAGGTAGTCATTCATCAAAAGAAAGTAAACCAAGTTCAAACAGTGTGGTAGTAGAGCAAGCTGAGACCAAGTTCATATAACCAATAAACCTAAAGCAAGTGTTTTTATACTAGTAATCCATGAGCATTTGCATCTACCAACATATAAAGTACCTCTATTTTATTTGCAGGAAATATATTGAGCCTGCGTATCCTTTGAGGATACTTTGATTCTGCCTCATGTTTTTGTTTGCCAAGAGTAATTTCCGAAAGTACTGAAGGTAGACTGGGTTGGTCAGGACAGCTGATTGGACCTATATCATGGGATTTCCCAGCAACCAGCCGAGCTTCAAATGACAGATGAGGTCTGGGAACTACAAGTGAAAACAAAGATATTGGCCATACAGTAAAAGGAGGGGGAAAAATCAAGGATAACAGTGAGAACACACATCGCCTAGGCACAGGACAGCAATCAAATAAATGAAGAGACTATTATAGAATAGGCATTTTTACACTTCTCATATTAGAAGACCCACAAAAGATGCCAAAATGTATGTTGTTCATCAATGCATCAGATTAAAAGATCTTCAAATTCATAATATGAGCTAAATGAATAACATTGCAATGTACTTGTCCAAGATTCATCTGCAGTTTACGTTCATGTCAATTTCCAGTCGAAATATCCAAACGAAGAGATGGAATATGTGCAGTCAAACAATTATGGATACATGAGAAACAGAATTAACACACGAAGTTTTCTCTACAACTTTATTAGCAAATGATAAAGGAAAGGAACTAAATATCTGCAGGACAACCTGGACATAATCAATGTCAATAACTAATATGACAAGCTGGTAAGCAATCTCTAAAAAAATTCAAAATCCTAAACCGTTTGACTTCAAACATTTTGCAGCATTAGAATTCTTCATCAACAGATGAAAAATGTAAAATTTAATGCCTTTCTCATCTTCCACATGAATCCAGCACACAGACATGCCTGGGCACACATAAACACATACATGCAAACATGCAAGTGCAACAGAAACAGAAACATAAAAGCTTTATTTAATAGAGACAAAGATCTTGAACAGACACAAAAGACACAATGCAGCCATTCTAGCCTTGAAATGAAAACATGAATGTACTAAACTGTGGAGCATCACGAATAAGCAAAATATCTGCATTAAGACACACCGATCTTTTACATTTTAGTAAAAACAGCAAAAGCATTTTAGGCTTTTTGGTTTTAAATGCATCCAAATATGTTAACAGTGATAGTATCATTACTCCTATGAAATATGTGGCGTCATCCATTATTCTTTGGTTAAGAAGAATTGAAGAACCATAAAACGTTTCCTATATAAATAATACAAAGCCCAGAAAACCACCAGTAGAGGCACTTGAGACTAAGGAGAAAAACACTTGGCAACAAAACAAATAAACAAGCAAATAAATGAATTAAAGATAGCATGAAAGTAAAAGTACAAATATGACTAGGGAAAAAGAAGTACCACTATCCAGTTTCCAGCCATTTCTGGATAAGTCTTGAATTCTATCCCATAAATCCTCCAAGAAATCCTGAGGAAAAAGAGAAGAGAAACAGGAGTTAGGACACAGCTCTCACTCTCAAATACCGTGCAAGTGCATTCACAAAATTAATAACACAATCAAAATATGCTAACTAAATTAGTGTCAATTTAAAACAACTCCATTTGGCGTTGCCTTTGCCCATAACAAGAAGGGAAAAAAAATCAATTTTACTTCAAAACATCCATAGTGCACCTAGATAGAAAGCACATGTAGGCAAAAGAGATATTGGAAGGGACAAATAAAAGATAAAGCAAACACCACAAACACCTAAGAAGCTGATCTTAAAACTAATTATTCCAATTGTCAGATACTCTGTTACCTTTTCACTGTCAGCTTTCCCAGTTTCATCCTCATCTTCTTCAAAAACAGAGAAACCCACATCAGAAGCATGCTTTCTTATTCTTAGATAAGCTTCTATACCAACCATTACTCTCTCTATTTCCTCAGGAACTTGCTGCATTAAGATAAACATTGTTACCAAGTGGAGGCTCAACTTATCATAAATTCAGACACTCCCAAATATGAAAACAAAAGAAAGTTATACAGGTTTGGAGTAAGAAAGAAGCAGAATTTCATAACAAAGGCATATTTATAGCACATGCTCTTTTCCTTATAAAGGATGATAGAATTTATGTTCAATACAGACACTAACAAATGGCAAGTAATGTGAACCTCAACAACTAAATTCAACCAAGTGTGAGAATCAAACCAGTTCTGGTTGGCTATGAATGTGCTTCATCCTTTTCCCTCTATCAAATATCATATCAAGGTTCAGAATCAACATATTGTGTTTTACTGCCTCTCCTAGAATTCTCTCAGGTTTCCCTCTATTTAATGTGCACCTTAATGAAGATCATTACAGCATATTTTTTATCTTAAAAGATCCAACATCACTTCAGAAAAATTATAGAAGAAATGAACAACCATGAGCCATTAGCACGCAACAATCCTAAACAACATTCCAATCGCACTTATTCTGGTATTTAGTTCATAATAGCACTGCAAGTTCAAGAGAGTTGATGACTTTTGCAAGCTAAGTAATGTTACTGATTACTGAGCAGAGCACAATATCACAATAGGCAGATAAAGAATGAGGAAAAAAATATAGTGGAAGATTTGCTCCACATAGGAGAAAAAAAAATAGAAGTATATAATAGAAGAACATGAATTAATAAAGAATAGCCTTCTAGTGTCAGTAAATGACTAAGTGGCGTTTGGATGCACTTAAGAGAAGTGCTTTAATTTTTTCATGTAAATTTTTAACTTCCCAAACCAAAACAGTTTTAGATTAATAATAATTTTACAGTATTTTATTGAAAATTTTTAATTTAGTATGAAAACAATACATTTTTTAATAAAAAGTTTTTGATTAAGTTGACCAATATTATTTTCCCGATAAGACAAAATTGACCATAAGAATCTCTCCTAAGAGGAGCCACACACATCCTAATTCACTCTTGAATTGAATAGAGCCAGCTAAACTGTGTAAATGCCTGACAGCAGCCACAGAAGTAACGCAACAAAAGAGTAAACTGGAAAACCATGAGCAAATTGATGAGAACAATTCATGATTGGCAGGACAAACAAGAAGTCTATGGCAAGCAGAAAAAATATAGTGCAGCATACTCATCCCATAGCCATATTACCCTTCTTTCATGACTTGAGAAAGTCTTATCACAAGCTACTTATATATTTACCTCATTCAGTTCTGCTCCACCCCAAGGGAGACAAGATAAAATGCAAGATACATAGAAGTCAGCACGAGGCTGCCAAGACGGGTTCCCTTTATCCTCATCAACTGTGGTAGCAGCTGAAGATAATAACGTCTCAAAGAGAACCACAAGAGCCCCTGGTTGAAGGACTTTACTGCACATCTGCCAAGTTCTAATAACGTCTCAAAGAGAACCACGTTTTGAGTATATAATATTCTAATAGAAAATTAACAGAAAATCCAGTAAAGCAAAAGCATGCCAGTTGAGCAGCCAAGTTCTAGTTCTAGATAGAATGACCATGTGGAGGAAGTAACAAGATGGTACATTTCTGTGCAAATGGAACACGAACTCCCTAATAGGATATATTAACAAATGAAATCCTAAGCCACTGCTGATATGCATCACAACAGTCTCAAAGCATGCAGAAGATGGTCAAAGAAGCAAGAAAAATTACGGCTTAAGCTGAAGAATTATTTACTTTGATTTCGGACCAATAATTGATTTATTATCATTATCTTTAAATGTCTTTTTTCTGCTAGGAATCCAAAGATTAAAAGAAAGGCTTGGTGGCGAGGATTGATACAATGTAAATGTCCATTTCAGTTAAGAAAGGTCAGTAAAAGGTAAAGATGTATTCTGCAATGCTGAAGAGGGAAACAGGAGCATGGCCCACGACAAAGTGATGGCAGCAGAAATGACAAGCACATGCGACCTCAAAATGGATCTTGTTTGAAACAGGAAGTCAGCCTTGTGGATTTTGATTGATACATTGTATCCAGGATGAGCACCATTGAAAACTGCCAGTTGGCTCTTGTGATCCAGAGTTCCATATTGGGTTTCAACAATAATTAAAGGCCACTACGTCATGGTTTTAAGTACCAGAAATGATTGCGACTATAACTGTATCGATTATAGCAGGGTTACGTAACTGAATATTGATGACACAGGGAAATCTCTTTCCTTTCAAATAACATCACAATTCATTGATATGTAGATATCGGTTATAGTATGTGAAATATTAATCCATTTAAACAGTTTTTACTAACTCTATTCTCTATACTTTTCTCATTCAAATTATTTTAAACAATGCACAAATTTAATTATTCATTTTATTTAAATTATTTCTAAAAATTAGTTAAAAGTCATAAATCAAAAACTACATATACCATTGAGTTAGAAAATTAAAGTACCGCATCAAGTATGCATATTTTACCATCTTGAAACAAGAAAAGAATGAATATTATATTTTACAAATGGTTAGAAAAAATATTTTTGAAATTCAAGTTATTAAAAAAAATTCTAGAGAAGAGAGAGCATATGTTCATCTAAACGAAATAGAAATAAAATAAAATACTAGGGAAGAGAGATAAACTGAGAGTGACCTTTCCCTAGGTTCAGGACCGGAACCGGCTATTCCAATCCCAAGTATGAACCTTAACTGAAACCATCAGTGTGGTTCCAGTCCCATATGGTTCCTGCTCCAGTCTGGTTATTATAGATATTTTTTTAATATGATATGCTACATTTTAATTGAAGAGAGAGAGAGAGAGAGAGAATGGTGTCGGTAACAGATCGAAAAGCATTTGGACGATGTGATCATAATTTCTCATAAAAAAATGCATAGGGTTGATACTCCTATTAATTTTTTTTTTCTTTTTCTAAGACTACATGCAGATGAGCAATCAATATCACAAATGTTCTACATACCAAAACAGTGAGAAGCCTCATCAAAATACGAATCCTGTCATGGTTATCCGAGTCCAAGGCATCCTGGAAAAGATCACAGAAAGAGGCACAAGGAGAATGAATACACAAATCATTAAGGAAAATACATCTTATGAAATAGTGCAGGAGTAGACACATATGGAAAGTATGAAGCTAAAGAAAAGCTTCTGGTTTCCGCATCTGCGAAGCAACATGCAAAGCGAGTAGATATCTACATAAATAGATGCATGCACTCACAGGCATCTGAGGATCTATGTGTGACAGTGCTACAAATGTATATATTATGGGTCTATGAACAGTTATCAAGTTCAAATTCACCACACAAGTCAATGAGGAAAATTTTTGTGTGTTTGTTACACTGATCAAAATTTGCTTACTTTTTTCTACCAATGGATATCAAGCAAAGTTTGTGAATAGAAAAGCTAAATTATTTGCAAAAAATTCATAGGGTTGCACACCTGCAATTTACTTTGGGTGGTCTCCAAGATTTTTGCAACAAACTCTTCATTTTCCAAGTTCAACAACCCAACCTGCAAACACCAAAAGAGAAGATCCAATCACATTTAAAGAGCAGGTTAACCTGCAGATCTGTTCAACACTAACACTAATACTTCCTAAAAAGACCAATCAACATGAATATTTGGAACATCAACGGTGTATTGAAAAGGAGGAAAAAGTTGAAAATTAAAATAAACTGCACACTTTCACTTCTCAAGGAGGAAAATGTTGAAAATTAAAACAAACTGCACACTTTCACTTCTCAAGGAGAAAACACAACAGTTAAGCATGTCCTTCTTGAATGGTTTCATGTATAATGCATCTGGTAAGACAAAAAGACAGCAGAATTGATAAGATTCACAAAAAAGTGTGAATTCTGAAATTTCGTGCGGAAATTATATGCTTGCATAAGCTAGACACAGATAAACTTTCAGACTTCTTGGTAGGGTTTCAAGGCATGCACATTACATGTTCATTACTCCGAGCAGAAACATAAACATAAACATATATACAAGTCTTCTGCAGGAACAGGTTCTAGAACATAGAGAAGCACTATACCACCGCGCAGTAAAGAGGAATCTTGTGAGGTAATTGTTCAGCACATTGAAGAAGGAACTGTCAATATCAAGAGAAGAAAGAGTAAGTATCCAATCACAGCTGCATGCATAATAGCAAAGAAACCAAGGTTTCATAAACAAAATTTAACTTGCACACTAAGGACCAAATGCAAAAGGAATTCACTTTATTTGAATTTTGAACCGACTTTTTTAAGAAACTTCATTTGCAAATGAAATCACCCCATTGTAACTGGAAGATTAAAATATGCAAGATATTCAACATCGAAGCAGTATGTGAGTTCAATCCTAAAGTTTGTAATTTAGTACGATTCAAGAAGTAATTATGTAAGACCCTCATACTCTTGTAAAATTCATTTACAAAACCAGAGTTTTTAGAAGATTTACAAATTCACACCTCACGAATTTTGATAAGAATTGAACTCCATTTTTTTTCTTTGGCTTCAAAACAACCAAAAGTGGAATTAAAATTGAACACCCAATTTTTTTTTATGGAATTCATCTTTTTTTTTCCTAATTAAAAAGGGTGTATGGATAAATAATAGGAATAATTTTAGAAGTCCAGAAAACCCAAAAAAGGTGCATAGAAAAGCAAGAACAACTGCTCCAATACCACCAGAACAGCCATTTCAATTTTCAATTTCAAAAACACCAAATTAACATTAAAAAAATGTATAGTAGGTTTTTCTTTTAATGTTTCATGTTGAGGAAATTAATAAAATTGAAAGCAAAGAACAAAGACATACATCCAAGATATCATCTCGAGAATGTTCAAATTCACGCCAAAGTCCACTATGGCAAGATTCCTGCAAGCAAGAAAGCATATAAGACGGTCAGTAACGGAGAGAACGGAGAGGAGGGGAAGAGAGAGAAAGAGAATACAACGACGATGAAGAAGTGAAGGCATAAAACTGACAATATGTTCTTTAAAATCGGTGTTTCCTCCATATTCAGGGCACTTCTCACCGATCCGCAGAAGCAGACCTCTCCAACTACTGCCGCTCATATTCCACACTCGCAAACAAGAGAGAGAGAGAGAGAGGAACAAACGGTCGCTGAGGCGGGGATAGAAACCCTATTTCCTTGAGTGTCTCGGAAACCCGAACCAGATTATGCAGGGGCTTTTCGCGGGACGCGAGCCCTAACGCTCATACGCGGTGAGAGCCAATTTTACGATCCTATCCCACACGTGTCGGGCACATCAAATTCGGGACAAAAAAGTCATTCCAAAACTCCTTTTTTTTTTCCCCACCGAAACCATAAAATATAGAGTAAAATAAAATAAATCCCTTAAATTTTATTATACCTTCGGTTTCACCCCTAGACGGAGATTGGTTCTATTTCTTTGCCCCTTCGGAACAGAGTTCGAAAAGATTGAAAAACATATCGGATATTAACATATATCTGTGTGTGTCGAGGGGGGTATTCCACATGGATTTCGTCACCATCCACGTAGGAAAAGGAATGGGAGGCTACCTCCCACGTGACACACCCCTCTTTCTCTCTCTCCCTCACGATGCTCTCCCGCTCTCTCACATTAAATTACATTCCTTCTCTCAATCTCAATCCCTCTCTTTCTCTCCCTCTTCTCTCTCAGTTCTCTCCCTCTCTCTCTCTCTCTGTATTTATTACTTTCCATCTCTCTGCATTATTACTCTCCCTCTCTCTCTCTCTCTCCATTACACACTCTCTCTCTCTCTCCGTCTCTCCCTCCCTCTCTCTCTCTCTCTCTCTCCCCTCCCCACCTCCGAGTCCCACCTACCTCTCTCTCTCTCCCCCACCGCCCACTTACGTCTCTCTCTCTCTATTTCATCATTTTTAAATATTAATATAATATAAATATTTTTATCTTTTTAATTTCATATATTTAACATTAAAGAAATATTTAAATTAATATTTAAATATTTTTATTTTAAAAATATTTAAATTAAATAATAATTTTTATAATTTTAGTTAAATTAAATTATTCAACAATATAATTTTAGTTTATTATCTAATATTTTCATATTTTATATTACAATTAAATATTTTATTTAAATATCAAATACCTAAAAATTTATATTTAAATAATATCTATTTCAATTTATTATTTAATATTATATAAATATTTAAATATTTAAATTAATTTTGTTAACTTTAATATTTTAATAATTATACTAATATTATGATATTCTAATATTTTTATTTTTATTTTAAAATATTTTTCATGATAAAATTTTATAAATATTTTAGTTATTTTTAATACGATCATCAAAGTTTTTAATCAAATTATTATTTATTTTGCATGATATTATAATATGATACTTTTAATTTTTTTAATAAAAAATATTTTCAAATTTATTTTACTTGACATTTCTATAATTATAAAATTTACAGTATTATAATATTATATAATATTATAGTATTTTACTATACATAATTTATTTCAAATCCTTCTTATATTTTTAGAATAAAAAATTTCATGATTATATTAAAAATATAAATAATCTTTGAAATAAATGATATTTAGAGAAAATATTATAATATTATAATACTATAAAAATTATAACAATAGAAATATTAAATAAAAAATATTTGAAAATATTTTTATATTAAAAAATTCATATTCGAAATAATTTTATGATTATATTAAAAATACTAAAAATATATAAATTTTTTTACATATATACAAATATTTTAATTTAATATTATGATACCAGAAAAATTATAATTTAAAAAATACTAAGTAAAAAATATTTTATAAATATTTTTAAATTAAAAAAGTATTTAAAAGAATTGTGCTATAATATTATATAGTACAAATAATTATTTTAAAAAATATTAAGTGCAATTTAATGTATGTAAATGATAATTTTATTATAAAATTTTACAATTAAATTAAAAAATACTAAAAATATCTGAAATATTTAAATATTTAAATTATTTTTTATATTTTTTATATTTTACAAACTTTGAATTAAATATTTATATTTATGAGTTTTTTACACACTTAAATTATTAAATATTATTATTTTGAATTAATATTTATATATTTTTAATTTTACAAAGATATAAATATTATATAGATTTTTTTCCACTTTAATTTAAGATATTTAATATTAAATAATTATTCAAATATCTAAATAATTTGTATGGTAGAAATACAATCTATAAAAATATTAAGTTAAAAAATATTTAAAAATATTTTTATATTAAAAAAATTATTTATAAGTATTTTGTATTGAATCATGTATTATTAAATAATGACAATTTTATTATAAAATTTAATATTAATATTTAGGAGTTTTTTACATTTAAATTATTAATTATTATATTTTCAATTTAATATTTATATATTTTAAATTTTATACAGATATTAATATTATATATATTTTTTTATTTTAATTTAAGATATTTAACGTTAAATAATTATTTAAATATTTAAATAATATATATAGTAGAAATACAATCTATAAAAAATATAATTATAAAAATATTAAGTTAAAAATATTTAAAGTTACTTTTATATTAAAAAATTATTTACAAGTATTTTATATTGAATCATATGTTATTAATATAATGTCAATTTTTTTTATAAAATTTCACAATTATAGAAAAATACTAAAAATATATATTATATGGATGATTTTATTATATGCAAAATATTTTTGCATATAGAAAAAAAATACTATAATAATATAATCCTATTAGATTTATAATTATAAAATATTAAAAAAATATTTTATAAATATTTTTAGATTAAAATTATATTTAAAAATATTAGATTATAATATTATATAATCCAGATAATTATTTCAAAAAATACTAAGTATATGCAAATTGTAGTTTTATTATTAAATTTTATAATTATAATTATACTTACCATAATTTTACAATTTTATAATAATTTTAAAAATTTTAAAAATATTTATTATTAAAAAAATTATAACTTTGGCGTTTCGTCAATGAAATGGTGGTCCTTCATCGACTAAAGGCGCCCAATCTCGCTCTCTCTCCCCTTTCATACTTCTCTCTATATCACCTCTCTATCTCTATTACAAATATATATTTTTTATTATATTAATATTATGATATTCTATTATTTTTATTTTTATTCAAAAATTATTTTTGATAAATGATATTTAGATAAAATATTATAATACTATAAAAATTATAATAATAAAAATATTAAGTAAAAATATTTAAAAATATTTTTATATTAAAAAATTTATATTCAAAATAATTTCTGAACAAGTTCAATTTCAAATAAAACAATTTCAAAATAAATTTTAACAAAAAATATATTATGATTTACCGAATGCTTTTTTGAAACGTAAAAAACTTATAATTAGCTTATCATAGGAAAAATACTATAAAAAATCAATATTCCAGTTAAGACAAAACCTATACAAATGAATTACGAATATTTAGAATTTGTAAGACAGAAATACAATTTTTATTAGATAAAAAGTTAATTAGATCTTCAAAATCCCCATAGAGCTATGCAACTTTTTATGTCATGAATGTTGCAGAAAAGGAATGCGGAATACCACTCTTAGTTATTAATTACAAACATTTAAACAAAATTTTAGAATGGATTCGATATTCAATTCCTAATAAAAAGAATCTAATAGGAAAACTATATAATGCTACCACTCTTTTTAAAATTTGGCATGAAGTTAGGATATTAATAAATACAAATAGCTGAACAAAATAGATATAGAACTGCTTTCACAGTACTCTTTGGACATTACAAATGGAATGTGATGACTTTAAACTAAAAAATGCACCATCTGAATTTCAAAATATTATGAATGATATTTTTTATTTTTATTATAAATTCATTATAGCATAGATAGATGATGTTCTAGTTTTCTCACAAAATATAGAGCAACATTTTAAACATCTAGATATATTTCTACATAGTCAAACACAATGGTCTAGTAGTTTCGGCTCCAAAAATGAAACTTTTTCAAATAAAGATTAGATTTTTAGGACATAATATTTATAAATCCACCATCACTCCTATTACTAGAGCAATAGAATTTACAAATAAGTTTTCTGATAAAATCAAGGACAAAACTCAATTATAAAGATTTTTAGTATATTTAAATTATGTGAGTGATTATTTTCCTAAATTAAGAGAATATTATACTATACTTTATTAGAGATTAAACAAGAATCCAATGCCTTAAACAGATAAACATACTAAATTAGTTAAAAAATTAAAATAAAAGGTTAAAACTTTACTATACCTAGGAATCCCTAACCCTTTACCCTTATGATTGTGAAAACATATGCCTTTGAAGAAGAATACGAAGGTATTCTTAAACAACGATTAAACCCAACTAATTCCAAACAATTAGTTAGATACCATTCAAGAATATGGAATGGCTCTCAACAAAACTATTTTACAATTAAAAAAAGATTTTATCCGTTGTCAAATGCATTACAAAATTTTAATATGATCTTTTTAACAAAAGATTTTACTTAGAATTGATTGTAAGTCTGTAAAAAAAGTTTTACAAAAGGATATTCAAAACATAGTTTCAAAACAGATTTTTGCTTGTTGGCAAGCAATCCTCTTTATTTTTAATTTTACTATTGAATATATTAAAAAATCACAAAACACTTTGTCAGATTTCTTAACAAGAGACTTTTTACAAGAATCTTCTTTTTTGTAGGAAAATACAGAATAAACCTCCTCCTCAATTGTTAAATGATTATGCTATGACAACTACAATAATCAATTCAAAACAAAAATCCTTTCGACCTTCATTCATACCAATCACCTAAAATCAATTTGAACATTAGCAGAGCATCCATCCTTATCCTACGCCCAAACAGTGAAAACCAAACCAACTACACCATCATCATCCCAATCACAACAAAAACCTTTAAACTATATTCCTAAATCATTCACAGAAAATATTTGTCTTACAATTTTCGAAGAAAACCAACCACAAGAAACTCTTCGCATGTTTTCAACAAAACTTTTCCCACAAGACTTTCATGGGTTACCAGATCAGATCATATAGGTAAAACTAAAAAATTTTATGAGTTTATACTGGTAGACACCAAATCAATAGTAATTACTCATAACAAAAACCCTTCTGGACGCATGTCTTTGTTTAAACTACAAATTAAACAAATATTATCTTCCAAGTAGTGGGTCACCTTTTTTTCAAAAAAACAATTTTCACAACGTTTTATTCTTGCAGGCAATATCTATCAAGTTTATAAAATGATCTGGTATCATGCCCTCGCCTATACAATCATTATTGGCTTTTTAATTTTTTTCATCTTGTCCAAAATAATTCCCTATTTGGTTTTATAATTAGTGATGGTATATAGGATCTTCCACCCATATTTACCCTTTATCTGTTGAAAACTCTTTTGATTTCTACAATAAAACTGTAATCACTATCATTTATAATAAAGAAATTCTTTTCCGTATTGATTTCAAAATCTCTTAGATTTTTTGTTGGACTTACCAATTAGCACGAATTTCCCAAAATCATACTCACTTAGCCTTATTAGAGAATTTAAGGTTAAATGGTAGAATTCCTTCAATCCTGAATAATGTTCTATTCCACAGATTAAATAATTTTTCTCTGAAAACAAATAGTTAAAACAAACACTTTCCTAAATTTCTTATACGCCTCCTGAGCCAACCCAAACCCCACGAGTTCAACCTTTATTGCAAGAACAACAAGAAGTAGTGTTACAAAATCCAAAACTTTCGGCAAATCAAGAATCACATTTACAATATCTTGCAAATGAAGAAGGATTACTACAATATTTTCAGAAAAATACACAAAAACTGAAACAAAAATCTGATCAAGAACAATCTTCACAAACATTTTCATCAGAATCAGAACAAGCACAAGCATTTAATAATATTCAAGATTCACAATATCCATTTGATTTCTAATACAAGAAAAATGGTGAAAGATTCAATCATAAGACGCTATAAGCCAATCTCACAATAACCCGAATTTCAGTATTAACAATTTCACAGTAACAATGCCAGGACTAGTATCTTTCACAAGATTAATTAGAAAGACAATATTTTTCTCTACATCGGACAATCTCTTGATATGACACTCAATGATGACGATCCCAACATGACAATAATGGACAAAGACAAAATTCATGCACAAATCAATATTCAATTACTAAAACAAATC
Organism: Dillenia suffruticosa; assembly: GCA_033439265.1. Taxonomy (NCBI): domain Eukaryota; kingdom Viridiplantae; phylum Streptophyta; class Magnoliopsida; order Dilleniales; family Dilleniaceae; genus Dillenia; species Dillenia suffruticosa. Next base: position 16,096,994 of record JAVTVX010000012.1, on the reverse strand, counting down.
AAGAAAAAATGGATTTAGAAAAACATTTCAGAATGGTGAAAGAAAACATCATTTCTCATTATTCACCAGAAACAATTATGACAGAATGAGAATCACACAATTTCTATCATTATCTTCAACAAGAAGGACTATCCACATGGACAGTTCAGACTTCACCCTTCAACAATATTAGTTTGGAAGAATTTTTGGACACTAGCTCAGACTTAGACAATGATGACACCTTATTTGATTATTTCAATGCACCTGCTAGACTACAAGGAAAAAGAACTTATCCATATCATCCACGTTATGGTTTTCATATTCGACACAATTAATGGCAGACAAATAGCAGACACAAGAAATCACTTTTTAAATTATTTTTTATTTTGGACAAACAGTAATGGTTGATGACTCAAAAGTTTGACAAAACAACATCCTCATCCGAACTTCAGAAGACAGTGTAAAATAGCTATGGTTTCAAAAACTTATGTAGAATAGTTTAGTTTTTGTTTATTTAAGACTTGTGTGTGACTTGTGTAAGGACATTGAGAAAAAAAATTGAGTGTTTTTAAATTTGAGAGTTTTCCTGTAAACAAAGCGTGCTCTTGTAAAAATCCTTCAATGTGCAATAATAATTTCTAGATATTTTCTACAACTTTATCTTTTTAAAATTCTTCATTATCAATCTTGTTCTTTCTTTTACAATATTTTATGATTTTCATTTTATTGTCTTCACATTGTTTTCATATTTTCATGATCCTGCTCTTTTGGTATCAGAGCCATTATGTGTTAAGTAACTCTTATTAAGTACAAAACTATACTTGAGGTTGCAAACTTAGGGTGCTTAAGATTAAGGATTAGTAAGAAGTGTTGGTAAGTCTGATAAATCCGTTGGTAAGCCCAGAGAGAGGTGTTCCCGTTCTCCCACTAAGATTTAGGATCAAGGAAACTAGGTTAGTATACCGAAAGTATGGCTTCGTCCTTATTAAGAATGCTTACAAAGAAAGGTTCAGACTCCAATGGGACAATGGAAATAGGAAGCAGTAGTAGAATACACTAAGATACAGTACAATCTTTTGAGGAACATTACCCAATAGATTACAAAAATTGGACAATTCCTAAAAAAAAATAGAAACAATATATCAAATAGAACCATTAGATTTTAAAACTGTTTTTTCAGTCAAAACTCATGAAAAAACAATCTCAATACAAAAAAAATATCAAAATATTAGATTACTATCAAACATAAGTTTACAAAAATATTTAGAAAAAGGAATATAAATATATACATTATGAACTAATACAAATTGCTATAAAACCATTAACAAGATTATGAATAATGCACCTATTTATATGGTTTTAAGAGACCAAAGATTAAAAAATTATAATGATTCCATATTGGCAATATTACAAACAAACATATGTAATAGATCTATATATTTTGAATATTGTTCAAATTTTTCACTAGATATAACAGATCCACATATTCATGAAATATTAGTTTTAGACATTTACTTACAAGAAACAAATTTATAAAACTCGGTAAAAATTTCTGTATAATATTTAGAGTTTACTATAAATTAATGTCATCACAACTAAATCCAAAATTTAAAAGACCAAATCCATATAACAATGAAACAATTCTATTACAAATAGAATCCGAAAAAATAAATATTTTTGCACCAAAATTATTAAAATGGGATAAGATTACAATTTCATAATATTTTCAACTACATCAAAATGAACCGGTACAAATTCAACAAATAAATATTTCAGAAGTAATACAAGAAACTTCAAGAGATATTTGTTAAAAAAGAAATTACAGAAACCCAGTTGGATGAAGATGTGGCACCTTCAATCCATATAGAGGATAAACTGGCTGCTGAAAGACAGATAACCAACCCAAGTGGGTTGATAGTTTATCAACGCAGAAGGCAGAGGCATAAAAATTGTTAGAAGATGCTAGAGATGTAACAGTCTGTTGTTAGGAGGGAATATTGGGTGGTTAGAAGAGAGATTTAGGTTATAAGTAGAATATAAAGACTGGTGAGAAAGGCATGAAAAAAGTTAATTAGCCTCTGAGAAGTGTGGACAGTATGCTCTTAGAAAAAGACTGAGTTTTCTTCTTTATTTTTGCTATGTAATGCTCCTTAGAGCTATTAATCAAAGGAAGGTTCAATCTTTCAAAACTTTCTACTCCTTACTATCTCTATTCCTACAATTGGTCCGACCTGCTAGATTCTTCCACACCTTTTTCTCTCTATTCTTTCCTTTCTCTCCCTCGTCAGTCGACTGTCTCACTCAGAAACTCCTCCTTTACTTCATGACTCATACTCGAATGGATACAAAACTTGAATCCATCGAGAAAAGCATCGCCGAATTGGGCAAGAATGTCTTGACACTAATCGAGGAGATAAATATTCATCGAACCAAGATGGACAAACTCGACTCTTTGGAGGACTTTGTGGCGACACTACTACGCCAAAAACACGAAGCTTGCGAAGAAGCGGGTTCCTCTGCCCCCACAATACATGGCGTTCCAAGAGGCCCTTCACTTCAAATAGGGTCCATACCCATTCCAGGAACCCATCAGCAACAATATTCACAACCAAAATTTCCATCTCAAGAAGACTTACCTTTCGTGCTGCGTCGAATCGATCTGCCTTACCTCGTTGGTCACGATCATGCGGATTAGGTCGCACGAGTAGAGCAGTTCTTCTCCATTAATCATATCCCTGATAAATCGAAAGTTGCGATAGCCATAATCTCTATGGATGGCCAGCACTCCACTAGGTTCAATAGCTTCTCGCTCAAAACCCATCGATTTTTTGGTCCGAACTCACATTTGAACGTTTCAATCACTTTAGGGGAGGACTATCAGCAAATCCTTTTGAAGTCCTAGCTTCCACGAAACATACGGGTACTGTCAACGCCTATATTGATGAGTTCGTCGCCTGTGCAACTCTAATCAAGGGCTTGAATCCATCGATCCATCTAGGATCCTTCCTAAATAGGCTAAAAAATGAGATCCGTGTGCAAATACGATCACACGAAGCTCTCTCCCTCTTTCAGACAATGAAATTGGCTTGGGAGGTAGAGAAAGAGAATGGTTATTTTATAACAGGCGCCCTACCGGGTAAAGGTGACGGGGCCCACTCTCCTCTCGGGTTGCAGAAATGGGGCGGGTCCAACTCGACCCTTGGAAGATCCGACACTTATTCCCACCCGAAACCCATGATCCGAAACCAAATCTCATTCAACCCATTTTCCCTCCACAACAACCTTCACCAACAACAACCATCTTCTTCTCTCCCTCCTCTGCAAACCTCTCCGTTTCCCAACCACAACTCGTGCCAAATATCCCACCATGAGATCTCGGATTAACGTGCAAAAGAATTGTGTTCAAATGCAAACAACCCTACCATCCTCTTCACAACTACCCCAACAAGACCTTGGGCGAGATCATTCTAGGTGAGGATGAGGTTCCCTCAAATGATGTAGCCACGAGCGAAGACACCGCTGTAGAGGATCTGGGGCATCAACCGGATGTTTCTCTTGTCGCATTGGAGCTTCCGATGTTCTCTGTAGGAGGCATTTCTCACGCTAAGACTATGAAACTTATGGGATCTTCTAGGGAGGAAAAATTGTTAATCATGGTGATAGGGGTGCTAGTCATAACTTTATAGCTGATTCTATTGCTAAGCGAATGAGATTAGTAGTGCAAACCACTGACCCTTTTTGGTACGGCTAGGAGATGGCAAACAGGTAATTTCCTCAGGTGTATGCCCTGTTGTTCAAATAGAATTGGAGACTATTATCATTATAGTTGATTGTTTCATGTTCCCTTTGGGGGGAGTTGATGTCATCCTAGGAGTTTCTTGGTTGGAAACATTAGACGAAGTAAGGGTGAACTGGCAGACAATGTCCATGAAGTTCCGGTGGCAAAGCAAGAAGGTGTGCTTGGTTGGAGACCCTACATTAGTTCGAACCTCCTCTTCCTTGCCTGCATTAAAAAAGCTCACTGTAGCAGAATTTGAAATCTGGCTATAGGAGGCTAACATAGAAGAAGATATGCAGAATGTGCAAAGTTCCTTAGGCAAATCACTGCCCTCCGACAAGCAAGAAAAGCTGCAGTCCCTTCTCTCAAATTTTGCTGAAGTCTTTTTAGAGGACACATAGCTTCCTCCCCACATAACAACTGATCACCGAATTCCTTTACGTCCAGAATGTAGCCCTGTTAGTAGCCGACCTTACCGATATAGTTATGAGTAGGAAAACGAGATTGAAAAGCCGGTGGTAGACATGCTGACTGCGGGCATCATTCGACCGAGGTCTAGCCCTTTCTCTAGTTCGGTGCTCCTTGTCCGAAAAAAAGATGGAAGTTGGCGCTTTTGTGTCAATTATAGGGAGCTGAACAAGGTAACAATTCTGGATAAATATCCAATTCTGGTATTTTATGAGCTACTTAACGAGTTACATGGCGCCCATTACTTCTCCAAATTGGACTTACGATCCGGTTATCACCAAATCCAAGTCATGGATTCCGACATTCCTAAAACCGATTTTCAAACACATTTAGGCTATTATGAGTTTATTGTGATGCCATTTGGACTTATGAATGCTCCCGTCACCTTTCAAGCAACAATAAACAATGTATTCCGTCTTTACCTCTGGAAGTTTATTTTGGTTTTCTTCGAAGATATTCTTGTTTATAGCCGTACATGGAAGGAACATTTGAGACACTTGGAAATAGCCCTACATTCTTTGACTGCGAATTCATTAGTGGCAAATAAAAAGAAGTGTCGGTTTAGACAGCAAGACATTGAATACTTAGGCCACGTAATCTTTTCGGATGGAGTAAAAATGGATTCTAAAAAAATAGACTGCATTCTAAAATGGCCAATTACCCGCTCTACAAAAGATGTTCGTAGGCTTCTAGGCTTAACCGGTTACTATAGACTGTTTATTCGTGACTATGGAAAAATAGCTAGACATCTCACAGATTTACTAAGAAAAGAAGGATAGCCCAAGTTTGTGTGGACCATGGAAGCCAACCGAGCTTTTGAAGCTTTACAATCAGCAATAACTCATGTCCCGATATTGGCAATGCAAGATTTCACTCAATTATTCACAATTGAGTGTAATGCTTCAGAAAGAAGAATAGGGGCGGTCATACTTCAAAATGGGAGACCCATAGCTTTTTTTAGTAAAGGCCTTTATGAAAAATCCCTCTCAAAATCAGCATATGAGAAGGAGTTGATGGCTCTTGTCTTAGCCGTTCAACATTGGCGACCATATCTTATAGGGCGACATTTTGAAATGAAAACAGACCAAAAGAGTCTAAAGTTCTTATTGGAGCATAAAATCTTAACACCTACACAGCAACATTGGGTTTCTAAGTTGTTGCGTTATGATTTCAATGTGCTATACAAATCAGGAAGCTCTAACATGATAGCAGATTCTCTCTCTTGTCTGCAAGAGGGAGCAGCTTGTTCAGCATTGACATGGCAGCTATGGAGTGATTGGAAACAAATTGAGGAAGAGATCACTAAGGATAAAGAGCTGTCCGCACTTAAACAATTACTGCAGAAGGATCCTCACTGCAAACCACCATACTCACTAGAAAATGGCACATTGCTACACAAGAATCGAGTTGTAATTCTGGAAAACTCGAGCTGGATCCCTACTCTATTAGCGTAGTTTCATGAGACACTAGGTGCAGGAACAATGGCGCTCTGAAAACCTATAAGCGATTGGCTACAAACTTATATTGGAAAGGAATAATGAAATCTATTCTATCCTTTGTGGCAGCATACTTAGTTTGTCAACGTCAGAAGTATAAGGCGAGAACCCCAGTGAAACTTTTGTAGCCTTTGCCAATCTTAACAGTAGTTTGGGAGGATATTTCGATGGATTTTATCAATGGACTCCCTCGATCGCATGGGAAGGATTGCATATTAGTGGTGGTTGATAGATTATCAAAGTATGAATATTTTGTTGGTTTGAAGCACCCCTACACAGCAAAGGTAGTAGCTGAAGTGTTTGTTAAGGAAGTGGTCCATCTACATGGTCTGCCTAGTTCCATTGTGAGTGACCGTGACCCAATATTTCTTAGTAGATTTAGGCCGAATTGTTCCGTTTACAAGGCACAAGGCTGAAAATGAGTAGTGCTTATCATTCGGAAATGGATGGATAGACAGAAGTGTTGAATAGGGGCCTCAAAACATACCTTCTCTGCTTTGCTTCAGAACAACCAAAGGGATGGTACACTTGATTGCCATGGGCCGAATTCAACTATAATACGAACTTCCATACCTCCATAGGAATGACTCCGTTCCAAGCGGTGTATGGATGGGTCCCTCCTACAATACATAGGCTTCTTCCAGGAGAAACGCGTGTAGAAGCAGTAGCCACACAGCTTTTAGACCACGATGAAGTTATGAAACAACTCCATCATAACCTCCAAAAGGCGCAGCAACAAGTGGTGAAATTTGTCGATGCTTATCGGAGACATGTGCAATTCAATGTGGGAGACTTAGTTTTTTTAAAATTAAGGCCATACAAACAAACCTCTATCTGCGATAGAAGCAAAGCTAAGCTATCCGCCAAGTTTTATGATCCCTTTGCTATTGTTCAGAAAATAGGAGAAGTAACCTATAAATTGCTACTATCGGAAGGGTCTCATATACACCCCGTCTTCCATGTTTTGCAACTAAAGAAGATGATTGGAGACCAAGCACTCGAATCAGCACTACCTCATACTCTTGAGAATGAAGAAAGTTTGTGTGAACCGACCGAGATACTAGATGAGAAAGTAGTTACAAAAGGTGGTCGAACTCTAAATCAGTTGCTTATTTGCTGGAAGAATGGAACTAAGGAAGATGCAATATGGCTTGATCTTTCAGACTTTAATGGGTAGTTTCCCAATTACAGCCTTGAGGCCAAGGAAGCTTCAGCAGGGGCAATGTTAAAGAAGAAATTGCAGAAGGCCAACTGGACGAAGATGTGGCACCTTCAATCCAGATGGAGGATGAACTGGCTGTTGAAAGACAAATAACCAACCCAAGTGTGTTGATAGTCTATCAATGCAGAAAAGAGAGGCATAAAAATTGTTAGAAAATGCTAGAGATGTAACAGTCTGCTGTTAGGGGAGAATATTGGGTGGTTAGAAGAGAGACTTAGGCTTTAAGTAGAATATGAAGGCTGGCGAGAAAGGCATGGCAAAAGTTAATTTGCCTCTGAGAAGTGTGGGCAGTTTGCTCTTAGAGAGAGACTAAATTTTCTTCTTTATTTCTGCTATGTAATGCTTCTTAAAGCCATTAATCGAAGGAAGGTTTAATCTTCCAAAACTTTCTACTCCTTGCTATTTCTATTCCGAACAATATTATTCTTAGATTCTCTCGAATTCAAAGACAATTTTCTATTAGTGAGTCTTCTAAAAAAATTGATTCTTCATCTATATCCACCATTCAACAAGAAGATCAACTTCTTCTGTACCAAGAAGACTAGAAAATACACAAATTAGATATAATTACCCCATTGCTAAACCAGTTGAAACTAGTACTTCACCTCTACCATCTCCTACTCCATTACAAATAAGAACTCATAAAGTAGATATGATAATACAAAAAGAAAAATGGAAACCTGACTATTAATATTTAGAAGAAAGTTATAATTTACGGATATTCAATAAAGAACGTCAATGATTTGAACAATTAGATACCACTATTCAACAAGAATTGAAAAACTTATGGTTACAAGATATTAATAAAAATAAATCTAATCAATTATTATTTAGTTGGATAAATACATATTTAATACAAAATAAATTATTAACAACCTATGAAATACCATTAATTGAAGTAAACGCTAATTTATATAAAAAATGAAAAGTAGCCATAACCAATACCTATATTACCTCGACAACTCCCCCTTTAGATACCATTTTAATACATACTTCAGTAGGAGAAGTTATTGGAACCCCATTTAAAAAAGGTCGAGTTATAGACAATAATGCAATAGTACAATTAGAAGACATTAAAAAACTTTATGAACAAAATAATTATAGTAATTAATCTATAAATCATTTAGGAACACAATCACGACATGTTATAGCAAAATTAAATAATATTACTCTGCAATAATAGAGATTTCCAGAAAACATTTTTACACCCCATTTTAGGGTTAATCCTCCATAAAAATAAATAGTAAAAATAGTACCAACATTCTTACAATTAAAATCAACTAACCAACCATCCACTAGTCAACCATCTACTAGTCAATCCCTTAGAAGAATTCAAACTTTAGAACAAGGTAACAAAAAACCAGAATCCGAATCTCTATCAAAAGATATTTCTCAAATAAATCGAATTAGATCAAAATTTTTCAAACATATTATAAAAAACTATTACCCTAAACCTATACCTATAGATATGCACCTATAGATATGCAATACGAGGAACGAAGAGATTTCGTAATTGCAAGATTTTCAGGCAATGCCATTTGTGAATAGAACATTGATAGCAAATCACAATATGAAATTTTAAATTTATTATAACAAATGTGTATGACTCAATCGCATATCATATAGGACAAATTAAAAATCAAGATATAGATAAAACATTAACCAAAGGATTTTCAGGACAATTAAGATATTGGTAGGACGATATCTTAATACAAATAGAAAGAAATGCTATTTTAACACATTGAAGAATATTTTGATGATGAATGATTTAGACAAGAAAGATCAAATGCTATAGAAATATTAATATATACAATAGCAATGCATTTTGTAGGAAACCTGCAGAATAAGATATTAGCTCAAAAATAACATTAACAAATTTAAGATACCAAACTCTGTCCGATTATAAATGGTACAAAAATATTTTTATAATCTATATATTAAGACAACAAGATTGTAATTAAAGTTTTTCAAAAGAAAGATTTATTACATGACTATTAAAATTATTTACAAAAAGAATTCTAAATAAAATAAGAGAAACTATTGAAAGAGATGATATACCATTTCAAAATATTACCTACGGACAATTATTTTTCTTTATTCAAAAAGAAAGATTATTCTTATATTCTGAGTTAAAATTACAATCCAAATATACAAATAAAAAATACACTAGAAAAGAGTTAGGATGTTTTTGTGAAGATTTTGGAATGGATAAGATTCAAGCACCCTCTACCAAATATCGAAAACATAAAAAATGATAATATTATAAATAAAAAAAGAAGATAACATATAACAAGACATCAACCAGAATTTTTATCTAAAACTCCTAAATATTACAAATATAAAAGAAAAACTCAACCTACGAAAGGAAAACCTTTCACTTGTAAGAAATGTGGTAAAACTGGACATATTGTAAAACAATGTTATGTTAAACAAAAAATCAATGAAATCCAAAATGAAAAACTAAAAAATGAATTAATGAATTTACTCATCAAAGAAACATTAAATGAAGAAAAAGTCTCACAATTAGAATATAATAATTCAACTATTAATAATTCTGATGATAAAAGCACCGATAGTGGAACAAGTTCTGATAATAATTCTGACAATGAATAATTATGTGTCAAACAAATATGTGTTTTAACAAAACAAAAGAAAGAAAATTTATTTAAAAAAATAATTCAAATTAAAAATGAAGACACACAAATTAAATTATTAGACAATGTAAAAGAAAATTATATTAGAAGATAAAAAATTAAATAAAAAATTTACACATAATGAACCACTAAGTTTAACAAAAATTTTTGAGAAAAAATTTGTTGATAATATTATACAATAAATAACAATTAAGGATTTACATAAAAAAAATAAAAAACTTAAAAATAGAAGTAGCTCAATTAAAATTTGAATTAAACAATTTAAAACAAAAATCTTTCTTAATTAATCAGGAAAAAATACCAACCTCAATTAATCAAGAACAAATAGGCAAAACATCTGAACAAATAAATACAATAAATACAATATTAAATAATGAAACATATGTACAAACCATAGATAAAATTATTTTTAAAAAATGGTATATACGAATATGATTAATAATAGGAGATAATTTTAAAATAACAACAAATGCTTTAGTAGATTCAGAGGTAGAATTAAATTGCATTAAATCTAGATTAGTTTCCATAAAATATTGTGTTCGAACAAATGAAATACTATTATCAACTAATTCTACACCATTAAATGTTCAATATAAAATAAATCAAACTTATATTTGTAATCAAAATTATTGTTTTCAAAATATATTTATTGTATTTGAAAATATTCTCCAAGAAATGATATTAGAGATACCATTTATTATACAAATTTATCCTTTCAAAATAGATGAACAAGAATTGCATATTAACATTGTAGGAAACAAAATTATATTCAAATTTACAAACCCTACTAAACAAAAAGAAATCCAAACATTACAAACTAATTTAATTATCTATAAAATTAATACTATAAGTACAAAAACCAACCAGATCTGGTATTTAAAAGAAGAATTAAAATACCTTAGGATAGTAGAACAATTACAAACTAAACAGATTCAATTTCAAATAAAACAACTTCAAAATAAATTTTAACAAGAAATATGTTTTGATTTACCGAATGTATTTTGAGAACGTAAAAAACATATATTAGCTTACCGTATGAAAAAAACTTTAAGAAATCAATATTCCAACTAAGGCAAGCTTATACAAATGAATCACGAATATTTAGAATTTTGTAAAACAGAAATACAATTTTTATTAGATAAAAAGTTAATTAGACCTTCAAAATCCCCATACAGCTGTGCAGCTTTTTATGTCATGAATGTTGCGGAAAAGGAACGCGGAGTACCATACTTAGTTATTAATTACAATTCTTTAAACAAAATTTTATAATGGATTCGATATCCAACTCCTAACAAAAAAGACTTGATATGAAAACTCTATGATACTACCATATTTTCAAAATTTGACATGAAGTCAGAATATTGGCAAATACAAATAGCTGAAGAAGTAGTTATGGTGCTGAAAAAAATTATTTTATTGTCCCTTAAAAATTAAATTCAATGTCACAGGTTTTAATCGATCATATGAGTGCCATATACTACTATCACTCTATTTCTTTTTTTACCGGTGATGCTTTAAAATCGATGTTTAGAACAACAAATGGCTATAAAAAAAAGTTATTTTTGTCTCTTTGTTCTCATTCAATCCTAGCTTTTTTTAACCATTCATTTTCATGAAATAGACCCTATCTTATCGATCTCTTTCTTGTTTCATCTTTGATCACGATAACCAAAAGTTGTTCTCTTGAAATATCTACAAAAGAAACAATAATTGTATCTGGAAAAAAAAAAGCTCTCTAGACTGTAAGATAGTTGCTTCAATTTATAAATCGAACAAATAGAGAAAAGAAATTCTAATAATTAAAAGAAAAAGAAATCTTAAATTTGCTATCAAATATTTGCTAATTCTACATAGAAATTAAATCAATTTGGTTAGAATAAAACAAGGAAAGATAATGGTTTTAGAAAGGGGAAGAGAAGTATGTTTAGATTTGGTAGGAAGAAATTTAACATGAAGAAATTGAGAGAAAATGTGAGAGATTGATAAAAGAATATTCTCCAACAAGAAGACAAAGAAGTTTAAAGATGTTGGTGAAATAGAATGATAAGAGAGGGGTTTTAGACAAAAACAAAGATCCAAAAAAAAGAAATTATAAATAACTTGGATTCAATGAGAACAGAGAGACAAGAAAAAGAAAATATTTTTTTAAAAAAATTATCATCCCAAATGACAGTTTTAAGACATGAGTAGCAAACAAAAAAGGGCACATCAATATGATACTACATACTGAAATTAGGTTATAATTATCCACTAATTTTTATTATTTTTTATTATAAAAAAGACTACATATTGATTTTTCTATATTAGAATATTGTTGAATTATTATTATTTAAGTAGTTGGGATGAAATCACAATTTCTTTATGTAATCTAAATGATGGTAGATAGATCTTATTTGGGTTGTAAAGAGATTAAGGCTATGAGAGCTTCAAACTTTTATGTTAGGGGAAAATTATCATACCCTCAGCACATGGGGTATGGCTCTAGTGCCATGGCATGCAGGGGTATGTGGCATGACAAGTGCAGAAAAGGCCAAACATGGGTAAAAGGGGATGTCGATATGTAGTGTGTCCAAAGCTTGGTGCAGCTCTTTGGGAAGCAAGAACACATTTAGGGGTTGTGTGTTGCACAAAAAACAAGTGTGGACAGTTTGAAGTGCATGGGAGGAGAAAATTGGTATGGAAAAGAAACGGACAAACAGTCTCAATAATGTGTCTACTTTTGTACTCATGGACTTGGATACACTTTTTTTTTAGGGTTATGAGAACAAGAATATGTTTAGTTCCTATATTGCATATCAAATGCAATAATAATTAAATATAAAAATAATTTGAGAAAGAGAATTGAATATATTTCCGGCCATTCTTGATTCCAACAATTGTGATAGCACCAAAATGATCCTAACCTTCTAAGCCCTCAATTTCACTTAGTAGATGGTGTGGAGTTTTTGAAATTTGGGTTTAGAGACCCAATATACTAGGAATGAGTTTATATAAACTCTCAATTATCAAAGAGCCATTAAAACTCTATAATTGTTACATTAAATTATTGCTAAATATTATGAAAATTTAATTAAATATACAAAGTGGAAAAATAAGATTAATTGTGTAGAAATTTGAATGAAACACCAAAATCCGGCAAAATATATCCCAATTCAAATCTCTTCCATTCTTTATCACATTTAATTTTTTTCGATTATATTTTCTCCATTAATTTCATTTTGAATGCATTAACTCATGAGTTTTGAATTTATAAAAATTCCTAACATTCTATCACTTGGGCTAGCAAACTGACTTAAAATCAAACCAAAGTCAATTCTGTATGAAAATAGAACACATGAATAAGTCCTCTAAAAGCGAGTATCATCTTCTGTGTATTACAATGCATTCCATTTTTTAACTTTGTGATGACATTTATTTTATAAATAAACTTTACGTTTATTTGGGATCCAAATTTGATGAATTTATCTTAATACAACAACATGCACATAATTTTATTGAAAAATTCAATTCTGAATTTCATTTAAATAAGATAATAATCTCATATTTATAACATGATCCCTAAAACTACTTAGTGGCATGCCTTCCATTAAGGCATCGACCAACATATAATCAGTGTTAATGTGTCGGATTACAATTTTATTTTCCAACACTCTTTCCCTAATGGCTAAATATTTTATGTTGATATGATTATTTAGACTACCACTCTTTTTATTTTTAACAAAAAATACAATAATTAAATTATCACAAAATATACATAATAGCTTAAGTACAGAATCTAAAATTCTAAATCCAAATATGAAACTCTTGAGCCACACTGCATGTGACGTAGTCTCAAAACACGCCACAAACTCAGCTTCCACAGTGGAGGTTGCAATCAATGTCTACTTGACACTTCTCTACGATACAACTCCACAGACTATCATGAAGATGTGACCCGATATTGATTTCTGGGAATCAATATAGTCGGCAAAATCTGTTGAGTATCCAACTACTTCCATACTGTCAGTTCTTTTATATGTAAACATGCGTTTCTTAGTAACTTATAGATATCTCAACACTTTCTTTGCAACTTTCCAACATTCCAAATCTGGGTTATTTTGATATTTTCCTAACATTCCCACAGTGTTCGCTATATTAGATCTTGTACAAACTTAGAAATAAATGAAACTTCTAACAATAGAAGTATATATGGAATGTTAGATATCTGTTCTCTTTCCAAATCTATTTTAGAAAAATGGCCCAAATTAAATCTATCCCATTTGACAATCGGAGTTATACTAGGTGAACAGTTTTTTATACTGTAACTCTTAAACATTTTGTTAATGTAAGTCTCTTGAGATAGTTTCAAAATGTTATGAAATCTATCTCAATATATATTTATACCGATGATATAAGATGTATCATCTAAATTTTTCATCTCAAAGTTTTTAGAGATGAATTGTTTCACCCCATACAACATCCATTTATCATTGATGGCAAGTAGTATATCATCCACATATAGGACAAGAAAACAGAATTTGCTCCCACTGGCCTTAAGAAATATGCATTGATCCACAATATTTTCTTTAAAATCGAATGAAATGACTACTTTGTAGAATTTCAAATACCACTAACAAGAGCCTTATTTCAATCCGTATATAGATTTCTTGAAATTGCATACAAAATGTCACCACCACCAAAAGATTATCCTTTAGCTTTACACATGTAAATTTATTTCACTATTTTTCCATTAAAAAAAACTGTTTTTATATCTATTTGTTACAATTTTACATCAAAATATACAACAAATGTTAGAATGATGTAGTGAGAATCTTTCTTAGACACCGGAGAATATATCTCTAAGTAGTCAATTCTTTTTTTTGGGTGAACCCTTTAACAATAAGTCAGGCCTTATATTTCTCGATATTGTCCAATGAGTCTGTCTTAGTTTTAAAGATCCATTTACATCCGATAGGTTTTACCTTATCTGGCAACTCCATAAGATCCTAGACTTCGTTGTTCCTCATGGAGTTCATCTCATCTTTTATGGTGTTTAGCCATAAGTTCGAGTTCTTAGAACTCATAACTTGTGAAAACGTTTATGGGTCTTCTACGGTTTTGGTTATAATCAGACTCTTGAAGGTATACCACATAGTCATCATATATAGTTGACCTTCTTTTTCAAATAGATCTTCTTAACGTAGGTTCAATATTCTCTGTAGAAGAAGGTTGACCCACTTGATCTTAGTCAGTTGTTTGTGGAATTTCTTGGTCGTCACCCATACTCTGATTTGTTTCCATAAATATTTGAGAGTCATTTTGGATGACAACTAAGTTGGAACTTGAACTTGATGAGATATTTGATAGATTTCTTTTAGAAGTTAACTCTCGAAAGTTATCCCTCCCATTAACCAAATTATTCTCTAAAATTTTAGCATTTTTAGATTTCACAAATCTAGTGTGGTAGGATGAACAATAAAATCGGTATCTTTTGACATTTTTGGCATAACCGACGAAATATTTATTTACGGTTCTTGGATCCAGTTTATTTTTCGGATTGTAAACTCTTATTTTTACAGGATAACCCCAAATGCATATATGTTTTAAACTAGGTTTCAAATCTTTAAATAATTCAAAAGGAGTTTTAACTACTGTCTTGGTTGGAATCCTATTTAAGATATATACTGTCATTTTAAGAGATTCAGTCCGTAAAAATTTAAGCAATTTGGAGCTAACCATCATGCTCATAGACGTATCAAGTAAGGTCATGTCGATTCTTTCAACTATCTCATTCTGGTAAGGTGAATTATATATGGTGTATTGGGCAATAATTCTATTTTCCTGAAGGAACTTTGCAAATGGACATGGTACTTGTCCATATTCTGTATACTTTCTATAGTATTCTTCACCTCTAACTGACTTTACAATTTTTATTAGTTTATCACATTGTCTCTCTACTTCTGTCTTAAAAATTTAAAGGTATCCAATATCTCGTTCCTATGGCAAAAAAAATACAAATATATATATGATGAATAGTTATCTATAAATGAGATGAAATAACTATAGTCATACAAGTCTGTTACTGGAGTACATATGTCCATGTGTATTATCTTTAACAATTGTAAGCTTTACTTAGTACTTTTTTGAATCTTGTTGGTTTGTTTTCCCTTAATGTAGTCTACACAAATCTCAAAATTATTAAAGTTTAAAGTATCAAGTACCACATCGTTTACCAATTTTTTATTCTTTTATGGAGATATGTTCTAATATTCGGTGCCACAACATGGAAAAATTTTCCTCAATGACACTTCTTTGAACCTCCGTATATGTTACATTCATACAAATATTATCTTGTAAAGTAATAATATATAATCTATCTAATAATGAACCATAACCAATGAGATTTGAACCATGAAATAATGTAATTTTATTACTAAATTAGAAAGAATAATTGAATTGTACAAGTTTTGAAACGGAAATTAATTTTTTAGAAAATTTAGGTATATAAAATACTCTCTCCAATTTCAAAACAAGTCCGTTTGTCAATATGAGTTCGCAATCTCCAATGATTTTTACTCATGAGCCTATCTTATTGTCCGAATAAATGAATTATTTATGATCCACTGGTTCTTAGATTTTGCAAACCCTGCAACACATTCATAATATGGATAGTACGACTAGAGTCAATCCACCATATATCATAAGAAATTTCAATAATGCAAGATTCATAACAAACTAATGAGATTTTCATACATTTATTCTCAAACCTCCACTTGTATTTGCCACAATTTTCCTTCATGTGTTCCTTCTTTTTACAAGAAGACATTTGGACTCTTTTTTATGTCCATTTTTAATATTGTGCCCTTTTGATTTGGCTTGAATTTGCTTTTCTTCTTTCCTTGTACTGCTACATGTGTACTAATAGAATTTTGTTTCATCTCCATCAGCAGTCTTTCTTCCTCCTATACACATATGGCCATCTATTCTTTGACAAACCATTTCTCTTTATGTGTGTTATAGAAGATCTTAAAATGAACGTAGGGTTGAGAGAGATAGTTCAGAATAAAGTACACAAGGAATGACTCGGATATCTCAACCTCTAGATTCTTTAGTTGAGCCGCAATGTCCCATACCGCATGATGTGCTCGCGCACACGGTGGACAGTAGTAAACCTCATGAAAAAGAATTGTATAAAAGGTACTGGTTAAAGATTTCTCTGATACCACAAATTACTCATTTATAGCTTTAAGAAGAGCATGGATATTAGTATACTGGTTAACTGAGTCACGGATATCAGTCAAAATTTTGCTCTTTATGAACATGATATTTAAACATTAAATCGCTCCAATTTCTTATAAAGAGCCCTTTTGTCTATTGATGTAGTATCAGCCACTGAAGGTGGATCGTTTTTCTGTATAGTATAATCAATGTCCAAACAACGTAAATGAAGAAATATCATTTCTCTCAATTTCTTATAACTCTTTCCATTTAAATCGGAAAAATTAGATTTCAAATTTATGGCTTGAAATACTGAAAAATAAATAAATATACATACTAATTATATGTAAGACATTTAATATATATCTACTAATGCAAACATAAGAAAATAAATTTATAACTAGAAATTGTTTATGGGTTAAATTTCTAATTCTATTAAATTTATTTAACTTTATAATAAAATTTATTAAAAATAAATCATTTCCCAATATTTGTAAACTAATTGAGAAACTATTAATAGTTAGTTTTTTCTTGATCACTTTATCATTTTCTATTTAGTCCTATAAGATGATTTTTCTAGTATATCAGATAGGTTCTCAAGTAGATGATGAGTCATATGGAACTGCTTAAGAACTAACTAGTCTTAGATTTATCCTACTTTTTTGACAGAACCAGACTAGACATGCACTAAATCAACCGTATTATAGTATTATATAGAAAATGGATTTCAACTAAATAGACTATTATTGGAAATAACTATTTTGATATCTTATATCTCATTTTATTATTTTCATACAATAAAAATTCATGTGGGATAAAATTCATTATATAAAAATAATTTTCATGACAAATTTATCATTTTCCTAATTTGATCATATTTTTATATATAATTTTCTATTTAATTGTGATTGCTATTGTTAAAATCTAATTAATTTTAAAAATTATATTGATCACAAGAATAATAATATTAATTAATTTTGCTACACTAAGGTATATAAAATAAAAATGTAATTAAATTAGTTAATGCATTTTATTAATTTTGTACTTCACCTTATGTACAAAATATATTCGAAATTAATTTTATGCACAATTTTCTAAAATTTGGGTTTAGAAAATGTTTTGAAAAATTTTCAAATTTTTTTCAAATGTCTTTTATGGCTCATTTGTTTCATTTTTATGCACTTTTAACATTGTATTCTTTACTCGATGGATCAAGATCCCAACCCAGAACCAATAGCTTCTGACGAGTCTGTATGTCGGAAAATTGCCGAAAAGTGCAAAAATACTCCAAAATAATTTTGAAAATACAGTTTTAATCATAATAATGCAAAATCTTCAATTTTAGACTCAATTTTTCAAAAAATTAAGATTTTTGGGTTACATATTCAAAATCCGAAAGTCTTAATTTTTTTAAAATTTTGAAATTCTTTGGAATTTTGAAGGTAGATGACAAAATACTCTAATACCAAATGTTAAGTTGTTATATTACATATCAAATGCAATGATGATTAAATATAAAAATAATTCAAGAAAAAGGATTGAATGTTCTTTCGGCTATTCTTGATTTTGATGATCTCTGACATTTGTAACAGTATTAAAATGATCATTGGAACGTGCACAAGTTTTCTAAACTCTCAATTTCACTCAATAGATGGTGTGAAATTTTTGAAATTTGGAATTAGGAACCAATGTAGTAGGACATGGTTTATATATGATCTCAACTATCAAAGAGTTATTAAAACTCTATAATTGTCATTTTAAATTATTATTGAATATTATGAGAATTTGATTAAATATTCAAAATGAAAAAAAAAATTAATTTGTAGAGATTTGAATGGGATACCAAAATCCGGCCAAATATATCCAAATTTAAATTCCTTCTATTTTTTATCACATTTAATTTTTTTTATTATATTTTCCCTGTTTAACTTCATTTTGAATGTATTAATTTATGGGATTTGAATATGACCTAACAGAATATTGGTGAAGGATCCATTTGAAATCATTAAGTTCTCAAAAAGTACATAAAATTATTCACATGCATTATCAATTGATGGGCACTCCAAATTGAGTTTTGGTCTCTAAAGAGAAATTTTGAAAAAAAAAATTCTATTTTTTCATCAAGAATATCTAATTACATTGGAAATAATCATTAACAAAACTTTCAAAGAGTTGAAACTTCTTTTTAGTGTTGACATGACTAGGATCCCACACATCAGAATGACAAGATTAAAGTGACTGGACACTTCATAAGTCTTATAAGGCTAAAATAATATGACTAAAAACTAAACTTTTGAGCTCCAAAGTAGACTACACAATTGACATCCATCTTTTCCTACCAAAATTGTAGAGCAGCAGGTACATCCACTACTTTCGTTGTTAAGCATACCTCATAGCTTTGTCTCGTAATCGATAACTCAATGGAATTAGACCATGAAGAAAAATTGTAACCTCTTAATCCAGTAGCAATAATAGTAGTAGATATAGTTACCACAAGAGTAATAAAAACTAAGATCAGACTAATCATAATATGGATTCAAATGAAGGAAATAACTTGGATGATTATTGAAAACAATGAACCAAAATTCTACTCTAATAAAAAGAACCATAGAAAGCTTAACAAATCACAAATGAACTATTCTCACGAATGGTACTATGAATAGTTCCGGTAAAAAATAATGAACAGTATTGTTAATAATAATGACAAACAATATGCAGATAGTGGTACACAACAAAGTCACATAGTCGGTAAACTAGGATTTTAACGGACACTACTAGTAGGAAACATGTGAGAAGACTAGAGTTTTTCTCTAGTTGACTTTGATATCAGACAAAACGCAAGAAAATTAGCATGTGTATTGATTTCTTGCTAAATGTGTAAATTGTACAAAAGAAGAAAGTTTAACCAAGGTACAATACAACTATTATCAATTCATGCACATACAAATGTCCAACATCTTTCATCGTTTGTTGGCACCAGAGGGCAATTGCTAACGGAGTGTAGCATGGAGGGTATTTGCAAATATATAAACCTTAGGGTGTTGCCAACCATGTGAAAGAGAAGGTTAGGGAGTTATCGTAGTTATATATATGTATGTCAATGCATCACTTTTGCATTATCAATTACATGGCATTATAGAAACAACACTAAATTTAAATAATTTAGTGCTTGATAGAAATATATACTTCTTATACATTTTTATGACTTTCTTTTGTCCTAATTGAATAATTTAGTGTTTAATAAGCAATCATATAATTTTCATCTTTTGATTAACTCCTGAATCTATGAACGTTACACAATTTATAGAAAAATTTTCGACTTCTAATATTACTTGAACATATCATTTTTCAAATATCATTCTATCAATTATATTAATAAATTGTTCTCTTGGTATTTGACTAAAATTTTCTATTAATTCTTTGCTTTCTTCTTTGCTTTCAAATATCATTTTATCAATTATATTTTTCAAATATTATTCTCTTTTAGAATTTTCTATCAATCATATCATTTCTTTTCGTATTTTTTTTAATTTGACTTTCTAATTCTTTATATTTGACCTTGTATATCTTTAATTGTTATTTATTTTATTATACTATTTTGAGCAGATTTTTTTTGAATGATTTAGTTATACTAAATGGTTCTTGTATTTAAAATTTTTCTTCTTCAAAAATTAATTTTTTTTTATTTTATCAAACATTTATGTCATAATTCACTATTCTCTATTTATTCTATTAAACTAAAAATAAATTCTTTATTATCTCTTGGTAAAACATTTATGGTTTTGTAATTATTATTTTTACATAAATTAGATATCTCTTTTTCTAATTCTTCCTCATATCATAAATCTTTTATAAACATATATTCTTTTAATTTGCAAGATGAAATTATTTTTTATTCTTTTTCTTTGATTACTAAAGCCATTAATTTATCTTCTAATTTTTTATCTTTTATTCTATTGATTGTCTTTTTAACATAACATTTATTTACTTTATGTTTTTTTTTCCATATTTTTAACAGACTATTTCCTTTTCTTTATTTATTCATTTATTTTTTTTATATTTTCTTTTCTAAAATTTATTATTATTTTCATTTGTAAATCTTTTAAATTTCTTGTTCTTTTTATATTTCTTAATTATTGATAACGGAGTCTAAATCTTTTGCATGCGAAAATTTTTACAAAAACATCATAATTCTTTTTTACATCTATTTCTTTCTGATCTATATTTTACTTGTATTTTTAATTAAGAACATAATGATAAACCTTTTGTTTTTTATAAATGCAAATAATTGATTAAAAGTAATTTGTTCAAAACGAATATATTCTAATCCTGTCGCCTCTACCAATTTTTGAAATATTCTATCTGTAAAGAATTTAGGAAGTCCAGATATAATTTTTTTTCCAAAATTCTTGATTACAATTGTGCCTTCTTAGTATTTGTGTTAAAAATACATTTTTATACCATCTGTAATTTAATAAACTTAGATATCTTAAATTTGTTAATATTACCTTTAAAGTTATTAATTTTTCATTAGAATTTCCTACGATATACATTGTTATTGTATATATTAACCATTCTCCTACATTTTATTGTTCAGATATATTTTCTAAATCATCTTCTGCTAATACTTTATGTTATTTCTTGTTTCGATTCTAAACTTAATGCATTATCTCACAAATATCTTAATTGTCTAGTAAATCTGAAATTAATAAACCAATATTTTCTTTTGAAAAATTTTGAGTTTTATACGTTATTCTTCTCATACCCATTTCTTTTGAAATCTGTTAACCCTATTACATATATGGATTCTATTTTTTTTGGAAATAGTCTAATCTAAATAATCTATTGGATAATGATTTTTTATAACTTTGAATTACATCTAAACTATGGGATATAGAATCTTTTGAATTTAATATTTTTATAATCATAGAGGCCATGATTAAGTCTACACTTCTATGGATCAAAATATTAAAATAAAACTAACTAAAATGGGAGCAACAGGAGCATCAGATTGGGACCACCTACCTCAAAGGCGGACCAACAAATTTCTAGTATTTATCAACATCACATCAAACACCCTATCTAGAATTTATCTTAAAATTTTAATTCTATATAATGCAAATCCTAATCAAATTATACAATCAGAATAATGCAACTCTATTATGGTTCTGATACCAAATAAAATAGGATACATAATTATTAAAAACAAAATAAACATTTATAAAATGAAAAGATCCAAATAAAAAATATTATTTGAATAAAACTCTTCAAACTTTTATTGTTCTTGGAAATTTGAAAGTAACAAGAGAGGGTTTTTACGAGAAAGGATGAAACAGTAATAGGTAGGAAATTCTAGAGAGCACTTTTGAATTTCTTACATTGGTTATTCGCTCATGTCTATTACAATATGAAAACATACTACATATACTAAGCATTATATTAGATTTTACAATATTTTGAATGCTGAATCTTAAAAATTTTTAACGTGTTTTGAATAATTATCCTAAAAGTTTTGAAGTGTCAATTTGTCTTTTAAATAATTATCCTTGAAATCTATGTCAATCATCACCTTGGAATCCTATTTTTATCTTGTCAGTTTTTGGAATTTTTTTTCTTTTTTTTTTAAATTATTGATAGTCTGGACCACAACCACATGAATGAGAATTAAACTCTATCTACCAGTTGTTGATTGCCTCTATCCTTTGTCTTTTAATATTTTGAACTCTTGAAATAATTTTCATCACTATCTGAATTCTCCCATGGCACTTAAAAGATTTTTTAGTCCACTCTATCGTCTAATCCCATTTTTCTTCAATTTCTTTTTGAGTACAAGTTTCACTTGAAAGAATTTTGTTTACCCATACTTCCATTTTTTTTTTTGAAAAGATTTTTTCTACTATATTATGATAAAATTAAATTTTTATCTTTTTAAAGAACCTAAATTCTTTGAAACGACTTGTCCTTGATCTTCCTTGAATAGGATTCACCATTTGAATGATTGACAAAAATATTTTGAAAAATACTAAAATCTTTCTTTGTTTGAATGCTGTAGTCTTCTCAACTTTGAATCTTTTTTGTTAAAATTTTCTAATTTTTTATGAAATTTTCATAATTATCATACCCATTGAATCTAAAGTCAAAAGGATCATGTCTATAATCGCATAAAAGTTGTAAATTACTTGATCCTTCTAATAATGTTGGAAAGCTTGATTTTTTAGGTTTTGATTTTTGAACCTTTTTATTTGAATATTCTAGAAGATTATCATCTTCTAACATTTCAACCAATTGATTTTTCTTTTTTTAACAATTTTGAATTTGACTCAACTTTTTTGGAAGACTCAGATTCAATAAAGATTTTTTATTCTTTTATTGACTTTTTAATTGGATTTTTAGAAATAATTTTAACAAATCATTTTATTTCTTCTCTAATTTCTATAAAACTCTTGACATTTTAAAGGGAGCAAAAAAAAATCCAGACCACCACTTTATTTTGTATTCACGAACAAGAAACATTGGGAGTGATTTTAAAAGAACTTGGCTTTTGAAAAGACTAAAAGATATCCATGGGATTTTGAATTCATAATGATAATATATTTCTTTAAAATATAATCCTCTAAGAGTATTTTCTAAGTAAAATTCTATAGATTTCTTCACTTATGATGGAATTATATCGCAAGTAGAACTAAAATAATACCACCAATGAAAGAATCAAATTGGAAATTTTTTGAGACATTGAGAATAAAAGAGAAGAACCATGAATAGTTGAATGGTCGTAATAGAAATACCCAAAACCACAACATTCTATGATCTTGATATTTGTAACCTAATGGAATGAATCTGACTGAAAATGATTTTTCTGTATAAAGATCTATCTATTTAGTTAGAGATATGACTTTTCTAATAATACAGTTTGAATAAGAGATATTGTCATTTAAATCTTTATTGTGGTAGATTTCTACAGATTGAGTATCTATGAATAACAATTCATAGAACCTTTGAGATCTTCTCATGTCTTCTGAAAGTAAATAAAAATTTTGTGGAAATACTTTTTGGACAAATTGTTGACAAATTCTAAATTATGTAAACTTTTTGAATTGGGTCATTAACAATAGTTTATAGAAAAGTTTGATAAAGTATGAAAATTTTGAATTGTTTGAAGTGATCGATTTTGAAGAACTAGGTTTTGAAGGGTTAGCCACTTAAGGATATGATAAAAGAGGAAAATCTTGAAAAACTTCAAATCTATTTGAGAGAATAATTAAAATTTTTAGAAAGTCTTGAAATTTGTCTATTTTCATTTCAAAATCTTTTGGAGTTTGAGAATTTTTTTTCTTGGCCATTTTCCTAAAAATAAAAAATTTTACATTGTAAAAATTCACTTATTAAAAAGTTTGGAAAATAATTATTAAAATTTTTTATAAATTCAATTTCAAAATCGAATACAGATAAAATAACTTGCCTCCTTATAAATATTTGTTTTGAAACTATATTTTGAATATCTTTTCTTAAAACTTGTTTTACAGATTTACAATCAATTCTTAAAAGAAATTTTTTATTATATAAATTATCTTGAAACTTTGAAATATAAAATACTATAGATAAAATTTCTTTTAATTATGGAATAGTTCTTTTGAGCACCGAGTCATATTCTTAAATGATATCTTACTAATTGTTCTGATGAATCCTTTTTTAATCTTTATTTTAATATACCTTCGTATCTTTATTTTGATACATTTGTTTCGATTATATGAATGCATGAGGATGAGGAATACCTAAACATGATAAAATTTTAACTTTTTCTTTTAATAATTTTACTATTTTTGTATGTTTATTAGTCCATGATTTTGGATTCTTTTGAAGTCGTTGATATAGAATTCATAATGTTTTCTAAGATTTGGAAAGAAATACTAATATAATTTAAACATTTTAAAAATCTTTATAATTGTTTTTTTATATTTAATCTTATCTTGAAATTTATTTGCAATTCTATTGCGATAAACCTATAAACATCATGATCTAAGAATCTTATTTTTGTTTGAAATAATTTTATTTTTTGTACTAATACTACCAGCCCATTTTTCTTAACTACTTTAAGAAAAATATTGAAAAATTTGAAATGTTGATCAATAGATTTTGAAAAAATTAATTCATCATTTTTGTATACTATTATGAATTTATAATATGAATTTAATTATATCATTCATAATATTTTGAAATTGTGATAGAACATTTTTTTGTTTAAAAGGTATTACATTCTATTCGTAATATTCGAATAGACTTGTAAATACTATTTTATATCATCTTTTTAATTAATTTGTATTTGCCAACATATCAAATTTTAAAAACATTTTTGTATTGCATAATCTATTTATCAATTTTTTTTATTTGAAATATGATATCTAATTCATAGTAATATTTTATTAAATGGTTTATAATTGATTAATAATTTTGGAATTTCTCTGTTTTTTTGTTAACCACATTCACTATATAGAGTAGTGCATAGCTCCATAGAGATTTTGAAGATATTATTAACCATTTATCTTAAAGTGTTTGAATTTCTTTTTAATACATTTCTAAATATTCACGATCTAGTTTTTATTAATATATTCTTTTCATCAAAATCCTTTCATATGATAAAGTGATTATATGATATTTTCTATTTAAAAATGCATTAGAAATATCTACGCATATTTCTTTTTTAATAATTTCTTCTAATTTTAATATTTTTTCTTCATTTTAGAGTTTTGTAATTGTTTCTCTATTTTCATATATCTTATTTCTTTTTTTAAATAACTTATTTGACATTGTCTTCTAGTTATATTTTTTTTATTGATATATAGAATTATTTTGTAATTTTTTTTTGTTGCATTGGTCTAATAAACTCAAATTTTAAGAATTTTTCTAATATATTTGGTATTACTCCTTCCGTATCTACTTGAAAAGGATTAATTTGAGTAATAAATGGTGTTTCTAAAATCATTATCTTGAGTTAAATTTTTGACTATTTTAATATGTATTTTATAAATAATATCCATTATTATATATATGAGCATTTATAAGTTTATATTTAATATATAATGGAGTTGAATGCATTTTCATGAATGCATGATGATATTAATGTTTTTTATGTTATTAATGGGAGACGTTGATGAGTCCTAGAAATCCGTTTGTCATGCCCCGAACATGGGTCATAAGCAGCCGCCCGTTGTCCTGAATGCCGACTGTATTTTTATAGAAAATCGGACAGAATCTCCCCATAAATTGGAGATCTCCCATGTACAAATAAATCTGTTTAACCTTATACAATTTAAAATCATCCTGTAAATAAAGTAAAATGGTCATCTCGATCTCACAACGACCCACCAACCACAGCAGACATCCAAAACAATGTCAAGCTAAGTAAATTTCCAACAATTCTAACCACAAACCTCTACTGTCATGCCTAACTAGATTATGAGCAGCCGCCGCACTGAGCGGACATAAGTTTTATACAATTTACAACAAAATTGTCCAATTGAATATTCAAACACTACGATTTGTCTCAATACAGAAATATGAGAGTTTTGCAATTTAATATACATAAATTATACAGTCAATCCCAAATAAATACACTGTCAACTACGGATCTCAAGGTCAAGAGCTCACAAGGTCAAAAATAAAAATACGGAGTTCATATCTCAACTTAATTTAAATCTCACCGTCGAAAAACACTCAAATCCTCCAACGAGCTACCAATTTCTCAAGAGCCAAAGCGACGCTCTAGCACAATAATCTTGTCTGAAGAGGGAAAGAAGAGGGATGAATATCAAGAAAGATATCCAATGAGTGAGGGGATTAATCTCAAGTATTAATAGTGTAGGTGAATATTGGAGTGTCAAATAATATCATTCATAACCAACAATTCAAATTTTTATAATATGTTCGCTAAAATGAATTCATGTAATCATTCACACGTTAACATACATATATGCATCAATTTAAAATCAAATAAATCATAAAACAAGTCAAAAAGATTCTGGCAAAGGTCAACCATGATCAAGAACAGACACATCGGGGGTTTTATTATGCATAAAGTTCAAAAGTTGTTCTCTACCCCGACGTTGGCCATGACTTCGCTGGGGCTAGCTCATCATCGTGTATAGGACCCTGTCCGGTGCTAGACGGTGGCATCACACACGTCCTCCCCCTTATTTGGGTTCAACCGGCCGCGCCTATAGCTATTAGACATATGATGTTTACGGATATCTCCTACAGAAACGTATCCGGACAACCCGGTGTCTCTACAAACGCGCTTCGTAGTTACGGAATTTATCAAATAATATCATATCATAATATCATCTCAAGCTAGTAGGCATCCAACCCATATAGCCAAATCATCTCATCATATCCTCAAAACAAATCCCATTTAAATTCAACAAACCAATATAATGGTAGAATAGAAAATATTCTATTTCTCAAATCATGACACAATTTCATTTCATTTCAAATATGGATGCATAATCATAGAAATATAAGTACGACACTCCAATAATCACAAAATAGGTTTGAATTTCAATTCCATACGTCGAGATAATACATATCAAAAGCATGTTTTATTACAAATATGATAAAATCAGGTTTCACTATTTTAATGCAAGAGATTAGGGTCTCACTCACATTTTTAGGGAGGGTGGTCACTCTCTTTGTCCATCCACTGACTATTATTGTTGACAATACTGTTCATTATTGTTTACTGACACCATTCATATCACCATACATTTCATATTACCATACATGAGAATTGTTCATTCGTGATTTGTGAAGCTTTCAATGGTTCTTTTTATTTGATAGAATTTTTATTTCATTGTTTTTCAATAATCATTTAAGCGATTTCCTTCACTTGAATCTAAATTATGGCTGATTTGATCCTAGTTTTTATTACTTGTGATAACTAGATCTACTACTATTACTGCTACCAAATCGAGAGGTTACAATTTTTCTTTATAGTCTTATTCCATTGAGTTATCGATCATGGGACAAGGCTGTGAAGCACGCTTAATAAAAGAAAGCAGTGGATGTATGTGCTGCTCTTCAATCTTGGTGGGAAAATATGGATGTCAATTGTGTACTCTACTTTGAAACTTGAAAGATTAGTCTTTAGTCCCATCATTTCAGCCTTATAAGATTTATGAAGCATGGAAATCAAGCCCAAACACTTTAGTCCTATCATTCTGATGTGTGGGATGCTAGTCGTGTTAACTCTAGAATGAGGTTTCAATTCTTTGTTAGTTTTACTGACGATTATTTCCAATGTAATTGAATATTCTTGATGGAAAAATAGAATTATTTTTTATTTTTCAAGGTTTCTCTTCAGAGACCAAAACTCAACTCCGAGCGCCCATCTATACTTAATGTAGTGATAATGTATGTGAATAACTTTATACTCTTTTTCAAAACTTAACAACTTCAAAGGGTTCCTTCACCTATATTCTTGTTCACATACCCCTGAAAAAACAGTACAATTGAATCCATAGGTGCAAAAGTGGACACATTATTGAGAATGCCTATCTGTTGCTTCTCCATACCAATTTTCTCTCATTAATAACAAAAAGAGCATTAATAAAATGAAATGGATCTATTAGAAAGATTTATCCGAATAAAACTCTTCAAGTTTTTATTGATCTTGAAAATTTGAAAATTATAAGAGATAGTTTTTACAAGAAATAATGAGATAGTAGTAGGTGGGGAATTCTAGAAAGCACTTTTCAAACTTCTTACACTAGTTATTAGCTCGTCTCTTCCAATTTGAAAACATACTATATATAATAAAACATTATATTAAATTTTAAAATATTTTGAATTCCAAATTTTAAAACTTTTTAACATGTCTTAAATAATTGTTTTTGAATATTTTAAGGTGTCCTTTTATCTTTTGAATAATTGTCCTTAATGTCCATGTTAGCCATAACTTTGGAATCCTGTTTTTATCTTATCAGCCTATGAATTCTTGCTTTTAATTATTAATAGCCTGGACCACGGTCACATGCATGAGAGCAAGACTCTATCTACTGGTTGTCGATTGCCTCTATCATTTGTCTTTTGATATTTCAAACTCTGCAATAATTTGCATCACTATCTGAATTCTTCCAGCAAGACCATGCATTTTCTTGGCACATGAAAAATATTTCAATCTACTCTATTATCCAATCTAGAAAAAACTTATGATAGAATTCCTAGAGACATATTGTGGTGGACGCTAATGAAAAAAAGATCTTTTTGAGATACATTAATTTTATTACAAATATGTATGACAGACCTGTAACTAATGTAAAAACTTGCGGGGGTATGAGCAATAGTTTTCTCATTAATATTGGGCTCCATCAAAATTCGACATTAAGTCTCATCCTTTTTATAATAGTGATAAACGAAATCACAAAAAATATTTAAAATAAAATACCATGGTATATATACTTTTTACAAATGATATAGTGTTGGTTGATAAAACTGGAGAAGGTATTGATACTAAATTAGAGTTATGGAGAGACACACTGGAATTTAGGGGGTTTAGATTGAGTAGATCGAAAACTGAGTATATGAGATGTAAGTTTGACAATAATGATCAGAACGATGAAGAAACGATTAAGTTAAATGGACAAAATGTACTAAAAAGTGAACAATTTAGATATTTTTGTTCCATCATTCAAAATGATAGCAATATAGATGGAGATGTGAATCATAAGATCCAAGCGGGTTGATGAAATAGAGAAAGGTATTCGAAATTCTTTGTGAACGTACGATGCAACTACATTTGAAGGGAAAGTTCTATAGAATTGCAGTAAGACCTGCACTATTATATGGTACTGAATGTTGGACAATTAACAAATAACAAGAACAAAAAATGGCGATAGCAGAAATGAGAATATTTAGGTAGATGTGTGATAAAATTAGAAAAAATAGAATCAGAAATGAAAAAATTCGTAACAAATTGAGAATTAGTTCAATTGTGGATAAAATGTAAAAGTGTCGGTTAAGATAGTTTGGACATATGCAAAGAAAACCCGAAGACGCACCGGTTAGAAGAGTAGAAAACTTGAATATAAAAAATCTAGTAAAACGTAAAGGTATACCATTGAAAATTTGGATACAATTTTTCCGTAAAAATATGATAATTAAGAATTTAGACGAAAAAATGACGTTGGATAGAAATGAATGACGTAGAAAAATTCGCACAAATTAGACTATCATATTTATTTATCTTTTGTCTATTCATTTTATTATTATTATCATTATTATTATTATTATATATTTTTAAAAAATTTTAATCTATTTATTTATTTATTATTATTATTATTATTATTATTATTTATTTTTAAATCTCCATACTTGTCTCTCAAAAGACAGACCCCAAATTACTGGGATTAGGGCTCGGGTTGTTATTATTGTTGTGCTCTATTATCCAATCTCATTTTTCTTCAATTTCTCTTTGAGTACAAGTTCCACTTGAAAGAATTTTGTTTATCCATGCTTCTATTTTCTTTTGAAAAGATTTTTCTGTTGTTTTCTGATAAACTAAATTTTTATTATTTTTTAAAGAATATTAATTCATTGGAATGACTTTTCCTTGATATTTCTTGAATAGGATTCACTATTTGAATGATTGACATTAACATTTTGGAAAATACTGAAATCGTTTTTTGTTTAAATGCTATAATTTTCTTAAATTTGAAATTGTTTGTTGAAATCTTTTGATTTTTTGATAAAATTTTCATAATTTATTATGCCCATTGAATCAAAATCAAAAGGATCTTGACCATGACTGTATAAAGGTTGTAAATTGCTTGATTTTTTATGATACCACAGAGTTTACTTTTTAGATTTTGATTTTTGAACATTTTTATTTAAATATTTTAGAATATGATCGTCTTCTAACATTTATAATAATTGAGTTTTCTTCTTTTTGATAATTTTGGATTTGACTCCACATGTTTGGAAGACTAAGATTCATTAAAGATTTTTGACTCTTTGATTGACTCTTTAACCGAAGTTTTACATTTTATTTTTTCTCTAGTTTTTATAAAACTTTTGACATTTTGAAGAGAGCATGTGTCTAAGAAAATTTCAGAATACCACTTTAGTTTTTACTCATGAATAAGAAACATTGGAAGAGGTTTGGGAAGGACTTGACCAATTTGAAAAGACCAACAAATTATCCACTAGATTTTAAATTCACAATAAAAATATATTTCTTTAGAATATAATTCTCTAGAAATATTTTTTGAATTAAATTCCATAAATTTCTTGATTTCTAATTGAATTATATTGCTGTATGATCAAAATAATACCACCAGTAGAAAAACCAAATTGAAAATTCTTTGAAACATTTAGAATTAAAGGAAAAGAATCATGAATGGTTGAATGGTCATAATAGAAATGTCATAAATCATGTCATTCTATAATTCTGATAGGTGTAATTTGATTGAATGAATCTGACTGAAAATGATTTCTCTATGTAAAGATCCATCCATTCTCTTAGAGATATGACTTTTTTTATGGTACACTTTGAATAAGAGATATTGTCATTTGAATCTTTATTGTGGTAGATTTCTATGGATCGAAAATTTATCAATATCAATTCATAGAACCGTTGAAATTTTCTCATATCATCTAGAAGTCAATAAAAATTTTGAGGGAATATTCTTTGAACAAATTGTTGAAGAATTCTAAATTATGGGGGCTCTTTGAATTGGGTCATTAACAGTTCATAGAAAGGTTTGATAAAATATGAAGTATTTGAATTGTTTGAAGTGACCATTTTTGAAAAATTAGGTTTTAAGAGGCTAACCGTTTGAGAATATGATACAGGAGAAAAATTTTGAAAAAATTTAAAATCTATTTGAGGGAGTAACTGTAATTTTTGGAAAGTCTTGAAATTTGTCTATATTCATTTTCAAAATCTTTTGAAATTTGAGAATTTTGATTTTTTGACCCATTTTCTGAAAATAAAAAATTTTAACTTATAAAATTTCTATTATTAAAAAGTCTAGGACAAAATTATTAGAAACGTTTATAAATTTAATTTTAAAATCACATACAAATAAAATAACTTATCTTCTTGCAAATATTTGTTTTGAAACCATATTTTGAACATTTTTTTTCAAAACTTCTTTTGTATATTTATAATCATTCATTTATAAAAAAATATATTATATAAATCATTTTGAAAATTTGAAATACAAAGTACTACAAATAAAATTTCTTTGTTAATTGTGGAATAGTTCTTTTGAGTACGGAGCCATATTTTTTAATGATATTTTATTGGTTATTCTGAAAATCCTCTTCTGATCTTTGTTTTAATATAGTTACACTTCATAATTATGATATATCTGTTTCTATTATCATGAATGCATGAGGATGAGAAATATTTACCTCAAAGGGTGGCTAACTGTGTAACACTGACACTGTGGTATCCGTACTACTATACTTCTGTTCAGAAATTTAATAAAATATTTCTCAGTTATATATATATAGAGAGAGAAATGTTTTATTTATTTTGATTTTTGAGTTCAGGGTATTTAAATTGAATTTTTTTTTGTATATTTTAAATTTTTACCGTATTTACGAATTTTGATATAAAATGAATATATATAATAATAATAATAATAATAATAATAACAATAAGAGTAAAAAAAAATGCAACGGAGTGCTGCGTTTTAAGGCAAAACGCAGCACCCTCCCAAAATTGGATTAGGACTTTTAGCCCTAATCTCTTTCTCTTTTCTCTCTCTCCCTCTCTTTTTCTCTCTCTCTCTCTCTCTTTCTCTGCCTTTTCTCCTTCCCGCGACCGCCTCACCTTCCTCCCCCTCCACCGCCGCTCTCTCTCCACCGTTGCTCTCCTCCCCGCGAGCGCAGCCTCCCCGCAAGCGTAGCCTCCCCGCGCGAGCGCGATCCTCCTCACATGACTGCCCCAGCGCTCCACAACCCGAGCGCGAGCACGCGCCTGCTCAGGAGCGCACCTACGCACGAGCGCGAGTACGCGCCTGCTCGGGAGCGCACCTGCGTACGAGCATGCGCCTGCGCATGAGCGCACTCCAGCCCACTAGCGCGAGCAATCCGTGAGCGCGCCCTTGCGCGATTTCCCCAACGTGAGCGCGCCCCTGCACGACCTTCCCCGTGCGAGCACAAGCGCGCCACAGCACGCCACCAGCCCACGGGCAGCCAGCCCGCGAGCAGCCAACCCGCGAGCCCACTTGCCCGCGAGCCCACCAGCCCGCCAACACGCGAGCCCACTAACTCGCCACGACCTGCTGTCTCCTTCGAGAACTCACCTGCACGCAAAAACCCTAAGTCGCGACTTTTTCACTACATGTAACGGCTATATTGGTTGTAGTTCTAGAGTTTGGTATTTAGAATTTGAGTTAATTGCTAATATTGTTCAAATTTTAAAATATTATAGATTTTAAACCAATTTGATGGGCGAACGAAAGTTAGATCTGAGATTTGCGAAACCCTAGGTGAGAGAGAAATGCGATTTCTTCAATATTTGAAATAAATTTTATCAAATTTAGGTTTCAATACCTTTAAGATGACATTGGTGAATATTTATAAATTGAGAAATTAAGATTTATATAAATTTAGGGAAAATAATAGACCCTAAAAATAATTGAAAATTTGATGACAATTGCGATAATCTGATTATGTTGACTTTCTTTAATATTCGAGGAGTCGATTTGGTTTGATTTTGGAAAATAGATAGTGACTACCCTCTCTAAAAATGTGAGTGGAACCTTAATCTCTTGCAAAAAATAGTGAAACTTAATTTTATCATATTTTTAACAAAATATGCTTTTGATATGCATTGTCTCGACATATGGAATTGAAATTCAAACCTGTTTTGTGATTATTGGAGTGTCGTACTTATGTTTCTATGATTATGCATCCATATTTGAAATTAAATAAAATTGTGCCATGATTTGAGAAATTGAATATTTTCTATTTTACCATTGCATTGTTTTGTTGAATTTAAATGATTTCGATGAAATATATTAGCACACGGATTTAAATTGTTTTGAGGATATGATGAGATGATTTGGCTATATAGATTGGATGCCTACTAGTTTAAGATGATATGATGATATGACATTATTTGATAAATTCTATAACTACGAAGGGCGTTTGTAGAGGCACCGGGTTACCCGGATAAGCTTCTGCAGGAGGTATCTACAAACGTCATATGTCTAATGGCTATAAGTGCGGCCAGTTGAACCCAAATAAGGGGGAGGACGTGTGTGACGCCACTATCTAGCATCGGGCGGGGTCCTATACACGATGATAAACTAATCCCAGTGAACTCATGGCCAAGTCGGGGTAGAGAGCGACTTTTAAACTTTATGCATAATAAAACTCCTGATGTGTCTATCCTTGGTCATGGTTGACCTTTGCCTGAATCTTTTCGGTTTGTTCTATGATTTACTTGATTTTAAATGGATACATATATGTATGTTAACGTGTGAATGATTATATGAGTTTATTTTAACGAACATATCATGATTTACTACAAAAATTTGAATTGTTGGTTATGAATGATATTATTTGACACTCCAATGTTTACCTACACTATTAGTATTTGAAATTAATCCCCTCATTCATTGGGTATCTTCTTTGATACTCACCCCTCTTCTTTCCCACCTCAGAAAGAATTATTGTACTAGAGCGACGCTTCGGCTCTTAAGAAATTGGTAGCTCGTTGGCCGATTTGAGTGTTTTTTGACGGTGAGATTTAAATTAAGTTGAGATATGCGCTCCGTATTTTTATTTTCGATCCTGTGAGGTCTTGATCTTGAGATCCGTAGTTAACCGTATATTTATTTGGGATTGACTGTATAATTTATGTATATTAAATTGCGAAACTCTCATATTTATTTTGCATTAAAGCAAATCGTAGTGTTTGAATATTTACTTGGGAAAATTGATTGTAAATTGTATAAAACTTAGGTCCGCTCAATACGATGGCTGCTCATACTCTAGTTGGATATGACAGTGAAGGTCTGTGACTAGAATTGTTGAAAATTTACTTAGCCTGACGTTGTTCTGGATGTCTGCTGTGATTGGTGGATCGTTGTGAGACCAGAATGACCATTTTATTTTATTTACAAGATAATTTTAAATTGTACAGGGTTAAACAAGTTTATTTGTATATGGGAAACCTCCGTTATATGAGGAAATTTTATCCGATTTTCTATAGAAACACAGCCAGCATTCAGGGTAACGGGCGGCTGCTCACGACCCCGGTTTGGGGCGTGACAGTTCTATTGGTATCAGAGCATATAGGTTAGAGAAAAGATAATAGTAAAAGTCTTCCCAAATACGTTTAAAAGTTCTCAATGCATTAGAGAGTTTCATACAGTCATTCAAAGTTTCGTACACGGTTATAGGCATATAAGATCATTTATTGAAAATGGTACGATATACAAGGTATACATTTCATGATTCCGCATTCGATTACCTTCATAACTCGAACTCTATTTTTAGGGGGTTAGTTACCTAGTAACTAACCATAATCCTTGCTTAAATCTAATGGAACGGTACTCTTTTTGCAGAATTATGTCGCCTAAACGTGGTAGGCACGGTGTACCACCAGAGAGTCCCTCAGTGCCCAAGGCTTTTAGGGCACTTGAGGCTCCAAGAGCACCGGAGGGTGCTTCTACTCACGCACCTTCTCCAATGCCACCCCAACACCTCCACCAGCTGGTACAACCGAGATTCCTCCACCACCACTCGATACCTTAAGGCAGTGGCAGGAGTGGTATAGTAAATATGGGACGCAAATGCCACCGCCTCCACTACAGACTTCAGCGACCGCAACTGCGACCGTTCCTGCACCTACAGCACCGATTCCTCCTTCGGTGGTCGATCATTCTGTTTCTACTCCAACCGATGAGACGTCGGCTACTTTAAGGCGTATCCACGAGCTCACTCAGTTGGTGAAAGAGTCTCGACAGTTCGGATGCACAGACTTTTCAGGATCTAGTGATGCCGTAGTGGTGAAGCACTGGATTAATAGGACTCATAGGATCTTTACGGATTTGAGGTTGTCAGAGGAGCTCAGATTGAGAGTTATTGAGAGACTCCTCGACAGAGATGCCCTCTCGTGGTGGGAGGCTATCCGTGACAGTGCTACATAAACCCTACGGTGGGAGAACTTTCTACAAGAGTTCGACCGCAAGTACTTCACCCCGTTCCAACAGGACCAGATGAAAACAGAGTTCCTACACTTACGCCAGGGGACGAGGTCAGTTGCAGAGTACGAGGCTGAGCTTAGACGACTAGCGGCCTTTGTCCCCGACATGGCTACACCAGCTCAGTTGAGATTCAAATTTAAAGATGGCCTCCAATTGAGTATCAGAAATTATATGACAGTGACTTCCTCTTTTACACTATCAGAGGTGATTGATTCAGCATATCAGGCAGAGGAGATCGTCCGAGCTGAGGCTCAACAGAGGGAGAGTCATTAGAAGAGGAAGATTGGGTCATGAGGTGGACAGTTTTCGAAAAGAGATAGAGGTTTTGGATGTCCTGGAGGTTCTTCTAGTTTCAGACCAGCAGGACCGGGACAGGGGCCTCGACCACAGGGTTTTGGGGCACCAACTCCTAGTATCTATACACAGTCTACTACACAGACACAACCTTTCTACCATAGATGTGGTAGCCACCATGCCTTTGGGGCATGTAGAGTACCAATTACTTCCTTCCAGTATGGGAAGCAAGGTCACGTTAAGAGTGTCTGCCCAGATTTAGGTCGAGGAGGATCGACTTTGCAGAGTCGTATTGGTACTTTTGGTACAGGCCAGCAGAGGGCACCTGTACACTCAGCTCTTACCACTCCTCGGACTGCAACCGGGAGTAATACAGTATCAGGACCGTCGCGATAGCAGCCTAGGGGCCAGGCTCATGTGTTTGCGATAACACAGGAGGACGCATGGGCAAACCCTGATATTATTATTGGTAATCCTCCCACAGATCCCTCAGTGTAGTACTTTTGTTGTACTTTTTGTATGAGTTTTTTGTATATCATGATGTCGATGTACAATTTTGACTAATTTAACTAGTTTGATATATATATATATATAAATTTGTCTACTTTTTTTCGTATTTTAAATATCTTTAATTTTTTTCCTATCTTTAATTTCTGCCCAGATTTAGGTCGAGGAGGATCGACTTTGCAGAGTCGTATTGGTACTTCTGGTACAGGCCAGCAGAGGACACCTGTACACTCAGCTCTTACCACTCCTCGGACTGCAACCGGGAGTAATACAGTATCAGGACTGTCGCGATAGCAACCTAGGGGCCAGACTCATGCGTTTGCGATAACACAGGAGGACGCATGGGCAAACCCTGATATTATTATTGGTAATCCTCCCGCAGATCCCTCAGTGTAGTACTTTTGTTGTACTTTTTGTATGAGTTTTTTGTATATCATGATGTTGATATACAATTTTGACTAATTTAACTAGTTTGATATATATATATATATATAAATTTGTCTACTTTTTTTCGTATTTTAAATATCTTTAATTTTTTTCCTATCTTTAGGTACCATGCGAATATTTGGTATCGACACCCGTATTCTTATAGATACCGTGTCAAATTTTTGCCATTCTGATAGATCTCTCTCGCCACTTGATGAGGAAATTTTGGTAGTCACTACTCTTGACAAACATATCATTCGAGATACAGTCTATAGGGGTTGTGAGGTCGGTATTGGGGAGGCGGTATTGGGGAGGCGGTATTAGAGACAGATCTGATTCTGCTCCCTATCACGGATTTTGATGCCATCCTAGGGATAGATTTGTTGAATTTATACCGGGCTTCCATGGATTGTTTCACGAAAGTGGTTGAGTTTCAGAGGTCCGGACAGCCACCATTAATATTTTGGGGTGAGAGACGAGTATTGTCCCGCTATATTATATCTGTTATGAAAACCAAACGCTTGGTACGCCATGGTAGTAGGCTTATCTGGCTTATGTTGTCGACACCACCGTTGAGGGACCGAGATTTGAAGATGTCATTGTGGTGCAGGAGTTTCCAAAGGTATTCCCCGAGGAGCTTCCCGGATTACCACTAGTTCGGGAGTTCGATTTCAAGATTGATTTAGTATCAGAAACCAATTTTATTTCTATTCTGCCATACAAAATGGTGTCTGCTGAATTGAAAGAGTTTAAAACTCAGTTGCAGGAACTCCTAAACAAGGGGTTTATTAGCCCAAACACCTCACCTTGGGGCGCTCCGGTGTTGATTGTAAAGAAGAAAGATGGTATATTTAGACTTTGTGTGAATTACAGGCAGTTAAATAAAGCTACCATAAAAAATCGATATCCCCTACCACGTATCGATGATTTTTTTGATCAGCTGCAGGGTGCCAGGGTTTTTTCTAAAATTGATCTCTGTTCGGGTTATCATCAGTTGAGAATTCGGACCGAAAATGTGCCCAAAACAGCTTTTCGCACCCGATACGGCCATTGCGAGTTTCTAATCATACCGTTTGGGCTGACTAATACCCTAGCTGCTTTTATGGATCTAATGAACCGAGTTTTCCACGATTAGTTAGATCGGTTCATCATCGTATTCATCGATGATATTTTGGTATACTCACGGAGTGATGAAAATCATGTTCAGCACCTTCGAGTGGTATTGCAGATATTCTGTGAAAAGTAGCTATATGCCAAATTCTCGAAATGTGAGTTTTGGCTGAGACAAATTGGATTCTTGGGGCACATTATCTCCGAGAAGGGTATTTATATTGATTCGCGGAAGATTGAGGCTATAGTGAAATGGGAGCAGCCACAAACAGTTACTGAGATTCGTAATTTTCTCTATTTGGCTGGGTATTATCGCAGATTTGTAGAGAGATTCTTCCGGATAGCTGCTCCGTTGTCTAGATTGACCCAGAAGATGGCCAAGTTTGTTTGAGATGACCGTTGTGAGGCGAGCTTTCAGGAGCTTAAACAACGGTTGACATCCGCTCCTATTTTAGCCATTTCCACTAGTAGTCGGGAGTATACAGTGTACAGTGATGGTAGCTGACAGGGATTGGGTTGTGTTCTGATACAGGATGCTCGGGTTATTGCATATGCCTCGCGACAGCTGAAAAAACACGAGATTAACTACCCGACACATGATTTAGAGTTGGCAACCACAGTTTTCGCATTTAAGATATGGCAGTACTATCTTTATGGGGTGACTTGTAGGGTATTCACGGATCACAAAAGTCTAAAGTACTTGTTTACCCAGCGGGAGTTGAACCTCAAACAGAGGAGATAGTTGGAGTTATTGAAAGATTACGACCTTATCATTGATTACCATCCGAGAAAGGCAAATATGGTGGCAGATGCATTGAGCCGAAAGTCATCATCCTCCTCTTCTCCCTCTATGACAGAGAGTGCTTACCTCTCTTGATTGATGGGACTCCGTACACTCGGGGTCAGTTTGACTAGTGATGATCAAGGAGTACTACTAGCTCGATTTGAGGTGAGACCGACTTTACTTGATCGTATTAAAGAGCTTCAAGGGTTAGATGAGGAGTTCCAAAGTATTCTTGAGAAGATCAGCAGAGGCGAGAGTAGAGACTTCCGAGTCCGCGATGACGGACTAGTTGTATATAAAGAGCGGGTTTGTATTCCCGCCGACAGCGATCTCCGCAAGGCCATACTCGAGGAGGCGTACTCTTCCGCTTATGCATTGCATCCGGGTGGTACCAAGATGTATCGAACCATTCGGATAGTTATTGGTGGCCTGGCATGAAACGGAGAATCGTGGATTTTATGGCTATGTGTTTAGTTTGCCAACAGGTGAAGGCCGAGTATCAGCGGCTGGCTGGTACATTACAGTCCTTATCAATTCCTGAGTGGAAGTGGGATCACATTACTATAGATTTTGTGATAGGGCTACCACAGACTTCATCACGGCATGATGCCATTTGGGTGATTATAGATCGACTCACCAAGTCTGCGCATTTTCTTTATATTCACAGTGACTATTCTTTGGAGACCTTGGCACGTTTTTACATTGATATGATAGTCCAGCTGCATGGTGTTCCTGTGTCAATAGTATCATACAGGAACCCGAGATTCACTTCCTTGGCCCAAGTTACAGGAGGCAATGGACACAAGGCTAAATTTTAATACAGCCTATCATCCGCAAACAGATGGTCAGTTAGAGAGGGTCATTCAGACCCTTGAGAACATGCTAAGGACATGTGTGATGGATTTTTGAGATAGTTGGGATCGACACCTTTCACTGGTCGAATTCGCATATAATAACAGCTATCAGGCAAATATAGGGTTGCCCCCGTATGACACACTATATGGCAGGAAGTGCCGCACCCCAATATTCTGGGATGAGGTCGGAGAGCGACGTCTCAGAGCGTTGAGTTGATTGAGGAAACGAAAGATAAGGTTAAGGTTATCCGTGAGCGGATGAAAACCGCACATGATAGACAGAAGACGTATGCTGATCGTAGGTGACGACCTCTTGAGTTTGCTACGGGAGATATGGGTTTCTTGAAAATATCTCCTTTGAAAGAAGTTATACGGTTCAGGCAGCGAGGTAAGTTGAGTCCCAAATATATTAGATCCTTCCGTATCCTTGAGAGGGTCGGGGGTGTAGCATACAGATTGGAGCTACCAGATGAACTCTCCCGTATTCGTGACGTCTTCCATGTCTCAGTACTCAGGAAGTACATGGCCGATCCTTCTCATGTACTTGAGACTCCACCTATTGAGTTATGAGAGTACCTTAATCTTCCAGTTTAGCCGTAGCTACTATAGATCGGCAGGTCAGGAAGCTGCGGAGTAAGGAAGTCTCATTGGTCAGAGTCTTGTGAAAGAGTAATCAGGTTGAGAAAGAGATCAGGGAGCCCAAGGAGACTATGAGAAGACAATACCCCAATTTATTTGCTGTTTAGTTCTCTTTTAGTTTCGAGAATAAAACTTATTTTTAGGGGTTCGAAAATGTAATACCGATACTGCGGTGTCCGTATTATTATACTCCTATTCAGAAATTTAATAAAATATTTCTCAGTTATATATATATAGAGAAACGTTTCATTTATTTTAATTTTTGATTTTGGGGTATTTAAATTGAATTTTTTTTGTATATTTTAAATTTTTACCGTTTTCGCGAATTTTGATATAAAATGAATATATATATATATATATATATATATGTAAATAATAATAATAATAATAAGAGTAAAAAAAAAATCCAGCCGAGTGCTGCGTTTTGAGGCAAAACGCAGCACCCCCAAAATTGGATTAGGGCTTTTAGCCCTAATCCCTTTCTTTTTTCTCTCTCTCTCTCTCCCTCTCTCTCTCTCTCTCTCTCTCAACCTCTTCTCCTTCTCGCGGCTGCCTCACCTTCCTCCCCTTCTGCCGCCACTCTCTCTCCACCGCTGCTCTCCTCCCCGCGAGCGCAGCCTCCCCCCGAGCGCAGCCTCCCCCTGTGAGTGCGATACTCCTTGCGGGAGCGCGATCTTCCTCACACGAGTGCGCCACTGCGCGCGATCTTCTGCTAGCTCTCCACAGTGCGAGCGCGAGTGCGCGACTGCCCCAGCGCTCCACAGCGCGAGCACGAGAACGTGCCTGCTCGGGTGTACACGAGCGCGCTCCAGCCCACTAGCACTAGCAACCCGCGAGCACGCCCTTGAGCGATCTCCCCAACGTAAGCGCGACCCTCCCCGCGCGAGCGTGAGAGCACCACAACATGCTACCAGCCCGTGAGCCACCAGCTCGTGAGCCCGCCAGCCTACCAGCTCGTGAGTCCGCAGCCTACCAGTCCGCAGCCTACCAGCCCGCGAGCCCACCAGCCCGCGACAGCCGGCGAGCCTGCGACGGCCCGCGAGCCCGCGACCAGCCGTCTCCTTCGAGAGCTCACTTACAGTCCTCGCAGAAACCCTAGGTTGCTGCTTTTTCACTACAGGTAACGGCTATGTTGGTTGTAGTCTTAGGGTTTAGTATTTAGAATTTGAGTTAATTGCTAATATTGTTCAAATTTGAAGATATTACAGTTTTTAAACCAATTCGACAGGCAAACGAAAACTAGGTCTGAGATTTGCGAAACCCTAGGTGAGAGAGAAATGCGATCTCTTCAATATTTGAAATAAATTTTATCAAATTTAGGTTTCAATACCTTTAAGATGACATTGGTGAATATTTATAAATTGAAAAATTAATATTTATACAAATTTAGGGAAAATGATAAATACTAAGAATAATTGGTAATTTGATAACAATTGTGATACATAGTGGGTAAATTATGATTATAACAGACACTACTAGTAAGAAACAAGTGAGAAGACTAGGGTTTTCCTCTAGATGCCTCTAATATCTAATACAAGAAGTAAGAAAATTAGCATGTGTATTGATTTCTTGCTAAATGTGTAAATTGGACAAAAGAAGGAAGTTCAACTAGGGTACAACACAACTATTATCAATTTATGCACATGCTAATGTCCAACATCTTCCATCATTTGTTAGGACTAAAGGGCAATTTGTTAGCGCAATGTAGCATGGAGAGTATTTGCAAATATCTAAACCATAGGATGTTGCCATTCGTCTAAAAGATAAGGTAAGGGAGTTATCATAGTTATCTAAATTTAAATGATTTAGTATTTGATTGATATGTATACTTTTTGTTGTATTTTATGACTTTTTTTTTGCATTATATCAATTGGTATCTGAAATCATATTCTGACTAATCCGATTTGAGATTTACAGTAACTCAGTTAAGAAAGCTATCATTTTAACGTAGTTTTTTTCATACTCAATTACGTTAAAAGAATAGCTCCCTTATGATTAAATTTTTTGACTTTCTTTTATCCTAATTGGATAATTTAGTGTCTAATTAGCAATCATGTGATTTTCATCATTTTCTTTCTCAAATAAAAAAGGATATTTATGAAGAATAAAGAAAGAATAGAATAGAATATAGATTCAAGGATAAGAAATCATGAAATACGAAGAAGACAAGACAGAATAGACTAATGAAGGACTCTTTTTCCCTTTCTTGATATGTGTTACATGCAGGTTGTAAAATTGTCAGAAAACTTACCTGTTCAAGCATGTCACTTTTTCTGTGACAAATACTTACTTGAAAATCCTTGATAATTGTTAAAATCTCGGTAGGAATTTTGATCTCATGAAAATATAATACCCTTATTTGGTATATATGGGCAATTTAAATCCTACAAGAAGCATTTAAGTTCTCTTTTTGACATTGTTAAGAGATTTTGAATGTGATTTCCTTAGATTTATTTATTTATTTATTTTTATAAATTATTATCATTCAATAATTACATAAATTCAATTTAAACTGAATTCAACTTTTTAAACGATTGAAATGGAAGAAAAGAAATGACTTAATCATATTAATTTGAAGGATATAAAAGTTTTCTTACTTAATAGATCGTAAAGACATTCACAACCGCAAAGAAGAAGAGAATATGGGACGAGAGAGACCCTTTTTTCTCTTATATAATGATATGGATTAAAAATTTTGAATAATTAATATTTATAACACTAATTATAAAATATTTTTATTTTGGAGTTATTGTAAATT
This sequence comes from Dillenia suffruticosa, assembly GCA_033439265.1. Lineage (NCBI taxonomy): Eukaryota > Viridiplantae > Streptophyta > Magnoliopsida > Dilleniales > Dilleniaceae > Dillenia > Dillenia suffruticosa. Next base: position 16,053,611 of record JAVTVX010000012.1, on the reverse strand, counting down.
TTTTAGATAAATTATTAGTATTTGGTAACTATATTAAATTTGATTCAATAAATAATTTGAAGGTGACCCTATTGTTTTAATTTTTCATCGCAACTTTAGGTTTAACACTTTGCACCAATCAGCAAGGAGAGGATCACAAATCTCTTTTGGAGGGATAAACCATAAAAGCCTTCTTTTATTATTTATTTTTAAATCATTATACCAACGAGCGAGAGAGTAATAAAAGGAGTTTTGTTTCGAATTAATTTTAAAAACTAAAAAAATTTTTAAAATAATATTTTTTTAAAAATATTTTTAAATTTAACACACTTATGTCGTGATTTCAAGTCACGATATTTACTGTTTAATGAATAGTAAATATTGTTTATTAAATAATATATACTGTTCAATAAATAGTATCGTATCGTGATTTAATTTTGAAAATATTTTTTGAAAGATGTTAATTTAAATTTTTTTAAAAATTAAAGTTATATCCGTATAATCCTCCGTTAAAAAGCCCTGCTAAACCCTCGATCTCTTCTCCATTGGGCGCAGAATTGCAGCAAAGAGCAGAGACGAAAGGATGAGCAGTCCAAACCACAACCTCGACGAAGACGATGATGGAGAGGTCTTTATCGACGAGAGCGATGTCATTCACGAAGTTGATGTCGACGAAGAAGGTCTTAACTCTCTCTCTCCCTCTCTCTCTCTCTCTCTCTCTCCACTTACAATCAGCAGTAATCACTGAATTTCTGAATCAATGAAATCTGTTGTATCTGGGGATGCAGATCTTCCCGATGTAGATGACGAAGAAGGAGCTGGTGCAGAAATTTTCGGTACCCCATATTTGTTTCATTTCTGATTCTATATTGACAAGTTGATGTTACTTCCCCTCATTTTTTGTGGTTTTATAGATGATGAAGATGATGATTCAATGCATGCTTTTACGGGTCACACCGGTAATTCTTCATCTTTGTATTCTTTAAGTTTGAATTCATATATATATTTCCCTACATCGGTTCATGATAGAGTGCATGTGTTTGATTTCAGAGAATCGTGAGTTTTTAGTATGAATTGCTGATGGTTTTGAGGTTTTAATGTATATGCGGCAATATACAGCTTTTTATTTAGTCAAGAACTAGCTGAATTTAGGAATGCTATCACTAAAACTGGATAACGATTGTTCTGTTCTTAACCAACAGTAATTTTATTTATTTTGAGCAATGGAATCGCAACATCTTTCACTTACAATAAAACCATGTTGGTTGCGTACTTTTCGGGTCCTTGACATTACCTTGCTAAGGAATAATCACTTTTTAATATGGTGATAGTGTTGTTGTCGTACGTCAATTTAGGTGAAAGGGCGAGTGGTGAGAAAGTCCACTGTTGCTCAATGAATGGCAAGGTTTAATTGGATTAGCGGGCAAAGTAATCAGAGAAAAAAGATAAGGATTAGTGACGTGATTCATATCTCTGAAGAAGGCTGTGACGTACTTGGATGCCAATGTTGGAATATACCGAACATAAAACCCTATTGCATTTTATTATTGCTAGAGTATTAGGTAGAACAGTAAGACAATTATTTTCATTAAACTTGTTATGGTATGTTGGTCAGTAACTTCCTTATATTTTATGTAGAAAACGTTATTTTTATTTATACAGTTTTGCCTTCTTAACCAGATGGTCAGCAAAAAAATTTAATTCTTAGTACATATGTTTAATTTTGACATCTTCAAACTCCCTAAGCAACAACTGCAATGATCATGATTGGTGAGAATTTGTGAGGAAGGCAGCTGGATTGAATTAAGTTGATAGCCACTTTGAAAGTCTGCTCGGATAATAAGAACTTTTATCCCCAATTGATTGGTGATGAAAAGTCTTTCCCATAAACCTACAGTTTTGCCAGATTTGAACCCAACTCAAAACCCATCACCCATATTCCATTATGATTCCCATTAAGACCTCCTGCCCTTGGTGGACCCGAGTTACCCAATGTGGAGCCATCTGTGTTAAGGCAAAATCAGTCTAGAGGTGGGGGTTCCTGTTTGGCAAACACTGATTGTTTGAAAGGAGATACTTAGGCTGATTTTGAGAGGGAAAATAATTTGATAACAACGAGGGTTAGCATAATCAAAAACCACCTTCTTTCTAAACAACCAATAGATGAGAGGATGTAAACAAATGGTGTATGGGGGAACAAATATATTGAAGATTACTCAAATAATGTCCTGTCAAATGTAAGCTTAAGCTTAGACCTGCTGCTTTTTGGGGAAAAGTTGTTTTAAGAGAATGATTTAGATTCTCCATGTTTGTTATTTGATGCTTTAATAAGAAGTGGTTGAGTAACTTTTCATGTCTCTCTCTCTCTCTCTCTCTCTCTCTCTGTAGGGGAATTGTACACTGTTGCATGCAGCCCAACAGATCCAATATTAGTGGCTACTGGGGGTGGAGATGACAAAGGGTTTCTTTGGAAGATCGGTAATGGAGATTGGAGTTTTGAGCTAGGAGGTACTCTCAGAACTATGACTGATTTAAGTTTAAAACCATTTATTTTCAAATTCAATTTGTTAAGTTCGATTGTTGTTCTGTTGGCGTTAAAATGCATAAAGGGTTGCATCTTTTGTGGTTGGCTGTTCTTTAACCAGTCTGTCTAAAACTATTTTTCAGGACAAAAGGACTCAGTGTCTTGCTTATCCTTTAGCTCTGATGGACAGCTGCTTGCCTCTGGATGTCTTGATGGGCATATTCAGATATGGGACATGTCAATGGGAAAGCTCAAATGCACACTTGAAGGTCCTGAAGAAGGACTTGAGGTGAAATCCTTCCGGCTATTTTTTTTTTTCTTTTTTCTTTGTTTTGGTTCAATAGGAGGTCCATAGTTCTTGGGCTACACAATGAACGGATAAACCTCCCTCATACGACCACTAAATAAACTGAAATCACTACTAGGACTCAAATCTGCTCCATTGAAAGAAGTTTCCAGGTGCACTAGCCACTAGGTTATGCCTACTTGTTCCCAGTTATTTCTCTCTTCCCAACTATAAGTGAGCTCTGTCATATTTAGTGCCTGTAAATTGTATAATTGCTGTCTTTCTATTGGAATTTCTTTGGTTTTGTATTGAGGAGTAATGTGGGTTATGTGATTGTTCAGTGGGTCAAATGGCATCCTAAAGGACATTTGGTTTTGGCTGGTTTCGAGGATAATACAGTATGGATGTGGAATGCTGATAAGGCTGCCTTTCTTAACATGTTTTCAGGTCATGGTGGTAGTGTTACCTGTGGTGATTTTACCCCTGATGGTACTGGGCTACTTTTTATTCCAACTAATTTGTGCTTTGTTGATCTTCATTATTATTTTATATCGCAGGTAATATTCTTAGGAATCTGGTTATCTAACTTCTTTGTGCTTGGTGATCATTTAAGGTAAAACAATATGCACTGGCTCTAAGGATGCTACATTGAGGATATGGAATCCAAAATCTGGGGAAACTATTCATGTTGTGCAAGGTATATTTTAAATTCTTTTGTGTGTATTTGTTTGTGTGCATGATCATTGCGTATACGATATGGTTATCGATTGGAAACCACATACAAAGTGGAATTTTGTTCCCAATAGTGGTGGACTTATGATGGAGTTGCCAGAGCGGGTGGATTGTTACTACTTTTATTGGCAGACAATTTTTTTTTTTTTTTTTTTTGGCAAAAGATGCTGATTTTCCTTCTTTTCAAAAACCCTGGCATGTATGGAATTCCTAGTTGGGCAACCAAGGGATGAAATATTGTTATATAGTAAACTATTTGCAATCTTGGTCTTGATATGACATGTTTTAAACTTAGGCTTTCAAAAAACTGAAGTAACATATCAGCAAAATTGTTAATAGACAAGATAAAATACTGATTCTAATAGTTCTAAAGTTCTGGCATATATTCAGTCAAAAATAGGAGTTTTTTGCAGCTGGTTCCTCTTTGTTGATGAACCAGTTTTCACATGTTTAACTATTGGAGTTTCTTGCAGCAATTTTTTTTTTTTTTTTTGGGGGGGGGGTAATAACTAAGAAATTGGTGATAGCAAGGTTTATGTTTGATACTTTTTACAGTTTCACACTAGTTGATAGAGAATATGATAGTGTGATCTGGGTTCAGGAGAGGGTCTGAGGAAAAGTTGTTCATGGGGATCAGATTACACCTTAGTTATTTTTAGTATCCAAAAGTCTTTGGTTAACACAATTTTATATGCCTCAGATTTGAGTTTCTGTTCATGCAGTTAATCCCTCAACGTAAATGTAGAAAGGAACATCTCAAAGATAATCTGTTCATGAACCACCTCAGGGAGACACCCAAACTGCTACCCACTTTGTTTGCAATGAGAAAGTTCTTCAAAGTTTGGAAATTGCTCATAATAAAAAAAGGAAAAAAAGAAAATCTGAGTAGAGCCTCCTTTTCTACGTATTTAGTCTAAGGCTTAGAGGCTTACTCATTGTCATTGTTTGGGCGAAAGCAAATGATGCTGTCATCCGGTGAAAAACTGAATAAATGCTTTTCAATTTCTTTGGCTACCCCCCCCCCCCCCCCCCGCGACAATATCTAGTAAAGAAAGCATACCTTGCTTCTTGGGATTTTTATGCAACATTCTTGTCAATTGATATTTGTCAACAGGTTATCCATATCACACAGAAGGATTAACTTGCTTGACAATAAGCTCTGACTCGGCACTTGCTTTTACTGCAGCAGAGGATGGTTCTGTTCATATTGTCAATATAACTACTGGGAAGGTTGGACCCTTTTTGGATTTATGTCTTGATATTCATTTCACTTTAATTAAGTACTTCTGCATGCCTAATTTATGCAACCAACTTGCTCCCTACCCACGTACAGTTGATTAAAAACTAATTTTCAAACTGAGTTACCGCTCTATAGTTATTATCAAATATCTGTCGGTGTATCTTTCTTAAGCTCCTAGGGCTGCATGAAGTAATTTAAATTCCACATAACAAAACATTTTCATCACTAAGTTAATTGTCTTGCTGTATGAAGCATGAAAATAATACAATTAGCTGTCTTAATCATGGAGGGCATCTGACTTCTGTATAATTCTTTATAAAGTTGGCCACCACCTCTTTTTTTCTTCTTTTTTTATTATTATTTTTTTTACATAACTTTAGTTTGTAATTGTCATTTTTTTTTTGTATTATCAACCATGTGGTATTATATGAGGTTTTTTTTTTTTTTTTTTTTGGCTATGCTACTACTTAGTCTAGAGTGTCTTGTTGGGCTACTTTGACTAAATCTTATTCTGATTATGTGATGATGGTACGATGTTTGTTGTTTTAGTTGAGTCCCTGTTGACATAGCATAGATGTAAATTATATACTTTGAGATTATGCATAAAGTTTTCTGATTAGAGGTGTGAGGGTGGAAGGGGGGATGGTTGGAAACTAATGTAAGAATACGTGTTATTGTTATTGACAATGGTAAGCTTAAGGCATCATGCGCCCTGACTCTTGAAGGACACAATGTCAATTCTTGAAGATTCCAATATGACTTATCTAGGAAGCTATAGATACAAAAAGCAAAAAATCTTAAATTTAAAATAAATGTGCCCCGGTGAATTTGACTGTGAAATGCTTTCCTTTTGTAGGCAAAAAGATAATGAAATGTGATATCTTCATTGTCCAACGATTAGAACCGTGTGTTTCAAAATCTTCAATCTCATGTTTGCTTGATTTGATTTGTTAGCTAAGTTCTGGATGATGCAATTACTAATTGTTTATTTATGCACACCGGTAAAAAATAAGAAATATTGGATGTACTATAATTAGTAAAATAGCGAAAGCAATAGAGTTTTGGAAGGAGACTGATCTGTAAATCTTTTTATGCTTCTGAGGTTGCATTCTGTGCTTGATAAATTGGGAGAGGATTCTCACCTAGAATAATTTGAAGAGCTAAAGCAAATAATAGTAGTAATAAGAGTCTGTTTTCTCAAGGGAAAATGGGACAATTAGTCACACATCATTCATAAGTGCTTCAGGAGATATGAAGCGATGTCCATGGCGGAGCAAAGTAATTTTAGAGAAATGTGAGTTGGAACTTGGTGGGAGATTTTTTTAGAGGGTTGGTTTTTAAATTTAATACATATATGTTGGAGAACTTTATAAAAATTAGTCATTAGAAGCTTGCTGTTAGTGTGGGAGCTCTATCTTTTTTATTTTGCTTAAGGTTGAAATGTCACCATTAGATCTTATTGCTCTTTAGAGAATGATAGGTGGGTATGCTGGTTGGCTCTTTAGAGAATGATAGGAGGGTATGCAGGTTGGAATGTATAACATGTTGAGGAACATAATCACCGCCTCCCTTCCTCTAGAACTTCCTCTCCTTCCCTTGAATTCTTGGAATGTGTAACATATGTTCTGCAATCTCTATCTGTTCAACAAAGTAGCCACAACAATGCAGCAAGGAGCAGCATTTCTTTCTCCAGAATCTTCCCTCTCTCTTCATCACTGCAATGGCAACCAATTGCAGAGGCAATCTGCAATTTCCCGAACTTGGAGAGTAAAAATTGTTGAAGATTGAGACTACCGCCATTCTTGAACCTTCCTATTGCCAACATTCTTGAGCTTGAGCAACCGATAGTAGAGATGTGAATAGGGGATTGGTTCTTCATTTTGTACAATGAGTTGGGAGGACAAATCTTGAGTGTGGTCACGTAGTCTTATCTTGGGTTTGAGTGCTTTGGCGAGTGTGAGTTTCTCGTTTGTGTTGAGTGTTGTCAGCCCTTCATGTTGAAAATGTTGGGTGCTCTTTGAAGGTGACAACCTTTCGCATGGGTGGAGAGAGAGCATTTCATTGTGAGAATTGTCGCTTGAGTTTAGTGTCATTTTGGCAGGTATTGGTGTGAATGTCCTTTTCTGAGAGTAAAATTATTATAGGGTGTGAATTGTACTCTTGTACGATTGGCCCAGTAAAATAAAGTTACTTTCATAATTTTTAGGCAATTTTATTGTGGAGACTCAACAATGTCTGCCTAGGGAAATGCTTGAGTTGTTCATAAACTTGTATTGTAAGGAGTGCCAGTCCAGTGCCTTCTTTCTGGTAGCTTGGTAATGACATGAATTTGCCTTTTGGACCTCATTATTTAATTCGCATTCTATAAGGTCTTCACAAGGGCTCTCATCTTTGTATCCTTTTTTCTTAGCTTCATCTTTTGTTTTTGCTTTATTGCCTGTAAAATCTTACTGATCCCATAGAGGCAGTGGTGTATTTGGAGTGTTGCCAAGGTGTGTTTTTTTTTCCCCCCCTTATGGAGTTATTTTGGGGGAGGATCCTTACATGACATAGCCTTCAGAGAAGTAAGCTTGTTTTGATAATGAGTGCTCTTTGCAAATTGCACTTATGGCTTATGAGGGGGATGACCTTTCTTTCTGTTTGATATACTTTTTTTCTTGTATCAAGCATTGCTTACTTGGTGCACTTTCTAGTTGCCTTTTGATGTATATATGGTTCGAATTGTGCTTTTTTGTTTTTGTTTTTGTATTTTGTTTTTGTTTTTGTTTTTGTTTTTGCTTTTTTTGTTTCTTTCTTTTTGCTTTTTTTTTTTTCGTTTTTCGTTTTTGTTGTATGTTTTATGTTTTATTTTATTTATTTTTTTGGGGTTTTCCCAGCATCAAAAAATTGTCCTTGGTGTGGCTAGCCATGGAGTTTTCTTTTGTGACTTTGAACACCGTATGGTTGTTGAATTGGATTTGGCAAACTAGGAATTCTGGATTTGGAGCTGTAAATAATGTTGTGCAGTTATAACGAACCAACCGTTTCTTGGCTTGTTTTATGGAGAGAATTTTCTTGGCTTGTTCTCTTGATCTTAGACGATCAAATCTCTCTCTTTTCCTCTCTTGTGATCTCTCGCTTCATCTCTCTCGTGATCTCTAAGTCTCTTCCTCTCTCTTAGACCATATCCTCCGACTCAGATCTGTCCTCGGAAGCCCCAATCTAGCCTCCAAAAACCCAGATCTATTTCACTCTTGTTGTAAAACCCAGTTCTGTCTCTTGACGTCCCTTTCGACCGTAGACCGTTTTCTGATCTTAGATCTATCGCTCTTGAACTGCTCCGGTTCATTCTCTCTCTCTCTCTCGCATTGCTGACCCCGATGATATCCCCGTCACCGTCTCTCCCTGTCGCCTTCTCTCCCGCTGTCTCCCCCTCCGGTGATCTCTCCCCCTGTCTCCCACTTGGACGATATCCCCCTCTCTGCCCTATCAATATTATTATTCTTAGTATTATTTCTCTGCCTATTATTAATATAATTATTATTCTTAATATTATCATTATCATTATTACTATTATTAGTAATATTATTATTGTTATTACTAGTTATACGATTATATTTATTATTATTATTATCAGTATGATTAATATATTGTTATTATTGTTATTATTATTATTACTACTACTGCTATTTGTATTATTTTAATTATTATTAATATAAAAGACACTACTATGAATTTAAAGTTATTAAATCTGAAAATGTTTCAAACTCTTATTGATATAATTGTAATTTAAAATTTACTATTATTATTATTGTATTTTCTATTTCATTTTATATATTATTATTTAAAGAACTTCACCACGACCGGTCCCAAACCTGGGTAAAGGAATATGGTTGCGGTAGATTGATAGTCAGCGTAAAATTTTTTGTCAAAATAAAGCAATGGGAGACAAATATAGAAAAACTTTTGGGGTGCTTCCCCATTAGTGACGTGCTACATCGGATCCTAGGTGTGGCGACAACTTATCAAGGGACCCTAGGGCACGGGTAGATAAGTTAGTCCATGAAAATAGGATTCGCTTAACCATTTGAAATGTAGGATCCTTAACCGGCAAGTTAGGAGATATAGGAGAAATAATAAATAGACGAAAGATTAATATGATGTGTCTCCAAGAAACTAAGTGGGTTGAGGAGAAAGCTATAGTAGTAGAATCTTATAGCCACATGCTTTGGTACACAGGTAGAGATAAAACTAAAATTGGTATAGGTATAAGTGTACATAAGGAATTACAAGAGGATGTAGTAGAGATAAGGAGGAAAGGAGATAGAATTATACTTGTCAAGTTAGTAAATGGAGAAAATATAATTAATATAGTAAGTGTGTATGCGCTCCAAATAGATATAGATGCAATTAATAAAAAGCAATTTTTGAAAGATTTAGATGAGTTTATACAAACTATACCTAGTGGAGAGAAGTTATTTATTAGAGAAGACGTAAATAGATATGTAAGAGAGAATAATGAAGGATTCGAAATCATACATGGAAACTTTGGCTTTGGTAGTAGAAATGGGGTGAGAAGTATCATTTTAGAGTTTTCCATAGTGTTCGATTTGGTATTCGTAAGCACATTTTTCAAGAAAAAGGAGTCGCACATAGTCACATATAAAAGTGGGTCGAATACCAACCAAATAGATTCTTCCTCACCAAGAGGAGTGATGTGATATAATAACTTATAAGGATTGTAAGGTTTTATCGGGGGGAGAGTTTAGCAATTCGGCATAAATTTTTAGTTTTAAATGTATGTGTACCTAGAAGGCAAAAGAAGTACCATCCATTTGTGGAGACAAAAATTAAGTGGTGGAATTTTAAAGAAAAAAGGTGATGACTTTTATAGATAAATTAATTCAAGTAGCAATTTGGTCTACTAATGATAATTTAAAAATAATGTGGAAAGATATGTCTAATAATATTAAGAGTATAGGTAGGGAGGTTCTAGGCGTATCTAAGGATCGGCCTCCAATAGGCAAAGAGTCTGGTGGTAGAACGAGAAAATACAAACTGCTATTCGAATCAAACGAGAGTATTATAGGGAGCTTAAAAGTAATAGAAATAGCGATATATATATGAAAATACAAAAGTACAAAAAAAGAGGTGAAAAAGATTATTCACGAATCAAAGAGTAATGTGTATAATGAATTATACAAGAGATTGAAAACTAAAAATGGAAAAAGAGAGATTTACAGAATTGCCAAAATAAGAGAGAGGAAGGGAAAAGATCAAATAGTGTTTGGTATATCAAGAGTGAAATCGTAGTCAGAAATGAGGATATAAAAAAACGTTGGAGGGATTATTTTAATAATCTCTTTAACGTTGAGAGTACAAGAGGTATATGAAATATAGCGATACTCGTAGAGGATATTAATACAGATTTTAAACGTAAGATTCATCAGCATGAAGTGAAGGAAGCCTTAAAGAGAATGAAGAATAGTAAGGGCATAGGATCCGATGGTATTATAATTGAGGTGTAGAAATGTTTGGGTGAATTTGATATAGTAATATTAATGAATCATTTTAACAAAATTTGACAAACGAAAAAAATGTCCCAAGCATGGAGAGAGCACACTTATGCCATTATATAAGAATAAATGAGATATACAAGATTGTTTCAATTATAGAGAAATTAAATTTATGAGTCACACTATGAAGTTATGAGAGAGAGTGATAAAGTATAGATTGAGATTGAGATAAGTGTGTCTCAAAACTAATTTGGATTTATGCCAGGATGATCTACCATTGAAATAGTTCACTTGTTAAGATATTTGAGGGAGATATTTAGAGTTTACATATGATACTCATTGACTTAGAAAAGCATATGATAGGGTTTCTAGAGAAATAGTGTGGTGGGTGTTGTTGAAAAAAGAGATTTTTTAGAAATACATTAATTTTATTATGGATATGTGTAAGAGAGTTGTAACCAATGTAGGAATTTGTGGAGATTTGATCGAGTGTTTTCCTATTAACATTTGATTTTATGAAGATTCGACATTAAGTTCTATTCTTTTTATAATAGTGATAAATGAAATCACAAAAAATATTCAAAATGAAATATCGTGGTGTATACTGTTTGTAGATGATATAGTATTGGTTGATGAAAGTAGAGAGGGTATTAGTACTAAATTAGAGATATGGAGGGACGCACTAGAATTCAGAGGATTTAGATTGAGCAGGTAAAAAATTGAGTATATGAGATATATGTTTAGTGACAATCAGAAAAATGGTGAAGAAACAATTAGATTAGAAGGAAAAGACATACTAAAAAGTGAATGCTTTAGATACCTTGGCTCCATCATTCAAAACGATGATAATATAGATGGGGTGTGAATCATCTTATTTAAATAGGTTGGATGAAATGGAGAAGGACATCTGGAGTTTTTTGTGATCGCACGATACCATTACATTTGAAAGAAAAGTTCTATAAAATCACAGTAAGACCTGCATTTTTGTATATAATCGAGTGTTGAGTTATTAAACAATAACAATAACATAAATGTCTGTAATTGAAATGAGTATATTTAGATGGATGTGTGGCAAAACTATAAAAGATAGAATTAAAAATGAAGAGATATATAATAATTTGAAAGTTAGTTCAATTGTGGATAAAATGTGAGAATATTGTATGAGGTGGTTTGCACATGTACAACGAAGACCGAAAGATGCTCAAGCTAGGAGGACCGAAAATTTAATTATAGGAGATTTAGAAAAATATAAGGGTAGACCATTGAAAACTTGGATGCAAGTTATCCATAAAGACATGATAGTTAAGGGTCTAGTTGAGGAGATGGTTTTTGATATGAATGAGTGGCATCGGAGAATCCACACCAACTAAATCAACACTTTTTTATTTTATTTTAATTTTTTTCCTTTTATCAGATATTTGTCTCTCATGGCCGATCTAAAAAATTTGGGATTAAGGTCTATTTTTTTTTTTTGTCAGAAGAAGGTGGTCCTTTCTCTGGCATTAGTGATGCTAATCTTATAAATACTTGCTTGGTCCTTCTCTTTAAATGAATGACTTTGATGTACTGTTTTTGCAAATTGTTCTTGTTGCACCCTTTAACATGAGCACGCGAACACATACACATCACTTTAATTTAGCCACATGATGGTAATGATCAAATATTAGATACAATTGCAATTGATAAATATAATAATTTGATTCTTTCAATTTTGCTTGCCTGGAGCCTTTCATCCATTTTCTTAATAATATTAACATAGTTTTCAATGGATTTTACTAATTAATGTTAACAATGACTTCATAGAATCAGCCATTTCAGATGTTCCTAATTGTTGTTTTCTTGTCATTGTAGTTGATCTTATATGGGCGTCCTTTTTATCATGTTTTCTAGAACTAAGACAACTGGAGTTTGTCTAGGGGGGCCGGTCATAATGTTGAGAATCCATTTTTGCAGGTGGTTAGTTCTTTGGTTGCTCATGCAAATTCTGTTGAAACCATTGCACTTTCTAAAAGGTATGTTTAAATGCTTTCCCTCCCTTAATACTTCTTAAAACAAGTTGTGCTTTTAGTTGTAGAGAGGTTGCAAAATAAGTCTTAAATTAGAAGATGAATAGTGTTTGTATAATGCATATTTAAGAGCTTTTTGCATAATGAAAAATGTGTGGTGAAAGAATATACCTTTTAATGTAGAGCTATCTCAGTATACTTGACAAAGTGCTAATTCCCTCAATTAGCACTTCTCCACATGATTCCCAACCCCCCCTTCATTTATACTTAAGCAACTTTTGTGTATTCAAAAGGAAAAACTAAACTTTATGGGGTGGGGGTCATAGTTCATGGCTGTTGTATATGTTTGAAGTAAAATGTTGGTAATTTTGGAAAAGAGAATTTTTTTAGACCTTTGGTAGTTGGTGACAACCTCAATATGGTATCACATGCCCATGCTTTCCGAGGACTAGTTTGGCAGTCCCAATTGTTGGAATGGTTGTTTCTAGTTGTTGATCAATTGAATCATCACTTGATCCAGAAACACATGTCAAATGTGCGCACTAGAATTTTCAGACTTTTCTAAATTAGATAAGTTTTGTACTGACTATGAAAGCTCAAGATTAGGTTTCTTTGTTGATGATTCTTGCTTTGTAACCAAAAACCAGCTTTACTGGCCAGAAAATAGAAATGGAATAGACTTTTACAGTGTTGGAGAAATTTACCTTATAATTGGTACTGCACATGCTTATTATGGACTTATTGTCCCTGTCATGGCTGGCTTATTGCAGTTCCCATTGGGCTGCATCAGGAGATGCCAATGGAAAACTCATCATATGGGATTTGCGCCATTCAACACCACGCTTCACATGCGAACATGGGGTAAACAGTCATTCTTTGTGCATGTCAATAAATTCCTTTTATTTCTGCTTTCTCTTTTTTCCCTGTGATTGAAGTGAGATGTTGAAATTTCAATATTTAGGTTTGCAGCTTCTGTTTAATCACATGTAAACTGCTCTTGTTGGCAGGATCAAGTTATATGCTTGACATGGCTAGGTTCTTCTAGGTATCTAGCTGCGGGTTGTGGGGATGGAAGAGTTCAAGTTTGGGATAACCTATCTGGGGAATGTGTAAAAGTTTTCAAGGGGCACTCTGATTCCATTCAGTCCCTCTCTGTTTCTGCTGATGGGGATTTCCTCGTCTCAGCTTCTCTTGATGGAACAGCTCGAGTATTTGAGATTTCAGAGTTCCACTGAGCAAAATAAGCCCCCCTCTTTAGGGTATGTGTTTCATGCTTGTAACCACACAAATTGTCCACAACCAAAATTTTCTATACATTACTACATTTTGTTAAGTGTTTAATTTTTCAGAAAATTATTTTTAGCCATTTTTGTTCACTTTTGGTCCCTGGGGTTTCACATCTTAGGTTTCAAAAGTGATGTCTATTTAATTTTTTGGAAGTAGTTTGAACCTGATTTCAAAACCTACACGAAAACTGGACGCCTGCAAACAAATTGCCCTAGAGGTCTTTGCACTTATTTGATCTGTGCCTGGCACTTACACTGGACATGCCTTTCGGATTCTGGGAGGGTGGCGGCACATGTGCAGAGGGACAAAAGTGTTAAATGAGAAATGTGGAAAAGGCACCAATAAAGGCCATGGAAGAAATAAAAGTGAACCGAATTTATTTAAGTTGACTGATCTTCAATTTGACCTCTCTCTCTCTCACTCTCTCCCACCTCCACACGTGAAATTCCTTATGTATACTTTGGTAATATGATCAGTAAAATTGCTGCAGGAGGGTCCTATGGAGAAACTAGGGATGGAACGCTACCCAAGTGGTTTGAGTTTACCGAATCGCTTGCACGCTCGTGGATGGTGCTTTCCATGCAAGAGGGTGATGGTGAGCCTTAAGTGCTCCGTAGCAGTTATATACTATTGTCTATAGGTGCATGTGCAGAGGCAAATATTATCATGTACTTTCTAATTTGAGTGTAACATTGATTATCCATGTATGATGATTCCCGTGAAAAACAAACCGAGAAGGATTTGGAGAAGATAAAAGGGGCGAATTAGGAGTAATACGATTCCAGTGTCCCACATCATTAAGGTTCCATATATATCACCAACAACTAACGACAAATCATCAACACTTGTCGGTATAGGTAGGATGAGTATCTTCATTCCTTAATCAAGTCGGAAGTTCGACTCCCTCTGGACACGGTGAACTAGGCCCTGTTGCGATCGATCCAGATTAGTTGGGGTGAAACTTCAGATATTATGTGATGGCTAAGTCATGGTATCAAAAAAAAAAAAATCAAAAAAAAAAAAAAAACCAACTAATGACAAATCCACAAACCCTATTTTGCAAAAATAAAAACTATTGGATAGCATTTGATATAGTGTCAAACATTAAAGGGAAAAAGATACAGAAGATAATGTTTTTCTCTTTTTTGTGTTATGTATATTAATATTTCAGTAAATTTTATTTCTCTATAATTTAATCATTATTTTTTCTCTTTTAAAATTAATTTTCTATAAATTTCTTGTTTTTAAAACTAAACATATAATTTCTCTCTTAAAAAATTAACAATGTCTCTCGCTAAACACATTATTTTAAATTTATTTTCTCTGTAAACAAATTAAATTCAATTTTTCAAACTAATCATTAATGTTCACGTGACTAAAAGACATATTATTTTAAAGTTTTTCTATATAGAAAAACAAAATTTAAATTAATTTTTCTTTCTCTAAAATTAAAGACATTAGTTTTCTATTTCTAAAAAATCAATTTATTTTATATATTCTCTCTATATATTCATTGGTTTTGAATTTTCTCTCACTAAAAAAAAAACAAAATTTAATTTTTCTCTATATATTCCTTTTTTGTGTTTGGACATGAGGTTTTTGGTCGGTATTTCTTTTTTCTTCTTTATTAGTATTGATCGATAAAATTAAAAAGGTTATTAATGATAAATTGAAATTATAGAGGAATATACTGATATGTAAATAATTTAAATTGAGTCCGTGAAAAATTGATTATATGAGATTTATATTTGATAGCAGTAATCAGAACAATTCAAAAACAATTAAATTAAAGGGATAAAAAGTATAAAAAAGTGAACATTTTAAATATTTTGAATTCATTATTTAAAACGACGGTAATATAGATGGAGATGCGAATCATATAATTCAAACGACTTAGATGAAATGGATAAATGCATCTGGAGTTTTTTACAATCGCATGATATAATTGTAATTGAAGGAAAAGTTTTATAGAATCGTAATAAGATTTACATTATTATATGATATTGTATTAGATCAATTAAATAATAATAAGAGTATAAAATGATTGTAATTGAAATAAAAATATTCCGATAGTAAAACAAAAAAAAAATCTGATTAGAAATGAAAAAATATGTACTAAATCGGAAAAAATTCAATTGTGGATAAATGAGAGATTATCACGTAAAATGATTTGGATATGTGCACTGAAAATCCAAAAACCCACTTATTAGGAAGAGTGAAACTTTAAATATAGGAAATTTAGTAAAATGTTAAAATAATTTATTGAAAATCTGAATATAAATTATTTGTAAAGATAGTATTAAGAGTTTAGTTGAAAAAATGATTTTAAATAGAAATGAATAAAGTAAGAGAATTTAAACCAGTTAAATTATTATTATTATTTTAAATTTTTAGGGTTAGTGTCTTTTTGCTTCTTTTTTTTCATCATTTTATTTTCATTTTATATATCTTTGTTTTCAAATTTTAATTTTATGTTATTTTTTTTCTCTTTGTATATTGGTTTTTCAATCGTTCAATTTTAAAATTTGAGATTAAAATTCAATTTATTATTATTATTATTATTATTTCTTTTTCTTCTTTATATCAAAACTATATCGGAATATATGAGAATTAAGGGATGGCAAAACCTCAACCTTGAGAGCATCCACATAATTAGCAACATCAAAGACCCTCTACCTCTCTCCCTCCAAGAGTAAGATATTCAAAAAACCCTAGGAATATAAATGATGCAATTAAATCTTGTGTTGCAAACCCCACCCCCCCCCCCCCGCAAAAAGAAAAAAAAAAAAAAAAAAAAGGCGAGGAGTGTCACCGGCAAATGAAGTAAACTAGCTTTTGAGCTGCATGTAACCTTAGCCCATGTGTATTTATTTACCTCACCATATTGATTCTTCTGGTAATTACATATGGTGTGTTCTTAAAAAAGAACACTCTACCAAAAGTCATTGATGTGGCAGTTGAGCAAGACCACCATGTTGGTGTTGGCCAACTTCGATAGTCGATCAACATGGCAACTCTGCTCGCCGCTGCATATAAGCAACTGGAGCAAAGCCCCTTCGGCCGATGCCAACATACAAAGTTAAGCTTGTGGAAGTCATGATGTCCAAAACAAGATTCATGGAATTATTGAAAGCAAGGTGATAATTCTTAATGGCCAAGATTTTAGAAATACCAGAGTCTGATATGGAACATTAATACAATCCCACATATATTATCATGTGTAGAATTAATAGGAACACATAAACCCTATACAAAGACCTCATAACCTAATGCATGGATTATTGACGTCAGGAGAGAGAGAGGAAAAACTTAAGTGTTGTTCTTCCATCACACAGCATCATGCTCATGAAGGTGCTCGTGAAGGAGCCTTTGATCGAAATGCCAGACGCCTGAAAACCCCAAAAATGGGAAAAATAATAATAATAAAAAAAAGAAGGTAAGGATGATAAAAAAGCCGCTATCGACCGTTCATTGCAAAAATCAAATAATTGAACATGGGGCTGATAATTTATACTGTACCATGTCCCTTCCCAACCATTCTCAGTTGTGTGACATATTCCGAGATTTTCTTAATTGCTTTCACCTTCAGAGAAAAAAAAAAAAAAGAAAAATAAGGAAGAGTTAAACTTCAAATTAGTGATGAAG
The DNA here is from genome assembly GCA_033439265.1 of Dillenia suffruticosa. NCBI lineage: Eukaryota > Viridiplantae > Streptophyta > Magnoliopsida > Dilleniales > Dilleniaceae > Dillenia > Dillenia suffruticosa. Next base: position 16,036,417 of record JAVTVX010000012.1, on the reverse strand, counting down.
TTAGTCTAGTTATAGTTCTTCATTTACTACACGCCATCTATCTATTATCAGCCTATTTACTTCAAGGGAGTGTCTGGGCTAAGCAGAAGAACAATAAGAAACTCTTAGCAGACCTGCTCGGTTAAAAACTCCCTCTCAATAAAGTCTGCCATCTGAGGATCATTGTTTCTCTCTGCCACCTGTTGTTTGAGGGAGGAGGAAAAAATAAATTCAAAATTTGATTCATACAGTTCAACTCATAGCTTAAGACACAGGAAAGCAGTAAAATTAAATAATTTTTATTAACCAGAAAAACATCCATGCAGAGGTGAAGGGTACAGATAATTTACATTGTGCAGGGTTAGAAGTTTCTCATTCGTCAACTTCTCCAGAGATAGTGCGAGTTCCATAGCTAAATCACAAGCAATGTAACCAAAATCTGGTTATTAACACAAAATTGATGAAGGCAAGGTTTATGCAGTCAAATTGAAGCAAGCTTATCTCATTTTAAGGCAAACCATGCTTGCATATATTGTTGTTTTCCCTCAACATCTCATTCTCAACCTCAATTTCTTGACCCTCTCTTTCTCCAATTACATTTAAATCAGGCTTTATGACTTGTCAAGCTTAACATACAGTAGGTATATGTACTTTTGAATTTCTGTTGCTTACGGATATAGATGATCAAAAGCTTTCTTGTCCTTCCAAATTGAACAAGAAAACTTAGTCCTCAGGATCTAAGAGGTTTCAGACTATTTTAATCTCTAGGCAGTCTCTGTACTGGTTGTCTATCCTGGACAATTACAAGGCAGATCTCCTACCATTGACTCAATTTGCAACATTAAGAAATCTGTAAAAAAGGCAATAACATTTGGGGAAATTTGAAGCAATGAGACTGTAAATTCTAGCAGTGTATGCCGAGCGAAAACATGCACAAAAGCCAGAAAAATTTACTAGTCATAAACGCAATGAACAGGCAGACTTACCATACAGTGCATCCCCCTTTTCAATGTGCTCAAACTCTGAAATTGGCATCAGAATTGAATACAAGTGTACCCTTCCTCCCCTTATGTTCTGACATTATCCAAAGAATAATAATAAAAAAAAATAACATGAAAGTAAATGTTAAAAGAGATGGATGGGGATGGAATTTTATTATTTACCACTTTAACTATTGACCAGAAAAAGAAGGCAAAAGAGTGCTTCTCTCTCTCTCTCTCTCTCTCTCTCTCTCCCCCCTCCCTCTCCCTCTCCTAGATATGCATAAAAAGGTGACAGAAAAATGAACTCCAACATTGACAAACTGTAGAGGTCATGTGAAATATGGCAAGAACCTGGAACTTCATTAGCTTTTCAGCATGTTCTCTTTCTTCTTCACTAGACTCCTTGAAAAATCTGAACAAGAAAGAGGCATAGGGCATCAAGGCAAGAATGATAATCTTGGGAAATAGGATCTAAAAAGAGTAGAATTAATGGGTTAATTTAGTGGGATACTTTGCCAGTCCTGGGAGAGCAACGTTGTCCCTATCAAAGTAGGCAAACATGGAGTGATACGCATAAGATACATTGTACTCCACGCTGTCATATCAAAGAAAAGAAACAGAGTTAACAATTATACTACCAAGACAAATATATGAAAAAAAATGATATGTTAGCTTTTAACTCAATTATAGAAATGGTTTTGATTGTATTGAATAAAAAAAAAAGTAAACTTAATGGATCACTTAATCAAATATTTATTTATATTGATGATTTGATTAAAAACAAGTCAACACAATAAACTTTTTTTTTAATTTTAATATAAATTATCAATATTCAGTAATTATTTTAGACCGATTAAAGAGTTAACGTTTAAAAAATAAAACTTTTCCGATGGACCAATACCTTATTTAAAGGGTATCGGTGTTTAGTCGATCAACATACATGAAGGCCATTTGGTCCATCCGATAACAATGTTGGGGGGGGGGGGGAGAATTTGTTGGAAAATGAATGTGGTTCACCCATGAGGGCTCACCCATGAGGGCAAACCCAAAAGCCACTTCCATTTTGAATTCACTGTGGGGATGTGATGGGAAGAAACAAAAAAAGGGAAATTCATAAAAACCATTTTTTTATTGTTTGAAAGCAAGAATGAAGAGAGTGTGATTTTCTCCTATTTTGAGAAACAAAAGAAAGGGCTTGAAGAATTTTGTTCATTTTATCATCAAGGCATTTGTATCGTGAAAAACAAAAAGTGATCTAATTTCGTGACATCTTCTAGACCGAGGATACTCAACCGTCGGAGAGAGGTAAGTGATTCTTACCCAATTAAAATCCGACAATTTCCGCATATAAAAATTATTTGTTGGTTTATATGAAAACCTTCGGAATTCATATAGTAAGAATTAGTTGGGTTGAGTTTACTTGACACCTAACATATTATCAAGATATCAATTTAGAAAAAAAGAATACAGTCTAATGTGGATGCTCAAACGAGAGGTGATGAAAAGTCTATTTGTGGGCTTTCCTTTGAAGAGCTCAGACAGAAAGAGGAGTAGAGATTAGCACAGGTTAGGTGAATATATTAGTAGTCCTATTTATTGTTCTATGGTAAGGGCCCTTCTGAATTTAAGTCCTATAGTGCATGGTTTCTTTCTTTATTAATGAGAAGATTGTGACCTTTGATACCTTATTGTTCTCACCACAATTTATGATTATTTGATCATCCTAATCCACAATCCCACCTTAATAATTGACAAACTTCTCTCTTTCTCTCACAAGAGTTTTTCTGTGCTTTCTTTTCTCTTTTTCAATCAAGGAGGTTTGAACCAAGCATATACAACGGTCCAAGAAATATTATTCATTTTTAAGTAAAATATTAAATAAATAAATAAACAAGAACTTTCTACAAAGTGTGTGAAGAGAGATTTAAATAAAGTAAAGAAAGAGTGAGAGAGAGAGATTGGATTGCTCACTTAATCTGTTCGTTGATGGCAGCTTCAGACTCATCAGCATACTTTTGGCGAGCAAGAGAAACTTGAGGAGCATAAGGAACCACAAAAGCCTCCTTCTTCACCTCTTCAAATGGCGCAAAAACTACTCCTGTAATCTGCTCCGAAGCAGCCGAAACCACCATCTTCCTGCTCCCTCTTTTCTGTGGAAACCACAGCGCAGAAGAAGAAAAACAAGAGGAATTCCTGTTTCCTCCTCCATTGCCTTGGATTGTAGAGAGAGAAACAGATGAAATATATCTCAAAGCCATTTTTCTAGATAGAGAGAGACGAGAATTTGGAAGGGCAGTTGGGAATGGGAGGATTTATATCGAAGAATAGGTAGAAGAAGAGACCTCTGCTTGCTGCTTCTGTTTGAGAGGTCCTCGTGATCTGGCACTTCGTGTGCACCGTTCGATGATTTGCCACTTGGGCGGCCAGGATCGAGATGTGTACGGGGCGTGTGGCGAGCCCGTGGTCTGTCGCAGTCCTTGTCTTCATCTTTCCAGTTGGAATCTCACCACTCTCTAAAGTTGTACGCGCTGGCGTGCGGGAAAGTGTTATACACGCCATCTGGGCCGCGAAAATTGCAGAAACCGATGATGATGTATTTTTATCCGGGCGAGTGTCGTGGATTTCCTGAAATTTGGGTGATTTTAGGTTTTGTCTTTTAGCGTGAGTGGGGGCGTGTAAAGACTAAAAACTTTGAATGGACTTTTACCCCCAAATTTCTGTTTTTGAGATAAGGATGAGAAGAATCTCACCTCTTCGTGATGGACTTTTTACCGATTAAATTTGTATCAGCGGCAAGGCAACGTTTTGTAATCGTATTATTCGGTTTTTATTGCACGGGTAATCATTTAGCGGAATATCTGGTGTCACGTTTTATATTTTGTAATCTAATTTATATCATAAAAATAATTTATTTTTTTAATCAGTAAAAATTATATAAATCGAATCTACAAAATAATTTATCATATTTATGATCCAAAAAGATTAAAAGAAACAACGTTCAATAAATTGACTCAATTAATAGTCCACACCTTGTAACTCTTCGTAAAAACAGCATATAAAACTTTTGAAATTTTATCGTAAATTTCAATCAAATCTTTAAATTTTATGTTATTTTATTTATTTATTTATTTTCATCCTATCTAAAATTTAAAATTAAAATTTAGTTTGTTGTATTAAATTTTTAAATTTTAAAATACGACATGCTTGGTTAGTGATGTGTGGTATTAATGTTGACACATGTTTCAGATGGCACATGAATGAAAAATTTCAATGTCACCACCAAATCATTAATGACGTCAATCCAATTATTATATATTTTTAAATTTAAAAATTCGATCGCAATAATTATAGTCTCCTTTTTCTTTACTTATGTCTTTCTCTATTTTCTCTCTACCCTCAATGACGTCATTCTTAGCAAAATGTACTAGTCGATGCATGCACTAGTTTGAATTCGCATGACATTGATTGACGTAAAAAAGTGGGATGGGATTGGACTATTGTGCAGGCAGCCCACATACGGAGTTGAGAGGATTGTCATGAGTATATTGTGGATGGAGCCCCTTTCTATTGTTAGGCGGCGATGACTATGGAGTACATGCCATAGTATCACCTTATCCTGCATACATACATGGGCAATCCATTGTATTATCTTCTAGTTGGATTTCACTATGACATCCCAATTAGATGTTCTTGTAAGTTTAAGTCACTTCACCATTTTTACTACGTCCTTTATTTTTCTAACGATTATTTGTTTAATATTAAATTCATTACAGGGATGATCGTTCGAACACATCTACCATATTGACATCAATATGTTTGCCTTCGATGCATTTGATCCTAGAGTTATCTAGTTTAGAAACTTAGCATCTCATGTACTCGGAGTATTCGGTGATGATGAAACTTTAAACTCTAGATAGGTGTACCATGCGGGTCACCCATCTATATCTAGACTGGTGGATTAAAATGATGCAATAGAGATACCCATTGGCTCTACATGTTTGATGCACACTCTTTATATGCCTCCTATTAATCTCGATACCAAAGACTTTTCACTCAGTGTGCCACCACATAGGGTTGTGTACCACAGGCACTGTAGTAGGTTATTTTAGGATGTGAAGTCAGAGAGAGTCATACTTCTAATTTTCAATGAGAGTGCACAACTATCTTATAGATCTGATTCTCGGCCTAGCAGATGTTAACCCTATAGAAATGTTGGGCCTCCTTGCGGGATTTGGGATTGTGAATATTTATAGTGTAGAGTGGTTATTGATGTATATAGCACTGGTATATAAATTTTTGTATAACTCAACTTGATATATGTATATATATATTCTTTTGTCTAAATCTAGTTTGTCCACTTCATTTTAATTGATTCAATTGACTCACTTGATGTTTTCTTTTACTTAAGTATTTGGTCTGAAATCTAAAAATTAACTTAAAAATATCATTTTTACCCTTTTGGAAAATAGCGGCACTAAAAGAAATAAAATAAAAATAAAAATAAAAAATAAAAAATAAAAAATTGCTTGAAGTCGATTTCACATAAATTGACTTCAAACAATTTTTTTTTTATTATTTTTTTCATACTAACTATTATCCAAAAGGGTAAAAAGGGTCATTTTGAAGCCGATTTCCTGCGTATCGACTTTACTATTTCCATGATTTGAATTAAAAAAATCAGTATTTTTATTATTTTTATCTCAAAATAAAATATTCAAGGAAATAACCTTGGAAAAGTGTTATAATAACCTACATAGTTGTTGTTGTCTTTTTTTTCCTTTTTTTTTTTTTATAATTCCTCGACTTAAAGTCGAGGCTAGGTTGGCCCCCATGCCTTAGTCCCAATATTTAGTTTTCAATATCTCGGATGATGCTTATTCGTTCGCGACCCGCTAGGTTTAGGTCTATTGTGGACTAAATTGAAAATAGGTTTTGATCAGGTGGAATTTAGATCGAAGTTATAGGAGGTGTAAGAATTAGAATTAGAATTTGAACTTGGAATTGACAAGAGCAAAGTTAGAGGTCAAGCTTATTAGTTAGGCCCAACTCCAACATAAGGTCCCTTAATATGTACCTAGTATTGTCTGAATTGTTTGTCAAGTTAGTTTGGGCTAGGCTCCGAAGAGAACCTAAAGCCTGGTCCACCTCTAAAAAGTTTCTAAGGGTAGGCCTTCAGCATGAATTTTACAAGATGTTGAAGAAGTTAGTTTGGGTGGAACCCAATGTTGGAGCAAACAGGCTAGGGGAGGTAGGTAGCCCGACTTGGAATGTCTAGCATAGTGGACTAAATGAGATTTTCACCGATAAAAATAAATTAAAATAACATTTATATTGTAAATATCAAAAGTTTGTGGATATTCTTAATAATTATAATTATTAATTTATTTTCCTTTATTATATAAATTTATTTTTCTCTATTTATGTCATATAACATTTGTTATGTATTTTAAAACTTTTCTTGCCAGATTATAAATATCACTACAAACTCTAAAAAAAATATATAGAAAAAAGAAAATCATTTTTTTCATATATTATCTTCTATATCTTTTATCAAATTATTTTTTGAACTCGATATTATTTTCTCATATCGTCTATGCATTAACACATTATATGATTAGATGAGCACCAAACAAAACCCATCCATGTCCTCCTCCAGATTTAAATATTTCTTTTTCTTTTAATTGTTAGAATTATTTTACATTGCGGAAGCATGGAAAATAAAAATAATATTTTCACAAAATAAATGGATCAGAATTCTGGAATCGTACCTCGATATGTAAGTCTATCGAAATACTTGAATTGTGAAGTCTCTCAAACAAATCACTCAATTGGGATGGTGAACATAAGATCGAACCACACCACAATACCACGACATGTCAACCTTAAATCCAATGATATCAATGACGGAGAAAATTTCCTACTCGAAATTTCTCATCCCCTCGATTATTTCTCTCTCTAGGAAATGTGTGTCTCTCTTAAATTGTTCTCTCACAACCTCTCTCTATGCAATTCTCAATTGTCTTGATTTCTCTCAACAATGTCGTAGTTATGCATGTTCATTCAAAAAACTCAAATTGAATTATGTTAACCCACATTCGAAGAGATGAGAGATCATTTGGAGAGTTGGGGATAATAGATTAATTACTTATTATTCTTAATTTGAAATTCAGATTATTTACTTGTGGTAAAAGCTTCTCATGGATATATTTTACCAAAATTTCGTACTTGCATATGAAAATATTTTACATGTGTCATAAGATCACAATTTATGTGATCTTTCACATCACTCTGATAGATTTTCATATAGGGCTGGGTGTCATGCGATTGGTGAGTACACCTCCTAACAAAGACTTCTCAATGTAGCTATCAGGATAATTGAAAAACCACCGTTAATACAAAAAGAATTCGTTGTACTCCAAAGTCAATAATTGAACTACTTTCTTCATCGAAAGTGATCTCTAATCATTGTTTGACTATATATTCATTATTATATTTGAATCCCACCATAGATAAACATAATAAATCTATCGGTGAATACAACACAATAATTTAATATCAATTGATTTTCCTTTTCCCTATTAGAATCTATCTATCTCAATTCAGTGGTTTTCCTAAACCTATCTTGCAGATTTCATTATATTCCAAACCATTAATAAGTAAACTAAAGTAGCATACACTGAATCAAAACTTCAAGAAATAGTTGAAAGTGATAAGAGTACTATTGAACCCATCTAATGGGTCTTAGGTCTCGTATTGTGGGGCACGGGGATTAAGATCACATCATCATTTTAAATAATAACTCATACTATCTCATAGTTGATTTATCACATGCGGTATGAAACTGTGCTACAGTGTTAATCCTCTATTTCTCAAAAGGACACATATTAGATTTCTCTAATACTGTCTAGGTATATGGTTTAATCTACACATAAAACTACTCAAAGATTTCAGAGAAGATATCACTAAACGCATTATATAAGATCTTAAACTTGGTTACTTACAGACAACATGAATGTAGGTATGTATATGTTGGTCATATCGCATATGATCTTATCCTGAATACATATCAGGGTGATTTATGTTTTAGAATGGCCACTTTCAAAACCTCTTATGACTAAAAACTATTTCATTCCTACTCATTTAGAGTTGAAGGCGGTCATTCGTGTGTGAGAGTTAACCTTGTTTGTCTGACATATCCTTTTATTATATATCAAAATATATGATAACAAATATATACAATAAATAAATAACTGAATAATACACATATATCATATGTAACAATAAGTATCAAAATATCAATATAGTTCATAATGAAAAATATCAAAATATAAGTAAACCTAAAGATTCTCTATGTCTTACAAAAAAATCTCTCGTAATGAATTTGGTGAAGGGGTTAACTACCACACTGTATGTGGAAATACACTTAATCGTTACTTTACCCTTCTCAATGATGTCCTCACAAATTGATATCTTGTATCAATGTGTTTGATCCTATTGTGATATTTAAGGTCTTAGATGTAGACAATCGCAACCTGATTATCACAGTAAATCATTACTAGCCTTCCACAATTTATTACAATCTCTAATTTATCCAGAAATTTTCAAAATCAACCACTCTCATGAACTGTTATTGAGTATGCTACAAACTCAAACTCCATCATAGATAGAATACACAAGTATGCTTTTTGCTACTCTATGATATGATACCATTATTGAGCAAGATAACAAAACCTAATATCGATTTGTATTCATCTAGATCATGGCTTCAATCGGCATCTGAATATCCAATGAGACGCAAATCACTTCCTCCATAACATAAGAATAGGTCTACAATTCCCTTTATATATCTCAGAATCCTTTTTACTATACTCTAGTGACTTTTTTCAGGATTCGATTGGTATCTACTCACCATACCACTACAAAACAAATGTTTGATTGTGTACACAATATTGCATATATCTGACTGCCCACTGTAATGCCATAAGAGATTTTACTCATCTTATTTTTTTTCCCTAAGTTTTAAGATACATGTCAAGATTCAGGTATTTACCTTTAGCGATGAGAGTATCTATGGGGTTACAATTGCTTATCCCAAAATACCCAAAAATCTTTTTGATGTAAGACACTTGTGAAAGAGTCAATACTCATCTCGAGCAATCTTTTTGGATCCTAATTTCGATAATGAATTGAGTCTTACCTATGTCTTTTATATCAAAACTTGATGATAAGTATGATTTGATGGTCATCAGATACTCTTTGTACCCGACCAACAAAATATCATCCACATATAATGACATGATCACAAAGGAATTAGTAAAATGTATTAAATACATAATGATTCTCATCGATCATTATGAAATCATAAGATATTATCTTCTCATGAAATTTCAGATACCATTGTCCAGATGAGTGTTTAAGACCATATATCGATTTTCAAAGTTAAAAGACTTTATCCTTATGACCTATAGGAACAAAGCCAGATGGCTGTTCTACGTAGATCTCATTATCTAAACTTCTGCTCAGGAAGATAGTCTTGATGTCTATTTGGTATAACTCTAAATGGATGTTCGCGATAATCATTAAAAGTAAACGAATCGAGATAAATATAACTAATGGGGAGAAATTCTCCTCGTAGTCCACACCTTTAGTCTGAGTGCAACCCTTGATTACCAGATAGATCCTATCTCTCTCCACCAATCCGTTAGTCTTTCTCTTGATCTTGAGAAACCATTTGTTACCAATGGTCTTTCTCCCCTCAGGTAAATCAATCAGGTCTCAGACTCGTTGATTTTCATAGAATCCATCTCTTTTTTAATGGTTTTCAACCAGTAGTCCTTTGCAAACCCTTCAAGAGTCTCCTAAATCGTTTTGAGCTACTTATCATTCTCAGGAGTCACAATGAGATTTTCACCCTCAATCGGGAAATGACAATTAGGTAAAATCCATAACGAGGAGGGGGAGCCTCTTCACCTTTTAATGGATCACTACCACTAGAACCAAGATCCGTAACGATTTCTTGGGTCCTGCCATTAGCCTCAGCTGAGTCACTAGGTTCATCTATCTCATAAAAGGTAAAATCTCGATTGATTTCACCTCTTTTAGGAAAATCATTCTCTAGAAACATAGTATCACGAGAACTAATTTCAATAACAGTGCCATCTGTATCCTCATCTAAAAACACATGCCCCTTGGAGTATTCTGAGTATCTCATAACGATACACTTTTTTTCTCATAGGTCTAATTTGCAGTGTGAATACGAGAATCGTGAATATGCGTGGCACATCCCAATGGTCATAAGTGGCTAAAGTTAAGCGGCCTCCTTATGGGGTACTAACTATGGATTTTGATGAAATATAGTTGAGAGCGTAAATTGCAATCATTAAAATATCTCCTCAATAGGAGATGAATAAATTGGTCTATACCATTATAGATCTCACCATCTCGACAAAATTTTATTCTTTCTCTTTGCTACTCCATTCAGTTAAGAAATAGTAGGAATAGTAAGTTCTTTTGTAATACCTTTTTTGAAATAGAGGTTTTTGAATTGTTCAGATAAATACTCGTGTTCCCGATCGGTTATGAAAGTTTTCACTTTTTAGTCTAACTGATTTTTAATCTCGCTAACAAATCTCCTGAAATATTCCAATATCTCAGACTTATGCGAAATCAAATAAACGTAACATAAACGCATATAATCGTCTATAAATGTAATAAAGTATACGACTCTATTTTGGATGTTTATATTCATAGGGTTACAAATATCTGAGTGAGCCAATTGTAATGGAGTACCAGCTTTCATTATCTTGCCAAATGATTTTTTTATAACTTTGCCAACTAGACAAAACTCACATATAGGCAACTTAACCCTGGTTGGTGGGTCCAACAGATCACTTGTAATTAACTGGTTTATCTTCTCTTACCCTATGTGTCCAAATCTACTATGTCATACATTCACATTATCATCAACACAATCAGGTGTAAATGCAATAGAAAAAGATAAGAATTATCATTAAAAGAAATAGAATCCAGCGTATATAGTCCATCACAAACAAAATCAAAACAAATCAAAAAGTTGTCATAACTAAAGAAATAGTAGAGTTTCTAAAAAATAAAACATATTCAAGGCGATCTAGACAAAGTACATAAATTAGGTTTTATCTAATATTCAGAGCATAAAGTACAGATGTAGATATAGAGTCTAGTCACTTCGCAACTCCAACTTATAAGTGTCAATCCCTATAACGAAAACAAAAATGTCGTTCCCCGCGTAAATCCTTCTCACATGAGGACTCATTCGACAGAACTCCATGTACGTGCTTCTATCTCGAGCTACATAGTTGATAACTCGAGTCTATAATCTACAAAAGAGAGGAATCGATAAGTATCACAGTAGAGGAGACAAAATTCAAATCATGTAAAGAAGAATGATATATTTTTTACTTATCACATTCATTAGCGAAATGATCAAATTTGCCACATACGTAATACTTTACTTTGGACTTGTCAAGCTTATTCTTCCTGTACTTTTGTATTGTCGGATTTGTCAGATGGTTTCATTTTGCCTGGGTCTTGGGGTTTTTTCTCATGCTTATGCCATTTACATTTAGTGTCATGGGAGCACTTGCTCGAATTTACTACATAAGCATGACCTAAGTGCGGTCTACTTGCCTCCAGATACTCTTGCTCGAACTCACAATACCTACTCATATTAGTGAAAGTATGAATACTCTCGTTGTGCGTGAGATAGATTTTCATGATCTCTTATGAATCAGATAATGATTGGATCACATCCAACACCTAAAAGTTATCCAAAATCGGGTTGCTTACGTTCTTTAGCTTAGTGATCATACTCGACATTTGTATCAAATGTTGATTCATCATATGATTGGTCATTTTCTTATAAGTGATAAACTTAAAGTTAGCATTCTCACCTTAAGAGCAAAGAGAGCACCATAATACTTTTTTAGAGTGAGCTAAATCGATACAACCATAGGATACTACTTATAAATTGAGATCACGTCATCATGCATACCACTAATTAAGATCACCTTATATTGGCTATCCTTCCTTCTTTATGCACGATAGGCCTCCCGATCCCACGTAACCTGAGATGTGGTACCCTCTCTGGACTCTACCATCTCGTGTTTCAGAATCTTATAAAGATCTTGCTTCTCAACGATAAACTTAATGTTTCGGTATCAAATATCGTAATTGTCACTATTCAGTTTATCACCATTGCAAAGATCTAGTACGTTAGTTTTCGATACAACCATAGTCTCCAATATACAAAAAAGAGAGACGTTAGTGATTTATTGATACTTATACATATATTTTGTATATCATTTGAATCAACAAATATGAAATAGTTCGGATGTAAACCTCAAAGCAAATGAATGGATCAACGGACCATTTACCACATCTTAGGGTTACATCTTACCTTCCGTATTTTGATTAGGTACACAAAACCCATAAAAGTTACAATTATTGATGTGGGTTCCTCAAAAAAATGGAAAAATCCAATCCGAAACAGCCTGACGAGCCTTTGGAGGCTTATATACTACCACGCGCCGACAGTAGGCCGCCACGCGCTAACGGCAGGCTGCCACGTGCTTGCACACTCTGGTAGCATGCTAGTGCATGTACCAGACGCGCAGCGCGTAGGTCACGTGCCTATACACATGCGACCCAAGTCCCTGAGATGTGAGTCGGGACACAGTCTGGTCGGATCCAATTCGAATCCCCGACCCAGCCTTCACGTGTCTTGGTGCATGTAAACTTCACACGCCGGCCCTGAGCATCGTCATGCGCCTCAGCGTGTGTGACATGCATGCCCTCGTGGGTCTGGGTTGGGTTTTCTTCACCCGATTCTCTGTAATTGGGTCTCCACGATCCGACTGCTAGAAAATCCATTTTCTGGCTAGATTATAAAGTGGATTTCAACTGTAATATGAATTTCAATTTCCACATTCATCCAAAACAGATTTATTGGAAGATTTAAATTATATAACTGGTGAATTAAACACAATTGTTGCGATCCTTTTCGTCCATGTTGGAAAACCCAATTTCTTGTATAGGCAATTTTTAATTGATCACTCAAATCGATAGATCTGAGTGTCAGGAACACGTCTAAACCATTTTATGCATCAATATGTCTTTAAACTCGATTGAGGTAAGGTTTTGTTATTGGTATGATCAAAAAATTCGACCCAACATTTCATAATCTAAATATACTCCAAAAATTCAATAAAAATTATATTCTTACGTCATGGATAATCTTATGGTATTATCGGATTCACAAAATTTATTCGTATTTCGGACCCTAAATTTTACCATATATATTTTTATCCTAAAAATTCTGAAAATTCTGAAAATAAAATTAATCATATTCTGATATTAACATTAGATTTATTCTAAATTACATAGGTATGGAAGATAAAAATAATATTTTCACAAAATAAATGGATTTGAATTTTAGGATCGTAACTCGATACGTAGGTCTATCAAAATAACCGAACTACGAAGTCTATCGAACAAATTGTTCAATCGGGATGGTAATCACAACATCAAACCATCACCACAATACCATGATAGCTCAACCCTAAATTCAGTGATCTTAATGATAAAGAAAATTTTTTACTTGAAATTTTCTCGGCCCCTCAATTATTTCTCTCTCTAGGATATGTGTCTCTCTTTTAGATTGTGTCTCTCATAACCTCTCTCTAAACAATTCTCAATTGGCTTGATGTTCTCTCAACTATGTGCATAGTGGTCTATGTTCATTCAAAAAACTCAAATTGAATCATGTTAACTTACATTTGAAAAGAGGAGAGTGGGGATAATAGATTAATCACCCGTTATCCTTGATTTAAAATTCAAATTACTTACGGTAAAAGCCCGCATATTTTACCAACAGAAATTGATTCTTTTATCTGGCCTTATCTCCATCCGACTTACAGGAAAGAGAAATGCAAGAAAGCTCTTCTCTAAATTTCCACTCATCACTCTAATATTCTCTCTCCCCCCCCCCCTTAAATATCGGGTTCTTAATCTTAAAATATTCCTAATGTAAGTGCAACCTCGCTATAAATTCTCTTAATTCGATTGGTTTTAGTATTCAAACGAAGTTTGTTAAGGCCACTTTTGGTTTATGTCAATATTAGATGTTTTGGTTAAATTGCTGGACATGGGAGTTGCTAATGTCTTGGTCTCTTAACTTGAATTTCCGGATTACAGGATTTGGGTGTGATGTTTTAGGGTCTTAAGCTTAATGCTTTCAAAAGCAGCACTTTAGTCACTGATATCTCTATTCACATTCCAGAAGAACCTTCCTTGTGGGTGGGGGACAGTACGGGTGGTTGACCTTTGGTTGGTAATTAACTGTCACCATACTTCGAGCCCATTGCCTTTGGGGTCAAGCCAAACTCGAGCAACCTAGTATTCCTATTAGGCATTGCAATGGTTATAAAAGACCGGCCTATATTTCTGAGCTGCACACTTCCATGCGCAAAACTCGGCCATGATCTGAAATCTGGGTTTTTCAAATTAATTTGCCATCTGCATATTTCGTATGTACTGTAGTCAATAGTTTTAGTTGTAATCTAGTTATATAGATGCAACACAGATGAATAATGTTATTCTTATTCTTTGATCCGAGGGAGTTGTTTTCTGAGCTTGTTCTCAAGTGGTTCAATTCAAGACGTTTTTCGAAGTATAGCGAAGAAGGATGGATATGGTGGTCTCATGAGGCATGGATCCCCAGGATGCTTTTTCGCGCACCCGCTGCTGCAATTTGCTGGTCTACTAATAAAGCTTCAAAAAGTTTGTTTCAAGCATGCAATGTTACCAATAGCCCTCTATAATAGAAGAATCACAAACTATTATTGGATCTGTTTACGACCAACCGGAATTTGGTCAGGCTCAGTGAAGTTGCTTCATCAAATGTGAAGCAATTGAATAACACCTAAGCAGACAGTGAGACCTGCCCTTAGACTCAGATGGGGGGAGGGGGACAGAGTTTCTATGTATACACAATTGACTTTGCTATTTTGATCATGGAAAAGAAATGGATGGTTGATTTATTTACAGAATGTTTTACATAAAGATGGGAATGAGCTTTTATAGCAATGGCCTCACCAATTTGTATAACTCTGATGAATCAGCTGTGGTCTTCAATACCTGGTTTGGATGCTTCCCCTATCAATTATAACAAGTTCCCGTTAAAAGAGAAAGGGAAAAAAAATGGAGAAACAACACAAGTGCAATGACTCTGCCATTTTATTGATGAACCTGCAAAATATTTGGCTGAAACAAGTCGGTTCGAACCATTTTCCTCATAGATGGCCAAGATTGAACTTTTGTTCAAAGGCAGACCAAATTATGCTTCAAAATTCGAATGATCATTTACATAACAAAAGCGCCCCTTTAAAGGAATAAGAGACAGTAGTGGATATATAAATTCATTAGAAGGATAGGAATGGCCTTTGATGCTCATTTACATAGCCAAACCAATAGACTGAAATTGATAGGAACAGAATTGCCCCCATACAATCCAAGTCTGAATCCCCACCCACTAGCAATGAAATAAATGGCCTCCTTGTTTTCACACAAATGATAGTGTCCTTCCTGCAAGGTGTGCTGCAGGGAAATGCATGCAATTCCGAATAAAAACTGATATGCTAATGATCCACACTATTAATGGGGGATGCAATTTTCAATCAAAACAGCATGTTTTACATATTGCTGTAGTTGAATTCAGAAGATGGGACCAGAATACATCTCTTAACATATTGTATCTTTACAATTCACATGCATTCAGGCTGTAATACTTTTGAATTCGGGAAAATCTGAGATTGCTGAGAATGCAACTAACATTATAATTGAACATGCATTTAGAATTTATCTACGGTGATTCCATTCCTTTGAACCTCATAAGCATCCCTATTACGGGTTTTCTTCATTCCAGCAGTGAAATGCAGCTTAGATCCGTCGGCTGTGATGCAGGTCACTTTCACCCAAATGAGCACTTTGGTCTTTATTCCTTCAATATCTGCTAGCTTTCCTTTTTCCAGATATCCTGTCACCGTGGTAGAAAACCGTAGAACAGATTGGTCTCTGTAGCCAACTTCACAAATGGAGGGTATGAAGACTGTAAGCTTTTTAGTTTCTTCATTGAACTCATAGTTGGTTGCATCATGAGGAAATATGCCTATCGCCATGTCATACTCCTTGAGCAGCTCTTGCAATGGCTTCTGCATTTTCCCTGTACAGACCAGGAAAGGGCAGGGATAGACACAAATTTGACACAAATTTTTTAAGACATAATAATAGCTGACAAAATCTTCCCAATTAATGCAATCATCCCTATCATCAAATCAATACACAAGTGAGATTTCATTCGGTTTGATCAGCTTTTGACTATGAGACTGCTAATAAAACAGGCACCATATGATATGTAGACTATGGAGCTCTTTCTCGAGCTAATTAATGTGCAATCTGAGGGCCTCTTTTTGAAAATGAACAAAATGGTATAATATCTCACCTACAGAATGTCATTTAGAAAAAAACAGAAATCGTGAATGATAACAAGGTGACAAACATAAAGATGATTTTCGATGACATATTTTAACCTAGAAGGTTTTTTTTTTTTGTAATCCTAGCAGATTCTGTGACATATGTAACTCAACCTAACATGCAAATTCATGATGAACCCTCAATCTAGATAAAACAACTGCTTGTCCAACCATATCCCAAAAAATATAATTAAAAAACTACAAAAAACAGTTGCATTAGCTTATGCAATTAAAAACATGAAGCCTAAGGTATTGCAAAACCAAAAACACATAGGAATAACATTTGAGAACAAAGTCCTACATTTGCAAGATCTTGAGCACATCGATTGCAATGAGGAACCAAAGTGTAATCCTAGCTTGAGTATAGGATATTTGCTGCAATCGGCCACAATTGCATCCTCAAATGAGGACCCACAGGGGAAGCAGCAAATATGGCCATTGACAGTGGCCAAATAATAGCACAAGGTAAATCAAAGAAATCCCCACAGTTCAAACCAAAATGTCATTTTCCATAAACCTCCAAACAGACAAAGTGATTTGAAACAAATAAAAAGGAAAATATAAATATATATATATATATATATATATATATATATATATATATATATATATATATATATATTTGTCCTGCAGTCGTCACTATGCTCAAAAACGAACAATAAATTGACCCAACCACATGATGCATACAAGATAGAAGTGAGACAATGAAATGACTTCAACAGTTTAATCTAGAAGACATACAGACCTTTCACCTTGTTGACCAACCATTTGGCTCCTCCTTCTATGCTGCTTGACAATGACTGTTTAAAGGAAAAAAATAGTTAAATGTAACTCTGAAGAATGGATGCCATGTAAAATAATCAGCAAATAAAAAGCAGGAAAAATTACCAGCATAAGTATCATCTACTGCACCAAAAAAAAGGTGAATGGATTAAGAAAATATCAAGTTCCTCATGGAAAAGTCAGATTTAATGTGAGACTCGTGCCATATAATAAATTCGGGCAAAAAAATTTTCATCCCATGAAGACAGTCTCAGAAACATTAATTAGTCAGTCTTTTGATTTATGCAAGGCCAAGTGGTAAAGTTGATGTAAAATTAAGATGACATGGATAACAGTACCGAAGGTTCATTATGAATCTAAAACCTCTATTCACATCACGCATGCAATGACACAACAGAGACTCCAGTTAGAAACAGATACTTGTCAACATGATAAAAACTGCACCCCAGGTGACTCATGGGAGGAAAAACAGGAACTCACTAATAGACTTTCTGTTGGATTTGTTAATTTTCAGGGTGGACAGAGTAGTGTGGACCCATATATATATGTATAGTTGAGCAGCATCTTTCCCAAAAGCTTAAGCATATGATCATTGGGCCAATAAATATATATAAACAAGTCACTCTCCTTTTCAGTTATCCTATATAGTACACTTCACTCATTTACAATTTCTCACACTCCTTTCGATGTCTTAGTCCACTACTTTTAACGCCCACTTTTCTTTCCCCAATTTTTTTTTTTTCATACTCCCGACATTTAAAAAAAAAAAAAAAATTTACCATGGAGCTACCTTCTTTGTCTACTGCATCAATGCACTTTCTCAAATAGTATGAGCACATGTTCTCCATTTGTTATGCTTGTTATGCCCAACCGAACCATCAGCTTGGATAGCAGGTTAAATTTTTTATTTTTGATGTGGCCCATAAATATGGTTGTGCAGTATTTTATGTAAAAGTTTTAAGTTTATTGGTACATGTATTTATACAGCTCACTCTTTTTTCCATTTTACCACGTGGAAAACAAAAGAAGAAAACCTTTAAAAAGATGCCACAGACTCCCATCTCTCTCCAAGCATATAAAAGAAATTGATCCTCAATGACAAACAACCTTATAATGTGAAAATAGATAATCTCTCGTCTTACCGCATTGATGGCACATTAGACACATGGAAATAAAGCCCTATTAGGTTTTCTAGCCTACAAGAAAGCATTAGTTCTGATATTAATGAGTACAACAATCAAGGAAAACGCCCTCATGAATAAATTTAAGCCTCCAGATAACCTCACTTAATGGGTAATTTATAGTTGAAGTCAAATGAGTAATGAAAGAATTACAACAGAGCAAGACGAAGAAAGCTCAAAATCTAAATTGTTTTTAAAATACTTGAGAGCTGAACAAGATATTTTATTCCCCACAAACTGATGAACTCTATATTTTAATTTCAGGCAAGGATTCCCATCAAAATATTTGCTAGAATTATAATTACTTGATCCAAAGTGGACAACCGAGTGCAAACAATCCTATATTGATTCACGCATCACAATTACATGCGAATTCAGACTGAAAGCATTAATCAGCTAAGCTACCAACTCAACCACAAAATAACATCTCATTTAACAACACCACAATTGACTCCTTATTTGTATCTTTATTACCAAAAAATTAAAAAAAAAAAAAACCCTTTCTTTAAACTACGCAAATATTTAGTGTAAGATCAACATAGAAAGAAAGGTTCTCAATTGATATATTTCTTTAAAAGCATATTCAAAACTTCCAATTGTATGTAACCTTCTTATCCACGGATGTCAATTTGTATACAGAAAATAGGCTTATATTAGGTAGATGGGAAAGTTGTTAATGAGATCTCGGACAAATTCTTGAAGGTATCCTTTCCAAGAAAGAACATATGCCTATCTACACATTTCCATTGTGAACCATATATATTTAATAGAATATTTTGAATATAAGGTGAGCCTTTTTCTTTAGCAAATGAAAATATATCCTTGTTGCACATGCATACAAGCTACCGAGTTAAATTTGAATTATATAAAGAGAATCTAAAAAAGAAGAGTGTCGAATAAAATTAAGATATAATAAAAATACTTACTCATCATGAAGAACAAGGGTCACACAGTTTTCATCGAATAATATTAAGCCACATAAGCGAACAAGTATCTGGCATTTATTAAAAAAAAAAAAAGCAATTCTTTTTTTTTTTAATTTTGGGAAAAATTATATTAGGAATTCAAAAGCACCTTTCAATCAATTTCACCCCATGGATAGGTCTACTTTAAATCTTAATCTGGAAAAAGGCAAATCAACAAAAGAAGCTTCAACATGCTCATAGCTGTAAAATGTGGTATTGCAGCACATATCTGTTCCCCTTTATTCTTTGGATCATATTGTATGCCTAAGATATTTAATATACTTAAAATCAAGTTTTATAGAACATATATTTTTAACAAGTATGTATGTAATTAAAATAAATTAAAGTTTTAACCAACAATAAATAAGCTAGGAAGCTACTTTAATGGAATAATCACTTCCCTCTTTTGCTTGCTCAGATGTTTTCACCTTTGTACTTTCACTTTTTAAATTTCCTAGACCTGATTACACTTTTCCGCAAAAAGCCTACTTAAAAAAGCTAATATATAATTTTATGTCAACAATAGCATTAATACCGATAACAAAACTATATTTATTACTCTTACAACCTGAAAACTTGAATGTCGCAAAAACGGCCTACACCATACATTATAGTCTAAAATTATTATAGAGGTTCTGAAAAATGCTACAAAAGATGAAAGTCGAAATAAAAAGTTAGGTTAAAATGTATAGTAAGATGCATATGGTGTATAGTAAATTCATATCGAATCATACGCAATAAAAGCTTTACCTATAATACAAACATAAGACATGCATGAAATACCTCATTTAGATGTGTATCATCTATTGTAAGTTTTGACAACCACGAGCATGCTATAGAAAGCATTCTATAGGTTAAAAAAAAGATAAATATGTGAAATGTATGGATTGTCAAGTCAACATGTACAGATAGAGACAAAAAAGATAAATTGAGAGAGAGACAGAGACAGAGACAAAGGATAAAATCCTAGCACTACGGAGTAAAAATAATGAAAGAATTTTGGTTTGGGAAACTGGAATTAAATAGAAAAAAAACACTGTAGAGAGAGAGAGAGGCCCAAAAACTTGAAGAAGCGTAGGGGAAGTGTTATAGGTTAAAAAGTTTATTTAGTCTTTAGAAAGTCAAGTTACATGTTACAAAATTGTATAACAGATGTCACAATAGAAAAATTTTCAACCTTTGGGGTGGGTAGTGCCCTCCCCTCTCTGCCCACTGCCCCTGCATCCCATCCTTGTGCATAAACCATTTCAATTCTAGCTGGGGGAATAGAAAAATCTCAAGAGCCAATTCAATGGGAACATGAATCATACATTGTTCCAAGTTCATAGAACAACTTTGACCTTGATACAAAATGCACCAGGACTTTACCATCCTTGAACTAGTGATACAATTCGGTGCCTCCAATTGCAATTTGGGTTTTAATAATACGCCAAAGCAGCATAATATTTCCCATCCATAACAAAAATTTCCTCAAGTAAAAGGAGACATCAAATGTCATTGCATATCTATTATTAGCAAGACAATTACAAAGAAAAGGCAGTCAGTCAGTGCAGAGACAGAGAGAAGGCACTGAAGAGCTACTCTAATTTCTACAGCCCTTTCCATGTTCACTTAGGATCCATTCATTTCATGGAAATGACATAACATAATGATTTAATTCTATTTTTCTCACATTCGACCACAAAAATGACAAAGTCAACAGATTGCTTTCCAGTCTCCTGATGAACAAAGCAATCTCAGGCTGAAGTCATTCCTATCAAATTGGTTGCACCAAATGAGACCTTATTGGTGGGTCCGCATCAAAAGAAATTACAACAACAAAAAACCGAGCCTTAATCCCAATGTTTGGGGTCGACTTTTTAAGAGACAAATTTGAAAAAGATAGAGAAAAGAAAAATGAAATAAAAAATATAAAATATAAAATATAAAATATAAAAAATATATATAAATAAAAATGAAATAAAAATAAAATAAAACTAAAAAGTAAAAGAAAAATAAAAATAAAAATAAAAATAAATGAATAAATCAATAGATAAATATGTCAAATATTTTAAAATGTTTTACCCAAAAAATAAAATAAAAGAAAAGTTTTTCCACCACAAACATTCATAAAGAGCAGTTTTCTGTAGAACAAATGCATCTTTTTCCTCCAAAAATCACAATGCGGAAAGATTTAGTCTATAGAATTCAACTTCTAGTAGTTCACTGTTGACAGAGATCCCAATATCTCACGCTGGCAAAGGAAAATAAGCATATCCTCTATACTATTTATTATCACATTAACGACAACAACAATAACAAACCGGCCTTAATCCCAATATTTGGGATCAACCATTTGAAAGACAAATTTGAAAAAGATATAGAAAAGAAAAATGAAATAAAATATATATATAAATAAAAATAAAACAAAAATAAAAATAAAAGAAAAAGGAAAAATAAAAATAAATAAATAAATCAATAGATAAATATCTAAAATATATTGATTTAATTTGTGCGGATTCTTCTATACCAACCATTCCTATCTAAGACTATTTTCTCTTCTAAACTTTTAACTTTCATGTCTTTACGGATAACTTGCATCCAAATTTATAGCGATCTACCTCTATATTTTACTAGATCTTCTATATTTAAGTTCTCGATTCTCCTAACTGGTGTATCTTTGGATCTTTTTTGCACATGCCCGAACCACCTCAGACGACACTCTCGCATCTTATCCACAATTGAGCTAACTCCCAATTTGTTACGAATTTCTTTATTTCTAATTTTATCACTTCTAATTTTTCACATATTCACCTAAATATTCTCATTTCTGTTATAACCATCTTTTATTCTTGTTGTTATTTAATAGCCTAGTTCTCAGTACCATACAATAGTGTAGGTCTAATCGCAATTCTATAGAACTTTCCCTTCAAATGCAATGGTATCGTGTGATCGCAAATAACTCCAGATGCCCTTCTCCATTTCATCCAACCCGCTTGAATATTATGATTCACATTTTCATCTATATTGCCGTCATTTTAAATGATGAAATCTAGATATCTAAATCATTCACTTGTGGATACATCTTGCCCATCTAATATAATCGTTTTTTCATCATTTCGATAACTGTCGCTAAGCCTACTATCACATTTGACAGAACTTGAAATTTCGGCAGTCCAATTTGCATGTGGGATCTGTCAGGCAACAGAGAATTTCCAATTCAAACGAGAAATGGTTCCACTATGACAATAAATGGCCTATATCTTCAGTTTCATGTCATTTTTTTCTAACAAAACTCAATCTCATATGCTTTAATGTTGAAGAAACAATAGGCTAAATTGCACCCTTGAGAAAGTATTAGGAAATACCAACATAAAATAAAGGAACCTAGTGCCTCCAAACATTGACAATCATGACACCATCTATACAAAGAATTATCAATCAAGCATAAATTACCATGTTATATTAGAATGGAATTTATGGCAGTGTGGACATCTATCTCCCAATATCCAAAAGGAGAAAAGATAGATAATGCAACTATATCTTTTGTAGATATTGTATTTGGCAAATGAACAGCAAAGCATTTGAGCGCTAGCCCAATTTGCGACAACTAGGTATAGGGGAGGAGGAGGCGGAGGGGAGATTTGTACCCTTAAAACATAGCAAAGAAATATAACATATCAGCCTTTTCAAGATCACTAAGATTTTCCAAAGCCGAGGAAGAAAGGGGTGGTGAAAGGTCACAAAAGAGAGGGATTTGACGTTGTGGAAGGTGAAAGATTCAATTCTCCCCTCCCTCAGTCCTACAATACAAGTGAGAACAAAATTATCATGTCTACAATCAAATTTCGTCAAACTCCATATCTCAATCTCAATGAAAAGAAATGAAATGAAACCCTCATCATACCATACAGGAAATCAGAATCAAAATTAGAACCAAAATCGAAATCAAACTCGAAGAAATTAAGAAAGAGCAGAGAAGAGAAGATAAGGTTTAGGGTTAGGGTTACATTGATGTCGTCGCCAACGGAGTTGATCTCCTTGGAGGCCTTTTGATTGAACCAGTAGGATCCCACCTTGTTCAGTATCTGATCCATCCTCCCGTTCTCTCTCCCTCTCTATCCAAAGATTTTTCAAGATCCAATTGAATTGAATTACAGCGTTAATGGGAGCCGGCGGAGAGAAGGACAAAAGTCAAGTCTCCTCCTCTGCTGCCGCTTTTCAGCATTGAAATTTTACGAACAAACTTCACCTCTTATTTTTGGTCTTTCAACCATAACCACTAACGTTACATTAGAAATAAATAAATCCTACGCTGCGGGTTGCCATAAAAACGGAATATATAAGTTAAATAAAATAGTAATTTTTCTGGTTCCGAAATAGAATTGATTTTTAATAATCATTTGGTTCACGTGTGACGTTTGATGCAGGATGCCCGCGTTTATGCAGAATACTATAATGGAGAACCATTGTATTATTTATGTAGAATGACATAATGTCCGACCGTTGTATAAACAATAGACACTAAATAACTAAACCTTCGGAAAATTCATCAAATAACTTTAACATTTTTTTATTATATCGAAATTTAAACTCTAAATTATTATATTATGAGAGAAGATTGTAACTATTAGATTATTCTCTTAAAAACTCAAATAACTCCAATAATGATCGAATCATATTCCCAAAATCAAAAATATGAATTAATGAAAGTTTGTTTGTATTCTTGCCATAGGAATAGAAGAAAGAGATTTTGACCATCGTAATTTTATATAAAAATAAGAGGCAAATTACTTAGTAAAAGGGAAGACGGATTTGTTAGAAAAAAGGGAAAAATATTAAATACAAAAATGAAAATATTTTTACATTATCTTAATATATTGTATACACGTAATAATATTAAAATTACAATAAATATTAGTTTAAGATCAAATAACTTCATTATTATTATTATTATTGTAATATCAAATAATTTCATTAATTATACATTTAGAAAAATAGATAATTAAATTTTTAATATTTTAAAAAATAAAAATATATTTATTTTCTCATATGGCACTCCCTATGGCTTTCATGAAGCACTATTCTTCACTCTTATGATATCAAAAAATTTCGTTAATTATATTTCTAGAAAAATAGATAATTAAATTTTTAATCTTTTAAAAAGTAACAAAATATATTTATTTTCTTATATGACACTTCTTATAACATCTATAAGGTACTACTTTACTTTTGTAATAACATATATTAATAAAATTATTTTGTAATAGTTGATTAGCTAAATTAAAATTTTCAATGCATATTTGATTTTATGCTCATTGATTTATGTATGAAAATTTTGTTTTTTCAATATAAATTAATTGAATATTTGATCATAATCTTTAGAAATGATATTTTAAAATTTTGTGATTGATTTTGTGACCAATTTGATATTTATCCTATTTTTAGGATATGGTGAGATCGAACGCACTCTTGTTATTCCCCGGGGGAGACATAAAAACGAGAGGACTCAGAGCATTTGGCAAAATTAAATATAATGATAAATTATAAAATGAATCCAATGCACACTTTGTCACAACACTTGAGGGTTATGAGCCAAAACGCTATGAACTTCTACGTTTGGATCACTAGTTTAGGGGAGATGAAACTGAGATTAATATAATAAGAAATTCTTTTCTTGGTGATCTAGTTATAATGGCTAATGAAATAATATAAAAAATAAACGAATCATTCTCAAAAACTTCAGAATAAGATTACTTCAAATGTAGAGAGCTAAACCGATAAAGATTAAGATGAAAAAATCATTATTTTTAAGGATAAACGACTCGACACCACAAACTGTTAGGAGATTTGCTCCTACTGATAGGCTTTCAAAAGGAATTGTCAATATGTTTACTTGCATATGTATGGAAGAGAAGAAAGAATGAATTAATGTAACTTTTTTTCTTCGTAACATGGTAGTGTACTTTGATTGTGAAAAGTAGAAATTTATCGACATATGCAGTAGATCATTTTTTTATAAGTATGTATTTAGAATATCTTTAATATTGTAAAAACAATGTATATTTATGTGAGTATGTATGTATGTTAAAAAGATATATTTTTATTTCGCATAATTCTAATACGTGAAGTATTTTTAGTGGAAAGTTTTAGATTAGAAGAATTTAAGTAATTTTTCATCTAAAATCTATTGAATTTTGTTATTTTAAAAATTAAATTTATGGTAATCAAATATTTGGATCATGAATGATAATTGAGAACTTAGTGAACTTTCGAGTTTATATTTTATGTTTGTTTATTATAAATATTGATTTTAACCACAAAATTATATGCATTAAATGAACATGAAAACTTACAATTACCTCTCTTTGAAAACCTAAACTATGGTATCAAAATTCATAATAGCAAACCTTAATAAGGGTGAAAAGTTTAATGACGATAATTATGATATTTAGTGCCATAAGATATGGTATGTGCTCAAAGAGTAGGATGTCTTAGAGGGTATCAACCATATCATACAAAATCCTGGAGTAGGAAATACTGCTCAGTAGAGAAGAGATCAAAAAACTTAGCAGGCATGGAAGAAGAAAGATTCTACTGCATGTGGCATCCTGATCAATTTTGTAGTTGATTATCTCATTCACGAAATGTGAATAATTCCTTATTGCTCATGACATATGGGTGTACATCAGAGAGAAGTATGAAGTTACTAGTGTGACTCGTTTGAGACAGTTGACAATCAAGTTTGACACATATAAAAAAAAGCTGATCACAACATCAAACAGTATCTGAGAACCATGTCAAATATGATAAGAGAATTGAAATCAATTGGTCACGTTTTCTCTAATGAGCAGCAGTTCAGGTTTTAATCCGATCCCTTCCAAATTGGTAGGAGCACTTGAAAGTTAATTTAACTCAAAATGATAGCATTAAAACTTTCCCTGATATTATTCATCACATGGAACTCGAAGATGAGCGGCTAAGTGCCGCAAGATCAATTTCTAATACCTTTATAGTTGAGTCTAGTTCCCAGAATGTTCTGGATTTTAAGCACAAGAGGAACAAGAACAAAAGTAAGAAAGGAAAGGAAACTGAAGAATGGTCTAAGAAGAACAATTTCAATCGTAAGAACAAATGTAAGCGATTTTGAAAGAAGAAGAACAAGAGTAAGTTTAAGTGCTACAATTGCAAAAATTTTGGTCATTTCGCTCGAGAATATCCCGAATCAAAAAAGGTAACACCTTATTGCGTATAAATGTCCCTAGTACTTTTTACTTTATAAATCTTATCCTATGTGGATTATAGATTTAGAAGTAACAGTTCATGTGACAAAAGATTGAGAAACGTTCGTGGATTTTTGTAGAGTTTCTCCTAGTACAAGTGGATTTATATAGGGAACAATACGAGAGTAGAGATGAAAGAGATTGACACTTGCAAACTAGAGTTACGAAATGGTTAAACCCTAATCTTACATGATGTTCTATATGCACGAGAGATTCGACGAAATTTAGTTTCTATTGTTGTTTTTCTTAACTTGGTTATGACATGAACTTTTCTTGTAATAGGATTTATATCTATTACAGTGGAGTGTATTATGGTTCTGAATATTTTATGAAAGATTTTATCACTTTATATTGTAACAAACAAATATTTAACTGTTATATTGATTGTTATATTTTGTTAAATATTTGTTTTTCTAGTAATGCTAATACTGATAATAAAGTATGGCGTGCCAGACTTGATTACATTGGGCAGGACAGAATATGATAAATCGACTAATGAAATCAGAACTAGTGGGTTCGCTTACTAAAGTTGATTTATCGAATTGTGAATATTGTCTCATCAGGAAGACGACTCAAAAACCATTTGGAAAGACTGTAAGGGCTGAATTTTCATTGCAACTAATCCACTTTGACATTTGTGATTCAATGAATATGAATGTTTCACATGGACTATCATATTTCCTTAGATATATAAATGATTTCACACAATTTGATTATATCTATTTGATTTCTCAAAATCTGAAACACTTGAATGTTTTAGACGTTATATGAATGAAGAATCAAATGAACAGAACAATTAAAATCTTGAGAATAGATCGAGAACATGAATATCTATCAAATTAATTCATGGATCTATATAATGAAAAAAAAATTATTAGACAATTGACTATTTCTTATACATCTCAACAGAATGGTGTTATTGAGAGTAGTAATAGAATATTGCTAGATATGATAAAATCTATGATGACACAGATTAACTTACCCATTTCCTTTTGGGGGAGATGCATTGTTAATTGTGATCTTTTTTTAAATAGAGTGTCTTCAAAATCAATACTAACTACACTGTATAAACTTTGAACTAATAGAACATCGAGTCTAAATGGTCTCAAATATTGGGGATCGATAGTTTATATTCATGACTTTTCCAATAAGTTTGGAAAGTTTGGTCCCCGATGAAAAATTGTATCTTTATTAAATAGTCTGATAGTCAAAAGATTATGTATTCATCGGTGAACGTAATGATGGTATTGTAACGAAAATTGAATCACGAAATATAATATTTTTGGAATATGATTTTTCTATTAGAGGTGAAATACAAAAATGAGAGTCTTTGTTTGAATTAAAAAATTCAGATGATGAATCTGTGCCAGTTGAATCAAGGGAATCACGAGAAATTGAATTTCTAGATGATCTCAGTGGGAGGGATTCAAGTTTTAACGATCCAACCGAATTATCGATTTGGAAAAGTGTTAAAAAAAGTATGCCCAAATATTTTTACAGAATTATGATGGTACTGTAACCGAAATTGAATCACGAAATATGACATTTCTAAAATCTGATTTTCCTAGCAGAGGTGAAATACCAAAAGGAGAGTCTTTGTTTGAATTAAAAAATTCAAATGATGAATCTATACTAGATGAATCAAGGGAACCACGAGAAATCAAATCTCTAATTGATCCCAGTAGGAAGAATTCAAGTTCTAACGAACCAACCGAATTATTAATTCCGAAAAGTGTTAAAAAAAAGTATGCCAAAACGTCATTATAGAATTGAAGGGTACGCTTTTATCATTTCTTCACAAGATGAGGATAAGCCTAAAAATGTGAATGGGGTTTTGTCCTGTCCTGCAAAAAATGAGTGGGTGAAAGCAATGGAAGAAGAAATTGAGTCAATAGAATCCAAACCGGAACTGGTTAATCTTCCACCTGGGTGCAAACCTATTGAAAACAAATAGATTCTTAAAATTAAATGTAAGACTAATGGAACAATTGAGAGATACAAAACTTGATTGGTGGCAAAATGTTATACCTAACAAGAGAGTATTGATTATGAAAAAATTTCTCACTAGTAGTAAGATTGTTTCTATTTACCTATTGTTAACTATTGTAACCAATTTGGATTTACAATTACGCCAGATGGACGTGAAGACTGCATTTCTCAATGGAAAACTTAAAGAAGAAATCTATATAAAATAATTAGTAGGTTTCATAGTTGAAAGCCAAGAAAACAAAGTTTGTAAATTGAATAGATGAATTTATGGCCTCAACCAGTTTTCAAGACAATAGTATTTGAAATTTCATAAAACTATAATCTCTTACAACTACGTAATGATAGACGGAAACCATTATATTTATGTGAAAAAGTCCAATAACAAGTTTGTAATTCTATCTTTATATATCGATTATATATTGTTAGTCGGAAACGATATAGAGCACATCTTGAGTATCAAGAATTAGTTGTCATCAAATTTTAAGTTGAAGGACATAGGTGAGGTAGAATATATATTTGGTGTTAAGATCCACAGAGATCATTTTAAGAGATTATTAATATTGTCTTAAGAATCTTATATTAAAAAGATTCTGAAACGATTTAAAATGGATAACTGTAAGCCTATTATACTCATGTGAGTAAAGACGAAAACTTAAATATAGTAATATGCTAAAAAACTATCGAAAAAAAATATGAGATGTCAAAAGTACCATATTTCAATGTTGTTGGGAGTTTGATATATATTATGATGTGTATTCATCTTGACATCTATTATACCGTGGGTTTGGTCGGTAGGTATCAATCCAATCGAGGTCGGAGTCACTAGACTACTGTAAAGAGGATTTTGTGATACCTGAAAGGAACTACAAATTATTACCTTTGTTATCAAGGAAATGATTTGTCATTGAGTGGATACACGGATGCCGATTGGAGTGACGATTTAGATGAACGTAAATTCATCTCAAGTTACGTTTTCTTGCTGAATAATAGTACCGTCTTTTGGAGAAATAAGAAATAGATATGTGTATCATTATCCATAATGAAAATCGAGTTTATGGTTTTTGTTTCTGTAGTTCAAGAATGTGTTTGGTTAAAAAGATTTTTACAACACTTAGGGATCGTAAACGATTCAGTAGGAATTGTGATAATTTATTGTAATAGTCAATTAACTAACGGTTACTTGAAAGATCCCAAATATAATGGGAAAACGAAACACATAAACAGAAATTTCAACTTTATTTGAGAGATTGTTGAAAAGGGAGAGCTGGTATTAAAGTATATGTCTATGCATTTAATGATAGCTGATCCATTCACGAAACCTATACCTGGAGATGTATTTTTAAAACACATAAAATCTCTCAAATTACGTAGAATGTAGTTGTATTTGCATATATAATGATTATGATGTAATACTCATAATTTTGGATTCCAAGCCATATAAAGAGAATATTTCATCCCACAAAGTTTTTGCATTTGGAGCACATGTCACCATTGTCTTGTAAGTTTCATCTAGAGAATTAAGGAGGAGAATGAAGACATAATCATCCATTTTCTTCTATTCTCGAAACGATGGATCTGTTTCCTCAAGAGAATCATCAAGAACATGGCTTTCTAGAGTGTTGAGATTGAGTGCCCTCTTCATCACATTTGCCCATTGGTAGTAATTTCTCCCTTTCAATTAAATGGAGGATAAATTTTGCATTTGGGTAATGTTTATGGAAGGAGGAGGGTCACCCAACCTAGAAGAGGATGGGATCGATTGCTCTGATACCATGTTGAAAGATCAAAGTAAGAACACAAGAGATCTTTGAAATGAAATTCTGAAGTTTATTGATAATGAAAGCAAACAACATTCATAGGTTTGAACTTTTGTTTATACCTTTGCTTGAATACATAGAAATCTATTTATAGAAGAAGAAAATTGAGAGAATTTAGATAACAAGAGAGAGGGGTTAAGGCTTCATCCTTGAAACAAAAACTCATAAAAAATTTATTTGGTTTCAAAGGAGAAGAACTTGCTGGTCTCTTAGAAGGCCTTTTAGAAATGTAATGATAGGTTGATTAATTCCTCTTTTCAACAATATGCATCCATGAATTTCGTTGAAACAACATCGTGCCATTTTTTTTTAAACTTGATATGATTTATACACTTTCATTGCATTGGCACACGAATTCGAAATGGTTTAATTGAAATGTGTGGACCGAATACTTACTTATGATGTGATGATGTGATGATATCCTTGGCATACTTGATGTGATGATATCCTTGATGGACTACTGTAACTACGAAGGGCATTGGCAGAGATACCCATTATGTCTGGATACACTTCTGCAGGAGGTATCTTCCAAACGTCATATGTATAGTTGTAGCCGGTAGAACCAAATCAGAAAGTACATGTGTGATACCACTGTCTGGCACTGGGTGGGATTCTATACATGGTTGATTATGTATGTGTGCGAACACACGGGCTAGCCTTTGGTGAGGTTAGTGGCCAATATTAGGGTAGAGAGCTAAATGTATTTATACTTGTATATGAAAAACCCCCCAATACACCGGTCATTGGTCGTGGTAAATCTTTGCTGAAAGTAGTTTATTGTTAAGCTCTAAATGATTTGGAAATGTAAATGGATGCATATGTTGATATTATGATATATGATATATGGTCATCTGATTTATGGAAATGCCATGCTTGATTTTGATATAATTATATCTTAAACTGTATTTTGACACTCCATGCTCACACATGTTATTAAGAATATAATGTTGATCCCCTCACTCACTGAGTATTTTCCCATAATACTCACATCTCATTTTTTATGATGATAGACATAGTTTCGGTAGGGACACATATCAAGAGGCATTCGACACATTGGGTATTCATTTAGAGACACCGAACCTTGGGTATGGTACTAGTCATTCTTCCATGATGAAATTGGATAATGTAAAAAACTAGAGGTCTATAGAATGACCTTGTATGTAATTTATGAGATGACTGTAATTGTATTATGTAATTTATAAATTTGAAACTCTCAAAATTTGTTATATATTCATGCATTGAGGCAAAGGATTGCATTTTACTTTCTTTTACTTAAGAAATTATATTTTGTGGAAAAACAGGTTTTGAACAGGTAAAGATGTTAGCCTTTGTTGTCTCAGTATGTGTGTCATGTGATGGGCAGCATACGGGGTAATGGGCGGCTGTTCACGGCCTTCGATTGTGGATTGGGGCGTGATAGATCCGTTTATCATCTTCCATTATCTCATTAGCTATCTTAATTATAATACTATGGAGAGAATTCCTGATTATATTGATCTCGACGCTATCTCCCCAAACCAATGATCCAAATGCATAAGTTCAAACCGTTTTCGACTTATCACTTTCAAGCGTTGTGGCAAAATGTGAATTGGCTTCATTATATAATTCAACATTTTAACTAGTTTTGCCAAACATTCGGGAGTTCTCTTGGTTTTGTATCTCCCCCGGAGAACAACAAGAGTTCGTCTGATTCTCACTATATTCTAAAAAAATAGGAAAAACAACAGATTGGTCACGAAGCCAATCATTAAATTTTAAAATACTATTTATAATAATTATACTCAATCATTTTATGAATTTATAATGAAAAATAATATATAAATTAATGAGTATAAAATCAAACGGGTATTAAAAAATTTAATTTAGATAGCAAAAAATTATTAAATAATTTTCTTAACATATGAAAAAAATTTCAGAAATTTTTGAAATTGAAAAATAATTTTTCTATAATTATTAAAGGATTTTACAATTTAAAATCAACAAAAAATATTTTTCATCTCAAAAAAATAAATAAAAATTATAGAAGAATAAAAAATATTCTGAAAATGGTTTCAGTGGAAATCGAGGCTAAAAGGCACGTCTCACGTACCTTAACACGCTATCAGGATGTCCGGGCGAGTGCCCACTCGCTTGGGGCGGCACGTGGCCTCCACGCATAGCCTTCCCGACAATTACTCTTCCCCAAATTCCAGCTACCACCCATTTTTGGATGTTCTGATTCTATTGGTGGTCTTAGTTTTCTAATCAGAGGTTTAGAAATCAGCGTTTAGGTCTTCCACAAGTAGGGTCGAGAGTGGGATTTGCCTTTTGTCACTGTTTATGTCTTCCTCATGTAGAAATTTTTTTGCACTTTGACCCTAATTTCCCTAAGTTATATCTTCTTCATTTTTTAACAGTTTTGCATATTCTTTATATGGTTGGAAATGATTTTTAATGGGGAATCTAACTACACAAATTTCAAATCACAAAACCGATCATGCAAAGAGATATAAGCATTTTCATTTTCAGTTAGGGTTTCATTTTTATCAAAAATTACTAGACATGCAAGCTTCATGCAAAGAGATTCCTTATTATATGGGGTATTCATATATTAAAATTTTAGACATTTTCGTTGAAAATCATACAAATTACCATTGACAACATTCTCAAAAAAATGTGCTCAAATATGTAAATTTTAATATAACCCATATTTTTCATGCATAAAAAAAAAATTAGAAAACAACCATTGCATGCTCTGATACTAATGAAAACTTTTTCATACAATCAACACATGATTTTCATGTTTTTAAAAATTGAAATAAAAAACAGGATTTAGGATTGAATCATTAACCATGGACGGTTGAAAAGCAATCACATATGGTTTGCTTTTATTTTTCACGATCTAAATGCCTTTGAGTAAGATATATGAATGGTCACCTTCAATCCCTCAACAATAGAGATTTGTGTTCTTTTGTTCTTCCCATTTTCCCATTTTTTTATGTTTTGCCAAATGGAGAAGAATGTTAATTGAGGGAGTTACCCACATCCCCTCTCTAGTGTTTTCAAAAAATGGGTAACTTCCTTCCCCATTTTAAAATTCAAATATTCAAGAGGAAGTTGGGAGAGGAACTACTCCCTCTCATTATGTTTCTACACCATTTGAATTCATTAAAGCATGATAGGAATAGATTAAAAGTGACAAATGAATCTGTATGGAATGAATACTATGAAATAAGTTTTTGATGATTTGATCATCATGCCGATATCTAATTAAACATTTAATTGATTATCATTTAAGCTCGTCCCTTTTTCCTTTGTGATAGTCACATCCTGATGCAAGGCCATATAGAAAAATGGTTATTAAAAACTAGAAAGATATTTGTACCATTTTCGCACAAGATGAAGCGAATGGAGACAATGCCCAGACCCCTACAGAGGTTGATGTAGATACGATCCATGAGGACTCCAATGATGTTGAGGAATCAAAGGAGACTAGGGTTCAAATGACACCAGCTCGGATTATAATTGTGTTTCTGAATGTGAGTCAACAAATTATCACAAACTGGTTTTCAATTATACGAGCAAAAATAAATAGTTAGAAATATTATTAATGAAAAGGAACATTAAACAAAGTAAAAAATAAATATGGGAAAATTTTGCTACAGAGTGATTCATTTTATGTATAAGTCTCCATTAAGACAAAATAGGAAAAGAGTTTTAGCATGGGAAAATTTTGTTATAGAGTGATTCATTTTTGAATATAAATCTCTATTAGAACAAGAAAGAAAGAGAGTTTAGTATGACAATCCATAACTTTATTGAAGAGATTGTATAAATTTTTGGTGAAAAACTGTCTTCTTTCTAACTGGTCAATTAAAGGGGCCAAAAGTTTTTGTTCAATTTCAAGTACAATTGGCTGACCGTAGAAGAATTTGTGATCAACGAGGATTTGAAACTGTATCATTTGTCATAACTTACAAATGATTGATTCTATCATTCTGGATGAGATGATTTGAAGTTGAAAAATGTTCAGAAAAAGATCAATTTAGTTGGGGCTCCTTAAACTAGCATTTTCCCCTGTCATAGACAATTTTTGAAATCAGATCCTGAAATTAAAATGTTTGTGAAATAGATCCTACGACCTAAAAGTTTGGAACATTCTAAACATATGATCTCATTGAAAACGTATGGTGCACATTTGACCTCTAGGATATTTTAGAAATATTCTAAACATGAAATCTCATTGAAAACATAACCCATTATAGCGCTTTACTAAAGAAAAAATGTGAGGCAATGTTTAGATAAGTGATCTAGTAAAAACCTTTTTTTAAAGTATTTTGATAAAACTAGGGGGTAGAGCTTCTCTTATGAGTGGTTTGTGATGATCCAATTTTAGAATACAGTGTTCAGAGAGTGTTTGCAGATAACCCTGAGTAAGTGGAATTTAAGTCCAATTTAATGTAGAAACAAATGGAGGGATTGTGAGTTGGTCTTGACTAATATTACTAGAATTTTTAATGTGAGTTGCCAGAGTTTGCTACTAGCTACTGTGAGGCTAATGTTCACAGTATTGTAGTGTGTAATATTTGCATGATAGTAGTACTATTTATGATGCTATAGTATTGTGGAAGTCTACTCATGAAATAGCCAAATATTTAATTTGAAGCTCTTTACTTATGGTACCTTCTGATTTTGATATCAGCTCCAAATCTTGTTTCTAATACACATTTTTTATGCCAATTGAAAAATATTTTTCAATATGGGACTGCAGTATTGAATCGGGTTCTTAGTTCTACAACTGCACTTGGTTCTTAGTTATTTATTATTTTATTCAAAAGATACAATTTTGAAAATTAAATAAATTGATATCTTTGATTAAAATGTCATTTTCTAATAATAAAGTGATGCGGCTTGAATAAACAGATGGTTAAAAGATATATTCATTATGCCATTTAAATAAGGGATATCTTATAATTGCAAGCCTTTATTTTTTTATAAATACTCGCTCTCACCATTGGGAAAAACTGATTTCGAAATTCTATATCATTGGCAATAAAAAAAAACTCTACATTTTTTGAAAATCTTTATTTTGTCATTAAGAGAAATTTGAAATTTTGTTATCTCAAATTTCTGTTTCGACTTGCATATCCTGAAGGAATTTACCGTCAACCCAACCAGCAATATAGTGGGAGCATAATTTCCTTAAGAATAGTGATTATTTCACGTGCAAGTCCCTTCAAATTTTGCATTTTCAAAATCCTTCAAATTTTTCTATCACGTGGCACTATAGGCCATATTGCTTCAGAGTACCTCCCTACTGGAAAATCATGTTTTTGGGTATGGGGTGATGTTTCTTGAACTCATCACTGGGCAAAGGACCTTTGATCTTGCTCATCTGTGTATGATGATGATGTTTTGCTACTTGATTGGGTAAGCATATAATCATATATATATATGTATTTTTTATTGTCACCATGTTTATTAGCACAGTAGAAGATCCTCCTGCTAGTAAATTTCAAATCCATAACTGATTGGAGAACAAAAGTGGTTTCATTTTTGTTTTTTGATGTTAACTAATTAGCTCTCTAGTGTTATATTAGCCCCAACTTAGGGGTTTGGATGACCCAAAGAAAAGGTCTATCCTTTGTATTAAGTATGTCTTATTTTATGATTACCACAGTTGTCATTCAATGCTGTTGGCAAACTAGAATAATCGTCTTAGTTCCTGGTTGCCTTACAAGATCTAGTTTCTCATGATGTCTGCATGTTCAATGCTTCAAAAATTTGAGAGAGAAATCATAATGTATGTCATATGTGATAAGTTGATTACTATAGATATTACAAAGTTGGTGATTGACCTTTGCTTTTTGTAATTGTATCTGGAATGCAAATTTTGTTAAGTGTTGTGCAAGCATATATTTACTTGTATATGTACTCTTCTTTACTGAGCTTTGAAGGGGATGCCAAGGAATACTTTTTTGTCAAAGATTTGTGGGGGCAAAGGGTAATCAAAATTTGTGTAGCCATGGGGCCTCCACTATTTGGGATAATGAGATCGCATTGATAAGTATTATGTTCAAATATGCAATTATCTACCTTTTTTAGGGGACAGGGTGGGAGTTATGATAAGAATTTGATGATAAAGAGTGGTGCCTCCAACAAACTTATGTGTGTGCTCAGACATGGCTAGACAAGGATGTACTTTACTCCATCACCACAAGATGTCTCGACCTCAGGTTTATTAATAAGGAGATTAAGTATATTTCCAGTCCACCATTTAGTTTAATGTTACACGTACATGTATTTATTGCAGTCCATTGTAAGAGCATAAATACAAGGACTAAATTGAACAACAAATTAGCATAATTGAGTCATGTAATGTGCCCTCTTTTCTTTCTTTTTGTTTTTGTGTTGCCTTTTCATTTATCGTTTGTTTGATTACTTCTACCAATGCCTTTTGTTGGTATAATTGACACCAGTACTAAGATAAACCAACAAATAAAAGAGATGAACTTTTTAGATAATGACATTATAAGTATAGGTTGTCATTTGTATTTGTGTTTGTGCTTTTTTCTTGTAAATTTATAGTTTTTGCAAATTCAGCAACTCTAACTTCCCCTAAAAAGTTATTTAATCATCAGGATTTAAGTACACACTTCTTGCTTAGTAACATTATTTTTCAGACTTGTTGAGGAATCATATACTTTTTTCAAGCTCGAAAATTGATCCATCCATTAATTTCAAGTGAAAGGATTGGCATGAGACAGGAGGTTGGAAACACTTATGTTGCAGATTTGCAGGGTAAGGTGGTGGAGCAACTGATTCAAGTACCTTTGCTTTGCTCACAAACATCCCTGATGGAAAGGCCAAAGATGTTAGTTGTGAGAATGCTTGAAGGTGATGGCTTGGCTGAAAGATGGGAAGAGTGGCAAATGAAAGAAATTGTTGTTAATTGTTGAGTTAATGTGACATGACACTAATATCATTATCATGGTTGTTAATTGTTGAGTTAGTGTGACATGACACAGAACATGATTTTTGTATTCTAATATGGGTGACATGTGGAGTGAATCGTTAACGTGACAGGTGTCATATCAGTATATTCTCACAACACTAATATCACGTTAATAAGGTATAATGTGGCACATGCCATGTCATCAAAATATTGACATGGTAGGGACTAAATTTGTTACCATAAATTTTAAATTTTAATTTATTTGGAAACAATAAATCATTTACCGTAAATCTCTCCAATTCAAAACAACAATTTAATTAAAAATTCTTATTTGATTCTAAATTTAAATTTAATTCCAATATCAATTCAATTTGAAATCTTAATTTAATTCAAAAATTTCTATTTAATTCAAAATCTTAATTCAATTCGGAACTATAATTTGATTTGAAATCTTAATTTTTCATATTCAAATATCCGGTTTAATTCGAAAACCTGAATTCAATTTGAAACTTTAATTTAATTTAATATAAATTCCTAATTTAATTTGAAACCACAATATAATTTAATTTGAAATCTTAATTTGATTCAAACCTTTAATTTAAATTGAAGTTCTATTTTGATTCGAAATCCTAAATTAGTCAAAACCCTTATTTATTATAAAATATTAATTTAAATTAAATTACATCGATGATTATATTAAAATAGGATTTTTAATTAAACTAAATCTAGAATTTGAATTAAATTAAAATTTTAAATCAAACTATGTCTCGAATATAATTGAGATTATTGAATTAAATTGAGAATTTTAAATTTGAGATTTTTAAATTGATTTGAAATTTAAATTAAATTTAGATTTCGAATTAAATTAGACTTTTTAATTAAGTTGGTGTTTTGAATATAAGAAATTTATCAAGAATAACTTATTATTTTTGAATAAATTAAGTTTTAAAATTTAGAGTCAATGTAAATATAAAAAATTATAATGACTTGACATATGTTATGTTAATATTTTTAATGATGCACATTATTTGTAGACATAACATTAGTGTTGTAAGAACATGGAAACATGATATGTGAGCCATTAATTCCACGTGTTATGCCATGTCAAAAATCTCGCTTATGTATCATTCATACCAACTTAATTAACACTTGATGCCTTAGTGACATGTTAGTGATGAAAGAATTTAATTTATTATATTATTAGAAGATTAAATATCGATCATTACATTAAAAATTTAGGGATATAATTCAATTTAAAATATAAATAATTGATAAGTATTTAATCCAACTTGTATCTATCTATAAATTGTGACTCAGACTCGTCTTTAGAGTCCTAGACTATGATTCAGATAAATTCCTTGACATTAACGTATATCTATTTTTAAAATGTTTTAATATATTAAATTAATTAATATTTACATAAGAATTATTATTTTTGTTTTTCAATTAATTAATAATTAAATACAAAGTGTGGTGGTTCATATTTTATCATCAATTATCTTAATCTTTGATTATACTATTATTAAATTTAAAGTTTAAATTAATTAGATATAAGTAATAATTAATAATTTAATGTAATAAAAAGGATTTTTGCATCATCTCGTATATTCTTAGGAAACCCTAACCTTAGTTTACCAAAATCAAATAATTTAATTAATTGTTATGTTGGGTAGATTCTATTCCATTTTTTTAATTGGGGTTGGGCCAATCACTCTCATTTTGAGTCAACTTAGATTTGGGGGGGGGCTTGTGGTGTTGATTGCAGATGTTCAGCGTAATAGTAGGATTCCCCGCCAAACCATCTTGGAAGTACATTACATGCACCAGAGGTGGATTCTGATGATGCCATTGAAACACCAACGAAGCCATTTCAATCATCTCTCTCTCTCTCTCTCTCTCTCTCTCATTTTAAAACCTCATCATTTTCATAGATTTAAACCCTAATTTCTCTCTCTTCCCCAATTTCTTTGAGATTTACAGAGAACAGAGACAGAGAGAGAGAGAAAAACAAATGCCTAGTGTAGCTGTGAAATTAAACAGTGTTTTCACGGCGGAGGGTTTGTGATCGGGAGTGGTGGCAAAGGATTTCTCCAGTCGGCGGACTGCGAAATTTGCAGAAGGTAAAGAAGGAACTTTTGCAGAAGCTCCCTGAGCACATGATTGAGCCATCCTCTCAAATTCCTCAAAGCCCTCTGAATCAACCATTGTTGATCCCATTCCCAGATTGATGCACCTTTTCTGTAATCAAGAATTTCTCTCTCTTCCCTTCCACCGTTGTTGTGCTTCAACTCCGATTCTTTGCAACCTTCCGAGAGAGAGAAAGAGAGAGAGAGAGAGAGAGAGAGAGAGAGAGAGGATCCCTTCAACCATTCAGGTCAGCACGTGTAATTTTACTTCTCAAAAAATATATTAAAAAAAAAACTATCATTTTTTGTAATACAATATCATATAATTTTTTTTAATGTTTTTAATTATTTTAAAAAACATTTTTTAAAATTATAATTATACCAAAAGGTGACCGTTATCTTTTCTCCAAAATATAGCCGTTGAACTCCAATTGTTTCCAAAATCTGTCCATACAAAAAACACCTCTCAGCCCACACATGCGTTCCAAGATCTCTCCCCCCTCTCTCTCGATCCGTTCAGAAATTCTCATTCGAAGGTTTCTTCTCTCTCGCTATATCCATCTCTCTGCTGCCCAGAAATTCACATTCCGAGGTCTCTCTCTCTCTTTCTCTCGACCCATCTCTCATCTGCCCAAAAATTATCATTCCTACGCATACCCTTTCTCTCTCTCTCTCTGCTGTCTTTGTGATCTGTGTGAGCAATAGGGAAGAGAAAGCTAATAATTCAGAAAGTGGAAGACAAGAAAAGCCGTGAAGTTCACTTACATCTGGTAAACTCAAGTCTTGCTTTGCTTTCTTATTGTATGTCTTATGCTCGGCATGACTGGTATATTTTCCCTATCTTCACCTTTTGTGCTTTACTTGACTACCCAATCATTCTTGTTGATGTAAAGGCTTCATTTCTAAACTTGCGTTTATGCTTTCTTGATCCTGTAGAGATTGGCTTTCTCAAATCAGATGTAAATTAACTTTTGTCAATCTTTTGCTCCTATGTATAGTCAATATCACCAACCCCAAAATCTAACAAAGAGAATGCAAAACCTAATCTACCACCTTGGTCAGCCACTCTGAAACCCATTAATGCCACAGTTTTATCAATACCGGAGAAATTTGAAAGAGTTTACCTGCCAAACGGGGAGAACAGAGTGGTTATTTATATGACGACACTGCAAGGAGTAAGGAAGACGTTTGAAGATTGCAATGCGGTGAGATCTGCAGCTGAAGGGCTGGGAGTGTTGATCTCTGAGAGTGATGTGTCGATGGATTGAGCATTTAGGGAAGAATTGAGGGAGTTGATGAAGGGGAAGGAGAGCAGTGCATTGATTACCCCAGGGTCTTTGTGAAGGGAGATATGTGGGTGGGGCTGAAGAGGTTTTGAGGATAGTTGAAGACGGTTGTTTATGAGGGATCCTGCAGGGTTTTCCCAAAAGGAAAGGTGTTGAGGTTTGTGAAGATTGTGGGGGTGTGAGGTTCTTGCCCGGTTTTAGGTGCAATGGGAGTTGTAAGATGGTGATGGTGGTCAGAGAAGAAATGAACCAGAAGCAGGGAATGAGGTGGTTGTTAGATGTACTGATTGTAATGAGAATGGGTGGTCTTATGCCAATTTGTAGCTGACCTATACAAAATCAACTTGTAATTCCTTACTACTTCATAGCATCTTCTTCTTTATAATTTAGCAACACTTGACCAATTTCAGTTTTTTTCAACCCCCTTTTGTTCTATCTTTTGTGCTTTCTGCTATTTATTGATCCTGGAGTAACCCTGGCTAAGGGTGAGAGATTTAAAAGACGAATAAACCCATATGCTTAGAGACGTACCTCATTGTTGTAGTATAAGATTACAATTTTAGGAGTAGATCTGAAGGGGCTTTGGGTATTTGGAATCTCATATGAGAGAGTAATTTTGGTGCAACATTTCGAACTTCCGGCTTTTCACATGGTGGGTTTCTTAGACTTGTAGGATTAATTCTAGTGATTTTCTTATATTTTCTCAATTTATCAATTGATTTGAAATTTTTGGGCTATATCCGTGGTGATTTCTTAGGTTCATTGCATAAGTTTGGCATTAGTATTTCTTTGCAAGTTTTGGTGCTGAATCACTTAAAAGCCTATGTGATTCAAGTACTTGGTAGGGCAGGTGCATCACCACTCTTCTTGTGTACACATTAATACTAAGATTGCTGGAGGAGGCTTCAAATTGGATGAAATGTTGTACACTGTAAATGCTACTGGGCATTGCTTTGGTGCCTTTATCTTCACCTGATGTCTGGAGTCTCGGGTCTAATTTAGGTTGTTTTCTCAAATCACTTTGTAGTGACTATAGTTAGTGCAACCCCAAGGCACTAGAAAAAGTTTGGGCTTTAGGTCACACTCACTACCATGGCACATGTAAATAAACAATAGTAGTGAGGGAGCCGCCCAAATGCAAATTTTGGGCCTGCTGAAGATTTATGGGTCAAACAACCTTAAGGAGGAACATGTTTTGTGGCCTACTTTGTATATTTTCTCAATAATAACATGTCAAATGAGGGACAGATTACTTGGGTTGGCATGTTTTTGTCCTTTAAGCTAAATGTTAAGCAACTTGGCTGAGATATCTTTCGAGAAATTTGCATCGGAGAACTTGAAGCCCTTGTGCAATGATTCTGCTTCCGATAAATGTATAATTCTTTACTCACTTCTCGTAGGAATTTATTAATGGATTTAGTAGACATTTGCACATGATAAAATGTCCAGTTACTTGGTATAGTCTTCTTACTTGCGCCGAAGGCCACAATTAAGTTGAATTTATTATGTTGCTCTGTGTCAACCTAGATGTTACCTTTCTC
Organism: Dillenia suffruticosa; assembly: GCA_033439265.1. Taxonomy (NCBI): domain Eukaryota; kingdom Viridiplantae; phylum Streptophyta; class Magnoliopsida; order Dilleniales; family Dilleniaceae; genus Dillenia; species Dillenia suffruticosa. Next base: position 15,994,002 of record JAVTVX010000012.1, on the reverse strand, counting down.
CTTATGAAATGGTCCCTCTCACCTACCATGTTAGTTCGTCTGTGTCTTCGAATAAGCAAGGCTCTAATCTTATACCTCAATGAATTGCGTGTAATTGCATGATTAAAATGTATATATCATCTTTTTTAACGCATTAAGGGGACTCAAGGTGAAGAGGGGAGCTTAGTGAAACGGGTAGATTCCTTGACTTGCTTTACGAGAAATATTAGCAGTTGCATGCACTGTACCCTAGCTGATCCAAAGGACTTTCTCACTAGCTTCATGTATAAGGTCACTCGTTGGTGGCCTAAACTTTCCAAGAGTAACGCACTCACCCCAACCCCAATATTCTAATACAAAAGCTAATTGTAATTATCTTTTTCATGTTGAGCAGATTCAAATAATCTGATGTGCATATGTCCAAATTACAATGATTACAGGCTTTGCACAAACTAGTGTATATCAGGAAAAAGGTCTAACTAGAGTTGCAAGTTGCAGTAGTAGCTGGCACAATGTTGAGTGTTCAACTCCATGCCCGAGGGACTGACCATGCAGCTCCCTTTAACTAACCAATTTCACTCTTTTTCCTTATGGTCTGTCGGTGAATCCAATATCTCCTGCTATATTGGCCTTTTTCTCTTCATGGTTTTTGACATTTTTCCATGTGTTTATGCTTCAAAAATGGTGAACCTGTTGTAGCATTGTTCATCCATATGAGGCTTTATGATCTATCGTGTACACTTTTCAATATTCATTTGTACATTTTTTCTCCTTTTGTTGTAAAATGAGTGGTTAATATCATCTCGCTTTTGATTGATAATGTTTATTTCTTATTATGTTGCTTTCAGTTTTAGAGAAGGTCCACAGCTTATGGTGCCTCTATTGAAAAGGTGTATTCTCTTTTATTCCTATCTCTCTCTTTCTCTCTCTCATATAAGTTTTTAAGTAGTTTATTTATTTAATTTTTTCATTTTTGTTGTGGAAAGATTTAACAATTTTTGATTTCTGACTGGTAAGACAGAGCAATGACTATTATTTGGGATGTATTGATTGCTAATTCGTACGATTTCCTCATAAATTTTTTATGGTTTCATTATTTAATTGTTTAAAAAGGTGGACGGGTAAAATTTTTGTCCAAAATGGATATATGTTGTAGTAATATTGAGGCGGATGATGAACGCGAACCTAAACAAGGATGCAATGGATGACAAGGTAATTCCATTAACAATTTGAAAATGAAAAACTCATTTCTGGTTAACAGTTTCCTTTGTTGATTTCTGATTAGTTTCAACCAATGAACATTGTTTTCTACATCCATCACAATGCATGGCCAAAAAAAGATCCAGCATAGCAGTAGGGGTACTCTCTCGCTGACCAATGATGAGAAGGTTGAATTCAATTCAATTAATAGATCATTGACCTATTAGTTCTTGTATTGGGTGTTTGGTTAAATTTGAGAAACGAGTTCAGCTTGGTTCTGCATTGCCTATTTACTTTGTAGAAGGATCAAATTAATCACTGTTTTCAAATTTAAAAATTTACACCATTTGGCTTAATTGATTGATTGCCTATGTACCTGAGTAGGATCAAGTTTGACATAATTCAAATTTTGAAAGCTTTTGTTATATTTAATGAATGCCCAAGAAAGTATATTAGGTTAGTGATGAGTTGAAATTGAGATGTTTGATATGAATTGTAGCTCATTTATCAATACATGGCTGGAAAGAAAAATATTAGGAGACATGGACAAAAGTAACATGTGTCCAATACGTGTCATGAAAGTGTCGTGTCCAAGAAAGTACATGATATGGACATGACTGCTTTCTAGAGTTGTGCCTTGTGGATATAGAGGCCTTTGCTTTGTAGTTCACTTTATACTTGCAAACACCAAATTGTTCACTACGTGTCTGGTGGTTGCTATTTTGTATGGTTTGCATTCTTGCTGTCCTTTACTGGAATATTGTTTGATCTGAGAAGTTTTTAGTTAGTATATTTCGAGTTGCCCTTCAAGTTGAATATTAGATGACATCTAAATCAAGTTTTTGTTAAATTAAATATCGGATAATAGTAATCCAATGAACATCCAACTGAAAATCTGATTAGGTATTGTATTTTAAATCTTTTAACTGTGAGTTTATCTGGGTTTTGGCATAAGTAGCAGACACAGCACCTCTGAATGTGATCAGTGGCAAGGTTCAAATTGGTCCTAGATTAAAATTTGATCCATGATAGGTGTGCATACATCCATTTCAGATTCTTGAATGCATAATTGGAATTTGGAACTTTTAAGGAACTCTTTGTTTGTCAATTCCTTTCTATTGAATGGGCCTTATACTGATCCTATTACTTCTGTACAGCTAATCAAATCAAACATTGAATTAATGAATATGAATGGAATTGATAATAATTTTACTTCTGTGTGCTTGTCATATCACTTTTTGGTCTAACTTTTTTGCTGTTTTGTGACTGTTACTCTTTGGGGTTGAAGAAGAAGTACTCTCAGTTGAAGAGCTTCACACGCCATATTCATTTTTGGTAATATTTAATGGATTAATTTTCAGCATATAGGAGTCCAAAGGTAACAACTGTATTTTGTCATTGTCTAAGTCAGGAGTGCATAAATGGTACTGCTTGAATTGTTTCAAGCTTTCATTTTTCTTGTATTTTCTCACATCTTATATTATTGTTCACCTTGTTTGCCACAGCAATGAGAAAGCTAAGGAGGGCTGGAAAAATTGTCAAGTTTGTTAGTGTCTTTGTAAATGACAAACAGGTAAAAAATAAAAAGAGAAGTCAATTCTTTTCATCAGATTAATGTATGCCTGCATTTTGTAGTTTAATGTTTGCATATATGCGTATTGGCTTTGTTTGATGTGCTAATGCATATGCACTAGGTGTAGTGTTTTTTCCTTTTTTAAATGAAAATGTTGCTTTGCAATTGCTATTTCATTTCTTAGATTGAAGCTGATGATTACTTAAATAGCTAGTAAAGAATCTAAAATTATAGCTAAGCATCATATGAATGCAGGCAAAAGGGTTAACAATCTTTTTTCTGCTGGGGGAGGGGGATTTTCTTTTTTTGTTTCTTTTGATTTGGTCTGATTGGCAAGTATAATTCTTTATAGTTATTTTCCTTATCTCTAATGATTAACCCATCTCAGTCTCATGCTAGTTTACGCCCAACACCAATTGCTGACAACAAAGACAATTGAGCTGGTTAGTGTGTATTTTGGTGTTACTACAGCATTCTATTCAATGAAGCTAATGACTTCCTTTTCAGGTTGCATATGATAAGCTTGGTGCTGGGCAGAATGCAACTGTTGTTGTTATAAGCTGTAGTGGCTGTGACTTCCTTTTAATTTTGCAATATAAATGTACATATGTATTAACATTATTTTTTTTTTATCTATATATGTATGTATTGGGTATATATAGTTCTCATGGCCTCATTCTACTTGACCGAAGTTGGTGATAGCAGCAGACATGGACAGAGAGATGTTTGTGGAATAACAATTCAACAGGAAGATTTTTCATTTTCTGAGTACGGTATTTGCCCTGATTTATTTGATTATGAATCCTCATGGATTTCCTTGGTATGTATTACCATGTAATCATCTCTTTTTCATGGTATTAATTCTTTTGGTATGGTATTAATGCAGTTTACAGCTTTTTGGCCCTAGCTTTTGGATTGAGTCCATGGGCAAGAAATAGAAAAGTTAGCCTTGGAGCATCTCCAACTTCTAAAAGGTAAAATAAAGTTCTTCATGGTTTATTGCCAAAATTCGAAGGCATAATTGCTTTTTGGCACCATGAACTTATCTGACCAGATAATTATTTGCCTAAGAGCTAACTCCCAGCTTTTAATTTTTAATTTTGCATATCATGGTAGGAGATAAAGCAAGCTTCAGATGGTTTTCATCATTTACCTGGACTTGTGGAAGCCAGAGTCAATAACATTGAGCAAGTATGGAAGGTACTGCAGGCTGGGAGCAATGCCAGGTTTGTTGGTTCTAATAATATGAGTGAGCATAGTAGCCTGATCCCATTGGTACGTAGTTTCTTCGTCTAAGCTTCCTCTCCTTCGACTTTGATATTTAGAATCCATTAGCTTTTGTTTATTTTTTATTTGTCATTAGTCGTTTAGATATCTTTCAATTGTTTTCATCACTTATATCTCTCCCCCTTTTTTGTCGCGCTTTCTCTTTCTCTCTCTATTGCTCTCTCGCTTTCTCTCCCCACTCTCTCTCTTGCCCTATGCCTCGCTCTCTTGGCCCGTCTCTTTCCCTTTCTCTCCCTCTTGTTATCTCGCTCGCTCTCTCTCTTTTTTTTGGTTTTACCATCGGCATCCGGATTTTACCTGACTAATCTGGTTCGAGCACTGTGAAGTCCATTTTAGGGGTTGACTCTCCCAAATTCTTTTTCGTTATTCTCAAAACTCGAAATCGAGACCTCTGGTTAAGGAGGTAGAGTGCCTGACTACTCAACCCAAAGAAATTTGGTTTGCCTTCTGTCTCTTGGTCTCTCTCTGTCTCCTTTCCTTTTTTGTCTTGCTCACTTTGTCTCTAGCTCTCTCTCTCTCACAATCTCTTTCTCCCCTCTCTTTCTCTTTTCGTCTCTTGCTCTCTCTCCCTTGCTCACTCATTCTTTTACTTTGACTCTCTTACTTAATCTCTCTCGCTCCCCTAGCCATTGCTTTCCCTCCCACTCTCTCTCCCTCCCTCCATCTTGCTCTCTCTTACTCTCGCTCCCTCTCTTTCTCTCTTTTTAATTGTATCTCTCTATCTCCCTTTCGTCCCTCTCTCTTTTGTTCTTGCTCTTACTCTCTCTTGCTCTTGCTCTCGCTCTCTCTTTCCCTCTTTCTCTATCCCTCTCACTCTCTTTCTCGTTCTCTCTCTCTCTCTTTCTCCTCGCTCTCTTTCGCTTTCTCGTTCTTCTTCTATTTTCCTTTCTCTTTATATTTTGTTTTACTTTCTCTCTGGCTCTTTCTCTCTCTCTCTCCCTCTCACTCTCGCTCTCACTCTCTCCTTCCTACTCTCGCTCTCTCGTTCTCTCTCTCTAATTCTCTTTATGTCTCTCGCTCTCTTCTGTCTCCCTCCCTCACTCTCTTTGTCTCTCTCTTTCCCACTTGATCTCTCTCTCCCTTACTCTCAATCTCCTCCTCTCTATATCTCCCTCTTGATTTCTTTATCCATTGCACTCTCTTTATCTCTCTTACCCTTCTTTGTTTTCTCTCTATCTCTTTCTCTCTCTCCATGTCTCTTTATATCTCTTTTTTTCACTCTCTCCTTCCCCTTCCCACTCTCTCTCCTGCCGTACTCTCCCTGTCTCTCTTCCCCTCGTGTTTTCTTCTCTCCCATTCGCTCTCTCTTTTGCTTTCTCTCTTACTCATTCCCTCTCTCTTACCCTTTCTCGATCTCGCTCTCTATACTTCTCTCACTCTCCCTCATTCTCCCTCTCCGTGTCTCTCTCACTCTCTCTCTTTATCTCTCTCACTCCCTCTCTCTTTTACTCTTGCTCTCTCTCACTGTTGCTCGCCCTATGTCTCGCTTTCTCACTCTATCTCTCTCCCTCTCCCTCTTTCCCATGCTCTTCCTCATTTTCTCTCTTTTGGTTTACCTCTGCCTCTCTCGCGCTCACTCTCTCTGCCACTCATTGTCTCTCCATCTCTTTACTACTCTCTCTTTCACTTTCACTCTATCTCTCTCTCTCCCCTTTGCTCTCTTTCTTTCATTCTCTTGCCCCCTTTCTCTCTCCCACACATTGTCTCCTTCCTCTTCCTCTCTCATTGTCTCTCTCTCTCTCTCTTACTTTCTCTTTCACTCTCACTCTCGCTCTTTCTCAGTCCTTCTCTCATGCTCTCTCTCTCTCTTGCTCCCTTTCTTTTTCTCACTCATCTTATATTTTCCTTTCTTCATCTTCTCTTTGTCTTTCTCTTTGGCTCTCTCTCACGCTCTCTTTCTCATTCTCTTCTTTTCGCTGTCACTTCTTCCCACCCCCTTTCTCTCTCCCACACATTCTCTCCTTTATCCTCTTCCTCTCTCATTTTGTCTCTCCCTCACTCTATCTTTTACTCTCACTCTCCTCTCCCTCTTTCTCTCTCATTCTATCTTGCTTTCTCTCTCTCTCGCTCCCTTGCTCTTTCTCACTCATCTTCTATTTGCCTTTCTCTCTGGCTCTCTCTCATGCTCTCTTTCTCATTCTTTCCTTCTCGCTGTCTCCACTTCCTGCTTTCTCCCTTCTCTCTCGTGCTCTCTCATTCTATCTTTATGTCTCTCGTTCTCTCTTTCTCTTTCTCTCCCGCTCTCATCTTTCTCCCTCCTTCTCCCTCTCTAACTTTATTTCTCTCTCTCTCCCCTGCTCTCAATCTCCCCTTCTCTATATCTCCCTCTTCATTTCTTTATCCATAGCTCTCTCACTCTTACTTTCTCTCTCTCCCTCTCCCTCTCTCCATCTCTATCTATGTGTCTCTCTTTCACTCTCTCTCCCTCCCCGTCTCACTCTCCCACCACACTCTGTCTCTTCCCTTATCTCCCATCTCTCTTTATTTACGCTTGCTTTTTCTCATTTTCTCTTTTTGTGGGATAGAGAAAAAACAAAGAGAAGGAGGGAGAGAGAGACAGAGAGACAGCGTGGTCGGATCAAGAGTGAAACGGGAGAGAGAGCGAAAGAGAGGCACATAGAGTGAGATGGAGAGAGGGCAAGAGATAGAGAACAAAAATGAGAGAGTAATGAAGTGACAGAGAAAAGTAAGATGTGGACAAATGTATGATGTGTCCAATACGTGCCATGAAAGAGTCGTGTCCAAGAAAGTACACGACATGGACATGGCTGCTTTCTAGAGTTGTTGTGCCTCATGGATATCTGTCTTTGCTTTGCAGTTCGCTTTATACATGGAAACACCAAATTGTTCATTACATGTCTGGTGGTTGCTATTTTGTATGGTTTACATTCTTGCTTCCCTTTATTGGAATATTGTTTGATCGGGGAAGTTCCTAGTTCGTCCATTTCAAGCTGCCCTTCAAAATGAATATTAGATCACATCTAAATCAAGTTCACATTAAATTGAATATCGGATGATAGTAATCCAATAAATATCCAACTAAAAATCTGATTAGGTACTATATAATTTGATTAAGTATTGTATTTTAATTCTTTTAACTATGAGATTATCTGGGTTTTTGGCACAAGTAGTAGGCACAGCATCTCTGAATGTGATCAATGGCAAGATTCAAATTGGCTCTAGATTAAAATTTGATCCAAGATAGGTGTGCATACATACATTTCAGATTCTTGAATGCATAATTGGAATTTGACACTTTTAAGGGAACTCTTTGTAAGTTTTTTTTTTTTTTTTTTTTTCCTGTGAATGGGCTTTATACTGATCTTATTACTTCTATACGGCCACTCAAACATTGAATTAATGAATATGAATGGAATTAATAGTAAGTTTACTTATATGTACTTGTCATATCACTTTTTGGTCTTAACTTTTTGCTATTCCGTGAGTGCTAGTGTTTAGGGGTTGAAGAGGAACTACTCTTAATTGAAAAGCGTCATAAGCCAAATCCATTTTGGGTAATATTTAATGGGTTAATTCTCAGCAAACATTGGAGGCCACAGGTAACAACAATTTTTTGTCATTGTCTCAGTCAGGAGTACGTAAATGCTTGTGCTTGAATTGTTGCAAGCTTTTGTTTTTCTTGTATTTTCTCCAATCTTATATTATTGTTCACCTTGTTCAGCACTTTGCCACAGCAATGAGAAAGCAAAGGAGGGTGGAGAAAAATGCAGAGTTTGTTAGTGTCTTTATAAATGACAAACAGGTAAAAAAGAGAAAAGAAGTCAGTTCGTTTCATCAGGTTAATGTATGCCTGCATTTTCATATTTCTGCGGTAGACGGTTATTGTAGTAAAAAAGTTTCAATCAGTTTCTCTATTGAAATTCTGGCACTCTTAGTCCTTGAGCCTTCTGGCAAAGTCATCTTGTGTAAGTGATAATTAGGCACATGATAGAATAACTACCTTATAGTAAAGTAGTTTTAATGCATCCTGTACTTTTAAAATTAGAAATTACTTTGAAAGAGTAATTTGTTCAAGTGGGATTTAGAGAAGCTGTATGAACTAATGTTACTGAACTACTGTTCATTCTCATATGCTTATTTATTGCATCCTCTACTGTTAAGCTGTTTCCAGTCATTTTTAAATATTGTTACATTGGAGTGTGTTGTCAGGTACAAAATCTCCATCTAGAGTGAAAGAAGGTAGGAGAAGACAAACTTCAAAATATTTAGCATGGGCCACAGATATGGATCATGTATTATCTCGAGTTTTGATTAATCAAATGAACCTTGGTAACAAATTAATGGCAAATTCACATGGAGAGCTCCTGCCTGGGAGGCTACTGTTAGGGCCTTAGAAGAGGAGGCTGACGTTGTTGTGACCAAGACATATATTCAAAGCTGTCTTAAGACTTGGTATAGATATTACTCAATAATAGGTGATATACTTAGGCGGGTAGGTATTTCCTGGGACTATCAGGGGCATTGGCTAAAAGTGAGCAGTGAATCTTCATGGTATGACTATTGTAATGTGAGTTATTATCTACCTGGTCTGGTTTTATATGGAAAATATGGCAGTTACTACATTTTCCTTCCTGCACCTCTTTTCCTTTATGAAATGATCATCAATTATATTATACTTGTATATAAATCACGGTTCCTGATGGTATACTATTCCTTTGTTGCAGTCATATCCTGATGCAAAGCCATATCGAAAGATTACCATTGAGAACTAGCAAGATATTTGTACCTTGTTTGCACCAGATAGTGACCCTGGAGAGGGTGCTCAGTTGGGTCATACAGAGGAGAGGGTGCTCAGTTGGGTCATACAGAGGAACCTAATGAGGTATCTGACTCAGATGATATTGGTTTAAATCATGATGTTTCTACTTCAGAGGGAGGGAATCAACAAGAAAAATCTAATCCATTTCCGTTTTCAACTTTACCTTCACGGAAGAGGAAACGACGCAGTTTAGATTCAATTAATGCAACCTTAGGACACGTTACCGAAATTCTGGAGAAGTATCTGAAGTTCTTTGCCCCCGGACCTTTGGTGACGATACAAAATGTGCTGCATGAAGTCTTGAAAGTCCCTGGATTAAGTAGGACCCAATTCGTACGAGCTGTTGATCTGCTGATGAATAACCAAAGAAAGTTCGATACCTTTTTAGGCCTCCCTAATGACTTGAAGGTGCAGTAGTAGCTTCTCATGTATCTCGTGGTTTTCAGTTGAACTATCACTGATCTCATTATGAGGTGTGTAGGTGGCCAATGGTCCCCTAAGTCCTCCCCCAAATCTTTCACTCTATTAATTATCTCCTCCCTTAGTTTCTATTTCCTGGATAATGTTTTCTTCCTATCATTGTCTCTAAACCAGATATTTGACTCAAGTATATGGTGCTTGTAATAGCCTTCTCTTCCTTTCCACTCTGGTGGGATAGCAATCATTGGTCATGTCTTGACAGCATGAAACTAAATGTTCTCCTGCTGTTCTAGAATTGTTTCAACTGGTAACAAATATAACCCACACATTACAGATACACAATATTAAGAAAATGCATGACTAAAAGGGGAAAAGGGTCATTGAAATGTCACACATTGATCATCTTAGACATTGATTTGAAAATATTATGGGCAGTCATCTAAATGGTCGGTAAGCTTTATCACACTTTGGTTGTCCTGGACATGTCATTATAGTTATCAATTCCATAAAGCATCTGGTATCATCCGAAAAGATTTCAAATTTCCATAAATGACCAATTCCTAGAATTCAAATTCTCTATAAATAAATCAACAAATACCAATTTGTGGATGGTTACTACATCAAATGAGAAGGTATCAGTAGGTAGGTTTTCAGCTTATAAATATTAATCCAATGATATATTTTTGTTTTGAGTTGTGCATCGAGTAGGTATATTTGTATCAATGATAATACATTATGGATCAAGGTATTAGTATATTCAACCATTTGGTGTTATTTCCCTGTGATCTCTCTCTCTCTCTCTCTCTCTCTCTCTCTCTCTCTCTCTCTCTCTCGCATGCGTGCACGCATTCACATAAACATTCGGATGGCCACAAGGGCATATCCACACGAACATACAATGTGATTTGCAGAAATATTGTTAAATAGTAACTTCAACTTTCTATGGTACATGATATATCTTTTTTGGGAGATCTGACTGCCGGAAAGATCTCTACGGTCAGCGGAGATATTATCCTTAAAAAATGCTTATTCGTGCAAAAGTTATGGAGCTATTGATGTGGAAGTGTTCAATGAAGTTATTCTCTTGTTTTCATCATATAGCAAGGCAAATCAAGGTACTGAAAGTGCCCTTAACAATGTTTTGCAATGTGGATTCATATCAAAAGTTCAAATTTAGGACTTCACAAACATTTTTATTACTTTTAAATATTGGAAATGGAGAAGGGAGAGGGGGTGGAGGAGAAGGGTTATGATTATGACCCTAAAGTTTTATGCTAGGCTTGATTCCAAATAAATGTTTGTATAATTTAGAACCCATTTTTAGACTCCAAGGTTCTGGTTACATACATTTGAACAACAGCATATCACTCAGTTCAGTTTTTTCCTTTTCTTTTCCCCTTTCTCAATTCAATTCAATATTGCACTACACAAATGCAAACTTATGGATTTTGGAAAATTGAGAAGCAGACATCATATCATGTCATCAGAACCCCGTCCCCCCACAGTACACACACAAAGATAGATCCACACACGAGGCACGCACATGCACACCTATGTGAAAACACATACATCCTTTGGAAAATTGACTAGTTTGATTTATGCCATGGCCCCAATAAGTTTCTAGTACTCAGGAGACTCTTCATAACACCGGAACATGCTATGCATACTTCTGTAAATGATTTCTTTCATTGAATGAAATGTTATACATACAAAGTACACATTTTAAGGAGAAATTTTTGTATTGGGGAAATGAAAACGAAGTACACAGAGAATTAGAACAAAAAATTTACCTTGCACCTGGTAGTTTGAGCCATAATCAGTATAGCCTTTCAGCTTCAAAAAGTATTAAAGTGTTCCCGAGAGATTTACTCCATTATCACATTGCCTCCATCCAGGTTATGTGATCAAATGTCACAAAAATAAGACAACAATAAAACTAAAAATAAAATAAAAAATAACAAAACAAAAATAATTTCTAAAAAATGGGCTTGCTCTATTGCCACCATCAATGTCTATTATCTCTTCCTAATCGTAGATCCACTAGCATCAACTTTGTTATCCCGGATGTCAAAAAATCACTTTACAAATCAATAATCAAACTCATTTTCACGCTTATATTCAAAATTCTTTGTTTCTTCTATTATAAAATTTGATTTTTTCCTTATAAATCATTTCAAACTTGAAATTTTAATAACTTGGGGCTTTGATTTTGTCGATAAGTCACCGTATCTTTCTTTTTATGCTAAAACTTGAAATCATTTGCTTCTTATATTGTAGAAGTTGACTTATTTATCTTTTATATTGGTCTCAACTTTGAAATTTTCATAATTCAGAGTTTTTGTCGATATTAAGAAACTTGGCCAAAAAAAAGGAGGTAGTAATGCCCAACTTCTATTTATCTTTCATATATTTTTAAGTTTCTAACTTTTAATTTGATGATTTTATCTTTTAGAGATTTTTGACTCCCCTAAAAGGTAAATGTGATTATCTTAGTAAACCTTAGGGGGTTCTTTTACAAATTTTTCACTAGGGTGAAGTGATGATTTTGAGTTGATTCTCAAGACGGAAAAATATTTTTTCTCTAAAATTTGTCAAACTGGTGTTGCCAACATTGATTTGAAAACATTATGTGCCATTATCTAAATTGATCATAACATTTATGTAATAAAAAAATATAATAACACCGAAAATATTATGTGCTATATCATAATATTTATGTTAAAAAAAAAAAATATATCGCCATGCTCATGATCTTTTTTTTACTTGGCCATTGGTATCTAGGTTACCAGAATAATCCGGTTCAAACATTTGAGCTTCAATTTTAAGGACCATCTCTCCTAACGTTTGTTTTTTCATTCAAAAAATTCAAACTCGAGGACTAAGAGATTTTAGTGCTTTGTCATTGTACCCACATGATGTTGGTGTGCTCATGGCTGGTTAACAAACCAACTTGTAATATTTAATAAATCAATGTTTAAAACCAATATGCAATGGTATGTTCACTTGTACATACCTTATAGGTATTATTATGGAGATTTCTACTCACCATAAAACGTTTGGTTTGCTAGAATATCATCCAATTGTTAATGATACACTTGCACTCATTGTCACATTCTCTGATAAAAAGATTTTATCTCGGATCATTGGTACAAGTAACAAGGATGAGAAGAAATCGATCCAATGTCTAGATTCGAATCGAATGGCTCCATTGGGAAGCCTTGGATATTCATCCGGAGGAGGCATGACACATTCGTCGCCATTGAAAGAAATTTTCCTTGGAAAGCCCCGCCCTTCAAGAAAAGTGAAAATCCCTACATCTTTATGCAGTAACATCTCTGTTAGACATGTGCCCGGCCCGGTTTCGGCTCGAAACCGACCTGAAAAAAGCCTGGCCCCAAGAACCGAACCGATGCTATAGTAACCAGCCAGCCCGAACCGGGTACTGTAGCGGGCCGGGCCGGTTCACAAAATTTTGGAATCGGGAACCGGCCTGGGCACAGAACCGACACTGAACCGGCCCAGCCGGTTGCAACGGTTCCAATTTTTTTAAAATTTTTGAATTTTGTCCAAATTTATCCCTCCCAACAGCTATAAAACGGCTGATTTTGAGATTATTTTAATCCATCAGGTCAAAAAATTTTCTATAAATACCTTATACCCCATTTCCAAAATCTTCATAACAAAATATCTCTCTCTTTCTGTTGAGTAATGCCTACGTGGGGCTATTTAAATTTAAAAAAAAAAGGGGTAATGGGTAGTTACCCATTACCCCACTTTCCCCTAATTTTACTCTAAAAAATAACTCCCACGGGAGTTATGATTCACAAAAAGAAAAATATTATTTTTTCTATGAAATAGAACATCAAGAGAGATGATGATCAAGAGGGATTGATTCCGATCAATGCACAAATCACCGGATTAAGGGTTGGATCGTTGTGGTATCGTGTTAATAGTTCGTCTTACGTAACTATCATCCCGATTGCGAGTTGCTGTAGTTCCAAGTTTGCGGTTTCCGAAATTATTCGAATCACCGATTAAGGTACACCGTAAACTCGATTTCTTATGATTCTGAAAAATGTTAATTATTGCTTCCGTTGCGTGATTGAGTCACCATAATCTAACATTGGTATCAGAGCCAGGTTAGATATATTTCTAAATAATTTTTTGGAATTTAATTTGGGTATAAAAATATAGGGTATAAAATTTGAGGTTCGGATCACGAATGAATTTCGTGAATCCGATTATACCACTGTGTTACCCAACTCACGTAGAACACGAAAATAATTTTTTCGTAATTTTCTGAGCACGATAGGGTTAAGAAAATTCCGGTTGAAGCATTCGGCTGTGAATAGTGACCGAACCCTTCAACCCCAGATTTGGCGAGTTTTAGGTCAAATCAGAGCATGAAAATGGTAGATCTATGTTTGTCTCTGTAGATCTACATTTTGACATATATATTGCATGTTGTTTATATCGAAAATTGGGTTTTCGGAAAACCGGGTCGAAAAACTCAGTTGCAGACCCGTCGGGTAAGGAAGATGAGCTCCAGACCCGCGGGTGCGTGCTTCACACGCACCCAGAAATGCGTCACACGGGCGCGTGCACATCACGCGCGAGTAAGGAGCGTGAGCGGTCCGGAACCGGGTGCGGGGGTCGGGGCGGGTCGGGCCGGTCAAGCATCGACCCACGACCCGACACGTGTCGGGTCTAACCCGACCCGTTAACCACAGTCGGGTCACCCTGACCCGTTTGACCGACCCGCTGACTTGGCTCCGCGCGTGAGAGCGCGTGAGAACGCGCCGAGACTGGGCGCGCGTGAGACACGCGCCCCGCGTGAGCCGAGCCACGACAGGCGCGTGGCAGCGCGTGAAGAGCTCACCGCACGTCTGGCACGTGATCCAGGCTCCTGCCAGCCCGTGAAGGCGCATGGCAGGGCCTGCAGACGCGCCGCCGGTGCGTGGCGGCATGTGGGGACCTCGGCGGCGCGTCAGGTCGTCCAAAATTGATTTTTTCAATTTTTTTTTTGGGTCCTATGAGGAAATTTGTGACTATTTGTGGGATTTTGTGCGCCGAATTAAAGTCCGGATAAAGAGATGAGATCCCGGGTTGTGGTGTATGGTGTCCGTTGACTCATATGCTTACTTTGGGATCAATACTCGATTCATTTTGGATTGTTAATTCGTAGGGTGTACGAAATTGTGAAAATAAGTATTATTAGTCACTGACGTCTCTTTTTCTGTGTGACAGAGACATGTCTGTTACGAAAACTGTCGTACTAGATCTCGTTAAGGGAGATAAACTGAACGGTGATAATTATGATATTTGGCACCGAAAGGTTCAGTTTGTCTTCGAGGAACAAGAACTCGGAGAAGTTCTTAAGAACGAGATGGTGGACCCCGGGGAGGGTTCCACGGCACAAGCACGACGGGATTAAGAGGTGTATCATGCTTGGAAAAAGAAGGATAGCCAAGCGAGGGTGATCCTTCTTAGCTGCATGCATGATGAGCTGATTCCGATTTACGAGCAGTATCCTACTGCATAGTCGATCTGGCATGCTCTAAGAGAGCAATATGGCGCCCCGTTAGCTCCTAAGTTGAGGATGCTGACCTATAAGTTCATCACTTATAAGAAGAGGCACGATCATACAATGAAACAGCATTTAATGCACATGTCGAGTATGATCGCCTCTCTAAAGAATATGGGAGAGCCGATGTCTAAAAGCTTCAGGTACTGGGTGTGATCCAGTCCTTGCCTGACTCCTGGGATGTGGTTAAAACCTATCTCACGCACACTGAGAGTATTCATACTTTCATAGACGTGAGTAGGCACTGTGAGCTCGAGGAGGAGTGTCAGGAGGTGGCTAGGTCTTCTTCTGCTCATGCTAATTTTGCGGAGTCGAGTAAGGGCTCCCGGGGTTTAAAGCGCAAGTGGCACAAGCATGAGAAGAAGGCCAAGGGCCAAGGCAAGAAGAAGCAACCTGCCAAGACCGACGACAAAGGACAGAAGCGCAAGAAGAAGGAGCTCGATAAGCGCAAAGTCCAATGCTATGTTTGTGGCAAGCTTGGGTATTTCGCACGCGAGTGTGGCGAGCGAAAGGTATGTCCTTCTTCTTTACATGGTTTGAGTTACGTGTCATCTAGTGTGATGCTCATTAACTCTTCTCCTTTGTGGATTGTAGATTCAGGAGCCACGGACCATGTAGCTCGAGACAGGAGCGCATACGTGGAGTTCCGCCGTTTAAGTCCCCAGGCGAGGAGGCTGTACGTGGGGAATGGAGCATTCGTGGAAGTGAAAGGAATTGGCACTTGCAAACTATTGCTACGAAGTGACCAAGTTTTATATTTTCATGATATTTTGTATGCTCTTGAGATTAGGCAGAATCTAGTATCTGTCCGATGTTTGGATTTGTTAGGATATTCAGTGTTGTTGGGAAACTCTAGAGTTTCCATTACTTATGACAGTTCTTTAATTTGTTCCGGTTTGGTCCATGAGGGACTTTATGTACTGGATATGATTTCATCTTATGAGATTTATTCTTCTTCTACTATTGCTTTTGCATCAGATAGTGTAGTAGATGATGTGAATGTATGGCATAGTAGGCTTGGCCACATAGGGCAAGAGAGGATGGCCCGGTTAGCTACGAATGGCCTGCTGGGCCCGCTAACCAAGGTCCAGTTGCCCATATGTGAGTTTTGTCTTGCGGGCAAAGCCACTAGAAAACCATTTGGGAAAGCAATGAGAGCTGAAACTCCATTGCAATTGGTCCATTCCGATATTTGCGGACCCATGAATATGAGAGCTCAAAACGGAGCCACGTATTTTATTACGTTTATAGATGATTACACGCGTTTCGGTTACGTCTACCTGATCTCACACAAGTCTGAGGCACTAGAATGCTTCAGGAGGTTTATCAGTGAGGTTGAAAATCAGCTAGACTTGAGGGTGAAAACTCTCAGAACCGATAGGGGGTGCGAGTATCTGTCTGAGCAATTTAAAGAGCTGTGTTCCGATAGAGGTATTACGAGACAGTTAACTATTCCTGCTACTCCTCAATAGAACGGAGTAGCCGAGAGAAGGAATAGGACTCTGTTGGAGATGGTGAGGTCGATGATGGCACAAACCAACCTACCTATCTCCCATTGGGGGGATGCGTTGTTGACTGCGGCCTACGTCCTTAACCGTGTTCTGACAAAGTCTGTAGTTAGCACCCCATACGAGCTTTGGACAGGGAGACAGCCTGACCTTAGCCACTTGAGGCCATGGGGTTGCGCTGCGTATGTTCGTGATTCCTCGCATCAGTACGACAAGTTAGGCCCGCGAGGAAAGAAGTGTATCTTTATTAGATATTCTGAACAATCCAAAGGATATGTGTTCCTAGGAGAACATACGGACGGTACTGTCACCGAGATAGAGTCTCGTGATATCACAATTCTCGAGAGTGATTTCCCTAAAAGAGGAGAAATCGATCGAGATCTCACCTTTTACGAGATGGATGAGCCTAGTGGCTCAACCGAACCCAGTGACGAGATTCAAGAGCCGATTATGGATCTTGATCCTAGTGGGAGCAATCCATCTCAAGGTGTGGGACCTCTCTCTCCTCGAAGGAGTAGTCGGGGACAAGTGCCACGTCGCCGTTTCCCGATTGAGGATGAGATCCTCATTGTGACTCCTGAGGACGATGAAGAGCCAAGGACTGCACAGGAGGCTCTTGAGGGTTCAGCAAAGGACCAATGGTTACAGGCCATGCATGAGGAAATGGAATCAATGAGAGTCAACGAAGTCTGGGAGCTAGTTGACTTACCTGAGGAAAGAAAGGCCATTGGAAACAAGTGGGTTTTCAAAATTAAAAGAAAGGCCGACGGATCGATTGAGAGGTATAAGGCCCGTCTGGTAGCCAAGGGTTACACGCAGACCAAGGGCATTGACTACGAGGAGACTTTCTCTCCAGTAGTCAAATTTACTTCGATCCATTTACTTTTGGCGATTGTCGCTAGTATGGATCTTGAGTTACACCAGATGGACGTTAAGACCGCTTTTCTTAACGGGAGCCTGGATGAGGAGATCTACATGGAACAGCCCCCTGGGTTTGTTCTGGTAGGTCAAGAGGACAAGGTCTGTCAACTTCGGAAGTCGATATATGGTCTAAAGCAATCATCCAGGCGGTGGTACCTAAGATTTCACGAGGAGGTTATATCTTACGGTTTTACGATGATTAAGGAGGATCATTGTGTCTATTTGATTGGTTTTGATAACTCTTTTGTGATTCTGTCGTTGTATGTGGATGACATAATGTTGGCTGGGAACAACATTAAGTATTTAAAGACCATCAAAGCATGGTTGTCATCCAGTTTCGACATGAAAGACATGAGTGAAGCTAAATTCATCCTTGGAGTTAAGATCCAGAGGGATCGCTCGAGAAAGATGTTGGCTCTTTCACAAGAGACCTACATTAAGAAAATTCTCGAGCGTTTTGGGATGAATGATTGTAATCCCATAGATACTCCGATCGCCAAAGGTGAAGGCCTGAGCCTGGACATGTGTCCGAAAACTCAGGAAGAAGTAAGGGAAATGAGTAAAGTACCTTATTCCAGTGCAGTGGGAAGTTTGATGTACGCAATGTTGTGTACTAAACCGGACATTTGTTATGCAGTTGGTCTGGTGAGCAGATATCAGGCAAATCCTGGAAGGGGTCACTGGAGAGCAGTGAAAAGGATTTTCCGATATCTAAAAGGAACTGCAAACTTCTCCTTGAGTTACGGAGGAGGCGATTTGCGCGTTGTGGGCTATTCGGACGCCGACTGAGGAGGTGATTTGGATAAACGCAAATCGACGTCAGGTTTTACTTTCTTGCTCAATGGCGGAGCTATCTCTTGGAGCAGTAAGAAGCAAACCTGTGTTGCTCTATCTACGATGGAGGCTGAGTTCGTGGCGTGCTCAGTTGCAATTCAGGAAAGTGTTTGGCTCCGGAGACTACTGAATGACTTAGGGATTGTAGTGGATAGTGGGAGACCTGTAATGATTTATTGTGATAATCAGGCCGCTATCGCTTACACTCGAGACCCTAAGTTTCATAGTAGGACTAAACACATCGACACCAGATACCATTATGTTAGAGACATCATCGAGAAGGATGAAGTGACCGTCAAGTACATTTCGACACACAGCATGGTGGCTGACCCCTTCACCAAACCCATCACTAGAGACTCTTTTTTTGGGCATAGAGAGTTATTGGGTTTGAATATCTACTGACATTTCTCAGTTTGTACTTAATGATGACGTTGATGCTTATTGATTATATATATATATGATTATAGTGCATTATTCAGTCACTTTTGTATTATATTTTCCATTAATGCACTTATTTTTAATTATCATATATATGTTCTGTTTGTGATAATAGATATGTCGGGCAGGCGAGATCGACTCTCTCACACGAGTGACCACCTCCGGCTCTGAGTGAGCGGGGATGAGACGGTTTCTAACTGTAAGAGGTTTTGAGAGTGGCCCTGCTAGAACATAAGTCGCCCTGATACGTGTTCAGGATGAGGTCATATGCGATATGACCGACATGGAAGTACCCACATCCATGTTGCCTGTGAGAAGCCAGGTTTGAGATATCGGATATCACCTGTAATTTGTGATATTGTCTCATAGGTACTCTTTTTGAGATCTTTAGGTAAAGTCTTATGTGTAGACTGTGTCCTCGTACCTGCACAGTGTTAGAGAAATCTGACATATGCCCTTCTGAGAGATGGGGGAGTAACACTATGGCACGTGTTTTCATACCACGTGTGAAAAGACGACTTGGGATAGTGGGAGCTATATTACTTGAGACAATAATTTAAAACTTATCCCTAAGCCCCGCTGTGTGAGATTCGAGATCCATTGGGTGGGATCTCTTATGCCCTTATTACTTTCGGCTGTCTCTTGAGATCATGATTCAGTGTTTGCTATTTTAGTCTGTTTACCAATGGCCCGCAAGATAAATTGAGGTCTGAGGGACAGGTTTAGGAAAGCAGCCGAATTGAGATCGATAGATTCGAGTTTGGGAAAATGAAGACCAATTGACATTGCATTGTTATGTTGTATTCACCGACCGGTCTTTTATGTTCATCCATGTAGGGATTTGAACATGATAGCGAATACATAGTCGAGTGATAGCTGGGGATTACTTTCGGTGAGAAAAGTAACTCGATGAATGTAATTAGTCTTGGATCTGGGGTACGACGAGCTTTCTTATGATATTAACGGTGACTACTCGATCATCTTAACAGGTGTGTCGAGGAGTTTTTGTTTGCAGGTGTACTCGCTAGTCGCACGACGTCCAACCTTGTATGAAAACCCTGTAGGGTGATATGGTGGATTGCATGAGTTGTGATCTCATGACGAAAATAAAATGCCCTCGTGTGCAAGTGGGAGATGTTGAGTAATGCCCACGTGGGGCTATTTAAATTTCAAAAAAAAAGGGGTAATGGGTAGTTACCCATTACCCCACTCTCCCCTAATTTTACTCTAAAAAATAACTCCTACGGGAGTTATGATTCACATAAAGAAAAACATTATTGTAGTAACATTAGATAGATATCAAGAATTAAAAAATGGTATAATTACACAATTTATGACTAGTGATTGTAAATTTTCATTAATTTCGGATAGTTGGAAAAATAAACATAAAAAAGAATATTATATTGTGTAACATGTCATTTGATAAATAATTCATGGTATTTAGAAAAAAGAATTTTAGCTTTTCAGTGTTGGGAGTTTCCACATTCCGGTGCATATATAGTTAGAATAATTTCAAATATTATTTATAACTATGGAATAAGTGATAGAATTTTTTCTATTTCATATGATAATGTTTCGGCTAATATTACTGCGGTTACTAGTTTAAAAAATTCTTTAAACACAAATTTAAATGGAACTTTTTTTCATATTAGATGTGCATACCATATAATTAATTTATGTGTTAAGAATGATTTAACAATGAGAGAACTATTTTTAAAATCTATTCGCGATTTAATTCATCAAATAAGAAATTTTTCTACAAAAACTCAAGAAATTAGACAATTATATTTGTTATATAATAAAAAATATAAAAAATTTAAAATGGAATGTGACAATAGGTGGAATTTAACATATGACATGTTACAAGGTGTACTTTCTTTTAAAATTATTTTAATTGAATTTACAAATTCAAATTACGAATATAGTTTTATTGATAATAATACTTTCGATTTTGTGTTTACATTTACTAAATTATTGAAAAATTTTTATTTATGAATTTATTTTTCAGATATTATTATCTAACTATTCATTTAGTGTTATCAAATTTTTGTAAAATTATTTATGTATTTAATAAATTTGAAAATGAAGAAAAATTTGGTGAAATTGTTATTTCTATGAAAACAAAATTTTTAAAATATTATGAAAAAATTACAATTTTATATTTAGTTGCAAGTGTATTAGATCCACATGTTAAAGTTGAAGGTGCTGAAATGTTAATAGATTGTTTTGCATAAACTTTTCCATCAGAAGCGTCTATTAACCCACATTTTTTAAAACAACAAACTCTCATACTTTACAAACAATATTTGAACCATATGAAAAAGAAAAAAATAATTTAAATACTAATAATGTAGGTAGTAGTAGTAGTAATAACACTCAATTATTTTTATTTTCATTTAATCCTTTACACATATTAGGAAAAAAATAAAGAATTTCGACATAATCATTTAATAAATTATTTTTATATAAACAAACACCTAAATTAGAAGGTTTTGATAATACAGATTTATATGATATATTAGGTTGGTGGAAAAATAATGTATCGTATTATCCAATTTTGGCCCAAGTGACTAAAAATGTACTAACCATTCCGGTATTCACAGTATCATCGAAAAGTGTTTTTAGTGCAGGTGGTCGAGTGTTAACCGAAAAATGTACAAATTTAGTGGATGACACTTTATAAATCTTAATTTGCATTAAAGATTGGAAGGATGGAGAAAAAAGAATGCAAGGAATCATGAATGTCTCGGAAGATGATGAACAAGAAGTAGAAGAAGAAGAAGAAGAAGAAAAAGAATAATGTAACAAAAAAAAATCAAAATGATGTAAAAATCAAAATAATGTAACAAAACAAATTAGTGGATTTTAAAATCCAAGTGATGAGTTTGGTAGTAAACGTATACCGAATTTGGTAGAACCACTCTAAAAATTTTGTGTCTCTAATTTTTAATTTATTTTTTTATAAAATATGAATTAAAAAAAAAATAAATCATTACAAGAAAATAAAAAACAAAACAACAATAAAGTTATAAAAATAGAGTTACAAAAATAAAATAGAATTAAAAAATAGAGTTACAAAAAAAATAAAAAAGGGCAATAGAAAAAAAAAAATAAAAATCCGGGCCGAACTGGGCCCGGCGGTTCCGGTTCAATAGGCCGGGCTGGGCCCGGCCTGGCCCGGTTACATGTCTAATCTATGTTTGTGCATTTCTATCAAATTTGAAACTATTTGAATTTAGTTGAAATAATGTGTTGGAGGAAAAATGTAATTTTTATCAAATGACCCTTAAAAAAATAAAAATAAATAATTATTTAAAGGTCAAAGATATGGCACGGCACTTGGGGCACTTGGGGCACTTGGGCATTAGAAAATAAGTGCCAATTCAATTATTTATTATTTTATTCAAAAACACAAATTTGAAAATTAAATAAATTGATATCTTTTAATTAAAATGTCATTTTCTAATAATCAAGTGAAGGCTCTTGAATAAACATATGGTTTTTTTTTTAAATAAAAAAGACATATTCATCATGCCCTTTAAATGAAGGGATATCTTATAATTGCAAGCCTTTATTTTTTATAAATACTCTCTCTTACCATTGGGAAAACTTACTTCAAAATTTTATATCATTAGCAAAAAAAAAAAAAAAATCTTCATTTTCTGATTTTTTTTTTGTTTTTTTTTTGTTCTCGAGAGAAATTTAAGATTTTGTTGTCTCAAATTTCTGTTTCAACTTGCATATTCTGAAAGAATTTGTCGTCAATCCAGCCAGTAACATAGTGGGGGTATAATTTTCTTAAGGATAGTAATTATTTCACGTGCAAGTCCCTTCAAATTTTGCATTTTCGAAATCCTTCAAATTTTCCCATCATGTGGCACTATAGGGCATATTGCTCCAGAGTACCTCCCCTCTAGAAAATCATGTTTTTGGGTATGGGGTGATGCTCCTTGAACTCGTCACTGGGTAGTGGCTATGACATGGAGGATGCTATTGTCATGAATAAATCATCACTTGATCTTGGTTTTGGCAATTACGTTGTTATGAAAAGGTAAAAATTTGCATTGATTGTTATTCCTCATGGTTGTAATTAGATTCAATTGAATTTAAACAGCCTTGTTTGATTTGTAACACAAGTATTGTTATGGTTTCTCCCTTGAACAGAGTTACTGCATACAATCAATAATATAATAATAGAACAAGAGACAGAATTGTTAGGCCCAATAGAGTTGGATATGATGCAGAAAGGATGTAGGTAAATAATTAGTATTATTCGTGTTAAACGTATGGTCATATTCCTCCAAGCCTGGAAATACTTCCCTAGTTATTGGTGCAAGGCTTGTCTATATAAAACCATTTCCAGAGCCCAAAGCCTACAGCAGCAGGAAACTCATGCATTATGCTGCCCTTATATGCTGGATCTTCTCTTATTTGATAATTTTTTGGCTGTTTTGTTGCATTTTGGATTTCTAATTTTGTAGACATTGGACGATGATGGATTGGCTTCCCCTAGTGAAATAATTAGATCAAAAGGCATATATATCAATAGAGAGTCTCCTATCAATGCGAAAGAAACTATTTCAAATCCCATGGCATTGCTAGACACATCAGTCGATTGCAGTTTTGTTAAGATATTACGTAATTTTACTTCTATGCTATGTTTTTTAGCGACTTTACCACTTGTAGTGCATATAAGCCTTGTAGGCTTACATACAAGTGTCCTGAAGGGAAGACAAGTGTAGTAGATAGAGTCGCTCTCTCTGCTCATCCAGAAAAAGGCTTATGCATTAAACTTATAATTCGCCATACTCGTAGACCAAAGGCTAGTGTTTTTTTATTCTTTTATATATGTATGTATTAATATTTTATTTATCCATATATGTATGGACCGGATATATTGTAGTTCTCATGGCCTCATTCCAGTTGACCTATCAGGTGGTGATAAATTCCGCAGCAGACATGGACAAAAAGGTGTTTGTGGAGCAATAACTCAACAGGAAGATTTCCTATTTTCTGATCGTGGTATTTGCCATGATTTGATTATGAATTCTCATGGATTTCCTAGGTATGCATTGTTAAATATAGTTTGTAATATGTAATGGGTATTTGTCCCACATTGAAAAGTTGAAGAGAATGTGATGGGTATATAACCCATCAAATTTGAAACCATTTGAATTTGGTTAAAATGGTGTGTTGGAGGGAAAATAAATTTGACTATTTGAGAATTAAGGAAGTTAATACCCCATTTGATGTTTCTAACAAACTGATAGAAAATTCAGGAAGGTCCATAAGTCAATTAGACTATGCTAGTGCAATTGGTAGTTTGATGTATACTATGCATTGCACTAGGCCTGATATTGCTTTTGCAGTATGTAAACTTTCAAGATTTATACATAATCCCAGTGCAGATCATTGGAGAGCCATTGGAAGGGTTCTTGGCTATCTTAAAAGAACCAAAATTTTTGGATTATTTTATAACAAATTCCCTTCGGTACTAGAAGGTTACACTGATGCTAGTTGGATAACTAGTGTTAGCGATAACAAATCGACGTCTAGTTGGATATTTAAACTTGGTGGAGGAGAAATTTCTTGGGCCTCTAAGAAACAGACGTGTATTACTCATTCGACTATGGAGTCAGAATTTGTTGCATTAGCAGGAGCTGGTAAAGAGGCAGAATGGCTAAGAAACTTATTGATAGAAATAGAGTTGTGGCCACAACCAATGCCAGCGGTCTCTTTACACTGTGACAGCGAAGCAACTATGTCTAGGGCATTCAACAAAATTTACAATGGGAAATCTAGACATATTGCTTTAAGACATGAATATGTTAGACAATTGATTTCTGATGGTATCATCACAGTTGTCTATGTGAGATCTAGTAGTAATCTTGCTGACCCACTGACCAAAGGACTTTCGAGAGATAGAATCAAAATTACTACAAATGAAATGAGTTTAAAGCAATTATAATTTATCACCGGTAACAGGAACCTTACCTTTCTTATTGTTGCAATTCTAAAGGTTTAAAAGATAGCAACAAGTTACTCTAGTGATAGACAGCAAACATTGGAATATTAATGCTTAAGAAAAGGAGGGTGAATAATAATTATTCTTAATGGAGTTTTGTTCGGTTAAAGAGTAAGGAAAATCCAAATCTGAGATTTTCAAACTTCACCTATATAATCACGAGAAGTGGTGCCGCTTCTAATAAAGTTTGGGAATAAAACTTTATAAGTGTTTATGAATTCAGGAGGTAGCACACGGCCATATTATGGTGCTAAAGATCGCGGTGAACGTATTAGAGCTTTGTAAAGAATTATGAGTATTAAATTTTCTGATCTTGTCATGAGAAATTAAGGTTTAATAATTACTCACCTTGAATTTCGACAAGATTTTGAAAATATTATACTACCCTTTAGGTTTAAGTCGAGAGACACCTATTGCGGAGATAATTCCAAAAAGAAATTGTATTGCTAATGGATATTACAAACTAAGTGGGGGACTGTTAAATATAGTTTGTAATATGTAATTAGCATTTGTCCCACATTGAAAAGTTGAAGAGAATGTGATGGGTATATAACCCATCAAATTTGAAATCATTTGAATTTGATTAAAATGGTGTGTTGGAGGGAAAATAAATTTTCAATAATAAAATAAATAAATAAATAAATAAATAATTAATTAATTATTTATTTAATGGTCAAGGGCACTTGGGTCTTAGGCATTAGAAAATAAGTATTTTCGGTTATTTAATTTTTATTTAAAAGACATAATTTGGAAATTAAATAAATTGATGTCTTTTAATTAAAATGTTAACCAAGTGATGCCTATTGAATAAACCGTTGTTATTTTAAATTCAAAAGAACATATTCATTATGACCTTTGAATGAAAGGATTTCTCATTATTGCAATCCTTCATATTCTATAAATATTCCCTCTCACCATTATGGAATGCTCTTCTTTTTTCCTTTTAGATTTTCTATCATTGGCAATTTTCGTGCACTAAAACAAAGGGGCTCTATTTCGTTCTTGGGAGAAATTTGAAATTTTGCTGTCTCAAATTTCTGTTTTCGATTTGCATATCCTGAAGGAGTTTGCCATCAACCCAGCCAGCAATATAGTGGGGACATAATTTCCTTAAGGACAATGATTATTTCACGTGCAAGTCTTTTCATTTTGTTTATCTCAAAGTCATTTTCAATATTTTCTAACATGCATTACCATGTTATCATCTTCTTTTTCATGGTATTAATCCCTCTACTATTTTTGATTCTCGACATTGAAGATAAGCTAAAAAAATTGGGCTCAATTTTTGTTGTAGAAGTGCATGCAGAAATAATGTATAATAATGTAGCTTACAGCTTACTGGTCCTGGCTTTGGGGTCGAGTCCATGGGTGAGAAATAGAAAACTCAGCCTGGGAGGAAATACCACCATGAGTTTTGTTTGTGTTCCTGCGCATGTGCCGTTGACCT
Source organism: Dillenia suffruticosa (assembly GCA_033439265.1). Taxonomy (NCBI): domain Eukaryota; kingdom Viridiplantae; phylum Streptophyta; class Magnoliopsida; order Dilleniales; family Dilleniaceae; genus Dillenia; species Dillenia suffruticosa. Next base: position 15,968,006 of record JAVTVX010000012.1, on the reverse strand, counting down.
ATTTTGACAAAGGTTTAAGGTCTTGTTGGAGAGAACCCTCTAATCTGAAGTTGACCATCTATTTAATTAGAGTGAGCCTTAACAACTATTGCGAAAGACTTGGACAAGAGTGTAGATTCTTCTCAACTCTAAGAACAATGTTATTTACTAATCCTATCACTAGGAAACAGAAAATTGAGAGGATTACACTACTTTTATTAGAATCTGAATTTCAAAAGAAACATGTCCTAACCCGAAAATTTAAAAAAGAAAAAAAGAAAATTTTTGAAACTGTTACTTCCTCTGCTAACTATCTGCTCTTTCCATGTCACAATCTGTTGTAGACTTGGCCATAGCAAAATCTACTTTAACATTTTCTTCCTTAGGAGGGTGACTAGAGCTTTTGAACATGGAAGTTTCTCTTGTTAAACTTTTAATAATAGATTGAGGATTAAGTGTCTATAAGATGTCATGTGTAGTTCTTACAAATATAAATCAACCACAAATTAAACCTAATTTTTACATGGAAAATTCCTCGATTTGAGGGCAAAAACCATGGGATAGGACTTGATCCAGGAAATCTTCCACAATAAAAATAATGTGGTTACACAGCCTTCTGAGAACCTAGAAAATATCAACCTAGATATCACATTTTTGGATTCCACAATAGCATCACTGAGCACAAATGAGTGACTCACATGGATTTTGGTAATAAAAAGGGCATAGGTTAGTCATTGTTTTATTGCATTTGTGTATGTCATTCACGGAAAAAAGACAGTAGCACACATACACGTACATTTTTTGGGATTTTTTTCCTTTCATTTTTTTTTTTTTGTCTTTTTTGGGTGTCTACTAATTGGGATAAATTTAGCAGATATTTCTTCTAATGCAATGTGGGATACAAAATCATTGAAAAGCTTCATTGGCCCTAAAAAACACTCTCACTAGAAAAGTAGGAAATAAAAAAGAAACTGAGAAGGGAAAGTAACAGTAAAGGATAAATGGTGGAGAATCTTAATTATTTAGTCAGAAAGAAGCCTAGAATTTTACATTCAAAAGCTTAATCCTTTGAGTTGTTAACTGAGTGCTCCTAGAATTAATATTGTGGAGCATAGAACTGAGGAAAATGATATACAAGGGATCTCAACACAAGATTATACCATGGAGTGTGCATTTGTTTTGAAAATGCTCAATGTATATACCTATGGTTTTCCTGCCTATGGAGCAGTTTCATTTTGTATAGTATAAATATTGTTTAGTAATGTTTTCTTTATTTGATAATTTGGTCATCTTCTTCTACTTTACTCACTTTTTATTTGATAATTTTATAATTGACTTGTATGTGCATCCAATATGTTTCAAGCAAACATGGCTGAATAACTCCCGAGTTCTGTATAGTAAGAATTTTCTTTATTATGCCTAAATAATTTGAGGATCTTATGAGTTTTGGTAAATTAGCTTAACTATTGAGGACAATTCTGGAAGTTTAGTATGGTCATAAAATACAGCGACAATTGGTGCCCGTAGATATGCATCCAATAAAAAATAAAATTAAGAAATTGTTGTAGCCGGTTAGTGTTTTATCATTGAAAAGATATGCAATTCTAATTCTTCTCTCTCCTGACTTTTTAATAATGCGCAACTGAGCTCGCCTTATTAAATTTTTCGTGCCGAATTCTTTGTTTGCCCAGAACATTCATCCAAGGTTTTAGGGCTTTGTCAAAGACACCAAATTGACAATGCTGAAATGTTATCCCAAATTCAGCAGCCTTTCCATTTTCAAATTCTAGTCTTCAGACCAAGATAGTTCTGATTTGTATACCTTCCATGATTTCAACCATGCAAAAATGGGCCATAAACTATCCGTGTGAAGCAATTTCTGTACTCCATGTAGGATGCTCTACGGAGAATTACCAATGATATTGTGGTAGTTTGAAAATGAAAACGTGATGTGATTGGGAATCATGAGGATTTCGAAGTGCTTAAACAACAGCTAGAGTGCTGTTTATGGTGCAAAACTCATTGCTTGATTTATTTTGGGGCTCTATGTAGTTATTTTTTTAGTTAGAAACTATATTGTAATTTCGTTGATATAAACATAATATATATATTGAAATCATTAGGTTTTCCAGCTAATTACATGCTATTTTGTTATTTTCTAGAGATTTAGCCTTTTTTTTTTTCAACTTTCTTGTGTGCTAAAATAAAAATTAAGATGGTTTTGAGGGTTTTAAATTGTAAGATTGGCTAAAATCATTATCCTAAATCACTGCTTCTATAGTACTTCTTTTTTAAGAAGAAAAAGATAAATTCTCCAATTTTGTGCTATGTTACTATTGGCACTACCACACCATATTGCTATAATGTTGCTGTAGAACCTCAATGCACTACACCCATGGTAAAGTCTGAATTTTTATTTTTATTTTTATTTTTTTTATTTTTATTTATAAACTAAATTAGAGGAAATTCATTAAAGAATTTATTAGATTGCTCCCGTGTTAATTTCTAGAGTTTGCTCATGAATATAAGTTAGACTTTCTTTTGAGGGCCTGCAATCATTAAAATTGCTTACCTAGTCATTAACAAGTCTTGAGAAATTTTAAAGATGAAAAATCTTTGCTCCCTTTAGTGGACAGCAATCAAGTAACCTACTTTGAGAAGGTATTTTGAAAAAGGTCTACGATACTCATTAAATTGTGCTATCCATGTAATATGGCATTTGTGCTATGCTGTAGCATCTTCTTAGTACTATGCAAGTATTTCATTGGATGTAATCTTTTCTCTTATGTATCTTTGGGGGAAAAAAAATTCTTGAATAGTTTTGTTGCTTTCAATTTATGAATTCAACTTCTTTCATGAATCTTGCCTTTTAGATCCTTTACTTACCTTGACATGGCTCCGTACGCTTTTATTGTTGCCTGAGTGATGATTAAGCTCAACATATGCCATAATGGTGGATGTCTTAAGAGTTGATTTTGTGGGGTGTTTATTTGTTTCTCTGTTTTTTTTTTGGTTTTACTCTTGGGCAGGAATTACTGGGTTTCCCCTACATGCATATATATTCATGGGGCCAACATATTACCAAAATTGAAACACATGGTAGGTTTCAAGATCCTATCTTATTTTGAACTTCGTAGGCTATATTAATGGGGCACTTAGCTTACTCATTGGGCCAAAGAGCATGCTTAAATCCTGTCTAAGTTGGTATTGAAAATGTGATTCTTGCGTAAATAGAGTTGCATTCTGATATTTCTTCTCCTTCTTACATATATCTTTCACTTGGTTAGTTTTGAAGGTTTTATCTTTGGTTTTGTTATAATTGTGACCTGTCTTGTTAGTTTTTAGTTGTTGGAGGTTTTTGTATAGCCTTTAGCTCCCCCTTGGTGATAAATTAAAATCAACGAAAACAAAATTCGGATCAAAATATTATAATATTTATTAGCAATCATGAATCTAAAATTTATTATTATAATTAAGAATATCATTCCTATCTTTCCTCCGGTTAATTGTTGCATATCAAGGCTCAAATGTCATATATTTCTGATACTCCACATCCATATTCACAGAAACATATTGCTGCTTGTCATTGTTGGGAGTTGCTTCTTGTATTTGTCTACCCCTGGACTTATCTCCATAATTTAGGTCCTTAGTAAAATGAAAGCTTGAGGAAGGGGACCACATGTTATGATGACTAGACAACCTATTGAAGGAAGAAGTAGAAATGGAGGTAACTCAGAAGAATTTTTTTAATTGCATTCTAGAGTTGTTGTGCCTCACGGATATAGTAGCCTTGGCTTTGTAGCTCGCTTTATACTTGCAAACACCAAATTGTTCACTACGTGTTTGGTGGTTGTTGTTTTGTATGGTTTGCATTCTTGCCGCCCTTTACTGAAATATTGTTTGATTCGGGAAGTTTTTAGATTGTACATTTTGAGTTGCTCTTCAAATTGAATATTAGATGACATCTAAATCAAGTTCATGATAAATTGAATATCGGATGATAGTAATCCAATGAACATAGCAGTCCAAAGGTAACAACTGTCTTTTGTCATTGTTTCAGTCAAGAGTGCACAATTACTAATGCTTGAATTGTTGCAATCTTTCATTTTCTTGTATTTTCTCACATCTTATATTATTGTTCACCTTGTTTAGCACTTTGCCACAGCAATAAGAAAGCTAAGGAGGGCTAGGAAAATTGGCGAGTTAGTAAGTGTCTTTGTAAATGACAAACAGGTAAAAAATAAAAAAGAGAAGTCGGTTCTTTTCATCAGTTTAATGAATGCCTGCATTTTGTAGTTTAATGTTTGCATGTATGCATATTGGCTTTGTTTGATGTGCTAATGCATGTGCACTAGGTGTAGTGTTTTTTCCTTTTTTAAATGAAGATGTTGCTTTGCAATTGCTATTTCATTTCTTAGATTGAAGCTGATGATAGCTTAAATAGCTACTGAAGAATCTAAAATCATAGCTAAGCATCATATGAATGCAGGCGAAGGGGATAACAATCTTTTTTCTATTGGGGGAGGGGGATTTTATTTTTTTGTTTCTTTTGATCTGGTCTATTGGCAAGCATAATTCTTTACAATTGTTTTCCTTGTTTCTAATGATTAACCCATCTCAGTCTCACGTTAGTTTACCCCCAACACGTATTGCTGACAACAAAGACAATTGAGTTGGTTGGTGTGTATTTTGGTGTTACTACAGCATTCTATTCAATGAAGCTAATGACTTCCTTTTCAGGTTGCATATGATAAGCTTGGTGTTGGGCAGAATGCAACTGTTGTTATAAGCTACAGTGACTGTGACTTCCTTTTAATTCTGCAATATAAATGTATATATGTATTAACATTTTTTTTTTATCTATATATGTATGTATTGGGTATATCATAGTTCTCATGTCCTCATTCCACTTGTCCTATTAGGTTGGTGATAAATTCAGTAATAGATATGGATAGAAAGATGTTTGTGGAACAATAATTCAACAGGAAGATTTCCCATTCTCTGAGCACGGTATTTGCCCTGACTTATTTGATTATGAATTCTTGTGGATTCCTTGGTATGCATTACCATGTAATCATCTTCTTTTTCATGGAATTAATTCTTCTAGTATTGTATTAATGCAGCTTACAACTTTTTGGCCCTGGCTTTTTGATGGAGTCCATGGGCGAGAAATAGAAAAGTCAACCTTGGAGCATCTCCAACTTCTAAAAGGTAAAATAAAGTTCTTCATGGTTTAATGCCAAAATTTGAAGGCATAATTGCTTTTTGGCACCATGAACTCATCTAACCAGACAATTATTTGCCTAAGAACTAACTCCCAGCTTTTAATTTTTAATTTTGCATGTCATGGTAGGAGATAAAGCAAGCTTCAGATGGATTTCATCGTTTACTTGGAATTATGGAAGCCAGAGTTACTAACATTGAGCAAGTATGGAAGGTACTGCAGCCAGGTCTGTTGGTTCTAATAATATGAATGAGCATAGTAGCCTGATCCCGTTTGTACAAACTATTCTTCGTCTAAGCTTCCTCTCCTTCGACTTTGATATTTAGAATCCATTGGCTTTTGTCCATTTTTTATTTGTCATTAGTTATTTAGATGTCTTTCAATTATTTTCATCACTTATATCTCTCCCCCCTTTTTGTCACGCTCTCTCTTTCTCTCTTTATTGCTCTCTCGCTTTCTCTCCCCACTCTATCTCTCTTGCCCTATGCCTCGCTCTCCCGGCCCATCTCTTTTCCTCTCTCTCTCTCTCCCTCTTGTTATCTTGCTCGCTTTCTCTCTCTTTGCTCTCTCTCTCTCTGTCACGCCCCGAACCGGGATCGTGAACAATTGCCCGTTGTCCTGAATACCGGCTGTATTTTTACAGAAAATCGGGTAGAGTCTCCCCATATTTCGGAGGTTTTCCAAGTACAATTTACCCTGTATAAATTACAATCATCCTGTATTAAAATCAAATGGCCATCCCGGCCTCTCCAAAATCAACCAATCTCACAACCGACATCCAGATAACGCAAGACTATAAAAATTTCCAACAACCTAGCCACACACCTCTACTACCATGCCCCCGTCAAGGGCATGGACAGCCGCCAGTCGCCCCTCCTGTGATTTAGAGGAGGCACCGAGTGATTCTAGAGGACACTTCTAAGACATGACACAATCCCAAGAATTTACACAATGAACCAGAAATACCTTAATGCAATGTTATGCAATGACATGTCCATATTTATACAGTCATCCCAGAATTATATAATGGTTGTCTATCGATCTCATAATACATATACATCACCAATACAATTACTAACTCACGAAATTACAGCGGAAATATATAATAACTCCTCAGATCCAGATCAAATCTCCCAATGATACTGAGCGTCCTAAAAGCAACGCTCCTTGTCAAATACTCTCTCTGAAACAAGAAGAAAAATGAGGGATGAGTACTCGGGGAAGAATACTCAGTGAGTGAGTAGTTCAATGCAATCGTCAAATATGAAGTATGAAACTGGAGTGTCAAAATATAAATACACAAATCATATTTCAAATCATCATACTTTTCATTTCAACAATATGTCATTTGCACGCATTATCAAGTCAATATGCATCCAAAGCACTGTCATTAAAATCATAGAGCTGCCAGTCGAAAATGCCCTGGCAGAGGTCTACCGCGACCTATGACAGGCGCACCGGGGGTGTTATATGCAAGTTTATTTAAAGTGCACTCTACCCCGGCGTTGGCGACGAACCTCGTCCAGGTGCTAGACTTAGAGAGGATATCAAAATCCAAATCCAAATCCTCCCCCTTTCGGGTTCAACCTGGATAGTACCGTGTCGATAATCAAATCACGACAACTCGTGGGATACCCCAGGCCTAGGCATATCCGGACGCCACCAAAGCGTCTCTCACGATGTCCTTCGTAGTTACGGAACAATACAATCCAAAACCCTCAAGGCAAAAATCAATATCGTATAAAAAATGTGCCGAAATCAGATTTACAAACCAAATACAACATATAGCATAAAATGGCACATTATACATTTCAATCACATGGATGCATAATTTCATAATTCAACATAGTTTTTGGACACTCCATCGGTTCACAAAAAATCAATTTTAAAACCAATCAAAACATTTCAAACATACGACAAATCATGCTCATTCATCAAAATGTTGTAAAACAGAATTTACATATTTAAACAAAAGTATTGAAATAAATTTCACTCACTGTTTTTGGGGAGGATAGCGCACTCCCCAATAAAACCACAATACGTAAAGCAATGCTCCCCTCAATCGAATCACCAAAGTAGCAAACCTAATCAATCATCACGATTTTCATCAGATTTCGACTATTGTCAGGGTTTATCATTTTCCTTAAATTCGTACAAATCCTAAATTTCTCAATTTATAAACATATTCAAATGTCATCAATTTCATTTTATTTATAAGTAAATAACAAAATCAAAATCAATCTTAATTCGAATCTAAAACCAACTAATATTACCAAATTTGACAAAGTTTATCCAAAGGTTGAAGAGATTTCGTTTCTCTCACCTAGGGTTTCTCGGATCTCGGATCTAACTTTTGTTCGCCCGTTGGTTTGGTCTAAAACCTGAATGTTTCCAAATTTGAAACAATTGCGAACAATTTAAATCTAATTACTAAAGAATTTTGAAACCCAAGTGCGAAAATCGAAACTTAGAGTCATTTACCTTCGCAGAGGCTCACAGACTGTCACGGGCCGTCACGGGCCGTGGATCGCGGGCTGGCGGGTTGAAGGGCTGGCGGGCCTGCGGGCCTGATGGGTCTGGTGGGCCGGACTAGGCCTCGTGCTGGACTGGGCCGCAGTGGCTAGGGCTTGCGCTCGCGAGCTGGATCGAGCGCTCGAGCAATGGGTCGCGCGCTGGAGCGCTCGCACTCGTGCTAGGGCGTGCTCGAGCAATGGATCGCGCGCTGGAGTGCGCGTTGGCTCGTGCTGGGGCGTGCTGGAGGCGCGCAGGGGCTCGTGCAGAGGTGCGCAAGGGTGCGCTGGCGCTCATGTAGGAGCGTGCAGAGGCACGCTGGGGTCGCGCACTGCTCGCGCGCTGCTCGCGTTGGGCTCACTCGCTTATCGCGTTGGGCTCGCGCTGGGCTCGCGCTAGCTCGCTCGCTGTCGCTCGAAGCAGAGCGCAATGGCGCTCGTGCAGGGAGGAGCTGCAGCGGTTCGCTCACGGGAGGGAGGAGCTGCGGCGGCTAGGTGGGTGACGATGGTGGTGACCGGCGGTGCTGGCGGCGGCAGCGGGAGGGAAAAAGACACGGCGGTGGGGAGATCAGGAGAAGAGAGAAGAAAGAGAGAGAGAGAGGGGAAATGGAAGATAAATTAGGGCTTTAAGCCCTAATTTTAAATATCCCATCTTTGGTTTTTTTTTTTTTTTTTTTTTTTTTTTTTTTTTTTTCTAGGTATTACATTTTCTAACCCCCTAAAAACAAGTCTCGTCCTCGAGAGTAAAATAAACTATACAGAGAAAAGTTGGGGGTGCTGTCTCCTCATGGCTTCCTCAGGTTCCCAGGTCTGTTCCTCGACCTGGTCGCTCCTCCACAAAACTCTAACAAGGGGAACCTCTTTGCTCCGTAACTTTCTGACCTGTCGATCCAGAATAGCCACGGGCTGAACAGGTAAGCTCAAGTCCTCTCGAAGCTTAACTGGCGGAGCCTCTAAAATGTGTGAGGGATCTGGCTGATATCTCCTAAGTACTGAGACATGAAATATATCGTGAATACGCGATAGGTCTGCTGGCAGTTCCAATTTATATGCTACACTTCCGACCCTGTCAAGGATACGGAAGGGCCCAATATACCTGGGACTCAATTTCCCTCGCTACCCAAATCGAATGACTCCCTTCAAGGGAGATATCTTTAAGAATACCATGTCTCCCACAGTAAACTCTAGAGGTCGTCGCCTACGATCTACATAGGATTTCTGTTTATCTTGAGCGGCTTTCATCCGCGTACGGATAATCTTCACTTTCTCTTTCGTCTCCTCTACTAGCTCAACATTGGTGAGTCGTCGCTCGCCAACCTCATCCCAGCACAACGGGGTACGATACTTCCTCCCATACAATGTCTCGTAAGGTAGCATGCCAATGCTCGCCTGATAGTTATTATTATAGGCGAACTCCACTAACGGAAGATGTCGATCCCAACTCCCCTGGAAATCCATAACACATGCCCTAAGCATGTCCTCTAAAGTCTGAATGGTCCTCTCTGACTGACCATCTATCTGGGGGTGATACGCTGTGCTGAAATTCAGTTTAGTACCCAAAGCCTCCTGCAGACTGGGTCAAAAACGGGATGTAAATCTGGGGTCTCGATCTGATACTATCGACACTGGAACCCCATGCAATCTCACAATCATATCAATATAGAGGCGTGCCAACGTCTCAAGTGAGTAATCACTCCTAATCGGGATGAAGTGTGCGGACTTAGTAAGTCGGTCAACTATCACCCAAATAGTATCATGCTGTGCCGAAATCTGCGGTAATCCCACTACAAAATCCATCGTGATATGCTCCCACTTCCACTTAGGAATGGGAAGGGGTTACAAAGTGCCAGCTGGACGCTGGTGCTCAGCCTTTATCTGCTGACATACAAGGCAACGAGCAATAAATTCTGTAATTTCCCGTTTCATACCCGACCACCAATAACTGTCTCTAATGGTGCGGTACATTTTAGTACTACCGGGATGTAAAGCATAGGCAGATGAATGGGCCTCCTCGAGAATAGCCCTGCGAAGATCACTATCTGCTGGTACACATACCCGATCTCGAAAAACCAATAGTCCATCCTTGCGAACTCTAAAATCGTTAATATCACCTCTGCTGGCTTTCTTATAAATACCTCGGAGCTCTTCATCACTCTGCTGAAGCTCCCTAATACGGTCGAGCAAACTCGGCCGAACCTCAAATCTGGCTAGTATAGCTCCCTGATCATCACTAGCCAACCTGACTCCCAAAGCTCAGAGTCCCAATAAACATGAGAGATAAGTACTCTTGGTAGTCGGAGAAGAGGAAGACGACTTCCGACTCAAGGCATCAGCCACTACATTAGCCTTGCCCGGATGATAGTCAATGATGAGTTCATAATCCTTTAGCAGCTCTAACCATCTCCGCTGCCTCAAATTCAGCTCCCTCTGAGTGAATAGATACTTCAGACTCTTGTGATCTGTAAACACTCTGTATGTGACCCCATATAAATAGTGGCGCCATATCTTTAGTGCAAAGACTATGGCTGCCAACTCCAAATCGTGCGTAGGATAATTCACCTCATGCTTCTTTAGCTGTCACGAAGCATAGACGATATCTCTACCATCCTGCATCAATACACAGCCCAATCCCTGCCTACTGGCGTCACTGTACATCACATACTCTCGACTACTCGTGGGAAGGGCTAGAATCGGAGCGGACGTCAATCGCTGTTTGAGCTCCTGAAAGCTCACCTCACAACGATCATCCCATACAAACTTGACACATTTTCGCGTCAATCTAGATAACGGAGTAGCAATTCGAGAAAAGCCCTCTATAAATCTGCGGTAATACCCGGTTAGACCAAGAAAACTCCTGATCTCAGTCACTGTCTGTGGCTTCTCCCATCTCGTAATGGCATCGACTTTCTGCGGATCGACAAAAATACCCTCCGCAGAAACTATGTGGCCAAAAAAACCAATCTGTCGCAGCCAAAATTCACACTTGGTGAACTTGGCATAAAGTTGTCTCTCACGAAGAGTTTGCAGAATCACCCTAAGGTGCTGAGCATGCTCATCATCACTCCGCGAGTAGACTAAGATATCATCAATAAAAACAATAACGAACCGGTCCAAATAATCATGAAAAATTCGGTTTATCAAGTCCATGAATGCAGCGGGGGCATTAGTCAGCCCAAACGGCATGACTAGAAATTCGTAGTGCTCGTATCGAGTGCGGAAAGCTGTCTTTGGCACGTCTTGACTCCTAATCCGCAACTGATGATATCCCGATCGAAGATCATTCTTCGAGAAAACTTGAGCACCTTGCAATTGATCAAATAAATCATCTATGCGAGGCAGTGGATATCTGTTCTTCACAGTCACCCGATTAAGTTGTCTGTAATCCACACACAATCTCAATGAGCCGTCTTTTTTCTTTACAAACAGCACTGAAGCACCCTAAGAGGACGTGCTAGGATGGATAAACCCCTTATCCAGCAACTCCTGCAGCTGGACCTTGAGCTCCCTCAGCTCAGCCGGCGCTATCCTGTATGGCGGCATAGAGATAGGGGTAGTCCTCGGAGCTAAATCGATGTCAAACTCCCGAACCGGTGGTAATCCGGGTAGCTCCTCGGGGAAAATATCCGGAAAGTCCTGTACCACTGGAACATCCTCTAGTCTCGGTCCCTGAGCAGTAGTGTCAATGATATGAGCCAGGTAAGTCGCACATCCGTGGCGAATCATGTGTCTGCCCTCCAAAACTGAAATGACACAACTGGGTAAAACCCGCCTCTTGCCCTAAAAAATTAACACTGGCTGATCGGGTTTTCGAAACTCCACCTACTTCTTAAAGCAGTCAACAGAAGCCCGATGCATATGTAGCCAATCCATCCCCAAGACGGCATCAAAATCAGTCATGGCGAAGGGGATTAGATCTGCTTTCAGCACTGTATCCCCAACTTTGATCTCACATTCTCTATACACTGTGTCGCGCACAATCTGCTCACCTAGAGGAGTGATGACCAATAGCTCCTCGTCCAAAGGTGAGAGTGGCCTGTCAGAATGTCGGAAGAATTGATCGCTCACATACGAATAGTTAGACCCCGTGTCAATAAGAATACGGGCATCTATTCCGAAGATAGGAAGAGTACCTATCATTGAACAAAATGCACATAGACTTAGAATGATTTCAAACTTGATATGTATATATATATGTCAAAATAGTTGAGTCTCTAAGGTTTTTACAACTTCAGTGTACAAAAATGTCAGAGTAGTATCATGTCGACAAAAGGGAACACAACATACAATACCTATACGACTGATACAATGCTGACATCCTCAAAAGAAGTGAAAATACGAATAGAGATCCTATTCTACAGGATCAGAAGGAGGAGTACCCATGATGATGTCGGGGTTCGCCTGGGCGTCCTCCTGCGTCATGGCATAAACCCGGGCCTGTGCCCTAGGCTGCTGTCGTGCCTGAGTCTTCACTGTGTTACTCCTAGTGGTCACCCTGGGAGTAGAAGCTACTGGCCGAGCAGGCTGCCCTTGTTGTCCCATATGAGGAGTATTAGTGCGGTTCAGTGAACTCTGTCCCCCGAGTCCTAACTCAGGACAAGAACTCCTAATATGCCCAGGCTTCCTACAGTGGAAGCAAGTGACCGTCACTGAACAAGCTCCTATCGGATGAGACCTATTGTACCTGTGGCAATAAGGATGCCGCTGAGTAGTATACTGTGAAGGGTGAGTCGGAGCAGGCTGTCTAAACTCATGGGAGTACTGTCCCCGTCCCAGTTCAGGAAATCCAGATCCAAATCCGCCTTTGTGCGAACTAGATCCCCTGCCCCTCTTTGAGTTTTGCACAAACTGAGACTTCTCTTTCTTTCTTTTCTGCTCTCTGCTCTCTTTCTGCCTAGTCTCTGCACGGACCAAAGCCTCCGTGCGGTGAGCAGAGTCTATCACCTTGGCCAGTGTAAATGCGGAGTAACAGTCATATACTTCTTTATGCTGAGGCTAAGACCGTCCTCAAATTTGAAGCGCAAATACTGAGGTATAGCTAGATCTGGTACGAATGCGGCGAGTCTCTGCATATCTGCCTCGTACTCTGAGACAGACCTGGACCTCTGTGTAAGCCGTCCCAACTCTGACCTCATCCGGTCCTGCTGGTAGAGTGGGAAAAATCTGCGGTCAAACTCCCGAAGGAAGTCGTCCCACCGCAGTGGCTCTATTGCCTTATCAGTGAGGGCCTCCCACCATGAGAGGGTCTCTCCCTCTAATAATCGCTCTGCCACTTTCAGGCAGAGCTCCTCTCCAATCCCGAGATCAGTCAGAATTCTACGGGTGCGGTTGATCCAATGCTTGGCTGTCACAGCATCACCAAGCCCTGCAAAATCTGTCACCCCAGCTGACGGGCCTCCTTAACCAACTGATTCAACTCATGAACCCGTCTAAGAATAGCCGATGTAGTCTCACTCGGCTCAGACAAAGTAGAAGGACCGGCCAGCGGCAGTGGAACCGGTGCCGTAGGAACTGATGCTGCTGCAGGTGCAGGCGCCGCTGTAGGAGGTGGTTGGGGCGGAATCTGGACCCCATGCGAAACGTACCACTCGTACACCTACCGAAAGGCGTCGAGTGTGGGTACGGGAGTCTCAGCCTGAGCAGCTGGCTGAGTAGGTGCCGGTGGTGGCATGCGAGTCGAGGTACGATCCTCCGGCTCGTCTAAGTCCTCTGGTACTCGTGGGGTCTCGGGTGCCCGAGGTGCATCTGGCACTAACAGACCCTCAAGTACTGCGAATCTAGCACCTCTCCTACCACGTCTAGGTGGTATAATTCTGCAAGAGAAAGATACTTATTAAGTATCATAAAAAGAATAGGCACGGTTCAAGAATTTTGGACTAATCATAGCATGGCTACCCTCACAAAAGAATGAAATTCTTAGTTCAATAGGAGAAGAATATAGCAAGTTAGGTTAGATACAACCGTATCTAACCCCCAAAAATAGATGAACTCATATGTCTATGACCATGCACTGGGACTTTATGACTGTATGAAACTCTCATGCATTGAGGACTTTAAAAACCAACATATTTGGGAATGTTTCCAAGACTCTCTTCCTACATAGCTCTTAACCAAGTCTCTCTGGTACCAATCCAACTGTCACGCCCTGAACCGGGATCGTGAACAGCCGCCCGTTATCTTGAATGCCGATTGTATTTTTACAGAAAATCGGGCAGAGCCTCCCCATATTTCGAAGGTTTTCCAAGTACAATTTACCCTGTATAAATCACAATCATCCTGTATTAAAATCAAATGGCCATCCCGGCCTCTCCAAAATCAACCAATCTCACAACCGACATCCAGATAACGCAAGACTATAAAAATTTCCAACAACCTAGCCACATACCTCTACTGCCATGCCCCCGTCAAAGACATGGACAGCCGCCAGTCGCCCCTCCCGTGATTTAGAGGAGACACCGAGCGATCCTAGAGGACACTTCTAAGACATGACACAATCCCAAGTACTTACACAAATGAACCAGAAATGCCTCAATGCAATGTTATGCAATGACATGTCCATATTTATACAGTCATCCCAGAATTATAAAATGGTCGTCTATCGATCTCATAATACATATACATCACCAATACAATTACTAACTCAGGAAATTACAGCGGAAATATACAATAACTCCTCAGATCCTGGTCAAATCTCCCAATGATACTGAGCGTCCTAAAAGCAACACTCCTTGCCAAATACTCTCTCTGAAACAAGAAGGGAAATGAGGGATGAGTACTAGGGGAAGAATACTCAGTGAGTGAGTGGTTCAATGCAATCGTCAAATATGAAGTGTGAAACTGGAGTGTCAAAACATAAATACACAAATCATATTTCAAATCATCATGCTTTTCATTTCAACAATATGTCATTTGCACGCATTATCAAGTAAAATATGCATCCAAAGCACTGTCATTAAAATCATAGAGCTGCCAGTCGAAAATGTCCTGGCAGAGGTCTACCGCGACCTATGACAGGCGTACCGGGGTGTTATATGCAAGTTTATTTAAAGTGCTCTTTACCCCGGCGTTGGCGACGAATCTCGTCCAGGTGCTAGACTTGGAGAGGATATCAAAATCCAAATCCAAATCCTCCCCCTTTCGGGTTCAACCTGGCTAGTACCGTGTCGATAATCAAATCACGACAACTCGTGGGATACCCCAGGCCTAGGCATATCCGGACGCCACCAAAGCGTCTCTCACGATGTCCTTCGTAACTACGGAACAATACAATCCAAAGCCCTCAAGGCAAAAATCAATATCGTATCAAAAATGTGCCGAAATCAGGTTTACAAACCAAATACAACATATAGCATAAAATGGCACATTATACATTTCAACCACATGGATGCATAATTTCATAATTCAACATTGTTTTTGGACACTCCATCGGTTCACAAAAAATCAATTTTAAAACCAGTCAAAACATTTCAAACATACGACAAATCATGCTCATTCATCAAAATGTTGTAAAACAGAGTTTACATATTTAAACAAAAACATTGAAATAAATTTCACTCACTGTTTTTGGGGAGGATAGCGCACTCCCCAATAAAACCACAATACGTAAAGAAATGCTCCCCTCAATCGAATCACCAAAATAGCCAACCTAATCAATCATCACGATTTTCATCAGATTTTGACTATTGTCAGGGTTTATCATTTTCCTTAAATTCGTACAAACCCTAAATTCCTCAATTTATAAACATATTCAAATGTCATCAATTTCATTCTATTTATAAGTAAATAACGAAATCAAAATCAATCTTAATTCGAATCTAAAACCAACTAATATACTACATAATTTGACAAAGTTTATCCAAATGTTGAAGAGATTTCGTTTCTCTCACCTAGGGTTTCTCGGATCTTGGATCTAACTTTCGTTCGCCCGTTGGTTTGGTCTAAAACCTGAATGTTTCCAAATTTGAAACAATTGCGAACAATTTAAGTCCAATTACTAAAGAATTTCGAAACCCAAGTGCGAAAATCGAAACTTAGAGTCATTTACCTTCGCAGAGGCTCACGGACTGTCACGGGCTGTTGCGGGTCGTGGATCGCGGGCTGGTGGGCTGATGGGCTGGCGGGCCTGGTGGGCCTGCGGGCCTGATGGGTCTGGTGGGCCGCGTGCTGGACTGGGCCGCGTGCTGGACTGGGCCGCAGTGGCTAGGGCTTGCGCTCGCGAGCTGGATCGAGCGCTCGCGCAATGGGTCGCGCGCTGGAGCGCTCGCGCTCGTGCTAGGGCGCGCTCGAGCAATGGATCGCGCGCTGGAGTGCGCGCTGGCTCGTGCTGGGGCGTGCTGGAGGCGCGCAGGGGCTCGTGCAGAGGCACGCAAGGGTGCGCTGGCGCTCGTGCAGGAGCATGCAGAGGCGCGCTGGGGGTTGCGCACTGCTCGCTTGCTGGGCTCGCGCGCTGCTCGCGCTGGGCTCGCGCTGCTAAAGCTAGGCTCGCGCGCTGCTCTCGCTGGGGTCGCGCGCTGCTCGAGCTGGGCTCGCGTTGGGCTCGCACTGGCTCGCGCGCTGTCGCGCGAAGGAGAGCGCAGTGGCGCTCGTGCAGGGAGGAGCTGCAGCGGCTCGCTCGCGGAAGGGAGGAGCTGCGGCGGCTGGGTACGGTGGTGATGGTGGTGACCGGCGGTGCTGGCGGCGGCAGCGGGAGGGGAAAAGACATGGCGGCGGGGAGATCGGGAGAAGAGAGAAGAAAGAGAGGGAGAGAGGGAAAGAGAGAGAGAGAGGGGAAATGGAAGATAAATTAGGGCTTTAAGCCCTAATTTTAAATATCCCGTCTTTTTTTTTTGGGTATTACACTCTCTCTTAGACTGTTTTCCTTGTTCTCTTGCTCATTTTATCTCTAGCTCTCTCTCTCTCACAATCTCTTTCTCCCCTTCCTCTCTCTCTCTCTCACAATCTCTCTTTCTCTCCATCTCTTGCTCTCTCTCCCCTGGTTACTTATTCTTTCACTCTGACTTTCTCACTCTTTCTCTCCCCCTAGCCATTGGTCTCCCTCCCTCTTGCTATCTCTTACTCTCACTCTCATTATCTTTATCTCTCTTGCTTTGCTTCTCTCCTTCTCTCTTCCCCCTTTTCTCTTTCTCGCCTGGCCTCTGTCTTTGTTGCTCGCCTGCTTTCTCTCGCTGTCCAATTCTCGCTCTTCCTCTGTCTCTTTCTCTGACTCCCTTTCACTTATGCTGTGGCACCGACAAAGATAAAAAAAAAAAGGGAAAGTGAAAAGTCACTTTCCCAATTCTTTCCCTCATTTCTCTCCCGTCACTCTCTCTCATCTCTCACCCCCAATCTCTCCCTCTCTGTTTCTTTCATTCTCTCCCTCTCCCGACTCTCTCTCTCTCTCTCTCTTTATCTCTCTCTCATTCTTACTCTCTGTTTCACTCTCCGTTTCTCTCCTCTCCCGCACACGCGCGAACAGGTTCTCTTCTCCCTTTCCCGACAGCGCGACAGTAGCGCTGTCCTCTCCTTGCTCGCGCACTCACGCGCTTTGCTCTCTCCCTCTGCCGAAAGCTCTTACGCAGCCCTCGCAGGAGCCCAAGCCGGTAGTAGCAAGAGACATTCGAAACCCTAGGCCGCGACCTGCATTTCATCCCTTGCGCATGTAAGAACGATTCTCTGATCAATAATTTAGGGGTTTTGATTCTCTTGAAAATTAGGGCTAATTGCTAAAGTGTGCTTCAGTTTGGAAACATTACAGGGGTCTGGACCGAGTTGTAGACGCACGACACTAGAGCTGCAAGCTGCGAAAACCCTAGGTAAGAGAAATTCTAGTTCCTTCAGAAATTTGAATGAGTTTAGTCTGGATTTAGAATGAGAGATTTGTATATACTCTGAAAATGTCTGAAATTTGAAAAGAGTGCATTTTCCTGAATTTTGATATGTGATTTCTAGGGTTACGTCTAAATTGTACATGAATTTTGGTTGATTAAATACGAAAGAAACGTGTTAGATGGAATTAGAACTTATTGGGTTGATTAGAATAGATTTCTTTGGAGTTTGAATTGAAATTGTGAATTATTGGTCTAGGTTGACTTTTTGGAGACTTGAAGAGAGTCATTTTGGAAAACTTATGGAATTAGGGAGTGAATACCCTCCCTAGAAGGTGAGTGGATGGTCCGTTGTGTTATAAATGAGCAAATGAGTTTAAAATTGTTTTATAAATGCTTTTGTAAGATTTTTCATGTTTTATATCAATTGTTTTGTGATCGTGGGATGTCCGGACTGGATTGTAAAGCATGAATGCATCCATTGTATTTATAAATGCATATGTGCCATATGTGATTTGATGTTGCTTTATAAATTGCTATGACATGAAATTGATGATTGTTTGCTAGAAATTATGGCACATGATTTGAGAAATGACATATTTGAGAAATGCATGGTGCTAGTAGTTAATGGCTATAGTCATTCCCTCCACGGAGTGACCCGACGGGGTGGCGTGGTTGGGGTTTTATTGCAAGAGAGGTATACGCGGCCTCTTCTCTGCCACGTCGGACTATCCGGATTGCACCCCGGGGAGGTCCGAGCCAACGCCAAGGAAGGGGGTAGTGTTTGAAATACTGAAATGGAAAACCTCTTGGCGGGCTTTCGTCTTGGTTCGGCCAAACGCAAGACGGAAGTAATTTCGATGGGTCCCTTGTGATTTTCTGAAAGAATACTTGATGTGGATGCATACTTTGCGAATTATCTGATTTATTGAAAAATGTTTCAATATATATGAAATGTTATTTGAGATATATTTTGACACTCCCACATTCACCCCTCATTTATCACACAATTACACCATTGCACTCTACTCACTGAGTATTTCCCAATACTCATCCCTCCCTTTAACATTTTTCAGAGAAAGTTTAGATCTGCTACAGAAATTGGAGCTGGGGAAGATTTATTCCGCTGACTTGTGTAGGTACATAGAAATGCAAGTTCATTTTGGTTGATTTTGAAGTCCATGGAATGAAAGACTTGTATAATTCTTTTGGTATGGATTAAATTAATACTTGTTTCATATATAAGAGCAAGTATTGATGGAATCCTTACATGGTTTGTACGGAATTTGTTCATTTTCTTTTAAACTCTCATTTGGGACATTTGGATTGAAATTCTGAATTTCGATACTTTCTTTTGGATTTGTGAAGTTCTGTACATCTCATACCGCTCGGATTTTATTGACGCTAGCTCGTTTCTTCATGCCAGTATTAGTAAAATCCTGCGATTATGATTTTGCATGTATGTATGTACAGGAGCCCCATCCCCATTCGCGTGTCGATGCATGCTCGTGTGTATAGGGATGGACTGGATAGATCCTTTATATGTGTATTGTCATATGATTTTCCCCATTTCTGATGGAGTGTGTATTGGATGAGTTTTGAACTGATTTGTAGCCTTGCGGAGTCCCGGTATAAGGGGAGGTTTTGCCCGTGTACCGAGACAACACGGCGGCTGTTGCGTGGTCGATCCGAGGATCGGGGCATGACACATGCTCTCTTTTTCACTCTCTTCCTCTCCTTCTCGCTCCCTCTCTTTATCTTACACTTGATCTTTCTATTTTTTTCTCTTTATCCTTATCTTTCGCTTTCTCACTCTCTTATTCTCCTACTCAATCTCTCTCCGTCTCTGTTTTCCCCTCTCTTTCTCTCCCTTTGTCTTCCTTATGCTCTCTTTCTCTCTCTCTACTTCTCTTTCTCTTCCTTATTTTTGTTGCTCTCTTTATTTCTCTCTCCTTTCCCTTTCTCCCACCCTATCTCACTCGATCTCTCTCCTACACTCTCTTCTCTCCCTCTATCCCTTTTGCTTTATATCTATCTCCCTCTTTCTCTCTCTCTCTCACCTTTTTTGTCACTCTCTCTCTCTCTCACTTTCTACTCTCGCTCCATCTCTCTCTCTCTTACCTCTCTCTCCCCAACTCACTCTCTTTCTTACTCTCGCTCTTGTACTACATTTTTCCCTCTCTCTTCCCTCATTCTCTCTATTTCGCCTGCCTTCTCTCTCCATGGCTTGCCTCTCTCTCTCTCTCTCTCTCTCTCTCCTGTGGCCCACTCTCGCTTTTGCTCTTTCTCTCACTCTCTTGTTTGCTTACTCCCCTCACTTTCTCTCTCTCACTTTTTTCCTCTCTAGCTAACTTTCTTCCCTTTCTCTATCTTCCTCTATCTCTCCTTTCTCCATCTAGCCCCTACTCTCTCGCTTTCTCTTCCCAGCTTTATCCCTCTCTCAATCTCTCACTCTCTCTCCCCCTATTCTCTCTGTGTCCTACTCTTTCCTTGCCTTGTCACGCCCCGAACCAGGATCGTGTGCAACCGCTCGTTGTCCTGAATGCTGGCTATATTTTTTACAGAAAATCAGGCAAAACCTTCCCGCATATCGGAGGTTTCCCATATAGCAATGAACCTGCTACCTGTACAATAGGGCTAACCCGGCTTCACAATACATAAATCTAATCTCAACATCAGACCAATACATCCATATCACATAATCCAGAACAACGCAAGGTTAACAAAATGAATTTTCACAGTTCTAACCACAGACCTCTACTGCCGTGCCCCCGTCAAAGGCATAAACAGCAGCCAGTCGCCCCTCCTGTGATTTAGAGGTGGCACTGAGCGGTCCTAAAATACACTTTTAGAACATGACACATTCCTAAGTAACATACACAATGAATAGAAATTGTCTCAATGCAAGTGTTATGCAATGACATGAGAGTTTCACAATTTAAATATCCATATTTGTACAGTCATCCTAGAATTATACAATGGTCATTTATAGATCTCAGAATACATATACAACATCAATACAATTTTTAACTCATAAAATTGTCGCGAAAATATATAATGACTTATAAAGTCCAGACCAGATCTCTCAATGATACTAAGCGTCCTAAAAGCAATGTTTCTTGCCAAATACTATCTCTGAAACAAGAAAGGAAATCAGGGGTGAGAACTCAGGGAAAGAATACTCAGTGAGTAAGTAGGTTAATGCAATTGTCTAATAAGAATTGTGAAACTGGAGTGTCAAAGTATAAATATACAAATCATACTTCAAATCATCATACTTTTCATTTCAACAATATATCATTTGCACGCATTATCAAGTCAAATATGCATCCAAAACACTGTTATTAAAATCATAGAGCTGCCAGCCGAAAGTGACCTGATAAAGGTCTACCTCGACCTATGATAGGTGTACCAGGGGTGTTATATGTAAATTTATTTAAAGTGCTCTCTACTCCGGCGTTGGTGACGAACCTCGTTCAGGTGCTAGACTTGGAGAGAGTATCCAAATCCTCCACCTTTTCGGGTTCAACCTGACTAGTATCGTGTCGTTAATAAAATCATGACAACTCGTAGGATACCCCAGGCCTAGGCATATCCGGACGCCACCCAAGCGCCTCTCATGGTGTCCTTCGTAGCTATGGAACAATACATATCAAAACCCTTAAGACCAAAATCAATATTATATCAAGAATGTGTCATAATCAGGTTCACAAACCAAATGCAATATATAGCATAAAATGACACATTATACATTTCAACCACATAGATGCATAATTTCATAGTTCAACCAAATTTTTGGATATTCCAATGGTTCACAAAAAGTAAGTTCAAAAACTAATCAAAACATTTCAACCACACAACAAATCATGCTCATTTATCAAAATGTTATAAAACAGGATTTACATATTAAACAAAAATATTGAAATAAATTTCACTCACAGATTTGGAGAGGATAGTGCACTCTTCAATAAAATCACAATACGTAGAACAAACCTCCCCTCAATCGAATCACCAAACAAGTATGATGGCAAACCGTCCACAGATTTCACACCTGCGGAGTCATGGGAAATAAGTTATAACTTTTGCTATACAAGTCCAAATCAAATGGTTCTTATCTCAAATTAAACATAAAACCTAGACCTAAAACTTTCGTGTTTTGGTCTCACAGTGAGTTAGATCAGAAGAGGATCGCTAAATGAGTCACAAAGTCACTGCTAAAAACAGGATAGAACAACAATTTTTTTGTAAATGATCTAACTTTGACAATCCACCAAAAAATTCAACTCATTTCCAAATCAATTAGGCCATATCTCAGGATGTCTAGAATCTAATGCAGATAACCTCATATCATTTGGAGTTATACTAAGAAAGTTATGATAAAAAGAGTACATATTATCCCAATGTCTAAAATACATGTATTTTCCTTCCAAATTTCTCATGCCACGTCTAAGTAGTTTAGGCCACTACCTTAATTCCTTATGTCTATTTATACCTACAACAAGTCTACAAAATTTAAGTGTGGCATACTTCAAATGCCCTTAGCAAAAATCAACTCAGCATACAACATGCTCCATCCGCCCGTGCACCAGTGCAGCACCCGGCACCCGTGACACCCCTGCACCCAACATTCATGGAAATGCTCACAATTTAAGCACATGAACTCCTTAAACTTCTGCACATTCCAACATAAAAAACCTCCCTTTACAAGCATGAAATGGCATCCCTTTGATACACACAATAGTGCAGAAATTTCTGCACATTTACATACACTTCTCAAGTCTCTAAATGTAAAAACAAACACCCAAACACTATTACTAATTCAAGCCAAATTCTGCACATGTTTGCTGCCCATTTCCATGCCATAATGCATACATTTTCACACC
The DNA here is from genome assembly GCA_033439265.1 of Dillenia suffruticosa. Lineage (NCBI taxonomy): Eukaryota > Viridiplantae > Streptophyta > Magnoliopsida > Dilleniales > Dilleniaceae > Dillenia > Dillenia suffruticosa. Next base: position 15,945,610 of record JAVTVX010000012.1, on the reverse strand, counting down.
ACTTACATTCCAAAAGTCTGCACACTTTTGCATCTCATTCATGTGCCAAAACACACATAATTTCACACCATTTTCATACTAAAAATCTGCACATACATAGATTCAATTAAGGACATATTTTTGTACTCAAACCAAAGCTAAAACAAGTCCAAACTACCTGCACATCAGACCATGCCTCCAGCTCAATCAAAATGCCTCAAAACATTCCATTTTCAAGTCAAAACATGTGCAGAGTTTCTGTACTCATCTACATAGTTTCAGCATGCCAAGATCAATTTAAATCAGTCAAAGCACAATCCAACATACTCCAAAATTTCTGTACATTTAACCACATGCAATGTCGAAAAATGCATTCTATTCGAATCTAGTTTATATTCTAGCATATACAAGACTTCTTATCCTAAATTTATCCTAAATTCAATAAATAAATCGAATGGGTCCGAAATCTCTTACTTAGGGTTTTCTTGGAGCGCGGACCTTCGTCCGAATGTCTCCTCAATCACTCCAAAATCTGCCATGCACCCTATTAAGACAAGATTTATGAGTTATGTCATAAACACTTAGATTTGGATCAAAATCCTAAGTCAGTTACCTGCGCAGAGGTTCATGGGCTATCACGGGCTCACGGGCCATCGCAGGCTCGCGGGCTATAGTGGGCTTAGGGGTCAACAGACTTGCGGGCTTGCAGGCCGTAGTGGCTTCGCAGGCTGCAATGGGCTCGCGGGCTACGTGAGCTAGCGGGTTGTCGCGCGCTCGTGCGCGGGCGCGCTCACAAGCAGTGTGGCGTGCTCACGTTGTGGTACGCTCGCGCGGTGGCGCACTGGGGGAAGGTCGCACGCTGTGGCGCGCTTGTGCAAGGAAGGAGGCGCTACAGGCTGGTTAGCGTGCTCGCGGGATGGAGGATCGCACTGCAGAGTATTCGCACGGAAAGGCGGTGCTCGTGGGAGGAAGGAGCAGCGGCGGTGGGTGGCGTGCTTGCGGCGATGGGTCGCGGAAGGGAAAGAGACCGCGGCGGAGTGGCGAAGCCGAAGAGATAGAGCGACAGCGAGAGGGAGAGAGATGGTGAGACTTACCGCCGAAAGAGGAAAGAGAGAAGTAGAGAGGGAGAGACAGAGGTGGCTAGCGGCGGCGATGGCGCGCTCGCGGGAGGAAGGCGGAGAGAGTGCGGCGGCCGCGGGAAGATGAAGAGTCGGGGAGAGAGAGAAAGAGAAAGAGAGAAAGAGAGAGGGAGATAAAGTTAGGGTTTCCAACCCTAATTGAGAGGTGCTGCATTTCACTTCAAAACGCAGTATCTCCTCTCTCTCTTCTCTTTTTTTTTATATATATGTTTTCACACCCACACTTCACTAAAATTTAAATTTTTTGAAAAAACGGGGTTTACTTTGATTTGCAAATTCGACAAATTAAAATATACAAAAAATTTAATTTAAATACCCCAAAATCAAAAATCAATTTAAATAAATAAATTTCTCTCTATATAATTAAATTACAGACACCGCAGTATCGGTATTACATGCCTTCTATTTTCCCTCCCATTCTCTCTCTTTTTTGCTTCCTTTCTCTTTAGCTCTTGTTATCTCTCTCTCTCTCTCTCTCTCTCACTATCCCCTTTCTTTTTGCTCCCTTTCCTTCCATCTCCTACTCTCTTTCCCCTTTCTCTCTTTATTTCTATATCTCTTTTCCTCCGCATTCTCTCTCACTCACTCTCTCTCGCTTAATCACACTGTCCCTCACTCTCTCTATTCCGTTATCTTTGTACCTCTCTCCATCCCTCCCTTTCTCTTTCTCACTCTCTCTCGCTTACTTCCTACTCTCCCTTACTTTCTCTTTATCGTTCTCTCTCTTTCGCTCATTCTTTCTCCCCTAGCTCATCCTCCTCTATCTTACTCTTGCTTCCTCTACGTCCCTCACTCGATTTCTCTCCTTCTCTCTCTCCCCTTATTCTCTCTTTCTCGCCTACTCTCTCCTTTCATCACTCACCCACTCTCTCTCTCTCTTGCACTCTCACTTTCTCTTGCGCACTCTCTCTTTTTTCTCTCGTCCCTCTCTGTCGTTATCTCCCTCATGCTTTTTTGTTTATCTCCCTTCCTTTCTTCTTCTCGCTTTATCTTTGCCTCTTTTTCTTTCGCTCACTCTCTCTCCATCTTGTTGCCATTCTCTTTTGCTCTCACTCTCCCTCCCCTTTCTCTATCTCACTCGATCTTTCTTTCCCATATTCTCTCTCTTACGCCCTCTGCCTCTCCCTATCTCTCGCTCTCTCTCACTCCTCTCTCACTCTCCTCACTTTATCTCCCCCATTGTCTCTTTCTCCCCCTCTCTCTTGCTCTCTCTCTCTTGATTGTTATCCATTTTTTTCCCTTTTGTTTTGTGTCTCGATCTCCTTCTTGTTTCCCTCTTTCTCTCTGCTTCTCTCTTTCCCCCTTCGCTTTCACTCTCACTCTCACTCTCGTTCACTCTTGCTCACACTCGTTCTCTTCTCTCTTACTCTTTCTATCTCTCTCTCTCTCTGCCTCTCTCCTCCTTTCACTCTCATTCTCTGTCTTTCTCTTCCTCTCTCCCTCTAACTCGATCTCTCTTCCCTATACTTTTTCTCTCCTTCTCCCCTATTTGCTATATATCTCTCTCTTTTTCTCTCTTTCCCCCTTTTTGTCACCCTCACTCATTTGCTTTTTCCTCCACTTTCTCTCTCACTCCCGCTTACTTGCTCTCCCCCTGCTCTCTTTCTTTCTCTCCTTTTCACACTCTCTTTAGAACTCTCTTGCTCTCACTTGCTCTCTCTCTCGCTCTCGCTTGCTCTCTCTCTCGCTCTCTCGCTCTCTTTCGCTCTCGCTCGCTCTCTCTCTCGTGGCTAGCTTTTGCCTTTCTCTCTCTCTCTCTTACTCTTTCTCTTGTTCTCTCTTGCTCTCTCTCGCTCTCCGTCTCTTACTTGCCCTCTCTTCCCGTCTCTTGCTCTCCCTTAGTGTCTCTTACTTGCTTTCTCTCCTTGCCTCATGTTCTCTCTCTCACTATCTCTGTTTCTCAATTTCTCTCTCTGCTTCTCTCTGCCACTTTCTATCTCCCATTTTGCTCTTCGTCTCCCACACTCTCACTCTCTCTCGCTTGATCTCTATTTCCCTCGCTCTCTCTCTTACTTTTTTCCTCTCTCTCGCTCTCTCGCTCTCTCGCTCTCACTCTTCCACTCTCTTACTCTTTTTCTTTGAGAAAATTATATATTTATTCGTTGAACTATGGGGTCTGCATAAGTTTTTTCTGTGGAATTCAAAATACAGTACTCGAAAACTCAAAATTCAGAAATAAAATAGCCCATTTGTTAGTAATGGTGACATTCTGGCTATTAAATAATGAACTGACATTACATGGCATCTAACGTAAAATCACAATTGCTAATTTGATATCACATGTAGAACAAGTTACAAATGTGGTAGGTGTTATATCAATAAATTTGATAGTTATCCATGACACATAAACAAATTTCTGACATAGTAGGGGATATGTTAACAAGTGGAGCAGATTGAAGTCACGTCATCAAAATTTTAACTTTTAAAATTAATTTTAAAATAATTATTTTTAATTTTTAGTTAATTTTTTATTAATTAATTTTAATTCTCACTCATCTTTCTCCTTTGTACTCTCCTCTCTCTTTGGCTATCTTCTTTGCGAAATCCTACATTTCAGCCTTTTCAATCTCCCTCCTCCTCCTCCTCCCTCTCGTTTTCTTCGCCAATTGCTTGCCTTCGTTTAATCCATAATTGACTAAACGTGATTTCAAAAATAATAGGTGAAATCGAAGGCGGAATGGTCTGATAATGGTGTAGATAGCTGAATTGAAAATGGAGATGACGAATTAAATTGAATGGCGGCCACAGTGAATTGAAAATGGAGAAGTTAGCATGCAGACGAAGGTTGTGCAGAAGACTTTGTTTTGTAAACGGATTTTGGAACAGAAGCCCCAAACCATGAAATTTCGAGGTTTTGGTCACGGTCTTGCTTCGTCCACCATTAATTCCGATGAAAAGATGCATTTACCATTATTTCGCATCTTCTCCGCTTAACCAAGTTCAACTTGCTACTTCAGCAATTTGATTTATGTCTTTATCACTATCAACAACGGCCATCAGTTTTCGATAATCGACTTTGCCAATTCTTTGCCTTCGAGTCTAGGGTTTGGGATAGGGTTTCGATCGGCTTGAAAGAGAGAATGAGACATGCAAGGAGGATCATCATTGCAAAGGGTGAAAAAGATAGAAAATGTTCACTTGTCACCAAGCGAATTTTTGATTGTTATGCTAATGGTGGAAGAGGCCGAAGATAAGGATGGTGATAGCAGCAGTAGACTAGAGTGAGAGAGAGAGAGAGAGCCTTGAGAGAGAGAGATATAGAGAGAGAGATGGCTTGTGAGAAAGAGAAAGGGAGGGAGAGGGAAAGAAAGAGTCTTTCTCTCATGTAAAGGACATAAAGTAAGGACTCTCTCTCCAACAGACTCTCACTCTCTCTAATAGCCTAACTTTCTCACAAAATGTAACATACTTGATTGACGAGGAAAGCTACAAGGACGAGGGGGAGGATGCGGGAGATTGAAGAGTTTGAGATGTAGGATTTTGAAAAGAAGAGATCTAGAGAGAGAGAATGGGAATATGAAGGAGAAACACAAGAGAGAAAATTAAAATTAATTAATAAGTAATTAAAAGTTAAAAATAATATTTTAAAATTGATTTTTAAAAAAATTAAAATTTTGATGACATGGCATCAGTGTGTGTCCTATTTGTTGACATGTGGCCTACCACGTTAGCAATTTGTTTATGTATGATGGATGACTATCAAATTTATTGACGTGGCACCTGTTAATTTAATAACTTATTCTATATACATTCCAAATCAATAATTGTTATTTTACATCAAATATCATGTCATGCTAGCTCATCATTTAACAGCTAATGTGTTACCGTTACTAATGGAGGGATCATTTCATTGCACTTTTTGAAGTTTGAGTTATTAGGTGTTGCATTTTTGAAGTCTAAGGACTAAAACGTGCATTAACCCTATAGTTTAGGGTGTGGACATGCAATTTTCTCGTCTCTTTCTCTCTAACTCTTATTCTTGCTCTTACTCTCTTTCTCTCTCTCTCTCTCTCTTACTCTCACTCTCTTACTTACTCTCTCACTCACACATGCTCTCGCTCCCTTTTGCTCCCTCTCTCTCTTGTTCTTGCTCGTCCCACTCTCTTTCTCTCTTTCCCTCTCTTTGTCTCTCTCTCCTTCTTGCTCTTTCTCATTCTGTCTCTCTCTATCTCGCTTTCTTTCCTCATACTTTCTTTCTCTTTCCCTCCCTTTCTCCCTCTCGCTTTATCTTTGCCCCTCTCTCTCTCGCTTACTCTTTCTGACACCCTCTCTCTCTCCATATCTCTTTCGCTCTCTCTTTTACTCTCTCCTTCTCACTTTCTCGCTCTCCCTTTCTCTTTCTCTCACTTTCCCTCCCTTTGGCTCGCTCTCTGTCTCACCCTTTCTCTTTGGCTCTCTCTTTATTTGTGGCATTCTCTTTCTCTCACATTCTCTTCATTTCCGTTCTCGGTCTCTCTGTCCCTTGCTCTCTCTCATTTTATCTTTCCTTTATCTCAAGTGCTCTCTCTTCTCTCTATATATCTCTCCCACTCTCTCTTTCCTTCCCTTTCCCTCTCATGTTCTGTCTTTACCTTTCTATCTCTCGCTCGATCACTTACTCCCTTGCTCTACTCTCTCGGTGTCTCCTTTTAGTTCTCTCTCACATTCTCACTCTCTCTCTTGCTCCCGTGCTCTACCTCTCTTGCTCTGTTTCTCTCCCTCTTTTTCCCCCTTGTCTCTTTTTCTTGCCTGCCTTCTATCTTCATCTCTCAACTTCCTCTCTCTCCCACTCTCACTCTTCCTCTCTCTTTTGCTCTCTCTTGCTCGCTCTCTCTCCCTCTATCTCTCTCTCTATCCATATCTCTTTCTCACTTCCTTCTTTTCTCTTATGCTCCCTTTCTCTCTTTCTCTCCCATTCTCTCTCTCTCCCATTCTCTCTCTCTCTCTCTCTCTCTCCTTATTTTACTCTCTCTTTTCTCTCACTCTCTTCCTTTCCAGTTCTCTCTCTTGCACTCCGTCTCCCTTTCTCGCTCTCACATTTGTGATTTCTCTCTCTCTCTCCCTCTGTCTCACGTATGCTCTCTTTCTCTCTCTTTCATTTGTTCTCTCTTTTATCCTCTCATTCTCTCTCTAGTACTTTCTCTCTCTCTCCCTCTCCCCCTTAATGTCTAGCTTTCTATATCTTTCCCTCTATTTCTCTCCTACTTCTGCTCTCTCTCTCCTTTTCACTTTGTCACGCCCCAAACCTGGAGCGTGAGTAGCCGCCCGTTACCCTGGATGCCAGCTGTATTTTTACAGAAAATCAGACAGAATCTCCCCATATATCAGAGGTCTCCCATATTAAAATAAACCTGTTACCTATCCAAAAGGGCCATCCCGGCCTCAAAATGCATAAATTATTCTCAACAACAAACCAGATCATCCATACTGTACAATCTAGGGCAACGCAAGGCTACAAACAATTCTCCACAGTCCTAACCACAGACCTTTACTGCCATGCCCCCATCAAAGGCATGGACAGCCGCCAGTCGCCCCTCTTGTGATTTAGAGGTGGTACCGAGCGATCCTAGAGTACACTTTTAAGACATAACATATTTCCAAATACATACGCAACGAAAAAGAAATGCCTCAATGCAATGTCATGCAGTGACATGAGAGTTCCACAATTTAAATGTCCATATTTATACAGTCATCCCAGAATTATAAAAATGGTTATCTATAGACCTCAAAATACATATATATCACCAATACAAATTTGTAGCGGAAATACACAATGACTCCTCAAGTCCAGGCCTGATCTCCCAAAGATACTGAGTGTCCTAAAAGCGACTCTCCTTGTCAAATATTATCTCTGAAACAAAAGGGAAATGAAGGGTGAGTACTCGGGAAAGAATACTCAGTGAGTGAGTGGGTCAATGCAATCGTCAAATATGGAGTGTGAAACTGGAGTGTCAAAACATAAGTATAGAAATCATATTTCAAAGCATCATGCTTTTCATTTCAACAATATATCATTTCACGTATTTTCAAGCCAAATATGCATCCAAAGTACCATAATTTAAAATCATAGAGCTGCCAGCCGAAAATGTCCTGGCAGAGGTCTATTGCGACCTATGACAGGTGCACCGGGGGTGTTATATGCAAATTTCTTTAAAGTGCTCTCTACCCCGGCGTTGGCGACGAACCTCGTCCAGGTGCTAGACTTGGAGAGGATATCCAATCCAAATCCAAATCCTCCCCCTTTCAGGTTCAACCTGGCTAGTACCGTGTCGATAATCAAATCACGACAACTCGTGGGATACCCCAGGCCTAGGCATATCCGGACGCCACCAAAGCGTCTCTCACGGTGTCTTTCGTAGTTACGGAACAATACAATCCAAAGCTCTCAAGACCAAAATCAATATCATATCAAAATGTGCCAAAGTCAGGTTCATAAACCGATACAACATAGAGTATAAAATGGCACATTATACATTTCAACCACATGGATGCATAATTTCATAATTCAACACAGTTTTTGGACACTCCATCGGTTCACAAAAATCAATTTTAAAACCAGTCAAAACATTTCAAGTATACGACAAATCATGCTCATTACCAAAATGTTGTAAAACAAGATTTACATATTAAACAAAAGCATTGAAATAAATCCCACTCACTGTTTTGGGGAGGATAGCGCACTCCCCAATAAAACCATAATACGTAGAGCAATGCTCCCCTCAATCAAATCACCAAAACAGCCAACCTAATCAAATCACCATGGTTCGATATCAAGTAAGGGCCTAGTTATGAATCTTCAATTTTTCTTTCCAACCAAAACTACCTAATTTGACAAAATTTATTCAAAAGTTAAAGAGATTTCCTTTCTCTCACCTAGGATTCCTCGGATCTTGGATCTACCTTTCGTTCGCCCATCGATTTGGTCTAAAACCTGAATGTTTCCAAATTTGAAACAATTGTGAACAATTTAAGTCCAATTACTAAAGAATTTCGAAACCCTAGTGCGAAAATCGAAACTTTGAGTCATTTACCTTCGTAGAGGCTCATGGACTGTCATGGGCCGTCGCGGGCTCGTGGGCCGTTAGCTAGCAGGCTGGCGGGCCTGGTGGGCCTGTAGGCCTGATGGGTCTGGTGGGCCACGGGCCGGACTTGGCCGCGTGCTGGACTTGGCCGCAATGGCTAGGGCTCGCGCTCGCGAGCTAGATCGAGTGCTCGCGCAGTGGGTCGCGCGTTGTAGCGCTCGCGCTTGTGCTGGGGCGCGCTCGAGTAGTGGATCGGGCGCTGGAGCGCGCTGTGCTCGTGCTGGGGCATGCTGGAGGCACGCAGGGGCTCGTGCAGAGGCGCGCAAGGGCGCGCTGGCGCTCGTCCAGGAGCATGCAGAGCTGCTCGCGCTGGGGCTCGTGCGCTGCTCGCGCTGGGCTCGCGCGTTGCTCAGGCTGGGCTCGCGCGCTGCTCGCGCTGGGCTAGCGCTGGGCTCGCGCGTTGCTCGCGTGGGGCTCGTGCGTTGCTCGCGTGGGGCTCGCGCGTTGCTCGCGTGGGGCTCGCGCGCTCCTCGCACTGGGCTCGCGCTGGGCTCGCGCTGGGCTCGCGCGCTGCTCGCACTGGGCTTGCGCGCAGGCTGGGTTCTCGCGTTGGTTCGCGCTGGGCTCGCACTCGGGAGAGCGCGTAGTCGCGCGCGCTGCTCGTGCTGGGCTCGCGTTGGGCTCGCGCGCTGGTCGCGCTGGACTCGCGCGCAGGCTGGGTTCGCGCGCTGGCTCGCGCTAGGCTCAAGCTGGGCTCGTACTCGGGAGAGTGCGCAGTCGCGCGAAGGAGAGCGCAGTGGCGCTCGTGCAGGGAGGAGCTGCAGCGGCTGTGGGTGGCGCGCGGCGATCTTGGCGGCGGAGGGACCGGGTGGTGGCTGCGATCGCGCTCGGCGGAGGAGGAAGGCACTGCGGTTAGCGCGCTCACATGAGGAGGAAGGAGGAGTGGCGGCTGGGTGCGGTGGCGAGTGGCGGTGTTGGCGGCGGCAGCGGGAGAGGAATAGACGGAGTGAGAGAGAGAGAGAGAGAGAGAGGGAAAGAGAGAGGGAGAGAGAGAGAGAGGGAGGGAGAGAGAGGGGAGAAATTCGGGCTTTAAGCCCTAATTTTAATTTTCCCTTTTTTTTATTTATTTATTTTTTATTTTTTTTGGGTATTACATTTTCTAACCCCCTAAAAACAAGTTTCCTCCTCGAAACTAAAAGAAGGCTAAGAGCAAACAACTGGGGGTGCTGTCTCCTCATGGCTTCCTCAGGCTCCCAGGTCTGATCCTCGACCTGGTTGCTCCTCCATAAAACTCTAACAAGAGGAACCTCTTTGCTCCGTAGTTTTCTGATCTGTCGATCCAAACTAGTCACGGACTGGACAGGTAAACTCAAGTCCTCTCGAAGCTCAACTGGCGGAGCCTCTAAAATGTGTAAAGGATCTGACTGATATTTCCTAGGTACTGAGACATGAAATATATCGTGAATGCGCGATAGGTCTACTGGCAGCTCCAATTTATATGCTACACTTCCGACCCTTTCAAGGATACGGAAGGGCGCAATATACCTAGGGCTCAACTTCTCTCGCTGCTTAAATCAAATGACTCCCTTCAAGGGAGATATCTTTAAGAATACCATGTCTCCCACAGTAAACTCTAGAGGTCGCCGCCTACGATCTGCATAGAATTTCTGTCTATCTTGAGCGGCTTTCATCCGCGTACGGATAATCTTCGCGACACTTCCTGCCGTAGAGTGCCTCATAGGGTGGCATGCCGATGCTGTCCTGATAATTATTATTATACGCAAACTCCACCAGCGGTAAATGCTTGTCCCAACTACTCCGAAAATCCATAACACAAACCCGAAGTAAATCTTCAAGCGTCTGAATGGTCTTCTCCGACTGACCATCTGTCTGTGGGTGATATGCTGTACTAAAACTAGACCGCATGCCCAAAGCCTCTTGCATTCTGGGCTCAACATGCTTCTGCTGTGATTAAAGAGAAAATGTACGGACCGAGTAAATTAATTAGCTATCACCCAAATGGCATCATACTATGCCAAAGTCCGATGCAACTCTACTACGAAGTCTATCATGACATACTCCTACTCCCACTCAAGAATGGGGAAAAAAGAAAGGCTGTGAAGTACCAGCTAAACGCTGGTGCTCGGCCTTTTACCTATTGGCGAGATAAACATCTTGCCACAAAATCCTCAATTTCTCGTTCATGTTAGGTCTCCAATAACTATCCCGAATAGTCCAATACTCTTGGTACTACCCGGATGAATGCTTAAGTTGAGGAGTGTGCCTCCTTAAGTATGGCCTTGCGGAAATCAATGTCAACTGAAATACAAATCCGTTCTCCAAACACTATCTATCCGTTCTCTCGGAATCCGAAGTCTCTGACATGGTTGAACAAGGTCTGCCTGTCCTCATATTTGGCTAATGATGTTTCTCACACATCATTAACCACACTGACTCCTAAGGTACGGAGTCCCACCAATAAAGAGGGGTAAGCACTCTCTCTGTCGTCTAAGAGTAAGACACTGAGCATGCTCCTCAACACTCTGCAAGCTGACTAGGATGTCATCAGTGGAAACGATAACAAATCGATCTAGGAAATTCATAAAAGACCCGATCTATTCGGTCCATAAATGCAGCTCAGCTAGGACATTGGTCAGCCCAAATGGTATGACCAAGGACTCAAAGTGTCCATTTTTTTTTTTTGGACAGATCCTCGACCCTAACCCGTAACCGAGTATAACGCGATCGAAGATTTATCTTCAAAAAGACCTTTTCACCGAGAAGCTGATAAAACAAATCATCGATGTGGGAAAATGAATATCAATCCTTGGTGGTGACCTTAGTCAACTGCCAATAATTCATAACAAGTTTAAGTGTTCTATATTTCTTCTTTACAAATAATACCGAAGCACCCTAAGGTGTGGTGCTTGGATGGATGAATTATTTATCTAACAATTTCTGTAGTTAAATCTTGAGCTCTCTCAGCTCAAATGGTACCATTCTATATGGCGGAATAGAAATAAGAGTAATTCCTAGAGCCAGATCAATCTCAAAATTGAACTTCCGAATCAATGATAATTAGGGTGGCTCCTCGGGAAATACTTAAGGAAACTTCTGTACCACCAGAATCTCATCAAGTCTCGGATTCTGTATGGTGGTATCGATCATATGTGTCAGATCTGTCATACATCCTGGACGTATTATACGTCTGGCTTTCCTCACTAATACAATACCAAGGGGTAACACCCGTCTCTCACTCGCAAACGTCAGTGGTGGCCCTTCAGGCCTCCAAAAATCATCTTTCTTGATAAAACAGTTTAAGGAAACTCTATAAGTATACAATTAATTTATCTCTAAGATGGCATCGAAATCTGTCACATCTAGTAGGATCAGATTTGCTCTCAGCACTGTCCCACCTGCCATGACATCATACTCTCTATAAATCTCTAACCAACTGCTCACCAAGAGGAGCGACAACTAATAGCTCCTCATCAAGTAACGATAACAGCCCATCCAACTGTTGAGCGAAAGAAACTCTCACATAGAAATAGTTCGACCCTATGCCAATAAGAACACAAACGTCAACTCCATGTATTTCCATAGCACCAAGATTAAAAAAATAATAATAATAATAATAAAATAAAATAAAATATAATAAAATAAAATAAAAAGAATTTACTAAGAGTATGGAAAGAATAGGGATATACACCTGTATATCAAAATAGTTAAGTCTCTAGTACTGTAACAATCATGTCTGTACATATCATCACAAAATACACGATTTCAAAAGAAACAGTGTATAAAGACTTCTAAACAGAAGGATCCGCAGGAGGATTACCCATGATCACATCTGGGCTCGCCAGAGCGTCCTCCTGAGTCATCGCATACACAAGGGCCTACACCCTCAACTACTCTCGTGAAAACCTAATACTATATTGCTCCCGGCTGCAGTCCGTGGAGCAATGTTACTAGAATGCGCAGGTGTTCCCTGCTGTCCTACATGTGGTGTATTCCGATGACTCGAAGCCAACTAACCTCCAAGTCACAAATCAGGCCATAAACTCCTGATATGTCCCGGCTTCTCACAGTGGAAGCATGTAATAAGTGCTCTGCATATTTATTCGAGCATGGTGCTTGCCACATATACGGCAAAGAAAAGGTCGCTGAGCAGTAGCCTAGCTCATGGCACTAGGATTGGTGATATAACCACCGGAGATATGGTCCCGCTAAAACTCCGTGAAATATCTGCAGTCGAATTCCATTAGGAAATCGCTTTGCCGCAATGGCTTATAGCCTCATCGCAAATAGCCTCCCATCAAGTGAGGGCTTCCCTATCGAATAGTCTCTCAGTTACTCATAGACTATACTCCTCGCGCAAGCCTAGATCATTCAAGATCCGTCGGATTCAGTTGACTCAGTGCTTTGCTACCGTAGCATCACCAAGTCCGAAAATCTGTGCATCCCAACTGTCGAGCTACCGTGACTAGTTGGGTCATCTTGGGGATGCACCTAAGTATGGCGCAATTATTATAACTCAGATTCGAAACTGTAAGAAGAACGACCACTGATGGACGATTTGGTGCCGCTTGAGTAAGAACTACTGTAGGAGAAATAAGCGCAGCCGTAGATATCGGCATTGCCATCAAAGGTGATGGGGTGACATCTGGACCCCATGTGCCGTGTACCACTCGTACACTTGCCCGAAAATATCAAGAGTAAATGGTGGAGACGTTGGTATAATAGCCGGCTGAAAAGGTGTCAGAGAAAACACACACCTTGAGGATGTATTCTTCGGCACCGAAAGGGGTACCAGAAATGAGGAAGTATCCTCGCTCTCTTTAAGTGAATCAGGGAGTACATATCTAGCGCTCCATGTAATCGTCATGGTTCCGCAATATAAGAATTCTCATTAGACATTGCTTAAGGATTAGGGTTAGTACAACTAACCTCCTAAAATGAATGAAATCATCAATTTAAGAACCATCCCCATTGGTTCCTTATTTGAAAATGAAGAAATGCTAGGTTAGATAAGAATTAGTATCTAACCCCCTAAAATAGATAAACTCAATTCCTAAGACCATATGTAGGGATATAAATGACTGTATGAAACTCTCATGCATTGAGAACTTTAAACGCAAACACACTTGGGAATGTTTTCAACATTTTCTTCCTATATAGCGCCCAACCTAGAGGCTCTGATACCAATCCAACTGTCACGCCCCAAACCTGGAGCGTGAGCAGCCGCCCGTTACCCTGGATGCCAGCTGTATTTTTACAGAAAATCGGACAGAACCTCCCCATATATCGGAGGTCTCCCATATTAAAATAAACCTGTTACCTGTCCAAAAGGGCTATCCCGGCCTCAAAATGCATAAATTATCCTCAATAACAAATTAGATCATCCATACTGCACAATCCAGGGCAACGCAAGGCTAACAAACAATTTTCCACAGTTCTAACCACAGACCTCTACTGCCATGCCCCCATCAAAGGCATGGACAGCCGCCAGTCGCCCCTCCTGTGATTTAGAGGTGGTACCGAGCGATCCTAGAGTACAGTTCTAAGACATAACATATTTCCAAATACATACGCAACGAAAAAGAAATGTCTCAATGCAATGTCATGCAGTGACATGAGAGTTCCACAATTTTAATGTCCATATTTATATAGTCATCCCAGAATTATAAAAATGGTCATCTATAGATCTCAAAATACATATACATCACCAATACAAATTTGCAGCGGAAATACACAATGACTCCTCAAGTCCAGACCTGATCTCCCAAAGATACTGAGCGTCCTAAAAGCGACGCTCCTTGTCAAATATTATCTCTGAAACAAAAGGGAAATGAAGGGTGAGTACTCGGGAAAGAATACTCAGTGAGTGAGTGGGTCAATGCAATCGTCAAATATGGAGTGTGAAACTGGAGTGTCAAAACATAAGTATATAAATCATATTTCAAAGTATCATGCTTTTCATTTCAACAATATATCATTTTACGCATTTTCAAGCCAAATATGCATCCAAAGTACCATCATTTAAAATCATAGAGCTGCCAGCCAAAAATGTCCTGGCAGAGGTCTACCGCGACCTATGACAGGCGCACCGGGGGTGTTATATGCAAATTTCTTTAAAGTGCTCTCTACCCCGGCGTTGGCGACGAACCTCGTCTAGGTGCTAGACTTGGAGAGGATATCCAATCCAAATCCAAATCCTCCCCCTTTCGGGTTCAACCTGGCTAGTACCGTGTCGATAATCAAATCACGACAACTCGTGGGATACCCCAGGTCTAGGCATATCCGGACGCCACTAAAGCGTCTCTCACGGTATCCTTCGTAGTTACGGAACAATACAATCCAAAGCTCTCAAGACCAAAATCAATATCATATCAAAATGTGGCAAAGTCAGGTTCATAAACCGATGCAACATAGAGTATAAAATGACACATTATACATTTCAACCACATGGATGCATAATTTCATAATTCAACACAGTTTTTGGACACTCCATCGGTTCACAAAAATCAATTTTAAAACCAGTCAAAACATTTCAAATATACGACAAATCATGCTCATTACCAAAATGTTGTAAAACAGGATTTACATATTAAACAAAATTATTGAAATAAATCCCACTCACTGTTTTGGGGAGGATAGCGCACTCCCCAATAAAATCATAATACGTAGAACAATGCTCCCCTCAATCAAATCACCAAAATAGCCAACCTAATCAAATCACCACGGTTCGATATCAAATAAGGGTCTAGTTATAAATCTTCAATTTTTCTTTCCAACCAAAACTACCTAATTTGACAAAATTTATTCAAAAGTTAAAGAGATTTCCTTTCTCTCACCTAGGATTCCTCGGATCTCGGATCTAGCTTTCGTTCACCCGTCGATTTGGTCTAAAATCTGAATGTTTCCAAATTTGAAACAATTGTGAACAATTTAAGTCCAATTACTAAAGAATTTCGAAACCCTAGTGTGGAAATCGAAACTTTGAGTCATTTACCTTCGCAGAGGCTCACGGACTGTCATGGGCCGTCGCGGGCTCGTGGGCCGCGGGCTGATGGGCTGGCGGGCCTGGTGGGCCTGTAGGCCTGATGGGTCTGGTGGGCCGCGGGCTCGACTGGGCCGCGTGCTGGACTGGGCCGAGTGGCTAGGGCTCGCGCTCGTGAGCTAGATCGAGTGCTCGCGCAGTGGGTCGCGCGCTGGAGCGCTCGCGCTTGTGTTGGGGTGCGCTCGAGCAGTGGATCGGGCGCTGGAGCGCGCTGTGCTCGTGCTGGGGCATGCTGGAGGCACGCAGGGGCTCGTGCAGAGGCGCGCAAGGGCGCGCTGGCGCTTGTGCAGGAGTGTGCAGAGCTACTCGCGCTGGGGCTCGCGCGCTGCTCGCGCTGGGCTGGCGCGCTGCTCGCGCTGGACTCGCGCGCAGGCTGGGTTCGCGCGCTGGCTCACGCTGGGCTCGCACTCGGGAGAGCACGCAGTCGCGCAAAGGAGAGCGCAGTGGCGCTCGTGCAGGGAGGAGCTGTAGCGGCTCGCTCGCGGGAGGGAGGAGCTGCAGCGGCTGTGGGTGGTGCGCGGCGATCTTCACGGCGGAGGGACCGGGTGGTGGCTGCGATCGCGCTCGGCTGAGGAGGAAGGCGCTGCGGCTAGCTCGCTCGCGTGAGGAGGAAGGAGGAGTGGCGGCTGGGTGCGGTGGTGAGCGGCGGTGTTGGCGGCGGCAGCGGGAGAGGAAGAGACGGAGTGAGAGAGAGAGAGAGAGAGAGAGAGGGAAAGAGAGAGAGGGAGAGAGAGAGAGAGGGAGAGAGAGAGGGGAGAAAATTAGGGCTTTAAGCCCTAATTTTAATTTTTCCTTTTTTTTTTTTTTGGGCATTACACACTTCATATTCCCTTTCTTTCGCTTTATTTTTCTTTCTTGTGTTGTTTCTCTTTTTTATTTGTATCTCTTTATCTCCCTTTTGCCTCCTCTCTCTTTTGTTCTTGCTCTCACTCTCTCTTTCCCTTTTTCTCTATCCCTCCCACTCTCTTTCTTGTTCTCTCTCCCTTTTGCTTTCTCTCTCGCTCTCTTTCTCTTTCTCATTCATCTTCTATTTTCCTTTCTCTCTATTTTCTATTTTACTTTCTCACCAGCTCTTTCACTCTCTCTCTCTCTCCCCCTCTCGCTCTCGCTCTCACTCTCTCCTTCCCGCTCTCTCTCCACTCTCGTTCTCTTGTTCTCTCTCTCTAATTCTCTCTTTATTTTTCTCGCTCCCTCTCTTTCTCTCTCACTGTATTCTCTCTCCCTCTCTCACTCTCTTACTTAGTCTCTCTCTCCCACCCTAATTCTCTCCCTCAATCTCCCCCTCTCTATATCTCCCACTTGATTACTTTATCCTTTGTACTATCCCTTTCTTACTTTTTTTTTCTCTCTCTCTTACACTCTCTCTCTCCATATCTCTCTATATCTCTCTCTTTCACTCTCTCCCTCCTCCTCCCACTTTCTCTCCCACCGCATACTCCCTACATTCTCCCCGCACTCGCCGTACTCAGTTCGTTTCATCAGGTTAATGTATGCCTGCATTTTGTAGTTTAATGTTTGCATATAAGCGTATTGGCTTTGTTTGATGTGTGCTAATGCATGTGCACTTGGTGCAGTGTTTTTACTTTTTTTAAATGATGATAATGCTTTGTAATTGCTATTTCATTTCTTACATTGAAGCCGATGATTACATAAATAGCCAGCGAAGAATCTAGAATCATAGCTAAGCAACATATGAATGCAAGCTAAGGGGGTAACATTCTTTTTTCTGTCGAGGGAGGGGATTTTATTTTTTTGTTTCTTTTGATCTGATTTGACTGGCAAGCATAATTCTTTATAGCTGTTTTCCTTGTCTCTAATGGTTAACCCATTTCAATCACATGCTTCTGCAGCTATCTCGGATGCATATGTTACTATATCTACTAGTTTACCCCCAACGCCTATTACTGACAACAAGGACAATTGAGCTCATTCATGTTGTATATTTTGGTGTTACTGAAGCATTCTATTCAATGAAGCTAATGACTTCCTTTTCAGGTTGCATATGATAGGATTGGTGCTGGGCAGAATATAACTGTTGCTGTTATGAGCTCTGGTGGCTGTGACTTCGTTTTAATTCTGCTATATATATGTATATGTGTGTTAATATTTTTTTTATCTATATATGTATGTATTGGATATTTTGTAGTTCTCATGGCCCCATTCGACTTAACCTATCAGGTTGGTGATAAAATCAGCAGCAGACATGGACAGAAAGATGATTGTGGAACAATAATTCAACAGTAAGATTTCCAATTTTCTGAGCACGGTATTTGCCCTGATTTGATTATGAATCCTCATGGATTTCCCAGGTATGTATTACCATGCTATCATTTTTTTTTCACTATACTAATCCCTCCGGTATGGTTGTTTCTAAACTTATATGCTGAAAAAATAGGGCTCAACTTTTGCTGTAAAAGTTTACACAAAAATTATGTGCAGCTTTGGGATTAAGTCCATGGGTGAGAAATAGAAAGTAAGCCTGGGAGGAAATACCAGCATGAGTTTTGTTAGTGTTCCTACCCATGTGCTGATGACTTATTTTGAAAAGGGCTTAATGGCTCGTTGTAGAGAATGTGCATATCTTTGAAGAATAGATTTAAATTGCAGTTGTAGTTGTAGTGGTGGCGTAATGTAGTAGAAGTCGCTCATCATGGATAGATACGCGTTTCCACATCCTCGACGACATGGAAGTTGTCATGGTCAAATCCGTCCGATTGTAGCCCATCATAGGTAGTAAGGATGCTTGTGTTGTGGCCGTGATGGCCATACAAAGCATGGTGGACAATCATAATTAATTATTCAGAAAGAAACCTAAAATTTTACGTTCAAAAGTTTAGTTTTTTGAGTTGTTAACCAAGTGCTGCTAGAATTAATATTGTGGAGCATGGAATTGAGGAAAATGAGGTACAAGGGCCTTAACACAAGATTATACCTTGCAGTGTGCATTGTTTCGATAAAGCTCAATGTATATTCTTATGGTTTTCCTACCAGTGGACAGTATTGTTTCAGATAGTATAAATGTTCTTTTAATTTTCGTATGTCTCATGCTGTACAACTAGAGGTTCAAGTAACTTTATATTCTTATTGACCTCTTTGTAGTGATTCAAATCTCTTTGTAATTTGTCAAATAACTATTGAGAAGATGATAGAGCTTCTTGGCAGTAAAGCAGGAGTTTAAAGTGGAAGATTTCATTATAGAAGTGCCTTTCATGAGCCAAGTGACCATGCTAACACACTAAGGCCATAAGGTGCTTTCCTCTCTTCTGTATAATATTCTATCACACATTTCAGGGCAATCCAGCTAATGCTTTTCTTTTCTCCCTCTTTTGTTTTGACAGTGAAACACTTGTGAAACATGGCTTTAGTTACAGCCACAAGGACTTTTTATTTTCAGGTCTAATTTCCATTTCTTTTTTTTTCTGAAGAATTAAAAGTTTAATTGATTCAAATTTTGATCATCTTCTTTCCTCTCAGTCACTTTTTATTTGATAATTTGATTTGCATTTGTAGCCAATATGTTCCTAGCTTGAAATATGGCTGAATAACTTACGAGTTCTGTATAGTAAGGATTTTCTTTATTCATTTTAATTCCTGAACTCTCTAGTTTTATCATAGTTGAAGAATAGACAATGAAAGTTGCAAGGCCAATGCTGAGACCTTCCAGGAATAGGGGAAAATATCTATGAGAGTCCATTTTTTTAGGTTCTTTGCTCCTATGATTCAGCAGTAGCTCTTACCTCACAAGTCTTTGTAGCCTAGATCAAATTGTTGGGAAACAAGAAGAAACATTGCTTTTTTTTTTTTAATGGATATTGGTTTTTTTCCTTAGTACTTTGGCTTAGATGTGCTTAATGGAATCACTTTTTAGTTGCTAGTGTAAAGATTTCAAAGTGAAGTACAGTGAAGAGCAAGCAAAAAGAAAGAAGCTTTTTAACCATGTTCAAAAGGAAAAAGGCAAGTGCGACAGATTTTTAAGTAACTCATTAACATATTACCTATCGTTCATGTTTAAGTAACTCATCAACTATGGCTACTTAATAAGCGCAGGGAATATAAGGGTGCTATGCTGGTGTCATCCACTAAATACGGTGAAATATCATCTGGGGTCTGCAACCATTGTAGACATCGATGCAGTCAAGGATGGAGATTTTGGGATCCAGACAAGTGGCTACAACAAGAAGATTTTCAGATTTGACGGAGTCTACACCCCAAAAGCTGAACAAAGTGCGAGGACTAATTTAGTAACCCAATATTTAATGCATATAGAATTATTGTGTAATTATTTTGGAATCTGAATTTGGACCAAAAGCAAGTTATAACTTTTCTATTTCCTCAACAGTTGATGTCTTTGCAGATGCTTCACCAATGGTGATTTTGGTGTTAGATGGATACAAGGTTTGCATATTTTCATATAAGCAGACTAAAATAGGAAAAACTTTCACATTGGAGGGTATAAAGCAGAACCAAGAAGTCAAGTAGAGAACTCTTGAGCAGTTGTTTTTGATTGCTAAGGAGAGATGTGAAACATTTAAATATGACACATCTGTCAGTGTGCTTGAGGTTTACAATGAACAGATCAGAGACTTACTTGGAGCATCTCCAACATTTAAAAGGTAAAATAAAGTTCTTTGTGGTTTATTGCCAAAATTTGAAGGCATAATAGCTTTTCGACACCATGAATTCATTGAACCAGACAATTATTTGCCTAGAAACTAACTCTCAGATTTTAATTTATAATTTTGCATGTCATGGTTAGAGATAAAGCAAGCTTCAAAAGCTTTCATCGTTTAGCTAGAATTGTGTTAGCCAGGGTTAATAACATTGAGCAAGTATGGAAGGTACTGCAGGTGGGAGCAATGCCAGGTCAGTTGGTTCCAATAATGTGAATGAGTATAATAGCCAATCCCATTGGTACATGCTATACTTAATCTACGCTTCCTCTCCTTCAACTTTTATATTTATAATTGTATAGCTTTTGTCTATTTTTTATTAATCATTAGTCATTTAGATATTTTCAATTGTTTTCATATTACTTTTATCTTTCCCCCCTTTTTGTCACACTCTCTCTCTCTCTCCCCTACTATATCTCTCTCGCCCTCTCTCTCTGCCGTATCGTTCTCACTCATTTCTCTTTCTTGGTCTCTCTCTCTCTCTCTCTCTCTCTTAATCCCTTTTACTCTCTCGTACGTCTTCTCTTTTCTTTTTTTTGTTTTCTCTTACAGTCTCTTTATCTCCTCTCTGTCTCTCTCAATCTCTCTCTCAATCTCCCTGTCTTCTCTGCTCACATGTTCTCTTACTCTAGCATTCTCACTTAATCTGTGTCTCTCTCCCCTAGCCATCGCTCTCCCTCCCACTCTCCCTCCCTCCCTCTTGCTCTCTCTCTTACTTTCGCTCCCTCTCTTTCTCTTGCTCTCATTGTCTCTACCTCTCATGCTCCATTTCTCTCCCTCTCTTTTCTCCCTTTTTCTCTTTCTCACCCACCCTTTGTCTCCGTTGCTCACCCTCTTTATCTCTTACTCCCTCCTACTAATGCTTTCCTCTCTCTCACTCTCTCTCTCCCCCACTCGCTCCCACTCTCCCTCTCTCTCTCTCTCTCGTTCTCTCTCTCTCTCTCTCTCGCTTTTGTTCTTTCTCTTTCTCTCTCTCGTTCACTCACTTCCCTCTTATCTCTTGCTCTCTCTCTATCCCTATCTTTCTCCCACTCTTTCTCATTTTCTCTTAGCTTTGTTTCTCGCTCTTTTTGTCTCCCGCCCGCTCCTACTCTTTCCTTCTCACTCTTTCTCTCTATCACGCACTCTCTTCCATCTCTTTCTCATTTTCTTTATCTCTCTCTCTTTTGCTCTCTAACTTTCTCCCCCTTTCTTTGCCTCCCTTTCTCTCTCCCCTTCTCTCTCTTGCTAGCACTCTCTTACAGTCTCTCTCTATCCCTCTCGCCCTTCTCTCTCGTACTCTCTCTCTTGCTCTATCCTTTTCTCGCTCTCTCACTTTCTATCCCTCTATCTCTAGCTCTCTCTCTCCCCATGTTCTCTCTATGTCCCACTCTTTCCTTGCCATCCACTCCCTCTTTCTCACCCTTGCTCTCTTTTTTTTACTTCCTTTCTCTCTCGCTTTTGTTATCCCTCTCTCTCTCTCTCTCTCTCACATTTTCCATTTCTTTTGCTCCCCCTCCTTCCCTCTCTTACTCTCTTTCTACCTTTTTCTCCATTTATTTCTGTCTCTCTCCCTCTTGTATTCTCTCTCACTCACTCTCTCTCTCTTAATCATGTTGTCCCTCACTCTCTATTCCGTTCTCTCTATATCTCTCTCCCTTTTGCTCACTTTCTCTCTTACTTCTTGTTCCCTACTTTATTTCTTTATCCTTCTCTCTCTTGCTCGCTCTTTCTCCGCCAGCTTGGTCTCTCTCTTGCTTTTGCTCTTTTTACCTCCCTCACTCGGCTTCTCTCCCTCTCTCTCCCCTCATTCTCTCTTTCTTGCCCACTCTCTCTTTCCATCACTTGCCCTCTTTTTCTCTCTCCCATTCTCATTCTTGCTCTCTCCCTCTCACTTTCTCACTTCTCTCTCACTCTCTATTTTTCTATCTCTCTATCCCTCTCTTCTTCCCACTTTCTTTGTATCTCCCTCCCCTTCTTCTTCTTGCTCTCTCTCTTTGTCACTTACTATCTTTTTCCCACCATCTCTCTTTTCATCTTGCTGCTACTTTCTTTTGCTCTCCCCCTCTTTCTCTCCCCCTCTCTCTCTCTCACTTAATCTCTCTTTCTCATATACTCTCTCTTATACTCTTTCAAGCTCTCATATCTCTCATATCTCTCGTTCTCTCTCACTCTTCTCTTACTCTCCTCACATTCTCTCCCCTATTGTCTTTCTCCCTCTCTCTTTCCCCCTCCAGCTCACTCTTCCTCTCCCTCACGCCTGAACTCTTTTTTTTGGTACTTTGGTTTGGCCACCATCCAGTATCCAGAGTTTTGCTCTGACTAATCTGGATTGACTGTTGCAAGGCCCATTTTGGGGGCAGCTCTCCCAACATTATTTTTTCCATGCCTACGGGGAGTCAAACTCCCGCTGTAGTCCATGTCGCCTGGACTCTCTCCCACTCTTGTTATCGCCCTCTCTCTCTATCTTACTATTGCTCTCTCTCTCCTCCCCTCTCTCATTTGTCATCTGTCTTTCTCCCTCTGGTTCTGTGTTTATATCTCTTTCTTGCTCTCCCTCTTTCTTTCTTTCCCTTTGCTTCTCTCTCTCCCCTTTGCTCTCACTTTTGTTTTCTCTAGCTCTCTGTCTTTGTAATACCGATTTTTGGTGACTGTATATCATGTATCACTTCTCATGAGTCAATATATATTAACTTTCTTTTGAGACATCTAAAATATAATTTTAATTATTTATTTATTTATTTTAAAGTTTTGCCTCAAAATCGCTAAAATTGAAAATTTTATCGATAAGGCGAAAACCTTCTTGGCAAGCACTGACAAGTCCTAAAGAAGTCAAAAATGGCTAAACAAGGGCCAACATACTTAAATAAAGGTATTTAAATGAAATTTCAAATTTTTAAGGAATTTTGAACAAAATTTCATAAGGACCAAAAATGTAAATTTGTTAAAAGCTAGGGATCTAAATGCAATTAAGGAAAGTTGAGGGACTAGGTTGCAAGCCACTTAATGATGGACAATTGGACCCAAATGATTGATCAAGAGGGTAGCAAGGTTGGTTAGTGGCCACGTAGAATTGTTCTGCATTCAAGAAATTTCATAAGATGGCAATTTATGTAAGAAATGTAATTGGAATACTTTATGTTAGTTGTGATACTTCTCCTCTTGATATGTGTCACGCCCCGAATCGGGATCGTGAACAGCCGCCCGTTATCCTGAATGTCTGCTATATTTTTACAGAAAATCGAACAGAACCTCCCCATATTTCGGAGGTTTCCCAAGTACAATTTATCCTGTATAAAACACAATCATCCTGTATTATAATCAAATGGCCTCCGCACGGACCAAAGCCTCCGCACAGTGAGCAGAGTCTATCACCTCGGCTAGTGTAAACTGTGGAGTAACAGTCATATATTTCTTTATGCTGAGACTAAGACCGTCCTCAAATTTGAAGCGCAAATACTAAGGTGTAGCTAGATCTGGTACGAATGCGGCGAGTCTCCGCATATCTGCCTCGTACTCCGAGACAGATCTGGACCCCTGTGTAAGCCATCCCAACTCTGACCTCATCCAGTCCTGCTGGTAGAGTGGGAAAAATCTACGGTCAAACTCCTGAAGGAAGTCGTCCTACCGCAGTGGCTCTATCGCCTCATCAGTGAGGGCCTCCCACCATGAGAGGGCCTCTCCCTCTAATAATCGCTCTGTCACTTTCAGGCAGAGCTCCTCTCCAATCCCCAAATCGATCAGAATCCTGCGGGTGCGGTTGATCCAATGCTTGGCTGCCGCAGCATCACCAAGCCCTGCGAAATCTGTGCACCCCAGCTGACGGGCCTCCTTAACCAACTGAGTCAACTCATGTACCCGTCTAAGAATAGCCGATGTAGTCTCACTCGGCTCGGACAAAGTAGAAGGACCGGCCATCGGCGGTGGAACCGGTGCCGTAGGAACTGGTGCTGCTGCAGGTGCAGGAGCCGCTGTAGGGGTGGTGGGGGCGGAATCTGGACCCCATGCGAAGCGTACCACTCGTACACCTGTCGAAAGGCGTCGAGTGTGGGTACGGGAGTCTCAGCCTGAGTAGCTGGCTTAGTAGGTGCCGGTGGTGGCACGCGAGTCGAGGTACGATCCCCCGGCTCGTCTAAGTCCTCTGGTACTCGTGGGGTCTCGGGTGCCCGAGGTGCATCTGGTACTAACAGACCCTCAAGTGATGCGAATCTAGCACCTCTCCTATCACGTCTAGGTGGCATAATTCTGTAAGAGAAAGATACTTATTAAGTATCATAAAAAGAATAGGCACGGTTCAAGAATTTTGGACTAATCATATCATGGCTACCCTCACAAAAGGATGAAATTGTTAGTTCAATAGGAGAAGAATATAGCAAGTTAGGTTAGATACAACCGTATCTAACCCCCTAAAATAGATGAACTCATATGCCTATGACCATGCACTGGAACTTCATGACTGTATGAAACTCTCATGCATTGAGGACTTTAAAAACCAACATATTCGGGAATGTTTCCAAGACTCTCTTCCTACATAGCTCTTAACCAAGTCGCTCTGATACCAATCCAACTGTCACGCCCCGAACCGGGATCGTGAACAGCCGCCCGTTATCCTGAATACCGACTGTATTTTTACAGAAAATCGGACAGAACCTCCCCATATTTCGGAGGTTTCCCAAGTACAATTTACCCTGCATAAAACACAATCATCCTGTATTATAATCAAATGGCCATCCCGGCCTCTCTAAAATCAACCAATCTCATAGCCGACATCCAGATAATGCAAGGCTATAAAAATTTCCAATAACCTAGCCACAAACCTCTACTGCCATGCCCCTGTCAAAGGCATGGACAGCCGCCAGTCGCCCCTCCTGTGATTTAGAGGAGGCACCGAGCGATCCTAGAGGGCACTTCTAAGACTTGACACAACCCCAAGTACTTACACAATGAACCAGAAATGCCTCAATGCAATGTTATGCAATGACATGTCCATATTTATACAGTCATCCCAGAATTATACAATGGTCGTCTATCGATCTCATAATACATATACATCACCAATACAATTACTAACTCACGAAATTGCAGCGGAAATATACAATAACTCCTCAGATCCAGATCAAATCTCCCAATAATACTGAGCGTCCTAAAAGCAACGCTTCTTGCCAAATACTATCTCTGAAACAAGAAGGGAAATGAGGGGTGAGTACTCGAGGAAGCATACTCAGTGAGTGAGTGGGTCAATGCAATCGTCAAATATGGAGTGTGAAGCTGGAATGTCAAAACACAAGTATACAAATCATATTTCACATCATCATGCTTTTCATTTCAACAATATGTCATTTGCACGCATTATCAAGTCAAATATGCATTCAAAGTACTATCATTAAAATCATAGAGCTGCTAGTCGAAAATGTCCTGATAGAGGTCTACCGCGACCTATGACAGGCGCACCGGGGGTGTTATATGCAAGTTTATTTAAAGTGCTCTCTACCCCGGCGTTGGCGACGAACCTCGTCCAGGTGCTAGACTTGGAGAGGATACCAAAATCCAGATCCAAATCCTCCCCCTTTCGGGTTCAACCTGGCTAGTACCGTGTCGATAATCAAATCACGACAACTCGTGGGATACCCCAGGCCTAGGCATATCCGGACGCCACCAAAGCGTCTCTCACGGTGTCCTTCGTAACTACGGAACAATACAATCTAAAGCCCTCAAGGCTAAAATCAATATCGCATAAAAAATGTGTCGAAATTAGATTTACAAACCAAATGCAACATCTAGCCTAAAATAGCACATTATACGTTTCAACCACATAGATGCATAATTTCATAATTCAACACAGTTTTTGGACACTCCATCGGTTCACAAAAATCAATTTTAAAAACAGTCAAAACATTTCAAGCATACGACAAATCATACTCATTCATCAAAATGTTGTAAAACAGAGTTTACATATTAAACAAAAGTATTGAAATAAATCTCACTCACCATTTTTTAGGGAGGATAGTGCACTCCCCAATAAAATCACAATACGTAAAACAATGCTCCCCTCAGTTGAATCACCAAAATAGCCAACCTAATCAATCATCACGATTTTCATCAGATTTCGACTATTGTCAGGGTTTATCATTTTCCTTAAATTCATATAAACCCTAAATTCCTCAATTTATAAACATATTCCAATGTCATCAATTTCATTCTATTTATAAGTAAATAACAAAATCAAAATCAATCTTAATTCGAATCTAAAACTAACTAATACTACCTAATTTGACAAAGTTTATCCAAAGGTTAAAGAGATTTCGTTTCTCTCACCTAGGGTTTCTCGGATCTCGGATCTAGCTTTTGTTCGCCCGTTGGTTTGGTCTAAAACCTGAATGTTTCCAAATTTGAAACAATTGCGAACAATTTAAGTCCAATTACTAAAGAATTTCGAAACCCAAGTGCGAAAATCGAAACTTAGAGTCATTTACCTTCGCATAGGCTTACGGACTGTCACGGGCCGTCGCGGGCCGTGGGCCGCGGGCTGATGGGCTGGCGGCCTGGTGGGCCTACGGGCCTGATAGGTCTGGTGGGCCGTGGGCCTGATGGGTCTGGTAGGCCACGGGCCGGACTGGGCCCCGTGCTGGACTGGGCCGCAGTGGCTAGGGCTTGCGCTCGCGAGCTGGATCGAGCGCTCACGTAATGGGTCACGCGCTGGAGCGCTCGCGCTCGTGCTAGGGCACGCTCGAGCTAGGGCGCGCTCGAGCAATGGATCGCGCGCTGGAGTGCGCGCTGGCTCGTGCTGGGGCGTGCTGGAGGCGCGCAGGGGCTCGTGCAGAGGCGCGCAAGGGCGCGCTGGCGCTCGTGCAAGAGTGTGCAGAGGCGCGTTGGGGGTCGCTCGCTGCTCGCGTGCTGCTCCCGTTGCTCGGGCTGGGCTCGCGCTGGCTCGCGCGCTTTCGCGCAAAGGAGAGCGCAGTGGCGCTCGTGCAGGGAGGAGCTGCAGCGGCTCGCTCGCACAGGGAGGAGCTGCAGCGGCTCGCTCGCGGAGGGAGGAGCTGCAGCGGCTGTGGGTGGCGCGCGGCTATCTTCGTGGCGGAGGGACCGGGTGGTGGCTGCGATCGCGCTCGGCGGAGGAGGAAGGCGCTGCGGTTAGCGCGCTCGCGTGAGGAGGAAGGAGCAGCGGCGGCTGGGTGTGGTGGCGAGCGGCGGTGTTGGCAGCGGCAGCGGGAGAGGAAGAGACGGAGTGAGAGAGAGAGAGAGAGGGAAGAGAGAGAGAGAGAGAGAGAGGGAAGAGAGAGAGAGAGGGGAGGAAAAGAAGGAAATTAGGGCTTTAAGCCCTAATTTTAATTTTCCCATTTTTTTTTTTTTTTGGGTATTACAATATGGACATCCAAAAAGACTCCTAATAGAGTGCATGGAGTTTGTTTGAATCAATAATTGCATGATTTGAGTGCTAGGACAAGTGGATTGGTTGAAATAATACATACGATGATCCAATGGTCAACGATATGTTGCTAGGTTTATAAAAAAACTTGTTTTGAGGAATTTGGTTTACTTTTTCTTAATTCCTCCTCTCTTGGATGAAAATATGAAGACTCTCTCTCTAAAATTGAGTTCAACCATGAAACCCAAAAGGTAAGAGTATTGTTGGAAATTTTGATTTCAAGATGGCGGTATAAAAATATTATATTAATGTGTTGTGATTTGATTTTTGCTAAGGTGATATGAAAAGTTTTCAAGGATTCAAAAGAAGTGTTAGTATATATTGTTAGCAAGAGAGCTTACAAGGAAGGTAACATGTTTTAACCTGTGCAATGATTAAATCAATTGTTGAGTAGTTACATTAGTATCCATACTAGCATACTAGATATTAAATTCTATATTTGAGTTTTGTGTAGTCTTGCTATGATATCTCATTTTATAGGAATCGAAAATCTAAACCGTTTATTTATGTGTAAATTAGACTTCCTAAACTTTAAAATGGTATATTATATGAAATATTTCATGAAAGAATCGATTTTTAGTGATTTTTGGGTGTTTAGCATGATTCAGCGATTCTATTTTCATACTCTGTGTATGACTAGTATATTGTGTCAATTTTTAAAATATGTTTTGTATGGAATTTAAAGACACTTAAAACAGGAAAGTTTTAGATCTCTATCTTACCTTTAATTTAAGCTTAAGATCACTTGAATCGGAGTAGTAGGCAGAACGGTATAGTATTTTTACTGAAATGGCGTAAAAGTAGTTTTTAAAGCCAAAACTGAAATTAAAAAGGAATTTTAAAAAATTATACACATAAACTCTGAGGATGGTATAAACTAGAAGGTTTTAGATTAATGTTTTGTCTTCAATTAGAGATAAGAATCACTTAAATTGGAGGAGTACACAGGGAGATATAGAGTTTCTCCCAAAACTGTGCAAAATTGAATTTTGAAAACTTAGATTTGAAATTTTTTTAAATATGGAATTTAAGATTTTTCCTTAAATAAAAATATTTTTATATGCAATTCGTAGTCCTATGATATGATATTATAGAAATAATTGACGAATTATATATTGTTTAACTTAGGTGTAGGGTTTCATTTTCGTACAAGGGGTAACTTGCTAGAGAAACGAGGACAGTTAGAGGGAGTAGCGTACACTCCCCAGTTGATGTGAGTGGGACGAACTATTTCTGACTTTAAATGAAAAATAGTTTGATCATAATTTTTATAAATTAATTTTGAATTGTGATTTAGAAATATTTTAGTGTTTGTAGCATGTCCTGAAATGATATTTTGTGAAAATTGCATCCTGATATTATGTGACTGATAGTACCATGTTTTTCTTTTATGAGTAAAGATTTACGAATAATGACATGTGGCATATGTGTATAATTATAGAATGGTGTATAGTGGCTATAGCGCACTTCCTATCATGATATTGAGTGTTTACCCGACGGGGTGATGGGGTGACGTGGTGGAGTAACACAAGAGCAGGGGTTTGAGTTTCCTGTCTCTGACCAATGGATCCAATAGACGAGCATCATATGAGGACCGTGTCAACACCAAGGGAAGGGGGTTAAAAGAAAAATATATGTGTTCATTCTTATGAAATTGTGGTGTCCCCTTGGTGGATTTTACCCTAATTAGGCCAAACTATGGGTAGAATACGTTTTATTATCGATTGACACCCCACAATACCACGATACAATGATTATGATAAGAATGCATATTATTTTGAATTGCACGATATGTTGCAAATGAATATAAATTTGAAAATGATAGTTTGACTTGCCACTTTCACAAATTCATTTATTGTCATTATATATAGTTCTTGCACCCCACTCACTGAGTATGTGGATTATAGTCACCCCCTCATATTTAAAATTTTCAGCTTATACTACATTTGATTTACATTAAGATACTGTTCCACGAGTTCTACTAAGAGATGATATTGGGTAAGTATTCATACCCATTTTTGTTTACGATTGGACTGCTCATTTAAATATTATATGTAAATTGGAGACAAATGTTTTAAAGAAATTTCTGAAAAATATATATTTTTTAAATCTTTCGATATATGATTTAACTTAGGATATCGAGCAGAGTTATGATATTAGTCATAATATTAGCCTTGCGTCACCTCGGTGTATGAGTAGGGCATACCCGTGCCTTGAAGAGTCGCAGCAATCTAATCACGTGCTCGACCTGTGGGTCGGGGTGTGATAGTCTTTCTCACTCTTTCTATCTCTCCCTCTCTCTGTCTATCTCTTCTCTTTACTCTCTCACACCCGAGAACTCAAAATTTAGGAGTATAACAAAATGATTCCTCTATTAGTAATGGTGACACTCTGGCCATTAAATAAGGAGCTGCCATGATGTGTCATCTAACGTAAAATGACAATTGTTAATTTGGTATCATATATAAAACAAGTTGCAAATGTGGAGGTACTATGTCAATAAATTTGATAGCTATCCATGACACATAAACAAATTATTGATATGGTAGATGATACATCAACAAGTGGGACACGTTGAAGCCATGTCATCAAATTTTAATTTTTTAAATTAATTTTAAAATAATTAATTTTTTAATTTTTAGTTATTTTTTTATTAATTAATTTTAATTTTCTCTCCTCTCTCTCCTTTGCACTCTCCTCCATCCTAGGCCTTCTTCTTTGCGAAATTCTATATCTCTAAGTCTTTAATCTCCCCCTTCTCCTCCTCCCTCTCATTTTCTTCACCAATCGCCTGCCTTCATTTAATCCTTAATTGACTAAACGTGATTTCGAAAACAATAGGTGAAATCGAAGACAGAATGATCTGCTAATGGTGAAGATAGTTGAATCGAAAATAGAGATGGCAAATCAAAGGTGAATCAAAAATGGAGATGGCAAATTACAAATCAATTGAATGGTGGCTAGGGTGAATTGAAAATGGAGAAGTCGAAGCATGCAGATGGAGGTCATGCAGAAGACTAGGTTTTGCAAACGAAATATGGAACAGAAGCCCCAAACCATGAAATGTCTAGGTTTTGGTCACACTCTCCCTTCGTCCACCATTAATTCTGATGAAAAGATTCAACTACAATTATTCTACATCTTCTTTACATAACCAAGTTTGACTTGCTGTTTCAGCACTTTGATTTTTGACTTTGTCACCATCAACAATGGCCATTAGTTTTCGACAGTCGACTTTGACTATTCTTTACCTTTGAGTCTAAGGTTAGGATTGTTCTTCGATCGGCTTGAAATAGAGAATGGGACATGCAAGGGGGCTTAGGACTACAAAGGGTGAAAGAAATAAAGAATGTTTACTTGTCACCGAGCGAAGCTTCGATTGTTATGCTAATGGTGGAGGCGGCCGGAGATAAGGATGATGGTAACAGTGAGAGAGAGATAGGCATGAGAGAGAGAGAGAGATGGCTTGTGAGAAAGAGAAAGGGAGGGAGAGAGATGAAGAGAGTCTCTTTCCCTTGAAAAACATAAAGTAAGGACTCTCTCTCTTCAATAGACTCTCTCTGTCTAACACTCTTTCTCACAAAATGCAATTGTCACGCCCTGATCCGTGATCCAGAAACCGTGAACAGTCGCCCATTATCTCGGACACCGACCTAAGGCTAATCATAATTTCAGTTACAAATATTTTATTAATATTTAAAATATATAAGTCCTTAAACATATATAAATATATAAATAAATAAATAAATAAATATATATATATATATATATACTACAAATGAAAGTTCTTTTGTTTCATATAGTTATTCTAACATGATCAATTAATGTCATCAAATATAAAGTGGAAGTTCCATACCTTGATACGTCTCTAACAATAGTCTCTGAAATTTGCGTACGTCGATGTCTATCAATGTGTCCCTCTAAATACTATCTCTGTAAAATTTAAGGGAGTGAGGGGTGAGTAAAATTATTTACTCAGTCAGTGAATAATCATAACATGTAGTTAATAAGTGATATGAAAATGGAGTATTAAAACCATATATATATATATATATATACTTTATATCATATTTCAAGTATGAATGATAATTTCAAACACATTTCTCTAACATCATCATCCATAAAACATATACATCCAATCTCATGTCGTAAATCATAGAGTCATGCCAAAACAAGCTCTCGGCAAGGGTTTACCTCGACCAATGACGAGCCACCAAGGGTTTTTCATTTAAATGAATAAACGACCCTAACCTTAGTATTGGCGTCGGGCCTCCCCAAGTGCTAAACTGAAACGTCATTTAGTCCTCCCCTTTCGGTTCAATTTGGCTAGTCCAAAACATAGTATCATATGCACATCACCTAACCATGTGGAGTGTCTACATCTCGAGATATCACAAACGTGCAACAATCTATATAATGAGACGGGTCTGCTATAGCAAACGAGGCGAATCTGCGCAGGACGACGCCTATCATATCATAATATCATGGCTATAAGTACTATCCCCGATCTACGATCAAGGGGATTCAGATACTAATATCTGAGTACCTAGTCTCGCATCAAAATCATCAATAAATCAACCGTGCCATACATGTCGAGAAAAATCATGAAAATCCAATATAATATATTATAACATATAACATCAAAGTACATTTCATGATTTAAAACAAGACACTTATATTTTTCATCAGAATTCATGGTTGCATATTAAAGAAATTTGGAATACTCCATTTATCACAAAATTGTTATCAAATCATTTAACAAGCTATTTCACAACTATTTCATAAAATCATGTTTTGAAAGTGATAGAATATGGTTTTGCTCATTAACTACATGGTAATAGTAAAACCCCACTCACTTGTACAGGAAGGGTACACCACTCCCCTAAAATCTAGATTCTCAACTGAGTCGCCCCTCGACTGTAGTATAGTCGTCTACTCCTATACATGCATTTAATTTCTCAAACGGTTTAAAATTTCGAGTTTTATACAATGAGATATCATAACAAGACTACACATAACTCAAATCTGAAACAATCATATCTAGCATGCTAGTACATGCATTTAATTTCACTACTTGTAAAGACTTCAATTTTGAGTATTTTACCTTCCTTTGTAGGATCCTCTGCTAACTAATACCCATAATCTTGATCTTGATTTTCTTGAAATCTTGATCACCTTAGCACCATAGTAACATAATTCATCAAAAATCAATCTCTACACAATTCTTATACTATTTTAATCAACTAGAGATATAGAGTCAAGGATGTTCTTATCTCTTATACTTGTGTTCCTTCTCCAATGTTCCAAGAATTCCACTTGAACATTCAGCAAATCCCTCTTTCCTTACTCTAATTTTCATCCAAGTGAGGTGAGTAGAAGAGAAAATGGTTGGTTTTGGTCTTTTATGAACCTAATCAAGCTATGTTGACCCTTGATTCATTTTGCATGCAAAATCTTTACTCTACACTTGTCCTAAACCTTTCTCTCATGCAAGATTGCTTACAAGCTGCCTTCAAGCACCTCTTTCATGTCAATTTCATTCATGATGAATTTAAGCACAAAAAGATGAGTTTTTGACGAATCAATGAGAATTCATGCAATGATTTTTCAACCAATGAGATTTCACTTTGGTGAAATGAGGTTAAGTGGCCACTTTGTGTGTTTTTGGCCAATGGTTGATCTCCAATTGTCATAATTGTCATTCAATAGTTGGTTTTGCAACTTAGTCCCTCAAGTTCTCATATTTGCACTTTAGTTCCTAAACTTTCCATAATTATAAATTCAACCCTATGTGATTTTTTTTTTAATTTTCAAATTCACTTCTTTATGCTTATAATTAAGTGATTTGGCTTTCGTTAGCCATTTTCAGGGATTTTAGGGTTTGTC
The DNA here is from genome assembly GCA_033439265.1 of Dillenia suffruticosa. Classification (NCBI taxonomy): domain Eukaryota; kingdom Viridiplantae; phylum Streptophyta; class Magnoliopsida; order Dilleniales; family Dilleniaceae; genus Dillenia; species Dillenia suffruticosa. Next base: position 15,912,470 of record JAVTVX010000012.1, on the reverse strand, counting down.
GGCACTTTTCGGAAAAGTTTCGGCTTACCATTGGAATTTTTGGTTTAAGTGATTTTAAGGGCAAAGTTTTAGAAATTTCAAATCATGTGTCTCAAATGGGTGAAGTATCATATATATGAACATGAGGAGAGTACATCATATACCAAGAGTCGGTGTTACAGCAACAGACTAGATTGGTGAAGTAAACTAGAGGGAGAAGGATAAGGAGGAGGGAGACTGAAGAGCTTGAGATACAGGATTTTGCAAAGAAGAAATCTGAGAGGGAGAACGATAGTGTGAAGGATAGGCTGGGGAGAGAAAATTAAAATTAATTATAAATTAAAAAATTGACTATTTTAAAATTAACCTTGTAAAAAAAATTAAAATTTTAATGACGTGACTCAATATATGCCTTATTTATTGACGTGTGGCCTACCATGTTAACAATTTGCTTATATGTCATAAATAACTATCAAATTTACTGATGTGGCATCTACCACATCAATAACTTGTTCTGTATATGATTCCAAATCAATAAATGTTATTTTATGTCAAATATCACGTTAGGCTAACTCATCATTTAACGACCAGCGTGTTGCCGTTACTAATAGAGGGACCACTTCATTGCAACTTTTGCAGTTTGAGTTCTTAGGTGTTACATTTTGAAGTCTAGGGACTAAAACATGTGCAAAACCCATGGTTCAGGGAGTGGACGAGTAATTTTCTCCTCTCTTTCTCTCTCACTTACATTCTCGCTCTTACTCTCTCTTTCTCACTCACACAAACTCTCTCTCTCTTCCTTTAGCTCCCTCTCTCTCTTGTTCTTGCTCCTTCTCTCGCTCTCCTTCTCTCTCTCCCTCTCTTTGTCTCTCTCTCCATCTTGCTCTTTCTCATTCCGCCTTTCTCCCTCTATCTCTTTTTCCCTCCCACTTTCTTTCTCTTTTCTCCTTTTCTCCTTTTTGCTCTATCTGTACCTCTCTCTCTTACTCTCACTCTCTCCCATCCTTTCTCTCTCCCACATCTTTCCGTTACTCTTTCTTTCGCTCTCTCTCACTCGATGTCTCTCCCAAACACTCTCTACCACTCCCTCTGTTTCACTCTCTCCTTCTTGCTTTCTCTCTTACTCTTACTCTCCCTCTCTCTTTCTCTCATTCTCTCTCCATTTGTCTTGGTCTCTGTCTCGCTTTCTCTCTCAGTCTTTCTCTTGCTCCTTTTCTTTTCTCGCTTGTCTTCTCTCTCTCTTTCTTTCTCTCTAGCACTCTCTCTATCTATTGCATTCTCTTTCTTTCACATTCTTTTCCTCTCCCTACTCTGTCTCTCCCTCTCTCTCCCTCTCTCTTATTTTATCTTTCTCTTTGTCTATCTCTTTCTATCTCTCTTGCTCTCTCTCTCTCCATCCATATCTCTTTCTCACTCCTTCCCTTTCTCTCTTGCTCCCTTCCTCATTTTCTCTCCCATTTGCTCTCTCTCCCCCTTTTGCTCTCTCACTCATTCTCTATCTCGTACTCTTTCTCTCATTATTTTACTCTCTTTCTTTTTTACTCTTTTCCTCTCCTGCTCTCCCCTACACTCTTGTACTCTCTCTCTCTCTCTCTCTTTCTTCTTTTGTCTCTCTTATGCTCTTTTTCACTCTCTTTTGCTTGTTTTCTCTCTCTTTTCCTCTCTTTCTCTCTAGTACTCTCTTTCCTACTCTTGCTTTCGCCCCCTCTCCCTCTCCCTTGCCCTTTCTCCCCTCCCTCCTTTTACCTTTCTGTGTCTAGCTTTCTATCTCTTTCTCTCTCTCCTTTCAGCTTCCTATTCCTTTTCTCTCGCTCTCTTTATCTTTCTCTTGTCGTTTCTCTCTTTTTGTTTGTATCCCTCTACTACTTAATCTCTATCTCCCTTTCATTCCCTTTCTCTTTTGTTCTTGCCCTCACTCTCTCTCTTGCTCTTGCTCTCGCACTCGCTCTCTTTTTCCCCTTTCTCTATCCCTCCTACTCTCTTAGTTGCTCTCTTTTTCTCTCCGTCTCGCTTTCTCCCTCTCTTTTACCCTCCCTCAATTTCATTCTCTATACCTCTCTCACTCTCCCTTTTTCTCCCTCTCCATGTCTCTCTCACTTTCTCTCTTCCTCTCTTCCTCTCTCTCTCTTACTATCTATCCCTCCTTATCTTTATCTCCCTTTTGCTTTCTTTATCTCTCCCTGCCTTTCTTTCACTCTCACTCTCTCTTACTGTTGCTCGCCTTATGTCTTCTCTCTCACCGCATCTCTCTCCTTCTTTCCTTCTCTCTCCCTCTCATTTTCTCTCTTTTGGTCTACCTCTACCTCTACCTCTCTCTAGCTCACTCTCTCACTGCCACTCACCGTCTCTACATCTCTTTGCCACTTGCTCTTTCGCTCTTACTCTATCTCTCTCTTATTTGCTCTTTCTTTCACTCAGTTGCTCCTTTCTCTCTCTGACACTTCATCTCCTTCTTCCTCTCCCTCTCTCTCCTTTTTTGTCTCTCTCGCTTGCTTTCTCTCTCTCTCTCACTCTTCCTCTTTCTTATTCTCTCTCTTTCTCTCTTGCTTTCTCCCTCTTGCTTGCTTTCTCTTTCTTACTCATCTTTTATTTTCCTTTCTCTCTAACTTCTCTTTTCCTTTCTCTCTGGCTCTCTCTCATGCTCTCTTTCTCATTCTCTCCCTTTCGTTATCTCTCCTCTCACTTTCTCTCTCATCTCTCGTTCTCTCTTGCATTCTCTCTTTATGTCTAACACATACTTTCTCTCTCATTCTCTCCCGTACTCATCTCTCTCCCTCACTCTCAATCTCCCCCTCTCTATATCTCACTATTGATTTCTTTATCCATCGCTCACTCTCTCTCTATTACCCTCTCATTTTTTGTCTTTATCTCTTGCTTGCTCTTTATCTCTCTCTACGTCTCTCTTTCACTATCTTTCCCTCCCCGTCTCACTCTCCCGCCACACTCTCTACAACGCTCTCTCTTTCTCATTTTCTCTTATTGTGGGAGAGAGAAAAAAACAAAGGAGGAGAGAGAGGGCATGGTTGGAGTAAGAAAGAAAGAGAGACACAGAGAGCGAGAGAGAGAGAGAGAATGAGAGAGTAAGAGAGAAAGCAATGGATAAAGAAATCAAGAAGGAGATATAGAGAGGGAGAGATTGAGAGTCGGGGTGAGAGAGATCGAGTAAGAGAGAGAATTAGACTAACAGAGCAAAAGGGGGTGAGAGATGGGAGCAGGAGAGAGAGAGAAAGAGAGAGAGGGAGAGCCAGAGACCTAAAGATAGTATGAGAGAGAGAGAACGAGAGAAGAGAAAGAAAGCATGATGGAGAGACAACAAGAGGGAGAAAACGAGAAAGAGAGCATGAGAGAGAGAGCAAGAGAGAAAGGAAAATAGAAGATGGGTGAGAAAGAGAAAGGGAGCGAGCGAGAGAGAGAAAATGAGAGATGGAGAGCATAAAGAAAAGAATGTGTGGGAGAGAGAAAGAGGGTGAGAGAGTGAAAAAAAGAAAGCAAATAGGTTAGATAGAGATAAGGAGTGAAAGAGAGAGCGGCTGAGAGATGGAGAGACAATGAGTAGCAAAAAGAGAGTGACGGTGAGAAAGGCTAGGATAGACTAAAAGAGAGAAAATGAGCGGAAAGAGGGAGAGGGAGAGTGATAAAATGAGAGAGCGAGACATAGGGCAAGCTACAATGAGAGAGAGCGAGAGCAAAACAGAGGGAGTGAGAGATAAAAAGAGCGAGAGGGAGGGATAAAGAGTAAGACAGAGAGAAAGTGAGAGAGACTTGGAGAGGGAGAAAGAGGGAGGGTGAGAGAGGTGTAGAGATTGAGATCCAAAGAGGGTAAGAGAGAGCGAGGGAATGAGTGATAGAGAAAGTAAGAGAGAGAGAGAGAGAGCAAGTGGAAGAGAGGAGGTGAAGAGAGACAAAGAGAGCGCGGCGAGAGAGAGCATGGGGAGGGAGAGAATGAAAGAGAGAGATAGAGAGAAAATAAGAGAGCAAGAAAGAGAGAGTAATGATAAAGAAATCAAGATGGAGATATAGAGAGAGGGAGATTAAGAGCAGAGGAAAGAAAGATCAAGCGGGAGGGAGATAGAAAGTAAGAGAGTGAGGGAGAGAGAAGAGAGTAGTAGAGAAAGAGAGAGCGAGAGACATAAAGAGAGAATGAGAGAGAAGAACGAGAGTAGAGGGAGATATAGAAATCAAGAGAGAAAAATAAAGAAAGAGAGTGCAATGGATAAAGAAATCAAGAGGGAGAAATAGAGAGGAGGAGATTGAGAACAGAGGAGAGAGAGAGAGAGACAAAATAAGAGAGTGAGAGAGGGAGAGAGAAGAGAGCGAGATAACAAGAGAGAGAGAGACATAAAGAAAGAATAAGAGAGAGAGAACAAGAGAACGAGAGTGGAAAGAGAGAATGGGAAGGATAAAGCAAGAGCAAGAGTGAGAGGGGAGGGATAGAGAAAGAGAGCGTGACAGAGAGCCAGAGAGAAAGTAAAAGAGAAAATAGAGAGAAAGGAAATTAGAAGATAAGTAAGAAAGAGAAAGGGAGTGACAAAGAAAGCAAGATGGAGGGAGAGAGAAATGGAAAGAGGGAGAATGGGAGAGAAAGCGAGAGAGAGAGAGAGAGAAAGGAGGGAGAAAGAGAGAGAGATAGGAAGAGGGAGAGAACATGAGGGGAATAAAGATTGAGAGAGAGAGAGAGAGAAAGGGAGAGAGAGTGTGAAGAAAGAGAGCAAAAGGGAGAGAGCAACAGAGTGAGAGCGAAAGAGAGAGTGGTAAAGGAATAAGGTGACAGAGAAAAGTAAGATGTGTCCAATATGTGTCATGAAAGTGTTGTGTCCAAGAAAGTACACGATATGGACATGACTGCTTTCTAGAGTTATTGTGTCTCATGGCTACAGTGGTCTTTGCTTTGTTGTTTGCTTTATACATGGAAACACTAAATTGTTCATTACATGTCTGGTGGTTGCTGTTTTGTATGGTTTCCATTGTTGTTTCCCTTTACTGGAATATTGTTTGATCGGGAAAGTTCTTCCTAATTTGTACATTTCAAGTTGCCCTTCAACCTTCAAATTGAATTTTAGATGACATCTATATCAAGTTCACATTAAATTGATTATCAGATCATAGTAATCCAATAAATATCCAACTGAAAATCTGATTAGGTATTGTATTTTAAGTCTTTTAACTATGAATTTATCTGGGTTTTTGGCACAAGTAGTAGGCACAGAACCTCTGAATGTGATCAGTGGCAAGATTCAAATTGGTTCTAGATTAAAATTTGATCCTAGATAGGTGTGCATACATACATTTCAGATTCTTGAATTCATAATTGGAATTTTGCACTTTTAAGGAACTCTTTGTTTGTAAGTTTCTTTTCTGTTGAATGAGCTTTATACTGATCTTATTACTTCTATACGGCTACTCAAACATTGAATTAATGAATATGAATGGAATTGATAGTAAGTTTACTTCTACATGCTTGTCATATCACTTTCTATTCTAACTTTTTTGTTGTTTCATGAGTACTACCATTTGGGGGTTGAAGACGAACTACTCTCAGCTGAAGAGCTTCATACGCCAAATTCATTTTTGGTAATATTTAACGGGTTAATTCTCAGTAAGCGTAGAAGGCCACAAGTAACTCCTATCTTTTTTCATTGTCTCAGTCAGGAGTGCATAAATGCTAGTGCTTGAATTGTTGCAAGCTTTCATTTTTCTTGTAGTTTCTCACATCTTATATTATTGTTCACCTTGTTTAGCATTTTGCCATGTCAATGAGAATGCTAAGGAGGACTGGGAAAATTGGTGAGTTTGTGTCTTTGTAAATGACAAACAGGTAGAAAATAAAAAGGAAGTCAGTTCTTTTCATGATGTTAATGTATGTTGCATTTTGTAGTTTAATGTTTGCATATATGCATATTGGCTTTGTTTGATGTGCTAATGCATGTGCACTTGGTGTAATGTTTTTTCCCTTTTTAAATGAAGATGTTCCTCTATAATTGCTATTTCATTTCTTAGATTGAAGTTGATGATTATTTAAATAGCTAGTGAAGAATCAAAATCATAGCTAAGCATCATATGAATGCACGCTAAGGGGGTAACTGTCTTTTTTCTGCTGGGGGAGGGGGATTTTATTTTTCATTTCTTTTGATCTAGTCTAATTGGTACGCATAATTCTTTATAGCTGTTTTCCTTATCTCTAATGATTAACCCATCTCAGTCTCATGCTTCTGCACCTATCTTGGATGGATATGTTACTGTATCTGCTAGTTTACCCCCCGTGCCTATTGCTGGCAACAAGGACAACTAAGCTGGTTGTGTATATTTTGGTGTTACTGAAGCATTCTATTCAATGAATCTAATGACTTCCTTTTCAGATTGCTTATGATAAGCTTGACGCTGGGCAGAATACAACTATTGCTGTTATGAGCTATAGGGGTTGTGACTTCCTTTTGATTTTGCTATATATATGTATTAATATTTTTTTTATATGTATGTATGTATTGTATATATTGTAGTTCTCATGGTCTCATGCCACTTGACCTATTAGGTTGGTGATAAATTCAGTAACAGACATGGACAGAAAGATATTTGTGGAACAATAATTCATTTCCCATTTTTTAAGTATGGAATTTGCCCTGATTTGATTATGAATCCTCATGGGTTTCCTAGGTATGTATTACCATGTCATCATCTTCTTTTTCCTGGTACTAATTTTTCTTTATCATTGTTTCTAGACTTTGAAGTTATGCTAAAAAAATAGGGCCAATTTTTGTTGTAACATGTAGAAATAATGTACAATAATGCAGCTTACAGCTTTCTGGCCCTGGCTTTGGGATTAATTCCATACACAAGAAATAGGAAAGTCAGCTTAGGTGAAAATACCAGCGTGAGTTTTGTTAGTGTTCCTACCCATGTGCTGATGACCTCTGTTGAAAAATATTTAAGGGCTTGTTGGAGAGAACCCGGCCTGCCATTTGATTAGAGTAAGCCTTAACAACTAATGCAAAAGACTTGGAGAAGAGTGTAGATTCTTCTCAAGTCAAATAAAAATGTTATTTGCTAATCCTATCAACTACCAGTTGCCTATATTCTTGATGCATTTGCAAGGTGCTTGCAATTTTGAGCCGAGTTGATTTGATTATGTAATCTTCCTTTGTCCCGAAAACAAGTCTTTTTTGGGCACTCTTTTCTCATGTAGATTCTTTTCATGCTAAAATGCTTCATCCTAGAAGCAGCTATAGCATATGAACAACCAGCCAGGTGGCTCTATAAGGTCATGGGTTTAGTACTCCTTGGATATGATCTACTTTTTTTTGCTGATGTTGCAATATATATATGTATGTATGTATGTATGTATATTTATGTTTATATATATATATATATATATGCAGATATATATATTTTATGATTGGATGCTTAAAACACTAGTTTTTGTCTAACCACAAATGTGGAATTTTCATGATATATTATAACAGTTTTCATTGCCACTTATATCTACCGAAAGATTTTGTAATTTATCATTCACATTTGAATCATGAATGAAATCTGATTGTAAGGTTCGTGCTGCAATGAATATGGTCATCCATTTGTTTTGTGCTAAAAGTTGGAGCCTATGAGGGACTTAATGTCAAAAACTTGTAATCGTATATGTTTTAATGTATATATTTCTTTAATTAGTGAGACCAAGGGACTGGCCAGACACAACACACACAGTCCTGATTAGCCCCTTAAACGCAAGTATGTATTGTGCATATAATTGCAAGTACATGTCAATCTTTTGCATTTTTTGTTCTTTTTTTGGGATTCATGTTACTTTTTTATAACTTTTTAGCTATTTCCTTAGTTCTAATGTTTGGTGGTTGAAGACCATGAACTACTCTCAGCTGAAGAGCTTTCATTTTGTGAACTACTCTCAGTTTGATGTCATTATCTCAGTCAGGGGTGCATAAATGCTAGTACTTCAATTGTTGCAAGCTTTCATTTTCTTGTATCATCCCACTTCTTATATAATTGTTCATCTTGCTTAGCACTTTGCCACAACAATGAGAAAGCATAGGGGCGTTGGGAAGTTGGCAAGTTTGTTAGTGTTTGTAAAAATGACTAACAAGTAAAAAGGAAAAAAGAAGTCAGCTCTTTTCATCTGTTTGTAACTTAATATATGCCTGCATTTTGTAGTTTAATGTTTGGATATATGCCTATTGGTTTTATTCGATATGTTACTGCATGTGCACATGGTGTGGTGCTTTTCTTTTTTTAAATGAAGATGTTGCTTTGTAATTGCTATTTCATTTCTTAGATTGAAGTTGATGGTTGTTTAAATAGCTAGTGAAGAATCCAAAGCCATAGCTAATCATCATATGAATGCAGGCTAAGTGGGTAACAGTAAGGGGGAATTTATTTTTTGTTTCTTTTGATCTCATATGATTGGCAAGCATAATTGAAGCATCTATTGGCTGCGTTGTGTCTACATTGCTTCAAATAGTCGTTGTGTTTGTCGTCTACTTGTTATTGCAGACAAAAGCATATCAAGGATTATGCAACACCATACAAAGGAGTTATTGGTACGTGAAGTACCTTTCTCATTAAATGATATTGCTTTTCCAGATCTAATTGCATAATTTTCTTGAATAGGATGGAGTTCAAACCTTTGATGATTTTTTATGGGATGGGTTGATTGAGTATATGGATGTTAATGAGGAAAACAATGCTTTGGTTTGTTGCTTCGGAATGAGTTTGTTGAAAATTATGAGCTTTGTTATATCTCTTGCAGTATGTGGATTAATTCCATTGCTTTTGTAGATTGCTTGGTATGAAGGAGAGGCTAAACCAGAAACTACTCATATTGACAACATCCTTAGTGTTTATGCTAGCTTAAATAGAGTTTCCTCATCATAGGCAATCTCCTAGAAATACTTATCAGGTACTTTTCTATTCATTGAAGGCAGTCTCATATTGAAGGATATGTTGCAGTATCTGCTAGTTTACCCCCAGTGCCCATTGTTGACAGCAAGGACAATTGAGCTGGTTAGTGTTGTATATTTTGGTGTTACAGAAGCATTCGATTTAATGAAGCTAATGACTTCCTTTTCAGGTTGGATATGATAAGCTTGGTGCTGGGCTGAATGCAACTATTATTGTTATGAGCTATAGTGGCTATGACGTGAAGGATGCTATTGTCATGAATAAATCATCACTTAATCATGGTTTTGGCCATTGCATTGTTATGAAAAGGTAAAAATTTGCATTGATTGTTATTCCTCATGGCTATAATTGATTCAACTGAATTTAAACGGCCTTGTTTGATTTGTAACACAAGTATTGTTATGGTGTCTCCCTTGAACAGAGTTACTGCATACAATCAATAATATGATAATAGAACAAGAGACAGAATTGTTAGGCCCAATAGAGTTGGATATGATGCAGAAAGGATGCAGGTAAATAATTAGTATTATTAGTATTAAACGTATAGTCATATTCCTCCCATCTTGGAAATACTCCCCTAGTTATGGGTGCAAGGGTTGTCTACATAAAACCATTTCCAGAGCACAAAGCCTGCAGCAGCGGGAAACTCATGCATTATGCTGCCCTTATATGCTAGATCTTCCCTTATTTGATAATTTATTGGCTGTTTTGATGCATTTTGGACTTCTAATTTTGTAGACATTGGACGATGATGGATTGGCTTCCCCTGGTGAAATAATTAGATCAAAAGACATATATATCAGTAAAGAGTAACCTATCAATACGAAAGAAACTATTGCAAATCTCATGGCATTGCAGTTACGTCAGTTAATTGCAGTTTTGTTAAGATATTACGTAATTTTACTACTCTGCTAGTGTTTTTGAGTGACTTTACCACTTGTAGTGCATATAAGCCTTGTAGGCTTACGTACAAGTGTCCTAAAGGGGAGACAAGTGTAGTAGATAAGGTCGCTCTCTCTACTCATCCAGAAAAAGGCTTATGCATTAAACTTATGATTTTCTATGCTTTTATTGGGCTCGTGTTTCAAAGATCTTTAATGATTTCAGCTGTAATCGGAAAGCAATGATTATCTAGTTTCTATATGTTCTTTTTTCGGTCTTAGAAATTTCTTATCCTCTCTCCTCTTTGTAAACTGACTGATGACAAAGAACCAGTGTGGATTTATTCTCTCTTTAAAAATAATCATTCTTTTCTATCAAATTGTAGGGTGGCACCACTTTAGCAACATCGAAATTGATGACAAATGTTCTGGTAATAAATATTAATATGCTGATGTTTCTAAATAAAAAATTATAGCGTGATGATTGCATTTTGGTAGATTTAGTAGTGGTCGGAACCATAATATGCTAGTAAAGTTTAGTGGCTAGGTTTTAGGAATTGGTGTCAAGTGGCATTTGGAATTGCTATTTATGACGAATGGTACTGATGAATGTGGAAAAATACAGCAGTGGTCACAGTGGTCTGACAGTGATCATGTGATGGCAAGGGTATATTGCAGTTGACGTAGCGAAACTAGTTGCTATATGGGAATAATTAAATTCTCATAGGCTAAGCTAGCAACTTCCCATTGGAATTAACATAAGAGTGTCGGGTCCTAGAATTCCATTCATGGACTCCTCAAGGATTGCTTGCATCATTCCTTGTATCAAGCAATTCACAAGATAGTACTTGTGTCTAATAGTTCAGATTGGTTCCCTTCAAGCTCAAAATTAGTGCATACATGGTTACCTAATTCCCTCTATTCCCCACATCGCGGAATTCCAAATGTGGTGCATTAATGATTCGGATCTTTGAAATTACAGATCCCTTTTTTGGGTATAATACAAGATAATAAATTGGAAGTTGAATTATGTCCTGTGTCCTACCTTTTAAAAGAACCAATCTAATTGACTTTTGAGAGAAGATCATGCGATAGCTTACATTGCTTTCAAGAGGTGGCGGATTATTTGGAGAAGATCAAGGGATTTTCCTTGGGATGTAATATCTACGCTATTTTTCCATAACAAAGTAAATCTTTATGTCATTCTTCCATAAGAACTTTTAAATAATTAAAATTTTCCTTTAAATCTTAAAAGGCAATAATTGTTTTACTTAAAAAACAAATACGTGGACATTCATAACACCACCAAACAAATCTTTCCTTCTCTAAAAATAATCATGTTAGAGATTTTCATTTTGACCATGAATCCGTGATGTGTTATCTTTAATATTTAAATTATACTAGTTAATTTTTATGGATTTGAAATTTTGAGACTTGAAATTGTAAATGTGAATAATAAATTTTAATTTTTGATGTGAATTTTGTCTTGTTTTGAATTTTGACATATTTCTTTATAATAAGTGACTTATTTATGCATGTATGACCCACCTACAAACAAACCATGACCTGAAATATTGACCCTAGTACTAAGCCTACCCCCTCATACCAGTTCCTGGGGTAAGGGCTGTGAACTAAGTACCTGTAACTGTACCTGTACCGCATACTATTCATACTGTGCTCAATGCAATTCTACGTATGTCATATTCCCCTAAGATGCGTAGCGTAAGTGTAGTTGTTGCCTATGTTACATGAGCCCATGTTTAGGTGTTGGGTAAGGGTATGTGTCTTGCACGAATACAAACCTCAATTTGACTAAATTTTCACTAAAATAAATTGTTTGACACTCATACCTATGCCCATGTGTTGTCTGATCCTCTGGACAATCTGAAGAAATCAGGTAACATAGGTTGCTATATGTGTTGTAGTTTAAATAAATTGCATATTCTCTAAATTTAAATTATTTAAAAGAAAAAAGAGTTTAATATCAAAGTTTGTTGTTTGACAAATAAAAGTAACCTTAGTAATTGGTTCTCTCGCACGAGTAATCATCTCTAATGTCTGTGTGATATGTAAAGATAAGACAATATTAATTTGTGATTAATTAACATATATATGCCGTCTTAGAAAAGAACTAAGATGAGATTACCGTTCATATATTTTTTTGGTAATCGCAATGAATTTCCTTCAATCCATTATGCTTGTCTATGAGCCAGATGTGGTTTTCTTTTGAAATTGTGATAATCATGGAGAACTTATAAGAAGAAAAAGTCAAGTTGAGTGTTGTGGTACATTTGGACTAAAACTTGTACGACGCATTAGAGTTTTAGAAAACTAATTGAGTAGAAAAGGCATCATAACACGTGTTTCATAACATGTGTTTCATACCACGTGTGATTTTATGACCCTATGGGTAATGAGTTAATGAATCTCTTTATCTCATTGTGTGAAATCTAGAGATTTATACTTAATCTCATTCAATATCCTTAGGATTTTTGCCTAAAACTTTATTTTAATGTTGATATTTTAGCATGTTATCAAGAAACGATGATTGATTCGGTTTTACAGTGCATGTCTAGAAAAATAACTAAAATAGAGCAGATAGATGTAGTGTGAAAGGAAAACTATATTATAGCTGACATATCACTTTGTATTCATAGGTCGGCCAATTATATTTTTGACTTAAGGTTTTAAAATATGATTGTGAATGCATAATTTGATTGAGTCAAGTATGCTCGTATTTGTATTGTTTGAAAGATAAGAGATATGTTGACTGTATAAGACAAAAAAAAGTCTGGGATATAACAAGACTTGATATCATCATTATATTAAATGGTGAGCTGCTATATATCCTTAACTGGTTATAGTTCTAAGCTCTTAACGTACTCGCTAATCACATAATCTATTTGCTTGTATGAAATTGATGGTATGAAAATGACTAAATTAAATACAGTCTAACCCTCATATGTGAGTAGGAGATATTAGAAATAGGAAACATATCACCTATGTGGGTTTGACCCGACCTAAACCTATTTTTTGAATTCAAAATATAAAAAAAAAGGGGGGGAGTAGTTTTTCGTACAAAAACTAACTCCAACTCCCCCCTTGTTTTGAAATTCAAAAAAAGGTTGGTTTTCTTTGGAAGTTAAAAACATGAATTTTTATCTTTAATAAAATACTCTTCCTTTTTTGTTGAAATAAGGAGAAAAACAAAGGAAAAAGAAAAGTTGATATACTTTTTTAATAGAAAAGAAGAACAAAGGAACAACAACACTTGAGGGTTCTTGGAGATCTGAATCTATGCCACATTCAAAAGTTTTTGGATTGTAAAAATAAAAAACAAATCCATATGTGACTGTTCTTTAGACCTGTATATCAAAAGGGTTAATGATTCAACCCTAAATATTCGGAAGTTTATTTTTCATATTTCAATTTTAAGCATGAAGATCCATATTCGATAGTTGTAAAATAATCTTCAAATTCTATCATGATGTGTCATGACCCATTTTCCAGTGTGACGTGATTTTTCTTGACATCTTCTATTGATTGACAAATCATATTTTACCGATTTTCAAACGACATGATTTCTATACGTGTGAAAACTAAATTTTTGGATTTTGATAGACATATTTTTGTGATCATTGGAGGTCTCAACTGTTGATTTTATTGATCTGCATCCATGAGTTTGATAACCAAATACTGTGTCATTTTTTTTAACATATTGATATATTTTAATACTTCTACTGTATTGGCATGTAGTTTTAAATGTATTTACATGTATTATTTGGGCTATACGCCCGGTCGAAATTATGTTACGATGCATGGGGCTATATGCCCGGCGACATGATGATGTGATGCATGGGGCTACGTGCCCGGCCGACTTGGTGATATGGTGATATGTTTCGTATAGCATTCCGTAGTTACGAAAGACATTTGGTAGAGACACCCCTTGTGTCCATATACGTTTCGACCGGAGGTATCTGCCAGATCGTCATGTGTATGAGTATCCCAGGTTGACCCTCTTCGGGGAGGACGTGAATTTACCTCTGTCTAGCACTGGGCGGGACACCATACACGGCCGACTATATATATGTATCATTATTATTATTTACAGACTAGTTGGAGTAGTTTGTGGCCAATATTGGGGTAAAGAGCCATTATTTGATATTTGCATAGTGAAAACCCCAATGCGCCCGTTCTTGGTCTAAGTAGACTATTATCGGGGTTATTTGTTCGGTCGGCTCTACATATGTGACTTGATACATGGATGGATGCATATGTTATTTTTTGATGTGTGCCTTGAGATATGTTTTATTTTGAGACAGTACGTTATTTTTGCACACTCGATATTTTGTTATATGCTTTGACACTCCAAGTTCACCCTTGATATTGATAATATGATATCAATCCCTCACTTGCTGAGTATCCTCTCATAGATACTCACCCCTCACTTTCTCCCTACAGGATTAGTCTTGGACTGAAGAAGAATTATTGTATTCTTGCGACGTCAACTTGATAGTACCAGACGTGGGTATGGATGTTACCATATCTTCCGCTACGATTATTGGAGATTTTAGTTTGATAAATGTACTCATTTATTTATTTTTGGGATGATTGTAAAATTTATATATATTTATTTGTGAAACTCTCATAATTTATTTGCATTGAGACGATTGTACGTATTTGAATGTCACTTGAAAAAATTATTGTATATTATATAAAATTTTAGGTCCGCTAGTGTAGCGACTGCTCATGCTCTAGTTGGGTGAAAATTATGTCACTTGAGATATGTCACTTGAGAAAATTATTGTATATTATTGAGAAAATTATTGTATATTATGTAAAATTTTACGTTTCGGCCGGAGGTATCGCCAGATCGTCATGTGTATGGGTATCCCAAGTTGACCCTCATCGGGGATGACGTGAATTTACCTCTGTCTAGTACTAGGCGGGACACCATACACGGCCGACTCTATATATGTATCATTATTATTATTTACAGGCTAGTTGGAGTAGTCTGTGGTCAATATTAGGGTGGAGAGCTATTATTTGATATTTGCATAGTGAAAACCCCCAATGTACCCATCCTTGGTCTAGGTAGACTATTGCTGGGGTTGTTTGTTCGGCCAACTCTACATATGTGACTTGATACATGGATGGATGCATATGTTATTTCTGATGTGTGTCTTGAGATATATTTTATTCTGAAACAGCACGTTATTTTCGCATACTTGATATTTTGTTACATGTTTTGACACTCCAAGTTCACCCTTGATATTGATAGTATGATATCAATCCTCTCACTTGCTGAGTATCCTCCCATAGATACTCACCCCTCACTTTCTCCCCACAGAATTAGTCTTGGACTGAAAAAAAATTATTGTATTCTTGCGACATGGACTTGATAGTACCGGGCTTGGGTATGGATGTTTCCATATTTTCCGTTACGATTATTGGAGATTTTAGTTTGATAAATGTACTCATTTATTTATTTTTGGGATGACTGTAAAATTTATGTATATTTATTTGTGAAACTCTCATAATTTATTTGAATTGAGCCGATTGTACGTATTTGAATGTCACTTGGGAAAATTATTGTATATTATGTAAAATTTTAGATCCGCTCGGTGTGGCGGCTGCTCATGTTCTAGTTGGGCATGACAGTAGAGGTCTGTGGCTAGGTCAGTTGAAAATTTTTATAGCCTTGCGTTGTTCTGAATGTTGGCTGTGGCATTGGTTGATTTTGGAGAGGTCGGGATGGTAATTTATTTATTTTACAGGATAAATATTGATATACAGGTCAAATTGTACTTGGGAGACCTCCGAAATATGAGGAGATTCTGTCCGATTTTCTGTAAAAATGTAGCCAGCATCTAGGGCAATGGGCTGCTGTTCATAACCCCGGTTCGGGGCGTGACAGATCGGTTGGTATCAGAGCCTTTAGGTTAGAGAAAGAATAGTAATAAAAGTCAAATCTTCTCAAGTGCATTTAAAAGTCCTCAATACATTAGAGAGTTTTTTACAGTCATTTAAAGTCCCATACGTGGTCGTAGACCACTAGTTTCATTCATTTTAGGGGCCTAAATTTTCAATCATGCTAAACTCTTGAATTATATCTAATGAAAAATTAGCCCTTTGCAGAATTATGCCGCTTAAATGCGGTAGACTAGCGGGATGCGGAGCTAGACTCGCGTTATTTGAGACTCCTTAAGTGCCTGACCCTTCGAGGGGACCTGAGACCCTTGGAGTGCCGAGGCTGCTTCCTCTTTACGGGCGCCCCCTGCAGCGCCTATTCAGCTGGTTGCTCCAACCGAGATTCCACCACCGTCCCTTGAGCCGTTTAGGCAGGTGTATGAGTGGTACACCTCCTACGGGGTTCAGATGCCACCCCCACCACCACCGACGACAGTGCCAACTCCTACGGTCGTGCCACCTTCAATTGTACCAGATCAACCCCTAGTTGTTGGTCCTTCCATTGTTTCAGGACCTAGTGACGCTACCTCCTCCACCTTGAGAAGTATTCATGAGCTCACCCAGTTGGTGAAGGCGGCGAGGCAGTTAGGATGCACAGAGTTCGCAGGAATGGGTGATTACACAACAGCGAAGCATTGGATCAACCCGTAGAATTTTGACTGATCTGGGGTTGAGCGAGGACTACCGGCTTCGGATAGTAGAGTGACTTTTAGATGGTGACGCCCTTACTTGGTGGAAGGCGATTTGTGACGATGCTACCGAGCCGCTGCGATGGGAGGACTTCCTGTGGGAGTTCGATCGCAGGTACTTCTCTGAGTTCTAGCAGGACCGCAAGAGGGTAGAGTTTCTGTACTTGCGGTAAGGAACCAGGATAGTGACAGAGTATGAGATGGAGTTGAGGCGACTAGCTGCTTTTGTTCCAGACTTGGCGACGCCAAAGCAGCTATGATTCAAGTTTGAGGATGGCCTCAACTTAAACATAAAGAGGTACATGACAGTGACTCCTAGCCTCTCCTTTTCGGAGATAGTGGACTCAGCACCTAGGATAGAGGAGATCGTCCGTGCTAAGGGCAGACAGCGGGAGAACAGAGAGCTAAGGAAGAAGAGATCTGGGGCGTCTTCGAGCCAGGGCTCGAAGAAGGGCAGGAGTTCAAGATATCAGGAAGGCTCTTCTTAGCTGAGATAAGCACATCCTGGACAGGGATCACGATCTTAGGGATTTAGAGTACCGGCCCCTAGTGCCACTACTCAGGCTTCAGATCAGCAGCATCCCTTTTGCCGCCGATGTGGTGGACACCGCCATTTTGGAGAGTGTAGGGTGTCCGTTGCATGCTTCCGGTGTGGGAAGCCAGGGTACATCAGGAGCGCCTGCCCTGAGTTGGGATTTGGGGGTCAGATAGTTTCAGGACACTCTAGTATTTCTCGAGGAGGACAGCAGGGAGCACCTGCGTACTCGAGTCACACCACTCCACGGACAGCAGTCGGGAGCAACATGGTGCCAGGACCATTCTAATAGTAGCAGAGGACACAGGCCCGTGTATACTCCATGACGCAGGAGGACGCTTAGGCGAGTCCTGACGTGATTATTGGTGCTCCTCCCACTGAGAGATATTTTTTTTATGTACCTTCTTTTGAGCACCATCACTAGTTAAAGCCTTAGAGGCTTAACTATGTTGGTTTGTACATACATTTTGATATATATATATATATATATATATATATGTGAGCATATATTTTCTTCTATATTTATCAACTGATCTTTTATTTTCTCACATTAGGAGTTATGAAAATATGGGGAGTCGACGCTTGCATCCTTATTGACACCGGGTCGAACTATTCGTATGTGAGAAGCGATTTTTGCCCACGGGTTGGGTAAGCCTTGTCACCACTTGATGAGGAGATATTGGTTATTTCTCCTCTCGGTGAGAAGATACTTAGAGATTCCATCTACAGAGGGCGTAAGGTCATGATCGAAGATGCGGTACCTGAGGCAGATCTGATTCCACTTGAGATAACGGATTTCGATGCCATCCTAGGGATGGATTGGCTAAGCATGCATTGGGCCTCAGTAAATTGCTTCACCAAAGAAGTAGAGTTTCGGAGACCCGAGGAAACGTTGTTGAGGTTCCCAGGCGAGAGGCGAGTGTTACCTCGCTGTGTTGTTTCGGTGATGAAGGCCAGGAGATTGATACGCTGAGGGTGCATAGCATACTTGGCTCATGTTATTGACACTACTGTGGAGGGGCCAAGGCTTGAGGAGGTCCCAGTGATGCAGGAGTTCCCAGATATATTTCCCCAGAAGCTACCCAGACTACCCCAGTAGAAGTCGGCACTGCCGTCGGTGGTGGTGGGGGTGGTATCTGAATCCCGTGGGAAGTGTACCACTCATACAACTGCCTAAACGCCTCAAGGGACGGTAGTGGAATCTCGGCTGGAGCAGCCGTCTGAATAGGCGCTACAAGGGGCGCCCGTGAAGAGGAAGCAGCCTCAGGCACTCCAAGGGTCTCATGTCCCCTCAAAGGGTCAGGCACTTGAGAAGTCTTGAGTAGTGCGAGTCTAACTCCGCGTCCCGCTGGTCTACCACGTCTAGGCGGCATAATTCTACAAGGAGAGAACTTTCATTAAAAATAACTCTCGAGTTTGGCATGATTGAAAAATTAAAGTTAGTTATTTCATAACTAACCCCCTAAAATGAATGAAATTAGTGGTTTACGACCACGTATGAGATTTTAAATGACTGTATGAAACTCTCTAATGCATTAAAGACTTTTCTATGTACTTTGGAATACTTTTATTATTATCCTTTCTCTAACCTAGATGCTCTGATACTAACCGAACTGTCACGCCCCAAGCCGGGGTCATGAACAGCCGCCCATTGCCCTGGATGTCGGCTACATTTTTATAGAAAATTGGACAGAATCTTCCCATATTTCGGAGGTCTCCCAAATACAATTTGACCTGTATATCAACATTCATCCTGTAAAATAAATAAATAGTCATCCCAGCCTCTCCAAAATCAACCAATGCCACAGCCAACATCCAGAACAACGTAAGGCTATAAAAATTTACAGCAGACTTAGCCACAGACCTCTACTATCATGCCCAACTAGAGCATGAGCAACCGCCACACTGAGCAGACCTAAAATTTTACATAATATATAATAATTTTTTCAAATGGCATTCAAATACGTACAATCACCTCAATGCAAATAAACTATGAGAGTTTCACAAATAAATATACATAAATTATACAGTCATCCCAAAATAAATAAATGAGTACATATATCAAGCTAAAATTTCCAATAGTCATAGCGGAAGATATGGTAACATCCATACCCAAGTCCAGTACTATCAATTCCACGTCGCAAGAATACAATAATTCTTTTTCAGTCTAAAACTAATCCTGTGAGGAGAAAGTGAGAGGTGAGTATCTATGGGAGGATATTCAGTAAGTGAGGGGATTGATATCATACTATCAATATCAATGGTGAATTTGGAGTGTCAAAGCATGTAACAAAATATCGAATATGCGAAAATAACGTACTGTTACAGAATAAAACATATCTCAAAACACATATCAGAAAATGACATATGCATCCATCCATATATCAAGTCACATATGTAGAGCCAGCTGAACAAACAACCCCGGCAATGGTCTACCTAGACCAAGAACGGGCGCATTGGGGGTTTTTACTATGCAAATATCAAATAATAGCTCTCTACCCTAATGTTGGCTACAGACTACTCCAACTAACCTGTAAATAATAATAATGATACATATATATATAGTCAGCCGTGTATGGTGTCCCGCCCAGTGCTAGACAGAGGTAAACTCACGTCCTCACCGATGAGGGTCAACCTGGGACACCCATACACATAACGATCTGGTGGATACCTCCAGCCGAAACGTATCCGGGCATAAAGGGTGTCTCTATCAAATGTCCTTTGTAGCTACGGAATGCTATAGAAAGTATATCACCATATCACCAAGTCGACCGGGCACGTAGCCCCATGCATCACATCATCATGTCGGCCGGGCATATAACCCCATACATCGTAACATAATTTTGGCCAGACGTATAGTCCAAATAGTACATGTAAATACATTTAAAACTACGTGCCAATACAGTAGAAGTATTAAAACATGTCAATATGTCAAAAAGATGGCACAATATCAGTTATCAAACTCATGGATGCATAATCTATAAAATTAGCAGTTGGGACACTCCAATAGTCACAAAAATATGTCTATCAAAATCCAAAAATTTAGTTTTCATGCGTATAGAAATCATGTCATTTGAAAATCGGTAAAACATGATTTGTCAATCAATAGAAAATGTCAAAGTCCCACTCATAGTTCTAGGGAGGGTGGTCACTCCCTATTTTCAAAACGAATCCAATCTGACTCCTCGAGTCTCCAAAAAGATCAACCTAATCAGATCATTACAAGTTAGCATCAAATTTTCAAGTATTATAGGGTTTATCCATTTTTCCTAAATTTGTACAAATCTTAACTCTTCAATTTATGAATACACTCTAATGTCATCAGTTGCATTCCATTTATAAACAATTAACGTACTTTTAAACCAAGTCAAATTCAACTTTAAAACCACTTAAGGTTGGAAATAATCCTTACAATAAATAATTTTCCTATAAGATGAAAAATTTTTGAAAAATCATACAATTTTTGATCCCATCCAAATGTTTCAAGCCATATGTCATTTTCAAGATATATGAGTCTATTTTCATAATACGAAAATAGTATTTAAATTACCTATAAGCAGAACAATTTATAATGAGAAAGACTGTATCAACTCTTGCACTCAAATCCTAATTTCTAACTATTTTCATGCATAGGTCAATTTAAACTCCAAGGGAAACTATTCAAATCAACTTAATATGATTCTATCATACTGAACAGTCCTATTTCATATAAATTCCTACACTTAACCTTATGAACTGCATATAATGTCCGAAAATGCATTCATTGCGAATCTAGTTTACATTCTAGCATATATGAGATTTCTTATCTTAAATTTACCATAAATTCGATAACCAAATCGAATGGCTCCAAAATCAATCACTTAGAGTTTTTCTCAGATCGCAGATCTTTGTCCGAATATCTCCTCGATCACTCCAAGATCTGAAATGCTACCTATCAAGATAGGGTTTATTAGTTAGGTTCAAACACTTAGATTGAAAGCAAAACCCTAAATCAGTTACCTGCGTGGAAGTTCGTGGGCTGTCATGGGTTCACGGGCCATCGCGGCTATAGCGGGCTTGTGGGTTCGTGGGTCAGCGGGCCAGTGGGCTTCGGCTAGCGGGCTAGCGGTCTGCGGGCCAGTGGGCTAGCGGGCCAGCAGGCCTGCGGGCAAATGGGCCTACAGGTTGGAGGGCCTGTGGGCTGGTGGGCCTGCGAGCTAGTGGGCCTACGGCTAATGGGCCTACGGGCCGGCAGTGGCTCGCGGGTTGGTGCGCGCTCGTGCGCTGGCTCGGCTCGGGTTGGCTCACGCTCGCGGGCTAGCTCGCGCTCACGGGCTGGCTTGCTCTCACGGTCTGGCTCGCACTCGCAGGCTGGGTCCTGCTCACAGCTTGATTCACACTCGCGTGCTGGGTCCTACGGACTGGCTCGCGTTTGTGGCCTGGCTCGCGCTCGAGGCCTGGCTTGCGCTCGCGGGCTGGGTCCTGCTCGCGGACTAGGTCGCGCTGTGTTCGCGTGGGGAGGATCGCACAGTGGTGCGCTCAGCTCGGGCTGGGGAGATCGCGCTGCAATCGCGCGCTGTGGCAGAAGGCGGTGCTCGCGGGAGGAAAGGCACAATCGGTCGCGGCGGAGGGATGCGAGGCGGCAGATTTGGGCAAAGCCAAAGAGAGAGAGAACAAAATGGAGAGAGAAAACAAAATAGAGAGAGACAGTGAGTTGGGTAGAGAGAGAAGACAGAGGGGGAGAGGGTGGCGGTGGCACGCGGCAGAGGAAGACGATCGACTGTGGCGGAGGAAGATGAACGGCCGTAGAAGATGAAAAGTCGGGGAAAGAGAGAGAGAGAGAGAGAGAGAGAGAGAGAGAGAAAGAAAGAGACGGGATGAGAGAGAAGGGGAATTAGGGTTTCACCCTAATTCCTTGGGGACGCAGCATTTTGAAGCAAAACGCTGCGTCTCCTCCCCACTGTTTTTTTTATTAAATAAATAACTATATATACATTTATGTATATATATATTTCCATAATCATATTTCGTTGGAAATGCGAATTTCATAAAAATGAGGTTTACTTTGATTTGTCGATGTGACGAATTAAAATATACCAAAAATTTAATTTAAATATCCAAAAATCAAAAAAATCAAATTTTATCTTATTTTATATATATATCTTTTGAAAATGGTACTCTTCTACGGACACCGCAGTGTCGGTATTACACTTTTCTTGACTTATAAATATACCATGAAAGATTGTTTAATTTGCAATCCACGAAAAAAATTTAATTCACTTATCATTAACATTTCAAATTCACTCTTCATGATATTGCTAAAATTATCACACAAATGTTCATTTGTATATCCAAACAGAATATCATCAATATATATTTGAACAACAAGAATATCATCATCAACATATTTGATAAATAAAGTAGTATTTACATTTCCCTTTTTGAAATTATTTTTTACAAGATATTCACTTAGTTTATCATACCATACACTTGGTACTTGTTTTAGACTATACAATATTTTTTATAATTTATAGACATAATCTTCCTTACTATATTTTTCAAAATCGGGTGGTTGACTAATATATACTTTTTCTTTTATGTAGCCATTTAAAAATGCATTTTTAATATCCATTTGATATAGTTTAAAATATTTAAAACATAGAAAAGACAAAAGTAGTCTAATAACCTGTAATCTAACAACGTGTGCAAAAGTTTCATCATAGTTAGTTCTTTCCTCTTATGAATATCCTTTTGCAACTAACCTAAATTTGTTTTTTAAAACATTTCCTTTTTTATCCAATTTATTTCGAAAAACGCATTTAATTCCCATTATTGATTTATCTTTAGGTTTCAGTTATAAAGTCCAAATATCGTTTCTTTTAAATTGATTTAATTCTTCTTGCATAGTCTCTATCCAACTTTCATCTTCTATGGTTTCTTCTATGGTTTTCGGTTCTATAGTAGACATTAATGAGAATTGATTTTCAATATTTCTATAAATTGATCTAGTTTTTATTCCTTCACTTACATCTCTCATTACACATTTGGTGAATGATTAGGTAAAACTTTCCAACTTCTAACTATTTCTTCTCTTTGTTCATTTTGATTTTCATTCTGATCATCTTGTTTTGCATTTTGTTTTTGAAGAGTGATTTCAAATTGTATAACATGATCATCTTCCATTTTTACTTTTTGAAATTCATTTTCATGAAACTTAACATTTATTATTTTTTCTACAATTTTAAACTCTTTATTAAAAACTCTATAAGTATTATTATTTTTAAAATAACCTAGAAATATTCTTTCAATAACTTTTTTATCAAATTTATCTCTAATATTCCTATTATTTTTCAGAATAAAACATGTGTATTCAAATGTATGAAAATATGAAATATTTGGTTTTCTTCCTTTAAAAATTTCATGGGGAGTTTTATTTGTCATAAATCTTGTGTAGACTCTATTTATTATATAACATGCTGTAGATGTGGTTTTGGCCCAAAAATATTTTCCTATACCACTTTCATTTAATATAGTTCTAGTCATTTTTTGAATGGTTTTATTTTTACGTTCAACTGCCCCATGTTGTTGTGGTGTGTAAGGTGTTGAAAATTTTTTATTTATTCCATTTTTTTCACAATATTTAATAAATTCCAAGTTATCAAGTCGGTTCTTAAACTAACTATTTTTAAATATTTTTTATTTTGAATTTTCTTTGCAAAAATTTTAAAGGTTTCACTTTTGTGGGCTAAAAATAAAATTCAAATGAATATAAAAAAATCATTTACAATAACCGGTCCAAATTTGTTTCCACCAAAACTTTGATTTTGTAACACCGACACAGCGGTGTCCGTAGAAGAGTACAATTTTTGAAATATATATATATATATATATAAATGAGATATTCCTCAGTTTATTATATAGAGAGAAATTTTATTTATTTAAATTTGATTTTTTGATTTTGCGGTATTTAAATTAAATTTTTGGTATATTTTAATTTGTCGAATCGGCAAATCGAAGTAAACATCATTTTTATGAAATTCGCATTTCTAACGAAATATGGGTGTGAACATATATATATGCATAAATATATATATATAATTAAAAAAATAAAAAAGTAAAAAAAATAAAATAAAATAAAAATAAAAATAGAGACGTAGCGTTTTGGGGCAAAACGCTGCATCCCCAATTTGATTTGGGGATTAGGGTTGGAAACCTTAATCCCTCTCTCTCTCTCTCTCCCCCCGACCCTTCGTTTCTCCCCCTACTGCGGCATCGCTCCTCCTCCGTCGCGAGCTCCGCCACCAACAGCCCACTACCATCATCATCATCATCATCATCTTCTTCTTCTTCTTCTTCTTCTTCTTCTTCTTCTTTCCCTCCCGGTTTCTCCCTCATAGTTTTCTCCCTCTTGCGATTTCTCGCGATCGCTCTCCCTTCCTGATCGCACACCGCCGTGAGCTCCACCACCAGTACGCCACCGAGCGATCTCCCCCGCTGCCTCCCGCAAGCGTGCGCCTTTGCACTTGATCGAGCCACGGCGCGCCTCAGTCCGTGAGCGAGCGTGACCCAGTCCGCGTGCTTGTGAGCGCAACCCAGCCCCGCGAGAAAGCGCGTCTCAATCCGCAAGAACGACCCAGTCCGCAAGCAGGGCCCAGTCTGCGAGTGCGAACCAGGCTGCAAGCGCGCCAGCGCATGGGTGCGCACGGGTGTGCACCAGCCCGCAAGCCACTGCGGCCCATGAGCCACTGCCAGCTCGCGAACCATTACGGCCGCGAGCCACTACCGGCCCACAGGCCCATCAGCCGCAAGCCCATCAGCTGCAAGCCTGCCAGCCCGTAGACCCGACAGCCAGCAGGCCCATCAGCTCGCCGGCCTGCCGGCCCGCTAGCCCACTGGACCGCTAGCCCGCAGACCAGCGAGCCCTCAAACAGAAGCCCACTGGCCCGCTGACCCGCGAACCCATGATCCCGCGACGGCCCGTGAGCCCGTGACAGCTCACGAACCTCCACGCAGGTAACTGATTTAGGGTTTTGCTTCCGATCTAAGTGTTTGAACCTAACTAATAAACTCTGTCTTGATAGGTAGCATTTTAGATTTTGAAGTGATCGACAAGACATTCGGACGAAGGTTTACGCTCCGAGAAAAACCCTAGGTGAGTGATTTCGGACCCATTCAATTTGGTTATCGAATTTAGGGTAAATTTAAGATAAGAAATCTTGTATATAATAGAATGTAAACCAGATTCGCAATGAATACATTTTCAGACATTATATGCAGTTCATTAGGTTAAGTGTACGAATTTATATGAAATGGAACTGTTCAGAATGATAGAATCAAATTAAGTTGATTTGAATAGTTTCCCTTGGAGTTTAAATTGACCTATGCATGAAAATAGTCAGAAATTGGGATTTGAGTGCAAGGGTTGATGCAGCCTTTCTCGTTATAAATGTTCTGCTTATAGGCAATTTAAATACGATTTTCATATTATAAAAATAGACTCATATACCTTGAAAATGACATATGGTTTGAAACATTTGGATGGAAACCGAAAAGTGTCTGATTTTTCAAAAATTTTTCATCTTATAGGAAAATTATTTATTTTAAGGTTTATTTCCGACCTTGAGTGGTTTTAGGGTTGAATTTGACTTGGTTTAAAAGTACGTTAATTGTTTATAAATGAAATGCAACTTATGACATTAGAGTGTATTCATAAATTGAAAAGTTAAGATGTGTACAAAATTGGAAAAAAATGGATAAACCCTATAATACTTGAAATTTGATATTAAATTGTGATGATCTGATTACATTGATTTTTTTGGAGAATCGAGTAGTCAGATTGGATTTGTTTTGAAAATAGGGAGTGAACACCCTCCCTAGAACGGTGAGTGGGACTTTGACATCTTCTATTAATTGACAAATCATGTTTTATTGATTTTCAAACGATATGATTTCTATACCTGTGAAAACTAAATTTTTGGATTTTGATAGACATATTTTTGTGACCATTAGAATGTCCCAACTGTTGATTTTATTGATATGCATCCATGAGTTTGATAACCGAATACTGTGTTATTCTTTTTAACATATTAACATGTTTTAATGCTTCTACTGTATTGGTATATAGTTTTAAATGTATTTACATGTATTATTTGGGCTATACATCTGGCTGAAATTATGTTACGATATATGGGGCTATATGCCCAGCCGATATGATGATGTGATGCAAGGGGCTACGTGTCCGGCCGACATGGTGATATGGTGATATGCTTCCTATAGCATTCCGTAGCTACAAAGGACATTTGGTAGAGGCATCCCTTGTGTCCGGATACGCTTCGGCCGGTGGTATCCGCCAAATCGTCATGTGTATGGGTGTCCCAGGTTGACCCTCATCGGGGAGAACGTGAGTTTACCTCTCTCTAGCACTAGGCGGGATACCATACACGGCCGACTATATATATGTATCATTATTATTATTTACAGGTTAGTTGGAGTAGTTTGTGGCCAACATTGGGATAAAAAGCCATTATTTGATATTTGCATAGTGAAAACCCCCAATGCGCCCGTTCTTGGTCTAGGTAGACTATTATCGGGGTTATTTGTTCGGTCGGCTCTACATATGTGACTTGATACATGGATGGATGCATATGTTATTTTTTGATGTGTGCCTTGAGATATGTTTTATTTTGAAACAGTACGTTATTTTCGCACACTCGATATTTTGTTACATGCTTTGATACTCCAAGTTCACCCTTGATATTAATAGTATGATATTAATCCCCTCACTTGCTGAGTATCCTCCCATAGATACTCACCTCTCACTTTCTCCCCACAGGATTAGTCTTGGACTGAAGAAGAATTTTCGTATTCTTGCGACGTCGACTTCATAGTACCGGACGTGGGTATGGATATTACCATATCTTCCACTACGATTATTGGAGATTTTAGTTTGATAAATGTACTCATTTATTTATTTTTGGGATGACTGTAAAATTTATATATATTTATTTATGAAACTCTCATAGTTTATTTGCATTGAGACGATTGTACGTATTTGAATGTCACTTGAGAAAATTAGTGTATATTATGTAAAATTTTAGGTTCGCTCGGTGTAGTGACTGCTCATGCTCTAGTTGGGAATGATAGTAGAGGTTTGTGGATAGGTCTGCTGGAAATTTTTATAGCCTTGCGTTGTTTTGGATGTTGGCTGTGGCATTGGTTAATTTTGGAGAGAATTACTAGATCAACCCGTAGAATTTTGACTGATCTGGGGTTGAGTGAGGACTATCGGCTTCGAATAGCAGAGTGACTTTTAGATGGTGATGCCCTTACTTGGTGGGAGGTGATTTATGACGATGCTACCGAGCCGCTGCGATGGGAGGACTTCCTATGGGAGTTCGATCGCAGGTACTTCTCTGAATTCCAGCAAGACCGCAAGAGGGCAGAGTTTCTATACTTGCGGTAAAGAACCATGACAGTGACAGAGTATGAGATGGAGTTGAGGCGACAAGCTGCTTTTGTTCTAAACTTAGCGACATCAAAGTAGCTACGGTTCAAGTTTGAGGATGGCCTTAACTTGAACATCAGGAGGTACATGACAGTGACTCCTAGCCTCTCATTTATGGAGATAGTGGACTCAGCACTTAGGATGGAGGAGATCGTCCGTGCTGAGGGCAGACAGTGGGAGAATAGAAAGCTAAGGAGAAGAGATCTGGGGCTTCTTTGAGCTAGGGCTTGAAGAAGGGTAGGAGTTCAGGATATCAGGAAGGCTCTTCTCAGCCGAGACAAGCACATCCTGGACAAGGATCACGATCTCAGGGATTTAGAGTACCGGCCCCTAGTGCCATTACTCAGGCTTCAGATCAGCGGCACCCCTTTTGCCGCCGATGTGGTGGACACCATCCTTTTGGAGAGTATAGGGTGCCTGTTGCATCCTTCAGGTAAGGGAAGCCAGGGCACATCAGGAGCGCCTGTCCTGAGTTGGGATTTGGGGGTCAGATAGTTTTAGGACACTCAGGTGTTCCCCAAGGAGGACAGCAGGGAGCACCTGCGCACTCGAGTCACACCAGTCCACGGACAGCAGTCAAGAGCAACACGGTGCCAGGACTATTCCGACAGCAGCAGATGACACAAGCCCGTGTATACTCCATGACGCAAGAGGACGCTCAGGTGAGTCCTAATGTGATTATTGGTGCTCCTCCCACTGATCCCCATGTTTAGAGATATTTTTTTATGTACCTTCTTTTGAGCACCATCACTAGTTAAAGCCTTAGAGGCTTAACTATGTTGGTTTGTACATACATTTTGATATATATATATATATATATATATATATATATATATATATATGTGAGCATATATTTTCTTCCATATTTATCAACTGATCTTTTATTTTCTCACATTAGGAGTTATGAAAATATGGGGAGTCGACGCTTGCGTCCTTATTGACACCGGGTCGAACTATTCATATATGAGAAACGTCTTTTGCCCATGGGTTGGGTAAGCCTTGTCGCCACTTGATGAGGAGATATTGGTTATTTCTCCTCTCGGTGAGCAGATACTTAGAGATTCCATCTACAGAGGGAGTAAGGTCATGATCGGAGATGTGGTACCTGAGGCAGACTTGATTCCACTTGAGATAACGGATTTCGATGCCATCCTAAGGATGGATTGGCTAAGCATATATAGGGCCTCAGTAGATTGCTTCACCAAAGAAGTGGAGTTTCGGAGACCCGAGGAGCCGTTGTTGAGATTCCTAGGCAAGAGGCGAGTATTACCTCGCTGTGTTGTTTCAGTGATGAAGGCCAGGAGATTGATACGCCGAGGGTGCACGGCATACTTGGCTCATGTTATTGACACTACTGTGGAGGGGCCAAGGCTTGAGGAGGTCCTAGTGGTGCAAGAGTTCCCAGATATATTTCCCGAGGAGCTACCAGGACTACCCCAATTCGGGAGTTTGATTTCGAGATTGACTTAGCTCCAGGGACTACTCCCATACCTATTCCACCATACAGAATGATGCCAGTTGAGTTTAGAGAGATCAAGGTCCAGTTGCAATAATTGCTGGACAAGGGTTTAATCTGTCCGAGCACTTCGCCGTGGGGTGCGCCGCGAGCTTTGCCGCCAACAGCCCACCACCATCATCTTCTTCTTCTTCTTCTTCTTCTTTCTTTTCTTTCCCTCTCGATTTCTCTCTTACAGTTCTCTCCCTCTCGTGATTTCTCACGATCACTCTCCCTTCCCGATCGCACACCACTGCGAGCTTCACCACCAGCGTGCCACCGCGTGATCTCCCCCGCGCACCGCTTGCCACCTCGCGTGACTGTTGCTGCCTCCTGCAAGCGTGCACCTTTACACATGATCGAGCCACAGCGCGCCTCAGTCAGCGAGCGAACGCTACCCAGCCCGCGAGCGAGCGCACCTCAATTCTCAAGCGTGACCCAGTCCGCGAGCGCGCAAGCACACTGGCGCGTACCAGCCCGCAAGCCACTGTGACCTGCCAGCCACTACCAGCCCGCGAGCCACTGTGGCCAACGAGCTACTGCGGCCGACGAGCCACTGCGGCCCGTGAGCCATTACGGCCCGCGAGCCACTGCGGCTCGCAAGCCACTGCCTTTTCGCAAGCCCATCAGCCGCAGGCCTGCCATCCCGCAAGCCCATTAGCTCGTAGGCCTGCTGGCCCACCGGCTTGCTAGCCTATTGGCTCGCTAGCCCGTAGACCAGCGAGCCCGCTAGCCGAAGCCCACTAGCCTGCTGACCCGCGAACCCATGAGCCCTATGTAGCTCTCGAGCCCGTGAAGGCCCGCGACGGCCCGTGAGCCTGTGACAGCCCACGAACCTCCACGCAGGTAACTGATTTAGGGTTTTGATTCCGATCTAAGTGTTTGAACCTAACTAATAAACCCTGTCTTGATAGGTAGCACTTCAGATTTTGGAGTGATCAAGGAGAAATTCGGACGAAGGTTTGCACTCCGAGAAAAACCCTAGGTGAGTGATTTCAGACCCATTCGATTTGGTTATCGAATTTAGGGTAAATTTAAGATGAGAAGTCTTGTATATACTAGAATGTAAACCAGATTCGCAATGAATGTATTTTTAGACATTATATGCGGTTCATTAGGTTAAGCGTATGAATTTATATGAAATGGGACTGTTCAGGATGATAGAATCAAATTAAGTTGATTTGAATAGCTTCCCTTGGAGTTTAAATTGACATATGCATGAAAATAGTCAGAAATTGGGATTTGAGTGCAAGGGTTGATGCAGCCTTTCTCATTATAAATTGTTCTGCTTAGAGGCAATTTAAATACGATTTCTGTATTATGAAAATAGACTCATATACCTTGAAAATGACATATGGCTTGATACATTTGGATGGGAATCGAAAAGTGTATGATTTTTCAAAGATTTTCCATCTTATAGGAAAATTATTTATTTTAAGGCTTATTTCCGACCTTGAGTGGTTAGGGTTGAATTTGACTTGGTTTAAAAATACTTTAATTGTTTATAAATGAAATGCAACTGATGACATTAGAGTGTATTCATAAATTGAAGAGTTAAGGTTTGTACAAACTTGGGGAAAATGGATAAACCCTATAATACTTGAAATTGGATGTTAAATTGTGATGATTTGATTGGATTGATCTTTTTGGAGACTCGAGCAGTCAGATTGGATTTGTTTTGAAAATAGGGAGTGACCACCCTCCCTAGAATAGTAAGTAGGACTTTGATATCTTCTATTGATTGACAAATTATATTTTATCGATTTTCAAACGACATGATTTCTATACGTGTGAAAACTAAATTTTTGGATTTTGATAGACATATTTTTGTGACCATTGGAGTGTCTCAACTGTTGATTTTATTGATCTGCATCCATGAGTTTGATAACCTAATACTGTGCCATTCTTTTTAACATATTAACATGTTTTAATGCTTCTGCTGTATTGGTATATAGTTTTAAATGTATTTACATGTACTATTTGGGCTATACGTCCGGCCGAAATTATATCAAATTTTAGATCCGCTCGGTGTGGCAGCTGCTCATACTCTAGTTGGGCATGACAGTAGAGGTCTGTGGCTAGGTCTGCTGAAAATTTTTATAATCTTGCGTTGTTCTAGATGTTGGTTGTGGCATTGGTTGATTTTAGAGAGGCCGGGATGGTAATTTATTTATTTTACAGGATGAATGTTGATATACAGGTCAAATTGTATTTGGGAGACCTCCGAAATATGGGGAGGTTCTGCCCGATTTCTGTAAAAATGTAGCCAGTATCTTGGACAACGGGCGGCTGTTCATGACCCCAGTTCGGGCCGTGACAGATTTCTAGCAGGTCCAAATTGTAACACCGAAAATTCGGTGTTAGAAATATTTTATAAATATCTTAGTAATTATAAAAGGAAATTTTAAATTTTATTGATTATTGATTTTGGGATATTAAATTGAAATTTGGATATATATATAAAATGTCGTGTCCGCGATTCGCCTTAATTGAGAATTAGGGTTAGAAAACCCTAATTCTCTTCCCTTCTCTCTCCCTCTCTTTGCCTCTCTTGCTATCTCTCTCCCGACTCGACTCTGTCTGTCTCCCTTTGCTGCGCGCTCTTCCTCTCCTCCGCTACCCTCCGCCGCTCTCTCTTCGCTGCTCTTTCCTCCCGCGAGCGCGCCAACGTCGTCGCTTCCCACCTCTCGTCTCTCCCTCTCTACTTCTCTCACTCTCCCTTTCTCCCTCTTGCTATCGCTCCCTCTCTCTTCAGCTTCGCCTCCCTCCGCCGCTCTCTCTGCTCTGTTCCTCCCTCCCGCGAGCAAGCCGCAGCGCGATTTTCCCCGCGCGAGCATGCCGCAACGCGAGCTTCCCCACGCGCGCGACACAGTCCAGCTTGCGAGTGCGCGTCTCAGCCCGCGAGCGTGCCAGCCCGTGAGCCCACGAGCCCGTGATGGCCAGCGAGCCCGCGACAGCCCACAAGCCCGCGATCTGTTCTCTCCTTCGAGAGCTTTCCTGCGCGTGGGCCCCTTTGCTGCCACCACAGCTGAAGCCCAAACCGCAGTCATCAACCAACCCCCGAACCCTAGGTCGCGGCTTCTTCACTACAGGTAATGGCTGCGTTGGTTATAGTTCTAGGGTTTGGTGCTTAGAATTTGAGTTAGTTGCTAACATAGTTTCAAATGTGGAAATATTATAGCTTTTAGAACAATTCAACAGGCGAACGAAAGCTAGGACTGAGATCTGAGGAATCCTTGGTGAGAGAAATGCAATCACTTCAACATTTGAATTGATTTTGTCGAATTTAGGTTGAATTTAGAATCGGAAGCTATATTCATATATATTCTTAAATATGTTTAATTCGAGGAAAATTAGGAAAAATGAGAAGTATTACAAATTTGATCATTTGTGAGCCAAATGATTCGAAATTGATGAAACATGAATCTAGAAAAGAGATTGTGTAAATTTATGATTGTATTAAATTGGAAAGAAAAATTGAAAATGACTTATTAGGCGTTTGTTTGATATTAAATTATGATGATTTGATTAGGGAAATCTTTTTGGAGACTCGAGAAGTCAGATTGGATTTATTTTAAAAATAGGGAGTGACCACCCTCCCTAGAAATGTGAGTGGAACTCTAATCTTTTGCATGAAATAGTAAAACTTGTTTTTGCCGTATTTTCCATAAAACATGTTTTCGATATGCATAGATTCGACGTATGATATTAAATTTCAAAACTTGTTTGATGACATTTGGAGTATCGTAAATTTATATTTCCGATAACTATGCATCCATGGTTTGAAATGAAATGATATTGTGTCATTATTTGAGAACCAGATATGTTTTCTATTCTATCGTCGCATTGACATGGATTTGAAATGATTTGATGATTGTATTGGCACATGGATTTAAAATGTTTTGATGATCTGTATGGGCAGGGTGCCCATTTGTGATGAGATGATCTGTATGGGCCGGGTGCCCACTTGTGATGAGATGATATTTTTTGATAAATTCCGTAGTTACAAAAGATATTTGTAGAGGCACCAGGTTACCCAGATACGCTTCTGTATGAGGTATCCGCAAACGTCATATATCTAATGGCTATAGGTACAGCCGGTTGAACCCACGTAAGGGGGAAGGCGTGTGTGACGCCACCGTCTAGCACTGGGCAAGGTCCTCTACATGATGATGAGCTAGCCCCAGCGAACTTATGGCCAATGTAGGGGTAGAGAGCGACTTTTGAACTTTATGCATAGTAAAACCCCTGATGCGCCTGTCCTTGGTCATGGTTGACCCCTGCCAGGATCATTTTTGTCTTACTCTAATAATACTTGATTTTGAATGGATGTATATATATACTTGACCGTAGTTGGCCGTGTATATTTATATGGGATGACTGTATAAATTATGGACATTATTTGGGAAACTCTCATATTTTACTTGCATTGAGGCACCTGTAAGCATTTAAAAATTTTTACTTGGGAAATTGTTGTACATTGTATAAACTTTTGGCCCGTTTGGTGTGGCGGCTGCTCATACTCTAGTTGGGCGTGACAGTAGAGGTCTGTGGCTATGACTTCTAGTAATTAAAAAGTCTTGCATTATCCTGGTTGTCTGCTATGGTTTGGTTCATTGTCTTGAGACCAGAATGACCCTTTTATTTGATTGACAGGATGGTTGTAAATTATACAGATCAAA
The DNA here is from genome assembly GCA_033439265.1 of Dillenia suffruticosa. NCBI lineage: Eukaryota > Viridiplantae > Streptophyta > Magnoliopsida > Dilleniales > Dilleniaceae > Dillenia > Dillenia suffruticosa. The sequence continues at coordinate 15,878,852 of JAVTVX010000012.1, read as the reverse complement.
TTGTACTTGGGAGACTTCCGAAATATAGGGAACTTCTATCCGATTTTCTGTAAAAGTATAACCGGCATCCAGGGTAACGGGCGGCCGCTCACGACTTCGGTTCGGGGCGTGAAACAAATAAATCCATATGCAACATTTCTAGTGATCTGATGTGAAAATGTGATCTTTACTTTTAAATAATGTTTTTACTTGTTTGTTCACAGAGCGTACACTACATGTTATAAATTTTTTCAATGAAAGTTCAGAAATTCCTCTAAATATATTTTTTTTGGATAATTTTTCCAATTGCTTAAAGTTTATGTGACCTAATTTTATGACCAATTCCTCTAAATACATTTCTAGTAAAATGACCAATTTTATGACTGATTCTATAATTTTTCTTTAACAAAAACTATCTATTGAATAAAAAATCTGCACACTAAATAAATTGGTTAGAAGAACATGAGAGATTTTGTTATAATCAAAACTAAGAAGACAACAATTTCCTTAACATTCTCCCATAATTTCCTTAGCAATTATTTAGTATATCCAAAAATTATGCATCGACTATTTTGTGATAGTGTAATGTTTAATTTAGTTATTCAAGTATATAAATAATTTTATATGTTATTTATGTATGCATAAAGTCCAACAATTTAACATGTGTGGTTTGTGTATTCGATCAAATAGACGATATACACAGAAGGTATAATGTTGAGATAGAAAAGTTGTGATGATAATAGAATGAAAGAAAATAAGTTCAAAGAAAATCAGAAAAGAAATTAAAAATCAAAAGTTTGCATATCTTGTCACCTGATCTTAGAACACATCGACCTGCACCTCAGATCCACCAATTTAAGCCTTATGTCGACCAATTGTACTAGATCTACGCCGACTACTACGGCCATGCCACATCCAGTTGTACTAGATCCACCACCAGCAGTTGGTCCTTCCACTATTTCAGGACCCACTGATATTACCTCCTCCACCTTGAGACGCATTCACGAACTAACCCAGTTGGTGAAGGAGGCGAGGCAGTTAGGCTGTACAGAGTTTTCAGGGACGGATGATCCCACAACAGCGAAATATTGGATCAACCGTACTCGCAGAGTATTGACTGATCTGGGCTTGAGTGAGGAGTTTAGATTAAGAGTGGCAGAGAGGTTGCTAGACGGCAACACCCTCACTTGGTGGGAGGCGGTCAGTAATGATGCCACTGAACCCCTGAGTTGGGAAGATTTCCTGTGGGATTTTGACCGCAGATATTTTTCTAAGTTTCAACAAGACCGCAAGAGGGTAGAATTCTTGCACTTATGGTAGGGCACACGATCGGTCACGGAGTACGAGACCGAGTTGAGGAGACTAGCTGCGTTTGTCCCAGACTTGGCGACGCCAAAGCAGTTAAGATTCAAGTTTGAAGACGGCCTCAACTTGACTATCAGAAAGTATATGACATTTACTCTTGGTCTCTCCTTTGCAGAGATAGTTGACTCGGCATACTTGGCGGAGGGGATCATCCGTGCCGAGGGCCTGCAGCGGGAGAGCAAGGAGAAAAGGAAGAAGAGGGCTAGGTCTTCTATAGGCTAGAGCTCGAAGAAGGGCAAGATCTCAGGATTTCATGGAGGTCCTTCTCAGTAGAGACAGGCATAGTTTGGGCAGGGATCACGATCCCAAGGGTTCAGAGCACCAGCCCCTAGTGCCAGCACTCAGACGACAGTTCCACGGCATCCCTTTTGTCGCCGATGCAGCGGGCACCACCCATTCGGACCATGTAGAGTCCCAATTACCTATTTCCAATATGGGAAGCAAGGGCACATACGAAGTCAGTGCCCTGATCTAGGAATGCGTGGTCAAACAGTCTTGGTTCAGTCGAGCATTCCACGAGGAGGACAGTAGAGAGCACCTGCTCATTCTAGCCACACAGCTCCATGTACAGCAGCTGGGAGTAGCATGGTACCAAGATCATCGCAGCAGCGGCCGAAGGCTCAGGCCCTAGTGTTCGCGATGACTCAGGAGGATGTACAGGCATATCCTGATGTGGTTATTGGTACCCCTCCTACTGATCCTCTTATTTAGAGATTTCTTATGTATCCTTTCTTTTGAGACCATCAATAGTTAAAGCTTTAGAGACTTACTATGTTGGTCGTATATACATTTTGATATATCTATGAGCAGATATCTATTTTCTTCTATATTACTATTAATCTATTTTACTTCTCTCACATTAGGAGTTATGAAAATTTGGGGAGTCGACACTCGTGTTCTCATTGACACCGAGTCGAATTATTCATACGTGAGAGCGACTTTTGCCCACCAGTTGGGTAAGTCCTTGTCGTTACTTGATGAGGATATATTGGTTATCACTTCTCTTGGGGAGCAGCTACTTAGAGACTCAGTTTACAGAGGGACCAAGGTCATGATTGGAGACGCCATACTTGAGGCAAACTTGATTCCCTTGGATATGTTGGATTTCGATGCCAACCTAGAGATAGACTGGTTGAGCAGGCACCAAGCCTCCGTTGATTGCTTCACCAAGGAGGTAGAGTTTAGAAAATCAGAAAGATCACCTTTGAAGTTTTCCGGTGAGAGGTGAGTGTTACCTCGCTGTGTGATATCGGCAATGGAAGCCAGGAGACTGATATGTCGGGGCTACACGGCATTCCTGGCTCATATTGTAGACACCACCATTGAAGGGCCAAAGCTTGAGGATGTCCCAGTGGCGTAGGATTTTCCAGACGTATTCCCTGAAGAGCTACCTGGACTACCACTAGTTCAGGAGTTTGATTTCAAGATTGATCTAGCTCCAGGGACAGCTCCTATATCTATTCTGCCATACAGAATGGCACCGGTAGAGTTTAGAGAGCTCAAGGTCCAACTACAGGAGTTGCTGGACAAGGGTTTTATCCGTCTGAGCATTTCGCTTTGGGGTGCTCCGGTGTTGTTTGTAAAGAAGAAGGATGGGATCCTACGGCTTTGTGTGGATTATCGGCAGCTGAACAAGGTCACTATCAAGAATCGATATCCACTGCCACGGATTGATGACTTGTTTGATCAGTTTCAGGGTGCGAGGGTGTTCTCAAAGATCGATCTTCGATCCGGATATCATCAGTTGCGGATTAGGGCCAAGGATATGATGTGCCCAAGACCGCATTCCATACCCAATATGGGCACTATGAGTTCCTGGTAATGTCATTTGGTCTGATCAATGCACCAGCGGCCTTTATGGATCTGATAAATAGTGTTTTTCACGACTACCTGGATCGGTTCGTCATCGTATTCATCAATGATATCTTGGTATACTCACGGGGCGATGAGGAGCATATGCAGCACCTTAGGGTGATTCTACAGATTCTTCACGAGCGGTTGTTGTATACCAAGTTCACCAAGTGTGAATTTTGGCTGAGACAAATCGGATTTCTTAGACATATTGTCTCTGCGGAGGGTATTTATGTTGATCCGCAGAAGGTTGAGGCCATACTAAAATAGGAGCAGTTGCAGACAGTGACCGAGGTTCAGAGCTTCCTTAGTCTGGCTGGGTATTATCGACGATTCATGGAGGGCTTTTTACAGATCGCTGCTCCACTCTCGAGACTGACGCGAAAGGATGTCAAGTTTATTTGGGACGATCTCTGTGAGGCGAGCTTTCAAGAGCTCAAACAGCGACTAAAGATGATACTAATCTTAGCTCTCCCTACCAGCAACAGAGAGTATGTAGTTTATAGTGATGCCAACCAGTAGAGGCTAAGCTGTGTATTGATGCAAGATAGATGGGTAATCGCTTATGCTTCAAGGCAGTTGAAGAAGCATGAGTTGAACTACCCGACTCATGATTTAGAGTTAGTAGCCATAGTTTTCGCATTGAAGATATGACAACATTATCTTTATGGAGTGACCTGCAGAGTTTTCAAGGACCACAAGAGCTTGAAGTACCTATTTACTCAGAAAGAATTGAACCTCAGGCAAAGACGATGGTTAGAACTGCTAAAAGACTATGATCTGATTATTGACAATCACCCGAGCAAGGCGAATATTATGGCAGACGCCTTAAGCCAGTAGTCATCCTCTTCCTCTGCATCACAGATAGTAGAGAGAGCGTATGTCTCTTCCGTGGTGGGACTCCGTACTTTGGGAGTTAGTTTGACTAGCGATAGTCAGGGTGCATTGTTAGCCAGATTTGAGGTGCGACCGACCCTATTCGATTGCATCAGGGAGCTTCGGGGTTCATACAAGGAGCTCCAAGGCATTCACGACAGGATCCGCCAAGGAGAGAGCGGAGATTTTCGAATCCGTGATGATAGACTCATGGTATTTAGAGGGAAGATTTGTATCCCAGCTGATGATGATCTTAAGCGTACTATCCTCAAGGAGGCGCATTCGTCAGCATATGCTATACATCCCGAAGGTACGAAGATGTACCAGACCATCAGAGATAGTTATTGGTGGTCGGGCATGAAGCGGGAAATAGCTGAGTTTGTGGCGCGATGCATGGTGTATCAGCAGGTGAAGGCCGAGTATCAGCGACCAACTGGTACGTTGCAGTCTCTTTCCATTCCGGAGTGGAAATGGAAACATATTACTATGGATTTTGTGATGGGGTTGCCGAGAACTTCTGCACGACACGATGTGATTTGGGTGATTGTTGATCGACTCACCAAATCTGTACATTTTATCCCTATCTGTGGCGATTACCCTTTGGAGGCGTTGGCACGCCTATATATTGATACCATAGTTCAGCTTCATGGGGTGCCTGTATCTATTGTTTCAGACAAGGACCCCAGATTCACGTCTAGGTTTTGGCCCAAGTTGTAGGAGGCATTGCGCACTAGACTGAATTTCACCACGACATATCATCCTTACACGGACGGACAGTTAGAGAGGATGATATAGACGTTAGAGGACATGTTTAGGGCATGCGTGATTGACTTTCATGGTAGCTGGGATCGGCACTTGCCACTTGTGGAGTTTGCATACAATAACAGCTACCAAGCGAGTATTGGAATGCCTCCATACGAGGCATTGTATGGGAGGTGATGCCGTATATCTCTATGTTGGGATGAGATTGGTGAGAGGCGCCTCAGCAGCATTGAGCTTGTTGAGGAGACAAAGGAGAAGGTGAGGACCATCCGTGAGAGGATGAGGGCTACCCAGGATTGGCAGAAGATGTATGCAGACCGTAAGCAGAGACCACTGGAGTTTTAGGTTGGAGACATGGTATTCTTGAGGATCTCACCCTGGAAAAGGGTGATCCGTTTCAAGCAACGGGGCAAGCTGAGCTCTAGGTATGTTGGACCCTTCTGTATTCTTGAGAGGATCGGAAGTGTGGCATATAGATTGGAGCTGCCAAAGGAGTTGTCACGTATTCACGATATATTCCATGTCTCTGTACTTAGGAAGTATATGCCGGATCCCTCACATGTATTGGAGCCTCCACCAGTTGAGCTACGGGAGGATTTGAGCTTACTTGTACAGCCCATGGCCATCCTTGACAGACAGATCAGGAGACTGCAGAGCAACGAAGTCCCGTTAGTTTGTGTTTTGTGGCGTAGCGACCAAGTCGAGGAGGAGACTTGGGAGCCTAAGCAAACGATGAGGGGACAATATTCACATCTATTCACTGAGTAGTTTTTCATTTCCCTGTATAGGTTTCTTTTAGTTTTGAGGACGAAACTTGTTTTAGGGGGTTAAAAAATATAACACCGACTCTCGGTGTATACTCATATATCCTATTTTATCTTTATATATAATGATTTTTCATAAATCTATTTATAAATTTCACTTAGAAATTTTTCCGATAAAATTCTCAGAGAAAGTTTTTGCTCCAATTTTTAGGCATAAGTCAATAAATTCGAAATGGGCCACAAATGGTTATATGATGATAAGATATGATTTTGAGAGTGAGAAAAATTATAAGTTTGATAAATAATTATTTTTAGGGTTAAAACGGTAAAAGTCCATAAATTTGATCCGTAAACCCTAATTCGGATTGATTTTGACAAACAGAGTCGAGACAATCATATTAAATTTCGAAATCGATCCCATTGGGCCTAATATATGATTTTGGGTCTAGCATGTAATTTTGAGAATTTTTGGGATCGTTTTCAAATTATCGAAAGTTGGAGGGCTCATAAGCAAATATCAAAACCTAAATTGTCCGAAATTAACTACGGACGACCCGAAACCATGAAATATCACTTCTAATGCTCACAAGCATCAAATAAGGGCAAATACAAAAAACAAATCAACGATTTTCGGAGAAATCGCCGACAAACCCTAATTTGGGTCGAAAATCATTCGGAAAGACTAAATGACCACATTTTAACACGTGATGAATTAAATTATGTCCAACACAAGATTTTGTGTCCAATTTGAAATTATAAAAAAATTTTCGGGGACAATTTATAATTTTTATAAGTCCAGAGATCAAATTGTAATTAACAAGAACCTAGAAGCAATTTCTCCAAAGATAGAGACTTCAATACAATAAGATGGTAGACAACAAAGTATGGGCAAGTTATGGAGTGTTGAAAATTTAGAATTTCAATCCAAATGTGGAAATTAAATTAGAGATTTAATGAAATTGTTTGAACCATTGATTTAACAAAACAAGAGACAAATTGGATAAGCATTTAATGCCAAAGCATGGTGAGGAAGTATTGTGGACGTGAAGATCATGTTGAGGAAAAGAAATTCTTGACATTTTGAGACAAACAAGCATGGTGTGGTATGGGATGAAAAAGCAAGCATTTATTGGAGGTATGTTGATGATATACAAACCTTAACTTTTGGGGAATGAAGTGTGCTTGTAATAATTAAAAGATTCCAACCCCTTCATTTGTTACACCATGAAGTAGACATGAGTGAGAGGAAGAAGAAGGAAAAATGTGGAGCATTCTTCATTCCTTCAAGAGCCAAGAGTGAAAATGAGTGAGTTCAATCTAGGAGGAGAAGATTGTGTTGGAAAATTTGTTCAAATCTCTAGACGCATTCGAAAACAAGGTAAGGCCTTCTTTTGCATCCTAGAATACTATGTTTTTGTTTTGAACCCAAAGGGAGACTCTTAACTTGGTGTACATAGGGTGACCAAAGGCTGGGACTAAGTGGAAAGCTTGCTTGAGTTTTGGAAGGTAAAGAAATTGAGGTAAATTTTCTGTTTTTTCTTGCTTTATATTTTATTTTTATCCGTGAATTTACCTTTGTTTCACGATATCTTACAGTCCGAATTTGAAAATGCTCTAGTAAAGTAAATTGTAGATCCAAGTCTTATCTTTCCAAGGAGATAAGAACCACCTTAATCAGATATCCATGCCAAAAGTTATGGTATTTTTCCTGAAACATGACAGAAAGTTATTCTGTTTTAGACTATAAAATCAGTGTGTACAAACGAACCATTTCCAACTCTATTTTGGAGAAACGCTATACATAAAAGTTATAGCTATCTTTCTTGTCTACCACATATTAAATTTCAGCCAAGATGCATGAGGAAATCAAAAGTTATATTATTTTTCCTGAAGGTGTGTTGGCAGAAATTTTGTTTCCAACTAAAAACTGTCTGTTCTTATCATGATTTATTTCAACCCCTTTATTAGCATAATTGAGTGAAACTCAAAACATGAACATTGTAGATCTATGTCTTGGGAATGATATGTTAAAATTTCATTAAGTTTTGATAAGTAGAATAAACGTTATAGCTTTTGCACAAAAATTGGACAGAAGTTGAAATTGGAATGCGACTGAAAAAAAGTGAGGATTTCTGGGAATTCTGTGATGTGAATTTCAGAAAGCGTATAAAATGAAAGTTATAGGTCATGAAGTTACCTACAACAAGTCACAATTTCACTTGGAATGGAGCTTTGTGCAAAACATTATAGCTTATTTCCCATGACTGCATATGTTTGAAAATCTGCGGACTGATTTTTCTTCATAAGAGTTATTGGATTTGAACGAGGAGAGCACTTGATTTACGCTTCATGGTAATATAGGGAGTGCATTACTCTCCCCCAAACTGTGAGTGGGAATTTGACGTACGCTACTGATTGGAAAATCCTGTTTTAAAAACTTTTTATGGCATGATTTCAAATGTGCGATAAACTGAGCTTTCGGATTTTCATATATGTTTTACACATATTTTTGTGACCATTAGAGTGTTCCAATTACTTGACTTATTTGATATGCATCCATGCGCTTTCACAAATGATATTGTGCCACTTTTTCATAACATGTGGTATTTATATGATTTTCATATCTATTGGCACACGGTTTCATATAACTTGGATTTGAACATGTGATTGGGTTGGATGTCCTGTGATGATTCCACACTTTGGGCTTGGTGCCCCCCATTTCCCCACTGTATAGCAATGTTCCATAGCTACGAAAGACATTTGACAGAGGCACTCATTGCGCACGGATACGCTTTGTCCAGAGTTATCCCCTAAATGTCAGATCTATGTTGATGATTGTACTTATGATATTTGCGGGCTTCTTGGATCAGCCTGCGGCCAATATTGGGGTAGAGAGCTATTGTTTTTATATACATGCATTATGAAAACCCCCGATGCGCCCGTCACTGGTCGAGGTAGACCATTGCTTGGAATATTTCATTGGCCAGCACTTCATGACATTGATGTAAATATTTGATACATATCTTGATTTTTAATGTGTGCGTATGATATATGGTTTTGAAATGATATGATTGGTTTGCACACTGTGAATATTATTATCTTATGCTTTGACACTCCGAGTTCACACCGATATTAATAGTACGATGTCAATCCCCTCACTTACTGGGTACCATCCCCCTTAGGTACTCACCCCTCACATTCCTATATTATAAGTTTAGTCTTGAACTGAAGGCTGGTAGAGTTTTGATTTCGTTGGGCATTTCGGAGACACTGGGCTTGGGTACGGTTACCCACTCTTCCGCGGTAATCATTTGAGGTTATTGTTATATTTGGAGGATTTATTTGATCATTATATTTATATACTTGGGATGACTGTATTATACTTATGTTGACTTGTGAAAAAGATAACTTTCATTTGATTTGATATATTGATGCATTGAGGTACATAGTGATGACTTGGGAATTGATTTGGTCTGTAATACATTAGATTGGATATTGTTATTAGCCTTTCGGTGTCTCAATACGCAGGACGTTGTGCTCGTCTATCAAGGTATCACAGCGGTTGTCGCGTGCTCGGCCTAGGAGCAGGTCGGGGCATGACAACTCGGTTGGTATCAGAGCCAGGTTAGAGCAATGTTTTATGAAACGATTTTGAAAATATTCCCAAGCATTTGGTATTAAAGTCCTCAATGCTTGAGAAGAGTTACATTACAGTCATGAAATCTTAATACATGATCATAGGCAGATGAATTCATCCGATATTAGGGGGCTAGATACGGGCCTTGTCCAACCTAACATATCATATTCATTGGTTTATAAACCAGTTGTTCATTCATTTTAGGGGGTTTGTTATGCCATAACTAACTCTAATCCTTACATTTCTACCTAATCAGTACCTTTTTCCTCGCAAAAGTATGACGACTAGGCGAGGCACTCGTTTTGGTCCTACTAAGCCCACGAGGGCACCAGAGGACGCGTCTTCTTCATACACTCCTCCTAAAGTACCTACTCCACCAGCTACTACAGCCGCAGGTCCACCACCACCACTGGACCCTTACAGACAGGTGTTTGAGTGGTACACAACACATGGCATTCAGATGCCGCCTCCACCACCAGTACCGATGGCCGCGCCAACTCTATGGCCATGCCACCTCCAGTTGTACTAGATCTACCACCAGCAGTTGGTCCTTCCACTATTTCAGGACCTACTGACACTACCCCCTCCACCTTGAGACGCATTCACGAACTGACCTAGCTGGTAAAAGAGCGAGGCAGTTAGGCTGCATAGAGTTTTTAGGGACGGATGGTCCCACAGCAGCGAAGTATTGGTTCAATCGCACTCGTATAGTGTTGACTGATTTGGACTTGAGTGAGGAGTTCAGATTAAGAGTGGCACAGAGGTTACTGGATAGCAATGCCCTTACTTGGTGTGAGGCGGTCAGTGATGCCACTGAGCCCCTGAGTTGGGAAGATTTCCTCTGGGAGTTTGACCGCAGATATTTTCTGGAGTTTCAGCAAAACCGCAAGAGGGCGGAATTCTTGCACTTACGACAGGGCACATGATCGGTCATGGAGTACGAGACCGAGTTGAGGAGACTAGCTGCGTTTGTCCCAGACTTGGCGACGCCAAAGCAGCTAAGGTTCAAGTTTGAGGACGGCCTCAACTTGACTATCAGAAAGTATATAACAGTTACTCCTGGTCTCTCTTTTATAGAGATAGTTGACTCGGCACACCGGGCAGAGGGGATCGTCCGTGCCAAGGGCCTGCAGCGGGAGAGCAAGGAGCAAAGGAAGAAGAGGCCCGAGTCTTCTATGGGCCAGAGCTCGAAGAAGGGCAGGACTTCAGGATTTCACGGAGGTCCTTCTCAGTAGAGACAGGCACAGTTTGGGCCGAGATCACGATCCTAGGGGTTCAGAGCACCAACCCCTAGCGCCAGCACTCAAACGACAATTCCGTGGCATCCCTTTTGTCGCCGATGCAGCGGGCACCACCTATTCGGAGCGTGCAGAGCCCCAGTTACCTATTTCTAGTATGGGAAGCAAGGGCACATACGAAGTCAGTGCCCTAATCTGGGAATGGGTGGTCAAACAGTCTCGGTTCAATCGAACATTCCACGAGGAGGACAGGAGGGAGTACCTGCTCATTCCAACCACACAGCTCCACGTACAGCAGCTGGGAGCAGCATGGCACTAGGATTATCACAATAGCGGCCAAGGGCTTAGGCCCGAGTATACGCGATGACACAGGAGGACGCGCAGGCAAATCCTGACGTGGTTATTGGTACCCCTCCTACTGATCCTCCTGTTTAGGGATTTCTTGTGCATCCTTTCTTTTGAGACCATCAATAGTTAAAGCTTTAGGGGCTTACTATATTAGTTGTATATACATTTTGATATATCTATGAGCAGACATCTATTTTCTTCTATATTACTATTAATCTCTTTTACTTCTCTCATATTAGGAGTTATGAAAATTTGGGGAGTCGACGTTCATGTTCTCATTGACACCGGGTTGAATGATTCATACGTGAGAGCGACTTTTGCCCACCAGTTGGGTAAATCTTTGTTGCCACTTGATGAGGAGATATTGGTTATCACTCCTCACGGTGAGCAGCTACTTAGAGACTCAGTCTACAGAGGGACCGAGATTATGATTGGAGATGCCGTACTTAAGGCAAACTTGATTCCCTTGGATATGTCGGATTTCGATGCCACCCTAGGGATGGACTGGTTGAGCACCCACCAAGCCTCCGTTGATTGCTTCACCAAGTAGGTAGAGTTTTGAAAATCAGAAAGATCACCTTTGACATTTTTCGGTGAGAGGCGAGTGTTACCTCGCTGTGTGATATCGGCGATGGAAGCCAGGAGACTGATACGTCGGAGCTACACGACATAGCTGGCTCATATTGTAGACACCACCGTTGAAGGGCCGAAGCTTGAGGATGTCCCAGTGGTGCAGGATTTTCCAAACGTATTCCCTAAAGAGCTACCTGGACTACCACTAGTTCAGGAGTTTGATTTTGAGATCGATCTAGCTCCAGGGATAGCTCCCATATCTATTCTGTCATACAGAATGGCACTGGCAGAGCTTAGAGAGCTCAAGGTCCAACTACAAGAGTTGTTGGACAAAGGTTTTATCCGTCTGAGCACTTCGCCTTGGGGTACTCTGATGTTGTTTGTAAAGAAGGACGGGACCCTACAGCTTTGTGTGGATTATCGGCAGCTGAACAAGGTCACTATCAAGAACTAATATCCACTATCGTGGATTGATAACTTGTTTGATCAGCTTCAGGGTGCGAGAGTTTTCTTGAAGATCGATTTTCGATCGGGATATCATCAGTTGCAGATTAGGGCCGAGGATGTGCCCAAGACTACATTCCGCACCCGATATGGGCAGTATAAGTTCCTGGTCATGTCGTTTGGGCTGACCAATGCACAAGCGGCCTTTATGGATCTGATGAATCGGGTTTTTCATGACTACCTGGATCGGTTCGTCATCGTATTCATCAATGACATCTTGGTGTACTCGTGGGGTGATGAGGAGCATACGCAGCACCTTAGGGTGATTCTACAGATTCTCTACGAGTAGCAGTTGTATACCAAGTTCACCAAGTGTGAATTTTGGCTGAGACAAATCGGATTTCTTAGATATATTGTCTCTGCGGATGGTATTTATGTTGATCCACAGAAGGTTGAGAAAATGGGAGCAGCTGCAGACAGTGACCGAGGTTCAGAGCTTCCTTAATCTAGCTGGGTATTATCGACGATTCGTGGAGGGCTTTTCACGGATCGCTACTCCACTCTCGAGACTGACGCGTAAGGACGTCAAGTTCATTTGCGACGATCTCTGTGAGGCGAGCTTTTAGGAGTTCAAACAGCGACTGACAATGGCACCAAACTTAGCTCTCCCTACCAGCAGCAAAGAGTATATGGTTTACAGTGATGCCAACCGGCAGGGGCTAGGCTGTGTATTAATGCAAGATGGACGGGTAATCGCTTATGCTTTGAGGCAGTTGAAGAAGCATGAGTTGAACTACCCGACTCATGATTTAGAGCTGGCAGTCATAGTCTTCGCATTGAAGATATGGTGGCATTATCATTATGGAGTGAGCTGCAGAGTTTTCATATACCACAAGAGCTTGAAGTACCTATTTACTCAGAGAGAGTTGAACCTCAGGCAGAGGCGATGTTAGAACTACTAAAAGACTATGATTTGATTATTGACTATCACCTGGGCAAGACGAACGTTGTGGCAGACGCCTTGAGCCGGAAGTCATCCTCTTCCTCTACATCACAGACAGTAGAGAGAGCGTATGTTTCTTGCTTGGTGGGACTCCGTACTTTGGGAGTCAGTTTGGCTAGCGACAATCAGGGTGCACTGCTAGCCAGATTTGAGGTGCGACCGACCTTATTCGACCACAACAGGGAGCTTCAGGGTTCAGACGAGGAGCTCCAGGGCATTCACGACAGGATCCACCGAGGAGAGAGCGGAGATTTCTGAGTCTGTGATGATGGACTCGTGGTATTCAGAGGGCAGATTTGTATCCCAACTGATGATGATCTTAAGCGTACTATCCTCAAGGAGGTGCATTCGTCAGCATATACTATACATCCCAGAGGTACGAAGATGTACCGGACCATCAGAGATAGTTATTAGTGGTCGGGCATGAAGCGGGAGATAATTGAGTTTGTGGCGTGATGCTTGGTGTGTCAGCAGGTGAAGGCCGAGTATCAGCGACCAGCTGGTATGTTGCAGTCTTTTCCTATTCCTGAGTGGAAATAGGAACATATTACTATGGATTTCGTGATGGGGTTGCTGAGAATTTCTGCACGACACGATGCGATTTAGGTGATTGTCGATCGACTACCAAATCTGCACATTTTATCCACATCCGTGGCAATTACCCTCTGGAGGCATTGACACGCCTCTATATTGATACCATAGTTCGGCTTCACGGGGTACCTATATCGATTGTTTCAGACAGGTACCCTAGATTCACGTCTAGGTTTTGGTCCAGGTTGCAGGAGGCATTGGGCACTAGACTAAACTTCACCATGACATATCATCCTCAGACGGACAGATAATCAGAGAGGATGATACAGACGTTAGAGGACATGCTTAGGGCATGCGTGATTGACTTTCATGGTAGTCGGGATCAACACTTGCCACTTGTGGAGTTTGCATACAATAACAGCTACCAGGCGAGCATCGGAATGCCTCCATACGAGGCATTGTATGGGAGGCGATCCCGTACACCTTTGTGTTGGGATGAGGTTGGTGAGAGGCGCCTCAGCAGCATCGAGCTTGTTGAGGAGACAAAGGAGAAAGTGAGGACCATCCGTGAGAGGATGAGGGCCGCCCAGGATCAGCAGAAAATGTATACAAGCCGTAGGCGGAGACCACTGGAGTTTCTGGTTAGAGACATGGTATTCTTGAGGATCTCACCCTGGAAAGGGGTGATCCGTTTTAGGCAGCGGGTCCAGCTGAGCCCTAGGTATGTTGGGCCCTTTCGTATTCTTGAGAGGATCAGAAGTATGGCATATAGATTGGAGCTGCCAGAGAAGTTGTCGCATATTCACAATGTATTCCATGTCTCTATACTTAGGAAGTATATGCCGGATCCCTCACATGTATTGGAGCCTCCACCAGTTGAGCTACGAGAGGATTTAAGTTTACTTGTACAGCTCGTAGCCATACTTGAAAGACATATCAGGAGACTGCAGAGTAAGGAAGTCCCGTTAGTTCATGTTTTGTAGTGTAGCGACCAAGTCGAGGAAGAGACTTAGGAGGCTGAGCAAATGATGAGGGGACAGTATCCCCATATATTCACTGAGTAGTTTTCCATTTCCCTGTATGGCATTCTTTTAGTTTCGAGAATGAAACTTGTTTTAGGAGGTTAGAAAATGTAACACCGACTCTCGGTGTATGCTCATGTATCCTATTTTATCTTTATATATGATTATTTTTTATAAATCCATTTATAAATTTCACTCAGAAATATTTCTGATAAAATTCCCCCAGAAAATTTTTGCTCCAATTTTTAGGCATAAGTGAATAATTTCGAAATGGGCCACAAATGGTCCTATGATGATAAGATGTAATTTTGAGAGTAAGAAAATTTTTAAATTTGATAAATAATTATTTTTAGGGTTAAAACGGCAAAAGTTCAGAAATTTGGTCTGTAAACCCTAATTCGGGTCGATTTTGACAAATAGGGTCAAGACGACCATATTAAATTTTGAAATCGATCCCATTGGGCCTAATATATGATTTTGGGCCTAGCGTGTAATTTTGAAAATTTTTTGGGTCGTTTTCAAATTATCGAAAGTTGGAGAGCTTATAAGCAAGTACCAAAACCTAAATTATCCGAAATTAACTATGAACAACCTGAAACTATGAAATATCAATTCTAATGCTCACAAGCATCAAATAAGGGCAAATACAAAAAAAAAATATTAATGATTTTCGGAGAAATCGCTGACAAACCCTAATTTGGGTCGAAAACCATTCGAAAAGACTAAATGACCACGTTTTAACACGGGATAAATTAAATTATGCCCAACACAAGATTTTGTGTCCAATTTGAAATTATAAAAAAATTTTCGAGGTCAATTTATAATTTTTTTAAGTTCAGAGAGCAAATTGTAATTAACAAGAACCTAGAAGCAATTTCTCAAAAGATAGAGATTTCAATACAATAAGATGGTAGACAACAAAGTATAGGCAAGTTATGGAGTGTTGAAAATTTGGAATTTCGATTCAATGGTGGAAATTAAATTGGAGATTTAATGAAATTGTTTGAACCATTGATTTAACAAAACAAGAGACAAAATGGACAAGCATTTAATGCCAAAGCATGGTGAGGAAGTATTGTGGACATGAAAAGCATGTTGAGGAAAAGAAATTCTTGACATTTTGAGACAAACAAGCATGGTGTGGTATGGGATGAAAAAGCAAGCATTTATTTGAGGTATGTTGATGATGTTCAAACCTTGACTTTTAGGGAATGAAATGTGTTTGTAATAATTAAAAGATTCCAACCCCTTCATTTGCACCATGAAGTGGACGTGAGTGAGAGGAAGAAGAAAGAAAAATGTGGAGCATTCTTCATTCCTTCAAGAGCCTAGAGTGAAAATTAGTGAGTCCAATTTAGGAGGAGAAGATTGTGTTGGAAAATTTTTTCAAATCTCTAGACACATTTGAAAACATGGTAGGCCTTCTTTTGCATCCTAAAATACTATGTTTTCATTTTGAACCCAAAAGGAAACTCTTAACTTGGTGTACATAGGGTAACCAAAGGCTGAGACTAAGTGGAAAGCTTGCTTGAGTTTTGGAAAGCAAAGAAATTGAGGTAAATTTTCTGTTCTGTCTTGCTTTAGATTTTATTTCTATCCGTAAATTCACCTTTGTTTTAAGATATCTTACAGTCAGAATTTGAAAATACTCTAGTTAAGTAAATTATAGATCCAAGTCTTATCTTTCCAACGAGATAAGAACCACCGTAATCAGATATCCGTGCCAAAAGTTATGTTATTTTTCCTGAAGTATGACAGAAAGTTGTTTTGTTTCAAACATTAAAATCAGTGTGTACAAACGAACGATTTTCAACTCTATTTTGGAGAACCTCAAAACATAAAAGTTGTAGCTATCTTTCCTATCTACCACATATTAAAATTTCAGCCAAGACGCATGAGGAAATCAAACATTATATTATTTTTCCTAAAGGTGTGTTAGCAGAAATTTTGTTTAAACTAAAAACTGCATGTTCTGATCATGATTTATTTCAACCCCTTTATCAGCAGAATTTAGTGAAACTCAAAACACAAAAATTGTAGATCTTGGGAATGACATGTTAAAATTTCATTAAGTTTTGATAGTAGAATAAAAGTTATAGCTTCTGCACAAAGATCGGACAAAAGCTGAAATTGGAATGCGACTAAAACAAAGTGAGGATTTCTGGGAATTCTATGATGTGAATTTGAGAAAGCGTATAAAATGAAAGTTATAGGTCATGAAGTTACTTACAACATGTCACAATTTCGCTTGGATTGGACTTTTGTGCAATGACTGCACAGGTTTGAAAATCTGCGGACTGATTTTTCTTTATAAGAGTTATTTGATTTGAATAAGAGGAGCACTTGATTTACGCTTCCTGGTAATATTGGGGAGTGCGTTACCCTCTCCAAAACTGTGAGTGGGATTTTGATGTCTGCTACTGATTGGAAAATCATGTTTTAAATTCTTTTTATAGCACGATTTCAAATGTGTGATAAACTGAGTTTTCGTATTTTCATATATGCTTTACACATATTTTTGTGACCATTGGAGTGTCCAAATTATTTGACTTGTTTGATATGCATCCATGCGCTTTCACAAATGATATTGTGCCACTTTTTCATAACATGTGGTATTTATATGATTTTCATATCTATTAGTACACGGTTTCATATAACCTGGATTTGAACATGTGATTGGGTTCGATGCCCTGTGATGATTCCACACTTTGGGCTGGCTGCCCCCCATTTCCCCACTGTATAGCAATGTTCCGTAGCTACGAAAGACATTTGGCAGAGGCACTCATTGTGCCCGGATATGCTTTTGCCAGAGCTATCTCCCAAATGTCAGATCTATGTTGATGATTGTACTTGTGATACTTGCAGACTTGTTGGATCAGCCTGCGGTCAATATTGGGGTAGAAAGCTATTGTTTTTACATACATGCATTGTGAAAACCCCCAATGCATCCGTCACTGGTCGAGGTAGACCCTTGCCAGGAATATTTCATTGGCCAGCTGTTCATGACATTGATGTAAATATTGGATGCATATCTTGATTTTTGATGTGTACGTATGATATATAGTTTTGAAATGATATGATCGGTTTGTATACTGTGAATATTATTACCTTATGCTTTGACACTCCAAGTTCACACCGATATTAATAGTACGATGTCAATTCCCTCACTTGCTGATTGCCATCCCCCTTAGGTACTCACCCCTCACATTCCCATCTTACAAGTTTAGTCGTGAACTGAGGGCTGGTAGAACTTTGATTTCGTTGGGCATTTCGGAGACACTGGGCTTGGGTACGGTTACCCACTTTTTCGCGGTAATTATTTGAGGTTATTATTATATTTGGAGCATTTAGTTGACCATTGTATTTATATACCTGGGATGACTATATTATACTTATGTTGACTTGTGAAAAGGACTTTCATTTGATTTGATATATTGATGCATTGAGGCACATAGTGATGACTTGGGATTGATTTGGTCTGTAATGCATTAGATTGGATATTGTTATTAGCCTTACAGTGTCTTGATATGCGGGACGTTGTGCTTGTGTATCGAGGTGTCGCGGCGGTTGTCGCGTGCTCGGCCCGGGGGCAGGTCGGGGTATGACAATTCGATTGGTATCAGAGTCAAGTTAGAGCAATGTTTTATGAAGCGATTTTGAAAATATTCCCAAGTATTTGGTATTAAAGTCCTCAATGCATGAGAAGAGTTACATTATAGTCATGAAATCCCAATACATGATCATAGGCAGATGAGTTCATCCGATATTAGGGAGTTAGATAGGGCCATATCTAACCTAACACATCATATTCATTGGTTTATAAACCAGTTGTTCATTCATTTTAGGGGGTTTGTTATGCCATAACTAACCCTAATCCTTACAGTTCTGCCTGATCAGTACCTTTTTCCTTGCAGAAGTTTGACGACTAGGCGAGGTACTCATTTTGGTCCTACTGAGCCCACGAGAGCACCGGAGGACGCGTCTTCTTTGCACGCTCCTCCTACAGTACCTACTCCACCGGCTACTACAGCCGCAGGTCCACCACCACCACTAGATGCTTATAGACAGGTTTTTGACTAGTACACAACACATGGCATTCAGATGCCACCTCCACCACCAGCACCAATGGCCACCCCGACTCCTACGGCCATGCCACCTCCAATTGTACTAGATCCACCACCAACAGTTAGTCCTTCCACTGTTTCAGGACCCACTGACACTACCTCCTCCACCTTGAGACGCATTCACGAGCTGACCCAACTGGTGAAGGAGGCGAGGTAGTTAGGCTGCACAGAGTTTTCAGGGACGAATGATCTCACAGCAACGAAGTATTGGATCAACCGCACTCGTAGAGTGTTGACTGATGGACGGCGATGCCCTCACTTGGTAGGAGGCGGTCAGTGATGATGCCACTGAGCCCCTGAGCTGGGAAGATTTCCTGCGGGAGTTTAACTGCAGATATTTTCCATAGTTTCAGCAAGACCGCAAGAGGGGGGAATTCTTGCACTTACGGCAGGGCACACGATCGGTCATGGAGTACGAGACCAAGTTGAAGAGACTAGCTGCGTTTATCCCAGACTTGGCGATGCCATAGCAGCTAAGATTTCCTGCGGGTGCTCGCGCATGCCACCGCAATCCAAAAAGTTGTGTAATGAGAAGTATTTACTAAAAGTATTATGTATATTTAATTTGAAAAATATTATTGTAATCGTTAGATTAATTAGTAATATATGAAAATACAAAAAAATTACAAAAAATTTAGAATTATTTTGAGATTGAAATACACCATTTTCTAATAATATAATAATAATAATCATACGTTATTATATAATACATACATATTATTATATATAAATTACTATAAATTATAATTTATATTATTTTTGAATCAATGATTAGTGGAGAATATATGTTAGTATGATAATATAAAATTATGATTATTAATATTAATTTAAATTATAATATATTAATAATTTAAATAATTTTATATTTAATTACAAATATTTACCGAATTATATAACATTAATGCGAGTGAGATAGAAAAAAAAAGAAAAAAGTGTGGAAGGTAGAGAGAGAAAGAGAAAAAAAAAAGAAAAGTGAAGGTATGTGGGAATTTGGGTGTGGTTGATGAAAGAGTCAAACTCACTCCCACTTATGTTTAGGGTTCGAATCTGTTTGCTTGCATGAGAAGTTTATTTTTTATTTTTTATTTTTTGTAATTACTGGAGGCATTTTGGGGCCATTTTGGCGTGGTTGAAACCGCACCGCCGGCCCACATGCAATTTTTTTCTTCTTCTTCTTTTTTTTTTTTTTTACAGGAGGCATTTTGGGGCATATGCATTTTGGCACAGTTGGAACCGTGGGGGTGTGCGGTTGCAACCGCACGGGCAGCCCACATGCAATTTTTTTTTCTTTTTTTTTTTTTTTGTTTTTTGCTTGCATGAAAAGGCTTTTTTTTGTGCATTTTACATGAGACATTTTGCTTTTTTTTTTTAATTTTACAAGAGGCATTTTGGGGTATATGCATTTTGGTGCGGTTGAAACCGTGGGGGCACATGGTTGCAACTGCGCGGGCAGCCCACATGCATTTTTTTCTTCTTTTTTTTTTTTTGCTTGCATGAAAAGGCTTTTTTTTTTTTTGCATTTTACATAAGGCATTTTGCATTTTGGGGCATCCCGCTGTTGCAACCGCAGGCAACCCACATGCTTTTTTTGCTTTTTTTTTTCTCTACACAACTCTTGCAAGTTGTAGATTTTTAGATTTCTCTGGTGCCCAAAAAATGACTATGCTTTTTACATTTTACATGAAAAATAAAACAAGGCAATAACGTGAGGGAAACCCACATGCATTTTTTGCATTTTTTTTCTCTATGAGTTGTACAAGGTTTTTAGATTTCTCATTTCAGTATCCAAAAATTGACTATGATGAAAAACAAAACAAGGCAAGCCCCGCACTGCGCGTGAGGGCATGCCTGCATGGCATGCACGCCAAAATATATTGGTGAAAAATAAAACAAGGCAATCCCCGTGGATGCGAGGGCTTGCCCACGCGGCATGCACGCCAAAATGGGAGGAATAAATTAGTGGATCGGGTCAAAATGGGAGAAATATATTGGTATAATCATCATAATAATACATTAATTATTATAAATATTATATAATTTTATATAAATTTCAAGAAAGAACAGTTATTTAATTTACAAATTTACCATTTTAACATTTTTCAAAGATAATTTCACAATAAAATCTCTAATGTTTGCGCCAAAATTAATTTTCTATTTCAGCTTCAATTTAATCAAATTTCTCTTTTTCATGCAAAAATATTTTGTTTCTTTATATTGCCAATTTAATTATCTTTTTTGTGCCGAAAACCATTTCTCTTTTGCTTTATTCCATATATTTATTTCAATTTAAATTTGTGTAAAATATTTTATTTGTATTTAATATAATAGATAAGTTATAGTATTCTAAATTAAGAGGAAGTGATGAACATATTGATGGGTTAATGCAGGTGTTAAATTAAATGCTTCAACATGGCTTTCAATCACTTGTTGCTTTCAACGTGGATATATATCCAATCTAGATGCTTTTTTTTACCATGATATGTTTCGTATGTTACATTCATATAGTTACATGATTCATGATCGATCCTATGGTGTTTCTCGTGATGTGCCAAAACTAGTATATATCTAGTCATAAAAATATTGAAAATGTTTGATATATAGTTTTAAGGTATTGAAAATATTTAGTATATAGCTTTAGGGATGATTGCATGTGATAAGTTGTAATAATTTTAAGATACTTGCATGTGATAAGTATGCATGTATGATGTGATAATAGGTAATAGGTAGTAAGCTGTAGTAATTTTGAATTGTTGTGATAATAATAGTGTAATAACAAAGTGATAAATTGTGATAATGAGAGTGTAGTAAGTTGTTGTTGAGTGTTAAGTTTGGCATAGGGTGGTGATAAATAAATTGTAAGTAATTAAGTTGGCAGGTGAAAATATTTTTATTGGAGTATACTAAATAAGAATTGATAAAATGAAATTAGATTCTGTAACGAGTGTAAATATTATAACGAGATATTATATATGTGTAAAGTTTGTACATCACAATTTTATAAATTTTCGTTATTTTTATAAATTTTCTTTTCCCTTTTATCTCAATTTTTTGTTCCGATTCATTTCTCTAAACTCCTTCAAACTTTTTTTTCTTTTTGTTTCCTCCATCTCCATCTTTATCTTGGATATGATCTCAGCACTAAATCGCACATGAGTGTTATGATATATTTTTTATTATTAGATAATATAGTGTTATATATTGTATAATTTTATATAAATTAAAAAAAAAACAACTAATAACATTAATATTAATATCGAGACATTTAATTCATTTAGACAATTCAGACAATGATCTCTTTTTGGTGCCAAAAACAATTTTCTACTTTTAGAGTCAATTTAATCAAATTTTTAAATTTTTTCGTTAAAAACATTTTCTTTAACTAGCGCCAATTTAATAATTTTTTTTCGCCAAAAGCATTGAATATGTCATGGTTTGTATTCTAAATCAATTAACGGGTGATGGCAAGTTATTGTGTCCTTGTATTCAATGCATCCTATCTCCTAAAAATACAATTGTTAATAGTGTTAATAAGTGTATCTTATTTTGTGTTAATGGTGTTAACAAGTGTATCTTATTTCATAAAAAATTGGTTTTAATTAGCTTTTGATAATAAAAATTTAACTAAAAACTAAAATTGAAAATAATCCATTTCAAAATACAAATAAGATAAAAATTGCATGAAATGTAGTAATAGTAAGTTAATAAATCCTACAAATTGCATGAAATATAATGAGTGATTTTTTGAATAACACTGAGAAAGACACAGTGGTATTAACTATAAAAAAATATGGGAAATTAAGAATAAGAGGCAAAGACTACGCATACATGAAATATAGTAATACAGGTATAATAAGTAATAAGTAAGTAGTAAGTGATTTTTTCAACAATCTAAATAACACATACGGCGGTATTGATTGTGGCTAATGAAAAAATAGGTGGGAAAAAAAGCATGAAAAAAATGGGCGGATTTTTAAAATTTATTTATGAAAATGATATATTATAAATCACCCGCGCGAAAAGTTTCATCATCAAATTTCTCCTTCCCCTGAAAGCTTTTCTCCTCTAACCATATAAACCTCTCATTCAACAAATAAAAGCTAATCACATGTTTTGTTATATAAAAAAGTCACTCTGGTTTATATGTTCTATTTACTCTTGATTCTACGTTCTATTACTGCTTATAGCTGAGCATAACCATTCCAACCATTCCAACTATTCCAAGAATTTGCTTAATCATCCCAAGATGTTACCAGGTTTAAAAATAAATATAGAGGTTTAATTTTTTAATTTTTTAATTTTTTAATTTTTTAATTTTTTAATTTTTTAATTTTTATTTTTTATTTTGAGTAATTGTCAAAAAATATAGAGATCAGCGCAGTCAAGATATTTGTTCACTTTTGTTTGGTTTTTCTAATTTTTAGGATAATTTTATTAATTTCACTATTGTTAGATTTCTCCATACCAGAGGTACCAGATGCCGGATACCAGGAGTGAGCATAGAACCCAACCATCATCACTTAACTCTATCCAAAAGGTAATATGATGATTGATGTTTCTTGACGATATCACTATATAATTATATTCATTTTACTATTTTTGGTGTTTTTAATGAATAGATTGACACCAAGGATTGTGGAAGATAAATATGTCTTCATTTTTGTGAGTGATGGAACATTTCAGAAGACAGAAGATATGCAATTGTGCAATCTTTTCTCTTTTTTTTGTTTTTTTTGTTTTTTGTCTATATGTATCTATCATTCTACATCAATATATCAATCATTCTTTCATATTAATAAAAATTATTTTTGTAATTTTTTATTTTCCAGTGGTAACTGGTAAATATTTCTATCACTTATACTAACCAATGATAAATTATAGTAACATTTTTTAACACTACCAGCAATACTAGATAGTAACATGTGGTAATTGAGGATAAATGACTATAACTTTTCCCAACATTTTTTTAACTGAGGATAAAATAGTAACATTTCCTAATACCTATGCTAACCCACGATGAAAGATAGTAACAAATGGTAACCTATGATAAAAGGTAGTAACAGATGTGGTAAGTAACATGTGGTAACTAACGATAAATGATAATAATATTTCTTAATAATAATAACCGATAATAAAAATAGTAATATTTTTTAACAGTGTAACCGATAATAAAAATAGTAATATTTCCAAACAAATGTAGTAACCGATGATAAAAGTAGTAACTTTTACCAATATATGCAGTAAACGAAAATAAAAATAGTAACGTTTACTAATATTTTTTGAAACGATGATAAAAGATAGTAATTTTTACCAACACTTATCTAACTGTCAGTATAAATATAGACACGCTCCAACGGTGACCAAAACTGTCGGGATAGATATCATGCCCCGAACCAGGGTCATGAACAGCCGCCCGTTGCTCTAGATGCTGACTACATTTTTATAGAAAATCGGGCAGAATCTCCCCATATTTCGAAGGTCTCCCATGTACAATTTAACCTGTAATATTCACAACCATCCTGTCAATTTAATAAAAGGCTCATCCCGGCCTCACAACCATTAACCAAACCATATCCGACAACCAGGACAACGCAAGGTTATAGAAATTTCTAGCAGTTCTAGCCACAGACCTCTACTGTCATGTTGAACTAGAGCATGAGCAGCCGCCACACCAAGTGGATCTATGGGAGATATGGTAACATCCATACCCAAACCCGGTGCTATCAAGTCCACGTCACAAGTATGAAATCACAAAATTTTTCTTCAGTCCGAAACTAATCTTGTGGGAAAGAAAGTGAGGGGTGAGTATCTATGGGAGGATACTCAGCAAATGAGGGGATTGATATCATGCTATCAATATCGAGGGTGAACTTGGAGTGTCAAAGCATGTAATATAATAACGAGTGTGCGAAAATAATGTGCTGTTTCAAGAGTAAAAATATGTAGAGTCGGCCGAACAAATAACCCCGGCAATGGTCTACCTCGACCACGGATGGGCGCATTGGGGGTTTTCACTATGCAAATATCAAATAATGGCCATTATCTCAATGTTGGCCACAAACTACTCCAACTAACCTGTAAATAATAATAATAATACATATATATAGTCAGCTGTGTATGATGTCCTGCCCAGTGCTAGACAAAGGTAAATTCACTTCCTTCCTGATGAGGGTCAACTTGGGACACCCATATACATGACGATCTGGCAGATACCTGCGGCCGAAGCGTATCTGGGCACAAGGGGTGCCTCTACTAAATGTCCTTTGTAGCTACAGAATACTATAGGAAGCATATCACCATATCACCAAGTCAGCCGGGCACGTAGCCTCATACATCACATCATCATGTCGGCCGGGCATATAGCCCAATGCATCGTAACATAGCGTCGGCCGAGCATATAGCTAAAATAGTATATGTAAATCCATTTAAAACTACGTGCCAATACAGTAGAAGTATTAAAAAATATCATTATGTTAAAAAGAATGGCACAGTATCTGGTTATCAACTCATAAATGCAAATTAATAAAATCAACAGTTGGGACACTCCAATGGTCACAAAAATATGTCTATCAAAATCCAAAAATTTAGTTTTTACATGCATAGAAATCATGTAGTTTGAAAATTAGTAAAACATGATTTGTCAATCAATAGTAGATGTCAAAGTTCCACTCACTTTTTTATGGAGAGTGGTCACTCCCTATTTTCAAAACAAATCCAATCTGACTTCTCGAGTCTCCAAAAAAATCAACCTAATCGGATCATCACAATTTAATATCAAATTTTCAAGTATTATAGGTTTACTATTTTCCCTAAGTTTGTACAAATCTTAACTCTTTAATTTATGAATAAACTCTAATGTCCAGTTGCATTTCATTTATAAACAATTAACGTACTTTTAAATCAAGTCAAATTCAACCCTAAAACCACTCAAAGTTGGAAATGAACCTTAAAATAAATAATTTTCTTATAAGATGGAAAATTTTTGAATAATCATACACTTTTCGATTCCCATCCAAATGTTTCAAACCATATGTCATTTTCAGGGTATAGGAGTCTATTTTCATAATACGAAAATTGTATTTAAATTGCCTATGAGTAGAACAATTTATAATGAGAAAGGTTGCATCAACCCTTGAACTCAAATCCCAATTTCTGACTATTTTTATGCATAGGTCAATTTAATATAAATTCCTAATCAAGTTAATTTGATTCTATCATTCTGAACAGTTCCATTTCATATAAATTCCTACACTTAACCTAATGAGCCGCATATAATGTATGAAAATGCATTCATTTCGAATCTAGTTTACATTCTAGCATATACAAAACTTCTTATTCTAAATTTACCCTAAATTCAATAATCAAATCGAATGGGTCTGAAATTGCTCACCTAACGTTTTCTCAAAGCGTAGACCGTCGTCCGAATATCTCCTAGATCACTCCAAAATCTGAAATGCTCCCTATCAAGACAATATTTATTAGTTAGATTATAAACACTTAGATCAGAATCGAAACCCTAAATCAGTTACTTGCGTGGAGGTTCGTGGGTTGTCACGAGCTCACAGGCCGTCGCTAGCTCGCGGGCTACAATGGGCTCGCAGGTTAGCAGGCTGGCGGGCCTGCGGGCCGCAGTAGGCTTCGCGACCACAGCGGGCTCGCGAGTCAGCAGGTTGGCGGGCCTACGGGCCGCAGTGGGCTTCGCGGGCAGTAGCGGGCTCGCGGGCTGCACGCTAACGGTCTGGTGCGTGCTCGTACGCAGGTACGCTCGTGGCCTGGGTCGCGCTAGCGGACTGAAGCGCATTTGCTCACGGACTGAGGCGCACGCGGACTGGGGTGCACTGTGTTCACGCAAGGAGGATTGCACAGGGGCGCGATTGTGCTCGTGCTGGGTGGATCGCGCAAGGGCACGCTCGGCTCGCGCCGAGGAGATCGTGTGGTGGCGAAAGGAGTTGCAGTCGCACTCGCGGAAGATCGGTGCTCGCGGGAGGAAGAAGCAGCGACGGCGAAGCGAGCGGCGGCGATGAGTGGTGGGTTTGGGTGAAGCCAAAGAGAGAGAGAGAGAAAAAACAGAGAGAAAAGGAGAGTGAGAGAGAAAGAGAGAGAGGGAGAGGGAGAGTGAGAGAGAGAGAAGGCAGAGAGGGAATCGGTGAAGATGGCGGTGGGCGGCGGCAATGGCGGAAAGGGGGCGGCGAATCGTGGGAAAGGGAAAAGGCGGAGAGAGAAAGATAGAGGAAGAGAGAGAGTGGAGAGAGAGGAAGAATTAGGGCTTTAAGCCCTAATTTGATGTCGCAGCACTCCTCTCTCTTCTTTTTTTTTTCAATTATATATATATATATGTATATAATTTCACACCCATATTTTGCTAGAATGCGAATTTCATAAAAATGAGATTTATTATAATTGCGAATACGGAAACTTAAAATATACCCAAAAATTTAAATTAAATACCCCAAAATCAAAAATCAATATAAATAAAAAATTTTCTCCATATATATATATATATATATATATATATATATATATTTCAAAACTAGTACACTTGTACGGATACCGAAATGTCGGTGTTACAATAGATCTATCCCGACTGATGTATAGCCAACTGAAAGCCCATCTGTTGGAGAAGGTGCTGGCAATGGTTTTAGTAGGTTTTGTAGACAATTTTCGTCCGTCTAAATAAAGCATTTGTTTTGTAGTGATAATAAAAATGGTTAAGTAAAAACACATCGATATACTCGTAAACATATCGACCCATTTTTCACATCGACTTGAAAACTAACGCATATCGACCTGAATAGTGTCATGTAGCAAGTTTCAACTACCATGTTGATCAATTTTAAAAGTAGAACGACCTATTTTCAAAACACATCAACATGCACTAGGCAAAAATTTAAGGAGGTCGACACGCCAGATAACTTGTCCACTCATTTCACTTGTTTCCTTAGAGACACACAACGACCTATGCTATTAACCTTGTCGACGCAAAAGCAGCACATCGACCAATTTTATAAATCATGTCCACCAATTTTAAGAAGGCACAAAAACATGTCCACCAATTTTATGAGACTTTGACATGTTGACGTGAAACCAAAACATGTCGACCTGATATAGTGTTGTTTAAATATCACACATCAATCTGCCATCTGACGTTGTCGACATACCCTAACACATCGACCACATTACAAAATAAAAGCATTATGCCGACGGTAACGTTTACTGTCGGTAAGTATTAGTGATGGTTTTTTGAAACTATACAGACGGTTAGGGTTGAAACCGTCGGAAATGGTATAGATTTTCTGACGGTTTTAAAATGTTCGTCAATAAAACAATTTGAATCGTGGGTAAAGGTAGCAAACCATTCGTATAAACAAGACTTTATACTTACGAATATAAGGATGTCTGAATTTACATACCCCAATCCTTACAGCTATAAGTTGTGATGGCAACATATAGGTTTTGTAGCCACAATTTTGAAAGGTGTCTATATAGACAAAACTATATGTACAGTGGTTGTGATGATAGGAGAATATAGTAAGGAATGGTAACTGTAAAAGAATATAGTAAATAGCGGTAAATGTAGGAAATGTAAGATATGGAAAGTGTAGAGATGTAAGGTAGATAACTGTAGGATATGTAGAATATGGTAAGTTGTGGTAAGTATGGTAAGTATATGATATTTAAGATATGATAAGGGTAGTATATGTAAATTGACGTTTAGAAAAGTGTTGAAAACATTTTATCGAGTATATATGTTAGTGAATGTTATTATTTTATAGTAAATAGTACTATAATTTATTGTGGTTATATAGTAAATGTTACTATATATTATTATCTGTTAATTCGACTATTGTGATTAGTTTAATAGTAAATGTTGCTAACTTTTTATCATGAGAAATAAATAAATTTACTATATTTCACATCCGTTATTATAATAGTAAATGTTACTATATTTTATTATGATTATATAGTAAATGTTACTATATCTTATTATCTATTAATTTGACTATTGTAATTATCTTAATAGTAAATGTTATTATCTTTTATAATGAGAAACAAATAATTTTATTATCTTTCACATGTGTTATTATAATAGTAAATGTTAATATTTTATAGTAAATATTACTATTTTTTATTGTAGTTACATAGTACATGTTACTATATTTTATTATTTGTTAATTTGACTATTGTGGTTATCTTTATCTTAATAGTAAATGTTAGTATCTTTTATGATGAGAGACAACTAATTTTACTATCTGTCACATATATTATTATAATAATAAATGTTATTATTTTATAGTAAATATTACCATATTTTATTGTGATTATATAGTAAATATTACTATATATTATTATTTGTTAATTTGACTATTGTAGTTAGTTTAATAGTAAATATTTCTGTTTATTTATCATGAGAGACAAATACATTTGCTATCTTTCACATCCGTTATTATAATAGTAAATGTTACTAAATTTTATTGTGTTATATAGTAAATGTTACTCTATCTTATTATCTGTTAATTCGACTATTATGATTAGTTTAATAGTAAATGTTACTATTCTTTTATCATAAGAGACAAATAAATTTACTATCTTTTACATTCGTTATTATAATAGTAAATGTTACTATTTTATAGTAAATGTTACTATATTTTATTATAGTTAAATAATAAATATTATTATATCTTATTATATGTTAATTCGATTATTGTGTTAGTTTAATAGTAAATGTTAGTATTCTTTTATCATGGGAGATAAATAAATTTACTAACTTTCACATCCGTTATTATAATAGTAAATGTTACTATTTTATAGTAAATGTTACTATATTTTATATTGATTACATAGTAAATATTACTATATTTTATTATATATTATTTCGATTATTGTTGTTAGTTTAATAGTAAATGTTATTATATTTTATTGTAATTATATAGTAATGTTATTATATGTTATTATCTGTTAATTTGACTATTATGCTTAGTTTAATAGTAAATGTTACTATGGAGTTTTCGTTGAAATATTAAAATTAAAATGTTAAAATGGTATATTGTTAAATTAAATATGAATTCAAATAAAATAATGTTAAAACTGGCGGTTCATGCTTCATGCCAGCGGTTCATTATACTATATACTACTATATTACTATATTAGTAGTAATAAATATTACTATATTATACTATATAGTACTATATAAAAACCGACAGCTCATGCCTCATGCCGCACCACACTACCAGTAAATATTACTACATTGTACTATATTAAATGCCACAATTTGTTATAATAGTAAATGTTACTATTTTATAATAAATGTTATATATTTTATTGTAATTATATAGTAAATGTTACTATATGTTATTATTTGTTAATTTAACTATTGTTGTTAGTTTAATAGTAAATGTTACTATGGAGTTATTGTTGAAATGTTAAAATAGTATATTGTTAAATTAAATATGAATTAAAATAAATTAATGTTAAAACTGGTGGTTCATACTTCATGCTGACAGTTCATTATACTATATACTATTATATTACTATATTACTAATAGTAAATATTACTACATTATACTATATTGTACTATATAAAAATCGACGGTTCATGTCTCATGCCGCATCACACTGCCTGTCAATATTACTATATTGTACTATATTAGTAGTTTACTACATTATGATATATAAATATCACAACTTATTACACTATATTACTATATTACTAATAGTAAATATTACTTTATATAAAAACCGGTTGTTCATGTCTCATGTTTCATGCCTTAGCACCATTATATTAATATTTTATTACAACTATATTATAATAAATATTACTATATTGTACTATATTAGTAATAGTAAATGTTACTACATTGTGATATATAAATACCACAACTTATTACTACTATATTACTATTGTACTATATAAAAACCGACGGTTATGCCTCGTGCTGCCCCGCCCCATCCATAATTTAAAATAATAACATTATTAATTTAAATAACAAAAATAATAATTTCATTGTTATTATATTATATGATATAATGATATGAAATTATATAATTATTTTACAAAATTTTATTATATACAATTTGTATTTAAATTAAATTATTAATTGGTCATTTATATCCCTTTTATTATGAGTAACTAATTTTACATCAAATCAAATGAATACAAATACATATTATATCAATCATCTTCACTACAAAAAAAAGAAACATTCACCAGTGGTCTTTGACCGCTGGAAAAGACCCCAAAATCCATTGGCA
Organism: Dillenia suffruticosa; assembly: GCA_033439265.1. Taxonomy (NCBI): domain Eukaryota; kingdom Viridiplantae; phylum Streptophyta; class Magnoliopsida; order Dilleniales; family Dilleniaceae; genus Dillenia; species Dillenia suffruticosa. The sequence continues at coordinate 15,848,089 of JAVTVX010000012.1, read as the reverse complement.
AATACTCCAAGGTTTTATCTAGCAGCCAAAAATTCCACTGGCTGTGGTAGTGCTAGTAAAGCACTATGCCAGCGGCCACATGGCTAGAGGAAGCCCCACGACTTTAGCAAAGTCCAAAGTGCCAACAATTTGTCCTCAATAGCAGTGTACTCAGCTAAGGAGCCAAATTGATTGGGATGCTTCAATGTTTTGTCACTGATATCACTATAGAATTCATTGCCAACCTTTAGTTCCTTCACTTGGCTGCCCACCTTTACCATCACACCAGCAATATAAATGCCTGGAACAGTCTATAGCACAACAAGAGTTGTTACAATGCTTGAAATTGGCAACTAATTCAAGATTTAGTATAAGGAACAGTGCATAAATGGTTATATTGCGATACTTTTTATGTTAAATGAAACATCGTTCTGTAATTACTCCATAAATAGCACCAAACAAAATAATAAAAAATGAAAACAAATATTGCAACTGACGGCTCATTATAGGATAGAAGTGTTGTTGATTAACAACCATAAATGAGACAACCCATGACCTTTTCAGTGAACATCACTATGATAATTTTCACTTTAAATCATGCATCAATTATTGCATAGAGATTGAAATAGAAATCATGTTTTCTCTTTAAATATTGGAGACTTAACCCCACGTATAGAATTTCATGTTTCCGTCTTAACCCTCCCCCGCAAACAAAAACCAAGAAAATGTAGTTAGGCATTTTCAAGTAGAAAGTAACAGACCCATAAAATTAGGGAACAACATGTTCTCTATGCAATAACGATAATCATAAACAAAACAATTCAACAGAATATCAAATGTTACTGTGAAACGATAATTCACTTAGTGTAATTCAACTACATAAAACCATTGTGAAACCCCAAAGCCATTTGGAGAAGTTTTCAAATTCATAGGGTTTTCTGCAACTTTTGCTAACCTGTCGCCGCAAAATCGGCTAGCTGTCCTCTCCCAATGAGCAAACAACTCCAAATTCTTCGCAAAGTTGCACATCATATTTTAAAATTCACAAACCCAAATAATTGTAATGACTAATTATTAAAATTCACTCTCCCAAAATTGCTCTTAGAGGTATTTTGTCAAACATATTTCATGCATTTATTCATACTCTTACCTTATTCACTCCTAAACATCTGATCGGTAGTCAATAAATTGATCAATGATTAGTTAATCATAAAAGAAATGAATGATGCAACTAAAATATAGACGAAAATTGTGATTTATTTATAACAAATGTGAATGTAAAAAAAAAAAAAAAAGAAAAGGGTGAAATAGATTTGACATTTGAAAGGCCCTAAACGTTGACTCGGAAGCGGGGAGAAAGAGTGTGCCTGTGATAGGCCAACAAAAAAGGCCGAACGGACAATCGAACAACAAAAAAAAAAATTGTTTCATTGAGATCAATCACAGTCACGGACATGAGAGAGAAAAAAGATGCAACAGAACATAATCAAAGAATAGATCAAAGAGGAGAAAACATAATAAGATCTAAGTCGACGAAGAAACCATCAGATCAATACTTCGCATGTGAGAAAAAATCAAAAGAAAGATGGAGAAGAGAAGGGAAAAGAGAGGGAGAGAAGACGAACCTGTGAGATGAGCCGAAGAGAGAAAAACCTTTGTCGATTTGTATAGAGACGAGTTGTCCTTTGTCGTTTGTATGAAATGAGCGGTTGTCCCAACCACTGGTAAAGGGGTCGCTGATACATGGCGCATTTTTTGTAGTGCTTCCTCCTACTTCCTCCTCCTCTTTTTTCGTATGTGGTGCCATTTCTTGGTGCCAAATAAAGAGGCGCCAAAAGTTTGGTGCTAATACTATTACATATTGGTTTTGTTGAATATTTAGATTTTGTCACCATCAAGAAAATATTCTCTATTGATTAATCTTTCTCCTTCAGCCATTCTCTCTTTATTTCGTTTAGTTCTCTCTTCTCATATTTTATTTATTTCTCCGCTTTATTTTTGTAATGGATAAGATATGGATATATTTTTATATTTTTAATCACTCTACTTTCATTTTTATTTTTCGTATCATGTATTGTGATATTGTATGATAACAGGTGGTATGAATTAATAATAACAACTACTTTCTTTTCCTATAAATGGTAACAAATGGTAAAAATTACTTTTATTCTCTATTTATATCGTAACATGGTAATAATGGTAACATGTGATAACAAATTATCTATAACAAATAACAAATATAAACTCCACGTGTACTTTTATTATAGTTTAATAATAAATAACATGATAACTTTTATTCTCTATCTACAAGTGATAACTTACAAAGAATAAATGGTAACAAAGATTGATTCAACGTAACAAGTAGCAAGTCAATAATTATATAAAATTTGTATAATATAACATGATAACAAATGAAAACAAGTGGGTGGCATGGTAACAAATGGTAAGAAGTAATCTTAGTCTATAAAAAATTAAAGTGTCTCAATAAATTTGTAAAAGTGGAAAAAAAGGCGCCGATAGATTTTCAACATTTGAGCCTGGTTTCGCTTGAAATACAAACCATCAATATTTGAATATATTGTTTGGCGATATAATACAACTATTAGCGCTCGATTGAGTTGAAGTATAAATATATTGTTTGGTCAATATAATATAACTATAAATTATATTGTTTCGTAATATAAATTTATAAATTTGTTATAATTATGATTATCAATTTTAGTTGATTAACATTATATTACTATAATTTAATATTATTATGCTATACAACTAAATTAATTATCAATATTAATATTACTAAATAATACTACTTCCTAATTTTAATAATCATATTCTATTACTAATATCAAATAATTATTAAATTTAAATAATGTTATTGATGTATAGTTACATTTTAATTATCAAATAACGACTATCTAATTATTATATTCCTTAATTATAAATTCTAAAATATAAAATATATATTAACATATCTAACAAGTGGGTCGTATGGTAACAAGTGGTAAAAATTATTACTTCATCTTCGTACAAATGGTAACAATTACTTTAATTCTGGTAATAATAATTTTTATTATAATAACAATGATAATAAGTGATAACAAATGATTTTGATCCAATGTAACAAGTAGTAAAACAATAATTATATAAAATTTATATAATATAATATCATAACAATGGTAATAATTGGTAACAAGTGAATTGCATAGTAACAAGTGATAAGAATTACTATTTTTTTTTCGTATAAATGGTAACAATTACTTTAATTCTAATAATAATAATTTTTATTGTGATAACAATGATAATAAGTGGTAATAAATAATCTTGATCCAATATAACAAGTAGTAAACAATAATTATATAAAATTTGTATAATATAATATCGTATCAATGATAACAATTGATAGCAAGTGGACAACTATTTTCTCTTGTACAAATGGTAATAAATGGTAATAAGTATTTTTATTCTACTAACAAGTATTTTTTAAAACTATATGAAATTTGTATAAATCGGAAAATAATGATAATGAAAATTTGTAATGTTAAAAACTATATATCTAACAATAGAATAATATATATGAAACATATAAATATCGGAAAGAGTAATCATTATAACTACTCCAAAACTATTCACTATAGCTATTTCATTCCAAACTATAATCATACATTAAACGGTAAAAATTTTAAAAACCCATTAAAAATTCAAGCCTCCCAATACATTTGTAAAGGAGGGAAGAAAACACACGCGGATAGATTTTCAACATTTGGCACCGCCTTCGCTTGAAACATAAACTCTCAATATTTGAATACGTTGTTTGGTGATATAATACAAATATTAACCCGAAATATAAATATGTTGTTTACCAATATAATATAACTGTAAATTATATTGTTTCATAATATAAATTTATAAATTTATTATAATTATGATTATCAAATTTATTTGATTAACATTATATTACTATAATTTAATATTATTATTCCATACAACTTAATTACTTATCAATATTAATATTACTAAATAATACTACTTACTAATTTCAATAATCATGTTCTACTACTAATATCAAATAATTATTAAATTTAAATATTGTTATTAAGGTAGGGTTACATTTTATATAATAGATTTAATGGTACCGGTATTTATACTCATAATATTTTTATGATAACTTTCTTAATTTTTTTCATATTTTTTTAATTATTAATTTTTTCATATTTCATTTATTATTTTAGCTTTTTATTATTCTTATTTTCAATTAAATTATTGCTAATTTAAATAATTTCGATAATATTATAAATGTTATTGTAAAGTTTGCTATCACATTTTGATTTCAATTTCTTACCTTTCTAAATAAATAATATTAAATATAATCATATTTCTTAATTATAAAATCTAAAATATAAATTAGACATTAACAATCTAATTAATGTTATTAATTTAAATAACTCATACTCATACTTATCAGATTCATTATATGCAATCAAAACACATGATCCGAACTCACATTCCTTAATTATAACGAAATTTAAATTATCAATTAAATATCAAATGTTATTATTTTAAATAATATAATCATATAAAATTATGTAAATAATGTAGTAATAATAACATAAAAAATATATGACTTTTTGTAATATATGATTTTATTTAAAATTATATATTCATAAAGAAATATAATAAAATGTATTATGATACTATATAATATAAATTATTAATTTAATATATTTAATGATTGTATATAACAAACTTAGTAACATAATTTTATAATTTCATATAACAAACTTAATAATATAATTTAAAGATTTCTTATGATTATATTAATAATATCAAGGTTTTGTTATTTAAAATAATAAAATTATTATTTTAAAATATGGTATCCGGTTGAGCCGCAGGTTGTGCCGCAAGGGCATTTGTAGGCGCACTTGCCTGGGCAAGTCAGTCGCATGACATCTTTGTTGTGCCACGCATAGGCATTTGCTTGCGTGCTTGCCTGGGAGGCTCAACCGCCGAAGCATCGTGATTGTGCCGTGCAGGCATTTGCGGGTGCGCTTGCCTGGTGGCTCTGCTCGCGATTGTGCCACACAAGCATGTGCCCTATCTAGTAATATGATAGTAATATTTACTACTATTTCACAGAATTATATAGTAATACGTCAAACTCAAAATTTTCTATTAATTACTCAAACTATAAAAAGAGATGTAAATAGTAAAAAATTTAAAAACTAAAATTTGATAAACGGAGTAAAATGGCGAGTTTTGAAAAATTTATTTTCCGCTAAACAAATTATATATACTATAAACCAAAATTTATTTGGCACTAAACCAAATATATATATTACAAATCCTTTCTCTCTCCACAAATATCAAAATTTCTCATGTCCTTCAAAAACTCTTCTCTCTCACATCTCTCGAATATTTTCAACAAAAAATTTTTAACGAAAAATATGGGACGAAATAATCGAAAAATAACCTAAACACAAAGAATCAAAACCATCCAAAGAGTAAGTTGACTTTGAAGAAGCCCAATTATTCGAAGATGATATCCCACGTTTGGTTTTGTTTATGTTTATGTTTAAAAATAGATCATTTTTTTAATAATATATTTCTATATTATTACTATGTTATCTATTTTTTTTTAATTTGCACCAGTTCTCGAAAGAAAATATAGAGATCCAACCCGCTATCAAGATGTTTGGGATTTAGAAAAAGGGAAACGTTTGCTAGTTAAAATGAATGATTTGAATCAACCAATAGGAATTGAAGGTACAATTTGAATCATTTTTTTACTTCTTATCATAATCTTACTTTTACTTCTGAATAATAATCCACATTATTTGTATTTATATTGTTAGCTTCCTCCAATACAAGATATTAGGAGTGCACATCGAAACCAACTATCATCATCATCACCACCTCCTGAGTCCATCCTCAAATATAATATTTAAATGTACAAGTTTTTATAATATACCTTATAATTATATTAATTTCATTACTATAGAATGATACCACACATCATGATGGATCTTGGAACCGGATACTACGGATGCTGGAATTTTTTGGGTGCTCCAAGTCAATATTTTTGCCATCAACATTTCATTTTAGAAGATATGAAGATATGTAATGACCACAAGTTACAATCTTTTTCTTTCTTTTGTAATATGTCTGTAACATTATCATGTATATTCCATGATGATATAAAATGTACTTTATTTCCTAAGATATGGTATTTATAATATTTCTTAACTCTTTTCTAATCCACAATTATAATATTTTCCTAAGAATAAAGTAGTAATATTTTAACGATAGAGTAGTAATATTTGTATTAACATATCCTAACATTTATTAATCTTGTAATAACTGACCCAAAAGAGTAGTAACATTTGATTACTGATAATAAGTAACAAATAAGTAACAACTCTTTAACCACATATACTAAGCAATAATAAAAGTAGTAAAATTTACACACCAACAAAAACGACACTAAAAGCAAGAATATTTACTATCCATTTAACAATAAATGTAGCAATATTTACTAACCCAATAATTCTATAACCGATAATAAAAATAGTTACATTTACTAACTTAATAATTCTATAAGTGACAATAAAGGTAATAACATTTACTAACCAATAAATCTGTAAACGACAATAAAAGTAGTAATATTTACTAACCTAACAATTTTGTATGCGATAGTAAAGATAGTAACATTTACTAACCAATAAGTCTATAAACGACAATAAAAATAGTAACTGTAACACCGATATTGCGGTGTCTGTACAAGTGTATTAGTTTTGAAATATATATATATATATAGAGAAAAAAATTTTTTATTTATATTGATTTTTGATTTTGGGGTATTTAATTAAAATTTTTTTGTATGTTTTAAGTTTCCGTGTTTGCAATCATAATAAACATAATTTTTATGAAATTCGCATTCTAGCGAAATATGGGTGTGAAATTATATATATACATATATATATATATAATTGTAAAAAAAAAAAGGGGGAAGCGCTGCGTTTTGGCCCAAAACGCAGCACCTCCCCCAAATGTGATTAGGGCTTTTAACCCTAATCTCTCCCTCTCCCGTCTCTTCATCTCCTTCCCGTTGCTCTCTCCTTCCACTGTACACACAGCCGCTCTCCCTCTCCTCCGCCATCCTTTCCACCGCTCACCAGTAGTACCTTGTCACCACCACCTAGCCGACCCCCTCTGTCTTCTCTCTCTACCTCACTCTCTGTTTTTCTCTCTCTCTCTCTTCGGCTTCGCCCAAACCCACCATCCATCGCTGCCGCTCGCTTCGCCGTCGCTGCTCCTTCCTCCCGCGAGCACCGACCTTCAATGAGCGCGACTGCAACTCCTTCCACCATCGCGCAATCTCCTCAGCGCGAGCCGAGCGTGACCCAGCGTGATCCTACCCGCGCGAGCTCAGCGCGAACATAGCACGCGACCCTTTCTCGAGAGCGCGCATCAGCTCGCGAGTGCGCCTCAGTCCGCAAGCGCGCGCCTGCGGCCCGCGAAGCCCACTGCTGCCCGCAAGCCCGCCAGCCTGCTGACCCGTGAACCCGCGAGCCCGCTGTTAGCCCGCAAGCCCGCCGCGACGCGCGACTGCCCGTGACAACCCACGAACCTCTGCGCAGGTAACTGATTTAGGGTTTTGATTCTGATCTAAGTGTTTATGACTTAATTAATAAATTTTGTCTTGATAGGGAGTATTGCAGATTTTGGAGTGATCTAGGAGACATTCGGATAAAAGTTTGCGTTCTGAGAAAACCCTAGGTGAGAGATTTCGGACCCATTCGATTTAGTTATTTAGGATAAGAAGTCTTGTATATGCTAGAATGTAATCTAGATTCGAATAAAATGTATTTTTGGACATTGTATGTGGTTCATTAGGTTAAGTATAGGAATTTATATGAAATGGAACTGTTCAAGACGATAGAATCAAATTAAGTTGATTAGGATAGTTTCCCTTGGAGTTTAAATTGACCTATGCATGAAAATAATCAGAAATTGGGATTTGAGTTCAAGGGTTGATGCAGCATTTCTCATTATAAATTATTCTGCTTATAGGCAATTTAAATACAATCTCCGTATTATGAAAATAGACTCTTATACCTTGAAAATGACATATGGCTTGAGACATTTGGATATGAATCGAAAAGTATATGATTTTTTAAAAATTTTCCACCTTATAGGAAAATTATTTATTTTAAAACTTATTTCCGACTTTGAGTAGTTTTGGGGTTGAATTAGACTTGGTTTAAAAGTACGTTAATTGTTTATAAATGAAATGTAACTGATAACATTAGAGTGTATTCATAAATTGAAGAGTTAGGATTTGTACAAACTTAAGGAAAATGGATAAACCCTATAATACTTGAAAATTTGATATTAAATTGTGATGATCTGATTAGGTTGATCTTTTTGGAGACTCGAGAAGTCATATTATATTTGTTTTAAAACTAGGGAGTAACCACCCTCCCCAGAAAGGTGAGTGAGATTTTGACATCTACTATTGAATGACAAATCATGTTTTACCGATTTTCAAACGATATGATTTCTATACGTGTGAAAACTAAATTTTTGGATTTTGATAGACATATTTTTGTGATCATTGGAGTGTCCCAACTGTTGATTCTATTGATTTGCATCCATGAGTTTGATAACCGGATATTGTGCCATTTTTTTTTGACATATTGACATATTTTAATACTTCCACTATATTGACACGTAGTTTTGAATGGATTTACATGTACTATTTGGACTATACGTCCGGCCGACGTTATGTTGCAATGCATGGGGCTATATGCCCGGCCGACGTGATGATGTGATGCATGGGGCTACGTGCCTGGCCGACTTGGTGATATGGTGATATGCTTCTTATAGCATTCCGTAGTTACGAAAGACATTTGGTAGAGACACCCCTTGTGTCCGGATACGTTTCGGTCGGAGGTATCCGCCAAATTGTCATGTGTATGGGTGTCCCAGGTTGACCCTCATCAGGGAGAACGTGAGTTTACTTCTGTCTAGCACTAGGCGTGACACCATACACGACCAACTATATATATATATTATTATTATTATTATTTACAGGCTAGTTGTAGTCGTCTGTGGCTAACATTGGGGTAGAGAGTCATTATTTGATATTTGCATAGTTAAAACCTCCAATGCGCCCGTCCTTAGTCGAGGTAGACTATTGTCGGGGCTGTTTGTTCGGCCGGCTCTACATATGTGACTTGATACATGGATGGATGCATATGTTATTTTTTTATGTGTGTCTTGAGATATGTTATTCTTAAAATAGTACGTTATTTTCGCACATTTGATATTTATTATATGTTTTAACACTCCAAATTCACCCTCGATATTGATAGCACAATATCAATCCCCTCATTTGTTAAGTATTCTCCCATAGATATTCACCACTCACTTTCTTTCCCACAGGATTAGTCGTGGACTGAGAAAAAATTATTGTGGTTGTATATTGGCGACGTGGACTTGATAGCACCGGATTTGAGTATGGATGTTACCATATCTTTCGCTACGAATATTGACAATTTTAGTTTGATCAATGTATTTATCTATTTATTTTATGTGATGACTGTATAAATTATGGATATTTATTCGTGAAACTCTCATAATGATTTAGTTCACTTGCATTGAGACACTTGTATGTATTTAAAATGTTAACTTGGGAATCTATTGTACATGTGTATAAAAATTTAGGTCCTTTAGGTCTGCTCGGTGTGCCGGCTGCTCATACCCTAGTTGGGTATAATAGTAGAGGTCTGTGGCTAGGACTGCTAGAAAATTTTATAACCTTGCATTGTCCTGGTTGTCTGCTGTGATTTAATTAAGGGCTGTGAGGTTGGGATGACCATTTATTTAAATTGACAGGATGGTTGTGAATTATATAGATTAAATTGTATATGGGAGACCTCCGAAATATGGAGAGTTTTTGTCTGATTTTCTATAAAAATATAGCTGGCATCCAGGGCAGCAGACGGCTGTTCATGACCCCGGTTCAGGGCGTGACAGTAACATTTACTAACCTAACAATTCTGTAAGCGATAGTAAATGTAGTAACATTTACTAACCAATAGTCTGTAAGAGACAATAAAAGTAGTAACATTTACTAATCCAATAATTTTGTAAGTGACAATAAAAGTAGTAACATTTACTAAATCAATACTTTCGTAATCGACAATAAAGATAGTAATATTTACAACACAATGACCGACACTAAAATTAATAATATTTACTAACCCTCTACAAGTGACAATAAAAATTATAATTTTGCTCATCCTTTAGAACTGATGATATAATATCGATTTTTACCGACACTTGAAATTTAACATGCTCCAACGGTCATGACAAATGTCGACATAGGTCTATCCCGACTCCTATATATCCAACTGAAGCTCTATCCGTCAGAGAAGACTTTATCGACGATTTTATCACTTTTTCCTCACTGTTTTCATCCGTTTCCATATGTCATTTCCATTATAGTGCCAATTTTAAGAGACAGGTCCATTAATTTTTTATCTGTATAGTAACACGTCGATATATACAGTAGACTTGTCAACCTGATATTTATTGACTCTTTAAGATCACACATCGACATGTCCTAAATTTTGTCGATATGCATATACATATCGACTAATTCATTTGTACAGTCCACCAATTTCATAGATACACGAAACCATGTCAATTTATAGTTAAAGCTAGTTAACTTAAGATATTGATTTCTAAAGAATGATATGTAGATACCCACAAAAATTATGTTGATACATCAGAATACATAGACCAATTTAAATCTGTGTATCTACCTATTTTATTTGGTACATGATCTTATTGATTTGAATACAATCTTATCGACCTGTTTAATCAAAAATACACTTCTAAATTTTTGAATTCAGGTTGATGTACCATTCAAACATATCAACCCAAAAGTTGTCAGAAACCAAATTTTCGAAACAAATCTAAACTCAACGGTCATATTATTTTCTCCGAACCACTGATATTTTCTATTTTGATTAAAATAACGTTCAAATGTAGTAAAAACAAATTTTGATTGGCCAAAGAAGAAGTGGCGCCAGTGGAAAGAATGAATTTCAGTGCGAAAAATGGAAACTGTTGCAGAACATTAATGGTTGACATTAAATTCGAACACAACAACCCTCAACAGCTCTCATCGGATCTCTTCAATGCATTAATAAATACTAGAGAGCTGAAGCGAAGTGAGTTGATGAATCTGAATGCTTGATTGAATATTCTAAAAAATTTCACTTGTATTTTGTTGCATTTAATTATGTTCTTCAATTCTTTAGTCCTGCTCAGTATTTTAAACTTGTTCAAAATCTATCACATCTGAGGATAGTAAGCCTCTATTCTTGACATTTATTTTTCAATTTATACAAACTTGTTCAATTCTTTAGTGAAAAATGCAGGAGGAATCTGGAAGTGCACATACACTAGGTTTGGTGGAACAGCTATAAAAAGTTTTGAATGTTCTTTGTTTTTCAATTTTTAAATTTTCTTTTGTTGCAAGTTTTTTATTTTTCAAAAGTTTCTAGAAATCCATGTTTAACTATTCACCTATCTCTAGTTGAATATCATAGAAGTTATGTAGTTAATAATTGATTCATGAAATTGGATACTTTATTAATGTTTAACTTATAGTTTATGAGTTTTCGAATTATCAGAAATGACTAGTTAATTTTTAGATACGATCTAATTCGAACACGATCCTGACTCAATAGTAGTTAGTACACGTGACTAACATTAAACAAAACCAATAAGATAATTTGTTAAAATCTATTATAAATGGAAATGAGTATTTTATAGCTATCTATAGTCTATGTACTCTTAATTTTGAATGTATATAAATGAAATTGTGAATCAACGGTTGTATATTTTGATTTACTATGAGTGAAATCTTTTATAGGTCAAGAGTTTCGTACTTTGGGTAGATGAAGTTAGGACATAAATATGCAATAAACAATCTATGTCAACTGTGTGAAAAAAAAAAACACTCTTAAATCATCCTAATTGACTATCTGGAAATTAAATTTAATGATACAATTTAGATGTTCTTAAAAATTTGTCATGTTCCATCGGCCAATGGAAGACTTAAACATCTAGATATCTTCTATTATGGATGAGAGACTCAATGTATTAAATAATTGATTAAATGATAGTACACTTATTTATATATTTTGTGAATCCTCAATTATGGGTGTCATATAGAGGAACAACGTATAGAAATATGTATAGGTGAAGGAATGCTTATTTTTTGGTTTCTATAAATTATATAATATTAATTTTTAAGTGTAATTCTAATTATTTAATAAAATTAATTAAAGTTAAAATAATTTTAATACAACTAATAGATTAACAAATTGGGCTATAGTTATTTTGAAGCAAAAATTAAATATGTTATAGGTTCCTTCTCCATCCTAAAACTCTACTAGTATTTATTACTTACTCAGTGTAGTATTATTTTGTGTTAAATTAATTAAAGAAGAAGAATAATTAACCTAAATACAATAGTATAGTCTTTGACTTGGGCTGTTTGTAATTTCTAAAAGTTTCAAGGTTTTTTTTGTGAATTCTAAAAATTTTACGCATAAAATAAATTTTACGTTTATTTTCGTATTGTTTGCTTCCTTTACAAGTGCTTGATTTGAACACAATAGAGATATATTAAAATATATGATTCGACATTTTTAAAAATACACCGCTCCTAACAAGTGGGAATTTTAGTATGGATGTTTAATTGAAATAAAAAAGGTAAATAGGAATGCAGAATTTTGAAGATCCGAGAATTTGAATCTATAGAAAGTGGCTCTACAGGTGGCAGGCACCCTTCAACCCTAGGTTGCAGCGGTAGTGGTCCTCAACCGTGGACTGTATTGTTTTGCTACAGCCTGGTAGCGGTTAAGGGTGACGGCAGTTGCCGTCCATTGATGATGGTGGGGCGGCAATTGTAGCTATCGCAGTGGATTTCCACCACGGAGGATGCAATCATGGCCCAGGAGGTTCCCCGTCGAATGGGGAAGGTTAGCCGTGAGCGAAAGCTCGCGGGAGGGAGTCTCCTGGTGTTCGATAGTCTTGGGGCCCCAACGTAGAGGCCCCAACGTGTTTTTCCACTTTGGAGGTGGCCTGGGCGCCTCTTTTCCTGGTGAGGGAGAAACAGGCTCAGTAGCTAGCTTGCTTGCGGTTGAGGGCCTCTATCTGCCCGTTGGAAGGGGAGAAAGGAACCCCGCTGGTGGAGGATTCTTACGCTGCCGCCAGGGGCGGAGGTGGCCGGATTGCGATGTAATCCGGCGGCGACGGTGATGCAGAGTCTTTGATTGCAATGCAATTAAGGGACTCAACCTTTGGGCTATATGTCAGCAGCCATGTAGCTGATGAGTCACAGGAGGCAACTCAACAGCCACGTGGCTGCTGAGACAGAGGCCTAGGCCTACTCCTTAGCCACGTGGCAACTAAATCATCAATTGAAAGTAAAAAAGTTGAAAATTAATTTTAATTTGCTGGGGGTGGGCCCAATGACATATTTTTTTAATTTTAATTGTTAAAAGTAAACTTTTTTTTTAATTTGATACGAACAGTTAATCGATCTAATAGGTAAATCGATAAATCGTTTAAATAATGATTTTGATTTCATGTCTTGAAAATGAAGCAAATTAAGTTGGAATACCCCTACCCCAAAGAGGAACCACAGATAGGTGTAGTCGGATTAATCAAGACAAAATTTTAGATACCGATCGGTCAAGAAAGTGCCCCGTAGACAAAAAAAGAAAAAAAAAATTGGTAGGACCCATGGTTAACCGTATAGAATTAATTATTTTATAATTGTTTGTAAAACGTGGATTTAATTCTTGACAAACAATTAAGTTAAAATTATTTATTCAAATAATTAAAAATTCAGTAATAAAATTTCAAGCGGGAGAATTAAAATCACATGGTTTCTATTTTTTGTTTGTGCTCTTTTGTTGGAGTTTATTCGAATGGATGGGCAAGAGGCTCGATGATTAGAGGGCTATAAACAACAGTTTTACACTACAAGGGTAACAACTCTTGATCTTCCTTGAAGATTTCAGTTTTTAATGTTGTTCTTGAATATGAGATTACCCAAATTAGGATTTGCGCATTAAATTTACAAATGGCTCATTGTATTTTATATTGAAAAAATTACAAATTTCATGCTAATCGTGTTGTCCTATGAAAGATTGGGTTCACACGAGAGTAGGTGGAATTTTCAATTATTTTAGATTTTCATGGAAAATTTTAATTTTTACTTTTAAAACTCTATATTTTTTAGTTAAAATAGTACAAATAAATAAAATTAAATAAGAATAGTTGAGTCAAAAATTCAAACAAGAATCCCATAAAAAAATTCAAACAAGAAGTAAAGAGAGAAAAAAGATGTGGCAATAAAATTGCTACTCTATCAATTAGTATTAATATTCAAATTGACGAACTTGTATGTGGTTGTGTTGCACCATAATTTCTTTTTCTAAGCAGAAGATTGACCAAATTTTGGATGACCAAAATTAATGTTGTGTAGAAGCGTCGGTAGAATGAGGCATAGGTTCACCATTTGCCAAGTTGATGTGAGCTACCCAACTTGTCAAGCCCACTTGAAGAAAAAAAAGAAGAAAGAAGAAAAGAAAAGCCCCACATGAAAAGAATAGGTCATTGAAGATGAGACCAAGCTCCACGCATTTTAATTAATTTCATCAACTTGGTGTCCAATGGGAAAGCTTCAAAATATGCAGGCCATGCCAAGTTGCAGCGCCCCATCACCATATACCCGCTCCATCTCCCTCCAACTTGGTACGAGAATGCCATTATCACGCGTTTAAAGTATTAATCAAGCCCTTATTTCATGTGAAAATGATCAAAAACTTTTATATTTTCTATAAGAAAAATTAGTCCCACTTGTTTGATAAGATGCTAGTCCCCATCTGCGGATCATATTTGAGAGCGAGAGAGCGCGAGAAAAGCCAAGGAAACGAGGGGCAAAAAATTAACCTCCTCAAATCTTCCTCTCAGGCAGGTAAGAGAAAATAATGTCATACTGATATAGTATTAACATAATTAATTAAACTCTTAAAATTATAAATTTTTTTCAATCGAACTTCAAAATAAAAATTTCTTCCTTTCTAAAATTGATTTCTCCAAAGTTAAAGACTCTAATAGTTTTCATATGACATTTTAGTCCCACTTGTTTAAAAAAGAACCAGACCCAATATGGAGGTCAAATTTGCCATTTCAACCTAGCCCCAACTTGTCCTCCTGATTATTATTATTATTATTATTATTATTATTATTATTTTGGTTATTTCCACATGAAACTTGGGCCCACTAAACCTCTTTTAGGGTATCTCCTTCCTAGACAAAATCCAACCGTACCAACCGGTTTCTTTGTGTCTCTCAAATGTCATCCACTGGAAACAACAAGACTTAACGGCCACAGCACAGCCACCGTCTCCTCTGGAATGCGACCAACCGCAACTTGACCCCTTCGTCTTTCCCCTCAAATATATATTAAAACCACCCATGAAACTCATCAAATAAATCCCCCCAACTCCCATCAGAAACCCTTTTCATCCATCTCTCTCTATGCATGAGAGAGAAACCATCAAAATCATCAAAAACCCATTAAAGTGAAAGAGAGAGATGCTTTGCCAAAAGCAACAACCCCCACAGCACCAGCGGCGGCCAAGGTGGAGCCCTCTGGCACCATCGGCAACATCATGCCCCGTGCAGATCCCGGAGACGGTCGCGCGTCACCACAATCATGCGGTGGGACAAAACCAGTGCTGCTCCGCAGTAATCCAGCAGATATCGGCACCAGCCTCGGCAGTGTGGTCAGTGATAAGGAGGTTCGACAACCCACAAGCCTACAAGCACTTCGTGAAGCGCTGCGAGCTCATCTTCGGCGACGGCAGCAGTGTGGGCACGGTGCGGCAGATCCACGTGATCTCGGGACTGCCCGCAGTGGACAGCACGGAGAGGCTCGACATTTTGGATGAGGAGAGACATATATTGGGGTTCAGCGTGGTGGGAGGAGATCATCGGCTCTCCAATTACAGATCAGTCACTACACTTCATCCATCCCCATGTGGAAATGGGACTGTTGTAGTTGAGTCGTACGTAGTTGATATTCCACAAGGAAACACCAAAGAGGATACCTGTGTGTTTGTGGATACTATTGTTCGCTGCAACCTCCAGTCACTAGCTCAAATTGCCGAGAACTTGGTCCCTCATTACTGAGGTAATGCATTAAAACCCACGAGATTAAATTCTGATTCCACTACTCACATACGTACCAGGCCGTTAGTGTGTTGTTCTTGTTCCTGATCAGTGATCACATGCTCCATTCGGTGAGGACTATTTGTACATCCGTCGTCTGTGCTGCACCCAAATATACCTCAGGGTTGCTTTTGTAATTTGATTCTCCTTTTTTCTTTTTTCTTTTTCATTTTTCTGAATCCCGAGACGACGATCAACTTGCATATTCACGTGCCGGAGAGAGAGAGAGAGATGGTTTATCAAATTACTTTTTTTTTTTTCATATTTGTAAGAATATATTGTAGTACTTTTTTTTTTCAAAGTTACTCTTTTCTCAATTATCTGACATGGATACTCTGTTGACGAGTTACTTAAAGGAAATCATTTTTGAGAGAGAGAGAGAAAGAGACAGAAAATAAGCATGTAACGTGTTGAAATTAAAATACTAAATAATAGTGATTTGGGGGGGGGGAGGGGTTTGGGAGGAATCAATCACAGCATGTACAGCTGCACCTGCAACTTGCGCCCTCTTTAATGAACTCAACTAGCTGTTTGGTTTTTGAGAAAAGAAGGTTTTGGTGCAACTTGTATCTTGTTTTCGAGTGCAATATGCAACTTGCACTCTTTTCTTTTCTCTCTCTTGTCTTCACGTGGATGCATTATGATATAAATCGAATACGACGCCAAGCTTTTGCAAGTTGTGAGCGCAAGTGGCAAGGCAAAGCCCATCACCTCTCTCTCTCCCTCTCTCTCTCTCTCTCTCTCTCTCTCGTCTTTTCCTACTTATGACACCAACCTTCAAGGTTCCCGATCCCGTTTATTAAACCCCAATAATTCCCTTTAATTTTTACCTCCTCTTTTCCTTTTTTTTTTTTTATATATGGTGTCTAAAATAAAATAAAATAAAATAATAAGGTTACAATTTCAAAGAATTTCTCTATAGTTTTTGTTTTAAAAGTATTAAAAAAGGTAAAATCATTATTATTGGTAGAAGAAAAATCACTTTACACATTCGATTTGTCTAAAAATCATTTTACTTTTATAGTTTAAAATATATCAAAATTACTCTTGAAATTATTTTTATAACACCTTTTCCTCCCATTTAAAGAAAAATAACAAAATGACCAAAATAAAATATTAAAAAGTAAAACAAACAATTTCAAAATTGATGTGTGGTGCTAGTGAAGCAAACCTAATTTTATTTTTTTAAAATTAAAAATTTGCAGTTATATTTTTTTGACATTTTTGATAGCATATGTTGGAAAATGGGCGTGGATCGCCCATGAAGGTAGACCCACAAGCCAAGACTCACAAACCCTTATTTTAAATTTGAATAAGGGAGGAAGTTGGTTTTTTAGGAAAACCATCCGAATTTCCTCTCTCTCTTACTCTCTCCCTAGAAACAAACTTCGAAAAAGTGTGTATTGTTCTTTCCTAAGTGAAAAACAAAATAAGAAAAGTTTCAGTGATATTAGATGCATTCTTTTAGAGAGAGAAAAGGGGAGAAAATAAAAGGAAAATTGTGAGAAGGCTTGAACGAAGGTTAGTCATTGATTTCTTGATTTCACGAAGGGACATTTGGATAGTGAATAACAGAACATGATATGATTTTATGACATTTTCTAAATCTAGAATACCCAACTATTAAAAGAGATAAATAATTCTAGTCTGTTTAATATTCGAAAAATTTTACATGAGATAAATATGTTGGTTGATTTATTTTAAAATCTTCATCGGTACAGAGTAGTCTTGGGTGTTTCTTGCCTCTCTTTAGGTATTAAAAAAATTGAAAATTGCTATAAATATTGTTTATGGTGCATTAATGAAAATTTGAAATAGATTTAACGGAATGCTCTCAATTTTACATAGTAGTTTATTTAATACATAAGAATTAAATATGCAAAATTTGACATACATCCATTGAATATATTATGAGACATTTTAAACTCTAACTGAAAATTAATGTACTCGTATCTTTTAGAATATTGTATTTCATAATTTAAAATTTATATAGTTAGAATTCTCTTGAAAAATATTTTTCAACTATATAAAGAACATGAAAAATAGTTAAGAATTGAGATAAATATGGCTAATTGAAATTAGCCTCGAATTGTAGAAAGTCCATGAAACATTGGAGAAGATAAACAATTCCTAGGTGCCTTACCCACTCTCGATAGTTGCTCATGAAAGCCAACCTCTAGGTTAGAGGTGTCTGATATGAAAATCGAGACAATCATTGAACTCAAAAGTATCGAAAATGAGGGGATAATCAAAATTTGGTGGCCGTTTGCTGTTGGGAAGATAGCGCGTGAGGTTGATCTTTATTGATTTATTTATTTATTTATATTTGCACACCCGCCAACAGCAGTGCACGGAGGCAGGTGCAAGACTTGTTCTAGTCAAAATTTTTATGAAAATAATAGTTAAGTCTTTTCGGATTTTTTTGTAAAATTTAATTTATTTTTTGGAGTTGAAAAATATTTTAATTGATTTTTAAATCAATAAATTATTAGAAAATTACTGAAAATCCTTTTTCAGCGAAAATTTTTTTAGATTTTTTGTATAAATTTAGAAAATTATTTTCTTAATTTTGACTATCCAAATGTAAATTATTCACACCCTTTTAATTTTATGCTCATATTTTTATGTATGAAAATTTTGTTTTTCAATATAAAATTAATTGGAAATTGAGTATATTATTTGAAATTGATATTTCTGAATTTCTTATATAATATTATGATTGATTGTGTGTTTAACCTAATATTGTTCCCTTTTTTTAGAAAGATAGAGATAATTGGATGCACTCTTCCGGTTCTTTGTGGGAGAGTTAGGACATTGAGAAGTCCAGAATGTATGGTAAAATTGGTTCAATTGCTAGCTTATAAGATCGATTCGACTTATACTTTGCCAGAATATTTAGTCATCATAAAAGAGAAACGCTTGAAACTTCTTCTTCTAGGCCATGCTTTTTGGAGGGCTGACATCCACATACTGAAAATTCCCTGCCTCCTTATTGGGTTGGCATGATTGATAAATTGATTGTCGAGAATGGGAACATAATTTTTAATGATCTAAAGCCAATATTAATAAAAATGTGGGAAATCAAGACCATAGACATCCAAATAAAGAAAAAATTATCCCAAAATATAAATAGATCCCTATGTACCATAAGAAAATTTACTCCTAGGGATAGACTAATTAAGAGAATTATGAATATGATATCTTGAATAAATTTGTTTTAAATGAGATAATTCGTTTATATTTTTTTTCTTTTGCATGTTATAACTATCTGTGTAGACCATGATCATGTATTAATAGAAATTTTTAATTTTTTTAATTATGTAAAGTTTCTATTAGACATTTGTTGGTTGTATTTGTTGATAGGAATGATCATGTATGCAAGAGAAAACTAGGGTCTCTTGAATAAAAAATTTTGAATCGATAGAATTAAGTAATTGTTATCCAAAATTGAAATATTATTTAAATACTTTATATATTTAAATGAAAATTTTGAATTGATAGAATTTGAGTAATTTTCATCCAGAATTGTAATATTATTTAAATATTTTATATATTTAAGTAGTAAGATTTTTTGTTGGAAGAATTTAACTAATTTTCAAGTAAAACTTATTGAATTTTGTAATTTTAAATTTATTTGTGATGGTAATGCATTAGAGTCATAAATGATGATTGGGAGCCTAATGAACTTTTGATTCTATACCTAATATTGACTTTTCATGAATATTTTGAAATACAAAATTATGTGAAACATATAAGCATGAATACTAGTATCCACCCTCTTAATAATTCAAATCATGACATCAAAATCCCTTATGAGAGACTTGAGTAGAGGTAACAGATTGAATGACGATAATTATAAGATATGACACCATAAAATATGGTATATGCTAGAAAAACAAGATGTCTAGGAAGGTATCAAACATGTCATGCAAAACTCTGGTGTGGGCAATATTATACCGTAGAAGAGAGAACTAAATGTTTATCAGGTGTAGAAAATGATAGATTCCATTGTTTGAGTGATCTTTGTTAGATCTGTAATTGATGGCATGACCATAAAGTTTGATACATATGAAAAGTGAGGTGGCCACAGTATCAAACGATATTTAAAGACATCTTTAACATGATTAGAGAATGGTAATTAGCTGGTCATATTCTATCTAATAAACAAAAAGTACAAACCTTGATCCGATTGCTTCCTACTAAGTGGGAGCACCTGAAGTTAGTTTAACTCATGATAATAGTGTGAAAGCTTTCTTGAACGATGTTTGCCATGTCAAGCTTGAGGATGAGTAGTCTGGTGCTGTAAGATCTACAGCTGATACTTTTGTTGCAGAGACCAGTTCCAAGAGAGTCTTGTGCTCTAAGTGAGAGAGGAACCAAAGCAAAAGTAAGAAAGGAAAGGTGGCTAGAGACAAATCACAAAAGAATAAATGCAAACGCTTCAGAAAGAAATGAGACAAGAGCAAGATGAAGTCCTCCAATTGCCAAACTCTTGGTCATTTCGCTCGTGAATACCCCAAACTAAAATAGGTAGCACTTGAAAACGTTTTTTTGAGTTTGGCGTATGTCACTCGCATTATTTTGCTAGCTGATTCTTATCCTATGTGGATTATAAATTCAGAAGCAACAGGCCATGTGATTAGAGACTATGAGGCATTTGTGAATTTTTAGTCAATTGTGGTCTGGTAGAAGATAGATTTATGTTGGGAGTAATGCAAGAGTGGAGATTTGAGAATTTGGCACTTGTAAACTATAGTTACAAAATAGTCAAACTCTCATTCTACATGAAATTCTCTATATACCAAAAACTCGACGAAGTTCAATATTAGTTATTATTCTGTTGAAGTTTGGCTATATTATAAACTTACATAGTAATAGGGTTAGTTTGTATTTGAATAGCATGTTTATTGATTCTGGACAACTTATAAATGGTTTTATAGTATTGCAATATAATTGATGAATATTTAACTATTTAGTTGAATATTGTCACATTTGAAAAATGATAAAAAAAAACCATTTGCAAAAACCATATGAGCTGAATTTCCATTGTTGTACTCAATTAAGACATTTATGGTCTAATAAATGTGAAAACTAGACATACAGTTTTGTGTTTCATTGCGTCCATAAATGATTTTACGCGATTTGATTATGTTTATTTATTTTCTCACAAATATGAAACATTTGAGTAATTTAGACCGTATATGAACGAAATAAAGAATGAAATAGATAAAACGATAAAGGGTATTTAGAATATATAGAGAACGTGAATATTTATCAAATTAATTAAGGATTTGTGTAATAAAAGAGGCATAATCTGATATTTGACAATTCCTTATACATTTTAGTAGAATGGTGTTATGGTGAAAAGAAATAAGATATTGTTAGATATGACAAAATCTATAACAGTGCAGGCTAACTTGTCAATTTTCTTTTGGGAAGATGTCTTGTTGATTGCGACTTATATTTTGAGCAATGTGTATTCAAAGTCAGTACCAATGATATTATAATAACTATAAACTGGTAGAAAACCTTATCTACATCTTTTATGTCACCTCTACTATGAAAATCATTATTTAGAAATGTGATATTCCGTGATTTAATTTCTGTTATAGTGTGATCATCTTGTTCACCAATGAATACTTAACTTTTATATTGGTCGGAATATCTTACAAAAATATTTTTATTTCCACGGAGACCTAATTTTCGTATTGGAAAAATCTTAAATGCAGATTGTCGATCGCCAAGATCTGAGATTACTCATATACGATTTAATAAAATTCATAACAGTGCAGGCTAACTTGTCGATTTTCTTGTGGTGAGATGTCTTGTTGATTACAACTTATAGTTTGAACAACGTGTTTTCAAAGTCAGTACCAAGGACGTTATATTTATCAAAGTAATCTCAGATCTATCAATCGACAATCTACATTTAAGATTTTCCTAATATGTTTGGAAAATTGGGTCTCCATAGAAATAAAAGTATTCTTATAAGATACTCTAATCAGTATAAAAGTTAAGTATTCATTGATGAATAAGATGATGACACTGTAATAGAAATTAAATCACGGAATATCACAGTTCTAAACAAATGATTTTCATAGTAAAGATGACGTGAAAGATGTAGAGTCTGGTTGTTTGAATTGGTTAATTCAGAGGATGGTTAACTGAATTAAGTATTGATCCTAGTGAGAAAATTCTAACGATCTAATTGAGTTATAAATTCATAAAAGTGTTAGGAAAAGTGTTAAAAAAAAGTGTATCTAAGTGTTATTTTAAGATTAAAGGGCACATATTTATTATGTCTTCAAAAGGTGAAGAAGAGTCTAAGAACATATATGAGGTTCTATCTTGTCCTACCATGAATGAATGGAAAAACACAAGGGAAGAAAAAATTTGAGTCAATGAGATCCAACCATATTTGAGAATTAGTTGAACTTCTACCGGGGTACAAAGTTATTAAGAACAAGTGGGTTCTCAAAACGAAACGTGGGGCAGATAGAACTATTGAGAGGTATAACATTCAAATAGTAATAAAAGGTTATCAAAACGAGTATTGATTTTGAGATTTTTTTTTCGGTAGTAAGATTTATCTTTAGTCGTCTATTGTTGGCAATAGGAAGTAATTTGAATTTAGAATTATATCATATGGATGTGAAAACTATCTTTCTCAATGGTGAATTTGGGGAAGAAGTCTATATGTCACAATCAAAGAATTTTATTATTAAAGGTCAGGAAGATAGAATGTATAAATTGAATAAATTAATTTACAACCTTAACCGGATTTCGAGACATTGGTATTTGAGATTTCACAGAGTTATGATCTCTTACGAATTTATCATGATAGGCGAAGACAATTGGGTCTATATTAAGAAATCTGATTATAAGTTTATAATTCTATCCCTATATGTTTTGAACATATTGTTAACCGTGAACGATAAATAGTATGTCTTTTACATCTTGAAATTCTGTTTTTCCAATTTTGAGATGAAAGATATGGGTGAGATAAATTGGGAATTAAAATTTGTAGAGACCATTTCAAAAAATTATTAGAATTATCTCAAGAATCTTGTATTATAAAGAATCTCGAATGATGCAAAATTAAAAACTGTAAAACCATTGATACTCCTGTACCTAAAGGTGATAGTTCAAGTGATGATATATGTCCGAAAACTTTTGATAAATAGATAAAATGTCCAGAAAATCATATTTTATTATAGTTGGGAGCTTGAAATACGTTATGATGTGTACTCGTCTAGACATTTGTCATGCTGTGAGATTGGTCGACAGGTATCAATTCAATTCAGGGAAGAATGATTGGATTGTTGTGAAAAGAATATTAAGATAATTGAGCGGAATTGCATATTATTTCTTTTATTATCAAGGAAATGATTTAGTATTAAAAAAATACACGGATGCTAATTTGGGAGGTGATTTACAAAAGAGAAAATTTACCTCCAGTTATATTTTTTTGGCTCAATAATAGCATTATTTCATGCAGTAGTAAGAAATAAAACTATGTATCTCTTACTACAATGGAAGTAGAATTTATGATATGTGCTTCGAGAGTTAGGAAAAAAATTGGTTAAGTAGATTTTTATAATATTTGGGAGTAGTAAGCAATTCAATTGGAGTTGTGACTATTTATTGTGATAATCAATCAGTAATTGCTTACACTAGAGACTACAAATATCATGACAAGACCAAACATATAGACACAAAAATTCAATTTTGTTAAAAATATGATTGAAAAAGGGAAATGGCACTAAAGTATATGCCCATACTTTTGGTGGTAGCTGATTCTTTTACGAAACTAGTACCTAAAAATATGTTTGTGAGACATGTTAGATTATTTGGATTACATAGGTGGTGACAATATTTGTGATTGTAATTGTAATTGTAATCATATATAAAATATAGATAATGTATTGTTTATATTTATTGATATTTGAATTTTTTTTTGTATCCAAAATTCTTGTGTTTATGTTTAATGGTATATCGGACAAATTTTTAAGATCGGCTCTCTTACATAAGAAATTGTCTCCAATATCTATGTGATATATAGAGATGAGACTAATAATTTGTAGTAGATTAAAATTTATGTCGTCTTAGTAAAATACTTAGATAAGATTACCCATAGCATCCATATTTATGGTAATAGAAATAGATTCTCAACAATCTGTTAAATTTGTCCAAAAGCCAGGTGTGAGTTTTTCTTCTTGTTGTGAGAGTTTAGATGATTTGTAAGAAAAAAATTCAGATCAAATGTTGTGTACACTTGGATTACAATTTATACGATGCATGATTTTTAGAAAAGAAGACATATGCTCTCAGATGGGAAGAAAGAGTATATTAACACGCGTTTCATACCATGTTTGTTTATGTGAGCATATGGGTAATAAGATGGTATATACCTCTTTACCTCATTGTGTGAGATCCGGAGGCTTATATTCAACCTCAATTTATACTTTTAGGGCTTTCATCTGTTTCTTGAAATTTTATTTTTAATGTTGTTACTTTAACATGCCATCAAAAAATCATAGTTGATTTGGTTTGACGGTACATATTTAGGAAAACAGTTAAGATAAAAGTGGAAAGTTAGTAGTATGAAATAAAAACTGTCTTCGACTGATAAATTGCTTTGTTTTTATAGGTCGACCAATTATGTCTGTGACTTAGTGTTTAGAAAAATAATTGTGAATACATAATTGGATTTGAGTTAAATATATTTGTACATTGTTTTGAGAGATAAAAGATATGTCGACTATATCGAGTAAAAGAAATTTGGGTTATAGCGAGATACAATATTTTTATCACCATATTGGAATTGAGCTGTTATATGTTCTTAACGACATATAGCCCTTAACCTCTTAATATTCTCGTCAGGTCACACGATCCATTTGTTAGTATAAAATTGGTGTTCAATTATAATGATCACTCGATCTCGTCTGGTCTCATGTGTGAGTGAAGATATTAGAAAATGGGTGTGGTTCGCCCATGAGGGTAGATCCATAGCTCTAAAAAGTGTGTATTGTTTTTTCTTACGTGAAAAACAAAATAAGGCGGCCTCCATCAGCGTAGGTTTTCGATCTCCACCTCTGAACCAAGAAAAACAAAATAAGAAAAGTTTCAAAAAGATGAGATGCATTCTTTTAGAGAAAGAAAAGGGGAGAAAATAAAAGGAAAATTGTGAGAAGGCTTAAACAAGTGTGGTAACTAATTTTTTCAAGGGAATATTTGGATTGCGAATAATAGAAAATGATCCGATTTTATAATATTTTTTAAATCTAGAATATCTAACCGTCAAAACAAATAAATAATTTTCACCCGTTTAAGATTCAAAAAATTTTACATGAGATAAATATATTTGTTGGTTTATTTTAAAACCTTCACCATAAAATGAGCGGAGGGAATAAAGTGACACAAGAACAACTTTAAAGGGGTATAATTTCGTGTTAAACCATGAAGGGTAAAGTGATTTTTACCATTATATAAATATCCTTTTGAAAAAAAAAATGTAGTCCACGAAAATTAATAGAAAGACGAGTTGATTATCTTTGACCGAACACTCTCTCACTTAATAAATTTGTTAGATATATATAAATATATATATATGATGAAAATAAAATGTGACTGTCTCCAAATTTTTATATCATGGTGATATTTGGATTGAATGGCATTTATGAAAATTAAGAATGTCACCCGTCTCATTTCGAAAGATTTTTAAACTTTGGAAACCTCAACCTTGTCTAGATTCCCAAGTTTCTGTTGTGTTTTTATTCTTTCTAATATCCTTTTATATCATGTTGCACATTGACCCTTCTTCGATGGGTTGAGATACTTCTTCTTCTCTCCTAAAACTCCTTTACAAACCCCTCGTGGGTTGGAAGGACCTAAATTTAAGTTTCTAGTACCTCCTAGAAATCCAAAATTCTAGATTATTATTTTAAATATCTCATGTCGGACATTTTTGTAATTAATCAAAAGTTTGCATCTCTCTCTCTCTCTCTCTCTCTTCACCTCAAACGTTAACCTCCACAGTTGCATCTCTCAAGCACTCTCTCTTCACAAATTTGATGGAAATCTCCCTCTCCTCATTCTTCATTGTAGCTTCACCTTCTTGTGTTAGATTCCTTTACTTGTTAGTTGCTAGGCTAATGATGATATTTGTAATGCTTATGCTTAGATCTAGAGATCTCCTCCACCGTCAATATCCATCGAATCAACCTAGACCTGGCCTTCTTCTCTATCTTGTTTCTCTCTCTACCTAAAAAGAAAAGTTTATTTGACAACTATATTACTACTTAAGTGACAACATGAATTATTGTTAAAAAAAATCAATAATCGTGACAACATTTTTAGATTGTTTTTGCCATTAAATATGTAGTTTTAAGTGAGAGCATAAGTTGCCATCAAAATATATACGGACATTGACAAGAAAAATTAATAATCACAAAAAGGGATAGAATGAGTGACAAGTAAAGATTGTTGTTATGAAATGTAGAACTTTAGATTATGGTAGAAATAAGATGATACAAAATTAGTTTTTAGTTTCGTATTCACTTGTATCGGAGGGGTAATATGATGACCCACATTCCGAGTGTCGCATCTCGTAATAAAAGAGGAATATAATGTGCAGAAATATGATTTAATTTATAGGTCAAACAAACAATATTGGAGAAAATGGTCTTTGAATCATCATCTATGTGTGTGCTAATACAAAAAAATAAAGGAAGAAAATTTTAAAACTATTAACTTAAATAAAATTTTCAGAAAATTGAGTAGAATATTTCCTATAAATGGATTAAATTTAGTTGCACAGACAATGCAAAACAATCTAAAACATGCAACACTTTAAACAAAACATTGTTGGCATAACATAGAGAATACAGTCCCTCTTCTCAACACCAACAACAGGATCAAGTATCAACTTATGCAATAATAAGTAATATTCAATTCTCAATCGCTATCAATTATTATTGATGGTATATGGCACAACAGCCCACTATCATGAAAGCCCATAAAAATAAGGCCCGGGGCTACTAAGTCCCTATGACCACAACGACAAAGCCCACAAGATCCTATTTGTTGTCAAGAGACCTCTTGGTCGCTCAATCCCTCAGTTACTTTTTTCTCCCTCTTCATGTGCATCCCCCGAACATTTTCTCTCGATACGTTTTGCTCACTCGACCTCTTGACCTCTCATTTTCCTGAGCTCTTGGTCATTTCAACTCCTTACCAAACAATCTCAGTTACTACGGAAAGCAATTCACATTGCGTAATGAGTTTAAATTGTGATTATCTGATAAGGAAAGAGATTTTTAACAAGTTTAAATCTTTGTTATTCCGATACAAATCTCCCACGAACATACCTGATAAGGAAGGAAATCCCTATGGTGACTAAAACCTTTCCTAATCTTCACAATAACTAAAACTTTCCAATTTCAAAAGACTCCAAATCTACAAAAAGTCTACATCAATGATACATGCAATTTCATAAAATCCCCAATAATCTCTCCACAAGAAAACTAGGCTTTCTATACCCTCCAATAAAGACTTGTCATATATGCACATGTTATATATATTGAGCATCCTTAACTCTACATTGATCACACAAAGACAACGCAAGACATATCCAGGCTCTTTCATTCTTTCATTCCCTCATTGCTCTTTCTAATTTGAGCGTAAGAGTTTCTTTTACGGGAGCCACCTCAGACGGGTTTTTACAGGTTTCCCATTTAAGAAGACGCGGCAATCACATTCGTATCGGGTTCTAGTTCAAGCTAGAAGACCAATTTACGTGTGGAGTCAAAATTGATATCAACAGATTGGCGCCATCTGTGGGAATGACTGGCTGACTAGTCAAGAAAGTTCATATCCTGTTTCAATCTCTCGTTCTCTCTTATATCAACTTGCCACCAAAAAGAAAGAACAGAGATAACAACTCCAAAATAACATCCAAGGCAAGATTACAGATGCCCAACGCTGTGGATTTACTTCCGCTAGCACCCCCAGCTATTCATGCAAACACCTCAATTGCCCACATCCAGCATCGAATGGAACCACCCTGGCATAGAGATTTCAAACCCATTGCCACTCAACCTCAAGCTTGCCCTACTCCTCTTGCTATTACAGCCTCTCCTGACCAGATCAACCATCCCCAAATAGAGAAACTAGAGTCCTAAATACAGGAAATGAACAAACATCTAAAGGAAATCAGTCGTGCCGTCAAACAGGAAACTTTGTCATCCTGCTGGAGATTGAATTACTTGACTGTGACCCAAATCCATCAAAGGCCCCATTTTAGTACCCTCTGTTCACAGCTTGTCATTGTTGCATTAGCTATCAATGTCATTGCTTTGTTGTTTCAATTTCGGACTCTTGGTTATAATAATAATATCTCAATTCTATATCTTACTTATTTTTCTTTCATGCTTTAATTAATAGTAAAGGATAGGGCTCTGTGCCCATAAATTATACTTCTATCATGGTCTGTCCAGAGTAGGTAGCTCCCATATTCTCTCGGTTCTACACCGCACATGGATTTCATACCCATCCTATCGCCAATATACGGGATGTAACTCCCGAGTGGGTGACTCTCACATTCTTTTAAATTTGTGCCACATATGGTTTCTCCACCCATCCTATCCCCAATATACCGGATGAAGTCCTAAGCATTCTCTTGTCTCCGTAATGTACATGGATTCCACACCCATTCTATCGCCAATATACGGAATGTAACTCCCAAGCGGGTGGCTCCCACATTCTTTCAACTTCGCACTGCATATGGATTCCGCACCTATCTTATAGCTAAAATACAGGATGTGACTCCCAAGTAGGTAGTTCCCATAATCATGACTTTACATCTCATATGGGTTCCACACTTAACCTCTCGGCTCTGTGCCGTCCATGGGCTTCGCACCCACCCTTTCGGTTCTACATTCTATGGTATTCACTTAATGCTATGGCTTAATCTCCCAGCTCCATACTATATATAGGTACTCTTTTGGTTATTCTTTCAGTTGCATGCCTTATACGGGTCCTACACTTCACAAGTTATATCACTCTCAACTATAATACCATTACAAATAGAGCAACAATCGAGTTATTCTACTGTCAACATGATCAAAATAGTTAAAGGAAAAGGGTGAACCTAAGGAAAACTCCTATTTCATTCATTTCAATATAGAATTATAACCGAGGAAGGAGATTCATATAAAATCAGGGGAAGATACATCAAGAGAAGTAAGCTAAAGAAGAAAAATACAACGGAAGATTGAAATCATGAAGAAGGAGGTGGAGGAGGAGGAAGAGCTATCTGCTAGAAAAGTCTAAAGTTGGCATGCAGGGTAGCATTGTGGGAGCTTTCACTGGCTAGTTCGCTTGAAATGTCACCCTAAGAAGCAAAAACAAGGCTTAAACATATAGTTTTGGAGCCAGTTCTGATGCTCGTAACCCCCCTCAAGTCATGCTTGGCGAAGTACCTCTTTAGCTCGTCGTAAATTCTCAAAAAGCTCTTGCTGAACACGGTTATGATTCTCTGTGTCTCTTAAAATTTTGTCTCCCAACCTTGCCTATTTATCCTCCAAGTCAACACGAGACTTTTCAGCTACCTGTAGCCTGGCCTTACCCTCTCTCATTTTGACCTATAGCTTCTCACACTCTTGAGAGCCGTATCACCCTATTGCATTGCGAGCTCTAGGTTAGCCCTCAAAATCTATATTACTTTCTCTTTATTACTAGAGATAGCATATGTTGCCCCTTCCTCTTCAACATCCGTCTCCTTTTGGGCCAAAGTGGCTTGTAGTCGAGAGATCTCGTTATCTTTTTGGCCTACTAGATACTCCAGTTGACTTACCACCTGGTTTCGCCTTAGTCTTTAGAATTGAGCCATAGTAACAGCCTGTACAGGACATATCAAATTACATAACTAGAGTTAAAGCACTAAACTAACCAACACTCTGAGAGAAAAAACTTACTTGAATTGCAAGAGAATTATAGCCTCGTCACCTTGCTCCATATATAGACCATTCAACTCCCGCTCAAAGTGATGGTAATCTAGTCATCAACAAACGTCCTCATCTCGACAACATCGATGTAGCTAAAATGGTTATTAGCACAACTCATTACTATGTTCCCCCTCTCTATCAGGTCCTTCCTATCGTCGAAGGACCTAACAAAAATGCGGGGAAGAGAAGCCATGACTGCCTTGCCCTTCTGGACATATAAATGCTCGGGAATGGTATCGGAAGGTGTTGCCCCAAGCCTCAGCATTCTTCCCTCCTCATTGACACCCAGAGCTCTTTAGGAAATATCTTCCTCCTTAATATCGAGAACTCCAGCTTCAGCACTAGCACCTTCGACAACTTCAATAGCCAAAATTGGTGTTATAAGCTCTTCTCCCCCTAGTCATCCCTACCTCACTACATGACTAAGAACCAGTAGCTTCCTTTTCTTCCCCTTGGAAATCAAAGCGGCAATAGGATGCACTTCACTGCCCCTTCTCTCGACACACTTTCTCTCTCCTTGGGACTTTTCCTACCCTGGTCCCTCATTAGTCTATCTGTGGTGATCTCCCTAAGGTCATCCCCATCAGCATGGGCAAGAACATCAAATAGCCTAGTCACTGCCTTCTTTGTCAAGAGAGGCTTTTCAATCCTCACCTTCTCACTCAATAACAAACTAGCCATGTTCAACATCTCCTCATTAAGGAAAGTGTCCACATAAACAGATCTATGTTCTAACAAGAAGAAATTCCCAATTGAGAGTATGAAACCGGAGTGTCGAGAAGGGATCAGAGCCTTTAACGCCACAGCTAGCTCTTTAGAAACTCCCAACAACACCAGCACTATTTCTCTCATCTCAAACTCCACAAAAAGGAACTTATTTATCCAACTCTTGTCCATACTCTCCTTATAGAAGAATCTCCACCCAGATTTCAATCTTGTCTATAGACAAAACCAACCCTCAATGGAGCTCTTAGAAGCACACTTTTTCAAACAGAAAAGGAAGAAAGAATTTCAAAATTGAAACTAGGCGAAGAAGTTCAAAGTCACCAGGTGCTGGGGATCAACAGGATCGGGAATATATTCCAACTCCTCAAGACCCCAGCTAAAGCACCCAAGTAAGGTACTTTCAAGCCATACCTAACATACCCCTGTACATCGGAAGAGAACTCTTATGTGTCCTGCTTACCCTTTCATCTTCCGAAAGCAACTGTAAATAAAATTCATATCGCAAAGCCATGGTCTTCACTATTTCATTCAACTCCCCACTCGTCATTACGCTCTTAATCTCGTTAATCTTTACCATTTTAGCTGTCACATAAATCTTCTAAACTCTGAATCTCAGAATTCTCTCTCTCAACAAAGTAAATTGTTGAAAGTGTAAGGATCACAAGATTTGTAACCAATCACAAACCGAACAATAAGCAGCGTGTTGGAGAAGATTCGCGAAAATTGAAATGGCACGTCCCACATTTAATGCTTCACCTTGACACCCTCCCCACTTCACTAAAATACCTTACTTTCGCACATTTTCCATTCCATGATTCTCCATTCCTAATGCTACTTATTTGAAATGGCATGAGAAATAGGGGCAATTGATGATATACTAGCCAATAGCCCACAACCATGGGGGCCCTCAAATATAAGATTGGGGGACTACTAAGTCCGTATGACCATAACGATGAAGCCCACAGGAGCTTACAGGTTGTCAAGAGACCTCTCAGCAGCTCGACCCCTCAATTACTTTTTTCTCCCCCTTCATGTGCATTGCCTAGAAATCTTCTCTCGATACATTTTCTCACTCAACCTCTTAACCTCTCGGTCTCCTTACCTCTCGATCATTCCAACTCCTTACCAAACACTCTTAGTTACTACAGAAGCAATTCCCTTTGCGTAATGTCTAAATTGTGATTATCTGATAAGGAAGAAGATTTTTAACAAGTTTAAATCTTCCTTATTCTGATACGAATCTCCCGTGATTACAACCGACTAAAACCTTTTCTAATCTTCACAACAACTAAATCTTTCCTACCTCAGAAGATACTAAATCTATAGAAAGTCTACAGCAGTGATTTTCGCAATCTTGGAAGATCCTAGTGATCTTTCTATAAAAAAAATTAAGATTTCTACACCCTCTAATAGAGAATTAACATGCATGCACATGCTATATATATTGAGCAGAGGTAACCCATGAAAGGTATGAAACACCTTTAACTCTATATTGATCACACAGAGGCAACACATGGTATATCTGGACTCTCAGTCTTTCATTCCCTCATTGCTCTTTCTAACTTGAGTATCGGAACTTTCTCCACCAAAACCATCTCTGACAAGTTTTGTAGGTTTCTTATTCAAGAAGATTCAACAATCACGTTTGTACCGGGTTCAAGTTCAAGTCAGAAGACTAATTTACCATTGGAGTCAAAATCGACTTCAACAATTATATACATCAACAATTATATACATTTTGCACAAGTCATGGCCATTATTAATGCACCATTAAATTAGAATAAAATATTGAATCAAATAATAAATACATCAAATAATCATATCTAAAAAAAGTACAACAATGGTCAACTAAGAAAAAGGGACATGATTTGGTATTTCATTGCCTGTGAATCTTCATCTATCCTTCCCTGCTCCTCCTTGACTTCTGAAACACCTTAAATCATAAGAATTTGGGTTAGTCAAACCACTGATAGGCAAGTAATCCAAGTGAGAATGGGGAAGGGAAAACATGTGCAACATGCATAAAACATAAAGCAACTATTATGCATGAAGCATGATTTTTTTTTTTGGTGAAGTTGCATGAAACATGAAACGTGAATAACAATGTAAGAAAGCAAGTAACATTCAACAATAGGGTACAAATCAATTCATGAGGCAAAGAGTAAGAAAGGGAAACAAACTGTTGGTTCCTCTGGACTCGCATCACAAAAAGGCACTAAATTCATTTTGTTATAAATTTCTTCTTAATTTTTCCTATTTTTATGACATTTACTTTTATCTCATTTGACTTCCATTATCGGGGAGAAATCACCTATCTTCATCCTTGGAAAGGTTCACTTGCGAGTGGAGACTCTCTATGCAAGGAAAAAAATGACTCATGGGGTGGCAATATCAATACCAAAGTCATGAGCATTTTTATCCAATTCAACTATTAAAATCATCCCATGGAAGTACTCTACTACATATCCCAAACGGAGTGGTTTCATTCTATGTTATTTAAGTTTTAAGAAGTTTTATTATTAAATGGTGATAAATTTTTTTCATTTCCTTTACAATTTTAAATTCAAATCCTTTTATTACTTCATACCTATATGTTACTACTTTATGCATTGAATAAACACCATAATTAAACCAACACATGTCATTATTTAAACTAACCTATTAAGTTAACATATATCACCATTGAAATTAACCTATTAGGCTAACAGATAGCATCGTTTAAGTTATCCTATTAAGGTAAGTTATATTACTATTTAGACAAAATTACTTGCCTTAGATACACCAAAAACCAAACCTATGAGCTATAAACCATTGCACCCATGCACAACCTAGGACATGTGCACAACTAAACTCTTAACTTATAAAGAATGTCACAAAACTTACAATTATTAACAGAGATCAACAACTACACATTTTTAAAACATTGAGATAGTAGAAACCCATCTCTCTCTCTCTCTCTCTCTCTCTCTCTCTCTCTCTCTCGATCCGTCTCTTCTTTGCTCTCTCGTGTACTCTCTTCCTTCGAAAACCTACCCCCTGTGCCCTCTCACTCTCTTGTGACCTATCTCTCTCTCTCTACCTCCATCTCTTTCTCTTCCCCTTCGAAAACCTACCCCCAAGCCCTTTCTCTCTCTCCCTAACCCCTAGATGAACCAGATCTCTTCTTCCACCACAACATCCGGCCCAGATTTGTCCTCGTAAGCCCTCGAAGCTCCAAATCTTGTCGGAAATATAGATCTAATCTTTGACCCAAGACCCATTTTCGATCTCCTACTCTCTCTCTCTATCCCTCGGCCTCCCTCCCCTACTGACCCCACCTGCTCCCTGCCTCCCTTTCCCCTCGCTGACCCCTACCCTGGTAAGAACTCCTCCGCGCTCTCTGCTTCCCTCTACCCTCTTCCTCTCTCTCTCTCTCTCTACCTCCCTCCCCTCACCTCCCTTTCCCATCGCCTTCTCTATCTAGTGCTAATAGCACTATTACTGTTAACACTACAAAAAACCATAATTTTTGTGATAGATTTAGCGATGAAAATTTCAGAAAAATTCGTCGATAAAAACATTTAAGACGAATTTAGCGACGTAAAATTTTTTATCGCTAATGATGCATCGCAAAATTTTAACGACGAAAATAAGAAATCTATCGCTATTTTAGCGACGGATTTAGCAACGAACAATTTTTCATCGTAAAATTTAACGAAAAATCCAAAGAATACGTCGCTAAATTTAGCGACGGATCCTAAGAATCTATCACTAAATTATATTATATATTATAATATTATTTATTTATTATATTTTTTTATTTAATTATTATATTAATATTTTATTTATTTAATGATATTTAATTAGCGACAGATTTGAAATTTTCATAGCTAAATTATATTATATATTATTAAATTATTTATTTATTATATATATTTTATTTAATTATTCTATTAATATTTTATTTTATTTTATTTTATTATATATTTACTTTAGCGACGGATTTAAATCTGTCGCTAAATTATATTTTTTTAGGAATGCTCAAACCCCAACCCGCCCACGCAGCCGGACCCACCCGCACCAAGCACACGCTCGCTCACGAGCCCGAACCGGATCCCACCCTGCAATCGCTCCCCACCTGCTCAAGCTCACGGACCCACACTGCGCCCACCCATGTTGACTCCCTTTATTTTGCAAGAAATGCCTCCAATGCCTCTAGCGAGAATCAAACCTATACACTCACAAAATATTAGGAGCACCTCAACCACCAAACTACAATTAGATATCTATTAATTCTCTTTTTTTATTATTTGTTATCTTTTTCTCACAATTTTTTAATAATAATAAACTAAATTATTTTATATTTTATATTTTACAATTTATATATTTATATATTTTATATTTATTATATTTAATATTTATTATATATTTTATTTAATATATTATATATCATTATATTTTCTACTTATTATAAATATTTTATTTTTCAATTAGTATATTAATATGATTTGCTAATATAAATTTTATTTTATTATTTTATATTTTAAAATCATATTTCTGATTTTATAATGTTTAAAATAATATTTTCAAATAACATTTTATTTTTTCCTTTTTTTATTTTTTAAATCTTTTATT
The DNA here is from genome assembly GCA_033439265.1 of Dillenia suffruticosa. NCBI lineage: Eukaryota > Viridiplantae > Streptophyta > Magnoliopsida > Dilleniales > Dilleniaceae > Dillenia > Dillenia suffruticosa. The sequence continues at coordinate 15,812,441 of JAVTVX010000012.1, read as the reverse complement.
ATTTTATTTTAAATATAACAAGATATAAAATAATAAAAAGAAAATATGATAATATATAATATATTAAATATAATATATATAACAATATTATTATTTAATTATTATATTAGTATTATCTTTTATTTAATTATATATAAAATTATATATTTTCTAATTTATCACAAAATCCATCGCTAAATAATAAAATATTTTAAAAAACAAAATAATATTATTCTTTAAAAAATTAAAATAGTAAATAGTAAAAAAACTAATTTAAAATATTATAAAATAATAAATATGAATCGGTAAAATAAATGAATAAAATAATAAAATAACAAAATAAAAAAATAAAAAAAATATAATATAAAACGTTAATTTTAAAAAAAATTAAGTTTAGCGACGGATTGCGGAATCTACCACTAATTTAGCGATAGATTCTGGAATTCGTTGTTAAATTTAATGACGGATTTCTAATGCATTGCTAAATCGGTTGCTAAATAATAAAATATTTTAAAAAATAAAATAATATTATTTTTTAAAAAATAAAAATAAAATAAATAAAATAAAATGCTAATTTAAAATATCATAAAATAATAAATATGAGCAGGTAATATAAATGAATAAAATAATAAAATAACTAAATAATATAAAATATAAAATGATAATTTTAAAAAAATTAAATTTAGCGAGAGATTGCAGAATTCAATGCTAACTTAACGACAGAGTCTGGAATTTGTTGCTAAATTTAGCGACGAATTTTTAATTCGTCGCTAAATAATAAAATATTTTTAAAAATAAAATAATATTATTATTTAAAAAATATAAATATAAATTAATAAAATAAAATGCTAATTTAAAATATTATAAAATAATAAATATGATTAGTTAATATAAATTAATAAAATAATAAAATAATAAAATAATAAAATAATAAAATAAAATAAAATAAAATATAAAATGTTAATTTAAAAAAATTAAGATTAACATTTCATATTTTATTTTCTTATTTTTCTTTTCTTTTATTATTTTATTATTTTTTTTATTTTTTATTTTTTATTTTTTGAAACTATGTCGATAAATGGACAACCGTTCATCAGTAATCATCCGTCTTACTGCCGCCATCTTACGAAAATTACTATTTGATATACTTATCATACGAGATAGATCGTCGAACGTGAATGTAAGATCTATTGTGTTCCTTGTTGATGTCAATAACAAATGAAAATAAACAATTGCAATTTCAAAGACAATTGAACTATATGAGATAAGCGAATAGATGTAAAATTTGTGAGAATTGTAATATTAAATATATATTTAATATATTCTAAATAACGAAATCGAATTAAATATATATTTAATATTACAATTCTCACAAATTTGATAATTTTCAACAATAAATAATTCAATCAATCTGTATTATTATTGTTGCCATTAGTAATACTATTATATTTAATATTATTAATAACAGATATTAGTATTAATAATAGTATAATTATTAGTATTACTAATATTACTATTACTGTGATAATTATTATTATTATTATTATTGTTGTTGCTATTGTTGTTATTGTTATTGTTGTTGTTGTTGTTTTAGGAGTAACAAAAATTGATTTCAAGTAATTAATTTAAATTAGAAATAAATTAAAAAAAATTGTTAAAATTGGTTCTAGATATGTAAGTCGCCTCACTCATTCACATAAAAAAACCTATTATTTGTACTATAGAACTTAAGATGACCTGAGCTCCAACATAAGACGAGCTGAGGAATTCAAGCCTCAGAAATCTAAGTCTATAGAACACCCCAAGACGACCAAACCTTTAGACGACATGAGGTAAACAAGTCTCAGAAATCTAAGTCTGCAGAACACCCAAGATGACCCGACCTTTAACATGAGACAACCTGAGCTAGTCAAGACTCAGAAGTCTATATCTGCACAAAACATAAGGCGACCTGACTATTGACATGAGACGACCTAGGAGAATCACCTCTCAGAAGTCTAAGTCTGCACAATATGCAAGACGACCTGATAAAATTGGGTTTCAGAAATGTGAGTCTGCACACATCTAAGGCAACCTAGTCATTGATATGAGACAACCTGAACATAGGAAATCAATTCACAAGCTACCTCGGAAAGTTTAGCAAGACGGCCTCGTAAAGTCTGAATTTTAGGCAAGAGGATCCAAGCCTATCCAAGACGACATAATTAGAGATTTTATGCATGTAAGTCATCTTGCCCAAAAATGCAAGTCGCCTTGTAAATTGAAAATCAAGGTTGAGACGACTCTTTATTTCCATAAGAAGGTTTGTGTCTTGATAAGGCCACTCATGGTGGAGACAAGTCCCCTTACCTCTCGCGTCTAAAATCTTAACAAATAGACTTGAACTGTTGTCAAGCCAACCCAAGACTAAGCAAGTCCTGTTACAACCATGTAAGGCGACTTGACTAAAGGACAAGACGATCAATAATTTAACCAAGCCCACTCACAATCTACACAAGTCTCATTGTCTCTTACATTCAAAGTCTTGATAAGTAGACTCATACACCTATCAAGGCGACTCATGAATTACAAATCTGCTTGTAGTCTCGATAGATCAACCTACTGTCTCTAACGTTATTTGTTCAGAAAAGCTGGTGTGAATTTATTATGTTTACCTTTCTCACCAAACACTGAATTGCATTCAATGGTGTCCAACGGCTACACACTGTTCCTCAAATATAAAATCAGTTAAAGAACATAGAAGACGGGGAAAAATTGCTTGAACAAAACTCTGAATATTGTTTATAGATCTTATTCTTTATCAGCACTAAATAAGCATTCTGAAGATCAACAACTTCATTTTGCCTTTTACTTTCTCTCTTCTTGTTGTGTAAAATCAGAATCGTGTCATTCTAAATTTGTGCCAAAGAGATAAAGGGAGGTATCATATTAGATTTTTGATTGATCTTATGAAAAATCAAGTTGAAATATTTGGAAAATACTTGTATGGTTCACTAGCACCACTAAAAGCAAGTGTGTAATTTCTTGAATAAAATAGTGGATTTGAAAATTCAGATAAAGTCTGGAAGTGGACATACACCAAAAAAGTTGAACCGCTATAAATTGTGTGTGTCAATCTTTATATACTTTCTTCTTTATTTATTTGTGTAAAACATGTTTTAAATCCCTGTAATTAATCAAAATTTTGTAAATAATTTATTCACCCCCTCTAAATTATTTTATTTAGTGTCAACAAGTGGTATCAAAGCGGGTTTTCTGAAAAAGGTTCAATAACCTCAGAAACAAAGATTGAAAATGGCACTAAATGGAGACAGTGTTCCTTTCGAGGCATGCTCAACCAATAGGGCATCATTCTTCAACGACAATAACTACAGCTATTGAAAGCAAAGAATGAGAAACTTCATTATCATTCAAGATAAAACAACTTGGGAAATAATTGAAGAAAGAATTGAATTCCCAACTGAAGAAATTGATGGAGTAAGATTTCCTGTGAAAATGAAGAACATGACTCCTGAAAAAAAGAAAGCCTACAGAGCAAACTGTAAGGCTGTTAATCTGCTGTACCTGGTCTTAAGTCTAAATGAGTATAACAGAATCTCATCATGCATCACTGCAAAAGAAATATGGGAAAGGCTAGAGGTTACATACGAAGACACAAATCAAGTAAGGAAAAACAAAATAAGAATGCTGAAGCAAGAGTACAAGACATTCAAAATGAAGGATGGAGAAAGTATGAGAGACATGATAACAAGTTTCAATACTATCACAAATGAATTAAGGCTGCTGGGCAAAGGAATCAATCAGGAAGACATGGTTGATAAAGTACTGCGGTGTATACCTAAATCATGGGAAACCAAAGTGACAGCAATTGAAGAATCCAAGAATTTGGAAACTCTCACAATGGATCAGTTAATTGGTTTATTAACAGCTCATGAGATGAAATTAACTCCAAAGGAAATGGAAATGAGGAAAGAGGCAAACCCATAGCCCTCAAAGCTGAAAGTGAAGAAGATAGTTTCAGCAATGATGAAGATTAGTATATAGCTCTTTTAACTTAAAAATTCAAGAAATTCATGATGAGAAAAAGGAACAAAAATAGAAGAGAATTCAAGAAACCCAAAAGAAAAGAAGAAATAAGATGCTATGAATGCAAGAAGGTTGATCATATTAAAGCTGATTGTCCATCACTCAAGAAAGTAGAGAAAAAGGAAAAGAAGGGAAAGAAAATAGCCATGGCAGCTTGGAGTGATGAAGATGAAAACTCTAGTGAGGAAGAACACAAACAAGAGCAAGCTAATTTGTGCTTCATGGCTTTAGAGGATGATTCAAAATTTGAGGTAACCTCTTCAATATCATATTTCTCTAATTCAGATTCTAGACATGATTTAACCTTTGATGAATTGTATGATGCACTATTAGAATCTATTACGGACTTAAAAAATATGATCAAGAAAAATATAGCACTTAAAAAAGAAATGATCAAATTAGAGGAAGATAGAAATCTGTTGAAACTTGAAAATGAAAAACTCATAATAGAAAATGATGAATTAAAACAAAATAGAACTAACTTGCTTGAGAAAGCTAAAGACAATGCAAATCTGAAAAATGATATACATGCTGAAATTGAAATCAAGTCCATTGATGATTGCGTTCATAAAGACTTAGAGAATGAGTTAGATCAAGAAAAAGAGAGAAACAAAAAATTAATCTCTCTATTACATAAATTTACTCAAGGACAAGAAAAATTAGACTTGATACTTGGAGCTCAAAAAACTGTCTATGACAAGACTGGCTTAGGTTATAATGCAGTCTTAACACAAAAGAAACTCTATAGTTTCTTTGTTCCCAGCACAATAAAGGATAAATCAAACACTAAGTGTCAATATTACATGAAGTAAGGACATAGCTCTCATAACTGCAAACTTAGAAGAAGATCCATTCCAAACCAATCAAAAATATCTAGAACATAACCAAGTGCATCACTGCAATAGAACAGGACATAGTTTGAATGAGTGTTGATTTAATGACTTAAAATATAAGAAAATAATTTTGAAATGGGTACGAAAGAATATGAATAATTCCATGATGAGCACTAACACTGCCAAACCCAAGAAAGTTTGGATACCAAAGGCCAACACTTGATTTCCTCTTTGTGCAGATTTGTCTCAAGACCAAAGCTCATGAAAATACATGGTTCCTAGACAGCGGATGCTCTCAACATATGACGGGAGACTCATCTATGTTCAGCAGTTTGGAAGAAAAAAAAGGAGGTAAAGTGGTCTTTGGAGACAATTCAAAAGGAAAAGTAATTGGCATAGGTAACATAGGTATGTTTTCTACTCAAATTGAACATGTTTTATTGGTTAAAGGTTTGGAGTATAATTTGTTAAGCATTAGTCAATTATTTGATAAAAGATTCATTGTTTTGTTTAATCATAATTGCTGCAATGTGATAGAAAAAATTAACAATGAAGTAAAATTCAAAGGAAAAAAAACAAGGGAATATTTATGTTATCAATTTAGAAAATTTGAGTACTCTAAAAGAAGCATGTTTGACGGCTATTGAAAATGATGATGCTTGGTTATGGCATAGTAGACTAAGACATGCAAGTATGGATTTAATTTCAAAACTAGTTAGAAAAGACATTGTTAAAAGAATTCTAAAATTGAAATATGAAAAAAATAAATTATGTGATACTTGTATGAAGGGAAAACATATTAAATCTTCCTTTAAATCTAAAAATATAGTCTTCATATCTAGACCTTTGAAATAATTTCACATGGACCTCTTTGGTCCAACTAGAACACAAAGCTTAGGAGGTAAACACTATGACTTTGTAATAATTGATGATTATACAAGATATACTTGAGTGCTATTTTTAGCCAAAAAGGAAGAAACATGCATTGTATTCATCAAATTGTGTAAAAAAATTCAAAATGAAAAATGATACACAATTAATAGTATTAGAAATGATCACAGTAAAAAATTTGAGAATAAATCTTTGCAAGAATATTATGATAAAAATAGAATATATCACAACTTCTCTGCACCTAGAACACCTCAACAAAATGGTGTTGTGCAGAGAAAGAATCGAACCCTAGAAGAAATGGCTAGAACTATGCTATGTGAGTATAATTTATCCAAATACTTTTGGGCTGAAACTGTAAATACAGCTTGCTATATTCTTAATAGAGTTTTAATTAGACCAATTCTTAAGAATACTCCGTATGAACTTTACAAAGGTAGAAAACCTAATATAGGTTATTTTCATATTTGTGGATGTAAGTGTTATGTATTGAACAATAGAAATGATAATCTAGGAAAATTTGATACAAAAAGTGATGAAACTATATTTTTAGGATATTCGATTTCTAGTAAAGCATATAGAGTTTACAATAAGACAACGATGATGGTTGAGAAATCAATTCATGTTAACTTTAATGAAAGTGACCCATTAAGTAAAATAAGTTTTGATAATAAAATTTAAGAAGTAGATCAAATACTAGAACAAGAGACAATGGAAAATAAAGAAGTAAAGGAAGAATCCAATGAAGGTAAAGTTGAAGAAAATCAATCAAATCATGAACAACAAGAAGAGTAAGAAATAGAATTCACAACCGTAAGAAAAAGTGTTAATGTAGAAAATATAATTGGAGATATAGAGATTGGAGCTAGAACTAAATAATCAACTCAAAATCAATGTGAGTTTGTGGCCTTCATCTCTCAAATTGAATGTAAAAATGTTGATAAAACTCTAAGTGATGAAAATTGGATTCTAGCCATGCAAAAAGAGCTAAATCAGTTTGAAAGGAATGAAATATGGAAGTTGGTTCCTAAACCTAACGACCAATCCGTGATACGCACAAAATGGGTGTTTAGGAACAAACTAAATGAATATGGGACAATCACTAGGAACAAAGCTAGATTGGTAGTTCAATGGTATAGTCAAGAAGAAGGGATTGATTATGATGAGACATATACTCCGGTAGCTAGATTAGAAGCTATTAGGATGATACTTGCCTTTGTATGCTATATGAACTTCAAGTTATATCAAATGGATGTCAAAGTGCTTTCCTAAATGGTGTATTGAATGAGACAGTTTTTGTAGAACAACCACCTAGATTTGAGCATCCAGGTGGTTGTTCTCCTTATATCCTCTCACATTCTCTTTCTCTCTCGCGAACAATCACTATTCTTCTTGCTCGAACCATTCGAGACTCACACAACTACACTCCATTTGACAAAGCACGAAGAGATCTCACTTCACCCATAAAAAGCCCTAATTTCTAAAGTCCTCATCTTCAATAAGCAAGCACTTTCCATGGTGCTAAAGACGAAGAATCCGGCTAAATTCAATGAGAGTGACTTCCCTTCTTTAGAGAAAATTAAGTCTTTCTCAACCAACTTTTCAAAAGGGAAATTAAACTTAGGTAGACTTGTTGATTGGGAGTTTCTTAAGAAAATCAATTTTTCTTATGAAGAGCATTTATCACACATCTTGCCTAGTTCATTGATGAGTCCAAATGAGGATATTTATGACATTTTAGTTAGGAAATTCTACAGTAACTTAGAAGTAGTTGAGGAGATCGGCGGTCATGTACTTGAAACTCACTACAACCGTCCCACGAGAATGGAATCATGTACTTTCAAGACACACATTAAGGGAAAGCAAGTTATGCTTACTCCCAAAGTAATGTGCATGATGTGTAACCTAGAGTAGACTCCTACTCATGTGAAAAGTATATGAAGATGACTCAAATAGAGTGTGCTAGGATTGTGTTCAAGAATACAAATCTGTCAAAAATGAGTGAAGTAGACTTGAATGCAAAGAATTTGGGAATTCATAGGCATCTTCTATATCTTATTATCACTCATGTTCTTAAGCCTAGAGAAGGAAATCACACACATAATCAAAGGGGATCTTTGGTTAATGGCTTGTATCATGGCTGGTAAAAATCCTGGATTGCATTTCCTAGTTTTTTACTTCATGATTGAAGCTGCCAAATCCAAGTCTGCAAATCTACCTTATTGCTTTCTGATTTCTAATGTGCTAATAGTGAACAAAATTAACTTAAAAAATGAAATTTGTACAAAATTGAGTATGAAGCATGGAATTAGGGAACAATCTTTGAAGAAGGCTAAATGGATACTCAAAAATGAAGTTTGGGAAAAGTTAGAAGATGATCAAGAAAAGGGTGCAAAGAAGAGAAAAAGGGATGAGACTAGGCCTAGTAAACCATCTAGGGTAGATCCATCCGATGAGATTCGAGCTCAATCACTTCAAATCACTCCCTCCTATGGTACTCCATCCACATCCATTCCATCTTCTAAAATCACTATGGACATGATTTGGGGATCCTTAGTGCACATCCAATCACAACTCCTCAAAATTGAAGATCAAAACTCTCACACTCATGCCAAGTTAAATGAATTGGAAGATGAAAACACGACTCTTCATGACAAAATGACTTCTTTGGAATCCTTGATTCAAAAAGATCACAATGGTCATCCAAATTCTCCACCAATTGATCATTCCATCACTCCATCCGATGAGCCACATGTCTAAGAAACCAACATCTTTTCTTACTTGTAAAGTTCCCATTTCCTTATTTTTTGTTTGATGATACTTTGGCCAGTTTCTTACTCTTATTGATATTTTCTTCAAGGTTGTATGACATTTTCTTCAATCACAATGCACACTTATTTTGCTGATGACAAAAAGGAGGAGACAAATATGTATGTTATATATGTAGTGTGAGTATTGGCATTGTGTTGATTGGCATAGCATGCGTTGATTAGCATTGTGCTAATATATGTATTGACATATCACGTGTTGAATGGCATAGCATTGGCATTTATATTGGCATATCACTGTGTTGAATAGCATAGCATTAGCATTATATTGATTGAATGTCCAAATTGTGGAGATGTCACATATACCATATTTGTATGAAATATGTAATTATGTTATGACATATACATTATCCGTACTAGGATGAATCTGCATTGAATAAGGATAGAATATGTCTCTCAATAACTTAACAGTAAAGGATGACTGTATAAGTAAAAATGGTAGTTGCTTTCAAAAGAAAATGGGGGGGGAGTAATAGGATATCAATGATACACATCATAAAATTAAGTATATATAGCATATGATGAACATTTCTAGGAGAAATTGAGACTTAACACTAATCATAGGCATTTCATAATTTGAATTGATATGGCATTGGTTGAGGGGAGCATTTGAAAACTTTTCAAAACAATTTTATCAATTATTTCAAATTAGATTTTGTCATCATAAAAAAGGGGAAGATTGTTGAACAAAATAAGTTTTGATAATAATTATGAGTAATAAAAGTTAATTTCAATTAATTAATTTAAATTAAAAAAAATTGAAAATTTTGTTAAAATTGGTTCCAAATATGCAAGTCACCTCACTCATTCACATAAGACGACCTGTTATCTGTACTATAGAACCTAAGATGACCTGAGCTCCAGCATAAGACAACCTAAGGAATTCAAATCTCAGAAGTCTAAGCCTGCAGAACACCCCAAGACGACCTAAGTTTTAGTATGAGATGACCTAAGGTAAACAAGTCTCAGAGGTCTAAGTTTACAGAATACCCAAGACAATCTGACCTTTAGCATGAGATGACCTGAGGTAGTTAAGCCTCAGAAGTCTATGTCTGCACAAAACATAAGGTGGCCTGACTATTGACATGAGACGACCTAGGACAATCACCTCTCAGAAGTCTAAATCTGCACAACACGTAAGACGACCTAGCATTCAGGACAAGACGACCTAGCATCAGGACAAGACGACTTGATAAAATTGGGTCTTAGAAATGTGAGTCTGCACACATCTAAAGCGACCTAGTCATTGACATGAGACAACCGGAACATAAGAAATCAAATCACAAGTCACCTCGGTAAGTTTAGCAAGACGACCTCGCAAAGTTTGAATTTTAGGCAAGAGGACCCAAGCCGATCCAAGACGACATAATTAGAGATTTTATGCATGTAAGTCATCTTGCCCAAAAATGCAAGTCGCCTTGTAAATTGAAAGTTCAGGTTGAGACGACTCATTATTTCCATAAGAAAGCTTGTGTCTTGACAAGGCCACTCATGGTGGAGACAAATCCCCTTACCTCTCACATCTAAAATCTTGACAAATAGACTTGAACAGTTGTCAAGCCAACTCAAGGCTAAGCAAGTCCTGTTACAACCATGATAAGGCGACTTGACTAAAGGACAAGATGACCAATAATTTAAACAAACCCACTCACAATCTACACAAGTCCCATGTCTCTCACATTCAAAGTCTTGACAAGTAGACTTATACACCTATCAAGGCAACTCATTAATTACAAATCTGCTTGTAGTCTCAATTGATCGAACTGCTATGTCTAACATTCATTTATTCAGAAAAGCTGGTGCGAATTTATTGTACTGTTCACCTACCTCACCAAATACTGGAATGCATTCAATGGTGTCCAACAACTACACACTATTGCTCGAATATAAAATCAATTGAAGAACACAGAAGACGGGAAAAAAATTGCTTGAACAAAACTCTGAATATTGTTTGCAGATCTTATTCTTTATCAACACTATAACGAGCATTCTAAAGATCAATAGCTTCATTTTTGCCTTTTACTTTCTCTCTTCTTGTTGTGTAAAATCATAACCATGTCATTCTAAATTTGTGCGAAAGAGATAAAGGGTAGGGGTGTGCAATTTTCGGTTACACTCAAATATCCGACCGAATCTAATTCAATCGAATTCGAATTTACAAATTCGAATTATATTTTCGAATTTCGAATCGAATTTCGGTCAGAACCGAATTTCAAATTCGGTTTTTGAATCGACTTTCGAATTGAGATTTTTAATTCGAATTCGAACCGAAAACCGAATTCGAATTTGAATTAGGGTTAGGGTTCCTTCTATTCTATATCTGTGAAAGTACGAAAATGTTCTTCAAAAAATAATTGATTTAGTTAAATATCGAAGGGCATTAGAGTCATTTTATTATTTGATATTACACCAGCGTGTGTGACAATGACACCACTGTGACTAGTCTAGTATAGTAGGTAATAGCTAGTACTCATTGCCCGGTGCCCACTGCCCAGAGGTCAATCTCGATCGAATCCATCCTTATCAACTATCAAGCCAAGCCAAGAAAGCAGAAGAACACTTTCCTAATTTCAAAATCAACGCTAACCCATTTTCCCTAATCTGCTCTTCATCTTCGACCTTCGATATCGATCTTCGTAGATCGTAGTTCCTTGCACTCTCATCTTCGACATCAACCTTCCATCTTTGTCTCTGTATCGGCACTTCAGTCTTCACGACACGAATGGTTCGTCTTCATCTTCGTCTCGTCTGCTCTTCATGAAGTACACTTGTCTCACTCTCAGATTTCGACCTTCGACTTCTCTACCCTAATTGCTCTTCAGTATTCACTCTTTGCAAGTTTGCATCTGACCTAGACTCTCTTCTTCGACCTTCAATCTTCACAAACCCTTCGTGTTCGTCTGATTTCGATCTTCGATCTTTGTCTTCGTCTACATCTTCTTTGCATCTGGTCTTCAATCTTCATCTCAGTCTCACTCTCATCTGATTTCGACCATCATCTCCTCTAACCCTAACCCTAATCCTCACGAACTCATGAACCCTAACCCTAAACTGTCTTCAGTCTTCATGAACTCACTTTTTCCCTTCACAAGCTCACGAACCCTAACCCTTTTTCCCTTCACAAGCTCACGAACCCTAACCCTTTTTCCCTAATCTGTCTTTAGTCTTCAATAGCATCTGTTCTTCACTCTCTGCATCTATCATCTTTGTCTCACTCTCATCTTTGACCTTCGTCTCCTCTTTACTCTCTGCACTCTGTGCTCTTATATCAACTCAACTATCAACATCAGGTATGATTTCACTCCCTGCACTCTTCACTCTCTGGACTTTACATTTGTTTGACAGATTCTAATAACATTTTTTCTCAGGTTGTAGAGCTATAGGTGGTGGTCAAGATGTCTGCATCAAATGATGTCAATCCAATGCTTCATACAAGCCAAGGCCAAAGTGGAAGCACCGAAGGTGAAAGCCAAGGGTCGATAGGAAGCAATGCTACATGGAAGAGCACTGGAAAACGCAAAGAGTATAATAAGAGGTCAGTCGTTTGGCAGCATTTCACTGAATATGTAGATTCTGAGGGTAGAAAAAAGTGCACATGTAATTATTGTGGTAGATAGTATAATTGTGCATCCAAGTCATGTGGGACTTCCACTTTGTTGAATCACATGAGAATTTGCACCTCAAACCCTGCCAACCAATCTTCAAGCCAAACTCAATTGTCTCATAATACTTTGACAAATGAAGACACTGGGGAGACAAAGATTAATTTAGTGGCATGGAAATTTGATCAGCAAGTTGCTAGGAGGGCTATAGCTGAAATGATTATTGTTGATGAACTTCCATTTAAGTTTGTACAAAATATAGGTTTTAGGCGTTGTATGAAAGCAATTCAACCTGCACTAATGGTTCCATCTAGGAGTACAATAACAAAAGATTGTTATCAGTTGTTTCTTGATGAAAAGGCAAAACTTATGGCTCAAATCAAACGTACAGCCATCAGAGTTTGCTTAACGACTGATACTTGGACATCTTTGCAAAGAATTAATTATATGTGTCTCACTGCTCACTTTATTGATAGTGACTGGAATTTGTAAAAGAAAGTGTTAAATTTTTGTCCTATTTCAAGTCATAAGGGTCAAGACATTGGAAAGGCTATTGAAATGTGTTTGGTTGATTGGGGTTTACAAAATGTTTTCACTATTATAGTTGACAATGCAAGTTCTAATGATGTAGCACTTGAATATCTCAAAAAAAAGTGTGTCAATTGGGGAGGACTATGTGTTTCACAAGGAAAATGGATGCATGTTAGATGTATTGCTCACATTATGAACTTAATTGTCCAAGATGGCCTAAGGGACCTTGGTGGGTCAGTTGAAAGTGTTAGGGCAGCAGTTAAATATGTTAGACAATCACCTTCCAGGATGAAAAAGTTTATGGGATTTGCTGATTTAGAAAAGTATGATTGCAGCAAATCTTTATGTTTGGATGTTGCAACAAGATGGAACTCTACTTATTTGATGTTGAGTGTGGCCCAGATGTATGAGAGGGCATTTGATAGGTTAGATACAGAGGATTCTTATTTTCGGGAGGATCTTGAAAATCATGGCTCTAAACCTGGGGTTCCAACTTCTTGGGATTGGGAGAATGTCAAGAGATTGGTTATTTTTCTTCGACATTTTTATGTTCTCACTTTAAGAGTTTCCGGTACAAAATATATAACTGCAAACTCTTATTTAGATGACATTAGTTGCATTTATGGAATTTTGAAAGAATGTCTTTCAAGTGAAGATAATCATTTTAGAGACATGGCATTGCAAATGAAGAAAAAATTTGACAAATATTGGGGTAATATTGAAAAGTTTAATTTGTTGGTTTTTATTGCTTGTATACTTGATCCTATGAGCAAATTTGATTATTGTGATATTGTCCTTTGTAATATGTATGGTGATGAAGATGGGAGAAAATTGGCTGAAAAAGTGAAGAATGCATTGTATGAGTTGTTTAATGAGTACAAGAGAATTCATTCGGATCATCCTTCTAGGAGTGTTTCATTTTCATCTTCATCCTCATTGTCTTCCACTTCCTTGGGTCCAAGTTCAGGTTCAGTTGATACAAATTGGTGCACTAATGCTAGTGATAGTGATCCTATGCGAAGAATAAAAGAAAAGCACATGGCTGAATTGAAAAGGAGAAAGGCTGATTCTGGTGCTATGAAGGACTCTAAGTCAGAGTTGGATAGATATTTAACTGAGGATGATGAAGAAGACAAAGATAATCTTGAGAGTCCAACCTTCACCGTTTTGGGATGGTGGAAGAAAAAGAGCCCGGCATTTCCTATATTATCTTTACTTGCTCGAGATGTTTTAGCCATTCCAATTTCCACGGTTGCATCCGAATCTGTTTTTAGTACAGGAGGAAGAGTTCTTGATTGTTTTAGGAGTTCTTTAACTCCAAAAATTGTGCAAGCATTAATATGTACCCAAGATTGGCTCTGTTAAGGTGAATCTCCGATTAATGTGGAAGAAAACATTGAGGATCTTGAAAAGCTTGAACAAGGTAACCTCTTATTCTCTCTTATTTATTGCAGAAGTAAAACAATAAATGTATTACAGAAATAACGATTTTTTTTTCAATCTATTGCAGAAGTAAAACAATCAATGTCTGAATCAACCGTTGTTGATGTTTAGTACCAACAGTGTATAGCTCCATTTATTATTTCTTTAGAAAAATTACATAATTGCATAATTGCATTGTATCTTTAATCGCTTAATAACATAATTGCATTGTATGTATGAATTGTGCTTTTGTTAGAATAAAAGCAATGCTTCTAATGTGGTGCCAATGATTATGATATAGGTCACTTAATGTTGTTTACCTGTATTTCTCATTAAACATTTTGCTTACCTTGGTTGCAGGCTGCACCATTCATGCGGATTATTAGTAATTATCATGGGGGTTGTAGCTGTATAAATGCTCTTTACTGCATTTGCTCCAACAAGAACTTCAAATGGGGAAAGTTTGAGACTTTTGCTGAAGTTGGGACACAGGAGGGAGCTGGATTTTTCTTATTGTGATTGTATATAATATATTATCTACATGTATTCTCATGTCATTTTCTGGACTTAGAAGTGCTTCCTGTATTTTATTTGTGTGGTTTGAGTATACTTGTTACATTGAGTAACTTTAAGTTCATGATTCCCCTAGCCCTACCCCTATCAATGTAGTTACTTGACAGCATTAGGTAATAGAGTTTTGATGATACTTGATACAGGTACAGGTACTGCACTCTTTCAAAGAGGCTAATCTTAGACTAATTACTCAAGTTTCTTTTGCATGGCATTACTCAATTCTCTTTTACAGGTACAGGTACTTGACAATGTAAGAATTGTCAAATGCATTATGATGTTTAAATTTTATTTTTTAACAGGCATAAACTAGAGTGATTTCTGAAAATTTGAAATCGAATTCGACTTAATTCGAATTTGAATTCGGTTTAATTCGAATTCGAATCAGAATCAAATTTTGAATTCGGTTTAATTCGAATTCGAATTCGAATTGAAACCGAATTTGAATTCGGTTTAATTTGAATTCAAACCGAAAACCGAATTCGAATTCGGTTCGGATTGAATTCGGATTTAATTGAATTCGGTTCGATTTGGTTCGGTTTTTAAGAAAAATCTAAACCGAAATAACCGAAGAATCCGAAAACCGAACCGATAAACACCCCTAATAAAGGGAGATATCAGATTAGGTTTTTGATTGATCCTGTAAAAAATCAAGTTAAAGTATTTTAAAAATACTTGTATGGTTCACTGGTGCCACTGAAAGATAGTGTGTAATTTCTTAAATAGAATAGTAGATTTGAAAATTCGGGTAAAATCTGGAAATGGACGTACACTAAGAAGGTGAAACCACTATAAACTGTGTGTGTCAATTTTTATGTGCTTTCTTCTTTGTTTATTTGTGTACAACAAGTTTTAAATCTCTATAATTAATGAAAAATTTGTAAATAATATAATCACCCCCTCTAGATTATTATATTTAGTATCAACAATTATTATTGTTATTATTGTTGTTATTAGTATTAGTAATATTATCATTATTATTATTACTATTAGTATTACTATTAGTGATATAACTATTAAAACCATTATTATTATTATTCTTATTCTTATTACTTTATTATTATAGGTGTGTATATATATATATATATCATTTTATTACCTATCTATTTATTCATTTATGTATTCACTTATTTTTATTAATTATCTTTTCACCTAATTCGATTTTATATATCATTATTTTAAGAACTCGACCACAACCAGTTTCAAACCCAAGTAAAGGAGTAGGGTTGCAGTAAATTGACAGTTAACATAAAATCTTTTATCAAATGAAAAAATGAGAGACAAATATATAAATACTTTTCGGGCGTTTCTCTCTCAACAACTTGTTATATCAAATCTCGAATGTGACGACAAGTTAACAAGGGATCTTAAAATACGGATAAATAAATTAGTCCATGAAAATAGGATTCATGTAGCCACTTGGAATATAGGATCTTTGATCAATAAATTAGGAGAGATCTGAGAAACAATAAATAGACAAAAAATTTATATTATGTGTTTTCAAGAAATTAAGTGGGTCGGAGAAAAAGTTATAGTAAAGGCCTATGGTTATAAATGTTGGTGCACAAGAAGGGATATGAGTAAGAATATGGTAGAAATAATTGTACATAAATCTCTTTTAGATGATGTGATAGAAATAAGAAGGAAATGAGATAGAATTTTACTTGTCAAATTAATAGATGGAGAAAATATAATTAATATAGTTAGTGTGTATACTCCTCAAATAGGTATGCATACAATTAGTAAAAAATAATTTTTTGAGAACTTAAATGAATTTATACAAATCATACATAATAGAGAGAAGTTATTTATTAGAGAATACTTAAATGGACAAGTAAAAGAGAGGAACGAAAGATTCGAAACCGTACATGGTAACTTTGGATTCGATAGTAAAAATGAGGCAGGTGGTACCATTTTAGAATTTGTCACAATATTCGATCTAATAGTTGTAAACATCACTTTTAAGAAAAGAAAACGTACTTAGTTACGTGTAGAAGTAGATTTAATAGTAGCCAAATAGATTTATTTCTCACTAAGAGAGATAATAGAATGAGCTGTAAGGATTATAAGGTTATACCGGGGAAGAGTGTGGCAACTCAGCAAAGCCCCTAGTTTTAGATATACGTGTATCTAAGAGGCGAAAGAAATATCATCTATTTGTAAAACCAAGAATTAAGTGGTGAAATCTGAAAGAAAAAAATATGACGGCTTTTAAAAATAAATTAATTCAAATGACAAATTGGTCTACTAATAATGATTCGGAAATAATGTGGAAAAAGATATCTACTAACATTATGAGCATAGGTAAGAAGGTTCTTCGTGTATCTAAATGTCAGATCCCAATAGGTAAAGAATCATGGTGGTAGAATAAAGAAATTCAAATAGCTATCAGTACTAAACGAAAATATTATAGGAACTTTAAAAATAAAAATAGTAACGATACATATGATAAATACCAAAATACAAAAAAAGATGTGAAAAAAATTATCCAAGAGTTAAAGAGCAATGTGTATAATGAGCTATATAAGAGATTGGAAACTAAAAATGGAGAGAAATATACAGAATTGTTAAGTTAAGGGAAAGAAAGGGTAAAGATCTAAATAGACTTAGATACATTAAGAGTGAAACTAATAATATACTTGTAAAGGATGAGCATATAAAAAAGTGTTAACGTGATTATTTTGATAATCTCTTTAATGTTAAAAGTATAACAAATATAAAAAATATCGAGATATCTGTATAAAAGATTAACAGAGATTTTAAAGGTAAGATTCACCCCATGAAGAGAATGCGACTCTAAAGAGAATGAAAAATAATAAAATCATAAGAACTGATAGCATTCGTATAGAAGTGTGGAAATATTTGGGTGAATTTGATATAAAAGTGTTAACGGATATTTTAATAAATTTTGGCAAATTAAGAGAATGTCTCAAATATGGAGAAAGAATATAATTATACCGCTATATAAGAATAAATAAGACATACAGAATTACTTCAACTATAAAGAAATTAAACTATGAGTCATACCATAAAACTATGGGAGAGACTAATAGAGTATAGATTGATATTTAAGATAAATATATTTCAAAATCAATTTAAATTTGTCAGGAAAATCTAGTACGGAAGCAATTCACTTGTTAAAATATTTAATGAAAACATATAGAGTACAGAAAAGAAACCTACATATGGTGTTCATTGATCTAGAAAAAATATATTATAAACTTCCTAAAAACTTATTGTGGTGGGTGTTGATAAAAAAGTGAATATTCTTGAAATACATTAAACTCATTAGAGATATGTATGAGAGAGCTAGACGTAAGAACTTGCGGGGATTGGATCGATAGTTTCCCGTTAACATTGAACTCCTTTAAGATTCAGTATTAAATTCTCTTCTCTTTCCAATAGTGATAAACGAAATTATAAAAAATATTTAAAATAAAATACCATGATATATATTTTTCATAGATAATATAATGTTAGTTGATAAAATTAGGGAGAATGTTAATGTTAAATTAGGTTATGAAAACTCATACTGAAATCCAAAACATTTATATTGAGTAAATTGAAAACCGAATATATGAAATATAAATTTAACGACAGTTATAAGAATGATGAAAAAACGATTAAGTTAGATGGGTAAAATGTAACCGAAAATAAACAATCTAAATATTTTGATTCTATCATTCAAAATGATAACAATAGAGATATAGATGTGAACCATAAGATTCAAGTGGGTTAGATAAAATAGAAAATGGCATTCAGAGTTTTTTACGATCACACGATACCATGACATTTGAAAGAAAAGTTCTCTAAAATCGCGATTAGATCTATATTATTTTTTGGGTTATTAAATAATAATAAGAACAAAATGTGGATATAATAGAAATGAGAATAATTAGATGTGTAAAAAATTAGAAGAGATGGAATTAGAAATGAAGACATTCATAATAAATTGATAATTAGTTCAATTGTGAATAAAATTCGAAAATATCGTCTGAAATGATTTGAGCATATGCAAATAAGACAAAATATATCGATTAGAAGAATCGAGAATTCAAATAGAGAAGATTTAGTAAAATATAGAGATAAATCGGTAAAAACTTGAATGCAACTTATACGTAAAAGATATAGAAATTAAACATTTAGAATAAAAAATGATTTTGGATAGAAATGGATGATATAAAAGAATTCGTACAAATTAAACTAATATATTTAAAACATTTATCTATTGATTTTTATATATATATATATATATATTTTTTTTTTCTATGACTTTGTCAATTTTATTATTCAAAATATTGGGATTAAAATTTAATTTAATTTTTTTTTTTTTTTTTATTGTTGTAGAGACAGTAGAAATCCATGAGAAAGAAGAGAGAGAGAGATGGCTCACAAAGGTTCTTTGCGATTCACGAAGAGGGGAGGTGAGATCTCACACCAATAGGTTTGATTGCACCTTGCAAAACTTGGAAAGCATCTACAAGGTGTAAAAGAAAACATCTACATGATATAAAAGGCGGTTGGATTTAAGTCGGATCTAAAAATCACGTGTTGGATTTGAAGAGATTTGAAGAAAACTTTCATCTCCAAATGAGAAATGAAGAGAGAGAGAGAGAGAGAGAGAGAGAGAAGAGGAAGATCAAACATGCCCAATCGTATGAAAAGAGAGAGAGAGAGAGATCGAATTTGCAAAGTTGCACAAAGAGAGATATCAAACCTGAAAAATCATGTAAAGAGATATAGGGTTTTCAAATCTAGAAAGAGAGATAAAGAGAGAGCGAACCTGAAAATCAAAGGCATAGAAAGAGAGAAAGAAGAGAGATCGAATCGAGATCGTCGTTGATCGGAGATCTAGGGGGGACGGGGGTGGCGAGACAGGAGACGAATCATCACAAGTTGCTGTAAGGAGAAAGAGAGAGAGATAGAGATTATCATATGATATTGATTGTTTGAATCTCAGTTTTGGGCCGGTGAGAAGATGGAGGCTCTGACGGCTAACGGCCGGAAGTCAAATCACCATCGATCAGCAGTGAAACAGAGTGAAACAAAGTGAGAGATGAAAAGGGGGGATGAATCTGATCATTGCCAAACGACGTTCTAGGCAGTCGGTGGTTGCCAGAGAGGGGAAAGAGAGACAGAGGAAGAGGGTGGAGAGAGAGAGAGAAGAGAGAAGAGAGGTGGCACTCTTCATATCCAAACCCTAGCGCCTCTTCCTCACTTCATGGGCTAATGGGCCTAATTTAAACCCTAAGAGCCCAACCGTAGATATATTAAACCTTAATCTAATCAAACCTAATATGCACAGCAATTAAAACACCAGAATGCACATAATTTAATTCAAATATCTTGTTATACTTATGAAATGAAAAAAGATAAAAATGCATGTTAAAAAGAGTTCACTTGGATTTTCTAAACCTGAATCCTCCCAAGCACTGATTTAAAAAAAAAAAAGGTTCATAATAGCCAACAACTGCTGGTTCTACTAGAAAGGCAATATACATTGCTGCATTTGACGTAGCAAAGGAATCTATTTGGATCAAGAAGGTTGTGACTGAATTTGGGACAACCTTCTATTAAGTTTACAGTACCCCTCAACTATGGCACAACAGATAAATAGCCCTGGCTAAAGAACCAAAGTCTCACCATAAATCCAAACACATTGAGAGATAATTTCATTTCATTTTGGAAATATTTTGACAAGATATCAGCATGCAGAAAGTCGCTTTGGCAGAAAACGTAGTTGATCCATTCACAGAAGTCATGACTCAATGACAATTAGATAGACATCTTGAGAATATGGGCTTTAGATATAGCTCTAGCACAAGCGAGAGACCGTTGGGTAGACCGTCAAGCAATAGTTATCTTATAGATAAATACATGCACTACAAAAAAACACACCATCAATGATAAAAAATTACCGACGGAAAAAAATCTATCAGTAATAGCGACGGATTTACAACGGATTAACGTCGGATAACATATCGAGAGATTTGCAATGGAGTAGCGATAAAAATTTGCAACAGAAATTTTTTAGTCAATAATCCGTCGCTGTAGTGGTCCGCTGTTAAAAAAAAAATTATAAATCTATTAACGACAGATTACCGACGGAATTTTTAGCAACGGAATTCTTCCGTCACTAATCCGTCAGTGTATTAGTAAAGGAAAAAAAAAAACAATATGCACAGCTATCAATGACAGATTAACGACGGATTAGCGACAAAAATTTTAGCAATGGATTTTTTTTATTTTTTTATTTTTTTATTTTTTATTTTTTTCTTGTCTTTTATTATTTTATAATCCTTTTTCTTTTTTCTTTTTTCATTTATTTATTTTATTTATTTTATTTTTCTTCTCTTTTATTATTTTATAATTCTTTTATTATTTTTCTTTTATTTATTTTATTTTTTCCTTTATTCTATTATTTTATTATTAATTTAATAGAAAAATTAAAAAAATAATTTGCTATTCTATCTTAATTAATCAAAAAAATATTTTATTTCTTTATTTAGCACAAATTTAATTAATATCAAATTTAAATAGTTAGAAAAATTCAATGAAAATGTTCAATAAAAAAAATTATCCCAAGGTAAAGGAAAAAAAAACAGAGAGAGAGAGAGAGAGAGATGTGAGTGAGATAAAAAAATTTGTGAGAGTAAAATAAATATTTTTTAAAAAAAAAAGTGAGAGTGAGATTAATATTAAAAAAAATAAGAGTTAGATAATAAATAAAAAAAAGAAAGATATTACAACACTTATTTGTGGCATGGTGGTCGGACGACTCAGATTCCATCTCTACTCCATGGGTTCGATTCTTAGAGAAGACACATTTTTCGCAACTAAATGAGGGGTGCACAGGTGCAAGAGCGCGTGAGGGCGCGTGCGCGGGCCTTCACAAGACCATTTGGGGAGTGTGAGGGCTCGTGCACGTGGGAGGGTGTGGGTAGGTCTGCGCGTGGGGCACATGAGTGCGTGGTGGCGTGAGCAAGGGGCGCATTTGGGCGCATGCAAGCGCATGAGGGTACCAAAATCAGCGACGGAAAAAATACGTCGCTAATAGTGAATTATCAGTGATGGATTAGTGACAAAATTTTTAACGACAGCAAAATTTTGTCATTGATACTTTTATAGATTTTCTTCTATCAATGACATATTAGCAACAAATTTTTTTTGCTACAAATTTTTTCCGTTGCTGATTTAGCTATAGATAATATTCCGTCGGTAAAATTTAGTAGAATAGTTTTCAGCAACGGATTTAGCGACGAAAAAAATCGTCACTAATACCTTTAGCGACGGATTTTTTACTTTCAATGATAGATATTTCCGTCACTGATACCTTATTTTCTGGTAGTGATATTACTAATGGCAATAATAATATTCTTTTTAAATAAATGTATTTTTTCATAACATATGTTGGTATTTAATTAGAATATACTTGTAAAGAGATTGACCAGTGATTTCATTCTCAAAAGTTAGAAATATGAGATGCAGAATTATTTTGCACAATCCCTTCAAAGATGTTTGTGATCATGAACTCTTGAATGGATGATCACTAGTTCGAAGAACCATTTTCTCACTTAAATCAATGATTAATATGTGATGTTAATAATAATGAAATAGTAAGTTTTATGCTTTGAGTAAGCAAACACTCATTAGATGAGTAGACTAAATTTGACTGTTGAGTAATTAGTTCTGAATAATGACTACATGATCATTTATCTTAAATCAATAAATGTCATTATTTATATTACAATAATATATATAGACCTTAGAACTGACGTGACATAATTATCTCGTGCATAAGTGATTACAGTTTACAAATGTCTACATATTTTGAGCTAATCATGTATGAAATCTCAATGTGTGGTCACCTAATTGGTTAAGTATGGGGATAGATGATCACAAATATGGGTTTCTTCACGCTAGGTAATATGGGGGTAAGCACCTATGGCTATCTAAGTCGACATTTGGTAAAAATTTCTTGATCAATATAAAATAACTTAATTAGATAGGAGCTTCTATATTAAGTTAACCAAACAAGTCAATTAGATGAGAACATATAATTTGAGCACAAAGGGTATGACTGAAATCTATGACCATTGCAAAAATCTGGATTTTGAGATAAAAAAAAACTTGAGTGCATGGCAACTATGATTAAAGGTTTACTTGATTGTTTTAAAATCCATTCAAAAATATTTTTTATTAAGAGGGTAGTATGACACATTATGCTAGATTTCAATCACACATAAAAGAGTTAAAGATAGTTTGTTAGCATTACCTTAAAAGTTTAAAAAAATATTTCTTGAATATGACTCAGAATAAACATTATTTTCTCTTTGCTGTTAAGTGGTGAATCTAGAAAATTATGCACAAAAAATGATCGACTGCTAGAGAATTAAATTTCTAGATCTTGATTTGACATTGTTAAATTAAGAAGTTCCTAACATAACCTGAAATTAAGATAATTAAATCTAAATTTTAATTAATGTTTGAATGTGATTCGAAAATTATTATTGAGAGAGAAAGTTTGTATTTTGAAAAGAGATTCAAAATACACGTCCAACGAATAAATTGGAAAAAGAGAAAATTTTAAAATTTTTTAAATTAAAGAAATTTAGAGAAATTTCTTGATTTCAAAGATGAAATTCAAAAAAATGATAGTGTCACATCAGCATGCTACATGGTCATGCTGCATCAACATGCCATGTGGCACACACACTATTCCTCAGCACAATAAGTGTAGCTCACGTACCATGTGGACTCCACCTTAGTACCCACCATGCTTGTTGCATACGTGAGCAACACCTTAGTACCACTATGCTTGTTGCATGCTGCTTATTTGCTTAA
The DNA here is from genome assembly GCA_033439265.1 of Dillenia suffruticosa. Taxonomy (NCBI): domain Eukaryota; kingdom Viridiplantae; phylum Streptophyta; class Magnoliopsida; order Dilleniales; family Dilleniaceae; genus Dillenia; species Dillenia suffruticosa. Next base: position 15,788,858 of record JAVTVX010000012.1, on the reverse strand, counting down.
CTGGATTTACCGCTCTCCAGTAGACCTGAGAAACACAAAAGCGAGTGAACCGACACCCTCTCTCTCACAGTTTCTTTGTGATTTAGAGACTAATGGCTTGGGATGAAGCTAACCTCCTCTCTCTGCACTATAAATAAACCCCCCTTTAAGATATTTCAAAACATACCAAAACGTTTCAGAGAGAAAATGTTCTGCCATATTTGAGGTGATTCCTTTAGGAATCCTCTCAATTGAGTCAAAACTTGATAGAGCATATTTGAAGTTTTGTATTGTTTGAATTTTTTGAAAAAATAATTTTTGGTTGTTTGCGTTGCTCTTGTGGATTGATTAAAGGCTCTATAATTTGGGATCCTAATCAGTCGGCCAAAGTAACTTTGATTCTTCAATTGAATACGTATTTATTTGCTAACTTCTTATTTAATTTTTGAATGTTTTCTTCATATTTTTCATTGTTCATATATTGTTCTTTAGTTTGGAATATTATCTTTCTAATTATGTTTAGATTCGATCTAAATTAATAAATATGTGATATTCATTTAGGATTTGTGTTAAAAAAAAATTTTCACTCATACTTCCACTGTTAATTTTAGCAACCTAACATGAATGGACAACTAACTAGTGGTTTTCTAAAAGTGTCAACTCTAGATATCCTTTTTTGTCTATCATGAGCAAACTCTCTCACACTATCTCTAATGGTCTCTTATTAAATTGCTCAATTCTCAAATCTCTGAGTTCATCATGTATTACTTACACTAGCTCTAATGGTTTTTTGAAAGTGAAGTCTAGATATCCTCTTTTGTTTACCATAAGCAAACTCTCTCACACTATCTATAATGGTCTCTTATTAAATTGCTCAATTCTCAAATTTTTTAGCTCATCATGCATTGCTTGGACATTTAAAAAACTGTTCGGCACGGTATCCTTATCTATCTTGTGAATCATATCCACCCTAAAGCAATGAGACATAATTTCTTCTTTGCGGGAAGGTAAATCAAGAAAAACATTAATTTTCAACCTCATATTCAAGAGAAAAATTTCAATAAGTCCAGCCATATAGTTTATGGTTGTGTCTATAGTTGCTAAAAGTGGTCAGTGTAGAATTATAGAGATCAGGTCACCAAAGGATTAATCTAATTTCATATAATAGACAACAAAATCAACTAAAGAGAAACCCTTATTAATCTTTACCAAACATCATCAAGTTTCCCTTAGGTATCTTGATGGTTTTGTCAATTAATTGCATTAGTTTCAAGTTTGCAAAGCTTAAACCTTCATATGGAGAATGTTAGATCAAACAGCCACTAGAACATGGATTTAAGAGTGTCTTGAGCTTCTTATCTCTAATATAACAATGAATCACTGGCATACGAGGATGTATTTGAAATATAATCTAGAGGGGTGAATAGGTTGTTTAACACTTTTTTAATAACATGGAGGTTTTTCAATTTATTAAAAATGATTGAGGAATAAAAGAGTTGAAGAATGAATAAGACAAAGTAACAAAGAAAGATAAATATGGAAATAGATAACACAAAATTTTTATAGTGGTTCCATCAAATTCAGTGTACACTCACTCTCAAACTCCACCTGAATTTCTATTATTTGCAACCCAAATAATACAAATTTGATTATAAATTTAAGTGAGAACTTTACAGTGTTTCCTCACAAAACACTAACCCAACCTCAATCTCTCACACGTTATTTCTCTCTCTAAACCCCAGACCAAGAAAACCCTCTCTGGTCTTTACTTTAAGCACAAAAGGAGAACGAATGTTATAATAAGTGAAACTACAACTTCAAATGTAACAAATATGAACCTCACAAAAAGAATTTTACAAAATTAAGAAGAATAGAGTATATCGATTGAAATTCAAAGTTTTGTAAGTTTTGAAATGTTTTGCATTTCATTTTTCTTTCAACACTACTCCTTCTTCTTTCAAAGATCTGTAATTCAATTTCTATTATTATTTACTTTATTCATCCAAATAGCCATTGTGGTTGATAAACATTCAAATATTGGCCAGTAATGAATCAATAAATGCTTCAAGCACCTATTTACTTTTCTACAGAAATAGATGTTAGAAGCAATGTGTCGACTGGTATTAGCATCCTATCGACTATCAAATTTGAAATTCAAATTCTATTCCTTCATTATCGACATCTTCTTTTGTTTAATCGACTAAGTTATTTTTTGATGTCTCTTGGTAGTCTGAAGTTTTAAAAACTTAGTCGACTATGTCACATTTGATGTGTCTTGTTGGTCTGAAGTTTTATAACCTTAGTCGGCTATTACATGAATTATTACAAGATGTGTCAACTAGTGTATTGGGTTAACAGACTAAGTTTCGAATTTTGTTATATTTTTGTCAACTATATTTAATCATTAGTCAACAGATGTTACGTTTTAGTCGAAAGCTTTATTTTACCTAATGGCTATTGCATTTTGATGTTCCTTGAGTGCAAACTAAATCTAACCATGTGTCGACTAGAATCCTTACATAGTCGAAAGATCTAAAAGTTTAGTCAACTGATGTAACTTGTGGTCCTTAGAGAGCAAACTATTTTTGGTTGCATGTCGACTATGTCAACCTATTTAGTCGAATGAGGTGAATCATTAGTCAACTAATTTGTGTGGAAAGAAGTGAGTGGAGACTATGTTTAAGTATTTGTCAATTACTAGAATTAGTCGACTATAATAAAGTGTTAGTCAACTACTTAGCATTAGTCAAATTTCTATTCTTTTGAACATGATAGTCGATTAGTATAAGTGTCCTGTAGACTATTCAATTTGAATTTCAAATTTTATGCCTTTGCTAGTGACAGTTTCTTTTACTTAGTCGACTAATTTTCTTATTCTAAAATTACTTAATCGACTACCTTTTTCATTTAGTTGGCTGTGTTCCATTTGATGTGTCTTATTAGTCTGCAACCTTATAAACTTAGTTGACTATCATATGAATTATTATAAGTTGTGTCGATTAGTGTAAGTGTCATGTCCGCTATTTACTTTGAAATTCAAAGTTCTGGCTGTTTCCGATTGATATCTACTTTTATTTAGTCAACTAAGTATTTTTTTGTAGTTGGTTAGTCGACTAGTATACTTTCTTAGTCGACTAAGTTTCAACTGATATCTCTAATTTGTTTGCTAAGTTGAAATCTTAGTTGGCATGGTTGCTGGTTCTAGTTGGAAGAATTTAATCTTATGTCGACTATCACTTAAGAGCAATAAAGGTTTTGTCGACTATTGTATCGGGATAACTGACTAAGTTTTTGAATTAGATTATGGTCATGTCGAATGTACTTAGATAGTAGTTGACTAATGATTTTTTAGTTTAAGTGTTTGTTGACTATTGTTTAGTTCTTTTTTACTAATATTTTGAAGTGAAGTCCTTGTCAGCTAACTACAATCTTTTGTCGACAACTTTCTAAACATTAGTTGGCTAATCTTCTTGATTAGTTGACTGTTCAATGCATATTCAGTATATTAATCAACACCTCATAATGCCTTGTTTACTAATTTTCTTGTTTAGTTGGCAATTTTGATATTTTAGTCTACTATGTTGGGCACAGACTACCTTTAATCATATGTCAACTATGTTGTGTTTTAAGCATTTGGATGTAGATTAAGCCTTAGTATGTGTCGACTAATATTTTTAATTGACATTTCTTATATGTTAGTCAATTACCTTGTTAGGAACCAAAATATTTTCTAAGTGTGAAGATCATTAGTTGATATATTTTAAGTATTAGTCGACAGTTTTGTTGGACTCTGAAATTTTTCTAAAATTGGAGAGTTTTAGTTGACAAACTCATAGATTTAGTCGATTAATTTACAACTATGATGGTCTTTAGTTGGCTGGATTTAATGTTTAGTCAACTATGCTAATGCATCCTTGGACTCTATGGGCTAACATGATGGTTTAATTGGCTAACATATAGGTTTAGTTGGCTTATCACATGTTTAGTTGGCTAATCTTGAAGAGTAGTCAACTAACATTAGTGTTTCTTTGAACTTAGTTGGTTATTACGATGATTTAGTTAGCTAGCATAATGATTTAGTTGGCTAAGTTGGCTAACACAATGAGTTAGTCGACTAAGCTAATACATGGTTTCTATTGACTATCATGATGACTTAATTGGCTAAAAATAAAATTTTGTCAATTGTGTCAATGTTTGTATTATACATGCTTTGTCTTTGTCAACTAACTTGATGATATAGTAGATTAATCTAAACTATGTATTGACTAAATCAAGACATCTGTGATAGCTCATATGAAAAACTACTCTAGATTGCTAATTATATTTTTCTAATTTTTGTTTCACTAAATTGTCACATTTTGCTCATTGTCAAAACACCTATGTGCAATAGTCTCTAACTTAAAATTACCTTCCTAAACTTATGGGTTCCAACTCTCTTTTTAAAGTTATATATGTTTTTGAGTAATTTTGTATAGGCTATTTTTTTTAAGATTTCTTTGAGGGGTAATTTGATTCTTAATTATTTGAATGTCTCGAGAATGTTTTTAACTTTTTGAAATATTAAGGGGGCTACTATAGCTAAGAACTGATGGGTAAGAAGGTGCTTGTCATTTTTGGGCTGCACTTTTTCTTTTTATTCTTCCATAATCTCAAGATTTAAATTATCTCCTGCTTTGTTATCCACTTCTTTCCTGTTTCTCAAAACATGTATATCTTTAACTTGCTTATGGGTTAGCTTCTAAGTTTTGGTACAATATGACTATGTAGCTTTCCCTCTTCTCTCCTACTTAGCTATTGAGTGAGTGTGTAAACTATCTATGATTATGCGATAAATTATGTTTCCAAATTTTAAGTTAAAATCGTGTTCTTAAAGTTTAAGCAACTTGAAGGTGTAGGAACATGAAGAGCTTGGTATCATCACTTTTAAAAAGTAAAAGGCAGACAAATCATGGGAACCCATTTGATTTTGCTGTTTTCAAGAGGAATTTGGATTGTTTCTCCTACTATTGTATATGTCGGGAAACTGATTACTTTGATTTAGGAATACTTGAGTAGCATTTGATTGTTTTTGGAGGAATTCAAGGAATTGAAAAACATTATGACACTCAAAGGAGATATGCATTGAACTTACACAAACAGAACATGCATCTTGAACATTTCTGGAAGGAATATTAGAGGACTTGTTCATCTCTAAGAGCTGGTCATATATCTTTGGTAGTGCATCTATCTTATGCACAGCATCATTATAATCCAATGCATGTCTAAACCCATATATTCCCTTAGCCAATGATCGTGTAGTTGTGTCTACCTGTCTACCCAAAGTGGAGTTTCAAATAATCTTTAAAATTCTCCCAACCACATGAAATGACTCAATTGGCAGTTGAGAGAATGTATTGATATCTCTTCTCAATGTGGACAATCTTCTAATAGGAAAGTATTTATTCAAAAACTTTATCTTAACCGGTCCAAAAAAGTTGTAGTATATGTATCAAGCCAATATTTAACCTTATCCTTCAAAAAAATAAAAAAGATGCAAATGATATCCTTTATCAATGAGATTTGTCAGCTTAAAAGTCGACCATACTTTGAGAAGCTAATTTAAATGCTTGTAGAGATTTTTAGAACTAAAACCATGGAAAGATGACAAAATTTTGGTCATATCAATTTTAATCTCGTAACGAGGATCTTGAGTATCTTGGAAATGAATGCCCAGTGGAGCATTGTATCCTTGAAGAGTAAGATAGTCACTTAGAGTTCTCTGGCCTTGGTTAGGAATAAAGTGTTGAGGGACTTGATTGTTTATATCTCCAATAGGAGGGGGATGGTTTTCATTGATTTCAATTATGTCTTGACTAGACTACAAACTATAATAGCTCTAAGTGTTTTCTCAATCTTAGGGTGAAAATATCTTTAAGTTTAAAGAGAATGACCCATAACACTATATGTAATCTAAAGTAATGAATGAATGCAATTCTGAATTCCTTCTATATCCCAAAATTTCAATAACAAATCCAATGTAGACAGAATATGCAAACGAGGTATTTAAGATAAATCCTTTGACTTAATCTTAAAATTTTCACCTCAAAATATATACTGAGGTATTTGAGAAAAATTACTCTACTTTTTCTTAAATTTGTCACCTTAAACTACATTAAACTCGAAAAGAAGTATTTTAAAATAAATTTACAAATTTATCACAAAAATTGTCACCTTACAAATAAACTGATAAGAAATCAAGAAAAAACGCACAAGTAAATATACTAATTACAGTGGAAAACAAGATAGAATCAATTAACTATACACCGATCCCCAACAATAATGTTAAAAAACATATGTGTTCCCATATGTGTGAACCCTACTACTCACAAGTATATGAGACAATGTAAACTTGATGAATAATGGTGTCATTCCCCCAAAGATCATGCTAGTTAATGCAATTCAAAATGTTTTACAAAGAGTGGGTAGAGCAAAAGGGATGACAGATGTTAAAAAAATGATAATAGGGAAGTAAGATTGTAACTAAGGTTAATAAACTAAAGATTGCATTAAAAAGCAAGATAAAATGATATAATCAAAGATGGAATCTAGTGAAATAGATAAAAGACTGTGATATTGACTTCCTACTAAGAACATGCATTAATCAATTGTTAGTAAACAATGTAATAAAAATAATAATTTATTACGAAATATAAAAAATTGCACAAAAATCACGAGTTGAGGCGTGGATATCTTGTTCTTTTTAAAGAGATTCGAGTTTTCTACAATAGTCAAAACTCAAGAACTAATGCAATAGAATTCACTTGAGTCATCCCCTCCAGAATACAATAGCCCAACAATTTGTTGTTTGATTCAAAACAATTTTGTACAAATGTTTGCACTCAAAACTCCACCAAAAAATACTTCTCTTTCACTAATATTCTCTCTCAAGAATGCTTGTAGGATTAAATGTATTGAAAGATGAAAATAAGACTCCTATTTCAAGATGACAAAATTCTTATCTCATTAAATAATGTATTAGTGATAGAGAGAATTGTAACCACTACTCACCCCACCACTAGATAATTTACACCCCACTATATCCACTATTATATTAGTTACACCCAATTACTCAATATTAAAAGTGGTCATTTGTTATTTCCTCTTTTACACAAAAATGAAGATATCTACCCCATTACTCCCACTATTTACAATTCATTAAAATTGTACATAATTTACACCACTCACTTTTAATATCAATACAAGTGATATCATGGAGAGAAAGAGAGAGAGAGAGTACTAGTTAAAGAAAATTTTTATGCTTCATGAAAGTGTGCTCTACATTGAATCTCCACTTAGTGTAACAAAAATCATTACTCTAGAGTCAGAGTATGCTCCACATTGAACTAAGACTTCTTTTGGAAAATGAAGATTATTGCTCACACATAATAATCTAGGTGTTGACATGAGATTTAGTACCCATCACATTATGGCCTTGTAGTATCCGGTTTCATGAGTGTTTTTTGAGAATAAGCTCAATTCTCATTAGAAGCGGTCACACTTCCACACTCATATAGGTCAAATTCATCAAGGGCATTCCTATAACTTTAAATATCCCACTCATAAGAGATACAGATTTCGTTAAGAGTTTAATAACTAACTTTCCAATTGTTACAAGAAAAAATACACCACATCATAGGGAATGATACTTAAATAAAAAAAGGTACATTTTTACGACCACCATTTGATTCATTCTTCCCATTGAACCCGATTACAGAATCTCTGGTACTCGGTTTGGGTATTCTCATACATAACTCATGAATTTATGGGCTTCACTCCCATCCCCCTCGATGTGCTCCAGACCCCTTCTCTTGTCAAGGGCTTTGTAAATGGATCTGTAAGATTATCAAGAAACTTAATATAATCCATGTTAATGATACCATTACTCAAATATGATCTCACAATATTACGTTTTCTTCTAATGGATATGGATTTACCATTATAATAGTAGTTTCTTACTCTACCAATTGTAGCAGAACTATCACAATGAATAAGTATATGATGAATTGGTCTTTCCCAAATAAGAATATCAGATAATAAATCTCTTAACCAACATACTTCTTCACTTGTTGATGCTAATGCAATTAACTCAGCCTTCATTGTAGAATTAATAATTATAGTTTTTTTTTTTAGATTTTCAATATATAGTATCACCACACATCATAAAAATATAACTAATGATAAAGAGAAAATTACCTGACAATGTGTTCCAGTCGACATCACTGTAACCTTTAATTATAGTGGAATACTTTTTATAAAGCAAGCCATAATTTTGGTACTAGACAAATATTTCATTACCCTCCATGGCATGGCAATATTCCATACTTTGATTGTTAGTAAACCTGCTAAGTATTCCTACTACATATGCAATATCAGGTTTTGTACAATCAATTAAATATCACAAAACTTCCAATTATACTGGTATACTCTCTTTTGCTTTTAAACATCATTCTCATTTTCAATAGTAAATAAATGAATACTTGAATCAAAAGGAGTAGTCATATGTTTACAATGATCAAAATTATATCTTTTCAGAATTTCTGAATATAATGTGATTAATCAATAAAGATATATCACTAGTTTTAGTGATTTTTATATCCAAAATAAAATTTACCTTATCCAGATCTTTTATATCAAAATGTTTCTTAGGTATATCTTTGGTATATTAGATAATATATAAATTTGATCCAAAAATTATTGTATCATCTACATATAAGCAAATAATCATATTTGAACACTCAAAAGATTTATATAATATATATTTGCCACTTGTTGTTTTAAAACCATTAGCAACCATGCAAGAGTCAAATTTTTCATGCTATATTTTAGGTGTTTGCTTTAAGCCATGAAAGGATTTTTCAAGTTTAAGTACTTTATTTTCTCCTCCAGACCCTATAAATCCCTCATGTTGATCCATATAAATTTCTTCTTCCAAATCTCCATTTAAGAAAATAGTTTCAATATCTATTTAATGAATATGTAAATTATGAATTGCAACAATAACAATCAAAAGTCTAATAGATGTCACTTTTGTAATAAGAGTAAATATATCAAAGAAATCAAGATCTTATTTTTATGTAAAACCTTTAACCACAAGTCTTGCTTTATATTTATTTACGGTTTCTTCTGGTTTTAATTTCTTTCAAAGGACCCACTTGTAACCAATTGTTTTACACCTTGGATGTAAATCTATTAATTTTCAAGTTTGGTTTGAAATTAAAGATTCTATCTCATCATTTACAGGCTCTTTCTAAAACATAGTATCTTCAAAAGATAAAGTCTCTTGTAAAATTATAGGTCTTTCATATCGTAAACAAAATAGTGAGAATCAAAATTTTTTTCAATTCTACCTCTATTACTTCTTCTTTATTCAATAGTATTTCTCTAAAATTTTCTAAATTCTGAATTGAAGAAATATTTTCTTGATTTTGTAAATCAGAAGTAGAAGTAAATGTTTTAAAATTATTTTGTAAACTAAAATTGCCTCACTATTTTTTAGTTTGTAAAGAAACTTTTGTTCATGAAAAATAGTATCGTTTGATTCAAAAATTACATTATTTCAATATCAAAAAACGTATATGTTGTACTAGTTTTTGCATAACCAAACAAAATACAAGCAACAGCTCTTATACCTAATTTGGATTTTTTATGTAATCTAATATATGCCAAACAATCTCAAACTCTCAAAATATCCCAAATTTGGCTTATACAATTTTTATAACTCATAAGAAGTTATTTTTATATTTTTATATGGCACACGATTCAACATATGATATGCTATCAAAATAGTTTCACCCTATAAATTTTTAGGCATACATGAAGCAATCAACATAGCGTTACATAACTCAGTTCTATTTTTCCTTTCCGTCACACCATTTGATGTAGATGGGTATGGAGATATAATTTCATGAATTATTTCTGGAGACTAAACATAAGAGCTGAATCCAAAAAACTTATATTCATGACTTTTATCACTTTGAATTCTTTTAATTTTCTTACCAAACTGATTTTCAACTTTTACGAGGAAAGATTTAAAAATTTCAAGTACATCACTTTTATTGTTAATCAAATATATATAAGTATATTTAGAAAAATTATCAATAAAAGTAATGATATATCTATTTCCTCCTCGAGTCAAAATTTATTCAGATTCACATAAATCAAAATGTATTAATTCAAGTGATTCAGTTTTTCTTTCAATACTTTTGTAAGGTCCTTTGTGATTTTTACCATACTACAAGTTTCACATTTTTCAAAATTTTTGTTTAGTTTTGGAATTAATCCTAATTTACTCGTCACACCCACGTATCTAGAATTGATATGACACAAACGAGTATGTCAAAAATTAATGCAAGACAATATATAAGCAGAAATATTGCATATTTTATTTTCAACATTCAATTTAAACATTTCATCATGAGCATAATCATTCCCAATAAAAATTCCCCCTTTTGAAACCACGTATTGATCAGACTCTATAGTCTATTTGAAGCCAGTCTGGTTTAAAAAAAACTTGATACATGATTCTTTCTCATCGGTGGTGTATATATTATATCTTTTAAAAGTAATACCCTTCCAGATATAAATTTCAATTCAATCTCACTACTCCCCAAAGTTTGAATAGTGTAAAAATCACCAAATATAATACTCTTAGACTCTTCATAGGGAGTATATTTTTTGAACCACTTTTTGTCATAGCAGATATGCCTATTGATACCAGAATCTGCCAACCACCCTTCAGGATTTTTCACTAAAAATATGTATGTTACCACAAGGACAAAAGGTTCTTCGGTAACGTTGACTTGAATTGGAGAATCACATTTTCAAAATTTGCAAATTCGAGCAACATGCCCACTCTTGCCACAGATGTAACATACATCAAGTTTTTCATAAGAAGGGTGATAATGGTTCTTACTCTTGTGATTGAAATTTTTCTTTTTATTGTGAGGTTTATCATATTTGTTTCCAAAATTTTTATTTAGGTTCAGATATGTATTTCAAAAATTATTGGCCAAATTATTTGAGGATATGAGATTTATCTTAGTGGAGTCCGCATTTGTATCTTGAACCATTGCATTTTGGTCTCTTGTCTCCTCCTCTACACGGAGACGTGTGATTAAATGCTCCAAAGCGATGTCCTTCTGTTTGTGACACAAGGAGTTTTTTAAATTCTTCCCAAATTGGTGGCAACTTGTCAATGATTGCAAGAACTATCAGGTTGTCGCCAAATTTTACTCCTTCAGACCGCACCTCATAAACAATCATTTGAAAATCTCGCACTTGGTCCACCATAGATTTTTTGTCCGTCATTTGGTAGTAAAAGAAGTAACTAACTACATTCTTCTTTGTACCGGCTTGTTCGGTGTCGAATTTGAGTTGTAAAGGCTTCCATGTTTTCTTGACAGTAGGGTAAGTAGGTTTATAGTAATTATAAAATTAATCAGAAAGGCTATTCAAAAGATAGTGGCGGCAATTATAGTCATCTATTTCATATTGTACACATTTCTCCAAGTGTTCGATTTGTTCAACCTCTGACATGCCTTCAATGTTCTCCTTGTTGAGATTCTTTTCAATAAGAACATAAGTCACCTTGGAAAGTTAAGGTAGAACAATACTTTTTCTTTCCATCTCCTAAAGTGTGCAACATGAAATTGAAGGATTTGTTGAGATCTCTAACTCAGTTGATGGGCTTTTCTTGTACAATTTCCAAATTGAATCTCCTTAAAATTGTTAATGAACAATGTTATAAAAATAATAATTTATTACAAAATGTAGAGAAATTACATAAAAAACACGAGTTGAGGTATGGTTTTATTGCTCTCTTTAAGAAGATAAGAGTCATTTATTATAGCCAAAACTCAAGAACCGGTACAATAGAGTTCACTTGACTCGTCTCTTTCAGGATACAACAATCCAATAATTTATTGTTTGGTTCAAAACAATTATCTACAAATATTTGAATCCAAAACTCTACTAAAAGAATACATCTCTTTCACTAATATTCTCTCTCTAGAATGCTTATACGATTAGATATATTGAAAGATAAAAATAAGACTCCTATTTATAGGTAAAGAATATTCTTATCTTATTAAGTAGAGTGTCAATGGTGGAGAGAATTGTAACCATTACTCACCTCACTATTAGGTAAATTACACCCCACTATACACACTATTACGTGAGTTACACCCAATTACTCAATATTAAAAGTTGTCATTTGTAATTTACTCCATTACATCAAAAATAAAGATGTCTACCTTACTACTCTCACTATTTACATTTCATTAAAATTGTTCATAATTTATATATAAGTTACAATATCAATTAACCTAAAATTTATGGTCTGATGTTAGGGGTCCCAGCTTTAAATGCAATTCGTGTGTGTGAGATGAATGAGATGGCAAAACCAAACTAAATGAAATTTGTTCAGTAAGTGTGTGCTAACCTATATGTTTTGTTAAATCCATGTCTTGTTATGATGTGATAAGTTTTAGGTTGATATAATCTATCATTGTCATTTGGACGGACCATGATAAATAAGTGTTTTGTATATTCTATCAAGTTTATGTGACAATGGAGTGGCCATTACAAGGAGACTATGCCCAATTTTGTAGGAATTATAGAGAAGCTAAAAATTTTTAAAATTTTCACATTTTGCTTTTATAAATTTTACACACGTGGATGATAGCTCAAATAGTTGATATCACAAGCATTGCTTGTTTTGTAATATTTAATTAACTTCAGTATCAATATTTTATCTTCTTTCCAAGAATAAGAAACACTTGTATAGCAAGTGATTGCAAATCTTCTCCCCCATGGATTCTCTCTCTCTCTTCACTTAGTTTTGTGTTATAAATATGTTTGAATATTTAAGTTTGAAATTAAGTGTTGAATTATTTGGTTTATTAGGTTTTTAGGGTTATCTTTTATTTTATTTGGTTTATTTGGTTTTAAGGTTCAAAGTTGTTCTCTCTCTCTCTCTAACCCAACGGGTTTTTTCTTATTTATTTTTGTTTTAGGGTTTTAGTTGTTTCACATAGCAGCTAAACCCTTGTAGTTGTTGGATATTTTATGGATGCTAAAGCTTAAAAGTTAAATCTTAAATCATAAAATCTAAACTCTAAACACCTAAACACTAAATCTTAAAGTCTAAACCCTAAATAAAGTTAGATTGAGAATAAAATGGGTTGATAGCTAGGGTTTAAGGATTAAATTGTTTTCCACGTTGGATTCTTATCCCTAAAGAAACTACTATTGAATTGTTCTGTGATATTGAGTCAAGCTATGAGAAATGAAATTGCTTTTCTGTATAAACACTTTAGCATAAATTGTTTATCTTTGGACGAAATTCTACTGAAATATTTTGCATAATTTTTTTTATTCAATTTTGTAGAATGAAATTTAAATAGGTTTTGAACATTTTTAACCAAGCCAATGATGTGCATGGACTAAGAACTAATAACCTCTTGTGGGTATATGTGAGAACTTTTATCTTTTATCTTATCCAAAGCATACATATTCAATGAGTTTTTGTTGGTTTCCCTTTTGCAAATTTAACAAATCAAGGAGGTAAATTAAGAGAAACAATTATTGGACTTACACAAACTCGATGTCTACTCCTGATGATGATGAAAATACCCTCTTTTTTTTTTGGTCCTTAACCCCCCGGTATCCGGATCTTCACTTCGACTAATCCGAGTCGACCTGACTGTCAGGTATCCTATAGAGAGGGAAGTCTCCCAAAGTAGTTTTTTCCGTTTCCTCTTTTATGTGTGCTCCTGTTTTCATAGCTATGCTTTTGAAGAAGAGTATGGCGGTTACTTTATTGGGAGTTTGAGTATTTCTTCTTGGCAAATGTACTGGGCCTTTTCTTTCTCTCCCACAACCATTACGTGAGGTTGTGGGAGAAAGGATATTTCGTTAGGAGCTCAACGGGTAATGTATACATGTGGGCACAAGATAGCTTTAGCTTCAAACTTTATTTGTATTTGAATTATTTGGTAGGTGCAGGCCCTAAAGAGTTTAAACCATCTTAACAGTCTCAGCCTAGACTATTAGGTCTCGAACTTTGACTAAGTTCAAACATCTTTGTCAAGCTCAAGTTTTATCTATCTCTACTTGGGAGGTGAAACCCGTGTTTGGATCTACTATGCTCTACCATGCAGCGATGAGATCAGGGCACTATAGTAGACAAAAAAGCAAACCCACAGGAAGACGTGGTGGCTTTCCAAACTTCATTCGCTTCTCAGCAGGGCTTCACTGCAACTGTGACCAAGCATGCCACCACAGCGTTACTAGGATGAATGTAAATCTTCACTTCTAATGTTCTTTTTTTGACTCCTCTCTTGCATCATTTGATCAAAATTAACAAATTTCTTTCACAAATGACCTATAATGACATCAAGCATAAAAGAGTACTCTTTTAAGGTCAAATACATAAAAAGGGGTGAAAATCCTAGTAAAATACATCATAACACATGCATAAACTTAGAACTATCAAACTCTCAACTTAAGATCTATCAGATTTGTGATTTCATTTTGGTGAGAAACCCTAAAGCCTTTTCGTCATTCTCTTCATCTCCAACTTTATCTTTTGCAATCATGGGCCCCCAAAAAGCATTGAAAGGCACAAGTTTTATGAGAATAGGGGCAACAAAAGTAAAGTTGCATCAATAATATTCATAGGAAAATTTAGGCTAATTAGAATCAATATTTGGGAAAAATATAAAGTATGGGAAGTAGAGGAGGATCCCCTTCTTCCATACCACCCTTCAGAGCCTTTCAGAAAGTTGGCGTTACAACAAAATTACATGACCCCTGTTATAAATAAATCGAATTTTATATCCATTTCATTAACAAGTACCTCTTATTTCTTTAACATAGTACCAGAAACATATTTCAATTTCACATATCAAAATTAAATTAATTATTAAAAAATATTATATATTAAAATAAATCAATAATTTATTTGATTTTGAAAATATTTGATTTCCTTTTATTTTTATATTTCTATATTTACAATAATGAGTTTTTTATATAAACTTAATATAATATTTTAATTAGAGCAATGAATCATCGGCTTATATTACTTTTTCATCTTTAACATAGTTTCTAGAGTTGTATTTCAATTATTTTTAATATGGCATTAGAGATTTCTTTGAAAAAAAATGTTATAAAAACAGTTTTAGGTTTTTAGATCCTATTTGTTGTCTTTCATTAGCTCATTTACTAGTCATTAGGTATATATCAAATGATTTTATTCTTTGAGACAATCCAAATGACAAGAATCGTATGTCAAAAAACCCTACCACAAACTCACACACCCTCCAAAATGCTATACAACAGCTATTCGAATCTCTACAACAGTTTCTCTATTGAGATAATCTTTTGTGGCTCTCTACTACTATATCCAATAGTCGTTTGCTATATACCAAACTTTTCTAACTCTCAAGACGATCTCAATTGTGGTAATTAAATCTTTTTTTATTACATAAATCTCACGAAAATTATAAAAATACACACGTTCACGAAATTTTAAATACCAAATCTCGAGATAGACGATTGAATAAGAGTTATTTACTACTCGGTGTTCCTATAAAAATGATAATCAAATCTTATTAGAACTTATTAGAACACTTATTGATGTTCTTATTAAAATATTTTTACCCTTATTCTTATCAAAATTTCTCTATCACTGCACTTGAAAATCTTGATAGCTTTGGTGAAATCAATAGCACTTTCATGGTCTATTATTATTTTCAAATTCAAATGATTTTTATTATATTACATTAAATTTGAGAGGGGATACTAAAAAATATCATATATTAAAATTAAATCAATTATTAAAAAATATTATTTATTAAAATAAATTAATAATTGATTTGATTTTGAGAATATTTGATTTCTTTTTATTTTTTTATTTTCATTTTTATAATAATGGATTTTTTTATATAACTTCAATCTATTGTAATAAGTTCAAATAACTTGATTCTACCAACCATTGGACGATGATGAGACCTATACCCTGTCTCCCAGAGCAGAAGAAGACAGCCGTTAATGCTCTTTGACACCAACCGTTCGGATCCCTCTTTTGACACCCATCACTGCATTAAGTTTACCATTCTTCTTGTCCCCAAACCAACTCTTGTTCCAAACTTCTTTTGTTTACCCATGTTGAAGACCTCCATTAACACAATCATCTACCCTCCTCTTCAGATCGTGAGCAAAGGCCATTTCAAAATGCAGAGTTCCTTCGTACACCTCATCATGTGCCATCTCTAAACCCACTACATGCGCCATCAACTGCGGTGCCAAACCCTGAACCAATATGTGCACCTTCTATTCTAATTCTCTGTCAACCTCCTATCCATTGTTGACCAGAATGACCCCGGTTAAACTCCTGAGCACACTACTATACCCTCCCCCCCCCCCCCGGGGGAGAAAGATTGTTGATATCTCATTCCAACCGCTGGCCACAGGGCAATACCACAAACTACTCACAGAATACCTGAACTAACAACTCTCCTGAAGCCCGTTATCTCTTGCTAAAACCCGGACATTGAGGACCACATCCCACCATGAATCTGCACTCCTCCAAAGCCAAGCCGTAGCATTGCTAGTCTCACCTGATATTGCAAGCCGACTTCCAAGATTGGAAACCATTACTAGTCTCAACCCTACATCTTTTTTGAAGATTGGGTCCAGCTTAATGATACAAACCCCTCCCCAATCTTGTGATCCCAAATTCAAATCTTTGTACAAAAAAAAAAAAAAAAAAAAAAAAAAAGATTGGAAACCATTGCTGGTCCCTCCTTTTTTTTTTGATCACCTGTTTTAACAAAGCTACCTCAGCCCTACATCAGTTTTTGATCACCTACAATTGAGTCATGACACGAGAGAAAATGCAATTTGAAACCTTTACACTGTAATGCAACACAGCGTAGGTGGACTTCCATGTTCCTTTATGGTACCCATCTAAAAACTGAGAAAAAATACAGAGTAAAGCCATATTACCCCCTCTGTAAATCACCAACAAAGGCTGTGGTACAAATGAACCCCACCTTCACACAGGGGGTGATGTATATAACTTAAACCTTTGCAAGAAATGTTTTGTCTGAAAGTTACAATGAGAAAACTGATACTCAAAACACTTTGGCAGGTAGCTCCATGCCCTGTCTTTTCCATCTTTTCCCTTATTATTCACAATTATCTGAAACATTGTGCAAAAATTTCTCTGTTGTGGTATAGCTCCAGCCAATGATCTAATGTTTCTGAAAACTGCTGCTTGAGTAGAGCCTTCCATAAGATAAATAAAGTTAACCAATTTAACTAGATTTTTGTTTGGTTGGTTGAGATATTCATGCCTTGGAGCGCTTCAAGTATACCAAGGCACTAATTCCTGCAATAACAATGGCACCTGCAAAAATTCCAGAACTGTGAGACGTCCAGCCAGTTGTCTGTGCAGTGGTTGTACCCAACGGTGATCTTGCAGTTTGCAAATTTGAATCAGAATAGTCAAGATGCAACCTCAGAACCTGAAAATAAATCAATACAACTCAAAAATGAGAAATGATGTATGAGGCTTAAATGTTAATAGAGATGCTACACAGTAAAATCTTAAATCGCAACTATTCCCAAGAAATCTTAAATCGCAACTATTCCCAAGAACTTCATTAACTAATGCTGTCAAGTCACTCAAAATCCAGGCACCCACTCATCTCTACCCCATTTCCAGGAAACAGCAGGCCATTTATCCATAGTTTCAAAACTTTCAGCCATCGCCACACTTAATCAAACACCAGTGAAAAGTGAACTTTACCATTTCAGGTGTCAAAAATATTTCGTTTTATTTAATTGATTACCACAATATTTGCTAGATTATCTCACCAACACGAAATGGAAAGATGACATAATTCATACCAGAGGCAACAAAGTTCATGCAGGTGACTTCATGAATGTAAATGCTGCAAGCAACTTTGCTTTATGGTAATTGGTTATTTTCTCTTGGGGGCAGGGAGTTGGTTTGCTCCCCCAACTCAAACCATCAACAGAGAAGAACAAGGTATGTCAAACTAGGAACATTGTAGGCCACAAAAAATTTATGATCCAGCGGTCGTGGTTCTGACAGCATCATGTGGCAGCGTAGATTTCCTTGCATGGCATTAAATAATTAATTCAATAAGCAAACATCAACATTAAGGGCCATGGCATTCTGTATAATTCTCCTTCTTAAAGAATTTTATATACATATAAATTAAAATAAATATATTCCCCATAAATTCTCTTAAACTCTCCAACCTAACCTCAGGAATTGTCATAAGAGTTTAATATGTTTTATAAGAAGCTTTTCTTAGATATAAGTCAGATAATTGAAAAAGAATTATCATGACTACCTTTCTCTTCTCTAGTCCAATGGTGATTGAACCATACAACCACAAGCTACCCTCCTACCAATACCACTCCCAATCCCCTTCAGACTAGGGAAACAGCCTCAAGAGACCTTAGCAACAAAACTAGTGACCCTGGCTTATGTAAACTTCTCAGAAAGATAAAATGTTTCTGCACTTTCATCATCCCCAGGAAACAAGCCATATGAAAATAACTGAAAGATAAATCAAGTGTCATATAAAAATTGAAATCCCAGGCATAGGAAATGCAAACCATATTTATAACACTAATGTGGTGTCAATTATAAAATGCGGGTCCTCCTTGGGATGGTCGAGTAAGCTATGTTCCCCATTCTTGGCATGTTTGCTACATATTAAGAATCCTTAATATCAAACTAGCAATGCTATTCTTGTAAAAACTAGAAATTTTAATACATTGTATATCTCTTTACAGAAAAATCTGACTTTGGGTGTTGGACCCAATCTTAATTCAGGTAGGGGCATTTGATCAAAATAATAGGCTTGACTTGCGACATCAGCAAGAAAATACAATCCCTCGTAACAGTTTCAAAACCGCAATGAAAAATAACAGTTTCAATTTGAACAAAAGCATACAATTTTATATTTTAAAGTAATTTTTATTTAGAAAAGGCCAGTCCCTTTTAACAAAACTTCAATCCAGTATTAAATTTTTTCCCACTCCAAAAACTAGATTTCATCTATTTTATGAATGGTGAAACATCAAGCAAATTTTATTTCTCAATAGAGGACCAAAATAATAATGATGATAATAATAATAATAATTTTGCTGCCCATGTAATGTATGTTCTCACGTCCCTGGTCCCTGGTCCCTGGTCCCAGGCAGGCATAAGGAATAACACAATTGGGTAGCAGCCAACAAATAGTTGGAAACAGCAAGCTGAGAAAGGATAAATAAAACATTAGATAATTATAAAGTTGATAAATCGATTCCACTGTCTAACCCTTGCAGAATACAAATTTACGCAGAACTAGATTCTAAAAGCCACACGCGATATAATTGAATGAAAAGAGAGAACACAAAATACTGAAGTACCTAATCACATAAAGGCTCAAGGCTTACCTTTAGTCCAGTGGACCTGGCATAGCTAACAGCACCAAGAAGATCACCATCGGTTGAAAGTAAAACTTTATCACCTTCATCATCTTCATACTACATGAAAGGGGAATAAAACCCAAAATTTGTTCTGCAGGAAGGCAATAAATACAAAGAACTACCAAGCTCACAAACTCACCAAAATCTGTGGATGACAATGATCATTACCAGCACCAATCCTTTGCATGACAACAGATACCAACTCATCCAGACTTTCAGTACCTAAAGGAACAAGAGAGAGATTTTCCAAAGTGCGTCCGACTTAAAAGCCAACAAATTCATATATGGGTAGCCAAATAAACTCTAACCATAGTTATTTGCTTTTCCTATCAAAACCCTCCACATCAATAAAAAATTAAACACAGATTGTAAAAGAAGAAAACCAAACACTTGCATTAAAAGGCCACTGCTCCCTCTGCCCACCATCCCCTTCTTGTTTCCCTGCCTACAGATAGGACAACATAGCTCTGGGGTTTCATCTTCACTTGTTTCAGCACAGAAATAGGTTTGTTTATTGATAGAAATATCTAAGACAATTTTATTATCCTTGGATCACTCGTAGTGCATATATCCTTGAGGTAACAGAAGGTACATTTTTTTGTTACAATTCCAGCTTTGACACCCAAATAAAGAAAGGTCCAATTGAAGTTTATTGTCATGCGCAGCTGATTTTTTTCTTTTTTTTTTTCCCTCTCTTTTGGGCATCAGCGTATGCCCTATGTGCGCATGCCATCGCTACAATCGATACCACAATAACTGTACCTAGCAGAGATCCTTTTATTTTCCCAACAACCCCTTAAATTGAATGAAAGAATTATCATCCCTTTGGTGGAAAGGAACACCAGCTTAAGGCAAACTGAATAATTTTAACAAGGATCTATTGCTCTTTTGCTTCATTCTAAACACTTCCAGAATGTATCTGAAACCATGCTAGCATCTAACCCATTTGAGCCGATAAAAAAATTAAGAAATACTTGATGGATACACAAAAAGAGACTCACATACCACAATTGAACCGATGTACACGACCTTTGCAATCCTCAATTTTGAAGGGAAATGAGTTTCCAAGACCTAAAGTTGGATACATTGATTTTGTGTTCTCTGTCCCATCAGATGTCATTAATGCAGACATTTCACTAAAGAGGGGGGAGAAAAAGGATCAATTACAGGATGTGGACGTTTTACTCCAGCAATCAAGATGAAATACACACACACACGAGGAAACACTAGAGGTACCTGTGTGAATCGGAATCATCAGGTGGCTCTAAACTAAGTGCTGAATCCCAAAACTTTTGCATCATTGTGTTTGCAACATCATTAACAGCCCCGGAGCTATTCTCAACCTTTGGAATGGCATAAACAGCTTGTTAACACCCACAAATTCTTAAAAGTGAACATATTCAAGTCTAATGATCGCTCATAACTCATAAATCAAAAAAAAAATTACAACATAAATATGCAAGTCACAAAATATTAAGCTCACAATGGACAAAATGGAGATTACACTTCCCTATTCTTTTGGATTCTAACCATATCACTTGGGGCCCTATATGTTTTCGATTTTAGAACATGTAGCTTTCTAATAGAGATCTTAGGAAAGTGGTTGAAAACTCTTAAGAGAGATACCAATGCAGGTGGGCTGAGGGGGTTTTATGTTCATGAAAAAATTGATGAGTCTAGAACAAACTCTCAAAGTTTGGAACAATGAGGTTTTTATTAGAGAGAAAGAATGTTATTATTCGGGAAATTGATGATATAGACAAGTTTGAATTAGAAAGAGGGTTTATGGAGGATCTTCCTACTCGTACGGAGAATCTTAGGAACAATGTCAAGAAGCTTATTCTAAAGGAGATCAATTGGCATCAGAAGATTTGGATGCTGTGAGTTAGAGAGGACGATTGTAACACTAGGTTTTTTATTGGATTGCTAATGGTTGGAGGCAAAGGAGTTTTATAAAGGAATTATAAGTTGATGAAGGAAATGCAATTACGAATCCTGCTTTCATTGAGAAGACTATCACTAGATTCTATAGGGATTTGTACATAGTGGATAGGGCTTGTCCTATTTTTGAAGGTCTTTATTGGTATCATATTAATTTAAGAGTTATAGGGACTCCTGATTGGAGAGACCTTTTGAGAGGGATGGGATTCATCAAGCAGTTTTTTGGTTTTGATAGGGATAAACTCCCCGGCACCAACATTTTTACCATGACTTTTTCCAAGAATTTAAGGATTTATTATTTGTGAAAACATGTTTAAAATCTTTGATGAGTTTCACAGTAATGATAGAGACCTTTCCTTTTCGTGTGTTATTTTGGGAGGATTCTTGGATTCAGAATTCGTTGTTATTCATTTCTTTCCCTCACCTTTATAGGTGACCTGGACTTCACTTTGCTCCAATCAAACATTTCTATATTTGAGAGGAGATCCTTATTGTTTAGTTTTTTATATTTTATGAAAACTTAATGATAGAGAAGTTATTGAATTTTCTTCTTTGATTTCTCTCCTTTATGGGAATGAGCTTTCTTCTTGTGTTCTTGACACGAGTGCTTGGAGTTTTGATTTTTTGTGGTGGGTTATTACATATAGATCTCTCTTTTATTACCTAATTAGTATTTCCCAAAATCCTTCTTTCCATTTAAACATTTTCCTTTGGAAGACAAAGGTTCCTACTAAGGTTAAGGCATTTATTTATTTAATGGTGTTTGATAAAATTAATACCAACGATCTTTCCAAAAAAAGGGAGACATTACAAATCTATCTCCCCAAATGCATGTGTCATGTATTAAAGAAATTCCAAAAGTCGAGATAAAGTATTTTTTCAATGTTGTATTGCGAGGGAGATGTGAAACCACCTCTTTGATGTGTCACAATATTTTTGCCCTAGGAATGTTCCTACTTTGTTCCTTGAGAAATTTAGAGGATTTGAAAAGAAAAAGGAAGCTCGGTTGTTGCTCTTTTTTGCCATCCCATGGTATATTTGGATAGTGAAATGTCATAATTTGGCTCTATTAGACTATTGAAGTCTCACTTCTATAGGACAATTTTTTTAATACTTCTCTATGGGTTCATGTCTCCAGCATTTATAAAGATTGTAGTTTAGAGATTTTGAAAAGGGATCAGAGAGCAATTATGTACTAATCTTTTTGCACTGCTTTGTTGTTTTTTTTTATTTCTAAGGATTTCTCATCTTTTGGAGTTTTTGTACATTCTTTCATGTATCTAATATATTTTTTCTTGTTTTACAAAGAAAAAAAAAGAATAGGGTAAGAAAATATGTAAACAGGGTGTATAGAAACATAGTGGTTATCTACTTATGGCAAATAGGTACCTTTGGTTAGCTAAAGTTTAAAGCTAAAAATTATTGGAACAATGAAAATTTTAGAGCTGCTTTTAAAGAAAATCCTTTGTTTCTATTCTCCCAAATTTTTGGTGGCTTGATTTCTAGCCTTTTTGTGTTTTTCTTCGCATACCAGCCAGGGCACCGCGGGGGGAGGCTCATTCTAGGATTGTGATATCTAATGAAGAAGAGTGATAGAGAAACCTTTATAATAGCAAAGACGGCCTCAAGGGGGTATAGCATTACATTTTTCAAACCAAAAGATGTCAACATGATTTTAGGTCTAGGTAAAACTATGAGTGAAGCAGATTTTTACTTAAATAAAGATCTTGTAAGCCAACAAGCTCTGGACGGTTCCTTCAAGAACTATTTTTTCAAGATTTTCATTTTCAACTTGTATGAACATGTTGGGTCAAAAGGGAAGTTGATTGATTATAACCATCATTAAAACAAAAAGGAAAAACAGCCATTCTGGGGACTAGATGTTATCACCATAAGAAACATTTGATTCACGAAGTTTACCATGGATATAGCAGCATGTGTTATTTGTAGAACATCCAAACATGCAGCAACACTTCCATCTGAAAAACAGTGTTTGGTTATTCTTTAAATTACCCAAAAAAAAAAATAAGGGGAGAAATGAAAAGAAGGAATTCCATTGAGTTGAGAAAAACATACCTTTGTCCACAACTGGAAGGTGTAAGAATTTCCCATCATGCATCATATGCAAGGCATCAAGAATTGTTGTCTCTAACATTGCGCACTCGGGATTAACTGTCATTACCTACGAAAAGGAAACAGAGATTATACAATATTACAAGTGTATGAGACATCAGCAATATTCTCATCTTGATCAGTTTTGCAGCATGGAATATAGATTACACAAACAATCAACTGTTAACAAGTAAAAATAACTATGAGAAGCTCAGTCATGGAGCAAAGGACCAAAGCCTCACTCTCCAAGCAGCTGAACAAAGGGTGCAAGCAGAGGGACCAAAGAAAAGCAAGGAAGCATATAGACTTAAAAACATACAATAGCTTATCCAAACACTCAATCACAGGAAGTGGCCATAAGATAAATCTGCCAAGAAATGAAAGCAGAATTACTCCCAAGAAATGAAAAGGTTTAAATAAAACACAATTTGAAGGAATAATAGCAGCTTATGCAGAAGCATTAGGAATTCAAATTGAGCAAATTAAAATGTAAAACGTGATTCCAGCTGGCCGATATATCAATCAGAAACAAAGCCAAGTCCAGGAAACATTTACCAGAATATAAACACATTTAGTGAAGGGCTGATATAAATCAAGAACCAGGCAAGATAAGCAGCAAGGACAGTGTGATTAGCCCCAAAAAAAAGGACCGGCAGCGGCAGCAGCTAGGGCAGTAACCACTCATGTTTTATTTGGGGGTCAATATAGAGTCAAAAAATTTACGACGAAAGGCATAAATATTTTGAAAACTATGCAACAGGAGCTGCATGGAAGAACCTTTTCCACCAATGTAAGCTCAGGAGAGAGATTTTGTGCCACTACTCGCATAAGGATATCCTTGGAGCTGCGGTGCAGGAGTAGCAGAAATCCAAAGTCAGCCTCTAAGAGACAATCTAATGAAGCAAGTACCCAAAAAAATAATAATAATAATAATAATATTTCTGTTCATCCAATATCAATGCAATCTAAAGGAAGAACTTACGTCAGTATTCCCTGAATCTTGTTCCCCATTACAACAATAACAGAATTAACCCTGTATTCCCGCATCTTTTTTGCAGCAACATAGACTGGATCTGATGGAGATATCAGCGCAACCCTGAAGATGTAACCATTTAGGGATTAAAATCCATGTTTTCCCCAAACACCCCCCTCCAAAACACACACACACAAAAAGTAAAGCTTGAAGCCTACTTTGAATTTTCACCAATGATAGTGGACAAAGAAGGCTTGAACATCCGGTCTCTAAGTGTTTCAATGAAAGCTGATGGAGCTGCACATGAATTGAACAACAAAATATTTTAGAAACTCCAAGAAGACTGCAGACTCCAGTAACAAAAAGACAACATGGCAGGAATTGTGAACACCAAGGAAAAAGATAAGGCAGTATCACCAAATTCTCCAAATTATGCTGTATAATATCTTTATTGGTTCTCTTCTATGAGATAAGTTTGTTTTTTATGCATCTCTATGGGTTCGTGTCTTGGAAATTTACAAAGATTACAACTTGGAGGAGTTGAAGAGGGATTGACAACAGTTATTAAGTGGTTCTTTTTTTTTCCCCCTCAGTTCTAAAGATTTCTCATCCTTAGAAGTTTTTGCACATTCTTTATTACATTTACGACATTTTTCTAATCATATAATATATTATAACTGTATTAGTCCATACCTTCAATGTACTGGCAACAGGGAAAAGAGCCCGCAGACAACTCCAATGATTTCCATCACTAGGGGCTTTGAAATTTGAAAACAAAACAAGGTTACAACATATTTCCTACATAAGCTATGGTCAGAGGTTGACTTTTCATGTTCCAACTTGAAATTTTGTTTCCAGAATCACTACAGTGTATCCAAAAGATTAATGGAGAACAAGACACACTTCAATCAAACAAGGCCTTAAAAAGTCACACGTGAGGAATTGAATAACTCAAGAGTAGATGAAAATATAAAGAATCAATTAAGCCAGGGAACTGAGACTTTTCAGATAAAATAAGATGTAAAAGCAAAGAATGGAAGATAAAAGATAAACATAGAGAAAGATAAGGCATCCTCCACAACAATGGATGGAGACCCAAGCTTTATCATCACATTCAGTAGATGATTCTAAATTTCTACATTGCTCCATGTGACATCCTAGCTCCTTTTGGGGGAAAAAAGGAGAGAAAAAATATAATTGTATCAAAAGAATGGATACATAAGGTTCAAAGGATGAGAAATCCTCGGAAGCAAGAGAAGCAAAAATCAAAAATAAAAACTAGTGAAAGACTACTTTCCGATATCTCTTCAACTCGTCAACACTATAGTTTCAAAGGATTTCCAAAGCGCAGGCCCAAGGAGAAGCCTACAAACAATCTTGTCCCACTGGAGAAAAGAATCAATGGTTTAATTTCTAAATATTCTAGCATTCCCACTCTTTACACAAGAACACCAACGAAGAGTTAAAAGACCACATCTCCAAAGCAATAAAGCATCTTTCCGCCCTCCAAAACCTCTAAACTTTGTCAAAAGCAAGTTACTAAAACTTGTAGAACAAATCCACCAATTATCCAAAATATTAAAAAGGAAAACAAATGATGTCTGCAACTGGAGCCAAGAATGGCTAGAAAGCTTCATCAGGTGCTTCAATCTCTCACAACAAAAATCCCATTCAGCATCAAAATAGCCACAAAGGTTTACATAATAAATACATTGACCATGTTTATGGCATGCAACCATAACCAGCACGATCTGTATCTTCTTGGCAAGCATTGCAGTAATATAGTCTTGCTTCTGTTTTCACAAAGCAAAAATGCCAACAAATGAAGCTTAGCATGTCCCTAAATTTCTTTAAAATGCCTCCAAAACCCTCCTAGTTTAAAAGATTTTCAAACTCAGTAGAAACCTTTGAGCTTCCAAAGCAGTTGGTTTGAATTTTCAAAATCCCCCTAATCACAATGGCTTCATCAATGACCATGATCAGACAGGCTGAGACTAGATCACTGAAATAAAAATGCAATTTGGATTGGATCTCCTCTGGCCTTCAGCCCAACAATAGTTCCTAAAACATTGTCCTTAAGACCTATCCCTTTCATTTAAATGTCTTTGGTAATAAGGAAAATTGATACACCACAATTCCCTCATGAAAGCACCAAATAACAACCAGAACAGTTTCTTCTCAAGCGGAGAAGAAAAAAGATGGATTGATCATTCTTAAGGTGCTTGAAGCGAATAAATCTTCCCTATTTTTAATCCAGAACTTATTCCAATTCTGAAGCATCATTACATTTTCGAAGATTGTGAACAAACAATGGTTTTCCTTCACATAAGCAGTAGGATCTGAAACCACAGTCGTCACCATTTCTAGCAGAAGTTTTGATAAATTGTAAAATACATAACGGTTATAAAACTGGAGGTATCTTGTGGGCATGAAATGTCCAAGCCATAAATAGAACCATTATTGCATGATACACAATACATACGTCATGATTATGTATCTAAATCAACAACTTCCAACGCTTTCCAACCTAGATTTTCAATTTCTAAGAAATTTTTAGCTTTAACAGACTTTTTTTAAAAGTTTACACAGCACTTTTTAAACTTTACAATAGCATTCAGACCATTTTTCAAGTTTAAGAAACAGACTCTTAGGCAATATTCTTGAAAAAAATTAAATTTTTGAAAATTCTTTAAAATTAGATTTTTAGAAACTTGGAGAAAAAATTATGTATTCTTTAGAATCAGTGTGAAGATACTATAAATTGGGAATCATTACGATACTACTCACAGAATAAATAAAGCAAGAAACCATATGAGAACGTCATCTACCTATGTCACTATTAATACTTTATGAAGAATTGACAAGTTGATGTATGTGGCATTTTTGGAGGCAGAGTAATTTTATAGATCTCATCAAGAGATTCAATCAAAGGTTAATAGGAAGAGATGAAGCATGAATGCGGACATAGCATACAAAACACATGGACAATTGACATAGAAAAGTTAAAACAATAGTTACGCTTATAAGTTACAAAATGTAGCATAGTGTGGGGTGATGTCTAAGAAGCATGTCCGACATGGACAAGATATAGATGTATTTGGTTTTTTTTTTTTTTTTTTTGAAGTGCTGGTGCAACATAAGGTGGGAAGATGCAAAAGAACATAAAGGACAAGAAAGTGCAGGAAGAGAATGCATATAAGAAGCACCTTGACGCTCATCACTTAGGCCTAACAGAGATGAATGGTATGCCATTGACCAAAGATGGATTTTGCCCAGGTTACAGCATGGAACACTTCTCCCAAAAGATTGCATAATAATTTTCTTATTTTATGGCCAAAAGAACCTTTTGAGTCTAAAATAAGAATTCAACCCACACAATTCTGAAAACTATGTTCCTCTCAAACACTCTTCAGGCCACTAAATGGCCAACAATGACATAACTTCAGTGCAACTGCTGACTAAAGTAACTAGCTTACAAAAATGTGTTGACAGAACAAAACATGCCCAAGAAACACTCTTAGAGATCTCTAGCTTGTATTATTAATGGGAATCCTACTCCAAACAAACACGCTAAGATTCAAACCTAGGTGGTACCTACTCGCTACAGAGTATCTTTTCCATTGATGGTATGCCACTTGGAGCATTTGGCCATTGTTGATGCTTAGGATTCACCCTTTTTCCAATGATGCCTGCCTGCCAAGATAGCTCTTCCAATTATAGGTAAGTTGAATCAACCCAAGAAAAAATTTGAATGAAAATCTTCACATATGTTTACAACATTAAATTGCGGATATCCAAGTTTGTGTCATAGATCACAAAGTGGAACAGCCATGCTATCAGTAGCAGCTGGTTCTTTCAGGGGCCAATTATTCAAGATGTTCAATTCTTTTGCAGCCTTTTGGTTTTTTTTATTTGTATTTCTCTTCTTCTATGTGATCGAAAGGTACCTCTAAAACTTAAGAGAAGTTTTACAGGATGACAATTAAACCCGCTTTATTGTATGGATCTAAATGTTGAGCAATGAACCAAAAACACAAGTACAAGATGAGAGATGAGGAGATAAGAATGTTAAGATAGATGTATGGACACATAACAATGAACAAGATAAGAAATGAGTGTAGTAAGGAGAAAGTTGGAATTGCGCTTATCGAGAAAAATTGAGGAAAACATCACTAAGATAGTACGGACACATATATAGGTGACCGATAAAGGCTCCAGTTAGGCGGTACGAGACTATGACAAGTACTCATATTAATTGAGGGAGAGAGAAATCGAAAAAGATTTGAATAATGAAGATAATATATCATATGAATTATCTAAATATAAATAAAAATATAATACAAGATAAACCACAATGGCATAAAAATAACCATATTGCCGACCCCGTTTAGTGGAAAAAAACGTAATTGTTATTGTCGTATAAAGGAAACAATCTTATAAGTTAGTATGCGATATGAAATACAAGATAATGCATAAGAAACATCTATATAACCGGCGCCACCAAGTGGGATAAAGGTTTTGTTGTTGTTGTTGACGTTATTGTTCCCTTCTAAATTTTGTTTGAGATTTCTTCTCTTCTTTAATTATAATTTATTTCTACTCTTATAATAATTATTATTAAAATAATAATTATTATTGTTGTTTGTTGTTTGTTGTTTTTTGTTTGTTGTTGTTGTTATTCAAAAAGAGTGTACAACCAATTTTAAATACTAAAAATGAATCCTTAAGTGTCGGCAGAACAGATCAAAGTGAAAAAGTAATCAGAGATAATATTAGTCAATTCTGACAAAATTTGACTCATTGTTTTCCTTAACTATCCGGTATCAGCCTATGTAAAACTGTAAACTCACTTTTGTTTATTTGATGTTGATAATGTGTCTTTAAACCAGCTTCCAGCCTGGTTTTGGCATATAATATGGGAAACAAGCAAACTGAAAAAGCATAGGTGAAAGATGGTACGCACAAGGCACATACAGTGCAAACTTCATTGCTGTTCCAGGCAGTGAAAGTTGTTTCTAAGATCACATATAATATGGGAAATAACCTTGACTGTCCAGGAAGCTTAACATGAATATTTGGGAACTAACCAGAAAAATTACTTCCCCATTGGCGTTCCACCCCTTCAACAGCAGCTGCAATTGCACTACCCTGTTCCGCAGCCTTCTCCATTCTAGATATAGCATCATAGAGGCACTTTGTGATATCCAGCAAAGCAATGACTTCCCCATTTTCCACAACAGGTAGATGCCTAAATTTTCCTGTCAAACCAAACATGGATCACATTAAAAACACTACAGATTTTAGGAACAAACAAAAAATAGAATCATGACCAATTTAGAACCTGTTGGAGAAACAATTGAATACCAGAATATAACAGTTACCATGTTACAACTAAAGTTAGTAAACAACCAATTATTAATGTATTACAACATGGTTGTAGCAGCTTATCTGAAAACATGGAGAAATAGTGCTCCCTATAGGATCCAGACATGCCAGAAGTTCTAATTATCAATTCTAAACTGCTGGAATCTATGTGTGTGTCTGTGCATGTGAGAGAGAGAGAATGTGCATGTTGTGTGTGTATTCTATATGCGGCAGGTAAAAAAATATATATGGTTGGTGGAATTCAACTGCTCTAGGAACCAACTTGAAAAATAAAATAAAAAAGATCAAAAAATCGCTGTGATACTTGTGAGGACCACCAACAGACTTCAGGATATCCAGTTCGAGATTAACTCATCTACCAAGTTATTCGTATAGCAACAGCTTGCAGAGATACCTTGAAGGCTCAAAGATATATCTTTTTATTTTAGCAAATATCTACACATTATGCAGAGTTACTAAGACTTATCAGTGCCTAAAAGCAATATCTCCCCTGCCACTCGTTATAAGAAGAAAGTGTAAGGAGCTCAAATTCCTATCTAGCATTAAGAGTTCCAATTCTACAGTATCTTATTCCAGAATATGACAAATTATTCTGGCAGGACCTCACAATTTGCTGGAGAATCACCGAGGATATCTTCCTACCACTAATGTCAAGGAATTACATCGATGGAATAAGATAAACAATAAAGTTGCCACAGAACTTTTTCCTAACAGAAATATCTAGCAATCCCCCCAATCCAATATCCAATAGCATAACTGGAGAATAGTAATAGCATCTTATCTCAATCACAAACCAAGATTATAAACTTAACCGCACCGCACCATGTCTCTCCAATCCAGCTCTTCATACTTCAAGAAATCCATATCTAGTTCTAGAAGTTGCACATTTTTCTGCACAGCCATTTCTGTCAATTTGTGGTTCCCTTTCTAGTATGAAAACTTATAACACTACAAACAAGCTAAATATTGTTCTCAATTTCTTCAACAATTCACTTAGCAAGGTTTAACATTAAGGTAACCTCAAAAGTCAACTAAAAATGTTGGCCTCACCATACATGCCATTCAAACTTTACAGCTTAGCTTACTTAGATTTATTAACCTAGTGCAGTAAAAACCACATTAACATCTAACATAGGCAACAAACCATTCAAATTAGCTCATTAATTTTCTCAATAGATCAACATGAGCTAATCCACTGAGAAAAAAAAATTCAATTTAGTGTGCATGCTCCTTGAAATATATTTTATGTATAACAGTAGTTATAGTGTGTCCTTCCCTCAGAGCATATTGCTCACCCTTGCCCATTTATCCTAACCTAATCAGCATATAATGTAATGGCCAGAACATCTGTGAAAGTATTGTCCACTTCAAGCATAGGCCACATAATTTTCTCTCCCTCCCAATATTGCAACCCACATTGAACTGTTTCCGTTCTCAAGAGGTCACCCATCCGAAAATTACCTCCACCCAAGCATGTGTAATTGTGGAGTTCTCACAAGATTCAAACCAATATTGTCAAAGGCTTGTTGATGTTATAAAGTTCAACTCAACCATATTTGTGGGATAATACATACAATATTCCTAGGCGACCATAACCAATGAATAATGAACATTGACTTCACATAATATCCAATCCTACTTAATACTAGGAGAACAGTATATAAGCACATTAATTTAGTATGTTATTTTATTTTGGGAGGGGTAATGCTTTTAACACGTTCAAAAATGGGCATGCTTTTACTCTCTTTTTGGGAATCCTATTACCCCCTCTATATTATACCAAATTGAATTTTGCATGCCAAACATGGGGAAGAGGGTAAGAGGTTACCAAGGTAACCTTTAGACCCCCTTTACCTCATAGCAAATGGTGCCTATCAAATGCTACCTAGGACTTTAGTATTAAGTAAAGTATTACCCTGAACCATCTTTTGAAGGGCCTCAATAGCCAAGGAATCAGAAGTAACAAAAATCGGATTCCTGGTCATGATTTTTGAAACCACAGTCTGCTCCGGCCTCAAGCCCTCAGCTATGACTCTTGTAGCAATGTCCTGACATTAAATCAGAATTACAACCACATAACAAAAGGCAAAGTAAAAGGGCAGGCAAATTTAGTAATAGTAATAAAAATAATAAACACCTTATCAGTAACAATTCCGGAAAGCAAAGCATTGGCATCAGTCAACAAAACAGCATTAACTCTGCGAGCAGCCATACGTCGACAAGCATCAGAAACTGTTGTGCCTTCAGGAATAGTGAGGGCCTTGGACAGCCTCAGCTTCTTCACCGTTCTCTCACCACCAACGGCCCTAAAAAATAAAATCAAAAGTAGTAAATCAACGGTATCAAAGAAATGACAAAATCATAATCACAATCAAAATAGGGTTACAATTACATATTTTTGGGAGAGGAGGGTTTGCTGCTGTGATGATCATAACCATTCTCAGCCGGTGATGCTGAAGAAGAAGAAGAAGCCTTCTTGGCGGATGGACCTCTCTTTTGGCTCAAACTCGTCCTTCTCGAACCACCATGCAGAGGAGGAGCCACTTGCCCGCTCATCCCTATCAAATTTCAATTCAATTCAAAATCTCTGTTAGGGTTTCTTCTGTCTGACCGAGAGAGAGAGAGAGAGAGAGAGAGAGAGAGAGAGAGAGAGTGATATCCCTCTCTTCTCCTTATGGGCGCGGAAGGTGGTGAGTGGTGTGGCGTCTCTCTCCGCTTCTTTCTTTTTCGCAATCCCAACCCGAATTTAATCCTCCAGCGCCCCCAAGTTTTTTTGAACGATAAATGCCCTCCATCCTATTATATGGCCTGAGTTTCGATAATATTTGAGATTTGACATTTCACATTTCACATTTCAGTCCCCACTCTCCGTTGCTGCGCGTGATTGCACGCTTCGACCAGCCTAAAAGTTGAGAAATGAGGAAACATTTCAAACCAAATAAATCAAATGCATCAAGGGTTCTTATAAATGTACTGGGCTTGCCTTCCTTCTACGCGCAGGAGTGCCCATGGTTAATGAAATAAATATTACAACGATTTTTATGAATTTTGTTATGTAAATATTCCCTTGATAAATTTTTTTATATACTTTTGATTGATTTTTTTTTCTTAACAATCTTTTTTGTTAAAATATGGTTTAGATTTATTAATTATTTTATCCCGTAAACATTTTGTGTCCATATTTTTTTTGAATAGTTAGGATATTTATAGAAACCACTTGGAATGATAACTATCGACAATTGATTGTGTAAATGGAATAATTACGTTTAAAGACATATAGAAATATCGATATTTGATATAATAGTTGTGCTATATTTAAAAAAGAAGGATTACATTAGAAAAGAATTTTTGATAGTTTTATAATCATTAACATGAATTCTACTTTTTAATAAAATTTGGATTAAATATTTCTGATCATGCTTCGTTGATAAAATTTTTTAAATACTTTTGATTGATTTTTTTTTACAATGGTTTTTGTAAGTTTTCTAAAGTATAATTTGAATTTATTAATTGTTCTGTTTTATAAATATTTTGTGTTTACATTTTTTTGGGTAGTTAGGATATTTATAAAAATCTCTTGGAAGCAGAACTATCGGCTATTAATAATGTAAATGGGGTAATTAAGTTTAAAGACAAAAAGGAATATCGATATTTGATATAATAATTGTGCTATATTTAAAGAAGAATTACATTGGAAAAGTATTTTTGATAGTTTTATCATCATTAACGTGAATTATACTCTTCAATAAATTTTTTATTAAATATTTCTGATGGAGCATGACACAAAGACCCATTATCATAAGATTTGAGCCCATAATCCAATAGACTGTACACAAACGAAACGTGTCGTCAATATGGGATGTATCTCCCAATCGGATATACACAGCCCGCTCTCTCGATACCTATCAACATACTCCTCGGTTAGTTAGATGATTGGCTTCAACACCCTCTCGATGCTCGATATTGTTATTCGATCCACTAAGATATTATACATTTTCCCTAAATTGCGAAAATAACATCATTTAATTAGGAAGAAGATTTTTAACTATTATCAATAAGAAAATGAATTTTTACGATAGCCCGGACTTTCCTGTCTGGTGGAATTATAAATCTCTTGGAAATCCTTTACCACGATTCTCGTAATCTTGAGATACTCTCATAAAGAAATTAAGGTTTCTACACCCTGAGGCATACGTAATTGATTGGACATGCAGACTATATATACATCATAAAAGCCATCGACCATATACGTTCTCTTGACTCTTCATCCGGTACACAAAAGGCATTACAGAGTTTTCTCTCTTTCAGTTTATTTCTATTCTCAAAACCGCTCTTTGACTTGAGTGTTGAAATCTTTCCCACCAAAGCATCCTTCGACGGCTTTTTACAAGTTCCATCAATTAGACGATCGAATGACTACTCACCTGGTTCGAGTCAACGAAGCTACTATCTATAGAGTAAAAGCCACCTCCAACAAATTGCGCCATTCGTGGAAAACAGACTAGAAAGAAAACTATTTTGCACTTTATGGTATTGAAGATCATGCCTCTAAAGAGAAAGACTAGAACTACTTCCGAGGTCATGTTCATGGCAGAAGGACGCATTGCCACTCCAACAGACGCTATTCAGCCTGCAACCCCGAACAATCCTGTAGACATTCCTGCTCTTAGCTATCAACTCCTGATAGCACCACCTCATCAAGCAGAGGCCCGACCGTTGGTCATACAACAGAATCAACTGATTCCATCCCCTGCTCTAGTCTCTCTAGAAAGGGCCATTCAACTCCAAATGGAAATATTCGTATCCAAGATACAAGGTGTGAGCAAACAACTAGAGGAGCCTGGCCGCATCCTCATAACAGAAGCACAATTCTCCTCCCACGGGTTAGGTCACATATGCTCACAAGGGCTTAAACCCAAAACACACCGAGAGTCTTCGGTAACTTCCTAACATATAATCATGATGATATAAGAAAACATATAAAAAAACTCATAGCAAATGAAGTCAAACACACCAACATGAGAAGGGACAAAGTCACTCAATATGCTACCAGCCTTACATCATTTGATCCCAAAGTTTCCATGGAGTCGATTCCCCATGATGTGCTCCTTCCCCTAATAGAAAGATATGATGGCACCATCAATCCTCGAGACCGTGTGGCCTACTTCATGATCGTGATGATCTCGAGTGACATGTCAGATATGGCTATGTGCAATCACTTTCCCATGACTCTAAAGAGTGATACGCCGATATGGTTCAACTTACTCCCACCGTACAGTATCAAGAGTTTCTCCCAACTTCGATAGCTGTTTGAAACTCACTTTGTGATCAGTAGAGGGACCAAAAGAAAGTCCACATTAATCCTCTCCTTGAGACAAAGGGATGACAAGCCATTGAGGGACTTCCTTGATAAATTCAAAATTGAGATGATGAAGATCTCGAGTCTGGACCATTCCATCACACTATCGCATTACTCATTGGATTACAACTATCAGGAATGAAGACATTTATAATAAAGAACCCCCCATCTACCATCCAGGAATTCTATGTTCATGCAAAAAAGTACATTGTCGCATAAGATGCTAAAACATTCGACAACGACGAAACCAACCAGGTCGAAATGAAGGCGGCCGAACACCCCAATGACCTTCGCTTAAGAGGGGCTGACAAGGACCCTCGCAACAATGAAGATTCACTAACTATACTCCTTTGGATGAGGCACTAAGTCAAGTTCTACTACAAATCAGGAACAAACCCTATGTCAGGTGGCCACTTACTCCAAGGAAGATAACTCAAAGAAAGACAAAACGCAGTATTGCCACTTCCACCGGGATTATGGCAATTTGACAAACGAATGCATAAAGCTCAAAGATGAACTTTTAAGTTCATGGTTTGAAGTGG
The DNA here is from genome assembly GCA_033439265.1 of Dillenia suffruticosa. Classification (NCBI taxonomy): domain Eukaryota; kingdom Viridiplantae; phylum Streptophyta; class Magnoliopsida; order Dilleniales; family Dilleniaceae; genus Dillenia; species Dillenia suffruticosa. Next base: position 15,753,013 of record JAVTVX010000012.1, on the reverse strand, counting down.
CCGACTTCAAAGATTCATAAGCGCTAAGATAGAAGGCCCTCACCCCATGGCCAACACGTTACAATGCGAGAAAATGAGCCAAATGAACAACTGATTCCGGGTGCTACCCATAACTGACTAGATGGAGTGATTCTTCAAGTGTAGAATGGGTATCCCCCTCTGTACCTTTCCTTCCAAGTCACATCTCATGATCCGGCACCAAGACAATCAAGGGCATAGACAGTAGAATGAAGCAAAGCAAATGGTGGCCCTAATCTTTCAGATGACTAAGGTGTCCGATTCCACTTCCAAAGAAATTCTTGCCACGCGAGTGGAAAAGCAACTCAAAAGGAAAAGACCAATAATTGATTTCGATGATGGTTATCTAATTGGAGTTGATTCGGATTGACACGATCCCCTCATTGTCATCGCCAAGATTAGACAGTATGAAATAAAGAGAATATTCGTCGACTAAGGCACTGGCTGTAACCTCCTTTACTGGAATGTTTTTAGACATATAGGTTTCGATCAAACAAATCTTCAACCTCATGCCAAGCTAATTAAGGGAGGGATTCTCAGGTGAATCAGTATATCTCGAAAGCACTATCTCACTTCTGGTCACCTTTAGGACGTCGCCCAATCATGCAACGACTACAACTGAATGAATATGTTATCAATAAAGGATGAGCACGGCCGCTCTCTCAACCGAATGAACGTGTCATCAATAAGGGATATATTTCCCCACGGATGACACGATCTACTCTCTCAATCGATCATGTAATCAATATGGGATATATCTTCCCAATGGGTAGATATAGCCCACTCTCTCGATAAATAAATATGTCATCAATATGGGATATACCTTCCCGATGGGTAGACTCGATCCACTCCCTTAACCGAATGAAATACACTACCAATACAACGCTTGATACTTAAACAAGTGTTTATACTTGAGACGTTCATTGATAAAGTTACTACAAATGTTCATCGATTCGACCAAGCAGGAACAAAAACAAAGAAGATCCCCTGACAAAAAAAAAAAAGAAGAAACCAGAGTTTGAACATAAAAAAAAAAAAACAATAACAACAGAATTAGAGAAAATAATCAAGGAGGAGTCAGAGATGGGAGGACCTGAGTTAAACCAATGGCAACACCTTCAAGAGGAGCACCATCCACATGAGTAGCGACAAGGCTAGAGTTTGGTGTCTTAGAATTGGTCTCCTCGCTATCGGGAGGCAGAGCATCCATCAATCCCGCTCGACAAATAATCTTTGTACCACATTGCAACCTTTTGAACAACCAACGCTAGACACGTTTGTGCTAATCAATAGTTTTTGTGATAATTTCTCCCAACTCAACTATCTTCTGCTCAGCAAGCCAAAAAGACCTTTCGGGCACTTGGGCCAGTCTTTTGTGGTCTGCAACCATCCTCACGAACTTTAGCTTTGGCCTCCAACCCTTCACATTTCTTTAAGACCTCCTTGTACCGTCGGAGCACAACGTCCAAGTCAATCCTCAGACACTCCATTTCATTATTTCTACCATTCAAAATAGCCATAGATGTTCTCTGCTCCTCAATCACCCATTTGGTCTGCTCAGTGCTTTAGATGATTGATTGTCTGCTCCCTTCTTGATTTTTGTTAACCGTCTGCACAAAACATATAGTGATGATTTATAAGAATTAGAAACACAAGCAAGTACAGGCCTCTGAAATCACATCGAAAGTCCAAGAGTTGCTCAAGGGATGGCTTGTTCAGCTCCAGCTCAGAACAATGAAAGTCCATCGGTCTGCTATCTGCCTAGCCTCACTGCTATCGACATAACTATAGCGATAGTCACCCGTGCTTATTGCCACAGTCCATCATTCACTTTGTCCCTTGTGTCCATCGTAAGGTCGGACATAAATGGTAAAGGGAAGAGCAGTTCCCTTGGGCCCTTTCCGCTTGCCTTCCCTTAGTATCAAAGGAATGGTTGAAAATGGTCCTACACCCAACACCTCCACCGAGTCTAAACGAGCTCCCTTGCGGTCCCTAGGGGCATGTCCCTTGGCCTCCTCCTCTCCTTCTCTCCTTACCTCTATCCTAAAACTCTCGGTATTCTCTCCTTTCTCTTCAATCTTTCTATGGTCCACATCGGCACTCTCTGATCCCTTTGCTCCAACCTCGACATCTCCCCCCATGCCACCTGTACAATACAATGTAAAAGGGCAAAGGAGATGTTCCTCCAACTTGTGCTTATCAACCTCTTCAACCCTTGACACAACCAAAGAGCCTTATCCCTTATCCTCTCTCGCATCCTCACCCAACAAGTTCAATGGTTAAACCTTTCTTCTCTTTTGCCTTAGAGATGAAATGGGAACAGTGTCAACTGATGGATTACCAGTGTTCAACATGCTCTTTGCTTCCGTCACCTCCCTCTTTGACCCTAATCTCATTTGCTTATAGGTAGTTATCTCCTTGAGATCTTTTTCCTTGGGGGAAGCAATAACGTCCACGAACTTCCTGTCCTTTTTCTCTGCTAGAAGGGGCCTCTTGATCTTCCTCTTCTCCCCTTATAGTAAACTAGCCAACTACAACATCTCGTCATCTAAAAATGCCTCCACCCAAATATGCCTCTTTTTAGCCTTGTAAAAACCACCAACAAAATGAATCAATTGCAAATGAAGAGACGGCTACAAGTTCCTTAGCCCAACAAGTGGTTCCTTATCGGCCTTTAGTAATGAGCGCATTAAATCTCTATTCAAAAATTCCACAAAGAAATACTTGTATATCGAACTTTTGTCGATAGTTCCCTTGTAAAAGAATTTCCAACTTGACTCTAGTCTCGTCTATAAGTAGAACCACGTTTCTGTAGAGCCCCCACAGCCACACCGTTTGAGTGAAAATATAGATTCCAGAATCTCGAATTCGAAATGGAGATTGTAGAAACTCATCTATGACATCACAAACTACCACCAAACGTCAAACACTAGGGGGATTAGCATCATCGAAAATATATTCCATTGAAACAAGGCTTGGGCGATATGGCTCGTATATGACACCTTCAAACCGTATTTGATGTACTGCTTGTATATTGGAACGTGACCTTTTGGTGCCCTGTTAGCCCTATCTTCATCGGTGGTCGATAGAATGGCGTAGTCATTCCCCAACAACATGTCATTCTGAACACCACATAGTTCCTCTTCTAACATGGTACTCTTGATATCGTTGATTCTCTAATGAATACACAATAATTTTTTATCTATCTTTGAGTATTCCTTACAAATTTCTAATGACCTGACTTGTAAGTTGTCTCACTACATAAAAGCAAAACTATCAAATGGAAAACACGATAATACACCAGTCAATCAAACATCACGCCTTATAAAGCGTATTGGAGACGATTGGTGGAAACCGAAGCAGTACATATCGCATTTAATGTATTGCACTAACATTTTTTTGAATTTTTATCTATTTAAAGCTACTCCTGAAGCTTTTCTTACAGAACGACACCAGGAGTGGGGACAAGTGATGGAGTGTGGCCCAAAAACCCATTATCATAAGATTTGAGTCCATAGTCTAGTAGACCGAACACAAAAAATATGTTGTCAATATGAGATGTATTTCTCAGTTGGATAGACACAGTCCGCTCTCTCGATACCTATCGACATGCACTTTCTCAATTAGTTGGATGATCGACTCTAACACCCTCTTTGTGCTAGGTATTGTTATTCCATCCACTAAGCCAATATTTATTTTTTTCCTAAATCGCAAAAACAAATTCCCGTAATTGGGAATTGTGAATGAGATCTTTAACTATTATTGATAAAGAAATGAATCTTTACGATAGCCCAGACTTTTCTAACTGGTAGAATTCTAAATCTCTTGGGAATTCTTCACCACGATCCACATAATCTTGGAACACTCTCATAAGTAAACTAGGTTTTCTACACCCCGGGGGCATACGTAACTGATTGGGCATGCAGACTATATATATATCATGAAGGCCACTGGTCAGGTATGTTGTCTTAACTCTTCACCCAACACACAAAAGACATTACAAAGTTTTCTCTCTTTTAATTTGTTTATATTCTCAAAACTACTCTCTAACTTGAATATCAGAGTTTTTTCAACTAAAGTACCCTTCGACACCTTTTTACAGGTTCTATCAATCAACGCTCCAATGACTACACATCTCGTTCGAGTCAGTAGAGCTACATTTGTGGAGCAAAATCTAGACATGAGCCCGGATTGGTTTGGGCCCGAAAACAGGCCCGGCTGGCCCGACAAAAGCCCAGCCCGCGAACCGCCCCGATGCTACAGTAACCCGAATCGGCTCGAACCGGTTACTGTAGCGGGCTGGGCCGGTTCAGGGCTTTTAGGAACCATGAACCGGCCTGGAACTGGCCCGAGAAGGGAACCGACTCGGAACCGGAACCAGCCCGTCTCGGCTCGGCCCGGCCCGGCGGTTCCAACGGCTATACCCCATTTTTTTTTTAATTTTTCCAATTTTACCCTCCCAACAGCTATAAAACGGCTAGTTTTGAGATTATTTTGATCCATAAGGTCAAAAAATTTTCCTATAAATACCTTACACCCCATTTCTAAAAACTTAACAATAAAATATCTCTCTTTCTCTCATATCTACATTCTCTCAATATTACTACGTTCTCTCAATTTTCATTACTATTTCCATTATCATTTCCTTTTCACCATTTTTTAAATTTTATATACCATTTTCTATACCATTTCTATCAATTTCTACATCATTTCCACTAATTTCTATGTCATTTCTATTATTATTTCTACCGTTATCTTTATTAAACACATTATCATTTCCTTTTCACCATTATTTAAATTCTCCATACCATTTTCTATACCATTTTTATCAATTTCTATACCATTTCCATTATCATTTCCACCATTATCATTTCTATTATCTTTTTTACCATTTTTGTATTCTAAACTTTTGTGAAACCCATTGACTCAGTATGCAACAGCATAGCATGTATAGGAAAGTTCTGTCTGTGGGCAATTAATTGTCGATGGAAAGAGATACTTAAGCGAGAACAGACGAACTCCACCTCTTACCTGGGAACTTTCCTGGTACTCTTGCTACAGAACGGTCTGGGTGGAGAAGGGAGGATTATAAATTTTCTACGATTTTCAACATTGATCAAGATTTGGCAAGATTTCAAGGTTGAGAGCTCAAATTCAAGATTTTGTAAAAAACAACTGCGATATCTATCAAGTCGATACATTTAATTTTTTCGCATCTTTATTTTATTGCATTTGCATTACATTTGCATTACTTTTTTTAAAAAAAATTAAATTTTAAAAGTTTTTTTTAAAATTTAATCTTAAATTTCATTTTAAAAATTTAATCGTATATTTAATTTTAAAAATTTATTCTTAAATTTTTAATAAAATAGTCATAACACACTCTTCACAATTTTCTCAATAATCTCATATGCGTCCATTTTTTTTTTTCAAAATGAAATTCCCGATAATATAGATATTGAAACTCTTTTCGAAGAAACTGAATCTAGTAATACAGAATCTAATACAACACGGACTAAAAAAGATGATATTAATATATAAACATTTTTTTTAGAAAAAACATGAAAAACAAAAAGCAATTTGTAAAATTTGTCATCAAAAATATAAATTTTGAAGGGTTAGGGGGTAGGCACACTTAGAAAACATTTAGTTAATAATTATCCAAATAAATTACCACAAACAAGACAAATACAAATTGGTACAGGGGAAGATAATATAACTGATATATTTAAATATAATTCAGATAAAAAAAAAATTGGACAAATAGAATGGCTAGCAAGAAAAGAATTACTACTTAGCATAGTTGCATGTCCCGTATTTGAAGAATATATACAAAAATATTTACAACCCGATTATAAAAAAAGTAGTAGAAGATTCGATAGAAAGAGATCATTAGATAGCTATCAAGAATTAAAAAATGATATAATTACACAATTTATGACTAGTGATTGTAAATTTTCATTAAGTTCGGATAGTTGGAAAAATGAACATAAAAAAGAATATTACATTATAGTAACATGTCATTGGATAAATAATTCATAGTCTTTAGAAAAAATAATTTTAGTTTTTCAACGTTGGGAATTTCCACATTCTGGTACACATATAGCTAGAATAATTTCAAATATTGTTCATGACTATGGAATAAGTGATAGAATTTTTTCTATTTCATTTGATAATGTTTCGGCTAATACAACTACAGTTAATAGTTTAAAAAATTCTTTAAATACAATTTTAAATGGAACTTTTTTTCATGTTAAATGTGCATGTCATATAATTAATTTATGTGTTAAGTATGGTTTAACAATGCGAGAATTATTTTTAAAACCTATTCGGGATTTAATTTATCAAATAAGAAATTTTTCTGCAAAAACCCAAGAAATTAGACAATTATGTTTGTTACATAATAAAAAATATAAAATATTTAAAATGGAATGTGACACTAGGTGAAATTCAACATATGACATGTTACAAGGTGAACTTTTTTTTCAAAATATTTTAATTGAATTTGTAAATTCAAATTACGAATATAGTTTTATCGATAATAACGCTTTCGATTTTACATTTACACTTACTAAATTATTAAAAATATTTTATTTATGTACAAATTTATTATCCGGATATTATTATCCAACTACTCATTTAATGTTATCAAATCTTTGTAAAATTATTTATATATTTAATAAATTTGAAAATGAAGAAAGATTTGGTGAAATTGTTCTTTCTATGAAAACAAAATTTTTAAAATATTATGTAGAAATTCTAATTTTATATTTAGTTGCAAGTGCATTAGATCTACGTGTTAAAGTTGAAAGTGCTGAAATATTAATTGATTGTTTTGCACAAACTTTTCCATCAGAAGCATCTATTAACCCATATTTTTTAAAATAACAAATATCTTTTACTTTACAAGCAATATTTGAAGTATATGAAAAGGAAAAAAATAATTTAAATACTAATAATATAGGTAGTAGTAGTAGTAATACCACTCAATCATCTTTATTTTCATTTAATCCCTTACACATATTAGGAAACAAATAAAAACCTTCGTCATCATTTAATGAATTACTTTTATATAAACAAACACCTAAATTAGAAGGTTTTGATGATACTGATTTATATGATATATTAGGTTGGTGGAAAAATAATGTATCGTATTATCCAATTTTGGCCCCAGTGGCTAAAGATGTACTAACTCCTCCGGTATCCACAGTGCCATCGGAAAGTGCTTTTAGTGCATGTGGTCGAGTGTTAATCGAAAAACGTACAAATTTAGCGGACGATACTTTAGAATCCTTAATTTGCATTAAAGATTGGAAAAATGTAGAAAAAAGAATACAATGAATCATAAAAGTCTTGGAAGATGATAAATAAGAAGTAAAAGAAGAAAAAGAAGAATAATAATAATAATGTAACAAAAAAAATCAAAATGATGTAAAAATCAAAATAATATAAAAAAAAAGTATTAGTGGATTTTAAAATCCAAGTGATGAGTTTGGTAGTGGACATACACCGAATTCGATGGAACCACTCTAAAAATTTTGTATTTCTAATTTTTAATTTATTTTTTTTATAAAATATGAATTAAAAAAGACAAAATTAATAAATAAATCATTACAAGAAAATAAAAAACAAAACAATAACTAAATTAAAAAAAAATGGAGTTACAAAAATAAAGTAAAATTTAAAAATAGAGTTAAAAAAAAAGTTAAAAAAAAACCGGGCCGAACCGGCCCCGCGGTTCCGGTTCAGAGGGCCGGGCCGGTTCAAATTTACATAAATTTTGGAACCGGCCCGGTCCGGCCCGGCCCGGCCTAGGAACCGCAACCAGCCCGGCCCGCGGTTCTGGGAACCTGCCTTGAACTGGACCGGAATCGGCCCGGCCCGGCCCGGTTCCATGTCTAGCGAAATCCACCTCCATCAATTTGGATTCAATATGTATAATTTGATAGTTGTGTAAATATGATTATGTATCCTTTGTTAATGAGGAGTTTATCCATGAATTTTTCTTAGTTATCCATTATATATTTGTCATTGAGTTTGAATAGCCAATCTTTTGATTTATAGATGCATGCGATTGTATTGTTTTTTGTCTTTCCGATAAATAATGATGTTATATCTTGTAATTCCTAAATACAAATGTAAGTAATATTGAATATTATTATTATTAAATTAATTTGCGAATATATTTAATCTTTCTATGATTTCAAGATTTTAATCTTTTAATAAGAGAAAAATGATAATTTTGTCATGAATACTTTATTAGATAATTGAGTTTGTTCGTGGATAAAGAGAAATATATGTTTACTCTATTCTAGAGTTGAATTTGATTCGTCGTCCATTCTATTCTATTCATGTGTGAATATTCATTTGTTTGGCTATTTATTGCAACTGGAAATACCATACAAGTGATATAAACAAATTTTAACATTGATTCTTCTTGTAACCCGTATTATTCTACAGATGTTGTTCAACTAGATTGTGGCTTACTTCTAAGTTTATGAACCAAGTTCAATTATCATTCTTGATTATTATTATTTGGGACTAATGATGTGCAAGTCGTGGACATATGCAGATTGGAATACATTGAAAAATATAACATTCAATTTTATGAATTTCGATATAAGTTGTGCTATTGGTTTAAAATAGTACATGAATATATATTGTATACCAGGTATCGTGGATTTTTTGGCATATAAAAGATGAAAAAACATGATATTCCAATGTCTGAAAATGCATTTAGGAATGTAAGGATAATAAAAATAAATGTTGTTTAACCAGATTGTGGCTTGCTTCTAGGATTATTAATGGAATTTATATAGTTTCGTTTTCAAATGATCTTTAAGAAACTCCCAAAAAATGTGATATATAAAATCTAGTATTTAGCATGATGACGAAGTTGTGGGAACAAAAATATTAAGAACCTACCAAAAAATGTGATGTCTCAAATGAAACATAGTAATGACAAAATAGATATTGTTAACTAAGTTATTTGGTTATAATGTTCTAATATAATATTTTGCACATAGATAGACCGATTGTTTATACTAACTTATAAAAGATTAATAGGATCTATTTACATCTATATTTAAGAAATTCTTTGTTACATGGTTAGATATGTAACTTACTACTACATTATTATTTTTAAGACTACCCCTAAGTTGCAGTTCATAGGTGGTGTAGTAGTTAGTTATACATCACAAAAGTATAGATACAAAGTGGTTGTACCAGACAGAGATATATAGACATATATATATAGGTATCTATCATATTACATATTGTTAATTATGTAAAGTAAAAAGCCCAGTTTTGAAGCATTTGGCATCTTAGTGCTTTTGTTTTTTGCTCTTTTGAGATAGCTGCTCAATTAAACTTCGTTTTGTAGAGATTGATTTACTTGTTGCTGATGGAGTGAATATGTTTTGTGCCATTACTGGTTTTGATACAAAGGTTTTACCTGATATTTTTTCAAAAGAAGATAGCAACTATTTTTCACTTGATGCTGACTACCTGATTCTATTCTTTCAACTGAAATAAATGGTGTCATTTCATTTGGATTGATTTGTAAGATATCCATCTTGTTTGTGATCGGAAGCAATGCTAAAAGTGTATATCCTATACCGAGATTTTGTTTGGAGTGAAAAGTGAAGGCTTTGAGTTGAGTGTTGAACATCTATTGGTTGTTTTTTGAATTGATGGCATGGATATCCAAAATTCCTCCCTATAATAGAGAAATAATATATGAACAATATGACTTTTAATTATTTCAAGTCATAACATAGATAGAGAAAATTTCAGAATACCTGTTTTTTTGTTCCAAATGTCGAAAGTCGATGAGTACAAATGATTTTTCCACAATTATCATCAACATACGCATTCAAAAGACCATCGAGACTTGAACATACAATTTGAGTCTGCAAATTTCAAATCGATTCAATTTTTTATTCAATTTAGTGTAAATTATTATTAAAAATATAGGAAAATAAATGAGATTTATAATGATACTCATATTTTGGTACTGGTTTTCCAGTTATGTGCTTGCAAAATCCATAATTTATATCCATATCCATATATCAGTTCGTTCTCCACATTTCACACAGGTTGTGGTGTAGAACTCTTGGTTTTAGTTTGCTATGTTCATATTTCCTTTTGTCCAATAAGTTTATCCCTTTATAGATAATATGTAATTAGTAATAATAATTTTATGGATACAAGTGCCCTTGGTTGTTGACCAAGTACTTTGAAGAAGTTGTAACGCACCCGTATCGACATGTCTGTGTTGGGAGTAAAACAAAGAGTCCATGTACATAAATGTTAGGTAAATAAGCAGGAAAAGAAACATAATATTTTTTACAACATCTGGTTGAAGAAGCAATTAAATTTATATAAAACGAAATAATATAGTGTGTAAGGATATTTCAAGAGCTCTAGTATGTATATAATAAATCTTCACCTATCCTAGTTTATATATTTGTAAGATCTTATTAAAATCTCAATTGTTAAATTATGCTTTTTATGAAAAATCAAATTTTGTTATTTGAGTCTAAAATCCTTAGATATGGATGGTACTAATAGTTCGGATAAGGAAATTCTACATTTAAACTTGTTGAATGTTTTGTTTGGCATGGGCATATAAAGTACTTTCAATACATAAATCTTGCAACTAAACGTCTGTTTTCAAGTTAAAAAAATTCAAAAGTTGAATTGAAATGTATACAAATTGGATTTGACGAATGTAAGTAGGCTTAGAATGCACCCATGTGGCAGACGTAATTAGATGTACGAGAAAATAATGAAAAAACTAATTCTTATAATTACAATATAAAAATTAAGCCCTCTTTTGATTAAAAGGCTTAAAACAAAATTTTCAAGTAGAACCAAAAAGTAATGAGGCATTATAGATATTTAAAAACTGTTTGTGTTTGGAATTGGTTCAAACAGCAGATGTATCAAGGTAGACATCCCTCACCTCCGATATTTCACAAACAAAATTTTATAGAATTTAGAATACAAAAAAAGACCCATAGAATCGAACATTAACTATACTAAGATTAGTGACTTCCATAAATGAGAATCTAAAAAGTGTTGACATAGTAGTTTTCGGAATATAAAAAGATAAAACAATAGAAGCAATGAAAAACTTTCTATTTTCCTTTAAGGAGCCAAAACTTTATATGAGATATTGATTTAGTCATAGATATGATAAATCAATTATATAAAGATATGATACTAGATAATATTAAAACGAATCATTAATTTTTCTTGTTATCTTTCAAAAATTCGTCCAACGGTACAAAAAAATACCTTTTGATATAGAACTTGTATGTGAAACTAATTATAATTTTTTCCATCTAATAAAAAAATATTAAGAAAAATGAAATCTAATAAAATTTTATATTTAAAATAATAACATTTTCCATTTTAATCAATTAAGTGGAAGATAGAAGAGATGGATACAAACTCATAATATTGAGAAATTTTATTTTTGTAAAACTGAAGAATATTGTATTAAGTGATAAACCTACCAAGATAAACCAATAGTACACAATTCAACATTTTGATCAATCACAATGCATTTGAAGAAATTTTAGATTTCACGGTGCAACTATAATGATTCCCCTACAACTATAACTCATCAATTTTAGTTCTCAAAGATATTAGAGATAGAGTCATGATAGTAGTATGGGATGAAAAGAGAACATAACATGAATGATGAGTAATAGAGAAAGCCAAAAGACAAGAAAAATCTGATAAAAGGATTTTAAGAACATAACCTGAAAGTAATATATAAGTGGGATAAACTAAGAACTGATTGTTATAAAGGGGGTAGTCTAAAAATAATTATAAATATACTAGGTTTGTATGTATGTACGGTAACTATTGATACAAGCAGTTTGCTTATATGGTACACTTGATCCTTAGTTAATGGTTGTATTATTTGGTTTGATTTGTGAAACAGTTTTTTTGAGATCACCTTTTAATTTTTATACATGATCTATGGTTTTTTAATACTTTTTCGTATTTATACATACCATGTTTTAAGTGCAAAGACTTGTGGAATTGGTGGATCAAAAACAATACTTGTATTGAGTTTTGTTTACAGACAAATGCCTATTTTCCGAAGATAAATATTAGTTATGATATAAGAAAATCAAAATGCAAGTAAATTTAATATCTTGATATTTTGAATTTCATGTTACCATGAAAGTTGTGGAACTTGGGTCTAAAGATCAGAGCAATTGGATTTTTATGAATATTTTTTATGAGATCAGCAATTTCATAATTTATGTAGGCTTGCTACATGGTGAAAATCATTGGTCTACATTTGTAACAAGTAATGTGATTAATGGTATTGTTAAAAGAAAGATAAATGATAGAAATTAGTGCATGTTTGGTTGGATTTTTTTTTTTAACTTATCTTCTTCTTTTAAGGAAAAGTATAAATTAATTACTTTTAAAAAAAGTTAAAAGTTGTTTGGTTTTTTTACTTTTGAAATAAAGTAGTTAATTTTTTTTTTTACTTTTTTACTCTTAAAGTAAAGTTAAAAGTTAAAAATTAATAAATATATTTGAAATTTTGTATCATTTAAATGAGTATATTAATGGAATAAAAACAATTATGTGAAAATATAAATAGAAAAAAAATATAAATTTCTGAAAAAGTTAGATTATTAAAAAAATGAGAAGTAAAAACTCTTCCCATAAGTTTTTGCTTAAAAGTTACTTTTCAAATTTTTCTTCAATAAAAAAAGCTCTTTTTTTTAAAAGTTTTTAAAAAATCATATTTGATAGGGTTTCTCCTTATAAAAGAAAAGAAACTGAAAAAAAAAACCTTGCCAATACTTACTCTTGGTTGATGATGATAATTTTTTAGAATTTTCTTGCACCTTTCACTGTTGGAGTCATCCTCTATGGTATTGTGTGAATAACAATACAAAGAATATCCATAATTTGGATTACTAATTTGGGTATAAAATTTGTAAGGAGAAAAAAAATTATATTGATATTAGTTATTAAGTAAATGGCAGTAATATTTTTTGAATTTTTTGTATTTAGAGGCGAGATGAAAAAAAGATGAGTTGTTAGAGTACTTCATGAGAAAATTTTATGTGCAGAAATGACCTAAAATCTTTATAAGAATGCATGAGATTAGGGAACAATTGATATCAAATAAGAATCATTAATTGAAATGAGCCATCAAAAATATAAAAATGAGATATCAAAAAGTTGAAATGATAATTGATAAAAAAATTTAGAAATTGTCATTGAAATGTTTAAGTTATTCTAACATCTATGAACTAAAAGAAACACTTTTCTAAAAAATATCATTTCATAAATCACAAGAACAATTTATATGAAATAATAATCATCAATTCAAATAAATCATTAGAAATGTAAAAATGGAATATCAAAAATTTGAAATGATAACCGAAAAGAGAAATCTCAAATTCATGAATTTGAATAGTTTTAAACAAGAACCATCTTTAAAAGGTTTAAGTCATTCTTAACATCTACGAAGCAAAATATATATATATATATTTTTGGAAAAGTTTAAAACTTTGTTATCATTTTTTGATATTCTATGAGTAGATTATTTACATATTTTTTCCTGGGTCTCAATTAATTACTTGCAGAGTAGAGGAATAGGGGGTTTCAATTATTTACTTGTAGAATATAGAAACAGGTGTACGTAGGAGATTAGGAAGAGAATGTAGTGATGGTGATGTGATGATGATTGGAAGGAAAGAGAATGAAAATGATTTGGAAGCAGATGGAAGAATTTGGACATAGAAGAAGCGAAAGAAGCACGAGATGTGGTTAGATTTGAGGTGGGTTACTGAAGGAGTAAAAAGGAGAGGATGAGCAAGAGAAAAAATAAAGGGTGGCAAAGGGAGATTCAACAAAATCATTTTTAGTGGTCGATATAGCTCTATTCATAATAATGATAGATCAAAAGAAAAATTATTTACAGGAGGAAAGACTGTATCTATTAACAAATTGAGTGATATTTTATCATCAGTAAATAAAATAAGCAGAGATAAGGGAATTGTTATTTTATTGTCTAAAAAAGATAGTTCTTCACCATTCCCTATTCTCAACAGAAAAGTGGAAAACAAAGGGATTTAGTAAGCTTGCATATCTTGACAAAGTTTGATATGTTGTAGCTGTGACCAAAGGTAAGATGCAATAAAACTTGTAGATATAATATCATTTCATTGGCGGTTTCGTACCACAAGTAAAGTTTGCCTAAAATCTCCACAAAAAATGACAACTTTGCCTCCAAGAATGATATCAACAGACATAATATCTTTTAACATCTCATTAAAAGACTCGATTGCTTACATTTTAGCCATTATTGCTTCATCTCATATGATAACTTTCGCTTTTCTTATCAACTCACTAACAAAACTTTGTTTGCTTATATTACAAACTTGCTTATCATCATAATTTATTGGTATTTTGAATCTAGAATGGGTCGTTTGACCTCCTAGAAGAATTGATGCTGCAACTCCAGAAGTTGTAGTAGCTAAAGCAATATGACTGTTTGATCCCGTGGAAGCAAATATTGCATGATATAAGAAAGTTTTGCCTGATCTTCCAACGCCATCTATAAAAAATGCTGCTAGCATATTACTTTCTATTTTGTCCATAATCAAAGAATATCCATTTTTTGTTCTTGATTCAGCATTGAAATTGTGACTAAATTTTCAGGCATGACAATTATATTCATTTTAACTGTAATTTCTCTTCTTTGGTTTTCAATGCTTGAGATTCTTAATGGGAAAGATATCAGCTTGTAGTCATTTATGGCTTTTCCCATCAGTTTCAAATGATCTTGGATATGATAGAGCACTTGGTTTCTGACTTGATCATATGATAGTAATTATCTCTTTGTTAAGCATCTTTCATATTTGTCCCAAAGTTCCTTAGGATCATTTGGAATACAATGTACTAAAATGATAGCAAACAAATGGCTCAGTAGCTGGCATTTGATATAAAGAGGCTTCTTCAAGATATTCATTTGTGGCATCATTTGATTACAAAAGACCACTTCATTCTGCGGCTTGTCTAAAAGTCTATGCCAAATCACCATTAACAAGTTTTAGGTTATCATAAGATGTTGGTCTTTTGACATGCATCAGTAGTAATCGCAAATAATATCTCTTGCCTTCAATTGGATGAGCAAATACAACATGAACAGACCTGTTTTTTCTAGCTTTCCATATCCTAGCATCATTGTTCCAGATAAAGTGTTGTGAAAAATCTTTATATAGACATTTTAGATCTTTTGCTTTCTAATGAAATTGATTCATCCAAAAAAATTCGATTAGCATTGGTCTGGAAAATCTTTCTTTATCAACAATATCTTCTAATATCTCATTCTCATCAAATGAAATAGTTTGAAAATTTTCAAGATGAACAAGCACAACAGAGGATATATCTCGTTTAAATCAAATTTGAAAATTCTCTATATTTATTCTAGAGCATATATCTATCGAGCAGACTCGAAGTTGACAATTTTATCAGCTACATTATATTCCTAGGTTGCATATAGATGATACATGATCTTTGCATGACCTTTATAGATATATTTGTTGAGACATTTAACTGCTTGAATTATTGAAGGTATCTCCACATTTATATGGCCATTAAACTTAGAAAGAAGATATGGGTTATAAGATACAACCCAACGATAGTCTAACTTTTGATTATGAAACATATCAAATCTTCCATTATTGTGTCTTCTATAAATAGGATAAGAAACATTATAATGGGTAGTGAATTCACAACAGTCTTTTGGATATGCAAATTTACACTTCTCATTTTGATGCATGCATGGACTATTGGGATCCAAAACTCCACCTGGTCCATAGATCATATGTTTGAGTACCAGCTAGTGTAAATGTGGAGAAGAATTTTTATGTGGTAACTCTGCACACACAATCCTATCATAAGCTTATGGAGAATACATCTTAAATTGATCTTTTAAGATGATTAAGAAATGTGCATGTGGTAGTCCCATTTTCTAGAATTTTATCATATATGTGTAAGCAGCTACTTGTCCAAAGAGATTTTTCTTAAAAAGATCATTTTTCATCTCTTCAAGTGTTTCTTGAAAAATACAGGCAATCAAATCTGGTCTATTTTGAGCTTCATACTTTTTTAACAAACAATCTTTTATCTCAGGCATAGATGGATTACATATCATTGTGAGGAAGATATCTAGCTTTCCATACTTTTGGACAAGTGTCATAGCATCCATGTATTGTCACCTCATATCCTTAGAACCACCAATGAATGATATATAATACATTTCCCAACTTTTTTTGCACTTTTTTCACTAGCAGTTATACTATCTAAAAGGCCTTGATAAACATTAATTTTGATTTTCTTTTGTTTATGTCAAAAGTAGTTAAGGCGAGTAGATTCAATCTTAATATAATATTCAATCGAAAACTATTGCAAGAGTCTTTCGGTGTGTAACAACCATAATCTATCATTTTGACGCATCTAAAACTTGTACGGATAATATTCTTGACATGACATGGTTGTCTGTTTCTTTTGGACTTTGTTCTTTGCAATTGTAACACAAAATAATTTGTATAAATCAAGATTCTAAGCAAAATAAGCGAATATAAAAAACTGAAATATGTATAAAACATTTAAACACACCTATTTTTTTTTTTTTTTGTAAAAACTTTTTAGTAGTTGTACAATTTTGAACAAAAGTTATATATTGTCCGGGGCAAATAATGTCAACGGATTGACCATTGGCATGGATAACTCTTCTTTGTATTGCCCCATGCCAATCGGTTTCTCCTTTAACAAATTGTAATGTTGATACCTCAGTGTACACATTATTGTATTCCATTTCATTTTCTATATGATATCACTCATGTTCTATATAGAAATTTCATTAAGAAATTTTTCCGTTACAATGATCCCCAAACAAATATCGATTAAAATCGTTGAAAAAAAAATTCCAAAATGACCACAAATGGTCCAAACATAATAAAAATGACTCTAAAGTGTATAACTACATCAAATTGAGTAAATCTTATTTCGTAGAGTTAAATCCTAAATTTTTTTTAGAAATTTATCGGTAAAAACCCAAACGGGTCGAATATGTCTCGGAAAGACTAAACGATCACGTTTTGATGCGAGATAAATTAAATTAGACCTAATACAAGATTTTGTGTATAACTTAGAATTATAAAACTTTCGGGGTCAAAATATAATTTTTATAAGTCAAGAGACTCTTTTGCAATTAACAAAAATTTAAAACTATTTGGCAAATGATTCCTTCTCCCAAAATCATGACCAAACAAGCGAGAAGAGAGAGGGAAAGAGAGAGGACGTGAGATAGAGAGAGATGAGACTTTTTTGGGCATTTGAAGAGTTGATCCAATAGTTGAAATTGAATAAGTGGTGAGATGAATTATTTGGACCATTGGATTGAGTTAGTGGGGGGCAAAGAGAGCTATTCATTGAGTGAAATGTGAGGGTTTCTTGGGAACAAACCAAGGGTGAGGATTAACTTGGAGTTGGATCAAATTTTGTGAACCTTTGGATTTGGTTATTGGGAGACGTAACATTAATGAGGAGTTGAGTGTAGTGTGAGAAAGAGTATGCTTGTAGTGTGAGAAAGTGAGATTTGTTAGGTGAAAGAGTACAAAACATGGGAGAGAGAGAGGGATTGCGCTTTGGGTGACCAAACAAATCCAAAGAAGTCAAGAAAATGCTCTCCATTCTCCTCTCCAAAACCGTGAGTTCAAGGTAGGAAATCTAAATTTTTCTTACAACAATAGCTAAATATTTTTACATAAATTCATTTCTCACAAACCCTAGTTTAACATATCCAAAATTGGGAGGAAAGGAGAAACCTAACCAAGTGGATCTAGAGAGAGACTAAAAGTTTCAAAGAGGTAAGAAATTCTGACAATGCTGTATTGTTTTGGTCATAACATTTTCTGCACAAAAGCAAACTAAACTAAGTTAATTTTAGTTGAAACTAGACTCACAGAGCTTTAACATGAGATATGATTCGTTTAATTCTGAAGAGAATTTGATTTTTAGTAATTTGTCAAAGTTAAGTATTCTACAAAGAAATATTTGTTCTGTCCTGCTTTAACTCTGTTTTTGTTCGTGACTTAGTCTCTATTTTGAGGTATCTTATGGTCTGAATTAGCAAATACTCCAGTTATATAATTTGTAGATCTAGGTCTTATCTTTCCAATGAGATAAGAATCACCTCAATCCGGCCCCTATGTCAAAAGTTACATCCACTCTTCTGAAACTCAACAAAGGTCACCCATTTCCAACACCAAAAACAGTAGTGTTGCACGACTCCCTTCTAGCCATTGTTTGAAAAAATGCAAAGATTGTAGATCTCCCTCTTAGCCACCAATTGTGAAAATTTCAGTCAATTTGCATGAGGGAATCAAAAGTTATACAAAATCTCCCAAAATTATGCAAATTTTTACTCTGTTTTCGGTCTCAGATCAACTGCCTTTTTTGTGACCTATTTCGACTCTTTTCTGGACTGAATTAAGAAACATTTTCAACGTGAAAGTTGTAGGTATATGTCTCATCTATAATATATCCAAAATTCATTTGAATTGGAATCGTGTGCAAGGAGTTATTGCATTTTTACGAAGACAAGACAGAGTAGACGTTTGGAACAAAACTGAGACAAAGATTGGTTTTCCTAAAATTCTGCGATTAGAATCTGAAGAAACATTCAAAACGAAAGTTGTAGTGCTGTCTCTTAGCTTTAAAATGAAATAGGAAGCATATGATTTGGAGCTGTGTAGTAGACATTATGACCATTTTTCCACAACTGCGCAAAGGTGCATATGTGCAGAAACCACGAATAATGAACTAAAAGCACATGTGTTGTGTTGGGGTGATGAAATGTGTACTAATTGAATGAATTGTAAAGAATATATGATAAGAATGATGGAAAAAGGGATAGAGCATGCCTTAGGATACCCTAACCTTAATGTTAGAGGAAAGAATTGCTAGAATACAACTTAACCTAATAAATTCAAATCATGACACAAATCCTCATATATGTATTGTGTTGCCATTGTAGGCACACGAGTGGTGGCCAAATGAGAGAAAACACTTTCAACACTTATGGTACTTGGTAGGAAGTGACTGACCCTCCCATATATAGTGAGTAAGATTTATTATATTATATGTCTAATGCATAATATCATGTTTTAAAATATTTTCTGACACAAGCATGATTCAATGAATATGTGATGTGAAATTTTCAATGAATTATGAAATATTTTTGTGAATTCATAGAGTATCCACAAACATTTTTATACGTGTTATATATGCATCCAAATGAGTTTTAAAATACGAAATCGTGCCATTGCATTTGAGTTATACATGTTTTATGAAATTATCCTTGTGGAAATGATTGACTTGCTTGATAAATGTGACATGGTATGTGATTGATTTGATAATAATATTTTACATGGGCCGAGGGCCCTAGCATGTGATGATGATAACTTTGTGATGGGTAAATTCTATTCCGTAGCTACGAATAATGAATGTATAGGGTGATCTATATTTGCACCCGATACGCTTCTGCAGAAGATATCCCACATGACATCAGAAAATGATAAATGTATTGTGATTTGACACGGTACTAGTCAGGTTGAACCCATAAGGGGGAGGCCTATGGTGCGCCATAGTTTAGCACCTAACAAGATCCGTTGTCAACATCGGGGTAGAGAGCTTTTCTAACCTATTGCATACAAAACCTCCTATGCACCCATTATTGGTCGCGGTATACCCTTACCAGGACTGATCTTGGCATACTCTATTTTAGTATGATTTGATGACATAGATGCATATATGTTTGAAATGTAGGTGAAAAGAATGATTTATGATAAATTGAATATTATACACGATTTCTTACAATATGTGGAATTATTGAGAACTTTGATACTCTATTTTTCACCGACACATTAAATACATGATATATACCCTCTCACTCATTGGGTATCTTCCTTGATACTCACTCCTCATTTCCCGTTATGTACAGAGATAGCTATAGTGGGAGGCGTTGAGACTTATCAGCATACGAGGCTTTTGTTGGAGATCGTACCTGTTGATTAAGTACTCGATATGATATTGGGAAGGATTTACCAATGAAATTGTATATTTATGTATTACGATTGTAGATAGATCATTGTGTATAAAAATAGATGACTATATATAAAATTATGTGTATCTTATTGAAATTCTCAACTCTATTCTATAGCATTGAGACATGATCGGTACTATTGTGTACATTAACTTTGGGAAACGTGTCATGTTCTAGAAGTATCCTTTAGGTTCGCTTGGTGCCACTTCTAAATCACAGGAGGGGTAACTGGCGACTGTTCATACCTTTGATGGGAGCATGGCAGTAGAGGTCTGGTGTAGAACTGTTGTTAGCCTTATGTTATCTTGCATGGTTGACAGGAATTAGATGATCTGAGGAGATTGTTGATTTTGGTCGGGCTGGCCTATGTATATAGATATGTGATAGGTCGATATATGGTATTTGATAAACTTTCGACTTATGGGGAGGTTATGCTTGTTTGGTTATAGAAAGTCAACATCTGGGATAATGGGCGGCTGTTCACGATTCCGATTCGAGACGTGACACAAATAGTAATGGATATTGTAATATATCATAGCATCCAAAATAATGTTTGATAATCAGTTTTTTTCCAGTTGTGGTATAGGCTTGTATTTCATTTGATGAGTTTCCATACTCATTATCATTTTTTAACCACATGGCTACTACAACTTTAGAGACTGTTGGAGTATTAAATATACATTGATCAAGAGCAGGATTGGATCAAAGAATAATTTTATAATCTAATACGTTGTGGACGTTGGCAAGGCTCTGGAAGAAAACTAAATAAGGATTCTTGTCTAATAATGACGTCAGCTTTCTTACTAACGACTCTCGAAATTTACCCGAAATTGTCATTCGGTTGGCAATTTCATGTTCGGCATCAAACATAAAGAGCAAAATATTGGAAGGCTTGCAACTAGGAGATGGTAACAAAGGTTTCATATAATGATATGCCTGACCTTGGACCTTGGATCTTGAAAGTGTACACTACGTTATTTCTCTTACTCAAATTAGTATCACAATGGACACAAAAAAATATACATCCAAGCATATTGTTTTAGCACCTAACACATTCCTGGAACTCCTTAGCCTCTTCATTATTTCCGATGTATAACTCCACCAATTCTCCAGGCATCTCACTTTGCACCAAGTGAATTTCACCAGAGGAACAATAGAATTTAGGTGGCTCTCGATAAAATCTTTTAGCTCTACAATAAGAACAATCCCAAATAGCAAGCAATACAAAAGTTTTATCTGGAATTTTTTCAACTAATTGTTTCTTCCTTGAATGTGCCTGACATCCTAATGATAGAATTAAATTATTTGTTTTTTCAATGCCTAAGAGAATCATATATTTATTTTTGTTTTGAATAAGTATATGAGTACTACTTTGATGAATCATGCATGAATATGTATTTGCGGGCAACGAGTGAAACGACGAGGCTAAAAAAAGAATAAGAACTAGGAAAATTTTTTTATATACTAAGTTAAATACAATTGTAAAAATTTTCTTTGTTAACTGATAGTAAACAATAGGCGTAGCAAAATAAAGTTCTGTTGTCAAAAAATAAGAAGGAAAACAGAGTTTTGATTTTAGAAAATAGTAAACTAATAGAAGGAAATCAATGTTGATTATCTTACCGAAATGCAAAATAATTGTAGAACTATTAATGAGAGGAATAGAAATATTTTCTAATTAAACAAGACTTTGTAAATCTAAAATGGTAGTTGTAGAATATGTAAGAAAATAGATATGAATATATAGAAGACCATGTTAAGCCAACAATTAAAGTCGCAGTGGTAAAAATTCGAGAAAATAAGTGAAAGGCTAAAAAATTATTTACATATTGGGATGTTTACCAATGGAGATGGAATTTAAGATATCAAATGTAGGTCCTTGGGAGCATGATTCAACAATAGAAGCGCAATTTTGACTCTGAAGTGTTGCTATATTAGCCATGCTATGCATTGCAGGTTCATCTTTTTTACTCTTAACGGCTAAATTCCTTTTTTGTTTTATAGACATAGTTGCATACCGTTCTCTCTTACGTCAATTTCTTTCAAGCCAACATTCTTCATCTATTAATTTTCTTTTTGAAGGCATTATGCTTGTAAAGAGAAGCATTAAAACCATCAAAAAGTGAAAAATAAAAAACAACACCCAAAAAACACCATTTACAAATTCTAATAATTATGCAAACAAACTATTATACAGTGATAAAAATAGATATAAAGACCAACATACCATGACAAAAATTAGGTGCAATGCAACTGATTTCTCTTCAAAGAATAAGAAAATAATAAAGAAAAACAACAAAGAAATAAGAGCTGAATAAAAATTAACAAAGTCAAATTTATATGTATAATAAACGCAAAACCCATAAGGAAAATTATGTTCAATAGTGATTGGTTCGGAAACAACAAGAAAACATATGACAAAAACAAACAAAGAAATTACAATTTTATCAAAAATAGAAAAGAATCCATAATTGAAATAGTGAAAAAAATAATTGTTTTATTACCTTAAATTGGAACTTAAACCAACAACTAAGAGACAGACGTGAAACCAACAATAGAATTATTAAGAGAATGATGTAAATAGTGGAAGAAAAAACCATTGAACAACTAATCAAAGAAAGAACAAAGGATTTTTAGCCCAAAACAAAAACCCATGATGAGAGAATTCAGAACAAATTGTAAATACATGAAACAGGGAAGAAAGCAAAAGAGAAAGAATAAAAAGCATTAAGGAAGGATCCGTGGTTAACAAACAATAGAGCATTAAATTTTTTCTTTTCCAATTTTAAAAAGCATTAAACCACAAAACATGAAAATAAATAGACGATGCATCAGATGAGATCTTAAACTAGGAAACACAAGAAGCATGAGCATTAATGGAGATCTTAAAAAGCATTAAACGGCAAGACAAACAATAGAAACTTGACAAACCTATTGTTAAATTACAAATAATAAATGGACAATGAAGCATACGAAGAGAGAAGAACTTTTAAATTGTGGAACAGGTAAAATGCCAGTGAAATAAAGAATAAACATTTGCATTAAATGGTAGAACAGTTAAAATGCCAATAAAATAAGGAGTAAACGGTAAAGATAAAATGATGAGAAACGAGATAAGTGATTAACTTTAGGTAAAAGAGCACAAAAGCAAAAACACTGACAAAACACAAAATGCAATCTTTGAAAGCATTGGACAATGATCAAAAAATCAAGACAAAATGGAAAAAGACATAATCAATCACCCCAAAATATCACGTAATCATAACAAAACCAATTAAACAAGGGCAAAATAATAAAAATTATTAGCTAAATACAAGAAAATGGGGATAAGAAAACATGGAAGTAGTAAATCCATAAAATCAAGGGCAAAAATAGCCACAAGGCACCAGAATACATGGATAGGCAAAAGTGCTCCAACAAAGAACATATGATCACAATAAAACCAATCGAAAAAGTTCACTATAGGGAAGACCCCTGACTCCTTTAAGAAAGTTAGATTTTAATCAATTCAAAAAATTAAAATTAAATTAATCATATCAGAGAAAAATAATTTATCAAATGAATTAATTAAAATATGATTTTTTTTAAAAACAATTTTAATTATTACAACAATATTATTTGGACTTGATCTAATATAAATTGAATGGAATAAATTTTATATTACGGTGTAAATTAATATATTTTAAAATTTAATTTGATCAATTAAAAATTATTTAAATTTAAAATTTAAATTTTTTATATTTTTTGATAAATTATCGGAATACGGTAATCACATTGAATTCGACTAAACTCGATTCAAATCTCTCGTGCTTGTTTTCTCTGAACATAAGATTTGAATCTGACACCTTACTTAAAATTGAATTATTTGTTGCATTAAATTTGGCATTCAATGATCAAGGTCAAGGTAGCATTATGCAATTGTTGTTCTTTAATGTATAATCATTTTTAGACTTCATAAGTACTTTTATCAGAGACAAACAAACAATGTACTTGTTGGTCCCTTTGGTAATCAAGAAAGAGGGTTGAATTGATTGACTTTGATTTTAGATTTTTCTCTACTTAAAATCTAAATAATTCCAAGGCCAAACTATATGCAAATAAAAGTATGTAACAAAAATAAAGAGCTAGGGATAGAGAGATCAAACTAATTTATATAGTGGTTTAGTTTTGTATCTATGTCCATTCTTCTAGCTTAGCAAGTCGAGTCCAACAATTGCTAGTTTCCACTATCAATGAGAGTTCCAAGATTAAGTACATTTACTTTTGTTGATACTCTACACCTCTAATCTTGAGGATGACAGTCCAACAAGCAATTTACCTTAACTCTCACTCAATTAATCTATCTACTTAACAAAGTATTCCTCACAATCTCCCCACACTTTCTTAAGCTTAACAGTACATAAAGACCCAAAAAAATCTCAGACTCATAGTGGACAGACAACCCAAACTGTTCAAGTAGCCAACTTTCAAAACTAATATCTCACTCTCAAAGTATCGAAATAACTCTGTAAAAGTTGCTGAGTATTCTCCGTATATTGAACTTTAAATTCCATGAAGAGTTCTGTCAAAACTGGTCACCATCGAGAAGATTTAAGGCTTCAAATATGGCTTGCTAGGACGTTATGATGAATTTGATTGCGCTTAAATAATAATAAATATACTTTTGTTGGTTCAATTTGTACATAAAAATCATAATTTTGGCAAATGATGCTAATGTTGATGATCCCAAATTTAGAAAGCTATTAGTTTCACTTAGTTGCGGACTTCTTGATTTTCATTTTATATCTTTTTGATCTTAATATTTTTACAATTTAAACTTCTAATACTTATTTTATGATTTCTCTCTCAACTAGGGGTTGGGGATATAAAGGGAAAACCGGGTACAAATGTTGGGAATAGACGAAAAAATTGATGTCATTCAACTAAGGGAGTTTATAAACACAGTTTATGTATATACACATTAGTCATAACATTTTTTCAAATTATTTTCTTTTAGTAACTTGACAATTTTACTAACTTTACCAACATTTTGTGAATTTAGTAACAAGATACTAAACACTTTTAATCAAAATCTCAAATTCAAATCTTGGGAATGAAAAAATAAGTGTCAGGAGAGTCAATTCCTAAATTGAGTCCCATAACTGTTCGAACTGAATTAATCAATTTTTCGAATATCGATGATCAAATAAAAAAATATAATTGTACAAACTTTTTTAGATTGGTTTGTAAATATTATGTTGATACATGAGTCTAAGGAAATAGCACTTTGAATTGCAAGACACGGGATTTTTTCAAATTTATTCTTTCGAAATTCTTCTGACACCTGTCATAGATTTTTTAAATACTCTTTCTTGGTGTGGTTATAGGTTAAAAATGTTATCAAAATACACCACAATGTAAAAATTCAAGAAACATTGAGTACATCTATCATGACCTCTCATTAATGTGCTTGGTTAATGAGAATTGCCAAATGACATCACAAATCATTCAAATAACCTGTTTGGTGTCTCTATTACATTCATCCTTACACCTCAGTTTAATCATGTGATAACCATTTTTAAAATCAATCTTAGAAAACACCTTTGGAATCAAATAATTGAAACGGATACTTATAAGTAATATGGTTTATAGCACGAATGTCCACATACATTTCGTATGAAACATCTTCCTCTAGAGTTAATAAACAGGCAAGTGCAAGCACTCTTAATTTTATGCAATAAACCTTCTCCAATAACTTTATCAGATGTTTTTCCATCTTCAGCTCATTGCATAGGAGGAATGTTAAATCCATACTAATTTGGTAAAAATATCCTGGTACCAAAACGATAGCAAGTTGAATACTTCTTAAAAGTAGTAATATTTTTGTCATATCTTACTAACTTCTCGTATTCCTTTAATAATTGTTTTGCCTAGCCTGGTCATCTGTTATTTTGTTTACTAAAACATATACAACTATCCCTCTATGTTTTGCTTCAAACTTTCGACTCTCAAATACTAGTTTATTTGTTAGTTATCTATTTTATAGTCATATGTAAAATAGTTATATTATAATTATTTTTGCAATTAATAAAATTCTAATAAAATTGTATATTTAATTTTAGAATTTTGTTGTTGAATAATTAAATAGAAATTTCATTTTCAAAAGTTTGAAAATATGAGTAACGGAATTTACTAATTAAGAAATATTCTAAAAGTTCGTGATTGATGTACTCCTGATTGGACGTCATTAATTCTTTAAGATTGTCACTTGTCCTTCCATGATTAGCTAGAAATACTAATGAGTATGGGTTAGTGAGTCAGAGGCACATGAGCACTTAAGGAATAAGTAGGCTATACGTGATGTGAGTAAGAATGATATGAAAATATATCTAATGTCAACCAATTGTCATTCTAGGTCATGATAACGAATGTTGTTCTTAAACTAAGAATACATTTACTATCATATGCAGTTAGTTAGAGTTTGCAAAGATTAATGTTTATGTGATTCATAGGTATTTGATATTATGTTGCTCTAACCATTTGTTTGTACGATATTTTTGTATTCAAAATAAGATTCATTTTTTGTGGACACGTGGGAATAAGATTCTATGGCCAATTGATTGTTTTTATGAAGAAAATTCTCGATTAGGGTCGTAATACTTAAATAGTATCTAATTGTTATTTTAGTCTTCATTATCAAGAGTAGAAATCAATAGTTGATCTAATTTATTCAACAAATTAGAGTTTGATATTTATTATAATTCTATTTGAATATGGATCTTGAAATGAAAGAATTATAGTACACGGTACGCATAATCTTAAATTTATTATAGATTTATGTTTACATCTATTACTATTTTGATAGTTATGACATAATGTTAGATATCAATCATGACTTATGAGAGTCAAGGGTGATTTAGTAAAGTTGTCGTAGGTCATCTAGTGATGTCAAAAGTTTTGTCATTATCTCATTGCTATTTAGTAGTCAATCAAGAAAGTTAAACCAATGGGTAGTAATTGTCGATAAGTAAATTCAATTAAGTGATTAAAATGAATTTCAATCAATAAATTGAATTTAACTTAATGTGCATCTAAAATACATCGTAGCATATCAAGAATTTAAAATCAAATGAATGATCTAGGCTAACAACCTAGCAAGGTTGACCTAGTGGTGCTAGTAACACCTATTGAAGGGTGAAGTTTCACCTATGAGTAACATTTATATTTTGAATTTAAAATTTAATTAAATTAAATTTTAAACTCAAATTTAAAATGTAAAAGGAAATGAGACATCCTACCATGATTCTCTCAAAATTAATGAAAAATAAATTAAAAAGTCCAATCTAATTATAAATGAGAATCTATTTCTTTCATTTCTTTCTCCCACTCTATTTAAATGACAAATCTCATTTTTTTCTCTATACGTTTTCTCTCTCCACCTATCTCTACCTATAGAATCTTAATTGTATCTCTTACAATTTTCCTAATATTTAATATAATATTAGTTTTAGAAAATCTCTTTCGGTAAATGACCAATCTCTTTTTTCTTCATACATGTTTTCTCCATTGGAAAGTTGCAATTAAGCTACATTAATGATAAGAGTTATGATTTTCCTAATTTTTAATATAATATTAATTTTAGGGAATTTCAATGATATTCATTCTTTTAGAGAATTTCTAGATTTTGTAAAGAGAACAAAAGAGATGGTGAAATTAACAAATTTCTTTAATCTATTACTCTAGTTATAAAGGAAGAAATAAATTAAAGAATTTATTTATTTTTTCCTTTCTTTCTTCATCTCTCTTTAAATGACTCTCTCTCTAAATGACAAATCTCTTTTTTCTCTACCCATTTTCTCTTTATACCTTATTATAGAGAGATACAATTAAGCTACCTTAATCGTAAAATTTACGATTTTCCTAATATTTAATATAATTTTAGTTTTAGGGAATCTCTGTCAATAAATGACCAATCTCTCTCTTTTTTTTTCCTCGATGTTTTCTCTCTCTCTCCCCCTTACTGTATAAAGATACAATTAAGCTACATTAATGATAAGAGTTTCAATTTTAATAATATTTAATATAATATTAGTTTTAGGAAATTTCAGTGACATTCATTATTTGTAGAGAATTTCTAAAATTCATAAAGTGAACAAAAGAGAGAGTGAGATTGACAAATTTCCTTAATCAATTATAGGAAAATAATCAAGTTATTTTTCTTGTTAATTTGAGATTATTGGCGTTAGCATCCCAATCGATCTCAAATTTCGGATCACAATTACAAAATAGTTTTGTAATAATTCAATGAATTCATTATCTCGATGGATGAACTAGAGACCCATCGTTTGTGGGGTTCGTTTCAGTTTGTTCATTGGAGCTTTGCTCGTTAGAGTTTTGTTCGTGAGAATGAACATTTGTAGGTATATAATACATATAATACGCAACCTTCTTTCTATGTTTGGGCTAAATTTTTTGCATATATATGTGAGATACGTATATAATATGTGTTTAATAAATCTAATAAAATAAGTCAATTATCCAATAAATTAAAAAGGTTTCATTTAAATGTAACATTTTAAAATATGTCCATTTTGCTGTGCAATTTTCATCTTTATCTAAAAATATTGCTAGCAAAATATGTTTTGATGATAAGCAAAATTTAGTAAACTTAAGTTAGATGATGAGCAAAATAGATTAGATAAATGAAAAAATAAATTGGAAGAACTTGGATCAAGTTTAAAAATGAGTAAAGTCAAGTCGACTCACACAATGAACGAGTCAACTTACTAAGCATATATCATCCTTTAAATATAAACAAAAGGTTAGTCAAGTCGACCCGAATGGGAATCAAGTCGACTTGTCAAGAGTAATAAGCTCACTAAACTAAATAGTAGGATAGTCAAGTTGACTTAGAACGATCTATTCACCCCTTCTAGATATTCATTGTTATTTCTTCAATTATTATGGTAGTTGTGGAACTTGAAGTAGTCAATTGTTATGCATCTTCCTTTAGAGAATTTAAAGTATCCTATTGTTAACTTTGTTGAAAAGTAAACGTTACACTTTGTCATACTATTCATATTATGACAAAATGATCAAAATATTCCCACAAGAATATGCTTAACATCCATCACTATAATATCATATAAAGTTTCATCTTCTAAGTTACTAATAAAAAATCAAGATCTAGGCATGAAAAAACATGAACTCATAAACTTTAAATTTTTCTAAATTTCAAAATGAATTCATGTAATCTAAACATGGATTTAGCATTAGCCTAATTTAGATGATTCATACAACTTAAACTAGATTGAGTAAATACCATTACAAAAGATAGGAGATTAGGAATTACAAGTGTATGTCACCACCTCCATGTTAATGTTTTAGTCCCACAAGCAATTCATTAAAAGTATTTAAGACATCTCTCAAATCAAAGATCCAAAAAAAAAAATACCGATGTGTAAGTTGATACCAAAAATCTTTCAAAATTTTTCATCAACAATGCTTTCTCAAAAAAAGAAAAAAAAAGCCCTCCTCTTTTTTCATCTTTTTTATTGTGCAACCCTTTCTCTCTAGAGATATTTTCTCTTTCTTTGTCTCACCCTAGAAAACATATGAGAATTTTTGTTAATTCGAGAGGATTTTAATAGGAGGAGATCTAAATGGATATATAGAAGAGAGAGAAGAGAAATTTGGAAAGGTACATGAGGGTTATGGTCTTGAAGGAAGAAATAAAGAGGTAAAAGTCAATTTGGATTTCACGACAACATATAAACTAATCGTCGCCAACACGTTTTTCAAAAAAAATAAAGAGAAGAATATTTGGTTACTTTTAAAAGTGGGCATAATAGTCACAAATTGACTTTCTTATGGTTATGAAGATGGATAGAAAAATTTATAAGGATTGCAAGGTTATCTTGGGAGAGAGTTTAACCGCCCAACATAGGTTAATGGTGTTGGATATACATATCAAATATAGTATTCGTAGAACAAAAGTATACATAACCCCTAATATTAAGTAGTTGAATTTATAAGACGAAAAAACAAAATAATTTTAAGGAGACAGTTGAAGAACACGTTTTAAAAGAAATATATAGTAACCATAATATGGCATAGGAGAAGATGACATTTCATATAAAAATGATAGCTAAGAGTGTATTTGGTGAATCAAAAGAATATGTACCTCTAAATAAAGAATTTTGGTGGGGGAAAAAAGAAGTACAAGAGAAAATAAAGACAAAAAGAACTGCGTATAAATTACTCTATACTAGTTAGAATAAGAAAAATATAGAAAAGTACACAGTAACCAAAAAAGAGGTGAAGAGAGCAATAAGTGAAGCTAAGAATGAATCCGTCAAAGACTTGTATCGATGGTAGGGTTGGCAATCGAGCCTTCTAAGCCGGGCTTTTATAAAACCCGAGCTCGACCCTGTTTAAAATTCTACGGACCCAAACCTGAGCCCGACTCAAGAAAGTTTGAAAAATCAATACTTGAACTTGACCCAAAAAATTAAAAGGGACTTGGGCTAGTTTCAGGTCAGACTTGAGTCCAAATCATAAATTTTATTTTTTATATTTTAACCCATTTTATAATGTAATAAACACAAAATAAAAACAATTAATCATACAAAATAAATATCACCATGTCAAATTAATAATTACAAACTATTACAAAGATTAATAATAACAATATCATAAAAGATTAAAAAATTATATCAAGAGTAATATATTAATATCATCAAAGTCACAATATTTTTGAAAACACAAAAAATAATATTTGATTTTAAACAGGTCGAGTCTATAATGGGTTGAACCCATTGCTGTTTAGATTCAGTCATAATTAAAATAGTTAAAATCAAAGGGGACATCTATAAAATAGTTAAAATGAGAAAAATGAAAATAAAAGATTATACTCAAATAAAATGTATTAAAGATAAATCAAATAGAATATTAGTGAATGATGGAGAAATAGAACAACAATAGAAGAAATATTTTTATCAACTATTTAATAAAAACTAAGATAATCAAGTTAGTTGAAGTGAACTAAGTAGATTAGAAGAGTATAGAAATATGAACTTTTATAAGAGAATTCAACTATTGGAAGTTGAAGAGACTTTCAAAAGGATGAAAAATAGAAAAGCAATTGGATCCGATGATATTCTGATAGAGATATGCAAGTGTTTGGGGAAGTAGGGTATTGGATGACTTACAAAATTATTCAACATGATATTAAAGACAAAGAAAATGTTTGATCAATGGAGAGAAAGTGTTTTACTACCTTTATTTGAAAACAAGAGCGGTAGACAAAATTGTGCAAATTATAAGGGTATTAAGTTAATGACTCATATCATAAAATTTTGAGAAAGAGTAATTGAAAGAAAACTATAGAAGGAGACCTAGGTGACTAAAAATCAATTTGAATTTATGTTCAAAAGGTTGACGATAGAAGCCATGCACCTTCTCAGACAATTAGTTGAGAGGCATTGGGAGAATAAGCAGGACTTACACGTGATGTTCATCAACTTCAAAAAAGCTTGTGACAGAGTTTTTTGAAAAATTATGTAGAGAATTTTAGAAAAGATGGATATAAGAGTAGCATATATTGAAGCGATTAAGGATATGTATAAGGACGTGATGATAATAGCGAGGACATTAGGTGTATTAACTAAAAAGTTTCCAATAAAAATAGAGATATATTAATGGTCAACGTTAAATCTCTATCTTTTTACACTAATTATCGATGAATTTACCAAACACATTAAGGATATGGTACCATGATGTATGTTGTTTACAACTGACAATGTCTTGGTAGATGAGACATGTAAAGGAGTACTTGCTAAGCTTGAAACTTGGAAGGAAATATTGGAAGTAAAAGATTTAAACTTAGTAGGGTAAAGACATAATATATGGAATTTAAGTTTAGCAATACTAGCGTTAGTGAGACAATGGTTTGAAGATGATGAATTTTCTGTAAATAAGAGTTTCAAATATCTAAAATCAATTTTGCAAAATGACGGAGGAATTGATAGAGATGTATCACATAGAAAACAAGCAGAATGGTAGAAATGAAGAAATATATTAGATACTCTATGTAATCGAAAGGTACCTATAAAACTTAAAGGGAAGTTTTACAAGATGGTGACTAGACCTCCTTTATTGTATGGATTTGAATATTAGACAATGAATCAAAAGTACAAGCAAAAAAAGAGAGTATAGAGATGAGAATATTAAGGTAAATGTGCGAACACACAACGAAAAGTGGGATTGCATTTATCGAGAAAAAATTAAAAGAAACATGATTAAGATAGTATGGACATATACATAGGTGATCCATAAAGACTCGATTTAAGCAACGCGAGACTGTGACAAGTATTCATATTAACTGAAAAAGAGAGAAAGAGATTGATATGAACCTTAGTATAGTATCTGGTCAATGGATACTCTGCAATAATTCCTCTCTTCCTTGTTAGAGTTTTCCTCTTTTAGATTCTAGGTTTAACGACTGAAAACTTGTTCTCTATCAAACTTCCTACCACATTACTTTCATGAGAATTTAGGCTTCCCACTTTATTGATCATACTCTCTTTGAACATAAAAAACTAGAGTTTACAATAAAATATAATTCTTATTAAAAATAAATACCTAAATCATTTATAATATGAAGGATTTAAAAAATTAAGATAATTTTTAACTTAAAAAAGATTGCAATCAAATAAAATAAAAAAAAAACTGCTATTTTTCTAAAATATTTTCTTTTTACTAGTTTTAAATATTCTTCTAAAATATTTATTTCTAATAGTATGCACTCTCTAGAATAAATTTTTTTCCAATGACATTAGTGTATATCATTATTCCCCTCTTGGATAAAAAGTTTGTCCTAGAGTTTGAAATCAGGATAGGTCTTCTCAAGTTTTTAAGAACTCTCAATAAGTCTCCTTCCTCATCCTCTTCTTTGGACTTCCCTGCAAATTTAGAATCATCATGACATGCTTCCGTAATAAAATACTGCACTTGTAGATAGGCAGTCACTTGCATGGCTAGATCATCAAGTAGTTCCCTGAAAATATCTTCACGAGAGACAAAATCTATCTCACTTTTCACTTCTATTAAGATACCGATTTTGCTGTCAAGAATGAAAAGTTGAAGATCCTATCCGAACTTATTATATTCATAGCTATTGAAGTCAGGGTACTTTGCGGGGATACCAATACCTCCTTGTAGTAGACTACTCCTTTCCTCCCGTTGGTCTGCAAGGGTATGGTTTCTACTCCTCACCTCTTGGACCTTGTTGTGCCCCTGTAGCTCTCACTAAAACATTTCCATCAGCGAGATCAATGCTATCTGTTGAGACTATAGCAACTTCTTGTTGGACTATTGAAGTTCCTCCACCCTAGTCATTTGCTGCATCATTCGCTATTCGATTTGCCGTTTGAATTCCCTTATTAATCTCTCCATCCGGTTAAACCATTCTGCAGAGTTTTCCATAACAGCTGACTCTGATACTAAATTGATATGAGTTCTAATATATGATCTAGTCAATAGATACTCTATAGGAATTTCTCTCTTTCTTACTAGAGTTTTCCCTCTTTTAGACGTTAGGTTTGATGACTCGGAACTTGTTCCCTATCAAGTTTCCTACTACACTAGAGAATTTGGGTTTTTCTCTTTATTTATCATATTCCCTTTAAGTAGGGGAAACTAGAGTTTAAAATAAAATAATTTTTTATTAAAAATAAATGTCTAAAATCATTTATAATATGAAGGATTTCAAAAACTAAGATAATTACTAATTTTAAAAACATTGCAATCAAACAAAATAATAAAACTACTATTTTTTAAAATATTTTTTTATTAATTTCTAAATATTTTTCTAAAAAATTTATTTTTAATGTTATGCACTTTTTAGAATAATTTTTTTCTAATGATATCAGTACATATCAGAGATTTAAGAAGACTTGAATAAAAAATGATATGAATTATCTAAATAAAAATAAAAAATAATATAAAATAGAGTACAAAGGTACAAAAGTATCCATATTGTCAACCACATTTAGTAGAATAAAAACATGATTATTTTTGTGATATAAAAAAAATCATATAAATCAACATACGATATGAAATAAAATACAATAATATAGAAAGATGCATAAAATTAACCATAGTTAATGGGATAAAAAATTAGTTGTTATTGTTGTTGTTGTTGTAGAGTAATAAAACCATAATGTCTTTAGGTCTTAATGAAGGAATGCATTTGCAAATCTAATTCCTTAACTTATTTGTCGAGTAGATATTCCACTAATTAAGCTATTGGGAAATTTATAAGAAACATATCTCACTGGCTTTTGAATAACCAAATGAATATCAACTTTTTTATGTTTAAGTGCTAACAATACATTGTAGACACTCCTCTTTTTATTGGTTAAATATGAAATTGAAATCAATCACATTAATTTTTCACAATCAAAACTCGATCTCAAATATGCTTTATTGTTCATCTATTAAACATGTGCTAGCAAAGCATGTGGCTTGTACATGTGTAACATAAATATGCTTGAGCGTGAAATCAACATAAGCACATGCATGGGAGTGCACTTTGACTGCCTGCCACTGTGTTTACTCCTGCATGCTAGCGTGGTAGTCCAATGTGCGTGCAAGCTCACCATGGACTCCACCACACAACCATATGGCATTTGGGGTTTCTGTAACCCGATTTTATCTGAATTGCAATTTCCCAAACTAAACCTTTTTGAACTTAAAAATGCTTCTCAATTTAAGAACTTTTTTAAAATAAATATTTCTCGGATCTTTTGTAGACTTAACTTTAGGACATGTTATGCCCTTTGAATCAAATCATAGGTTTAGAACATGATTCAATTATAAGTTTGCAAACTTAACATTTGACAAATTTATGCTTTATTTTGTGTGTGTGTGTGTCTGTGGTTTTGTTTGTTTTTTTTTTTTTTTTTTGATTCATTACTAAAATATTAATGAAACTAATTTAATTTTATGAAAAATACTCATTTTATTTACTCGGGGCATGATTGTTCATAGATCTTATAAATTATGATTGATCATTGACTTTGTGTATCATGACTACATATCTAATAATGAAAATGTTCAATATTCAAAGTAAACATTTTTTTTTATTGTACAACAATTTGAATATGAAATTATTAGATTAGGAGAGAGAATTTGTACCACTAGACTGTTCCCTTGGGACATTCAAAATAAACTTTGATCATGCATTTCATACACTTGGATCTCAATTCATCTAGAGTCATGATTAGTGTCAAAACTAAAGTTGAGACTAGGCCAGCTCCGGCTCAAAACCGGCCCAACCAGTAAATTTGAGTCCGAATGGGTAACTGGCTAGGGTTAATAGTAACTTGGAACCGAACCAGCCCGATTACAGTAACTGGCTGGTTCGGTTCCTATTTTTTTTTATTAGGAAACCAGTTTGCCAATTCCAATGGCTAGTGG
Organism: Dillenia suffruticosa; assembly: GCA_033439265.1. Lineage (NCBI taxonomy): Eukaryota > Viridiplantae > Streptophyta > Magnoliopsida > Dilleniales > Dilleniaceae > Dillenia > Dillenia suffruticosa. Next base: position 15,717,375 of record JAVTVX010000012.1, on the reverse strand, counting down.
AACTGGCCCGACCCTACTAGTTCCAAAGACTAATTTTATTTATTTATTTGTTTATTATTTTTTGGGACTGGGAGATAGGAAGAGGGAGAGAGAGAGAGAGAGGGGGGGTTCAACTGATCGCCGTCGAGGGAGATCTAAGGTGGCCAAGGCAGATGAGGTTTCGACCTAAAGATTTGGAGACTAGGAGGGAGGAACGCCGACTCTGTGGTGCCATACTTTTATACTCTCGTTCCTCAATTAAACAAGATATTCCTCAATTATATACAAAGAGAGAAATTTTAATTTTATTGATTTTCTATTTTGGGGTTTTTAATTTAAATTTTTTTTGTATATTCAAAGTATCCGTATTCCAATTTGTGATGTGAAGAATATATTTTTCATTTATTCATTTAATTATTTACTCAATTATGTATTTATAAATCTATTTATCTAAAAAAAAACATAGGAGTTCTGCGTTTTGAACCAAAACGCAGCACCCCCCCAAATCAAATTAGGGCTTTTAGCCCTAATCTCTCCCTCTCTCTCCTTCTCTTTCTCGCTCCGCCTCTTCCCCTTCCCCCAGCCACCTCATCTTCTTCCTCATCCGCCGTCGCCACAACCGATCGCCACCCTCCGCCGATCTCTCTCCACTACTCCTCCCTCCTGCGAGCATAGCCCTCCCTGCACGAGCGCCAGCGCGCCACAGCATGATCCACAGCGCGCGACCTTCCTCCAGTGGGCCACAGTGCAAGCGCGAGCACACGACTGCGCGAGCGTACCATGGTGTAAGTGCGCCTACGCTCGAGAGCATGCCAGTCCGCTAGCGCGCTCCAGTCCGCTAGCGCTCTCAACCAGCGAGCGCACCGTAACACTATCTGCCCCAAGCGAGCGCACCGCATCGCGAGCTTCCTCGCGCGAGAGCACCATAGCACGAGCTTCCTCACGCGAACGTGCGACCTTCCATGAGCGCACGACTACAGTCCAGCTCACGAGCGCGCGCCTCAGCCAGTGAGCATGCCAGTCCTTGAGCGTGCTAGCCCGCGAGCCCACCAGCCCACGAGCCCGCGACGGCCCGTGAGCCCACGAAGCCCATTGCAGCCCGCAAGCCCGCTAGCCTGCTGACCCGTGAGCCCATGAATCTCTGCGCAGGTAACTGACTTAGGGTTTTGATCCAAATATAAGTAGTTATGACGTAACTAATAAATCTTGTCTTGATAGGGAGCATTATAGATTTTGGAGTGATCAAGAAGACATTCGGATGAAGGTCTGCACTCCGAGAAAACCCTATGTGAGAGAAATGCAATCACTTCAGCATTTGAATTGATTTTGTCGAATTTAGGTTGAAGTTAGAATCGGAAGCTATATGCATATATATTATAAAATATGTTAAATTCGAGAAAAATTAGAAAAAATGAGAAATATTAGAAATTTGATCATTTGTGAGCCAAATGATTCGAAATTGATGAAACGGAAATCTAGAAATGAAATTGTGTAAATTTAGGGTTGTATTAAATTGGAAAGAAAAATTGAAAATCTCTTATTAGACTTTTGTTTGATATTAAATTGTGATGATTTGATTAGAAAAATCTTTTTGGAGAGTCAATGAGTCAGATTGGATTTATTTTAAAAATAGGGAGTAACCACCCTCCCTAGAAATGTGAGTATGACTCGAATCTCTTGCATGAAATAATAAAATTTGTTTCTGTTGTGTTTTCCATAAAACATGTTTTTGATATGCATGGACTCGACGTATGATATTAAATTTCAAAATTTGTTTTGTGACATTTGGAGTGTCATAAATTTATATTTCTGATAACTATGCATCCATGGTTTGAAATGAAATGATATTGTACCATTATTTGAGAACCAGATATGTTTTCTATTCTACCATCGCATTGGCATGGATTTGAAATGGCACACGAATTTAAAATATTTTAATGATCTGTATGGGCCAGGTGCCCATTTGTGATGAGATGATCCGTATGGGCTGGGTGTCCACTTGTGATGAGATGATATTCTTTGATAAATTTCGTAACTATGAAGGACGTTTATAGAGGCACTGGGTTGCCCGGATACGCTTCTGCAAGAGGTATCCGCAAATATCATATGTCTAATGACTATAGACATGGCCGGTACCCACATAAGGGTGAGGACATGTGTGACGCCACCATCTAGCACCGTACGGGGTCCTATACACGATGATGAGTTAGCCCCAGTGAACTCATGGCCAACGTCGGGGTAGAGAGATACTTTTGAAAACTCTTTGCATAATAAAACCCGCGATGCGCCTATCCTTGGTCATAGTTGACCTGTGCCTGGATCCTTTCGGCTGGCTCTATGATCTACTTGATTTTAAATGGATGCATATATGTATGTTATCGTGTGAATGATTAAATGAGTTTATTTTAGCGAACATATCATGATTTACTATAAAATTTGAATTATTGATTATGAATGATATTATTTGACACTCCAATGTTCACATATACTATTAATACTTGAGATTAATCCTCTCACTCAGTAGGTATCTTCCTTGATACTCACCCCTCTTCTTTCCCTCCTCAGACAGGATTATTGTGCTAGAGCGACGCTTCGATTTCCAGAGGATTTGGTAGCTTGTTGATGGATTTGAGTGTTTTTCAACGGTGAGATTTAAATTAAGTTGAGATGTGAGCTCCGTACTTTATTTCTGTGTATTTATTATGGGATTGACTGTATAATTTATGTACATTTATTTGCGAAACTCTCATATTTCATTTGCATTGAGGCAAATTGTAATGTTTGAATGTTAATTTGGAAAAATTGGTTGTAAATTGTATAAAACTTAGACCCGTTCAGTATGATGGCTGCTCATGCTCTAGTTGGGCATGGCAGTAGAGGTCTGTGACTAGAATTGTTGGTAATTTAATTAACCTGGCGTTGTTCTGGATGTCTACTGTGGTTTGTGGGTTATTGTGAGACCGAGATGGCCATTTTATTTTATTCATAGGACGATTTTAAATTATACAGGTTTAAATATGTTTATTTGTACATGGGAGACCTCCGATTTATGGAGAGATTCTGTCTGATTTTTTGTAAAAATATAATCAGCATTTAAGGCAATGGGCGGCTGTTCACGACTCCGGTTCGGGGCATGACAGAGGGGTTCGACTAACTGCCGTCAAACGGCAGTCCAGATTATGGCGACGTTGGTGAATAGTGAAGGTAGATCTGACATGGTGGTGCTTGGCAAAGGCAAATCTAACGTGGTGGGCAGATATGAGGCTTCAGCCTAAAGATTTGGAGGTTAGGAAGGAAGAGAGAGAGAGAGAGAGAGAGAGAGAGAGAGAGACCTGGAAGCCTTGGTGGTCGCCGCTTGAAGCGTTGATGTTGGTGCTTTAGACTTTGGTGGTCACCATGGCCGCTCGAAGCCTTAACATTACTAACGAGAGGGAGACGATCGGACACGGGTGATGAAGAGTAGAGCGAAGAGGAGGTAACAAGAGACATGTAGCGATTTGAACCCAAAAAAAATTAAAAATAACCTCTGAGGCAAAATAATTTCGAAAGTAACCCCTATTTGTCGTGGGTTGAACCCGCGATATGGTGTCACATTGTCGTAACAGAGAGCAAAGCGAGTCGCGTCTCCAAGACGTGACACAGGGTTTCGTGTCTCCAAGACGTGACATCCTCCTCCTACGACGCTCATCTCGCTCCCGCGGCACTTTGCCACGGAGGGGTAGGAGTGCCGTGGGGGGAGAGAGAGAGAGATGAGTACTGCGGGGGGGAGCAAGGGAGGAAGGGAGAACTGCCGTGGGGGAGGAAGGGAGGGAGGCTGCGAGCCGCAAAGGGGGAGGAATGTCATGGGGAGAGAGAGAGAGAGAGAGAGCTGCGGGGGGAGAGAGAGGGAGGGAGGACTACCGTAGGGGGAGGGAGGGAGGGAGGATTGCCGCGGGAGCCACACAGGGGAGAGGAGTGCAGCGGGGGGAGAGAGAGAGCCGTGGGGGGAGAAAGAGAGAGAGCTGCAAGGGGAGAAAGGGAAGACTGCCACTGGGGGGAGGGAGGGAGGAGAGATAGAGAGAGAGAACCGAGGACGGCGGGGGAGGAGAAAGAGAGAGCCGCGGGCGGTGGGGGGAGAGAGAGAAGCGCTGGCAGGGGAAGGAGGGAGAGAGGAGTGTGGTGGGCAGTGGCGGAGGAGATAGAGAAAGAAAGAAAGCCGTGGGGGTAGAGAGAGGGAGGGAGGATTGCCGCAGGGGGAGGGAGGGAGGACTGTCGCGGGAGCCATACAGGAGGGATGAGTGCTGCAGGGGGAGGGAGAGGCCGCTGGGAGGAGAGAGAGAGAGCCGCTGTCATGCCCCGAACCGGGATCGTGAGTAGCCGCCGGGCAGAACCTCCTCGCACATCGGTGGTCTCCCATATAGCAATCAACTTGCTACCTGTACAATAGGATCAACCCGGCCTCACAATACATAAATCAAATCTCAACATCATACCAACACATCCATACCGCACAATCTAGGACAATGCAAGGCTAACAAAATGAATTTCCACAGTTCTAACCACAAACCTCTACTGCCATGCCCCCATCAAAGGCATGAACAGCCGCCAGTCACCCCTCCTGTGATTTAGAGGTGGCACTGAACGGTCTTAAAGTACACTTCTAGAACATGACACATTCCCAAGTAACATACACAATGAATAGAAATTGTCTCAATGCAAGTGTTATGCAATTACATGAGAGTTCCACAATTTAACTATCTATATTTGTACAGTCATCCCAAAATTATACAATGGTCATTTATAGACCTCAAAATGCATATACATCATTAATACAATTTTTTTAACTCACGAAATTGTAGCGAAAATATACAATGACTCTTCAAGTCCAGACCAGATCTCCCAATGATACTAAGTGTCTTAAAAGCAACGCTTCTTGCCAAATACTATCTCTGAAACAAGAAGGAAAATGAGGGGTGAGTATTCAGGGAAAGAATACTCAGTGAGTGAGTGGGTCAATGCAATCGTCTAATAAGAATTGTGAAACTAGAGTGTCAAAGCATAAATATACAAATCATATTTCAAATCATCATACTTTTCACTTCAACAATATATCATTTGCATGCATTATCAAGTCAAATATGCATTCAAAGCACTGTCATTAAAATCATAGAGCTGCCAGTCGAAAGTATCCTGGCAGAGGTCTACCTCGACCAATGACAGGCGTACCGGGAGTGCTATATGTAAATTTATTTAAGTGCTCTCTACCCCGGCGTTGGCAACGGATCTCGTTGTAACACCGACACTGCAGTATCCGTAGAAGAGTACTATTTTCGAAATATATATATATATAAAAGAGATATTCGTCAGTTCATTATATAGAGAGAGATTTTATTTATTTAAATTTGATTTTTGATTTTGGGGTATTTAAATTGAATTTTTGGTATATTTTAATTTGTCGAATCGACAAATCGAAGTAAACCACATTTTTTATGAAATTCGCAGTTCTAACGAAATATGGGTGTGAAAATATATATGCATAAATATATATGTAATATTTAAAAAAAAAGAGAGGAAAACACATCGTTTTGCCCAAAATGCTGTGTTTTCTCCCCTTTCCCCCAAATTTCGAATTAGGGCTTAAAGCCCTAATTCTCTCTTTATCTCTCTCTCTCTCTCTCTCTCTCTCTCTTTCCCCGACTTTTCCTCTTCTTCGGCCGTGCATCTTCCTCTGCTGTGGTTGATTGTCTTCCTCCGCCGCGTGCCACCGCTACCCTCTCCCTCTCTGTCTTCTCTCTCTACCCCGCTCACTGTCTCTCTCTATTTCGGTCTCTCTCTCTTCGGCTTCGCCCAAATCCGCCGCCTCGCATCACTCCGCCATGAGCCGCGACCGATCGTGCCTTTTCTCCCATGAGCACCGCCTTCCGCCACAGCGAGCGACTGCAGCGCCTTCCGCCACCTCGCGATCTCCTCGCCTGAGCCGAGCGCACCCCAGGGCGATCCACCCAGCGCGAGCATGATCGCGCCCCTGTGCGATCCTCCCCGTGCGAACACAGCGCGCCTCAGTCCTCGAGCACGACCCAATCCGCGAGTAGGACCCAATCCGCGAGCGAGCGCGCCTGCGCATGAGTACGTACCAGCCCGTTAGCACGCAGCCTGTGAGCCACTGCCGGCCCGCAGGCCTATCAGCCGCAGGCCTGTCGACCCGCTGGCCCATCAACCCGCAGGCCCATCAGGCCCGCCAGCCCGCAGGCCCATCAGCCCGCAGGCTTACTGGCCCGCTAGCCCACTGGCCCACAGACTAGTGAGCCCGCTAGCCGAAGCCCACTGACCCGCTGACCCACGAACTCACGAGCCCGCTGTAGCCCGCGAGCTCGCGACGGCCCATGAGCCCATAACAGCCCTCGAACCTCCACGCAGGTAACTGACTTAGAATTTTGCTTCCGATCTAAGTGTTTGAACCTAACTAATAAACCCTGTCTTGATAGGTAGCATTTCAGATCTTTGAGTGATCGAGAAGACATTTGGACAAAGGTCTGGGATCCAAAAAAAACCCTAGGTGAGGGATTTCGAACCCATTCGATTTGGTTATCGAATTTAGGGTAAATTTAAGATAAGAAGTCTTGTATATACTAGAATGTAAACTAGATTCTAATAGAATGCATTTTCCGACGTTGAATGTGGTTAATTAGGTTAAGTGTAAGATTTTTGTGCTATTACACGTGCAGAAATTTGGCATGAAATAAAGTGTGTACATATGTGTGTTAATGCATAAAAGAGAGTAGGAATGAGTGCAGGATTTTTTGCACTAAAGGAGTCCAAATGTGTACAGATTTTTGTGGTGCATTAGTGACCATATGCATATAAAGTTTAGGGCATGAGCATGAGAAGTTATGGGTATATGCATGCTGATTTTTGAGGTGAAAGTTGTGACCTTACATATGTGCAATGCCTTGGCCAAGTACATTGGAGGGAACCCAAGTATAGCATGTTGTTAGGAGTATTGGGAATGGTGTTTAATAAGCAAAATGAAGGTTTATATGTAGGTATAAGGATGTATGATTGTGTGTTCATGTATTGTCAATATTTGTGTATTTAAGTAACTTGAAAATGTGTAAATGACAAGATTTTACAAGAACATGTGTGAGTATGCATATATGGTAGATATATGCTATGGTGTTGCATTGGATAGATGAATGATACATTTGATGGTTAATAGCATTATGGTTTTATCTTGAGTTGAGTGTTTTCATGGTGTGTACCCTATGTTGCCATTTTGATGATTTAGAGAAGACATTGGAGATGTGAATGATGATTTAAATAGTTGATGTTAGCATCACATTCATTGCGTTGGTACCTCTGATAATATGTGGTTGGAGTTGTTATTTGGATAGTTGAAAGGGATAGTTAAAATGTGACCTTTAATTCCTAAATGCTATAACACATTTAATGTGTTATGTGTAAACTCTTATTGTAGTGATATAGTGCTTGATCAATTGAGGGGAGAACTCTTTTTTCACTTCGTGGTATTATTGGAGAGTACGCTACCCTCTCCCATACTGTAAGTGAGACTTTGACATCTATTATTGATTGACAAATCATGTTTTACCGATTTTCAAATGATATGACTTCTATACGTATAAAAACTAAATTTTTGGATTTGATAGATATATTTTTGTGATCATTGGAGTGTCCCAACTGTTGATTTTATTGATTTGCATCCATGAGTTTGATAACCGGATATTGTGCCATTCTTTTTTACATATTGACATGTTTTAATGCTTATACTATATTGGCACAAAATTTTAAATGGATTTACATGTACTATTTGGCCTATACGCCCGGCCAACGTTATGTTACGATGCATGGGGCTATATAAACGGCCGACATGATGATGTGATGTATGGGGTTTCGTACCCGGCCGACTTAGTGATATGGTGATATGGTGATATGGTGATATGCTTCCTATAGCATTCCGTAACTACGAAGGACATTTGGTAGAGGCACCCTTTGTGTCCGGATATGTTTCGATTGGAGGTATCCACCAAATCGTCATGTGTATGGGTGTCTCAGGTTAACCCTCATCGTCATGTGTATGAGTTTACCTCTATCTAGCACTAGGCGGGAGACCATACACGGCCGACTATATATATGTATCATTATTATTATTTACAAACTAGTTAGAGTAGTCTGTGACCAACATTGGGGTAGAGAGCCTTTATTTGATATTTGCATAGTGAAAACCCCCAATGCACCCGTCCTTGGTCTAGATAGACTATTGTCGGGGTTGTTTGTTCGGCCGGCTCTACATATGTGACTTGATACATAGATGGATGCATATGTTATTTTTTGATGTGTGCCTTGAGATATGTTTTACTCTGAAACAGCATATTATTTTCACAAACTTGATATTTTATTACATGCTTTAATACTCCAAGTTCACCCTCGATATTGATAACACGATATCAATCCCCTCACTTGCTGAGTATCCTCCCATAGATACTCACTCCTCATTTTCTTTCCCATAGGATTAGTCGTGGACTGAGAAAGTGTTATTATGATCGTATTCTTGCGACGTAAACTTGATAGCACCGGGTTTGGGTATGGATGTTACCATATCTTCCGTTATGATTATTAGATATTTTAGTTTGATCAAAGCATTCATTTATTTATTTTATGGGATGACTGTATAAATTATGGATATTTATTCATGAAACTCTCATAGCGACTTAGTTCACTTGCATTGAGACACTTGTATTTATTTAAAATGTTAACTTGAGAATTTATTGTACATGTGTATAAACATTTAGGTCCGCTCGGTGTGGCGGCTACTCATGCTCTAGTTTAGCATGACAGTAGAGGCTTGTGGTTAGGACTGTTGAAATTTCTATAGTCTTGCGTTGTCCTGATTGTCGGCTGTGATTTGGTTAATGATTTTGAGGCCAGGATGGCTATTTTATTTGACAGGATGGTTGTGAATATTACATGTTAAATTGTACGTGGGAGACCTCCGAAATATGGGGAGATTCTGCCCGATTTTCTATAAAAATGTAGCCGACATCCAGGACAACGAGCGGCTGTTCATGACCCCCCGTCTAGGTGCTAGACTTGGAGTAAGTATCCAAATTCTCCCCCTTTTCAAGTTCAACTTGGCTAATACCATGTCGTTAATAAAATCACGACAACTCATGGGATACCCCAGGCCTAGGTATATCCGGACGCCACCTAAGTGCCTCTCACGATATACTTCGTAGCTACGGAACAATACATACCAAAACCCTCAAGGCCAAAATTAATCTCATATCAAGAATGTGTCGAAATCAGGTTTACAAACCAAATGCAATATATAGCGTAAATTGACACATTATACATTTCAACCACATGGATGTATAATTTCACAATTCAACCAAATTTTTTGACACTCCATCGGCTCACAAAAGGTCAGTTCCAAAACCAATCAAAACATTTCAAACACACGACAAATTATGTTCATTTATCAAAATGTTGTAAAATAGGATTTACATATTAAACAAAGGTATTGAAATAAATCTCACTCACAGTATGGGGGAGGGTAGCGCACTCCCTAATAATACCATGAAACGAAGAAAAGTGTTCCCCTAATTCAAGGCACCCAACACTTATGAATGTATATATATATAAAAAAAAAATCAACAAGTTTCAAACCTACGCAGTTATAAGAAATAGGCTATCATTTCTAATACACGTATGCAAATCAAGTAGTTCGAATCCTTTAGAACCCTACCCCAATTACTCATATTTTGTTCATGCATGCAACAAGTCTACAGAACTCAAGTGTTGGTACTCAACCAATCCCGCACAGGGCTCACACCAATCAAAACTCTCGCTCGCACCCAAGGGCCAGCAGGGTCACAGCCTAGCGCTCCTCTGTGCAACGCGTAGGGCCCATGTAAAGGGCGCGCAGGGCCCATGTGCAGGGCGCGCAGGGCCATGTGTGCGCGCCCGTGTGCAGGGTCCATGTGCAGGGCGCGCAGCGCCCATGTGCACAGCGCGCAGCGCCCATGTGCAGGCCAATGAACCCATGTGACGGGTTCAAGACGCGACACAAAATGTTACGGGTTGAAGCCATGACATATAAGGGTTAGAAACGGAATTAATTCCGTTGAGGGTTGTTTTAAAAAAAAAATTGGTATATATCGGTACATGACTCGAGGTAGCAAATCTATTAAACTGCCAAACTAGCCCGGCCTGGCCCAGCACAGTGGGCCTAGTTCAGCGATCGGGCCAGTTCCAAGCAATTTTTTTTGGAATCGGCCCAACACGACTTGGGAAGGCCTCGAAACCGGACCAAACCGACCCGCAGTTCTTGGGTTCATCCTAGAATCGGCCCAGCATGGCCCGGTCTCATTTCTAGTTAAAAACCTAACAGATAAACTACCTAACTTCTCTTGATACCAGTTCTTGATCGACAAGACAACAATAAGAAACTCCTTTCTAATCGTGTCTTAACTACTCTAGCCAAGGACTGAGAATACTAAAAATCACTAGAGAGCTATAGTAAGTTTTCCTCATTTATTTGAGAAAACAAATCTCTTCTTGAGATTACATCCACTACACATAATTAACTAGAGCCGCCAAGTGTGTGCACACACACTTGCAAATTTCTATCACTCATGAGTGAGATAATGAATCATCTTGGGTCGCTATTATGATTTCAGTGACAATTTGGGAACATAGACAAATTATCATACAATTGTCATTCAAATGTCACATTCAAACTATTTATCATATGAGCACACGTGTGACTCCTAGCATGAGACTTGTTACTCAATTTTCGTCAATATCCTATATTAATTGTGGCGTAAGCACATGATGATCTTTGGATTACAACGGTGAACAATTTTAGATATTTATATTAGAGTAATACATCACTCATTTTCTCAACCCTTTCAGAATAGAGTCTCTACCGCACTATTTAAAAACTATAAAAACAGTTGTATTGGAAATAGAATTTTATTGATATAATTGGTAACTACATTTCTGCACTTTTATATGGCTTTACGTCACATAACTAACAGTTACCTTCCACAGTGAATTTCATCAAACATTGGATAGTTTCGGATATCTCCATTTCTTTAACCCACCTATTTTGAATAGACGGGGATGTTTTATTGTAGGTCGTTCCAATTTGTCCATTACCTGGATATTTTTTACGCTTTTCTTTTTTTTTTTTATATTGAAATTTGAATTGTAATTATTAGATTAGGGAGAGACTTGTGACGACCAAACTATCCTTAAAACATTTTCTATACATTCTTCATGAGTGACTAGACCACAAACTTTATCTCCAGGGAAAACGTGTGGAAAGTACTACCCCTTCTCCCGTCTTCCTCTTCATCATTTTTTTTTTATACATATCGGGACTCAAACTATAATTTATTATATGGGGAGGACGTAAAGTGTCACTTAAGCCCAAACTCTTTAGCATCTTTCTCTTCATCATTGATCGTTGTTATTATCACTTTTCTTATCACCAAAGACTTGTCTTGAGCCGGATGAGCTAGCCTTTCCTCAAACTCAGGTAAGTTCACCCACATTTGTGAACAAGTGAATGGAGTATGCTCGTTCTTTTCACAAGTAAAACATTGGATCTAAGCTCCAATTCCATTGGCATGTTCTTGACTCACTTCTCACTTCTTAATTGTATTGTTAATTGGTTTTGTACTTGGGTTTTCAAGCACCACTCACTTCTCGGCCTCTAAAGCATATTAAGAACATCTTTTTTTTTTTTTTTTTTTTTGCTATCATGGTCAGACTATCAAAGTATCTGGGGTTTTATCCTGAGTAGGTCCAATTGAGGAGCAAGTCTCCCATCGCTGATTTTTTCGTTTTCATAGAGGATCGAACTCCCGATCTTGATTAAGAGACGTCAGTTCCCGGATCTACTGAGCCAAACGTAGTTCAGAAGCATCTTCAATGTAGTCACCTGAATTTTTCGGATCCGATCTGGCTTCCAACAGATTACTCGTTAAGGCTTGTATAACCCATGTCAAATCCTCAATCATTGTCTGCATCTTAGTTATCCATTTGTTGGGGTTTATTGTCATACAGCAAATGAGTTTCAGGCAATTAGAACTCAACAATTACCGTTAAAATAAGTTGTTCATGGTAAGAACAATGATAATATTGGTTTAAAGTAAACATTGGATAAAAATTTTAAACTAAACGGAAAAAAATATAATGTATAATCGAGTAATGTTATAATATTTATTCTGGTTGGAATAAATCTAATCTTGGATAGAATACCTCCTAATTAGTTAAGTAAAATATAAGCAAATTAAAAATAAAAATTTCTCAAATGAAAATCTAAATAAAAAATAAATACCTAAAATAGAAAACATAGAAACTCCGGAAACTTCCTAACTTGGATGCTCCTGCAAGATGTTCATAAGATTAGAAATTCAGGTATCAGAGAGCAAACAGATAGTGTTGCATGATAACCATTTTACGAGTGACCTGTCAATGCATTCCCATGTTTCGCAAGAAAATGTAAAATGGACCAACATCTAGATGGTCGGTACTAGCATCTTTAAATAAAGTCTTCGGTTGAATCTTGTGTATAACAGAAATATGTATCGAGAGAGTTTTGCTCCTTGAGTCCCTAACTCAACTCGAATCAAATTTACTCTAGTTCAATATGATTATCAAATACTGATGATTAAAAAAAAAAGAAAAAGAAAAGGGGATGGTGTGAGATATCAAGCACCATGTAAACAGCAAACTATCACCTACTTGATAGTAGGGGTGTTATGATACCCGGGTACCCCGTGACACTACCCGGTCAAAGCTCGAACTCGGACTCGATCAACTCGAGCTCGAGTCGAGCTCGAGCCCATTTGTGTCGAGCTCGAAGGCTCGTCGAGCTACCCGAACATGTGAAATTACGTTTTTGCCCACAAGGAATAGCTCTTAGGTTTCAAAATTTAGAGGATAGAAAGCTCATTTTACCTTATTTTCCCATCTCCTCCTTTCTCGCATCGAGACGAAGCAAAACCAAGCATCTCTCTCTGCCAAGTTCTCTCTTGGGATTAGTCCTCTCTCAATCTCGCCTAGGGTTTTTCTGCAAAGATGATGCAACAATCATTAAGAGGAGTCGATCCGCAACCGATGACAGCGCCAACATCAATGGATCAACAGCATCGATGGATCAACAACAGTATCAGCGCCAACAGGAGTCGCTCTCGCGTCTCGACTCTCGCCTCTTGCCTCTCGATCTCGATTCTTCAAAGTTCAAGCTCTCTGTGGGACGAAGATCTTGTTCGCCTCTCCGTCGCTGTTACAATATCACCACTCAGAGATCGAATCGATCGAAGGTAAACTCTCGCTCTCTCTCTCCCTCTCTCTCCCTCTCTGTTTCTCTCTCTAGGGTTTTTGAAAGATCTGTGAATCTAGGGTTTTTTGAGATTTTTGTTCGTGTCCCTTAGTCTTCACTGAGATTTTTGAAAGATCTGTGAACTTATGATTTCTGCAAAATCTCTCTCTCTCTCTCTCTCTGCAAAGGCTCGGGTATGAGCTCGGGCTCGAGCTCGAGCTTCTCGATGAGACTTCGAGCCGAGCTCAAGCTCAATAATTGCAGGCTCGACGAACTCGAGCTCGAGTTCGAGCTTAACCAAAAAGCACTCGAGCCGAGCTCGGGTATTGCTACTACCTGACTCGACTCAAGTGTCATAACATCCCTGCCTGATAGTAGTAATAATATACATTGAAATATTTGCTATTGCATGAGTCTGTTCACAAGAGACATCATGTTAATAATTGGCTACCATTTCTTTGTTCTCAAAAAAAAATCAGCGTGCCCTTTTTCTCATTTTTCACCCCTTTGCCCACAAATAGTATCTACAATTTGCCCATAAAATAAAATAAATTTTCAACCTTTAGAACATCTTAATAATCACACCATCACACTTACCTTATCATTTTCCTTTCACTCCCCCCTGTAGTTTCTGATTTTCACTTTGAATCCCACTCTTGCATTAGGAAAGCAACTTCCCCAAGCTGTTTTCATGCTTTCCAGACCTGTGACTATCTGTATGCTTGCTTTTTATCTCCGGTGACTCTGAATTCCTCCTTTTCAGAGTAGGTCAGTGGAATGCAAGTTTCATGGCTCTGCAGTATCATTGTGAGCTGTAAGTCCATTATGAAGCTCCGAAGACTTCTCACTGTAGTTTAGAAAGTCTTCCAATGTTGCAAGGGACTTCAACTGCCGTCCAAGGGATACAATTGTTTTCTGGCACTCTGCAAATTTGGTGGCAGCTACAGCCAGCTCCTTCTCCTGACATAAAGACCAAGATTACAGAAAAGAGTCAGCAAACTCTCCACTAATAAATAGAGGAAATGACATGCTATTGCTATTATATATGTATACAGACATGCATGAAAAGGCCATTTTTGCTTGCATAAACATGTATATATGTATACAGACACTAGCAAGGAATACAGAGACTGGTTTTACAGAAGCAAGCAATGTGGCTTCAGATTGCCATAATAATCTATGATTCTACAAGCTTATGCCTTTCTGTGGCAGGGTTGGAATTTATATTATCTTGTTAAATAGGCAATGCTTAAGAATAGCAGTTGGGGGATTCTAACTGCAATTGTTATAAATGAAAAAGAAAAAGTCTCCAACAGCATATCCCCAAGCACCTGTAAAGCTGCCACTTGAAACTTACGAAATTATCGATTGCTCTAATGCATCTCTCCTAACAACAAAATGCCCAAGCTGTGAATTTCGCATTGCAGGAAGTTTTCCACCCATTAATTGGCAAGTACAGACATAGATTTGTCCTATGCGGCTGTTGGGAGCATGTAATTTGTGATTACCAGTGCATACTCAAAAGACATATGCCCCCACCCACCCACAAATAGGAGGGGAAAAAATCTTCACAAGAACCTGTCTAACAGTACTTCCGGAATTTATCTTTTCTATTGCCCATGAAAACATCTTTTGAATCGACAGACTCTTGGGTTTCAAATTTCTTCGATGAGGAAGAAGCTGCTTGGGGAAAACAACAACAATCTGATGAACATATTGGAACATGACATTCAGAATAAGAAATTAATAGCAGGAAAATTTTCAATTTCATTTACCTACTCTTGGAATGAAACAATAACAATCACATTCAAACACACCCATGTTCAAATTTTAGCCAGCATTGGACACTGTGTCCAAATACTGTTTCTTTCCTGATTCTTAAACAAGTTTAAGGAGCAGGAGTGATGTCCTAGTGTCGTCACATTTCATCTGCCACAACATTAATATGTCGAATGCAGGGGGGTTCCATCAGCCAAAAAAGGTTTACAAAGAACCAACTCACAGACATGTAAAAGTAAAAATATAAATGTATATTACAGGATACTCACATTATGTAGTAGTGATAAATGAAATACTGATTGCAATAGCCATATTGACTGAAGAATTGGACTTAATATTTAAGTGTCTTACTTCTCAAGTACCTGAATGTCATGATCAAAAACTAATGCCTTGATATAAACACACAACATGCCTGAGTAATTAAAAACTAATCATGCACCACATTTCCCATTTCTGGCAGAGTGGAAAAATTAATAGACAGGCCAGTCAACTGTTAGGGCGAAAGCAAAGGAGGGAACATATGTAGAGACCAAACAAAGACAAGAATAATTGAACAAAAAAATTTCATCACTTCCACCAAGAGAAAAAGACTATAGGTCTTCAAAATAAATACAATCCACTCTTTTAAGTGAACCCTGTCGAAAATTCCCCTTACTAATAGGTCATTTCTTTAAAACATTCGTTCCACTCTAATCAGGTTTAGCTAGTAACTAACAAAACTCCAATAATGGCAAATAAAGTAGCCTTAGGCTCCAATATTTCAGAACATAGAATTAGGTAGAGCCATTATTCAAATTAAGAACATAAAGCTCAGTCCTTTGTCTTTATGTGGAGTACATCACCATAAGGATCCAAGACTTAGGAAAGAAAAGTTTTTTATCCGCCAGAAAATGTTCTCTAAGAATTCCTTTCCTATTTAATACCTTCAAGGATCAATTGAGATCCAACAAACTCTTGTGTCATGCACCAGATGGCAAAGGGCAGGTTTTAAGACAAGGTTCTTTGAACCCCTGCACCACACAGATGACACAAAACTCTTCACTGCTTACCTATCCAAATGGGATGGAGCAGTTGATATGAATACTATTGCCTAGAGTGGAGGAGACTAATCAGGTTAAGGAAATCAAGAAAGTCAAAAGCTTAACCCAGAAAATCAGGAAAAGATAGGTGGAACAACTCAGCAGCACACATAAAGGACTAAAAATCTTAATATTAATACAAAGTTGCAAACAGAACCAAATATTGTATGAAACAGGATTCATCATGCTGACATAGAAGATCAGAACACGGCATGAATAAGAGAGTGGTTGAAGAAGAACAATAAATTTTGCAGTGAAAAAGATGAAGAAAAATAGCTCCTTGAGCTCATGGTAGAGGGCCATTTCATTCTTCTGTTGACACGTACACATAAGGATAAAGAGCTAACATGCTAGAGAACATCATGAACTCAATGGATTTTCTTTCGGGCAACTTAGGAGGTGGGTGTTTTGCAGGCAGCATCTTGATGCTACTGAAAAAAAAAGTGAATAATATTTTAAATTAAGAAATAGGAACACTTCTTGAAATCCAAAATGTGGAACTAAACAACAAAGTAGAGAAGAAGCACCACACAAGAAACACGCAAAGTAAGACTTATGTGGTTCAGCTTGAAAGTAGTGACAGTGCTAGGGGGCCGGCAGGGGGCCATTGCCTCCCAATAATTTTTAAAACTTTTTATTAGTAAAGAAGGGTCCTATTAATGTTTTTTTGACCCTTTCATTGACCAATTTAGTACTCCTTTTCTCTATCTCATATCTTCGCCCCCTTTCTTCCTAATTTTCGATATGAGATTGGGGTATTTCATCACTCAGACCAGCAACTCTCTATGTCTCTCTTATATATCTCTCTCTCTTCCTTCTTTCTTTTAACTTCTAATGTGGGACTGTCTCAATCACCTCCCAAATAACTCTATCTCATTTATATTTCTCTCTCCTCCCTCTTTCTTGTAATTTTGAATGCATGATTGGCTATTGTGTTAGATTAGTTATGTTTTCTTATAACCTGAGATATGATTTTTTTTTACCGTATGATTTTTACCATTCATTAATTAATTTAACTCTTTGACTTTTTGTTGTGTTGTTTAATATAATTTAAATATTACTTAATTTTTTTGTTTAGTATATATTTAATATTTTTCATTATAAAACTTTAATATATCTTTTTTTTCCCAAGACAAAAAACCTGGCTCCTTCGGTGTTTGGATAGCTACTCCCATGCACTGAGAGGAGCAAGATTCATCATGTCAAAGAGGTACAAAGAATATTGAACAAAAGCTCCAAAACCTACGGTTCCATCACAAACTTTAGAGGATACAAGATGTAATATACTCAAGTAGCTGGTAGAACTTAAGATTCTAAAGCGGGAAACCTCTCCCCGTATTATATGTGCCTGGTTTCATAGATGGACCAACACATAAATAAGCATAAATTCTAGCACTGATGGCAAAGTTAAATCCCAAACCCACCTTTCCCGATCCTAGTAATCATACTGCTGATCGTTTATAAGTTTAGAACTAAAATTACTGTCAACATGAGACATTCACCGCAAAATCAGTCATTAAATACGTGAAGTTTCAGAATATGAAAAGTTATTAAATTAAATGATTCTAAATAAAATTTATTATGGTAGTTTGCAAGTAGTAAAGCATAAGCCAAAATTTTTCATTGTAAACAAACCTGCTTTATCTTCAATTCTGCATTAGCAATCGCAGAATTACACTGTGCTTGATGTTTCATGCTTGAAAGCTCATCCTCCAATTTCCGACATTTGGCCAGATTGTCCTCAGATAATGCCTGTTCCTTCTCCAATTCTTCCTCCAATAAAGCGACCTTCTTAAGTATGATTTTGAGCTCAGCTTCAACAGCCACAATCCTTGACTCTGCGACATCCTTCTCTGCATTGGAAGACTCTAACTCTCTCTTGGCACCTTCATACAACTCCTTTGTACAAGCTAATTGAGATTCAAGTTCCACCAATTTTATATGTCCTTCCTGGAGGTGATCCTGTGATGTCTCAAGATACTCTTGGCACTCAGCTAGAACCATCTCCAAGTTCTTGTTCTCTACTTTTGTTCTCTCCAACTGAGTTTCAAGTTCCACCAATTTCACCTGTACTTCCTGCAGATGCCTCTGTGATGTCTCAAGTTGATCTTCACACTTGGTTAAAGCCTTCTCTAATTTCTCATTCTCTATTTTCATCCTTTCTAACTTCTCCTCCAATTCAGTTGTCCGGGGATCCATGGAATTCAACACAGTTCCTGGCTTGATGCAGCAATTCTCTCTCTCAGGCAATGCTACCAGTCTTTCCATTTCAAGGAAATCATCCATGAGATTAATATCCCCTGCGTGCACAATGCAACTTCTTCCAGGCTTGTTCCCATTCTTAAATTGATCAAATTCTGGAACAAGGGCAGATGCCCATAATTCAGAATGACAGGGTTCAAGGCCATTTGCTTTGAAGCCACTCATTTTGTTGGAATCAACTTCAAGCGCTAGAAGCCTATCTCCAGTGTCTGATTGGTTATCTGTGATAGACTCCGCATAAACAGAAGCAATAAAAGATTTATTGTCATTTGATGCAGATGATTTACGATTAATAGTTTTTAACCTCTGACACTCCACTTCGAGTTTGACCACCTTTTTTATACTCTCTAAACGTTGCTTGCTGGCTGCTTCAGCCGCTCGGGTGCTCAAGTCCCTCTCTAAAGTCCTAATCTCTAGCTCCTCAGCTTGAGTAAGGAGCTGAAACTTGAGAGCTGAATTTTCTTTCTCAGCAACTTCGAGTTTCAGAAGAAGATCAGAAGTAACGGGGCTAACAGATTCCCCTTTTGCAGTTTGAAGTTGCATGGTGAGATCAGCAATCTGGTTCTCAAGTTCAGATTTTGTAGATTGCCACTCATTGGTTTTCTTAAGAATATTTTCTTGAATTTTCTGCTCTTGCTCTTCTCTAGCTTGCCGAAGCTGCCTCATACATTCCCTAAGTGCTCCATCGAGATGGGCACCTCGATTTTCAAGTACTAAGTTGTTTTGAGTTAAAGCCTCAAGTTTTTGCCTTAAAACCAGAACTTCACTTTCAGCTTTTTCCCAACCTATAATGTAAGGTCTAGTACGTTAGAAATTAGGGAGAAAAACAGAAACCGAAGAGAATTTTAAGCCAATAATCTAAATGAATGCACGAAGAAGCAGATCAAAGACCAACATATACCAATATCCACCATTCTAGGAAGGAAGACAGGATGTGAGCCAAAGAATCATGCATGAAGATTCTCCATCAGATTTAAATAACTACCAGCTAAATTTGTGGCTTACAATGGATTTCGTCTTTGAATAATGGTTATGAAAAAGTTCTCCTCCCAGGAAAATCTACATATGTGCAAATTGTAATTTGCTGGATGACATAAAATTTTACTATTATGAAATGTCTCACAAAAGAATAGGCCACATATCAGCAAACATAAACAGGGGATCCAGATAAAGTGCAAAAAAAGAAAAAGGAAAAAAATGAATAACAAAAGATAAGGTACTGTGGAAATAAAAAATAAAGTTGAAACCTTATGTAACAAGAAAATAGAAGATAGAATAGAAATTCGGGAAATGTATGAATTTTCCAAATCAAATAAAATAACAGGAAAAGAAAAAGAAAAGACCACCTAGACATTAAACTTTGGGTCTGTTTTCATACGGGTCATTGAACTTTTAAAGTTTCCAACTAGTCAGTTTTGTCACAGTAAGACCCCCACTCTGAACCCTATTGCCTGCTACCCAAAATGGGGACTGCACGCAAGCCGGGTGACACTAATGTGGCTAAATTTATCTTAGCTGGACCAATGACGTGGTCATAAACAGGTTGTAGTTGCTCCATGCATCTCAAAAGAATATCCTTCTTTCCTCCATTTCTTCCCACATTGAGGTTCCTCCCACTCATAAAATGAAAAGAACACCCTGATTGTTTCATGCTTAGATTTTCCAATGCCCAGGACAATGAAATTAAGGAAGAATCTTGCTGATTGAGATGCATTTTGGTGATTGGGAAAAAGAAACTTTCTTTTCCTTTCCTTAGAAGAGGGAATATTTAGTACTTTGGAAGCCTTGAATGTATAATTTCTTTGCTCTCTTCTTAAGAATACCTTGTTTGCTGTTCCTTAGAAATGTTGGTGGAAAACAACACTGCATTAATACCTGAGACAGCTTCTTCCGCAACTTTGGCATGCTGCTTAACCAAATCTTCCTTGGCACTGATATTGTGAAGTGCAACTGAAAGTTTGTCCTTCAGAATTTTCACGTCATCATTAAATTCTTCATTCACAGGTGAAGCTTTAGATGTGATTTCTGGAGATTGAGTATGATTTGGATATGCCTTTGACAAGAAATTATAGTCTGTCAGACTTTTACCAGAGATGGTAATTTCCGGTATGAACATTAAAAAATCATTACAAAAAGTGAAGAGACTAATGGCAAGAAATAAAGTGGAACCACAAAAGCATAATCTTGGGATAAAGAAGCATGTATGCCACAGGTTCGTTACAGAAGAAGTATGAAACAGGCTTTTCACACGTCTTGTTAAATTTATGTAGATAACAAAAAGGAAACTTGGATATACCCAGAAAAGGTATGTTGAAAAAGGTATCATTCCTTTTTTTTTCCTTCTTCTGTTTTTATCATTGTCACTGGGCATTCTATCCCTTAGAGATCCATGTTCTGAATCATGCAATTTAAAACATGGTAATTTTGCTATCAGATACTAAAAAAAGCAACCCAAACTGAATATTTGTTTGAATAGCACATCATGGAAAACCATACACAAAAACATGTAAAGGAGTAATAGTATGTAAGTAGCAGTTAAATAGCAGCCCAAGCATCCAACTAAGCCTAGTCCAACATAACACGGAGCAGGAAAGGTACCATACAGTGTTCTCAAGCCTACATCACAAACCTTAACAAACCAGCACGTTGGTTCTTCTACATAAACTTCGCATTACATTTTGACAATTCACAAAGGCATATCAAATGTGCCATCTTCTCTTTTCACAAAAAAAAAAAAAAAAAAAAAAAAAAAAAGATCAACTTAAAGATGTTCAACTAACAAGCATTTTTAGATACTAAAGTTATCCTGTTGAACCTTGATCCCAAGAGGAATCATATAACAAGAAGACCATACAAGGAATAATAACAACTACCAAGCATAGCCTGCCCAAGCTGCAAGTGCAATTCGACTTGTACACATATTACACTCATTTATATATCAACAGAAGGTAACTTACTATACCACCTTAGTTCAAAAGTCCATCTCTCTCTCTCTCTAACCCCAAAATTTAAGTGAAACAAAATACCAACATTTGTCAGTCCTAAAGAAGTAACAATAGTTCATCTAAAAACCCTATTAGGCAAATGTTTACTGGAAATAGGATACACCTTAGGACTCTGGCATTTGTACAATGAATATGCATGAAAGTGTATATACTACTTTTTTATGTTTTAAGGAAGAAAACTTCTTGAAGCAAGTTATAATATAAAGGTAGTGCCTATAAGGGTGCACGCCCACCATTAAAGAGAAAAAATTATCACTTGTTTGCTGCACATACACAACAACATCAATCCATATAGAGGGTGTCATTCTCATTCTTTCCTAAATTTATGTCCCTATGCAAACTTCTTTCATATGCAAAGAAAACCCAAAAACGCACCGGTTAGGAGGACCAAACACTTAAGTATAGAAGATTTAGTAAAACGTAGGGATAGATAGTTAAAAACTTGGATGCAAATTATCCGTAAAAGTATGATAGTTATGGATTTAGTTGAGGAGATGGTTTTATATAGGAATGAGTAGCGTAGGTGAATTCAAACAACTTAAGCCACTTCTCTTGTCATTTTAAATTTTTATAAATTTTTGCTTTTTTAACCATATCTATTTTTTATCTCCCTTGTATTTGTCTTTCAAATGACTGATCCCAAAATTTGATATTAAGATCTAGTTTATCATTATTGTATATTTTTACTGTTCAATATTATGTCCATGTTTTGTGGATGAAAATCTAGCTGAGTATCCTTGGGGCAAGAGACTTCGATTCTAGATTGGTGCTCAATCAAATAGGCCTTTACAATCAAATTTTCACGCATGCACCAGCATGATCTTATACACGGTGCAAATGCCTTATTCCTCAAAATCATCTCACCAGCATCTTTGAGATGTCTTATTTTTCCACATCCCTTAGTTATAAGCAAGCTCAAATTGTCATTTGACCTTAGAACTGTCCCAGTGGCATTCAAGTGCCTAAATATTTATCTGAAAGCATATATGGAAAGCACCGGAGCCTTTTGATCTGTCACTATGCATAGCTAAATAAATCTGTTTAATGTTTGTTGCATGGATATCAACATCTGTGCAGCAAGGGATTACAACCAAAAAAGATAAAAATAAAAACACCTTTCCATGGTAAAAGCAACGTGGTTATCATTTTCGCGGAGTTTCTATTTGGTTGAGAATCTAATATGCGTTGAATGAGGATTACAAAATTTTTTCTCCTTATATTTGAATCCTTTGTCAAGTGAGAGAACTATTAGAAGGTTTGGGAGTATAGTTAGCTATTGCATTATTTCTGCAACTTTCAGTTTCTTTTTAAAGGTTTGCAATGGCATTCGCATGTGGTTTTGGATGGATCAAGGATGACTGAGCAAATCCAAGCTCCACTAAACCAACGGAAATGAGTAGTTAGAGTTCACTATCCAGTGATTATCACTAAATCAATCAGATAGAATTTGAAGTCTCTTTCTTTGAGTTCTCTGAACTTCTAGCACTTGAATGAGAACTTTTCCTCTTAGCATTATCATGATATTTGCATGCATTTATACAGAGACCTTCTGATACCAGAAAGATGGAAACAATAAAGGCATAAAGCTTTCTGAGACCTTAGAATTAATTAGAGAAAGATAGATGAGAAACAAATCTGGCTGTGGATTTGAACACTTTGTACAACTCTTAGGACCCAAATTCAAGGAGAGCTACTCACAATTTGATCCTACTTGTGGCATCTTTCATCACGAGGAATTGATTTTCGAGCAGACTAGCCAGATATGTTACCATTGAAACTTCTTTACAAATCTTGACAGCTTTCCTTTTGTCAGACATTTTAGCTTCAATGAAGACTACCATCTTACTCTCATTTCTTTGAATCCACAGATGTCCATTCATGGCTCAAAAAATGTCGCAGACACATTTATAACACAAAATGTTTATCTGTTGATTGGAGAACCTTGTTTCCTTTTCGCATCTTTACTGGTTTGGGGGAAAAGCAAAAGAAACATCATGACAGAAGAAATTTGCTCATCTCTTATAGTTAACACAAGAATCGTGGCTTCATATATAGAATTTCATTCGTTTATCACTCAGAAAATCGAAGTTATGACCCTCATTGGTTGAATTTTGCCACTCACATGAAAAAGATTAATAGACCGCAAACAGTAATGCAAATGAAAACCCAGGATTAGCAGATATGGCAATTATAAAGACCATGGTTTTTGCAGGGATTGGAAGAAAGGGGAGAAGAGGGGAAGGAACATAAACCTTTCTGTTTTAGATTCTTTTTTTTTTTTCCCTGGTGAGGCAGGGAAGGAAAAAAAGGGTTTCAGATAACCTCCAATCCCGTCCATCTCTTCAAAAATTTATCCCCTCTGACTTGAGGAGTTTCGGAGGCAAGGGTTTAGATTTAACTGAAAATTAAAAACATAACAAGTTTACCTTCTCTCCCCTTTCATTAATGATTTATCTTCCAAACAAGGATTAAAATTAAAAATCAATGTTCTGTCCCCTCCCCTTCCCTTCCCTTCCCTTATCAACCCTCCTGTTCCTCCCCCACAAGACTCCCAAAATTACAAATGAAAATTGGTTCAAAGCAGAATAAGGATTAAAGCTAAGGGGTTAGATGACATATCAGAATTGTCAGAGAGAAAAGAATGCATAGTTTTATTTTAACTTTTTAACCAACACCGGAAGTTGAGATGGATAATTGTACAAGGGACAAGGACTACCGACCCGAACTCTGTTAAGATTGCTAGCATCTTATCAGGGAGACAAATAGCCAATTTCTTATCCACCATTAACATATAAACTCTTGAACAGTTACTTTAGCAATGAAAGGCTCTATTGAGCCAAGTAAAAGGCTTCAGCTTATGGTCTCAATTTGTCTCAAATAAGGAAACTAGAAACATATATTTGGAGGATATGCTGCCCTTTAATGGAAGAACAGAAAACAAAGCCTGTCTATTAAAAAGGAAAAGGAGAGAGCATGCAAGAAGTATTTAACCCAGCAAATCGATTTGGGTCAATTTAATTTTTCAAGTATACTTTGTGATTCACTACAACTTCAATTATCAGGATGTGCAATGCATGAATATTATATATACACACACACACACACACATAATTGGAAGCTAGCATATAATAAGGTTGAGAAAAAGGAAACATACGTGATCATCGGAGAATCTTTCGGAGTGAGAAGAAATGGAACCGGCCGAACTTTCGGTGTCTGCAGGACTTTTCTCTGAAGATTTTCTCCTCCACAGCCAACTCCGTCTGTCCATATCACCCCACGACTACGCACCATTCCACCCTAATAAAACCTCAATTAAACAAAAACGAAAACCCATTTCTTCAATTCAAGAATCCAGATGAATGAGATTGGATTTTTCTGCATTTAGCTTTGCTTCTGATTTACTCGACCCTCCAACCTCCAACACTAAAGTTAACAGTTCGTCGATCCGTCAACTATGAATTTGTGTGATACAGAGAGAGAAAGCAATGGAAATGGTGACAACCCAATTGAAAAATATCTCCATGGAAAGCGACCCATCAAAGCAAAAAACCAAAGATTTTCCAATTTTTTTTGGGGGAAAAAAATTAAAAGAGATAAAAACAAAAATAATAATGAGACAAAGCAAATATGCCTTTTTGTGTTGAAATTGAATGAAAAAAACAAGAGAAACGCCCAAATCTCGGACAAAGATTGCGTAAAAATGTCAGGAAAAGGGGTAGATGAGCAAGGAAGTTCTACAACTTTTAGGTATAAGCCAGAAGTTATACTGCATTGTTTGCAAAGCTAAGCGCGCGCGGGCGCGCACACACACTCTCTCTCTCTCCGTGTTTCTTATTAATTTTCAGAAGGAGGTGCCGTTATTCCCGCCAGTTAATGTGGGATTCGACTAATAGAAAATTCGTAACATATTTTGAACATCTCAAAGGTCAAGACTGCATTGAAAATCTCTCTCTCTCTCTCTCTCTCTCTCTCTCTCTCTCTCTCTCTCTCTCCCTCCCTCTCCCCCTCCCTCTCCCTCTCTCTCTCTCCAATTTGTCTAAGAACTTGCGCCTGTTTGTCCTTTTGTTTTATTATGTTTGCCATCGAACCCAATACAGGATCCCGTACCCGTTGGTTAACTCGAATCGTTTACACCTGGAATCGAAAAACTATGCGGTACAACATAAATACAATTGGCAAAATTATTAGAAAAAAAAATGTATATTATATCATATCAAATCGAGTTAATTTGATTTTTTAATTTAAATTTTATATTTTTAAAATAAATAAATAAATAAATAATGACAATTTCTATCTTTGGGAATCAAATTAATTAACTACATTTTGCTCTATTTTTATCCCTCATTATTTTCACCTCTATTTTTTTTTTACTTTTGTTTGTTGCTTATATTCTATTGCATGCAATAATTGAGTTTATGATCATCAAAAGATATTGATTTTTTTTTACTCATATTCAATTACTTGTAATAATTGTATATATAATTATTAAAAGATTTTAATTTTGTAATTATGAAATAATTATTTATTATTTATATTTGTTTCATCTTGATAATTATACTAATTGATTGAACCGATCAAAAGGATTGAACCACATCTTGCTCATCTCATTGAATCGCATATGACTGGATCTGTTAATTATCAAATATTTGCACATAAATTAGCTTGATTTTTTTTTAATAAAAATTTGAATTTGAAATCACTAAATTAAGGAAACAGATTTATACTACTAAACTATTCCCTTGAGCACTCAGTTTGGATTTTCAAACTTGTTCTTGTCGCACCCACTTCCAAAGGTAGTCAAGTCTGTTTGATTTTCAAGAAAATAATTTACGTTACCATTATAAAAAATAAAAAAAAACTCAAAATTTTGAGTTATCTTAATTTTTTGTGTAAATATTCGACAAGATATTTGGGTTTTATCACAAAAAAAAAAAGGAAAATGCTAGATCTATATTATCTAAAGACTCTAAATCAAAATGACATTCCCCATCACAAGATCAAGATTCTTATTTTTATATTCTTTGGTTTATATTTATTAAAATCTCCTATTTTCTCCATTTTCAAATATTTATAAATTTGAAAAATTTTTTATATTGCACAATTTGGAATTTTTTATCATTAAATTTGAATTAAAATTCTTGATTTTAGAATTAATATTTCAATATGCATAAAACCCCAAAATGCTAAAATATTTTAGACATCAAAATATATATAACAATAAAAAAATAAAATACCTATTAGAACAGAATGGGCAACATCGCTTAGAAGGGATCTCCTGGGACAAGTTATGATCTCAAGTCGCCTTAGGCATGGCAAATTGACCCTAATGGTATTTTCTCTGGGTCGGGCAGGTATTCATTGCATTGATGGGCATTTTAGTATGTTACTTTGAGAAAAGCCCAATCCCTGGCCATATTGCGCCATCTCAAGCCTAGAGACAAATCCGGCCTAAAGCCCAAGCCTAAGCCCACCAACGGGTGAGCTCGGACAACGAGATAGTGACACGAGCCACACATTCCCAAATCAAATTTTGGTCCAAGAGGACCAATTATGGCCTCTGAACCAGGGAGGTTTTGGAAATATTTTACGCCATTGTAGTAAAATCTAAATTGTACATGAGAGAATTAGATTAGTGTAGTGACTTGTTTAGAGATGTTCTAGGGACTAAGTATTGCGCATAATTTTACAAAATTCTCTAAAACTCTCGTGAGCTTTTTGGCATGCCTATAAATAAATAGGCCAAAACCTCTCACTTTTTAGTTTTCATTATTGATACATGAAATTTACCCGATTAATCCGATTTGAATACTATAAACTCTATTTTAGAGATTGAGTATCTTAAATCTTTTTTTTTTCATTCTCAGAACTCGAATTTGAGACTTTTGATTAATATGGTAGAGTGTCTAACCACTCAACCCAAAAAAATTTGATCCAAAACCTCTCTTTTATAGCCATCAAGCAATCGATCAAGTGATCAAGCAATCGATCAATCAAGCAAATAAGTTCTCTATAAGTTTTCTTATTTGCTTACCTTTCTCATGTTGCAACACGTAGAAATCCTTAAGTATAGGCTGAACCAGTAACATCTCATGGTTAGTATTTTAGAGTGCTAGTGATGCACGGGCCAAGTTTGTAAGCAAAGGGCTAACTCGTGACACTAGGAAGGCCACCTGGGCAATGCACAAGTTTATTGGATAATATTGCACAACTTTTATAATTTCAGATTACATACAAATTTTTTCTTTCTCACTTTTTTGAAAATTTATTTCTTTTGGTTTTATATTACTTCCATAGGTAATTTGCAATCATCGACAACAAATCTTATGGGGAATTTTTCTATCATTAAATAATAATCTAACAGTAACAAATCTTATGAATATCAATAATTATAAAAATCACCGATGGTCAGTTGCTCTAATAATATGTGGTATTAGGTCTTTTAATCAAGATATTGAGTTTGATTCGCGATTTGGGTATGGAACAAACTATGTTGGGAGGGTAACCCCCTAAATGGGTCATGTAAGTCCCGGATCGGATGAGTCGGAATATGATTCCGGATATCAATCGGTATAATATCAAAAAATAATAATTATAACAATCATAGATTTTTTTTTTTTTTTTTTTTTTTGCTATGCAACGTATATAACTGAAACATCAGTTTTGTTTTTCTTTTTTCTTTTTTTCTTGTTTAAGCAAATATGATGTAGTACTAGTAGAAAAAGTGAATAGGGTAAAAAGAACGTTTCGGTGAGTTGCCATTTCCTATAAGATAAAGCCAATGTGGAGTGGGTGCTTATAGGCACAGTTCAAGCTGGGGAGTCCTTATTGATTGAAAAGAGTGACCCTTAACAAAGAACCCCAAATGATTCTACCCCCTTTAATCTGCACGGCAAGTAAGTCTTGATGAGTGTGTGGAGGCTATATTTTCTCTTTTGGGCAGCTGCTGCTATTCCTTTTTCAGCATATCATAGAATGCCGTTGGTTTTCTGTACTCTGATATGTAAAGGGCCTGAATTCAAAAATAGAAAACACATATTGATAATTACATAGCTCTCTATTCCAATCTATTTGTATTTATGATTAGGAAGCCAACAAGTGAGTCTATATATATATATATATATATATATATATATATATATATATATATATATTATGAGGGTTCTGGCTGCACCTAGTCTAGATTTTTATTTTCTTTTTTTTTTGTGTGTATTATAAATATTGAAAGAAAATGGTGAAATGTGAAAAAAAAAGTAAAAAAAAAGGAAGAAACAAAAAAAAAAGTAAAAAAAAGGAATAATATGAAATTAGTAACAGTGGAATAAAAAAATGAGTGAAAAAAAGAAAGGGAAATTGTGACAAAAAAAGTGAAAAGAAAAAGAAGAAAAAGAAACAACAAAAAAAGTAAAAAAAAGAAGGGTAAAAGGTGAAAAAAATTAAAAAAAAAAAGAAACAAAAAAAAGAGAACAGAAGCAAACTGTTCCCATTTAAGATGCCAATTCCTTCCACCTCCCCATCCCTACTTGTTTTTTAAGAAAAACTTTCAATGATATATAATTGTACATGCACATGGTTTTTTTATTATAGGGTATTTTAGTAAATTAGACAAATAAAATGGGCCCAAAAACGTAATGACCCAAAAAAACAAGTTGCACCAAATGACATCAAGAGGAGGAGAGATTTCCAAAGAGAACTATGAAAACAGTGAAACTCACAAGAAAAGAACTGAAAAAAATGGAGAGAATAGAAGAGATAGATTAATAAGGAAAAAAAGTTAAGGGTGAAAAAGAAGTAAAAAAAAAAAAAAAAAAAGAAGAAAAAAAAGAAGGGTAAGGGTGGAAAAAATTAAGTAAATAAGAAAAAGCAGAAATAAAAAAATAAAAAAAGAATAGTAAACCAATAATAATGAAATTCAAAAAAAAAAGAGTGAAAGAAGAAAAGAAGAGTGAAGGGTAAAAAAATGTAAAAAAAACAAGAAGAAGAAGAAGAAGAAAAACACAAAAATAAGTATAAAAATAATGGTGAATGGTGAAAAAAAAAAGTAAAAAAAAAAGGAAAAAAAGAGGGGTAATTGGTAAAAAAAAAAAAAAGACAAGAAAAAATCCCAAAAAAAAGTGAGAACAGTAGCCAACTGTTCCCATTCGAGGTGGCATCCTTCTCACTCCTCACTCCCCACTCCCCCCTTCTTACTTGTTCTTTTAGACAATCAAGAGGATCCAAAAAAAAGGAAATGACCTGTAAAAACTAAATTGCACCAAGTGGCATCAAAAAGAGAAGAGACTTCGTTGTGAAAATAGTGAAATAAAAAAAAGAAAGAAGTGAAAAAAAAGCAGAGAGGAGAAAAAAAATTAACAAAGAAAAAAGGGTGAAAGGTGGAAAAAAACAATAAAAAGAAGAGCAAAGGGCGAAAAAAAAGTAAAAAAAAAAAAAGAATAGCAGCAAATCAATAACAATGGAATTAAAAAAAAATGAGTGAAAAAAAAAAGAAAAACGAAGGGTAAAAAAAAGAAATAAAAAAGAAGAAGAAGAAGAAAAAAAACCCAAAAAAAAAGTAAAAAACAAAAAAGGCAAAGGTAAAGGGTAAAAAAAAAAAGTAGAAAAAAAGAAGTAAAAAAAAAAAGAAAGGTAAATTGTTAAAAAAAGTAAAAAAAAAAAAAAAACAATAAGGGAAAAAAAGTTGGGGATAATAGCCTACTGTTCCCATTTGAGGTGACACTCCCTCCTACTCCCTCCTCTCCACTTGTTTCTTCAACAGAAAAAAGTAAAAAAAAAAAAAAAAGCAAGAAGGGAAAAAAAAAAGAGTTCTTATCCGAGGTGACACTCCCTCCAATATCCCCTCCCTAATAAAAAAAGAAAAAAAAACAAGAAGAAAAAAAAGAGAGGGAGGGAACAGTAGCCTACTATTCCCATCTGACGTGCAACCCCTCCCACACCCCAATAAAAAAAGAAAAAAAAAACAAGAAGAAAAAAAAAGAGGGTGGGAATAGTAGCCTACTATTCCCATCTGACTTGCAACCCCTCCCACACCCCCTCCCTACACTCGTTTCTTTCTATTATAATAAGATAAAATAAGATAAGATGTATATATATATATATATATATAAATATATATATTGATGCGTGGAAAAAAAAGTAAAAAAGAAAAAGAAGAGACAAAAAAAAGAACTTAAAAAAAAGGAATAATCATAAACCAGTAACAATACAATAAAAAAAAGAGTGAAAAAAAGAATGATGAACGGTAAAAAAACAAGAAGTAAAAAAAAGGAAGGGTAAAGAGTGAAAAAAAGAACTAAAAAAAGCAAAAAAGGGTAAATTGGTGAAAAAGAAAAGAAGTGAAAAAAAACAGTAGAAAACCAGTAACAATGGAACAAAAAAAAGTGAAAGAAAAGAAGGGTAAAAGATAAAAAAAAAAAGAAGAAAAAGAAGAAAAAATCCAAAAAAAGTAAAAAAAAAAAACAAAAAAGGTAAATAGGTGCAAAAAAAAAAAGAAATAAAAAAAAGGAATAAGAAACCCTAAAAAAAAAAAGAGGAAACAATAGTCAACTGTTTCCATTCGATGTGGCATTCCCTTCCACTCTCTACTCCTGACGAGTGAAGGGTGGAAAAACAAACAAAAAAGAAAAAGAAAAAAGCAAAACAAAAGAAGTAAAAAAAAATAATAGTAACAAACTAGTAATAGTAGAATAAAAAAAAGGAGCAAAAAAATCAAAAGAAGAAATTCAAAAAATGTAAAAAAAAAAAAAGGAACAGTGAAGGGTGAAAAAAAAAGTAAAAACAAAAAAACAAAAATGGGTAAATGGGTAAAAAAAGAAGTAAAAAAAAAACAGTAGTCTACTATTCCAATCTAAAGTGACACTCCTTCCCACTCCGTGAAGGGTAAAAAAAGAAGTAAAAAAAAATAGTAACAAACTAGTAACAACGAAACCCAAAAGAAAAAAGAGTAAAAAAAAAATGGTGAATGGTGGAAAAAAATGAAGTTAAAAAAAGAAGCAAAAAAAGAATAATTGGGTTAAAAAAAGGAAGTAAAAAAAAAAAGGGAAGAAGAAATCAAAAAACAAAAAACCCAAAAAAAAGAATGAATAGTAGCCTACTGTTCTAATCCTACGTGGCACTCACACTCCTCTCTCTCCCACTTGAACTAGAAACAAAAAAAACCCCGAAAAGAGGAAAAAAAAAAAATGATGAACAGTAGTCTACTGTTCAAATCCTATGTGGCACTCCCTCCCATTCCCTCTCCCCCACTTAAAAAGAAGAAGAATAAAAAATCCAAAAAAAATAAAAAAAGGGAAGGGCGGAGGGTAAAAAAAAGTAAAAAAAAAACTAAAAATGGTAAATATGTGCAAAAAAAAAAAATAAAAAAGAGGAAGAAGAAACCCAAAAAAATGAAAAAAAAACAGAGAACACAGTAGCCAATTATTCCCATCCGAGGTGGTATTCCTTTCCACTCCTTCATTCCCACGAGTGAAGGGTGAAAAAAAAGAAAAAAAGAAAAAGAAAAAAGCAAAACAAAAGAAGTAAAAAAAAAAAAAAGAATAGTAGCAAACTGATAATAGTGGAACAAAAAATGAGCGAAAAAAATAAAAAGAAGAAACCCAAAAAAATTTTTAAAAAAATGAAGATCGAAAAAAAGTAAAAAGAAGCAAAAGAAACACAAAAGGGTAAATAGGTAAAAAAAAGAAATAAAAAAAAATAACAATAACCTACTATTCCAATCCGAGGTGGCACTACCTTTCATTTCGTGAAGGGTGAAAAAAAAAAGAAGCAAAAAAAGTAGTAACAAACCAGTAATAACGGAATCCAAAAGAAAAAATAGTAAAAAAAGGTGAAGAGTAAAAAAAATGAAATTAAAAAAAGAAACAAAAAATGGTAATTGGATAAAAAAAAGAAGTAAAAAAAAAAGAAAGAAGAAACAAAAAAAAAAACTAAAAAAAGAGAATGAACAGTAGCCTACTATTCCAATCCTACGTAGCACTTCTAGTCCCCTCTCTCCCACTTGAAGAAGAAACCAGAAAAAAAAAAACCCTAAAGAGAGAGAGAAAAAAAAAAAGAATGAACAGTAACCTACTGTTCAAATCTTACGTGACACTCTCTCCCACTCCCTCTCCCCCACTTAGTTGCTTTTATTATAGTAAGATAAAATGGTCAGCATTGAATCATTGATTGTACTATCAGCATGTGATTCTTTCACAAAATCAACCCAATCATTGGTTTGATTATATAATTCAAATTATAAATTGATTTTGGTCACAATGGAGACATGATCTTAAGAAATTCTAATTTTAAATATAAAGTTAAAAAATAAAGAAATACTCATTTTGAAATTCCTTGCAAATTATTTGCAAGCTTTAAGGCTTGATGAGTGGTGTTATCACAATATTGGTGTGCAGGGATGGAGTCAGAAATTTTTTTTGGAGGTTATAAAGCAAAATTAATAAAAATTATAAAATAAGAATATATTAAAAATTCATATAATTTTAATTAAAATACAAAAAAATTAAATAAATTAAATAATTTATGAAAATTGTACTCTACGTTTGTTTATTGATTCAAATTTATCTATAATCGATTCTGAGTTAAAAATACTAACAAATTTCTTTTTCAATATAAATAATTAAATTATTCACTAGATACTTATCTTTCATTTTATTTCATAGGCTTATTTTCAAAATTTTCATTATTGAGAAAGTGCATTTATTAGCAGTTAAAATTGGGTGAGTTAAAATAAAACAAATCAATCCATCAAATAAAAGATAAATTTTTTATTTCCCAGTTTCCAACAACTTCTTGAACAACTTTGAGATGATCATTAAATTTTGAAAATTTTTCTATTTTAACACATCCGGTTCATAATTTTGCAATTGAATTTTCCAATGAATTCGGTGTTGTTGGGTAAAATCAAGAGAATAAAATTTTTTACCTAAACAACATGTCATTAATTTTAAATGACTTGAAACCATTTTTCGAACTCAACTCTTTCGACTAATAATCTATTGCAATAATAAAATTTCACTCTGATAAAAGTGCCCCAATATCAAATCATCTTATTCCATATGCAATTTACCTCAGACTCACAAAATAAGGACCATGCATATCTAGAATATCAATATCATGCTTAACACAAAATGCATTCGTATTTTCAATTAATGTGTCATATTCATCTTCTCTTAATTTTTAAATGAGGGACTTTGTGGTAGAAACAAGACGAATATTATTTACAATATCTTGAGAAAATTGTTTTAAAGTCTGGCAAAGAATACTAGTAATCCCCATGATCTCTTTCATAGTATGCAAGATAAAAGCATAACCTATAAATATTAGTCATCTAACGCAATCTATGGAAGTTTTTAACGTTAACCGATCATTCTCAACCTACTCTGAAGCATGCCTTCTAATAAAAATGTCAATGTGTCATCCTTTATTGATTAAACTATCATAAGATTTGACAATTATAAATGTGATGAATAAGAATTTTTTCCTACATAACCCAATAAAGGACAATTAATTCTATTATTTACTTTTTTTTTATTACTAAAGCATTTCAATAATGGCTTTTGATTCATGACGTGCCCCAATTTTACTACAAGAGATAACAAGGTAAACAAAATATAGCATTCTTAGAAGGTGAATACTCTAATTAAGTCATTTCATACCAATACGATTGAAATCCACATGGATGACTCACTGGATCAGAAGATAACAACTCATGAAGATTAAGATGGTATGAACTAGCTTTGATATAAGCTTTCCGAATTTTATCATGTTGATTAATCGGAAATTTTGATATTTGTGGACGAGGGCCTGAATTACATTCCAAAGAAGTAGAAGACATTTGTTTTATAGCAATTCTTGGACACTTTTGAGAAGATTGCTCTTGACTAAAAGAAAGATTATGATTTTTTGAAATTGCGTTATTATTTGAATCGTCAATAACCTTTTTTAAAAAAAATGAATCTATTATATTTTCTCTATAACTGATTCTTTGTTTGTCTCTTTAAATCTTTAAATGAGAAAAAAAAACCAAAAGCCTGCAAACAAAAAAGTTGGGAGAAAAATTTGAATGAAAGAAAAATAATATATTTTTATTAAACTAGGGTTAAAATTTTATTAAAAAGAGGGTTAGGTCTCACAAATCTCAAATATCAAATGTAATATTATTTTAAAATTTTAAAGTAAAAAAGTTTTGTTATTTTAGACATTTGGAGGGATCACAATTTTTTGTTGGAGGGCGCAAAGTTTAAAAGTTAAAATTTTATGCCTTAGAAAAAAAAATTTTAAAGGTCTTGGGGGCCATGGCCCCCCGAGATAGTACATGGTTCTGTCCCTGCTCATGTGATGCTATTTCTCTTTCTTTTTTTACCTGACTCTATTGCTCTCTTGATAACAGGTTTAGGCAATTCTCTTTTAAAAAGTGATGGCTAAAATTCCATTTGAAAATTGAAGTTAGTAAAATTGACATAATACGGAGTTTAAAATTATCATTTTAGATAATGATTTTTAAAACTCTAGATAGAAAAGAAAAGAAAAGAAAAAAAGCTTAACATGTGAACGAGATCCTTGAAACCTTACTAAAATAGTTTATAAGGGATATAAAATAAGAATTATTTTTTTTAACCCTATAATAAGAATTTCCCTGACATCTTAATGCAAAAAAGAAAATTAGTAATTAGGTGTAGAAATTCATGAACCAAGCGGGTACAGTACTTGTGTTGCAAAAGCCAAGTGAAGGAATGTCAGCTTGGACCAAGGTCTCCCGATAAATTGAAGGGCCAATGGGCAAAAAAATGCCTTATACAATCCTACTATACTGGATTATGAGCAATGTCGCATGCTTCTTTATTATCACAAAATAGTCTACTTGGCTGCCTAGATGGATAACCCAATCGTATAAAAGGAGACTTAGCCATAATGCCTCACAAAATCCACGTGCCATACCTCTGAGTTCGGCTTATGCAATTGAGCGAGTAACAATATTTTGTTCTTGCTTCTCTATGTTATATGATTACCTC
The DNA here is from genome assembly GCA_033439265.1 of Dillenia suffruticosa. Lineage (NCBI taxonomy): Eukaryota > Viridiplantae > Streptophyta > Magnoliopsida > Dilleniales > Dilleniaceae > Dillenia > Dillenia suffruticosa. The sequence goes on along the minus strand of JAVTVX010000012.1, from coordinate 15,681,941 downwards.
CTATAAAGGTAAAGTAACCTAAAGTAGATCACCAGAACCAGCCAAATTGGCACCAGCACATACATCTATGCTTTCATAATCTGAGTTTTCTTTGAACAAAATTCCTTTCTCAAGAGCACTCTTCAAATACTTCATGATACGCATGATTACATTCATGTGTTGCTCTCTAGGATTATACATGTATTGACTTACCACATTTAATGCATAGGTGAGATATAGTCTTGTATGAGCTAAGAACATCACTCTTCCCACAAGTCTTTGGTATCTTCCATTATCAACATGTGTTTGATTGGGTCTAGCATACACTTTCACACATTTTTCCATTTGTGTATCAATAGGTTGACATCATGACATTCTAGTCTCTTGTAAAAAATCTAACACATACTTTCTTTGATATAGAAAAATTCTTGTGCTAAATCAATATACTTTAATCCCAAGAAAGTATTTTAGAGGACCTAAATCTTTCATTTCGAGTTCTCTAAACAATTAATTTTGTAGAGCTTTTCTTTGTTCAGGGTCATTTCCTGTAACCACCATGTCATCAACATGCATAATGAGTACTATAATCTTACGATGTTGTTTCTTTAGAAACAAAGTATGATCTAAATTGCTTTGACTATACCCAAACACTTTCATTGACTTTGTGAACCTTCCAAACCATATTCTTGGGGACTGCTTTATCTCGTACAATGACTTAATTCAATCTGTACACCTTCTGACTCTATTGTTCTATCACCATACATCCAAGTGAAAGATCCATGTATACTTCTTCAAACAACTCATCATGCAAAAAGGCATTCTTCACATCAAACTATTGCAATGACAAATCTAGGCTTGTAGCTAAAGACAGTAATACTCGAATTGTGTTAATTTTAGCTATAGGTGCAAATATCTCTGTATAGTCAATTCCATAAGTTTAAGTATACCCTTTTGCTACCAGTCTTACTTTAAACTATTCAGTACTACCGCATGCCTTGTACTTCACCATATGAATTCAACAACATCTAACTGCTTTCTTTCATGGTGGTAAATCGACAAGTTCTAATGTCTCATTCTTTTAGAATGATTTTATCTCCTCATTCATGGTTACTTTCCACCTTGGATTAGCTAAGGCTTCCTACACACTATTAGGAATAGGTACAGAAGATAATTGATTTACAAATGAACTATTTGATTTAGACAAGCGACGAAATGGGATATATATCCTTACTGTTAGATTATGGTGACTCAATCACGCAACGGAAGCAATAATTAACATTTTTCAGAATCATAAAAGATCAAGTTTACGGTGTACCTTAATCGGTGATTCGAATAATTTCGGAAACCGCAAACTTGGAACTGTAACAACTCGCAGTCGGGATGATAGTTACGTAAGACGAACTATTAACACAATACCGTTCCAACCCTTAACCCGGTGATTCGTGCGTTGATCGGAATCAATCCCTCTTGATCATCATCTCTCTTGATGTTCTCTCCTTTTATTTTATCATATATAAAACTTAACTTACTTTTTGTTTTTTGTTTTTTTGAATCATAACTCCCGCAGGAGTTATTTGGAGAGTGTAATTAGGGGAGAGTGGGGTAATGGGTAACTACCCATTAGCCCCTTTGTTTTTGAAATTTAAATAGCCCCACATGGGCATTACACAACATCTCCCACTTGCACACGAGAGCATTCTATTTCCGTCATAAGATCACAACTCATGCGATCCACCATATCACCCTACAGGGTTTTCATACAGGGTTGGACGTCGTGCGACTAGCGAGTACACCTGCAAACAAAAATTGCTCGACACACCTGTTAGGATGATCGAGTAGTCACCGTTAATATCATAAGAAAGCTCGCTGTACCCCAGATCCAAGACTAATTACATTCATCGAGCTACTTTCCTCACCGAAAGTAATCCCCAGATATTACTCGACTATGTGTTCACTATCATGTTCAAATCCCTACATGGATGAACATAAAAGACCGGTCGGTGAATACAACATAATAATGCATTGTCAATTGGTCTTTCTTTTCCCAAACTCGAATCTATCGATCTCAATTCGGCTGCTTTCCTAGACCTGTCCCTCAGACCTCAATTTATTTTCCGGGCCATTGGTAAACAGACTAAAGTAGCAAACACTGAATCATGATCTCAAGAGACAGCCGAAAGTAATAAGGGCACAAGAGATCCCACCCAATGGATCTCGAATCTCACACAGTGGGGCTTGGGAATAAGTTTTAAATTATTGTCTCAAGTAATATAGCTCCCACTATCCCAAGTCGTCTTTTCACACGTGGTATGAAAACACGTGCCACAGTGTTACTCCCCCATCTCTCAGAAGGGCATATGTCAGATTTCTCTAACACTGTGCAGGTACGAGGACACAGTCTACTCATAAGACTTTACCTAGAGATCTCAGAAAGAGTACCTATGAGACAATATCACAAATTACAGGTGATATCCGAGATCTCAAACCTGGTTTCTCACAGGCAACATGGATGTGGGTACTTCTATGTCGGTCATATCGCATATGACCTCATCCTGAACACGTATCAGGGCGACTTATGTTCTAGCAGGGCCACTCTCAAAACCTCTTACAGCTAGAAACCGTCTCATCCCAGCTCACTCAGAGTCGGAGGTGGTCACTCGTGTGAGAGAGTCGACCTCGCCTGCCTGACATATCTATTACATATATATGATAATTAAAAGTAAGTGCATTAAATGAAAAATATAATGCAAAAGTGACTGAATAATGCACTATAATCATATATATAAAATCAATAAGCATCAACGTCATCATTAAGTACAAACTGAGAAATGTCAGTAGATATTCAAACCCAATGACTCTCTATGCCCTAAAAAAGAGTCTCTAGTGATGGGTTTGGTGAAGGGGTCAGCCACCATGCTGTGTGTCGAAATGTACTTGACGGTCACTTCACCCTTCTCGATGATATCTCTAACATAATGGTATCTGGTGTCGATGTGTTTAGTTTTACTATGAAACTTAGGGTCTCGAGTGTAAGCGATAGCGGCCTGATTATCACAATAAATCATTACAGGTCTCCCACTATCCGCTACAATCCCTAAGTCATTCAGTAGTCTCCGGAGCCAAACACTCTCCTGAACTGCAACTGGGCACGCCACGAACTCAGCCTCCATCGTAGATAGAGCAATACAGGTTTGCTTCTTACTGCTCCAAGAGATAGCTCCACCATTGAGCAAGAAAGCAAAACCTGATGTCGATTTGCGTTTATCCAAATCGCCTCCCCAGTCGGCGTCCGAATAGCCCACAAGGCGCAAATCGCCTCCTCCGTAACTCAAGGAGAAGTTTGCAGTTCCTTTTAGATATCGGAAAATCCTTTTCACTGCTCTCCAGTGACCCCTTCCAGGATTTGCCTGATATCTGCTCACCAGACCAATTGCATAACAAATGTCCGGTCTAGTACACAACATTGCGTACAACAAACTTCCCACTGCACTGGAATAAGGTACTTTACTCATTTCCCTTACTTCTTCCTGAGTTTTCGGACACATGTCCAGGCTCAAGCCTTCACCTTTGGCGATCGGAGTATCTATGGGATTACAATCATTCATCCCAAAACGCTCAAGAATTTTCTTAATGTAGGTCTCTTGTGAAAGAGCCAACATCTTTCTCGAGCGATCCCTCTGGATCTTAACTCCAAGGATGAATTTAGCTTCACCCATGTCTTTCATGTCGAAACTGGATGACAACCATGCTTTGATGGTCTTTAAATACTTAATGTTGTTCCCAGCCAACATTATGTCATCCACATACAACGACAGGATCACAAAAGAGTTATCAGACCGAATTAGATAGACACAATGATCCTCCTCAACCATCGTAAAACCGTAAGATATCACCTCCTCGTGAAATCTTAGGTACCACCGCCTAGATGATTGCTTTAGACCGTATATCGACTTCCGAAGTCGACAGACCTTGTCTTCTTGACCTACCAGAACAAACCCAGGGGGCTGTTCCATGTAGATCTCCTCATCCAGGCTCCCGTTAAGAAAAGCGGTCTTAACGTCCATCTGGTGTAACTCAAGATCCATACTAGCGACAATCGCCAAAAGTAAACGGATCGAAGTAAATTTGACTACTGGAGAGAAAGTCTCCTCGTAGTCAATGCCCTTGGTCTGCGTGTAACCCTTGGCTACTAGACGGGCCTTGTACCTCTCAATCGATCCGTCGGCCTTTCTTTTAATTTTGAAAACCCACTTGTTTCCAATAGCCTTTCTTTCCTCAGGTAAGTCAACTAGCTCCCAGACTTCGTTGACTCTCATTGATTCCATTTCCTCGTGCATGGCCTGTAACCATTGGTCCTTTGCTGAACCCTCAAGAGCCTCCTGTGCAGTCCTCGGCTCTTCATCGTCCTCAGGAGTCACAATGAGGATCTCATCCTCAATCGGGAAACGGCGACGTGGCACTTGTCCCCGATTACTCCTTCGAGGAGAGAGAGGTCCCACACCTTGAAATGGATTGCTCCCACTAAGATCAAGATCCATAATCGGCTCTTGAATCTCGTCACTGGGTTCGGCTAAGCCACTAGGCTCATCCATCTCGTAAAAGGTGAGATCTCGATCGATTTCTCCTCTTTTAGGGAAATCACTTTCGGGAAATGTGATATCACGAGACTCTATCTCGGTGACAGTACCGTCCATATGTTCTCCTAGGAACACATATCCTTTGGATTGTTCAGAGTATCTAACAAAGATACACTTCTTTCCTCGCAGTCCTAACTTGCCGTACTGATGCGAGGAATCACGAACATACGCAGCGCAACCCCATGGCCTCAAGTGGCTAAGGTCAGGCTGTCTCCCTGTCCAAAGCTCGTATGGGGTGCTTACTACAGACTTTGTCGGAACACGGTTAAGGACGTAAGCCGCAGTCAACAACGCATCCCCCCAATGGGAGATAGGTAGGTTGGCTTGTGCCATCATCGACCTCACCATCTCCAACAGAGTCCTATTCCTTCTCTCGGCTACTCCGTTCTGTTGAGGAGTAGCAGGAATAGTTAACTGTCTCGTAATACGTCTATCGGAACAGAGCTCTTTAAATTGCTCAGACAGATACTCGCGCCCCCGATCGGTTCTGAGAGTTTTCACCCTCAAGTTTAGCTGATTTTCAACCTCACTGATAAACCTCCTGAAACATTCTAGTGCCTCAGACTTGTGTGAGATCAGGTAGACGTAACCGAAACGCGTGTAATCGTCTATAAATGTAATAAAATACGTGGCTCCGTTTCGGGCTCTCACATTCATGGGTCCGCAAATGTCGGAATGGACCAATTGCAATGGAGTCCCAGCTCTCATTGCTTTCCCAAATGGTTTTCTAGTGGCTTTGCCCGCAAGACAAAACTCACATACGGGCAACTGAACCTTGGTTAGCGGGCCCAGCAGGCCATTCGTAGCTAACCGGGCCATCCTCTCTTGCCCTATGTGGCCAAGTCTACTATGCCATACATTCACATCATCCACTACACTATCAGATGCAAAAGCAATAGTAGAAGAAAAATAAGTCTCATAACATGAAATCATATCCAGTACATAAAGTCCCTCATGGACCAAACCGGAACAAATTAAAAAACTGTCATAAGTAATGGAAACTCTAGAGTTTCCCAACAACACTGAATATCCTAACAAATCTAAATATCGGACAGATACTAGATTCCGCCTAATCTCAGGAGCATACAAAACATCATGAAGATATAAGACTTGGGCACTTCGTAGCAATAGCTTGCAAGTGCCAATCCCTTTTACTTCCACGAATACTCCATTCCCCACGTACAGCCTCCTCGCCTGGGGACTTAAACGGCGGAACTCCACGTATGCGCTCCTGTCCCGAGCTACATGGTCCGTGGCTCCTGAGTCTACAATCCACAAAGGAGAAGAGTTAATGAGTATCACACTAGATGACACGTAACTCAAACCATGTAAAGAAGAAGGACATACCTTTCGCTCGCCACACTCGCGTGCGAAATGCCCAAGCTTGCCACAAACATAGCATTGGACTTTGCTCTTATCGAGCTCCTTCTTCTTGCGCTTTTGTCCTTTGTCGTCGGTCTTGGCAGGTTGCTTCTTCTTGCCTTGGCCCTTGGCCTTCTTCTCATGCTTGCGCCACTTGCGCTTTAAACCCCGGGAGCCCTTACTCGACTCCGCAAAATTAGCATGAGTAGAAGAAGACCTAGCTACCTCCTGACGCTCCTCCTCGAGCTCACAGTGCCTACTCACGTCCATGAAAGTATGAATACTCTCAGTGTGCGTGAGATAGGTCTTAACCACATCCCAGGAGTCAGGCAAGGACTGGATCACACCCAGTACCTGAAGCTCATTAGACATCGGCTCCCCCATATTCTTCAGAGAGGCGATCATACTCGACATGTGCATTAAATGCTGTTTCATTGTATGATCGTGCCTCTTCTTATAAGTGATGAACTTATAAGTCAGCATCCTCACCTTAGGAGCTGACGGGGCGCCATATTGCTCTCTTAGAGCATGCCAGATCGACTGTGCAGTAGGATACTGCTCGTAAATCGGAATCAGTTCATCGTGCATGCAGCTAAGAAGGATTACCCTCGCTTGGCTATCCTTCTTTTTCCAAGCACGATACACCTCCTGATCCCGTCGTGCTTGTGCCGTGGAACCCTCCCCGGGATCCACCATCTCGTTCTTAAGAACTTCCCCGAGTTCTTGTTCCTCGAAGACAAACTGAACCTTTCGGTGCCAAATATCATAATTGTCACCGTTCAGTTTATCTCCCTTAACGAGATCTAGAACGACAGTCTTCGTAGCAGCCATGTCTCTGTTACACAGAAATAGAGACGTTAGTGACTAATAATGCTTATTTTCACAATTTCGTACACCCTACGAATTAAAAATCCAAAATGAATCAAGTATTGATCCCAAAGTGAGCATATGAGTCAACGGACACTATACACCACAACCCGGGATCTCATCTCTTTATCTGGACTTTAATTCGGTGTACAAAATCCCACAAATAGTCACAATTTACCTCATAGGACCCCAAAAGAAAATTGAAAAAATCAATTTTGGGCGACCTGACGCGCCGCCGCGCACCGGCGGTGCGTCTGCAGGCCCTGCCACGCGCCTCCACGCGCCGGCAGGAGCCTGGATCACGCGCCAGACGCGCGGTAAGTTCTTCACGCGCCACCACGCGCCCTTCGTGGCTCGGCTCACGCGGCGCGCGTGGCTCACGCGCTGCCACGCGCCTGCGCCGGCTCGGCTCACGCGCGCCCAGTCGCGGCGCGTTCTCACGCGCCCTCACGCGCGGAGCCGAGTCAGCGGGTCGGTCAAACGGGTCAGGTGACCCGAGTGCGGTTAACGGGTCGGGTTTGACCCGACACGTGTCGGGTCGTGGGTCGACTCTTGACCCCCCCGACCCGTGCCCCTTCTGGACCGCTCACGCGCCTCACGTGCGCGTGAGATACACACGCCAGCTGGACGCGCTTATTGGCGCGTGTTGTGCACGCGCCCGCGGGTTTGGAACTCATCTTCCTTGCCCGACGGGTCTGCAACTGGGTTTTTCGACCCGGTTCTCCGAAAACCCAATTTCCAGTATAAACAACATGCAATATATATGTCAAAATGTAGATCTAGCAGAGACAAACTTAGATCTACCATTTTCATGCTCTGATTTGACCTAAAACTCGCCAAATCTGGGGTTGAAGTGTTCGGTCACTATTCACGGCCGAATGCTTCAACTGGAATTTTCTTAGCCCTATCGTACTCAGAAAATTACGAAAAAATTATTTTCGTGTTCTACGTGAGTTGGGTAACACAGTGGTACAATCGGATTCACGAAATTCATTCGTGATCCGAACCTCAAATTTTATACCTTATATTTTATACCCAAATTAAATTCCGAAAAATTATTTAAAATATATCTAACATGCTCTGATACCAATGTTAGATTATGGTGACTCAATCACGCAACGGAAGCAATAATTAACATTTTTCAGAATCATAAAAGATCAAGTTTACGTTGTACCTTAATCGGTGATTCGAATAATTTCGGAAACCGCAAACTTGGAACTGCAACAACTCGCAGTCGGGATGATAGTTACGTAAGACGAACTATTAATACAATACCACGACGTTCCAACCCTTAACCCGATGATTCGTGCGTTGATCGGAATCAATCCCTCTTGATCATCATCTCTCTTGATGTTCTCTCCTTTTATTTTATCATATATAAAACTTAACTTACTTTTTGTTTTTTGTTTTTTTGAATCATAACTCCCGCAGGAGTTATTTGGAGAGTGTAATTAGGGGAGAGTGGGGTAATGGGTAACTACCCATTACCCCCTTTGTTTTTGAAATTTAAATAGCCCCACGTGGGCATTACACAACACTTACTAATAGGTCAGGTTCATATATGGGTTTTGGAATTCCTTTAGCGTGAGGATGTGGTAACTATTTTCTCGGTGGTTTAGACTCTAGATTAAGAACATTCTCAATAGACGACGATTGGTTTGGTATATTAGTGGATGCATCTTCGAACTCAAATCGTTTGGTTGGTGGTGACGTTTGAGTTATATTGCTTCTCTGTTTTTCTATTATTTTCTCAGTTTCATAACACGCATTGCCACTTGAATCTACTTCTTGATCCACTAGTTCAACTCCACAATCTTGTTTAACTTGACCAACTTCTTGATTTATTTGTTTAGCTTGTTTGGATTCATCTTCCTCAGAGATCTGGTAGTCAGAATTGAGAGTCTAAATTTCTACTCCTGAAGCATGGTTGTTAAACTCGACCTGCACATTGACCCATTAAAATTTATTGTTCAATCGATTGAACTGTTGGGTCACTGATTTAACAACTAATTTTTATTATTATTTTAAATATAAAAATATATACAATTATATTTTTAAAATATAAAATATCAATCATAATATTTATTAAAGATAATATAACTATGTAGTAAAAATTAAGAACTCATAAATTTATATTTTTATTGACTTAAAATAGCAAACAAGAAGAAAATAAAACATAAACAATAAATATGTAACAAAATTAGCCAACTCTACAAAAACAACACATTATCTACTTAATAGTTCATAACTTCATACAAATATGACTAATTCAATATTTATCCCAACAAATTTATCCCACTATCAAAATTAAGAGTATAATCTTATCCTCTATAGAGTATATCAGGAAGTAAAGGACTAGATTAAGCAAACCAGCAAAGTAAAAACATTATAGATTATAGACACCACCTATTATGCAGACTGCAAATAGAAAATGTAAATTGTAGACAAAACTATAAATAGAAATTATAGCTTTAGCCTAAGTAGTAAGCATACTACTAAGTGCAGACTGCATACATAAACTATCTACTTTAACTAATAGAGAGAGAAAGGGAGACTACATAGAGATTAGAGAAACTGCAGAGAAATAGAGAGAGGGAGAAAATAAAAAAGAGATAATCAAGAGAGAAAGAGAAGGATTGTAGAAAGGGAGAGCCAAACCTGAATAGAGAATGCAAGGTAGCTAGGGAAGCGGAAAGAAAGTTTAGGGGTATCACCGCATGAAAAATCAATGATGGCTAATGACGACGGAAGGAAACAACTCGCAACTATAAAAGGCTGATCATCTGTGTAAATTAGGACTAATAAAACTAATTAGAAATCAGGAAAATCACACTAGAGAGGGAGATAGAGAGATTTGAGAATCATACTAGAGAGAGATTTGAGAATATAACTTCAAAACCCTAAAACTATCCAAATTCAAAGAGGATTGAAGAGAAATTTGAGAGAGAGAGAGAGAGAGAGAGAATGAGATGATGGGGTTTTACCTTAGGCTTCATAGATTTAGCTTTCGGATTCAAATTTAGAGTCAAGGCTAGAGAAATTTTCAGAATGGGAGAAGACATGGTGTGAGGTCATGAGTGGAGATCAGATCAAAAAAAGAAGCCAAAGAGAAGAAACGTTTTCCTATTTTTGTAGGTTACACAGGTTGAGGATCAACCTATAGGTTTGTGTAGGTTAATTGCATAAACAGTTTGATTTATGATCTAACCGGTAGAATGTATGGGTCGAGAGTCGACCCAGTCCAACTGGCGGGGTTGATTTAGATTTAATAATTATGCCCTGAACTTCAAACTTAGAGGAAAAATACACCAGGACTTCATGAAATACCATATCCATTGTAATAAACTTGCATCGAGTTGGAGGATTGTTGAGATAGAAAAGTTTTACTGATGATAGAATGAAAGAAAACAAGTTCAAAGAAAATCATAAAAGAAATTAGAAATCAGAAGTCTGCACATTTTGTCGACCTGATTTTAGAACATATCGACCTGTACCTCAGATCCATCAATTTAAGCCTTATGTCAACCAATTTTTATCCTAACCCTAAACACATCGACCTGAAGAGTAAACCCTATTGACCTAAGTTATGGGAATACTAGAAAATAGCTAAGTAAAAACACATTGACACAACCATGAACACTTCGACCAATTTCTCACATCCACCTGAAGTTTAAGACATCGACCTGAACAGTCTCAGGTGGACAAATTTAGAGTATATGTTGACCAATTTTATAAGCACATTGACCTATCTTTCATACACATCAACATACACTAGGCAAAAATACTAGAATATCGATATGCCTGATAACTTGTCGACCTGTCTCACTTGTTTCCTTAGAGACACACAATGACTTGTGCTGTTGATCTTGTTGACATGAAAGTAGCACATCGATCTATTTTATAAGTCATGTCCACCAATTTTAAGAAGACAAGACATGTCGACATGAGACCAAAACATGTCGACCTGATGTAGTGTTGCTTAAGTATTTCACATCAACCTGCTATCTGACCTTGTTGACATACCCTAACATATTGACCAATTTTAAGAGACAGGTCCACTAATTTTATATCTGTATTAGTAATATGTCGATATGTGCAGTAGACTTGTTGATCTGATGGTTATTGACTTCTTAAGATCACACATCGACCGGCCTTAAATCATGTTGACGTGTATACACATATCGATCAATTCATTTACACAGATCCACCAATTTTATGAACACACAGAATCATGTTGATGTATAGTTAAAATTTGTCGACCTAGGATATTGATTTCTAAAGAATGATATGTCGATACCCACAAGAAACATTTGACACCTTAGAACATATCAACCAATTTAAACATATGTGTCTGCCTATTTTATTTGGTACATGATCTTGTTAATTTGAATACAATCTTGTCGACCTATTTAATAAAAAATACACTTCTAAATTTTTGAATTCAGGTCGATGTGTCACTTAAACATATCAACTTGAGATTGTCAGAGACTAAATCTGTGAAACAGATTTGAACTCAATGGCTACTCCGTTTCCTTGATTTTCTGAATATTTCCATTTCTATCAAAAATAATATTCAAATATAGTATAAACTAGCTTTGATTGGCTAAGATAAAAGTGGCGCCAATAAAGAAATAAAGGTTAAGTGTGAAAAATATGTATTGTTGTAGAATATTAATGGCAAACATTAAATTCAAATGCAACAACCCCCAACGGATCTATTCAATGTATCAATAAAAACCGGAGAGATGAAACCTAGAAATAAGGAGAGATGAATTTGAATGCTTGATTGAATATTCTGAAAAATTCTTCCTTTTTCTGTATTCAATTTTGCTCTTCAATTCCTTAGTCCTTCTCAGCATTTTATAACTTGTTCAAAATCTATCAAACTTGAGGAAAGAAAGCCTCTATTCTTGATATTCATTTTTCAAATTGTATCAAGTATCAAAAGACTAAAATGTGTGAACCACAGCTTTACATCTTGAGAGTGAAAAGTCAATTTGTAAAGAATTGAAACGAATATTGGGTATAAACACTATAAAGGTTGAATTTGAACCTACAATCAAGTGTGTATCCTTAAACTATTAGTGGAAAAATCTAGGGGAAGTCTGGAAGTGGACATATACCGATTTTGATAGAACCATTATAAAAAGTTTTGAGTGTTTTTTGTTCCTCTATTTAAAAATTTTTCTATTTCAAGTTTTTAAATTTTTAAAAAAGTTTCAAAATATCCATATTCAATTATTCACCCCTCTTTAGTTGAATATCAATTGGTATCAGAGCGGGTGCATTGACAAGAGCTTAACAGCTTAACACTAAAGATCCAAATGGCCATCAACGGAAATAATGTACCAGTAGAAGTTTGCTCAACAAATCATGTACCCTTCTTCAATGGAAGCAACTTCAGTTACCGGAAGTAAAGAATGCGCAATTTCATAATTGCACAAGATCTAATGCATGAGAGATAATCGAAGAAAGAGTTGAATTCCCCATTGAAGAAATTGATGGTGTGTGTGTGTCAGTCAAGTTGAAAAATCTGACAATGGATCAGAAGAAAGTTTATCAAGCCAACTGTAAAGCCATAAATCTCCTTCACCTGGCTGTGAGCATCAATGACTACAATCAAGTTTCATTATGCATCACAGCAAAAGAAATCTTGGAAAGACTCAAAGCTACCCATGAAGGCACTGATCAAGTTCGTAAGAGCAAAATCAGACTGCTGAAGCAAGAGTATGAAGTTTTCAAAATGAAAGAAGGAGAAACAATCAGTGAAATGATAACAAAATTCAATAAGATAACGAATGAATTGAGATTGCTTGGAAAAGAAATTTCTCAAGAAGATACGATGGACAAAATCTTGAGAAGTCTGCCAAAGTTATGGGAGTTTAAGGTTACTATAATAGAAGAATCCAAGAATCTTGAAACCCTAACAATGGATAAACTCGTGGGGTCTTTAATAACCCATAAAATGAAATTGAATGTGAAGGAGCTAGTAAAAGAAGAAAGAGGCAAAGAAATGACTTTAAAAGTTGACAGTGATGAAAGCACTTTAAACTCAAAAGAGGAAGATGATGAAGAAGATGAAGCACTCCTGGCTAGAAGATTCAAGAAATTCATGATGAAAAGAAGAAATAAGAACAAATTATTTTTCAAAATGTCAGAAAAGAAAGAGAAAATTAGGTGTTTTGAGTGTAAAAAGTTGGGACATATAAAAACTAATTGCCCCTTACTGAAAAATGATGAAAAGAAACATAAGAAAGAAAGAAAAAAAAGAAAACAAAAAGAAGACACTTATAGTTTGGAGTAATGAAGACTCTAGTTCATGTGAAGATAAACAAGTAGAGAAACAAGCCACTGTATGTTTCATGGCTAACAAGAAACCTTCAGGCAATGAGATAAATTCCACTTCTTATTCCTATTGCTTAGATTCTAATGAAAATAATTTCACCATCACGGAATTGCATGAGACACTACCATAATGACTTGAATTAAAAAGACTAAAAATAAAAACTAATTTGTTGAAAAAGAAGTTAACGGAGACTGTTAAAATGTTAGAAATGTCAAAAACAAAGGTCAATGAATTAAATGAGAAAAATGTCAAATAAAAAAATGCTCAAATAGATAAAGAGTTGAATAATAAGGTGGAAAAGACTAGTGAGAATCAAATAAATGAAAACATTGCTCTAAGAAGGAATTAACTAAACAAAAGGAGAAAAACCTCAGACAAAACATTATATTGATGAAATTCATTCAAGGTTAAGAAAAATTAGATGTTATGTTAGGAGCACAAAGAGCTTTATTTGATAAGACAAGATTAGGATATAATCCAACTCAAACTCATAAAAAATTATATAAATTCTTTGTGCTAAGTTCTAAAATGTCAAACTACAAAGATGCAATACATGCATGAAAATTAGGTACAAGTTAGAAAATTGTAAACTTAGAAATAAATTTTCAAGTAACATTAAGAACACAAGTGTGAATAACAACCATTGTGCATACTACAAAAATATTAGATACTCTATTTACACTTGTTGGTTTCTGAACTCATCAAGAATGAAGTTAAAATGGATTACTAAAAATCAATTTAAAACTAACTCAGCCGACCCAAGAAGATGTGGGTACCAAAGGCAAAAGTGTGATTGAATTTTGTTATAGGTATGTCTGAAATCGAGAGAATTACTTGGGAAGTCAGTCTGGAGTATTGACAGTGGATACTTAAGACACATGACTGGAGATATTTCAAAATTCTCATCTCTCGAGAAGAAAAAAAGTAGAAAAAGTAGCTTTTGGTAACAACTTAAAAGGAAAAGTTATTAGAATAGGCAACATAGGAGATAAGTCTATTGATTCTCAAATTCACACTACCAGAAAACACGGCATCAGTGATGGAAATTTCCGTCGCCTTTAGTCAAAAATCCGTCGTTAAAGGGTATTAGCGACGGAAAATCCATTGCTAAAAACGACCCTACTAATTTTTGTCGACAAAATTCTATCCGTCGCTAAAAATATCCATTGCTAATTTCAGTCACTGATAAAAATTTTTTTAAAAAATCAACGACAAAAAATTTTTCCTTTGTTGATAATGAATTATTAGCGACAGATATTTCATCCGTCGCTAATTCTTGAACCACGCGCCCACACATACGCCACCCATGCACCCCTGACCGTCCGCACGCCCATGCTCCTGCCCAACCCGCTCGCTTGCTTGCTTTAGTTGTGTAAATTGTCTTCAAAATGCATGCATCCGTCTGGAATCGAACCCTGATACACATAAAATATTGTAAACAACAAAACCATCAGGCTAATGTTAACCTTATGTCTATATATATATTTTTTATTATCATTATTACATATTTTTTATTAATAATAAAATAATATAAAATTTTAATTTATTATAAAATAATAAAAAATTTTAAAAAAATTAAAAAACTTAAAAGAAATCTGTCGCTAAAATTTCCTTCAGTAATCCATCGATAATTTTTCGTCACTAATTTATTGTTAATCCGTCGTTGATAGGTTTACAATATTTATTTAATTTTTTTTTACGGTTTAGGATTTACCGACAAATTAGTGATGGAATTATTTTGGTCACTAATCCGTCGCTAATTCCTTGGTATTCTATTCGACAGTAATCCGTTGCAAATTTATCGCTGTTAGCGACAAATTTTCATTCGTCTGTAATTTTCCGTCGCTGAAGGTATGTTTTCTGGTAATGTCAGAATGTTCTTCTTATTTTTGGTTTTAAGTTTAGTCTATTAAATATTAATCAATTATGTTACAAAGACTATTCAGTCATGTTTGAATCGATGCATGCTCTATTATTGACAAAACATTTAGTATTGTTAAATTCACCGGTCATAGAAGAGGAAATATATATGTGATAGACTTAAAACACTTAGAAATTTCAAATGAATCATGTTTAGTTGTAGTAAGAAAAAACACATCATGACTATGACACAAAAGATTAGGATATACAAGTATAGACACAATCTCAAAATTAGTTAAGAAAGATATAGTGAAAGATCTGTCTAAATTGAAATTCGAAAAGGATAGATTATGTAATGTCTATATGAAAGGGAAACAAACCAAAACCTCTTTCAAACAAAAAAATTGTGTATCATCTAGCAACCCTTTGGAACTTCTTCACATGATTTGTTTGGTTCAACTAAAACTTAAAGTTTAGGTGAAAAACATTATAGTTTTGTAATCATTAATGATTACTCTAGATATAAATGGATTCTATTTTTCGTCAAGAAGGAGGAAACAAGTGAGACTTTTATCAAATTGTACAAGAAAATTCAAAATGAAAAAGGAATGACAGTTGAGTGTATTAGTAGTGATCACAGTAAAGAATTTGAAAATAGAATCATGGAAGAATTTTGTAACAACTATGGTATTAACCATAACTTCTCAACACCTAGAACACCTCAACAAAATGAGGTGGTAAAGATAAAGAATAGAACTTTGTAAGAAATGACTAGAACCATACTCTATGAACATAATCTACCAAAATTCTTTTGGGTGGAAGTAGTAAATATTACTTGTTACATTCTGAATAGAGCACTAATAAGACCAATTCTAAAGAAAACACCCTATAAATTTTACAAAGAAAGAAAACTGAATATAGCATATTTTAAAGTCTTTGGATGCGAATGATTTGTCCTAAACAATAGAAAAGAAGTATTAGGGAAATTTGATGTCAAATGTGATGAAACATTCTTTTTTGGATATTCCATAATAAGTAAGGCATATAGAGTGTATAACAAAAAAATCATGACAGTAGAAGAATCAATCCAGTTGAGTTTGATGAAGAATATAACTCTAGTAAAAGAAAATCAGATGATGAAGATGTTACTGAAAAACCAAATGAATTGAACCTCATAGATGACATGAATTCTCAAAAAGAAGAAACTGATGAAGTCAATGAATAAGAAGAAAAGGATAAAACCTAACAAGAACATGAAATCAAATACCCCCAAATCAGAAAAATATAAATCTAGAAAACATAATAGGAGATGTTGGCTCTGGCGTCAGAACTAGATCAGTTTTTCAAAACCAATGTGAATGCGTAGCCATCATCTTTTAGAATGAACTTAAAAATGTGAAAAAAATCTTAGCAAATGAAAATTAGCTAATAACCATGCAAGATGAATTAAATCAATTCAAAGAAACAGAGTATGGAATCTTGTCCCTAAACCATTAGATCAGTCTGTGATTGAAACTAAATGGGTTTTTAGAAACTTGATGAGTATGGAATAGTCACTAGAAACAAGGTAAGATTAATGACCAAAGTTTATAGCCAAGAGGAGGGAATTGACTATGATGAAATATATACTCCAGTGGTTAGATTATAAGCAATTAGAATATTTTTAGTCTTCTCTTGTTATATGATTAAACTATATCAAATGGATGTTAAGAGTATGTTTCTGAATGGATATTTGAATGAAACCGTATATGTTGAACAACTACCTGGTTTTGAAGATTCAAAATGTTCTGAACATGTTTACAAATTGACTAAAATCTTGTATGGTCTGAAACAAACTTCTAGAGTTTGGTATAAAAGGTTTTGTAACTTTCTAATTGAAAATAATTTGAAAGAGAAAAAATAGATACAACCATCTTTATCAAAAGAAAAGAAAATAATTTTCTGATAATCCAAATATATGTTAATGATATAATCTTCGAAAGAACTAGTGTAAAAAAGTATGACAAATTTACAACTAAAATGCAGAGAGAGTTAAATTATTTCCTTGAACTTTAAAATAAGCCATTAGAGAATGAAATTTTTATTAATCAATCAAAATATACAAATAACCTTATTAAAAGATTTGGATTCAGTGATTGTAAGGAAAATGTTACTCCAATGATTACAAATATAAAATTCGATAAAGACGAAAATGACAGATCAGCCTGCCAAAAATTATACAGAAGCATGATTGAACCTCTATTGTATCTCATTGCTTCAAGATTAGATATATAATTTAGTATATATTTTTGTACTAGATTCCAATCAGATCCAAAGAATCACTTAGTAGCCATCAAAAGAATCTTTAGATACCTAAAAGAAACCACACATTTAGATCTTTGGTATGACAAAAATTCAAACTTTCAGTTACATAAATTCTGTAATACTGACTTTACTGAATGCAAAATAGATAGAAAAAATATCAGTGGCACTTGTCAATTCTTTGGAAGTATATTGGTATCATGTTCTTTCAAGAAACAATGCAGTGTAGCATTGTCAACAACCAAAATAGAATATATTTCACCAGGGCAATGCACTGTATAAATCCTTTGGATCAAGCACCAAATGAAGAACTATGTATTAGACTTCGAGTGTATATCAATTAATGTGATAACACAAGTGCAATAAACCTAATAAAGAACCTACTTCATCATTCACGAACCAAACATATTGAAGTGAGACATCATTTCAATAGAGACCGTGTCCTGAAAAATGAAATTGTTCTTGAGTATATTGAGACTCAAAAATAAATTGCTAACATTCTTACCAAACCTTTGGATAAGAATAGATTTCGTGAACTCGGAATGGAATTAAAAATGACAAAAATAGAGAAATAGAAAAGAAAATATAAAAAACAGAGTACACTAAAAAATCTGAAAAACGAACTTCAGGTCAATCTATTTCTTAAATATGTAGACAAATTAAAAAAATATAAAGTCGTGTCGACTTACTAGTCGTTGTATTTAGAAAAATGTCAACCTGACATTTAGAATGAAAAATAGAAGGTGACACATTGGTCCAAATATAAGTATGTCAACTTGCACAACACTAGGAAATCAGGTTAATGCCTTTAAAAATAAAATATGCCGACCTGATGACTCATAAAAACCATTAAACAGGTCGATGTACATTAAAAAATATCGACCTATAACATGCAAAATAGAATACGAACGGTTAACACATCGACCTATCTAACTATTCATCCTCATTTCAAACTTTCCCTCTTCTCCTAAAACCCTATTTGTCAAACCCTAATCTCTCGATTGAAACCGTAGAACACTTCCTTTCTGCAAGAATCAAACTTCCTATGGTGCCTAAGATGAAATTACAGCTCAAGAAACCGTCAAATTCTTCCAAACAAACCTCAAAACCCGCAGCCAAAGGATCATCCTCCAAACCCTCGTTTGCAAAAACTGCGAAATCTCTCACTCCTCCTCTGTAACCAGAACCTACCCCGCAATTCAACACCTATGAATTTCAATTGATGGAACAAAGTAAGTTGTTTGACAAAGTGTTTTCAAAGAGGAAGGTCAATCAAGGAAGATTAATCGATTGGGTGTTCTTAAAAATATGAATTTTAAGTATGAAGGACATTTAATTGAGGTATGCCCTAATTCACTTTTGAATCCCAACAAGTACATTCATGAGAAGGCTATTAAATTGTTTTACAATAACATCGAAGTGATTTATGATAAAATTGAGAATGAGACACGAATAATTTTGGATAATCACTCTATCTCATGCGCATTTAGAACTTTTGTAAATGGAAAGGAAATTAAAGTAACACCTAGGAATGTATGTGAAGAAAGTGGTATTTCTTGGGTATCGTATGATAATTGCGAACCATACATGAAATCTAGCTATATGGAAAATGCTAAAATTGTTTTCGGTGATGAGAATGTGATAGTAGTTAACACTAGTGCCATAGAGTTTGGTTTCCATGAACGCATCTTGCATTTTATTGTGTTACAAGTGTTAAAACCTAAGGGAGGAAACTATATAACTATCTCAAGAGAAGATTTTTTGTTGATAGCTTGTGTTATGAGTGGGAAGAATCCCAAACTACACTTCATAGTTTCTCACTTCATGATAGCTGCACATAGATCTGAGAG
Organism: Dillenia suffruticosa; assembly: GCA_033439265.1. Lineage (NCBI taxonomy): Eukaryota > Viridiplantae > Streptophyta > Magnoliopsida > Dilleniales > Dilleniaceae > Dillenia > Dillenia suffruticosa. Next base: position 15,662,739 of record JAVTVX010000012.1, on the reverse strand, counting down.
CTCTCTTTTACCATATGCTAGCATGATTACTAATATTTTATCAAAAAATCTTATGGGATTAGATAAATATATGGTAATTGACTTGAATGAGAAGAATGTAATCAATGCATCTTCAATGTTGAGAGTAAGATGGATGTGTAATAGTGAAGGAGATTGGGTGAGGAAGGAAGGAGAAGCAAATAAAAGATAATTTGAAGAAACTGGAGAAGAAGATGAAGAGACCACTGAGAGACAAGAAAGGAGAACAGAGAAAAGACAACCTTCAAGCATTCAACCTTTGAAATTTGAAATGATTTGGGAAAAATTGCAAAACATTGAAAGAAAACAAACTTTGATTGGCCAAATGAGTTGCTTTGTTAAAATGGAACTTGAACAAATAAAGGACAAATTGGATTTTTTGGTCAAAGAAAAAGGCAAATCAAAGAATGATCCAAAACTATCTAGGTCCTACTAGTATAGTTTCTTGTTGCTTTTATTTACTTATCCTATTTTCTTGTACTTTATGTTTTAAATCTTAACTATTCTTGAAATGCTTATTGTCATGTGGGGTGTAAACTCTTATTCATTTGTAATGGCAATCCAATCATGCAGTATGTTAAAATTTGTTCATTTAACTCATTTATGATTGTGATATTGATAATAATGGTTTGTAAGAAACAAATTAGTTAATGCAATGATGACTTGTCATGTTTTTTTTTATGTGTGGTACTGTATGAAAGTGTGATGCTGAAGCGATGGTGCTCTTCTGAAATGGCTATGTACTGATTGAGGGGGAGTAAAAGCTAATATGCTGGAATGTGTAGAAGTGTAGATGTGTAACTGAATGATGGCTACAGTGAATAATGTGTAGATGTGTTAGAGAGTGGGGTACTATCAAGTGTCATGTGAAGTGTCATGTATTACTATGATGTGTCATGTGAAGTACATCTGTCAAGTAAGGAAATGAGAAATGGGAGCTGTTCTGCTTGCTCTTTTTATTGATGATAAAAAGAAGGAGAAAATGAGAGAAATAAGAATGTGAGAATGTCAGATTAAGTATGAGAATTGTAAACTAAGAAATGCAGATTAAGTAATGTAGATTAAGTGTGAGAAATGCAGGCTAAGTAATGCAGATTAAGTGTGAGAAATATAAACTAAGTGCAGAAGTGTGCATGTGAGAATGATCTATCTTAGTGTCATGATTGGTGCAGAAGTGAGTGCTAGACTAAGTGTAGACTTCCAAATGCAGTGCTAGAAGTGAGTGAAGCAAATGTCATCTAGGGTGAATCAAATTATGAACCAAATTATAATTCAATGGATCAAAGACTATAGGTAAAGCATAGGGAGTTTTGTCATCATAAAAAAGGAGGAGATTGTTGAGATAGAAAAGTTTTGATAATAATAGACTGAAAGAAAACAAGTTCAAAGAAATCAGAAAAGAAATTAGAAATCATAAATTTGCACATCTTGTCGACCTGATCTTATAACATATCGACCTGTACCTCAGGTCCACCAATTTAAGCTTTGTGTCAACCAATTTTTAACCTAACTCTAAACACATCGACCTGATGAGTAAAGCCTGTCGACCTGAGTTATAGGAATACAATAAAAATAGCTAAGTAAAAACATATCGACACATCCATGAACACATTAACCCATTTCTTGACCTAAAATCTAACATACATTGATCTGAACAGTCTCAGGTGAATAAATTTAGAGTGATATGTCGATCGATTTTAGAAGCACATCGACCTATCTTTGAAACATATCGACATACACTAGGCAAAAATACTAGGATATCGATGTATCCGATAACTTGTCGACCCGTTTCACTTGTTTTCTCAGAGACCCACAATGACCTGTGCTATTAACCTTGTCGACATAAAAACAACACATCGACTTATTTTATAAGTCATGTCCACTAATTTTAAGAAGACACAGGAACATGTCGATGTGAGACCAAGACATGTCGACCTGATATAGTTTTGCTTAAATATCACATATTGACTTGTTATCTAACCTTATCGACATACCCTAATACATCGACCAATTTTAGGAGACAGTTCCAACAATTTTATATATGTATAGTAACATGTCGTTGTATGTAGTAGACTTGTTGACTTGATGGTTATTGACTTCTTAAGATCACACATCGACCTGCCTTAAATCATGTCGAGTGCATACACTCATCGACCAATTCATTTTCACAAGTCCACCAATTTTATGAATATACAGAGTCGTGTCTATGTATAGTTAAAGCTTGTCGACCTGGGATATTGATTTCTAAAGAATGACATGTCGATGCCCATAAGAAACATGTCGACACCTTAGAGCATAGCGACTAATTTAAACTTGTGTATCCACCTATTTTATTTGGTATATGATCTTATCAACCTGTTTAATAAAAAATATACTGTTAAATTTTTGAATTCAGGTTAATGACCCAAGATTGTCAGAGACCAAATCTACTAAATAGATTTGAACTCAATGGCCATTCCGTTTCTCTGATTTTCTAAATATTTCCATTTCTATCAAAACTAACATTCAAATACAGTATAAACTAGTTTTGATTTGCTAAATAAAAGTGGCGCCGTAAAGGAATGAAGGTTAAGCGCGGTACTATTGTAGAACATTAATAGCGAACATTAAATTCGAACACAACAACTCTCAACAACCCTTAACGAATCTTTTCAATGCATCAATAAATACCAAGAGTTAAAGCCAAGAAATAAGGAGAGACGAATCTAAATGCTTGATTAAATATTCTGAAAAATTCTTATTATTGTTGTATTTATTATTCAACTAGAGAGGGGTGAATAGTTGAATATGAACTTTATGACTTTTTAAAATTTGAGTATAAACAAAAAGAAAATTAAGAACCAGAGAACACAAAAACTTTTTATAGTGATTCCACCAAACTCGATATACTTCCACTCCCAGGCTCCCTCTGGATTTTTTACTAATAACTTAGTAATACAAACTTGATTGTATATTCAACTTTAACCTTTTACATTGTTCCTACCCATCACTCAGTTTCAATCTTTCACATGTTGATTTTTCACTTTCAAGACTTAAAGCAGAGATATATACTCTTTAACATTTGATATTTGTTCAAATCTGAAAATGAATGTCAAGAGTTGAGCCTCTTTTTTCTTAGATGTGATAATTTATGAACAGGTTTCCTAAATTTTTTATAGATGGAAGAATTTAGGAACACAAAAGAATATAGTAGGGATTTTTCAGAGTATTTAATTAAGTATTCAATTCTTCTAGCTCTCTCTTCTTCAACTCGTTGGTATTTATTGAGGTATTGAATAGATTCATTGAGAGTTGTTGAGGGTTGTTGAAAGTTGTTGCATTTGAACGTTGAGCATTTGATTTCTCCCATTAATGTTCTGCAACGATTTCCATTTTTCGCGTTGAGCCTCTACTCCTTTACTAGTGCCACTTTTGTTTAAACCAATCAGAATATGTTTGTGTTACATTCGAACGTTAATTTTGATATAAATGAAAATATTTTAGAAATCAAAGATATGAAGTGTCCGTTTAGTTCAAATCTGTTTCACAGATTTGGTTTCTGACACACGTAGGTCGACAAGTTTAAGAGGGATATTGACCTAAATTCAAAAATCTATAGTGTGTTTTTGCCCAAACAAGTCGACAAGATTGTATTTAGGTCGACAAATTTCTGTGCCAAATAAAATAGGTAGACACACACGGTTTTGAATTGGTCGTTGTGTGTATATGTGTCGACAAAAGTGTGAATAGGTCGATATGTAATATTAAGCAATTAATGAATTTCAGGTCGACAAGTCTATGGTATGCATCGACATATTCCTCTACAATTAGGAAATTGGTGGACCTGTGTAAATAAATTGGTCGATGTGTGTGTGCTTGTCGACAGAAGGAGAACAGGTCAATGTATGATTTCAATAAGTAAATAATCATGAGGTCGATAGGTCTACTACATACATCAACATATGACTATGCAAGATAAAAATTGGTGGACCTGTTAAAATGAATTTGTCGATGTGTTTCTACTTGTCGACAAGAATGATGGTGGGTCGATGTGTGTGCTTCCTAAACAAGGATAGACAAGTGGACAAGTTCTCCACATGGGTTGATATGTCACTATTCAACAATAAAATGGGTGGACCTATTAAAATGAATTGGTCGATGTGTTTCAGGTATGTTGACAAGTCCTAGGCTCAAGTTGATGTGTCATGATGTGTTGTATATAAGATACTTTACTTCTGGTCAATATGTCTTGATTGTATATCGATATGTACCTATTCCTTCTTAAAATTGGTGAACAAGGTACACAAAATAGGTCGATGTAATTGTTTTCATGTCGACCAGATTAGTGACATGTCAATGTGTAATGCTTTGAAACCAAGGATAACAGGTTGACAAGTTTTTGTGCACATCGATATCCTAGTATATTTTTACTTAGTGTGTCGATGTCTAACAAGTGTAGGTTGATGTGCTTCAGAAATTGATTGACGTGTCATTTTGAATTTGTCCACCTGTAACTGTTCAGGTCAATGTGTGCTCTCTTTTAGGTTGAGGTAAGAGATAGGTTGATATGTTTTTTGTGTGTGTTAATGTGTGATGACTTAGCTGTTTGTCTAGTATTCTTAGGACTCAGATCGACTAGGACAAGTGAACAAGTCGATGTGTTTATGGTCTAATAGAAATTGGTCGACATTGGGCTTACAATTGGTGGACTTGCAATGCAGGTCGATGTGTTCTTTGGTCAGGTTGATATGATGTGTAGACTTCTGATTTACTTTTGTATTTCTGATTTTCTTGAATCTTTTTTCTTTCATTCTATCATTATCAAAACTTTTCTATGTTAACATTCTCCCCTTTTTTTATGATGATAAAACTCATAGTGCTTAATCTATAACTTTAATCCATTTGCATTCAAACTAGAAGACATTTATCTTTCGTCAGCATTGCGTTTGGAAGTCTGCATCACACTCGAGTACTCTACATACTTCACATACTAAGCATAGCACACTCCAGCACTCAGTATACACTACACACTTAGCACTCAATACAAACTTCATACACTTAGCACTCAATATACACTTTATACACTTAACACACTTCATACTCTGCATTCTGCACATGGTAAACTTCACTTAGGACACTACACATTTTTTTCTCCCCCTTTTTGTCATCAACAAAAGAGGCATATACATACCTAGCATTTGACATTACACTCTATACGAACTCCTTTTCTCACCATTTGACTGCATACTTAGCGTCTGCACATGTCTGCATTTTTTGCTTCTGAAATGCACTCACTACTTGCACACTTATAACATACACACCAATATAAACTGCATGTATACATTTCTCACATCTACTTATGTACTACACTATACCACAACTCTGATACCAGTATATACAATTCCCTTTAGCAGATACATCAGTATCCTATCCTAGGTCTCCACCATTTCAAAGTAACCAGTATATTCACACAATGTTGATAAAAAAAATGTGACAGTATACATATAACAAAAGAAGTTCAAAGAATGAAGAGCATAGCTAATAGTTAAATGAGAATTTATAGCTAAGAAACCAACTTTACTTATCAAAAGAGATTCAAGGTTTCAAAAGCTTGCAAAATATGATTTATAGTCACAAACAGTAAAGTTAAGACAAGTAAAAGGATAGTAAGTATCTATGTTAATGAGATCTCGATGGTTTGGTATCTTTCTTGGATTTGCCTTTTTCTATGATTAAGGAGTCTAATTTCTCTTTGACTCCTTCAAGTTCTATCTTGACAAGGCAACTCATTTGGCTTATCATTGTTTGCCTTCTTTCAATGTTTTGCAATTTGTCCCAAATCATTTCTAGAGTGATTGGTTGGTTGGATGCTTGAAGGCTCACTTTCCTCTATTCTTCTTTCTTTTCTTTGAGCATTCTCAATGGCTTTCTCAGCATCATCATCAATCTCTTTAACCTGTCTCTTGCTTGCTTCCCTTTCTTTCCTTACCTATTCTCCTTCACTATTACTCATCCATCTAGCTCTTAACATTGAAGATACATTTATTGCATTCTTCTTACTCAAGTCAACAATTGTGTCCTTTCCAACACCACACTATTTTTTGATAGAATATCAGTGATCATGCTAGTATATGGCAACAAGGAGCTCTCCGACCTATGTACGATTATCATGAAATGAAGAACAATGTAATGCAGTCCATGATTCTTCCCATTCATGATACAAGCCATTAACCAGAAATCTTCTCTTGAAATAGTATTGTAATTTCTTCTTCTAGGTTTTAATACATGAGAGACAATCAAAAGTAGGATACGTTCATGAAAACCAAGTTCTGTGACACTAGTATTAACCACAATCAAATTCTTATCGCCATAGACAACCCTAACATTATCCAAGTAACTAGATTTCATATAGGGTTTACACTCATCAAATGACACCCAAGCAATACCATTCTCTTGACATATGTTCCTAAGAGTTACTTTAACTTCCTTCCCTTTCACAAAGGTTTTGAACCCACATGAGACATAATGATCATCTAAGATAATTCGAGTCTCATTCTTAGTTTCATCAGAAATCACTTCTAAATTATTGTAGAACAGTTTAACTTCCTTCTTATGAATGTATTTGTTGGAGTTCAGAAGTGAATTAGGGCATATCTCAATTAAATGTTCTTCGTATTTGAAACTTACCTTCTTAAAGAACACCCAATCGATTAACCTCCCATGATTCACCTTTCTTTTCGAAAACACTTTGTCATACAAGTTGCTTTGCTCTATCAACTGAAATTCATAGGTATTGAATTGTGGTATTAGTTGCGAAGAAGGAGTTAGGGGTTTCATGATTTTCACAGAGGAGGATTTTGATCAGGAACCTTTTCCTGTAGGATTTGAGGATTGTTTGGATGATTCAAAAGGTTTCTTGATTGGCATTGTCATCTTAAAGGCCATTGAAGTTTGATTCTGGCAGAGATTAAGCAAACTAGGGTTTTGATTTAGGGATTTGGTTTTCAAATTTGATGCATTAGGGTTTTAGGAGGAAGAGAGAAAGTTTGAATTTGGGGATTAAGGGTTAGATAGGTGGATGTGATGACTATTCATATTCAATTAAGTGTGTCTCAGATCGACATCTTTAAGTACACATCGAGCTATTTAAAGATTTTTGAGTCATTGGGTCGACACATTAAGAAAGATATTGACATGCCTTCTCACTGCTACGTAGGTCGACATACTTAAGTTCAGGTCGATGTGTCATTTTCTGATTTTTATTCTAAGTTTCAGGTTGATATCAGGTTTACAAGTTGTTTAAATCTAATAACTCTCAAGTTGACATGACTTTACATTCTTTTAATTTGTCAATACATTTTAATAAATAGGTCGACCTGAAGGTTATTTCTCTTATATGTAAAACTCTATTTTTCATTCCTTCTTTTCTATTTCTTAATTTCTATTATTCATAATTCTCTTCTCAGTTTACAAAATATATTTTTATCCAAAGGTTTGGTAATAACATCAACAATTTGTTTTTGAGTCTCAATATGCTCAAGAAGAATTTCATTTTTCAGAACATGGTTTCTGATGAAGTGATCTCTCGCTTTTATATGTTTGGTTCATAAATGATGAATTCGGTTCTTTGTTAGATTTATTACACTTGTATTATCACATTTGATTGGAACGGAATCAAAATTTAACCCATAGTCCTTCATTTGGTGTTTGATCCAAAGAATCTGTGCAGTAAATTGTCCGATTGAAATATATTCTGTTTTCGTCGTTGACAATACTATATTGCTTTGTTTCTTAAAAGACCATGATACCAACATGCTTCCAAAGATTTGACAAGTACCACAGGTACTCTTCTTATCTATTTTGCATCCAGCAAAATTAGCATCACAGAAACCATGTAAATGAAAGTTTGAGTATTTGTCATACCAAAAACCTAAGTAAGTGATTTCTTTTAGATATCTGAAGATTCTTTTTATTGCAACTAGGTGGGATTTTTTTGGATCTGATTGAAATCTGACACAAAAACATATACTAAATTGTATGTAAGATCTTGAAATAGTGAGATACAATAGAGATCTAATCATACTTCTATATAGTTTTTGACATATTGATTTACCATTTTCATATTCGTCTAACTATATATTCGTACTTATTGGACTTGCATTTCCCTTACAATCACTGAATCCAAATCTTTTAATTAGGTCATTTATATATTTTGATTAATTTACGAAAATTCTACCATCTGATTGTTTAATTTGAAGTCCAAGGAAATAATTTAATTCTCCCATCATACTAATTTCAAATTTTCCATACATTTTAATTGTAAATTCTTCACACATTTTTATACTAATTCCTTCAAATATTATGTCGTTTACATATATTTAGATTATCAAGAAATTATCATCTTTTCTTTTGATAAAGAGGGTGGTATCTATCTTTTCTTTTTCAAAATTGTTTTCAATTAGAAAGTTACTTAGTCTTTCATACCAAACTCTAGGAGCTTGTTTTAAACCATATAGTCAATTTGTAAACATATTCAGGACATTTTGGATCTTCAAAACCAAGTGATTATTCAACGTATACTGTTTCATTTAAATACCCATTCAGAAATACACTCTTAACATTCATTTGATAAAGTTTAAAGTTTATAAAGTAAGAGAAGGCAAGAAGTATTATGATTGCTTCTAATCTAGTCATTGGTGCATAACTTTCATCATAGTCAATTCTTTTCTCTTGCTTATAACTTTTGGTCACTGATCTTACCTTATTTCTTGTGATTGTACTATATTCATCAAGGTTATTTCTGAAAACCCATTTGGTTCCAATCACAGACTGATCTGTTGATCTAGAGACAAGATTCCATATTTTGTTTTTTTCAGATTGATTTAATTCATCTTGCATGGCCATTATTCAATTTTTATCTCCTAAGGCTTCTTCCACATTTTTAGGTTCATTTTGGGAGATGAAGGTTATGTATTCGCATTGGTTTTGTAAAGCTGATCTAGTTCTGACACCTGAGCTAACATTTCCTATTATATTTTCTGGATTTACATCTTTCCTGATTTGGGGGTCCTTGATTTCTTGTTCTTGTTGAGTTTCATTCTTTTCTTCTTGCTTGATGATTTCATTTGTTACCTCTTTTTGGAAATTTGGTTTATCAGTGACGTTTAGTTCATTTAATTTTTCAGTAATATCTTTATCATTCAATTTTCTTTGACTGGATTCATTTTCTTCATCAAACTCTACATAAATTGACTCTTTTACTGTCATGATTCTTTTGTTGTAAACTTTATATGCTTTACTTGTTATGGAATATTCTAAAAAGATTGGTTCATCCTTTTGGTATCAAACTTTCCTAATACTTCTTTCCCGATGTTTAAGATAAAACATTTGTATCAAAAAACTTTAAAATAAACTATATTTAGTTTTCTTATTTTGTAAAGTTCATAGGGTGTCTTCTTTATGATTGGTATTATTTGTGCTCTATTTAAAATATAACATGTAGTGTTTATTGATTCTACCCAAAAAAATTTAGGTAGGTTATTCTCGTAGAGTATTGTCCTAATTATTTTTTAGAGGGTTTTGTTCTTTCTCACTACCACCCTATTTTGTTGAGGTGTTCTAGGTGATGAGAAATTATGGTCAATCCATAATGACTACAGAATTCTTTCATGGTTTTATTTTTAAATTATTTACCATGATCACTTCTAATACTTTTAATTAGCATTCACTTTTCATTTTGAACTTTCTTGCATAATTTGATGGAGGTCTCACTGGCTTCATCCTTTTTGGCAAGAAATAGAACCTATGTATTTTTAGAGTAATCTTCATTGATTACAAAACCATACTGTTTTTCACATAAACTTTGAGTCCTAGTAGGTCCAAATAAATCAATGTGAAGAAATTCTAACGGATTGCTAGTTGATAAACAATTTTTAGGTTTGAAGGAGATTTTGATTTGTTTTCCCTTCATGCGGACATCATGCAATTTATCCTTTTCGAATTTTAATTTTGGTAGGCCTTTCATTATATCTCTTCTTAACTAATTTTGAGATGGTGTCCGTACTTACATGTCCTAATTTTCTGTGTCATAATCATGAATTGTTTTTACTTACAGCAACTAAACATGATTCATTTGAGATTTCTAGTTGTTCTAAATCTATCACAGATATGTTTTCTCTCCTCTAACCAGTGAATTTGATAGTGCTAGAGGATTTGACAACAATGAAACATGCATCAATTCAAAAGTGACAAGTAACCTTAGTCACATAATTAGCTAGCACTCAACAAACTAAATTTCATTCCAAAAACAAGAAGAACGTTCTGAATTGAGAGTCAGTGGACTTACCTCCAATATTGTCTATTCTGATAACTTTTTCTTTTGAGTTGTCATCAAATGCAACCTTTCTTCCTTTCTTATTTTGCGAAATAAAAGAATTTTGAGACATTTCCAGTCATGTGCCTTGAATAGCCATGGTCTATGCACCACATTGACTTCCTAGGAGACTCTCTTGATTCAAACATACCTACAACGAAATTCAATCATACTTTTACCTTTGGTACCCACATCTCTTTAGGTCCAGTTGAGTTAGCTTTAAATTGATTTTTAGAAATCCATTTTAAGTTCATTCTTGATGAGTTTAGAAACCAACAAGTGTAAATAGAGTATCCAATGTTTTTATAGTAAGTACAATATTTGTTAATCACTCTTGGATTCTTAATGTTATCTGAAGGTCTTTTTCTAAGTTTGTAGTTTTCTAACCTGTGCCCAATTTTCATGCATGTATAGTGTCCATTTAATTTAACGTTCTTAGAATTTAACACAAAAAATTTATATAACTTTTTTTATGTTTGAGTTTGGTTATATCCTAATCCGGCCTTATCAAACATGGCTCTTTGTGTTCCTAACATTACATCTAGTTTTTTTTGGTCTTGAATGAACTTCATCAATATAATGTTTTGCCTACTATTCTTTTTCTTTTGTTTATTCAGATCTTTCTTTAAAGCTATGTTTTCATTTGTTTGTTTTTCACTGTCCTTCTAATTGTTTATCATTTAATTCCTTTTCAAATTTAGCAACCTTCAATTCTAATTTAGAATTTCTCCCTTTTAATATACGTACTTCAATTTTTTATTTTTCTAAGGTTCTGAGATCATTTTTTAATAAATTACTTTTCATTTTTAATCTTTTCAATTCCTTGAGTAATTTTATCAATGCCTCGTGTAACTCAGTGAAGGCAAAATTATTTTCAGAATCAGACAAGAAGAATAGGTGAGGATTTACCTCATTTCTGAGATTTTTTCGTTGGCCATGAAATACATGTTGGCCTATTCCTCTGCCCGTTCTTCATCACTCGATCTAGAGTCTTCATCACTCCAAACTGCAAGTGCCTTTTTCTTCGTCTCTTTTCTTTCTTTCTTATATTTCTTTTCATTCTTTTTTGGAAAAGGATAATCAGCCTTTATGTGTCTCAGTTTTTTGCGCTCAAAGCATCTGATTTCCTCCTTCTTCTCTGGCTTTTTGAAGAATAATTTGTTTTTGTTTATTCTCCTCATCATGAACTTTTTGAATTTTCTAGCCAGGAAAGATTTATCTTCTTCATCATCTTTTTCTTTTGAGTTGGATGTGCTTTCATCATTTTCAGCTTGTAGAGCTACTGCTTTGTCTCTTTCTTCTTTCGCAGTGTCCTTTACATTTAGTTTCATCTCATAGCTCATCAAAGATCCCACGAGTTCATTCATAGTCAGAGTCTCAAGATTCTTAGACTCTTCGATTGCAGTAACCTTGGGCTCCCACAATTTTGACAGACTCCACAGAATTTTATCCACCGTATCTTCCTGAGAGATTCCTTTTCCAAGTAATCTTAGTTCATTTGTTACCTTATTGAATCTTGTTATCATTTCGCTGATTGTTTCTCTTCCTTTATTTTGAAAACTTCGTATTCTTGTTTCAATAGTCTAATTGTGCTCTTGTGAACTTGATTAGTGCATTTGTAAGTAGCTTTGAGCCTTTCCCAAATTTCCTTTGTTGTTATGTATGATGATATTCGATTATATTTGTTGATGCTTAGTACACAATAAAGGAGATTAATGGCCTTGATAAGTCTTCTTCTGCTCCATTGTCATATTTTTCAACTTGATTGACATACACACTCCATCAATTTCTTCGGTAGCAAATTCAACTCCTTCTTCAATTATTTCCCAAGCATTTAGATCTTATATAATTATGAAATTATGCATTCTTTGCTTCCGGTAACTGAAGTTCCTTCCGTTGAAAAATGGTGCACGATTTGTTGAGCAGGCTTTAACTCATACATTATTTCCATTGATGGTCATTTGGATTTTTAGTGTTAAGCCGTTAGGCTTTTTATCAATATACCCAATCTGAAACCAATTGTTATTCAACTAGAGATGATGAATAGTTGAAAATGGACTTTTATGACTTTTTAAATTTTGAGTAGAAACAAAAAGAAAATTAAGAACCAGAGAACACAAATACTTTTTATAGTGGTTTTATCAAACTCGGTGTACGTCTACTTCTAGACTTCTCCTAGATTTTTCACTAATAGTTTAGTAATGCAAATTTGATTACAGGTTTAAGTTCAACCTTTTACATTGTTCCTACCCAACACTCAGTTTCAATTTTTCACATATTAATTTTTCACTTTCAAGACTTAAAGCAGTGATATACACTCTTTAACCTTTGACATTTGTTTGAATCTGAAAATGAATGTCAAGAGTTGAGGCACTTTTTCCTAAGACGTGACAGTTTATGAACATACTTTCTAAATTTTTGACAGATAGAAAAATTTACGAACACAAAAGAATATGGTAGGGGTTTTTCAGAGCATTCAATTAAGCATTCAATTCTTCTAGCCCTCTCTTCTTCAGCTCATTGGTATTTATTGAGATCTCGAATAGATCCATTGAGGGTTATTGAGAATTGTTGCATTTGAACGTTGAGCATTTAATTTCTCCCATTAATGCTCTGCAACGATATCCATTTTTTGTACTAAGCCCCCACTCCTTTACTGGCCCACTTTTGTTTAGGTCAATCAGAATATACCTCTGCTGCATTTGAATGTTAGTTTTGATATAAATGGAAATATTTCAAAAATCAAATAAACGATGTATTCGTTTAGTTCAAATTTGTTTCGCAAATTTGGTTTCTGATACACGTAGATCGACAAGTTTAAGAAAAACATCAACCTATATTCAAAAATCTATATTATGTTTTTACCCAAACAAGTCGACAAGATTGTATTTAGGTTGATAAAATTCTATGCCAAATAAAATAGGTGGACACACAGTTTTGAATTGGTCATTGTGTATATATATGTCGACAAGAGTGTAAATTGGTCGATGTATAACATTAAGGAATTAATGAATATCAGGTTGACAAGTCTATGGTATGCATCGACATATTCCTATGCAAGTAAGAAATAGGTGGACTTATGCAAATAAATTGGTTGATATGTGTGTGTTTGTCGACAGAAGGAGAACAGGTTGATGTGTGATTTCAATAAGTAAATAATCATCAGGTCGGCAGGTCTACTGCATACATCGACAAATGACTATGCAAGATAAAAATTGGTGGACCTGTAAAAATGAATTTATCGATGTGTTTTTGCTCGTCGACAAGAATGATGGTGGGTTGATGTGTGTGCTTTAGAAATAAGGACACACAGGTCAACAAGTTCTCCACATCGGTTGATGTATTACTATTCAACAATAAAATAGGTGGACCTGTTAAAATGAATTGGTCGATGAGATTCAGGTATGTCGACAAGTCTTAGATTCAGGTCGATATGTCATGATGTGTTGTATATAAGATACTTTACTCCAGGTTGATGTGTCTTGATTGTACATCTACATGTACCGATGCCTTCTTAAAATTAGTGGACAAAGTAAACTAAATAGTCGATGTACTTGTTTTTATGTCAACCAGGTTAGTGATATATCGATGTGTGATGCTTTGAAACCAAGGATAGCAGGTCGACAAGTTTTTGTACACATCGATTCCTAGTATATTTTTATTTAATGTGTCGATATCTAACAAGTATAGGTTGATGTGCTTTAGAAATTGGTTGACGTGTCATTTTAAATTTGTTCACATGTGACTGTTCAGGTTGATGTGTGCTCTTTTTCAGGTTGAAGTGAGAGATAGGTCGATGTGTTTTTTGTGTGTGTCGATGTGTGATGACTTAGCTATTTGTTTAGTATTCTTAGTACTCTAGTTGGCAAGGACAAGTGAACAAGTCAATGTGTTTATGGTCAAATAGAAAATGGTAGACATAGGGCTTACAATTGATGGACCTGCAATGCAGGTCGATGTATTCTTTGATTAGGTCGACATGATATGTAGACTTCTGATTTACTTTTGTATTTATGATTTTCTTGAATCTTCTTTCTTTTATTTTACCATCATCAAAACGTTTCTATATCAAAAGACTAAAGTGTGTGAATCATAGTTTTAGGTCTTGAGAGTAAAAAGTTAATATGTGAAGGATTAAAACGTAGTATTGGATATAAACATTGTAAATGTTGATTTTGAACCTACAATCAAGTGTATATTCTTAAATTGTTAGTGAAAAATCCAAAGGGAGTTTAAGAGTAGACGTATGCCGAATTTGGTGGAACTAATATAAAACGTTTTGAGTGTTCTTTGTGTTCCTTTATTTTAAAATTTCTCTATTGCAAGTTTTTAAATTTTTAAAAAAGTTTTAAAACATCCATATTTAACTATTCACCCTCCCTTTAGTTGAATATCAAGGATGATAACATTGTTATCCTTTTGGGTGTAGAGATAGCCTACAAACACATATTACAGTACCCAGGGAGTTGGCTTGTTGTGCTGGTACTTATGGAGGTGTACGAACACCACACAACCAAAAACACAAGGAGGCAAATTTGGAATTGTTGGGGCAATGACAATATCAATCAAAGCTTGGAGGGGTGTTCGGAAGCCAATTGAGTTGGATGGTACCCAATTGATTAAGTATGCGGCAAAGGTAATTATTTCTCCCTAATAGGATATCATCATATGTGCTACTATCAAAGAAGTTTGAACAACCTCCCATAAGTGTCGATTTTTTCATTTAATTGTTCCATTTTGTTAGAGTGTATTAGAACAATTAGTCTGATGAATGATTTTATGTGCTTCTAGATACTACTATATTCTCTACCATTGTCGCTACACAACACTCGTACTTTCACATTGTACTGAGTTCTAATCATTTTATGAAAATTTTGAAACGACAAGTTCACTCTATCTTTGAACTTCATTAGGCATAACCAGGTCAGTTTGGAACAATCATCTAAGAAAGTAACAAACCGGCATAATCCATCTAAAGTTGAGACTTCTAATTAACCCCAAATATCAGTTTATAATCATAAATGGAAGTGGACTTTTATTCAAAACTAATGGAAATGACTCACAATGGGTTTTTGCAAGTTCACAAATATCATAGTGGAAACTAGAAATATCACACTTTGCAAACAAATTAGGAAACAATTTTTTCAAATAACCAAAGGAAGCATGCCCTAGGCGTTGATGCCATAACCAAATTTCAACCTCCCTTTTTTTCTAAACACTTATGCTATCAAAGTTTGTTGTAGCTCATTGGAATCATTTGATTCTAAGTCTAGGTAATACAGTTTTCCTCGTTTAATACCATAACCAATCGTCTATTTTGTTTATATGTCCTTAAATCCACATAAATCAAGTCAAAAAATTACAATGCAAGATAAGATTACATTGGTTTGAGAAATAGATAAAAAATTGTCATCCAAAGATAAAACAACTAAAATAAACTCCAAATTCAATGTATCCGTGAGGGTTAAGGATCATTCCTTGGTAACTGGAGTTGTATTACCATCGATCGTAGAAACAATTTTTGCAAGGATGGTTTAGGGGATGAGATTTGTCTTAAATCAAAAGTTATAGGATTAAAAGCACCAGAATCAATTATCCATGTACTATTTATAACAATTATATAAACATTTAAAACCTTACTATCATGATTCGTAGTAGTTATAGAAACCGTGCCCTTTTTAGCAATATCATCCTTTGTCTTTATTTCAACAATGGTTGCAATTACCCTTTTTCAAATCCTTCTTTCGTTGGCCATGATTATAATCCCACCATTCTGGATATCCCACAAGTTCAAAGCAATGACTTTTGGTATGATTTGTTTTATTGCATTGAGTACATTTCAGAATTGACTTGTCTACTCATACGATGGTCTTAGGAAGGTTGTTCTTGGAGCAGTCCTATCAATTTTGATTTGGTCATGTTGGACTACCATAGCTAAGTTGTCAGATTCATTTTTCAAAGTCGCTTGACATACTACCTCGCATTGAATCAATGCATAGCATTCTTCTAAATCAGGAACCAATTCTGTGCGTGGAATCTCATCATGAACTTGTTTAAAGGAACAATCCAATCTAGTAAGAAATATGTGCACTCTTAGTCGTTCAATAGATTTTCGATATGCTGCAATGTGCTATAGATCTTTCATGACCACGTTGTCATAATAAACTAATTCACAAAAAATTTTAGTCAATTCTCCATAATATTTAGGTAGAGATTTACCATTTTGTTTGACAATAAAAGCCTTTTGATTTAAAGTAACAACTTGCAATTTATCATTTTCATCATAGAAAGCATTTGACAAAACATTCTAGATTTCATGAGCAGTGGATAAGTGTAAATAACATTTTATAATTTTTAGACTCATTGACATTAATAACCATCTCTTCACCTTCTAATTTTTGATATACTATTTTTCATATCCATCATCTGACTTTGTAGGTGGCTTCTTTTTTTTTTTACAACAAAAGTAGGATAGTTTTTATCGTTCACCAAGATGCATCTCCATTAGTTGTGACCAAATATCATAATTAGATTCGATAAGAATGGTTTCTGCATTAAAAATGCTTCACTATTTTTTCACTCATACTCTCTCTCTCTCTCTCTCTAAAAAAAATTCTAAGAGTGGGCTCTGATACCGTCTTCAAAAATATGATGAATAGTATTCTTTTTCATTTATTCTTGTGCAGAATATATAGACCATATCATATACTTAACTCCCGACAATCAAGCTATACACCTATACAATTATAGCAACATAATCTCCTATAATCACCTATCGGAAATGGATGCGGGTTTGTCCATGTGGGTAGACCCAAGACCCATATCCATTTGTTTTAATTTTAAATTTGAAATAAAAGGAGAGAAAAGGGGGAGAGAGTGGTTGTTTTGAAAAACCACCCCTCAACCTCCCTCAAATCTAAAAGGCTCCCTCTCCTTTCAAATGGCCAATTACGCATTTTCAAATAAACGTGAATTTAAAAAAAAATGAAAATAGGCAGAGCATTGTTGACTTGGGTTGGCAAAAAAGTGAGAGAAGAAAATAGATTCTTCCTACATTTGAAAGAAAGTATAAAGAGAGAGCTTAAAGTTTGGTGATCATTTTCTCCATCAAAACATTTGGATTGTGAAGTATGAAGATAATCCATTTTACTTGACACTCTTTTAAACCTAGATTACCCAATCATTGATAGAGATAAGTGATTTTAGATCAACTTGGATATAGAAATTTTTGCGTGTGAAATATGCTTGTTGGTACGTTCAAAACCTTCATCACCTAGCCATATCACATATAATAAAACAATAATAATAAACAATTGTAATCATCCCAAATTAGGAAAACGTAATTGTAGAGATTTGACAACTAATATCTTAATATTTCAACAATAACATACACTTTTTACATATGGGAATTGAGTGAAGTGCTACATTCTACGTCTATGGTTGTGTAATAAGCTGAGCACATTACTTCTATCTTTGGTATGTCCTTTAAGCACATTACAAAAACCAAAACAAATCCTTCAAGATCGGCACAGAATGTGTTGATAGAGAAAACCAGGTAATTGTCTCATAAAACCACAACCTAATATGATGCATGAGTGGCATACCACCTTCGCAGACTTTGATCTATCACTGCACTCATTAAAACACTAGTAGAAAAACATAAAAATAGTCAAATTCACATCATAAAATATGAAAAGTTTTCAAGCATGGCCTAACAAAATATTTTCTCCACTAATTTCCCTTTTCAAATAGGAAAAGAAAAGATATCTTTAGGCATTATTTTTTAGGGTTGAATTTTTAATGCTATTCTATAGGGTTTTTGTTTTAATCATGCCCTACAATCGGAATTAGGTTGCATAAATATTTGATATGCTTATTTGATGCATTTGTTTTAAAAAATAAAATAAAATCAACAAAAAAGAGTATATGAAATTGTCATTATATGATAACATTTTAATTGAAAATTATACTAAAAAAATCAAAATTTCTTGAAAAATTTGGCCGCTTCCAACCAATAAAAGGCGTTTCAAAAATTTTAAAATCTCACCAAACACATGACAAATATAATTTTCTCAAAAAATTTTCCAATAATCTTTAAAAAAAAAAGAAACAAGCACAATTTTAGTGCACCATCTAGGTAATGGTTGAGTGGAAAAGTAGTTTGGTAGAATTTTCCATTATAAGGCTTCTTCAGCCATTATTTTTTATAGTCGAATTTTTAATACTATTTTGTAGGGTCTTCGTATTAATCATACCCTACAATCGAAATTAAGTTACATAAATATTTAGTTGTTGAGTATACAAGTAGTTTGGTTGAATTTTTTATTAAAATATCATAATATAATAGCAATTTTAGTGGTTTTTATGAAAATATGAATTTATTTACAAAGTTCACATATTTTACAAAAAATAAAAAATTATTTTTGTTGATAAAAGCTAAAAATAAAGAAATTAACAGAGAAGAGTAGAAGTTATTAGAGTTTTCTTAAACATGATTCTAATAAAATAATTTTAAATTTCCTTTGAATAATGCTAGATAAACTAAATACAAATGTTAGAATGTATATGAACATATTTTGATAGATTTATAGAATTTGAATTAAAATCAAATCAAAATATCATATTATAAATTAGTCAAAATATAGTACGTGAACTACAAATAGGTCTGAGCATTTAGTTTTTCGATTTTAATCATTTTAGTTTGATTTTTTTTTTAATCTGACTAATGTAAAAAATAACAAAACTAAAACCACATTATTGTTTAGTTATTTAGTTTTAATTTTTTTTTTGCCTAAAAACTCAAATTTTAATTAATATAATCTTTTTATTGTTCATATGAATGCATTTTTACTAATTAACAAGCACAATTTTAGATAAAATTATTCAAATATTTTCTAAGTTAATGCCAATTCAAACAAAAACTTGAAATTGTTCAATTGACTTACATAATCATTTCATCACTCTAGTGACATATACAAGTGCACCAATCTTGATTTCCACATTTGTAACAAGAAAATAATAATAATACATTTCACTAGAAATCCAACCATTCGATGTGCTTTAGAGAGAGAACAGAGATAGAACAAGCTTTAAAAGAAAGAAAACCTCAAAGATAGAATTCATGACTGCGGGGACCAAGTTCATAAACTTCACCTTTTGCTTTGAATTAACCCATTTGATTTTCAAAGATACAGAGGAATTTTCTCAAAAACAGGGCACTAATGGATAATTGGGGGAAGAAAGAAATAATAGAATAGATGAGAATATTTTTATAGTTGAAGAGAGAAAGAGAGAGAAGTCTTGGGTGTACTCAAAAAAGCCAAATTTAGATGTAGGGCCAGCCACAAAACTAAACATTGAGGACAAGAATTATGTTATTAATATTTTGATGATCAAATAAATCGAACTCATTGTTATAATAATTTTACCAAAATGCCTTTATTGCCACTCGACAAAATCTTAATTATAAAGTTATAAATTAAAATAATTTTAAATTTTAGAGATCTAAATAGTTATGTCAATATTGCTTTTAGACCCATGATCAAAATATTTTAGAATCATCTTTAAAATAAGAATTATTTTAATTTCTAACTCTGGAAATATGATTTTGTCAAAAATTACATGTTTGTATTTTGATAGTTTTATTGTTAACATTTTCTAATTATGTATTTACTCAAAAGTACATCCATTGCTTTTCTTTTGCCAAAAAGAAAATCTCTATGTCAAAAGTTTATAAAATCATGTCATGTGAAAACTATGCTTATAATATTCTTTTAATCTCTTTTATTGGTAATATTTTTTTCAATTAATGATATGCAAATCCTATATAATCATACGTTAGTATATTTCTTGCAAGAAAATTAATCATATTCAAATTAAATGATTGGGCAACTTTTATCAACAATATTATTTTATTATTTTGCAATTAAATAATTCAATTAAAATAGTTGCGAAACTTAAGGACGAGAGTTAAGGGACCCAAACCACACACACTAGTTAATTCTATTATTATTTCCCTATTATTTATATTTAACCTTTATTTCTAATATTACAGCTTTTTTATTAGTGTAATTCTAGTTTTCCACTTATTTGTCTCTTTTATTGACATAGCTCGACCTATTACCTAGGAGCTTCTTTTGATTATCCCTGTAGCTTATATGTCAATAGATAGAATCTATCTATCGATTCAATTGCTTTAGTAAATGTGATCAATAGAATGGATGATTCAACTTATTATCATGGCTATTATTGATCGATTGATTTAGTCGATAACCTTGGCTAAATATGGCACACCCATAACCAATTTCATTACAAAATTTGCTCATCAGCAACGGCATTTTCATTTCTTTACAAAATGAAATCAACTAAGAGATAATACAAAAAGTTTTTATTATAATTTTTTTAAATGAAAAAAATGAAATTTCATTAAAACACTTGACTTACTTATAAATGAAATAAGAAAAGATGTTACAACCAAGCAATGAAATTCTAAGTGTGTGTCCACCCCTTCTGGCTAGGCAAACAATCAGCAACACCATTGCAGTTTCTAAATACATGAACAATAAAAATTGAATCGAATAATTTACAAATAAAAGAAAATGAAATTAGAAGTATCGTTACCTCTATGCAATACTTCTACAAAATCCACGACATAATGTTTGTAAAATTTGATCCCATAATCAACGAATACTAATTTGCATTGACATAGAAACAGCTAAGCTCTAATTCTCTTTTGATCATGAGAATCTCAGTTTTTTGTGACTCCTTCAAACTTACTAGCATTGAAAAAATACAAAGAAAATTGTCTTAATAATCCAACAACACATAACCTTTCAAGTTTGACTAAGTTTGCCAAAGAAAGAACCATCAACATTTTATTTTAGAGCTATCAGATGAGGTTTAACCAAATAAAGAACCAACCAGATTTGCTCTTTCTAAAGTTGCATATGTCCTATCCATGGAATCAACCTTGTAGTACATTTTAGAAGATCATTTCTCGTATACATAAAATGAGAATTGATGAAAATCAAGAGAATGGAAAATGATATTATATTGCTTAGTATGTATAGAACAGTACAATAAGGCTTTATATATGGGACCTAAATCTAACTCTAATGCTGGAAAATATTCTTTGACTATTAGGTTTATTAAAGATGAAAAATATTTCTTTTATCTAAAATATACTAATAAAATATTGAAATGATTAAATCGTACATACAGAATATTGACATTCCTATATTGTACAAACATAATATTAATCATACGTAAATACATGATAGAATATATTAAGAGAATATTTATATTTCCCCCCAAACTCAAGTAGGTGAGTAAGAGACCAACTTGAGTTTCAAAACCAAGTGATGAAAGCATCCCAGAGGTAATGCTTTCATGAAAATGTGAGCAGTTTGTTTGATAGACATGACCGATACGAGTTGAATATCACCTATTTTGATATGTTCTCTAATAATGTGACAATTGGCTTTTATTTGCTTGGTACTTTCATGAAAGACATTATTGTGAACAATATGGGTAACACTCTTATTGTCACAAAATAGTTTGATAAGGAAAGAGTTAGTAATACTAATATGTTCAAGAAGTCATTAAATTTAGATAAGTTCTCATGTAGTATCAGTAAGAGCATGATACTTAGCTTCAATAGTGGAGCAAGTGGTGATTGTTTGTATCTTGCTCTCTAAGCAATGAAGGAGTTGCAAAGCAAGAAATAATATCTAGTGGTATACTATTGATCAAAAGGATTGCCTGCCTAGTTGGCATCTTAATAAGCAGTCAACTCAAGTGTAAATCTCACAGAGAAATGTAATCCATGAAATATGGAGTCTTTGATATATCAAGGATGTGAAGGATGGCTACATAATTGGCATTACAAGTTATGGAGAGATGTTAACTAACTTTCAATGTAAGGTAATATGACAATGAGATAATAAAATTACAAACCAGTTGATAATAAAAAGTAGCATCTTATAGTAGTTAATCATCATAGGAAATGAGATTGATATTTTAATCAACACATGTAGATATAATCTTGCTATCTATCATATTGGCATTCGAGATGAGATCACAAGAATATTTAATTTGAGTAAGGTAGCATCCGTCGAAGTTGGTAGATATATCGATACCAAGAAAGTAACTGAGATATCTGAGACCTTTCATCTCAAAGTACTTGCTAAGATACTTTTCAAAGTGGAGATATTGTGGGATCATTACTATTAATAATCATGTCATCCACATAAAATAGAAGAAGAACCATACCCTTTTTTGATTTGTGACAAAGTGGGTAGAATCATAAAGATTGGAGATGAAGCCAAGTTGCATAATAGTTGAACTATACTTGGGAAACCAAGCACGAGGTGCTTACTTGAGACTATAAATTGGACAACGATATTTACAAATTTTGTATGGAGGATGATTAGACCCAAAAAAGGGCAGCATCTATGCCTCTTCATCATGATTACCATAAAAAAAGACATTTTTCATATCTATCTAAAAGAGTTGTCATTTCTTAATAGCAGCAACATCAAGGTGACTGCGATTAAAAGTGTGGCAAGCAATAAGACTGAAAGTTCTCTCATAATCAATGTTGTATTCGTGAGTGAATCTTTTGGCTACCAGTAAACTTTTTAACGATCAACAGACTCATTAGACTTTGTTTAAATCTTGTATATCCACTTGCACCCAGTAATAGTTTCGTGTGGTTTAGGTTCCAAGTGTGTGTCTAGTGAAGTGCCGATAGTTTCTCATGCATTACTTGTAGTCAAATAGGGTTAGAGCGTGTCTCATGATAAGTTTAAGATTCAAAGAGGGTAATGGAAAAACAATAAAAATCACAAAGGTGAATAACGAAGATTGGAAGATGTGGGTTTGGCCTAAGTAGTGGAGGAATTAGGAATTCATGTTATCCTATAAGACTATCAATTGGTTGTGGTAGAATATGAGAAATTGCCAATGCAGTGAGTTCATCAGAAGAACTTGGAGAATCATCATGAAAAAGTTTAATAGAAAGATTAGTGAAATAAAGAGTAATCAATGCCTTGTTGGTTCAGTAGCAAGAGTACTAGATTCTCTTAACTAAATTTTTGGATTCGAGTATTGGGAATTGAAAAAAAATGGCATCGAGAGAGATTGCCTCTTAATAAGTCCGATAGTTAGTTCGAACTGAATTAATCAAAATCAATAAATTAATTATCGGATACTACTCGGTTAAGTATGAAAAATAAGTGAAATAAAGTGTAGATGTATCTATGGTGGAGTGGAATTTGGATAGAGAAAAGAACATCTTGTGTTCTCAAAAGATTACATGTCTAAAAACACAAAGTCGATTAGAATTGGGATCCTAATAGTAATATCCTTTATGTTCTAATCCAAAACCCAGAAAAGAGCATAAACATGTGTGAGGTTTGAGTCTGTTGTGCTGATAACGTTGAAAAAGGACAAAAAAGACACAACCCAAGACTTTGAGATCATAAAAGTTCAGAGGGATACAATAGTCTTTTAAAATCAGTTTTATTGTCAATGGTAGGTCAAGGTATACGGTTGATTGTGTGGACAATAGATAAATCCAAGTATAGTGAGAGTAATCATCTATAAAGATGACATAATACTTGGATTCCCTATAGAAACAGTTGGACTAGGTCTCCAAACATCAGAATGGATTAAATCCAAAGGAGCAACAAAATAAACTCACTTGGAGTGAACGGCAAGACAGGTTGTTTAGCAAGAAGACACGTTTAACAATTAGATTTATTATCAAGGACAATTCCTAAATAAAGAATTTAAATGTCAAAGAATATTTTACCAATGTAAAATAAAGAATATGATAGAGTCACAAAGCGATAAAAATGAGATAGATATTTTACTATTGTAACTAGTGTATATACCAAAACTATCAGTTGTGTGTATAGGTGATGAGCAAGAAATAGGTCTATGTGAGGAAAAAAGAGCAAAATCAGATAACAGTTGTTTAAAGCAAGTAGAATCAAAATAGCAATAATTTTTACGTGAAGTTGTGGAAGGCACAAATGAAGATTTAGCAGGATTACCAAATTCAACAATGGTCTGTTAGATAGTGAGAATTTTGCAAGTTACCTTTTTCATCAGTGAGACGTTTGAGATTGGTTTGATGTGGGCAATAGAACGAGAGGCCATCTTAAATGAAAAATACACCATTGGAGATATAACAACTATTCACGAGGTCATACCGAGTGAGTCATGCAAGTTGATCGAGTTGGTGTGATGGGACAAGTGAGTAAGTTAGATAAGTTGAGGCGACATGTGTGTGAGTTAGAGTAGGATCTTGGTCAAGGCAAAGCAGATTCGTTAGAGGTTGACGAACAATGGTGACACAAACAAAGTCCATAGGCGGCACATATGGTGGCGATAGAGGTTGAGTTGTTGCACCAAAAATTGGATAGGATGTGGCAGATACAATTGTAGACAAAAACAAAATCAAAATAAAAAATTATAATGAGCCTAATTTATGTAGCTCCTTTTTCAATAAACATCACACATAATTAGGATGGAAATTTTGATAATTTTTTTAGCCATCATTCATGTTCAAAATTTTTTTCCCATTCTATTATGCTATTATCCATATAATGATGAAAAGGTAAAAGACTAAAATAATATCGTAGCATGTTTAATGACAAACCCTATCAACTATGCACAAAAAACAAATTTTCGTCGGCGAATATACTATAATAATTCCTTTTGGGTTTTTGAACAATTTGTCACTAAATCAAACACCAAATCATGTTTGCACAACAAAGTACCATAGACAATTTTAATAGAAATATTGATCCTTAAATTTAACAAACTTATTATTATATTATTTTTTACTTCTCCATGAA
Organism: Dillenia suffruticosa; assembly: GCA_033439265.1. Taxonomy (NCBI): domain Eukaryota; kingdom Viridiplantae; phylum Streptophyta; class Magnoliopsida; order Dilleniales; family Dilleniaceae; genus Dillenia; species Dillenia suffruticosa. The sequence goes on along the minus strand of JAVTVX010000012.1, from coordinate 15,637,506 downwards.
TTTTGAGAATATCAAATAACACTAACATTTTTCTTTATAGTTATTCCGTAAGTAAAACAATCAATTTTGTAGTTTTTGAAAAAAAAATCAAATGCCTATTATTTTTCTTATTTATTACAAAAACTTTAGAAAAAAATAAATAAATTAAAATATTTTTCCGTCAACAATGAAAGAATTATGTATATATAATATTACAAACTAGTTTTAAGGATATTTTAAAGAATTAAATTTTAAAAAGAGATTATGATAAAATTTCAATTAGGTGATTATTAGAATAAGGAACTAAAATTGGTCTAAAATTGCTACAAACAAAACTATTTTAAAACTTAATTTAAATTGAAATCTAAACTTCAAGTTGATCTATCCTCAAGCAAAACTTGGTCGAGAGTCAGGTATGAACCACAAATGTTATGTTTGGTTCGCATTCAGGAATCAGAAAAAAAAATCTTAAAAATCATAATCGGAATCATAATCGGAATCAAAATCGAATTCTAATATCAACTGTTTGATTCAAATTCTAAAATAGATATTATCACTATTGTTAATAGTTGTTTTATATATATTTCGAAATTAAAATCATATAAATGTAAATTTTATTCTTGATAAAAAATATTTTTAAAATTTTATTTTATTTTCTAAAATTAAAATTGAAATTATCATCTACTTTATTTTTTTTAATTTTATTTTATAATGTTAGTCAATGCCTACGAGAGGCATTTTACCATATAAATAAAAATAATAATAATTCAAATTTGGGATAATGGGAATCTCATTATCCCAATAACCAACCATTATCATTTTTAAACTCCCCCCTTTGGTCTTTCGCATATGTTAACGTGAAATTGAAAAGAGTTTGGTGTGATAGAATTTACCCACTTGAGATTGAGGATTGAGAGAGTTATTCATATTGAGAGTTAGAGAAATTTTCGAGTAGGAAAAATTTTCCCATCATTGGGTTCACCAGACTTTGGGTTAAAGTGTCGTGGCATTGCGAAGGTGGTTCGATCTCATGATCACATCCCAACCAAACGATTCGTTCGAGGGGATTTACAATTCGGTTGATTTCTTGGAAGCATATATATCGAGATATTTACCCAAAAATTCTAAATATTTAATTTTTTATGATTTACTATGCTTCCATTGCATGTCGAATAAATATAACATTAGTATCAAAGCGATTTTTAAATTTAATAAAATTTTTTTAGAATTTTTCGGGTATAAAAGTATTTGGTAAAAAATTTGGGGTTTGAATCACGAATGAGTTTTGTGAATCCAATTATACCATAATGTTGCCCATGATTTGTAGATTAAAAAAATAATTTTTTTATAATTTTGAAATATGTTTCAACCATGAAATATAAGGTCGAAGTTTTCGGCTCTAAATGGTGCCCGAAAATTAAAACCATAAATTGTCGAGTTATAGGACCAATTGATCTATGAAACTGGTATATATGTATTTTACATGTCTTTATCTACATTTTGATATAGATATTATGTATTGTTATCGTTGGAAACTAGGATTCCAAAATGGCCGTGACGAAAGTTTCATGATTCGTCGAGTTTAGGGCTTAAATCCTCCTAAAATCAAGTCAAGCATGTTTGGAAGATGTCCAATTATAATTTCTCGACGAGATCGCTATCAACAACCGGCCAGAATAGTGTTTTCGATAGTTGGGACCAGGTTGTAGAACTGTCGGGTGTAGAAGAATCGGCCCAGACCTGCGGGTGCATGAGCTGCATGCATGAGGAGGCGCGTGATGTCAGCAAGGTGATGGCGTGTACAGTTCATGCGTGATGAGGTGCGTGAAAAGGGTTAGAAGGTCCGAGTCGGTTCAAACCCAAATCTGCGTCCAACTCGGTTCGCAACCCGGGGATGCGGGTTAAGCGCATGTACCGAATACGCGTGCATCTGGTGTGTGTGCCAAGCGATTGCCGACACGTGGCAGCACACCACTGGTGCATGGCAATGCGTAGAACCTCCGGAGGCGCATAAAGTTATTATGGATTGGATTTTTCCACTAATTTGAGGGTTTCGCGTCCATATTTGTGACTTTTGTGGGTTTTTGTATGACGAATCTTAGTCCAAATGTAAGATACGATCCGAGATTATGGTATATGGTGTCCATTGACTCATACGCTCGCTTTGGAGTCTATACTCGAATTATTTAAAATTTGTTGATTTGAAGGGTGCACAAAAATGTGAAAAATAAGTATTAATAAGTTATTAAAATATCTCTTACTGTATTGAAAACTATCATAATAGATTTTTACAAGTATGATAAACTGAATGGTGACGATTGCGAGATTTTATATCAGAAGATTCAGTTTATTCTCAAGAAACAAGATCTGTATGAGATTCTGAGTCATGATATAGTGGGCCCCAGGGAGGGTACCACACCTCAAGCTAGACGGGATGAGGAGCTCTATTGTGCATGGAAGAAAAAGGATAACTAAGTTAGGGGCAATCCTTATCAGTGGTATGCACAATGATATGATCCCTATCTATGAGCAGTATTTTACGGTTATGTCAGTTTGGCTCGCCCTAAAAGAGATTATGTTACTCTTTTCAGCTCCTATGGTGAGGATGCTAAAAAAAGGTTGATCATACAATTATACAATATTTGATACAAATATCGAGTATGATCACCGAGTTAAAGAATATGGACGAACCTATTTCGAATGAATTTCAGGTATTATGTGTGATCCGGTCTTTTACCTGGTTCATGGGAGACCATGAAAACTATCTAACACATGACAAGTATTCGTACTTTCGCTAATGTGAGCAAGCACTATGAGCTCAAGGAGAAGCACCTGGAAGCAAGTAAGCTGTACTCAGATCTTGCTCATGTAACTAAGTCGAGTAAGGGCTCCCGTGGTATCAAATAAATAGCATAAGCATGAGAAAAAGACTTAAGATCTAGGTAAAAAGAAATCATCCAAGAAATCCGATAGCAAAGTACAAAAGCGTAGGAAGAAAGAATTTGAGAAGACCAATACGAAGTGCTATGTCTATGGTAAACTTGGTCATTTTGTTATTGAGTGTGACGAATGGAAGGAATGTCCTCCTTCTTTACGTTGTTTAAGTTGTGTCTCATCTATTGTGATACTCATTATTTTCTCTCATTTGCGTATTATAAATTCAAAAGTCACAAACTACGTAACTCGAGACAGGAGTGTGTACATGGAGTTTTGTTGAGTAAATCCTTAGGTTATAAGAATTTACATGAGGATTGGAACATTTATCATCGTCAGAGGGATTGACACTTGCGAATTGGAATTATAATGTAGTCAAACTCTGTATCTAAATGACGTTTTTTATATTCTGGGTATTCGACGGAATTCGATTTTGATACTTTGTTTAAGATTGCAGAGGATATGCATTGTCATATAGAAAATCATCTGTTCTTATTTGATACGACAGCTCTTTAGTCTGTTCTGGTTTTATCCATGATAGATTGTATGCAATAGGTGATATTTCTTTTAATGGTATTCTTATTATTCTTCTATCACATAGAGTAAAAGATGATAAATAGATTAGTAGCAATTGGTCTGCTGGAGCCATTTACCTGATTCAAGTTGCCCGTACATGAGTTTTTGCTAGCTGGCAAGGTACAAGAAAATCATTAGGCAATGCAATGTGAGCTAAAACTCCATTATAATTGGTCCACTTCTATACTTGTGGCCTTATGAGCATGAGAGTTCTGAAATGGAGTTGTGTATTTTATTACGTTCATAGATGACTACACGTATTTTGGTTACGTTTATATGATCTCACACAAGTCTGAAGTATTGAAACGTTTCACGAAATTTATTAACAAGTTTGGGAATAAGTTAGATTTGAGAGTAAAAACTCTCAGAATCAATTGGCGATACGAGTATTTGTCCGAACAAGTTAGAGAGTTCTGTTTCAAGAAAAGTATTACGAGACCACTAACTATTTTTACTATTTCTCACTAGAATAGAGTAGCCGAGAGAATGAATAGTATTTTATTAGAGATTGTGAAGTCTATGATGTACAGGCCAATTTGTTCATCTCCTATTGGAAAGATATTTTATTAACTACAGTCTACGTTCTCAACCGTGTCTCTTTAAAGTCTGCAGTTAGTACCTCATATAAGCTTTAGACAGGGAGGTAGTCTGACCTTAGCCATTTGAGGTCATGGGGTTGTGTCACGTATGATCACGATTTTTCGTATCCACACGGCAAGTTAGGCTCGCGAGAAAATAAATGTATTTTTATAAAATACTTAAAACACTCTAGGGGGTATATGTTTTTTTATGAACATACGGATTGCACTATCATTGAGATTGAGTCTCGTGATACCATATTTCTTGAGAATGATTTCCGTAAGAGAGATGGAATCCATTGGATCTTTACCTTCTATGAAATAGATAAGGTTAATGGCTTAGATGAGCCTAACGGTGGGACACAAGAACGCATTACGGATCTTAGTCTTAGTGGGTGCGATCCATTTAGAGTTGAAGAGGTTCTCTCTCCTCGTAAGAGTATCGAGAACGCGTACTTAAACATCGCTTTTCCAATTGAGGGTGAGACCCTCATTGTGATTTTTAAGGATGATGAGGAACTAAAACGGTCAAAGAGGCTTTCGAGAGCTCTGCGAAAGACCATTTATTGAAAGCCATAGATGAAAAGAATAAATCGTTAAAAATCAACAGGGTTTGGGACTTAGTTGATTTAGTTAAGGGTAGAAGGATTATTAAGAACAAATAAGTTCTCATAGTCATGAGAAAAGTCGACGGATCGATGAAGAGATATAAAACCCATTTGGTAACCAATGACTACACTTAGACTAAGGGCGTAGACTATCAAGAAGTCGTAATCTAATTTAACTCGATCCATTTGCTTTTAGCGATTATCGCGAACATGGATCTGGAGTTATATTAGATGAACGTAAAGACCATTTTCCCTAATGGAAGTTTAAATGAGATGATTTACATGGAGTAACTCTCTGGATTCGTTATAATAGGTCAGGAGGATTGGGTAAGTCGATTTCGAAAGTCAATATACGGCCTAAAATAGTCATCCAGATAGTGGTTCTTGAGATTACATGAGAAGGTGACATCTTATGGGTTTGTGATAATCGAGGAGGATCATTACGTATACTTAATAGTTTTAGTGACTCTTTCGTGATCATATTCTTATATGTGGGTCACATTATATTTGTCGAGAACAATAGAGAGTATCTGATAACCATTAAAATATGGTTATTGTCAAGTTTTGATATGAAAGACATTGGTTAGATTTAGTTCATTTTTGAAATTTGGACACAAAGGTATCGCTTGAGAAGGGTGTTGACTCTTTAATAAGAGTTCTATATTAGAAAGATTCTTTAGTATTTTGAGATGAACGATTGTAACCTAATAGATACTCCTATCGCTAAGGGTGAAGAGTTGAGTCTTGACATATACCCTAAAACTTAGGAAGAAATAAGGGAAATGAGTAAAATCTCTTATGCAGTCTAGTGTATGCAATGAAGCATACACAACTAGACATTTATTTTGTGATCGATTTGGTAAATAGATATCAATCAAATCCTAAACGAGATTATTGAAGAACAGTAAAAAGAATTCTGAGATATTTCAAAGGAATTGTGGACGTCTCTCTATATTATAAAGAAGGTGATTTGCATTTCATTGGGTATTCAAACGCCGTCTAGGGGTGGCGATCTAGATAAACACAAATCGAAATCATATTTTGCTATATTGCTCAATAATAGTGTCATATTTTAGAGCAACAAGAAGCAAATTTGTATATCTCTATCTACGATAAAGATTGAAGTTGTGGCATGCTCAACGGTAGTTCAGGAGAGTATTTGGCTTCACAAATTTTTAGATTATGACAGATAATGGGAAGTCAGTAATAATTTATTGTGAAAATCAGGTTGCATTGCCTATAATCGAGACCCTAAGTATTACACTAAGATCAAACACATTGATACCAAATGCCACTTTGTGAGAGATATCACTAAAAATGGTGTAGTGACGATTAAATACACTTTTACATATAGTATGGTGGCCGATCCCTTCACAAAACCCATTGTGAGAGATTATTTTGTGAGAGATTATTTTGTGAGACTTGGAATCATTGGATTTAGTATATTTTGACATTTTTCACTATACACCGATTTTGATACTTATTGATTTATATGATATATGTGTATTATACAGTCACGAGTTTATTTCTTATACTTGTTTATTGTCATATATTTTGTAGTGAGTAATGATAAAAGATATGTCAAACAGACGTGGTCGACTCTCTCATACGAGTGACCACCTCCAGTTTTAAGTGAGTGGGGATGAGATAGTTTTTAGTCGTAAGAGACTTAGAAAGTAACCCTACTAGAACATAAGTTACCTTGATATGCGATCAGGATGAAATCATATACGATATGATCGATATTGACACACCCTATTGTCTATGAGTAGCCAATTTTGATATTTCAGATATCACCTATATCTAGTGATATTATCTCTAAGATACTCTTTTTGAAATCTCTGGATAAAGTCTTATATGTAAATTGAGTCTTATACTTGTATAGTATTAAAAAAATCTAATATATGCCCTTTTGAGAGATGGAGGAATAATATTATGACACATATTTCATACCACATGTGATAAGACGACCATGGCATAGTAGGAGCTATTATTTGAGATAATAGAATAATTATGATCTCCGTTCCCACTGCGTGAGACCTGAGATCCATTGGGTGGGATCTCTTGTGTCTTTATTACTTTCTGCTATTTCTAAAAATATTGATTTAGTGTTTGTTAGTTTAGTATGTTTATCTATAGTTCGAAAGATAAATTGAGGTCGAAGAGATAGATTTAGGAAAATAGTTGAATTGAGATTGATGTATTCGAGTTACGAAAAGAAAACCTAATCGACATTATATCACTATGTAGTATTCAAAGATCAACCTAATATATTAACCCATACTGGGATTCAGATATAATAATGAATACACGGTCAAACAAATAATTGTTGATAACTTTTGATGAGAAAAGTAGCTCGATGTATATAAATGCGTTGAATTTGGGGTACAACGAGTTCTTTTTTGTACTAACGATGGTTTCTTGATCATCGTAATAGGTGCATTGAGAAATCTTTACTTGCAAGTGTATTGAGAAGTCTTTACTTGTAGGTGTATTTGTCGGTCGCACGATATCCAATCATGTATGAAATTATAGCAGGATGATATGATAGATTGTATGAGTTATGATTTTATGACAGACGTAAAATGTCCTAGTGTGCAAGTGGGAGATGTTAATAAATGCTCACATAGGGGCATTTTACTATATAAATGAAAGAAAATTCAAATTTGGGATAATGGGAGTTATCCTATTATCCCAATAACCAACCATTATCATTTTTAAACTCCCCCCCTTTGATCTCTCATGTAGGTTAACGTGAAATTGAAAAGAGTTCTAATTCACCTGCTTGACATTGAGGGATTGATGGATTGAGAGAGTCATTCACATCGGGAGTTAGAGAAATTTTCGAGTAGGAAGATTTCTTTCATCATTGGGTTTATCGGACTTTGGATTGAGGTATCGTGATACTGTGGTGGTCGTTCGATTTCGTAATCACTATCTTGACATTGCGATCCATACGAGGTGTTTATCCAAAAATTTTGATTATTTAATTTTTTATAATTATCACACTTCCGTTGCATATTAAATAAATCTAACATATAAACATTTTAATTGATCAAATATTTTAATTAAAAATAGAAACAAATATTTGGATTTATACCTTCTATTCGTTTTATAAATTTTAGTAAATGATTAGTTTTTATATTTTCAGTTTAGTAAATAGGGGTTCTTGTGTGATTGTGATGAATTGAAAATGATGTCGTCTGTTTGCTTGGAATAGAAGCTCTCACCATCCCCATCCCCATCCTTATCCAAAGCAAAACAAAGAACTAGGGTAGGAGAGAAAGAGAGAGAGAGGATTAGAGCTTTTTGGGGACACCTATGAGTTTTGTTTGGAGTATAAAAGTTTTCTTTTATGATAATTTGGGATGGGAATTAGTTTAGGAGGAGAGAGAGGGAGAGAGGAGTGAGACGGAGAGATGGAATCGAAGAGGCATTTTGTTCGACATCTATGAGTTCCCATCTAGTTTAAATTCTGCGTTTCGTCTCTTGATTGAGAAAACAAATTTATCATTTTTAAGATTTAATCAAAAAAAAAATTCTCTCTCCTGTCAAATTTGCCTCAACCCAAGAACTATCTCTCTCACTCATGGCTGAGGATTAGAAGAAACCTTTGCTTCTTGGTCTCTCTTCTTCTCGGTCTCGTTAATAAGACTGTTGTGTGCTTTTTTCGAGGAATTGAAGCCGTCAAAGGTGAATATTAAAGGAAGATGCCATTTTCCTTCCTCCTCCTCCTCCTCCTCCTTCTCCTTGCTACTTCTGAACACGGGTTTTACATAAGAGAGTAGAGAGAGGGGAAAAAAACCAATTGGAGAGTAGCAAAACGTGACAAGAATTTTTCTTGAATTTCATTCGTGGGCTTTTATGAAACCTATTAGTTTAATTGGGTTTCACAAAACTCATATTTTGAGAGTTTTATTTCTAAACTTTCTCATTCTATTGATCTAAATAATTTATTTGAATTTCTAACCAATTCTTAATTCTCAAGGAAACACCACATTAGCCCTGTTACGACATTTGAGTCGAGTTCGGGTATCATAATACTCGAGCTCATACTCGAGCTCGGCTCGAGTCTAAGGTAGGTGAGCTCGAGCTCATCGAGCCTATCATTCTAGAGCTCGAGTTTGGCTCGAAGTGTCATCGAGGAGCTCGAGCTCGAGTATCGCGAGTCTCGCGCGGGACAAGATTAAGCCCAAACCCGAGCCCAAGCCCCAAACCGAAGCCAGAGGAGAGCAAATTTGGAAAACCCTAGAGAGAGAGAGAGCGAGAGTTTACCTTTAAGGAGATGAAAGGTGAGACGCGAGAGCTAGGCCGAGAGGTGAGAGATTCGTTGAGATTGATCGTCGCACACAAAGATTGAAGGAGACCTTCGATCGCTGTGATGAGAGGGGAAGGAGATCTTTGATCGATCGCCATCATGACAGGAGAAAGAGACCTCTGCGGTTGAATGAGGAAACGAGAAGGAGACCTTCGATCGATCGCTGTGGTAAGACTAAGAGGAGAAGGAGACCTCTGCGGAGAATAGGTAAAATGGGTAAGGAAGGAGAATGAGGGAAGGAGAATAGGTAAGGGCTAAGGGATAGGGTAAATGAGAGAGAAAATATTGGGTAGCTCGATGAGCTTCGAGCTTGAGAGAATATGGGCTCAAGCTCGAGCTCAAGGCAGGACTCGCTGAGCTCGAGTCTTGACCGAACTCGTGATACTATCCAGATATCATAATACCCCTGCACCATATTAGCTTTGAGAAGGATAGGCATGTAATTTGCCTAAAACATAAGGACGAGATGGGGGTGTCAAAGCTCAACGAATTAGGGGCGGGGGGGTTTGGGTTTTAAAGGAAGGGAGCGAGTGCAAAAGTTTTAGCCGCAGTCCGCAGTACAGCAGAGCAGGAAGCGGAGTAAGTGAGATGGCGAGCCATGATGTAGAGGCGGTGGATTTCGAGCCGGAGGACGACGATTTGATGGATGAAGACGGCGGAGGAGAATTAGATGCTTCGCCTAAAGCTCCACAGCCGAAGCTCAAGTCCGCCATAACCGGAGGCGCTTCTTCCTCCTTCGGCAATGTTAGGAAAACCAAAGGTAGGGGCTTCAGAGAAGAAGCCTCCGAAGTTGAACGCAACAATCGCTTGGCTGCTCGCGACTTTGATTCTTTGGATTCCTCCAGCGGTCCTGGTCCTCAACGATGTCAGTTACTCTCTCTTTTCCCCGTGATTATGCATCTAGGGTTATCTGCTACTGTCTGGTTCTCTGGTTTCAACTGCTCATTTTGGTTTTGGTGATGGATTGCGTTCTAGGGCTTTTTTCCTTAAGAGAAGTCTGAAGCTAAGCGTGGAGAAGATAAAAGATCTGTAATTCTTTGTCTTTTTTTTTTTTTTTTAATTTTTACCTTAGAGGTTGATTATTGAGGGTGTGGGGAGAAGAAACTCTAGGATTTAGGGAAACAAAAATGATTGAAATAATTTGGTTCACAGCCCTAAGATCGTCTTCTCGTTCAGCAGGCAAGATTATGCAAGAAACTGTTAATTCTTGTGAAAGAAACTGAATTGTATTCATTATCAACTAGGCTTATATTGATATTGTGGCTCTAGTGAGATAAACCCGAGCCCATAATTTACTTTAATGTCAGGTATCTGGCTTATAAAAGAATAAGGAAACAAAAATAGTAATAAGGTCTGAGCAGGAACTAGAATATTCCCACATTTAAAAAGAAAAAGAAATATCACGAGGGCTGCAATCGAGATTGACTGGTGGTCTCTCTCTCTCCTTTTTGTTTATTTAAAACCAAAAGAAAATAGATACATTCTCAAGGAAACTTCAATGTTTTCAACTCATGCTCCTGCCTTATTTCCTTTAGGCTAAGAAAACATTGCTAGTATAAAAAGTCCTTGACATATTGTTCTAAATTGCTGGATCAGGTTGCTTTGATTCATCTTTGGATATTCAAGTACTTCTCATGGGAGGTTTACTCAACCATTTGATGAGAAATCTTCTATACCTATATCTCTTCAGGAATGAACTTCCCTCATTTTTTATAGAAAAAGAATTATGTGCTAGATGAAGGAAGAATATTCAAAAACTCCTTAGGATAACAAACCTTAGAAGTATGAGGAACAAAACAAGAAAATGCAAAGAAAACTAATGTACAATTGCTTTCCAATTCGTTTTCAAATCTTAATCTTTATAAGTTCCTGAGATATGAGTCTATAGAGAAGTATAAAAAAACTACTTTATCCCCACAAAAGAGAACTGGTTAGAGGTATTATGCTCCTTCCAAATACACCATGAAATAGTAAGAAATGTGTATTTTCACAACAATTGAGAATCCTTCTTCCCTCGAAAACCTCTAAAAGTAGTAATGAACAAATTAGGAATACTTTTTTGGGAAACTGTGATGCCTGTGGCATGTGGCATGTGGCATGTGGCACGTGGCATGTGGCATGTGCTGGAGCCCCAGCCAGCACATGCTATGGCTCGGTGGAGCCAAAGGAGCGCTCAGGCCAGGAGACACTTGGTCCGAGCAATGTTTGGGGAAATGGTAGGAGGGGTCAGGAGGGACTTTTCAAAGGTCAAACAAGGCATGGTCAGGAAGAACCAAGGCTTAGAGATCAAGAATGCATGTTGTAGCTCGGGTGAGGGCCAAACGGGTGCATCGAGCCAAATAATAATTGGTTTGAGCAATCCATGGGGATTGGATTGAAGAAGATTATGGAGACTTTTTTAAATCAGAATTAGGTAGATTCAAAAGAAGAACACGGTCAGAGCACATGGATGGCACGTGGCTCAACACATGAGCCATGGTGGTACAGTTGGGAACCATGAAATCAATTGGTTCGAGCAGAATGTTGGATCTTTGAAAAGTGTTCTGAGCATTCATTTTTTAGGATGAATATAAGGCTATTCCCAAGAGGTCGAAGCCAGCAGAACAGGATTGTTCAGTATTGCTTGTGATATGAGCCATTGTGGCATGGTAGAGAGCCATAAAATTAATTGGCTCGAGCAGAATGTTGGATCTGCGAAAAGCGCTCTAAACATTCATTTTTTAGGATGAATATAAGGCTATTCCCAAGAGGTCGAAGCCAGCAGAACAGGATTGTTCAGTATTGCTTGTGATATGAGCCATTGTGGCATGGTAGAGAGCCATAAAATCAATTGGCTCGAGCAGAATGTTGGATCTGCGAAAAGCACTCTAAACATTTATTTTTTAGGATGAAAACAAGATTATTCCCAAGAGACCGAAACCAGCAGAGTAGGATTGCTCAATACTGCTCGGGAAAATGAGCCATGGTGGCATGGTAAGAGCCATGAAATCAATTGGCTGAGCTGAAAGTTCGATTTTCGAAAAGCGCCCGAGGCATTTATCTTTTAGGAGGAGAATATGGTTATTCACAAGAGGGCGAAGCCAGCAGAGCAGGATTGCTCGGTATTGCTCGTGAGATGAGTCATTGTGACATGGTAAGGAGCCTTGGAATCAATTGACTCGAGTAGAAGGTTCGATCTTTGAAAAGCGCTCAAAGCATTCATCTTTTAGGTCTAAAATAAGGTTATGTTCAAGAGGGCGAAGCTAGCAGAGTAGGATTGCTCAACAGTGCTCGTGACATGGCATGGTGACATGGTTGGGTGAGCTGTCAAAGAACTTGCACAAGCAGAACGTGGGGCAGTGTTGGGGCATCAATGGAGGAGCACTTTAAGGATGTGAGGAGGCCATTTCATCCATCATTGAAGCCAACTGCCGCAGATTGCCTAAGTGGGCATTGGCATGTCCCACAAATTAGGGTTTGTGGAGCCAAGTGGAGAAAACGTGAGAAGACTTGGGCCACAACCCCTAGAGTGACCTTATTTCATGCAAAATGGAGTTTGAGTGGATCCTAACAGTTGGGGATATAAACTGCTCATAAAACATAGAGGGCTAGGATTAAATAAGAGGTATACGTGCCATTCTAAAGCAATCTAAGGCATTTGGGGTTTTGGACACGAGCAATCTGTTAGAAATCTTGTAAAATCTAGGGTTAGGGTTTGATCTTAGGCGAGATTTGGGTTTTGCTCGTGGGAACCTTCTTATAATTGTATTGGTGTGCAACAAATCAAGGTTAGGAAGGCTTTCCCATAAGCTGTGTGTATTGCTACCCACTTGCTTTAGAGAGAGAGAGAGAGGTGAGAGGAGAGAGAGAGAGTTCAAACAAAGAGAGAAAGAGGGAACTATTGAGGTTAGTGGTGGGCATTGGCCTGCGTCACTTAGGGCAAAAAATTTGTGAGCATTTTGCGTCCCGGTGACAGTTGGTATTAGAGAAGGTTGCTCTTCAATGGTTGTTGCAAACACACGTGATAGGGTTTCACGAACGAAAAAAGCTCTTGGCTTGTCGGAGGCTCTTATGGAGGTCTCTTTGTTTGATCGAGTGGAGTTATTGGCTGCACAAGTTTTTGGACTTGTGGCCACGGTGGAATCACTTGGTGTAAGGCTTGGGGCCGTGGCTTCATCATCCACGGACCCTAGCATCTCTCTCAAGGAAGAAGTGCCGGAAAGACTCAAGAAAATTGAGGAAGAAGTAGGCGTTTTAAGGCGAGCAATCCTAACACTCATGATGCAACAACCAATTCTTCTTGGGTGAAAGTGTCCCGAGCCAAAAGCATTTCACAGGGCTAGGTCTGCAAAGGTGTTGGAGAACTTCCTTTGGGACATGGAGCAGTACTTCAAACCTGCTTGAATCCCAGAGGAATAGTAGATCATAGTCATTGCAATGTGCCTCATTGAAGATGCGAAACTTTGGTGGAGGACTCGCGTGCAAGACGACCTCAATGCAGGCAGACCATCAATTGTGACATGGTTGGCTTGAAGAAGGAATTAAAGGAGCAATTCCTTCCCTACAACACTGCATGGATTGCAAGGGAGGCATTGAAAAAGCTAAAACACACTAGCAAAGTCAGGTAGTATGTAAAAGAATTCAGCTCGATGATACTGGATATTCACATATTCGAGGAGGATAACCTTTTCAACTTCATGTCAAGACTGCAACCTTGAGCCCAAGCGGAGTTGAGGAGGCAAGGAGTGAAGGACCTTCTCTCGGCAATTGCTATTGCTAATGGCTTGTTGGACTTCAAAGTTCCTGCTCCTAAAGACAATACCAAATCGAGCCCAAAGGAAAAGAGCAAAGGGAATGTTTGTTGGAAGAAGGACCACGAGAAAATTCAAAGGGCAGTGGAGGCTCTCAAAACCAAGCCAAAGACAAGCTAAAGGGAGGGTGTTTCATCTGTAATGGTCTACACCTTACCTTAGAATGCCCTAAGAGGGAGAAACTCTCAGCTTTGGCGGGGAGGATCAAGGAGCAAGGTTGGATTTCGATGAGCTAGTTTGGGTGAATTCTCTACAATTTGTGAGTGCCATGAGGGCAGGGCTTATAGGTCCTTTGTGTATATTTAGATCATCCTAAATAGCATGGCTGCATTAGCAATGGTGGACATGGGTTCCACTCATAATTTTGTAGCTGAAGGGGAGATGTCAAAGTTTGAACTTCAAGTCATAAGGAGTTCAAGCCGGCTGAAGACTGTCAATGCAGAATCAATTCCGGTACATGGATTAGCAAGGAGTGCTGATCTCAAAGTTGGCACATGGCACAGTAAGTGTGACTTCATGACAGTTCACTTGGATAACTTTGATGTGGTGCTAGGATTAGAATTCTTGGTGCAAGCCTGGACAGTACTTGCACCCCACTTTTGTGGCTTGTTTATCATGGATGATAAATCACCATGTTACGTACCGGCAACTGACCTTGTGAAGATAGAGGGTAGATAAGGTGGCCTACAAGCTAAAGTTGCTGGATAGGATTGGCATTCATCCCACTTTTTATGTGAGTTTTCTAAAGTCATTTTATGGAGATGCTCTTGATGAAAGGAGATCCAAATCTCAGAGGGTACCACCTATGGTTAAGCAGCTGTTTGACAAGGAAATTGAGCAGATTCTTGATCATAAAGTGGTTAGGTATGAGTGGGACAACAGGAGGGTAGATTATCTAGTAGCATGAAAAAAGGCTAATCGCATAGGAAGCAACTTGGGAGAAGGACCGAACACTTTGGCAATTTAAATAGCAATTTCAAGATTATTGAAAGAGGCATTCGACGGGGATGTCGAATTCTTATGTGACATGTGCTGGAGCCCCAGCCAGCACGTGCCGTGGCTCGGTGGAGCCAAAGGAGCGCTTGGGCCGGGAGACATTTGGTCCGAGCTATGCTTGGGGAAATGGTAGGAAGGGTTAGGAGAGACTTTCCTAAGGCTAAGCAAGACATGGTCAGGAAGAACTAAGATTTAGAGATCGAGAGTGTACATTGTGGCTCAGGTGAGGGCCAAGGGTGCACTGAGTCAAGTAATAATTGGCTCAAGCAATCCATGGGGATTGGACTGAAGGAGGTTATGGAGGCTCTTTTAAGTTAGAATTAGACAGGTTCAAAGGAAGAACACGACTAGAGCATGTGGATGGCACGTGGCTCAACACATGAACCATGGTGGCACGGTTGGGAGCCATGAAATCAATTGGCTTGACCAGAATGTTGGATTTTCGAAAAGTGCTCTGAGCATTCGTCTTTTGGGATGAATATAAGGCTATTCCCAAGAGGTCGAAGCCAGCAGAGTAGGATTGGCTCGAGCAGAATGTTGGATTTAGGAAAAGCGCTATGAGCATTCATCTTTTAGGATGAAAAGAAGGTTATTCCCAAGAGGTCGAAACTAGTGCTCAGTACTGCTCGTGACAATGAGCCATTGTGACATGGTAAGGAGCCATGAAATCAATTGGCTTGAGCAGAAGGTTTGATCTTCGAAAAGCGCCCAAGCCATTCGTCTTTTAGGAGGAAAATATGGTTATTTCCAAAAAACTGAAGCTAGCAGAGCAGGATTGCTCAGTATTGCTCGTGAGATGAGCCATTGTGACATGGTAAGAAGCCATGGAATCAATTGGCTCAAGCAGAAGGTTCGATTTTCGAAAATCGCTCAAAGCATTCATTTTTTAGGTCTAAAATAAGGTTATGTTCAAGAGGGCGAAGCTAGCAGAGCAGGATTGCTCTGCAGTGCTCGTGACATGGTATGGTGACATGGCGTGGTGAGCTGTCTAAGTACTTGCTTGAGTAGAATGTGGGGCAGAGTTGGGGCATCAATGGAGGAGCACTTTAAGCATGTGAGGAGGCCATTTCGTCCATCATTGAAGCCAATTGCGACAAATTGCTTGAGTGGGCATTGACATGATTTACAAATTAGGGTTTGTGGAGCCAAGTGGAGAAAATGTGAGCAGTACTTGGGCCACAACCCCAAGAGTGACCTTATTTCGTGCAAGATGGAGTTTGAGTAGATCCTAGCAGTTGAGGATGTCAACTGCTCATAAAACCTAGAGGGCTAGGGTTAAATTGGAGGCATATGTGCCATCCTAAAGCAATCTAAGATATTTGGGGTTTTAGACACGAGCAATCTGTTAGAAACCTTGTAAAATCTGGGGTTAAGGTTTGATCTCAGGGGAGATTTGGGTTAGATTTGGGTTTTGCTCATGGGAACGTCTTTGTAATTATATTGGTGTGTAATAAATCAAGGTTGGGAAGGTTTTCCCGTAAACTGCATGCATTGCTGCCCACTTGCTTTAGAGAGAGAGAGAGAGAGAGATGAGAGGAGAAAGAGAGAGTTCAAACAGAGAGAGAAAGAGGAAATTGCTGAGGCTAGTGCTGGGCATTGGCTTGCATCATTTAGGGCGAAAAATATGTGAGCATTCTATACCTCAGTGACACAAACCCAATCATTATCATATACAACAAAGAGATAGTTCCACAACTCACCCACAATAGAGCTATATAAAAACAAGTTGGCTCTAGTTTCTGAATTGCTAAAGCACATGACATAAACACGCAAGGAGATAACCTTATAAGATCATCTTTTTTGGAAAAGATTATTTGTAGTAATTTTATTATGTGCCATGAACTTTCTTTATGTTAGCACATCCTCAATCACATCTCTCAACTTTTTTGGTATTGATCAACCATTTTATAAGAGCACACTTTGTCTTTAGGATGTGTGTGAGGGGGAAGAATTGGAGGGTAAATATTACATGGGTTAAATTTCTTGAAGCAATAGTTATAGTTGTAAATGTTATGCTTTCCTTTCTACTAATTTTCATTAAGAACTTAATGCAATAACTTAAGGTCTATGGCATTTAAGTACCTTGTTTGAACTCTGATTATGCAAAAGCTTCATTGTATTAAACACCGAGCATTATGCATTTATTTTGCTTAAGCAAAGAGAAAGGGCAAAAATTTTAGTTAGGCATTTCATCAAACAAGTGGTACACGTTCAAATAGTACAATGCAACATCAACTTCAAAATTTTCTCATATCATTATGCAATTGACAAATTTCTACAACTTGAAAAGATCATCTTCAGATTTTCAAACCTTTGACACTTCTCAAAACTCCTATATTTGAATATTCTGATCTAAATTTTTAGTCAAGAAGACAAAGGAGAGAGGGAAGAGTTTATGTGAAGTAGAAACGCCGTTTATATTAACAGATTGTGCTAGTTACTTCGGTCAGAATCGAAGCTGATGCATTACTCAATTTTTTGCCCTTGCATTCAAGTTATACATAATGGTATGAATACGGATGTATGTGTTGCTCTAAATTCCAAAAGTAACTTCTGATCCCCAGCCTTCTACCACACATATCTTCAACATTAACCTTGGAAATGAAACTTACAAACAAATTTATCAAAAGAAACTTCTTAAGTTTTGGTGGATAAAAAATGCTTTTTTTTTTCCTTTCTCACTCTTTGTAAGTCTTCTAAGCGATACACGAACAACTCCGGGGTTCACACTCATTGGCCAACTTCCAAGAAAGATGGTCTTTGAGGAAGTAATTCACCTTCTAGAGCTTAGTGCCTTTAAGGTAGCATTTGCTTTAGATTATGGAAGGAACAGGCACGGGACAAAAAATATCATGTTTGGTTATTGTAGACGGAGACAATAAAAAAATAGTCTGTCTTGTGGAAAAAAAAATGAGCCAAATTTCTGTACCTCCTTTTTGTGGAGACTCGGGGGGACAGAGATGTAGATGAAAATTTTATATATATATATATTTTTCAATTTTGTCCCATGCATTTTCAAAATTTTTGTCCTGCCTCTCTCTATAGTGTTGTCTTGTTTGTACCATCTCCTGCCTTCTTTCTAGTACACCAAACCACATGCCATCTAATTGCTTCCTCCTCCATATAATTCAAGATAAACTTTTTACTGTTGACATAGAAAGTATTTGGTTTGGTATAATGTTCCATCCCATGATTAGACAGATATAGTCAACCCAATAAATATGAAAAGCATCCTTTGATAAAACATCACATCATGCCTCATCCTTGTAGAGATTATATATATTGAATTGGACTTTAACATATTTAGTGACAAGAATCTCAGTGTCCTTTTGAATCCAAGTTCTTACAGAGCCGTGGATGATTCTGTGTTTTGAGATTAAGCATTTGTGCTTATCCCTTGGAGGTAATATTTGTGATGGCATCATCTGTTTTTCCTCCAAAAATATCATGCTTTGTCTTCTCCAATCTTCTGCTCTTCTATCTCACTTAGAAGTGACAAGATTGAACTACTACCTTTTGCCTTGAGCATGAAGGAAATCAGTTTCTTTTCTTTACTATTTTAATCATACAGTCCGAGAGGCTGTCAAACAAACTATGGGCTTGATAAGTTTATTTTAGGGGCTGTTTGGGAGGCATGACAAGTGATTTAGAGGATGAGTTGTGTGGTCTGTTTTAGCTGAATTGTGTTCGGCAAAAGTTTAATGTTAAAATTTGGGGCTTGGATGGTTGAAATTCTAGGAATTGATGGGTTTTGTCTGTTCACCCTCTTGGGATGGGCTGAAAAAATACTGGACATGTGCACACACACCCTCCCCCAATTCCATTCTTTGTCAATCATTCACCTCTGATTTAACCTCTTCTCAGTCAAGTTCCCTCATTTCCTAACAACAAAAATCTGTGTACTTCTCTACTGTCGGTGAGATTTCACTAAGCATCTCCTCCTTTCTTCTTTATTTCTGTTGACTTTACTGGCCCTTTTATTTGTTGTCCTGCTCCAACATCAAGAGTCTAAAAAATTCCAATCAGCTCTAAATCCTGTTTATTGGGTACAAATTTTTGTTGGGAGTGTGTGAAGATATTTGATGCAAGAAGATTTGAGAAATTAGAAAGAGACAACTCTAAACCCTTCCACTGCATCATATTTACACCAGAATACATATATGAAGGTGCATATCATCGATTGATTGATATACGCTAAGCTTCCAACAACAACAATAACAATCTGAATTTTAATCTTAAATTTTGAGCTCAGTCACATGAAACATAAATATAGAATAGATAAAAATATATATGGATAAAATTTTAAAATAAAAATAGAGAAGATAACCCTAAAGAAAATCAAAATCAAAAAAATAAAAAAATTAAAATTAAAATTAAAATTAAAATTACAGTTTCAATGAAAAAATACAAATACAATAAAAAATAAAACTACAAATTTACAAAAAAAGAAAAAAGAAAAACCACTATCCTTATAAACTTAAAATGACAAGAGAAATGATTTAACTTATTCGAATTTTCCTATACTATTCATTTTTATTTAAAATAATTTTCTTAACTAAACTCTTAATCATTGTATCTTTATAGATAAGTTGCATCCAGATTTTCAATGGTGTATTCTAATATTTCACTAGATCTCCTATATTTAATTTCTCAGTTCTACTAACTGGTTCGCCTTTGGGTATTCATTGTACATGTTCAAACCATTTTAGACAATACTCTCGCAGGTTATCCACAATTGAATTAACTTCCAACTTAGTATATATCTTTTCATTTTTAATTCTATATTTTTTAGTTTTACTATACATCCATCTGAGTATTCTTATTTCAGTTACAGTCATTTTATGTTTTTGTTGTTATTTAATATCAAACACTCGGTGTCATACAATAGTGTAGTTCTTATTGCGGTTGTATAAAACTCACTTCAAATGTAATGGCATTGTGCGATCGTAAAAACTCCATATACTGTTCTCTATTTTATCCGATTCACTTAAATTCTATGATTCACATCCCTATCTATATTGTCATTTTTTTGAATAATGGATCCAAAATATTTAAACGTTCACTTTTTAGTACATCTAGTGTTTCTAATTTAATCGTTTTTTCATCATTCTGATAATTGTCACTAAACGTACATCTTATATACTCATTTTTTGACCGACTCAATTTAAATCCTATGGATTCTAGTGTATCCCTTCATAACTCCAATTTAATACTAATACCCTCTATAGTTTTATCGATTAATATTATATCATTTACAAAAGCATATACCACGGTATTTCATGTTAAATGCTCTTTGTGCTTTCATCTATCATTATTGCAAAAAGAATGAAACTTAAAGCTGAACCTTGGTGAAACCTAATGTTAATTGGGAAGCTATCATTTAAACCCTTACAGGTTCTTACATGGGTAATAGCTCCCTCATACATATTTTTGATGAGATTAATATATTTCAACGAGATACCCTTCTTCATCAACGTCCACTACAATGTCTCTTGCAACCCTATCATTTGTTTTTTCTAGGTCAATGAAAATTATATGTAAGTCTCTCTTTTGTATTCTAAATATCTCTATCAAATGTCTTAACAAGTGAATGAGTTCGATGGTAGATCGTCCTGACATAAATGCAAATTGATTCTGAGACATATTTATCTCAAATCTCAATTTATGTTTTATCACTCTTTCCTACAACTTCATAGTGTGACTCATTAGTTTATTTTTTTGTAATTGAAATATTTTTGTATGTCTTCTTTATTTTTATATAGTGGTACAAGTGTACTCTCTCTCTATACTTGGGTCATTTTTTTGGTTTGCCAAATTTTCTTTAAAAGATCTATTAATATTACTATCCCAATTTTATCCTAACATTTTCACAACTTAATAGGAATGTTATCGGGTTCTATGGCTCTATTATTCATCCTTCTCTTTAAAGCCTTTTTATTTTATGAGAACGAATCTTACGTTTAAAATCTCTATTGATCTCTTCTACAAGTATCTCGATATTGTTGATATCTCTTGTACCCTCAATGTTAATGAGATTATCAAAATAATTTCTCCAACGTTTTCTTATGTTCTCATTCCTTACAAGTACATTATTGGTTTCACTTTTAATATACCTAATACCATTTAGATCTTTTCCCGTCTTCTCTCTTAGTTTGGCAATTCTATAAATCTCTTTTTCTCCATCTTTAGTTTCTAGTTTTTAATATAATTTGTTATATATTATACTTTTTGATTCGTGAATAATCTTCTTCGCTTCTTTTTTTTTTTGCATTTTTTGTATTTTTTAAATGTATCGCTACTTTTCTTACTTTTATGATTTCTATAACATTCTCATTTGATTCATATAGTAATTTGGATTTTTTTATTCCATCACCATGACTCCTTGCCTATTGAAACCCGGTCCCTAGATATGCCAAAATTCTCCCTACCTATACTCTTTATATTATTAGACATTTCTACCCATATGGTTTCCAAATCATCATTAGTGTATCAAGTTGTTATTTGAATTAATTTGTCTCTAAAAATCGTCACTTTTTCTTCTTTTAGATTCTATCATTTAATTTTTGGCTCCACAAATTGACAATACTTTTGCCTTTTAGGCATATGCACATCTAAAGCTAAAAGCCTATGTTGAGTTGTTATATTCTTTCCTGATATAACCTTACAATCCTTAAAAGTCATTCCATTACCCTTCCTGGTGAGAAAAAAATCTATTTGACTAGCATTCGATCCACTTTTATATGTAACTATGTGCAACTCTTTTTTCTTAAAGAAGATGTTTACGAGTGTCAAATCAAATGCTGTGACAAACTCTAAAATGACACCTCCTACCTCATTCCTACTACCAAAACCAGTTTCCATGTACAGCTTCAAATCTCTTATTGTTCTCTTCTACATATCCATTTAGATTTTCTCCAATAAATAACTTCTCTCCATTTGTATAAATTCATTTAAATCTTTCCAAAATTGTTTTTGACTAATTGTATTTATATCAATTTGGAGCGCATAAATATTGACTATATTAATTACGTCTTCTTCATTAACTAGTTTGACAAGCAAAATTCTATCTCTCTTCCTTCTTGTTTCCATTATATTCTCTTGTAAATCTTTATGTACAATTATTCATATCACATTCTTAATTTTATCCCTATCTGTGTATTAAAGATGATGACCATTGTACAATTATCCTTATGTACAATTATATATGCTAAGCCTTTTTTTTTTATTGTAGCTATTGAAGGGTGGATTATTCTTGTGACTGGAGTTCATGAAGAAGCACAAGAAGATGACTTGCACAATGCATTTGGTGAGTTTGGGGAGGTTAAGAGCTTGCACCTTAACCTTGATCGCCGAACAGGATTTGTCAAGGTAAACAATCTGTGACACATTATCTATATTTATGTCATTGGTAATATTTTGCTGTATAACTTTGTTATTGCTTGTCAATGTCACCATGGACAACTTATTGGAACATGCACTTACAGTCAGACTCAGGTATGGGTGTTGGATAATGGGTATGTTTAGGAGTCTGAATGGCCCAACCCTTATAGGATGTATGGACTTGGCTAGAAGGGATCTAAAATATAGATGTGGGCGTTGGAAAAAATTAGTAGTTGTATATAGAAATGTATATAATTTTTCTTTATTTGTTTTGAATATTTAGATGTTTAATAATGATTCACAGCTTATAACTTTGTTATTGGTAATATTTTGCCGTATAACTTTGTTATTGCTTGTCAATGTTGCCATGGACTACTTCTTGGAACATGTACTTAATTATGGCCCTGCTTCAGTTTTCTTTTTTTTCTTTCTTTTTTTTGCTTTTTTGTTTTTGTTTTTGTTTTTGTTTTTGTTTTTGTTTTTGTTTTTGTTTTTTTGTTTTTGCTTTTTTTTATTTTTTATTTTTTATTTTTTATGTCTGTGTTAGTCAGACTCGGGTATGCATGTTGGATAATGGGTATGTTTAGGAGTCTGAATGGACCAACCCTTAGAATTTAGGATATATGGACTTGGCTTGAAGGGATCTAAAATATAGATGTGGGTGTTGGAAAAAATTAGTAGTCGTATATAGAAATGTATATAATTTTTCTTTTTTTTTTTTTGAATATTTAGATGTTTAATAATGATTCACAGCTTATATAGCATGATTGTGTTATTATTCTTAATTTGATTTAATGTTAATATTTGAGTCATGCATATTGAAAAATAATAAGCTAAAATTGATTTAAAAAATAATTTTAAAAGAGTACAAAATTTCTGAAATTGAAAACTAATAAAGGGGATTGGGTTCAGGGTGGACTTAAGCAAACAACAGTTTTTGCTGTTTTTCTCCCCATCCCTCCCTTTGTGAGAGAGAGAGAGAGAGCACAACTTAAATAGACCAAAAAAGAAGAAGAAGAAGAAGAAGAAGAAGAGACAGGCCTTCCTTTCCATTTAAATATCTTGAAGAGAATAACCACTAAAAGCACTAGCAACTGAACACCATGGTGTTCCTAGAAAACAAGTGTTCAATAGCAGATTTGAATTAAGAATCTGCCCTAATGGTTATTGGTTTTTGATGAATTGTCATTGAGTTGAATTCTCATGGTAATATTATTATTATTATTAGTAGTAGTAGTAGAAGTAGAAGTAGTAGTTCTGTTTGCTGCTTGTTATCCCTGACTAAGACCAGCTTTGATTTCTTTCCTTTTTCTCTATCTCTTCCGATCTTTCCTGTTCTTTCTGTTGATTCCTGCACCAAGTAACACTTAATGTTTCAACTATTTGCTATCAAATTGACTAGATTGAACTCTTAGATCCATGTTTTCATTGAAAAGTGTTCACTTTTGGGTATTTAGATGTGCTAATTCCCCAAACTGAAGTCATCCAATGACATCAATCACGCTGCTAAATATATTTTCTTGTAGGGCTATGCTCTGATTGAATATGAGAACTTTGAGGAAGCACAGGCTGCTATATCTGCAATGAATGGGGGTGAGCTTCTCACCCAGACTATCAGTGTTGATTGGGCCTTCAGCAATGGTCCATTAAAAAGGAGAAATATGAGGAGGAGGTATGCCTTTCTTTTGCTATATCTTGTATGTGCATGTTGATGTTGAATCACTCGCTGATATTTGAAGAAATAAAGGAAGGAAAGGATTATATTCATTTGTAACAAAGTTTCTCAAACATTGAATATAAGGTTTTCATATTGTTAATCAAAAGTAAATCATATTATCAAATAAATTGGGATTTGTGCTCTGTTTCCCCTCGGATACTTGAGTTTGTTCTGTTAAGAAGAATAAGTCCCTTCTTCCTTTTTGATATGTATGCAAGTTTGGCTTTTAATTTTGAGTGGCATGATTTGCAACTTTTGCCCATAAGTTGCTGGATATCTGTTGTTAAGATTTACCATAACCTTCTCTTGTGTGGTCAATCAAGGTTGACACAACAGATACTTTGCAAGTAAAAGGCCAAAAGGCAAATCATTAGGATGTAAACACGATTCAGTTATGTGTTCTTCAACTAAATTTGATATTGTAATGACTTATAGTTTCTGATCCATCTCTTCCCCAATGATAGTAAAGAAAAAGAAAAGGGCAACCCTCACAAATGTTAGGCCAAGGTTTCAGCTCTTGTTTTCCTCTGTTTGTACTTGTGAAACAAAGAATGTAGCGAGTACACAATTTGTCTAAGAAAATCTTTATTATATATGATTATGGACCAATGCCAATTGTTAAGGGAGAAAAAGGGATACAACATAGCTCAAAGGACGAGAAACCCTCTAAAAGAATAAAATTAATAAAAGGAACCACAGAAAACTAACAGAAACTTTCAAGAGTCTCATCCAGTCTTGTAGATCAATCTTTTCTTTGCTTCATCCAATTATTGGCATTCCATTCCATCCAGTTACTCCAATTCAAAACCATAAGAGTGCACCTCCAAAACGAAGAAGCATCCTCAAATCCTCTAAATTTTGTTGAGGACAAATTAAGCAGATTTTTAGAACAAATCTGCTGGTTATCACTGAGTGAGAAGAGGTGAATCCACATCTCCAATGCTACAATGTAATGTAAAAACTAGGGATCTCTTGTTTCAGAATCCGTACAACACATGAACTCAAGGTAAAAGTTTCGACTTCTGTGGAAACTTTGCCTTTCAAATGTTGTTTGTTAATAAAAGGGGAGGTGGGTGTGGAAAGCAAATTAGATATTAATGAACAAGCTCGAAGCATCAAGGTTCCAAACTCTAGTATTAGAATTATTATGAGAAGGATTATTCATGTGCAATGGGGAATTAAGGAAGGAAAACTCTGTAACAGGAAATGAAAGTTCCAAAGACTGAATTGGCTTCCCAATAATGGAAATGTTTGATAGGATCATGATGAAGCATACATAGCTAATAAAGTTGTTGAAAAGCAATACAGACGGGAGAATCCTTGCATCAAACATTGTCCCAAAACTGAAGAAGAATCTCCTTCTTATAGATGCTAGAGTAAAAAAGAAGTGATGCAACTAAGAGATGAATTTCAATGATTCTGAATATGGCTATCAAATCTATCTACTGTGGGATTTTAACTCTCTCTCTCTCTCTCTCTCTCTCTCTCTCTCTCTCTCTCTGGCCCCACCCCCCACCCCCCCAAAAAAAGAAAATTAAATAGCTTAAACTTGTGCATAAAATCATAATGTTGATATGCGATAAAGAATTAGATTTGGGATTATAGGACTTCCAATATTAAAAACTAAGTTTGGGTGGGAGCAGTGATGGGGATGTGTTAACTTATTGAGCTATTTAAATTACAGTGGCAATACACAATAAAGAATTGGATTTAGGATTTTATGACTTCTAACATAAGTTCAGTTTTGGGTGGGAGCAGCCTGGGAGTTATGTTAACTTGTTATGTTATTTAAATTACAGTGGTGATGCACAATTTAGAATTAGATTGGTCATTTTAGGACAAATATCATTTGAAACTGCAATTTTGGGTGGGAGCAGATACTTCCTTGGGGCTATATTGACTTCTTGTGCTATTTCTTATCTGCTACTCTTTTATGGACCAAAACTAATGAGTGAGATATTTACTTCAAAACTATTACACGTATAAAGACATGATCATGCTTGTGGTAGTCCCCATGCTGCCATATATAGCTGTCCAATTTCTTTCTGGGATAGAGTTTCATTGACTTTAGAATCGTAAGCTGATGTCTGACTAAAAATGACTTACCCCTTGATCACCTCTTATCATGAAGAAAACTGAATTTTTGAACTTATCATGACATTTTTACATTTCTATTACCAAACATCCTAAGCTGGTTTCATTTCTTTAAAGATTAAAATAGGGAAAAGATAAGGATTTGGTATCATCTTGGTAGATTATAACTTCTAGTCTTGTCACACCTGACATTTTCTAGATTATAACTTCTAATGTTGTCACACCTGACATTTTGTCTTCCATTTCCCATTTCTGCAGATCGCCACGGGGGCACCGTTCTAGGAGTCCTAAGAGGAGGTACTGATGCTATTTCTTCTAAAGATATCTCTTCATGCAAAGAGGTTATAAACTGTGTCATGTTTTGCAAGGTGTTAGTTGATAATGCTGTGGTATAGAATTGGTTCTTTTGGTCATGCAGAGGAAGTGAGGATAAGGATTTTCACCTGATTCCTTTTGCTTCTGTTACTCTCCCTGGAATGGTGTTTTCTAGCAATGGTCTTTGTTGGGATGGTTTAATTGCTATTCTATGTTGTTGATTCGCTGATGTTTCTAGGAACTCTAGTTTGTCGATTGCAGCTTCTGACATGTGATGCAACCTTGATGTAAGATATGAACTTAAGTGACAAGGAGATTCTACTTGACCTGTAATTCTGTCGTTGATTGTTGGACGAGTGCATCAATTACACTGCAAAGTTTTTGGCTTCTATGCTTGTTCTTAAGTTGCCCAAAGCTGTTGGCAATATGGCATTTGCTTTATTCTGGTTGAACAAGTTCTTGACCAATAGATTGTGTCGTAAGTGTGCACCCCCCCTTTTTCATTTCTTTTAGTTTACATTTCTCTTAGGTCGTAGGAATGCAGGGTTGTCAATGATTTCTTGGTTTATTTTACTTTGTTTTGAAAATGGTGGGTGATGGTGTCTGTAGACATAATAATTTTGAGTCCATCTATTGCATGCCAGAAGTGTTTACTAGTTTCTGGCATTGAATGTTGAGCTCTCGCTCTTTCTCTCTCTCTCTCTCTCTCTCTCTCATGGTCTCATTCTCTATTTGAATTTCTTGATGGCCGGGAAATTAAGACATTTACCTAGTTACCTTGTTTGGATGATCAAAACATTTGCTACAAGGGGGAGGGATTTAACTCCGATGTGGGAGTCGCTATTTTTATCAAATTACAATAAGATTTATCCCCTCCAAGTTGGAACGAATTTTTCAAGTGTTTTGAGTAATTAAGATTGCTGAGAAATAAGTTGAAAACTTTGAGGTCAAAATCATAAATATTTCTCCAATTTTCATGTTTGCTTAAAATTTTTTATTGTAAGTCAATTATCTTAGAACTTTTACTGTAAGTTATAACTTTCTGGAGGAGATTTTCATAGAATCAATGGCGAGCGAGCTTTCCCTTTAGATTTCTCTCTTCTTGAAACCAATAACTGTTTTATCGATTCAATTTTTAATAATAATTTCCTATTTAATTTCTGAATTTGCCAACATGTGCGGGGACATTTGATTGACCCAAGGCGATGCCCGAAAATTTTCAACTTCTTGTCTAATTTTTTTTTTTTTTATTTTTAAAATTTTGAGAATTGTTGACTTTAATAGTAATTTAAAGGGCCACTTGGTATTGTAAGTGGGCACAAAGTTTTGGAGGTATTTGCGGTCAAAGCTTAATTACAATGAACCCAAAAGGTTAAGAACTTGATTGTTATGGAATAAAAGTTGGACTTTCATATTAATGGGGCTATTTGGAAAAGTTGAGATCGAATTCAGAGTTTTGTTGTGATTTTCAATACCAAATATTATTGATTTTCTTTCCGGCTGTTAAAAATAAATTTTCCAGATTTCACGAATATGTGGTGGTGATGATTTTTTAATTCGTTTTATGAAAAGTACTGTCTTCTACTTGTACAATTTTTTTTTTCTTTGGTCCTTAACTCTCGTCATCCGGAGTTCCATTCCAACTAATCCGGATAGACCTGACTTTCGGGACTTCTATAGAGGGAGAGGTCTCTTAAAGTAGTTTTTTCTGTTTCCAAGAAGAATCGAATCCGAGCACTTATACAATTTTATAATAACAATATGAGATTTAATCTCAATATTTAGGGTCGGTTATTTAAGAAACAAATTTGAAGAATATATATATATAATAGATAAATAAAATAAAAATAAAAAGAAAAAGAAAAGTAAATAAATAATTCAATAAATAAATATTCAAAATATATTAATTTAATTTATGCGGATTCTTTTACGCTATCCATTCTTATTTAAAACCAACTTGTACAATTTTATATTTTAATTAATTTTTAGAATACAAGTTAGTTATGGCAAATTGAGGTAAGTTAAGATTGGCATTATAAACTATATGCATACGTGAGATAGAAATGTAATAAACTTTTTTCGGTTGAGTGGTCGGGTATTTTATCTCTTAATCAGAGATCTTGAGTTTGAATTAATGGTTAAAAAGTATTTGAGAGAATCAACTTTTAAAATGGGTCTCAAAGTGTTCAAATCAGAATAATCAAGTAAATCTCAAATACCACCGTGAAACAAAAAAAAAAAAAAATGTGAGACAAAAATGTATGTCCAAAGCTACCAATAATAACTGGTCTAAACTTTAATCTTACTTTTAAACTTGTATGGTAGCAAGTTATCTATCAAAACCTTCGAAATATTTGTCCACGATCGATGCTAAGGTTTCTATCTAATCTCCACATTTTTTTTCTGAAAAAGGCTGAATATAACCCCCAAAATGTACATATGATTCCTTTTTTTTTTTGCTCTTTTTTTTTTCTCGAAAAAAAGCTCCTGAAAATTCTAAAAATAACTAATAATTTTCAATATAACTATTTTGCATTTCGAATTTCGAATTTCCTATCCTTTGGTGATAATTGTTCACAAATTTTGATTTCCAACCGAAATTCTACAATAATTTCACATTTTGTTTACAATTTATACATGTTGAAATTTATTTATTTTGCATGTTGATTCACATTTAGTATGCACGTCTATCTCCGCTTCATCACTTGTCCTCACACTTTTTTTTTTTGTACCATAACTAGATCACCAATCCAGTATTTAGGGTTTTATTCCCACTAATCTGAGTCAAACCCCGACTAATTTGGGTCGACCGCTTACAGAGTCCAATTGAGGGGCAGATCTCCTGCGCTGATTTATTTGTTTTTATGTTGAATCAAACTTCCGACCATGATTAAAAAGCGTTAGTTCCCGAACCAACTGAATTATTAGATGTTGGTACTTGTCCTCACACTTTGATCTTGATGGTACTCCTACTTACTCCTTCGTACACTCATTTAGTTTTATTGCTATTTCAATTTATAGAACTATACAAACAAAAATATTACAAGTAACTCATACTTTTCTTTTATAAAATAAAAAATAAAAGAATATATTAAAAAGTTCCTTTGTAATGTCTAATTAACTTTCTTAGGAATCTCAAATTCTGAGCATCTTCAAAATACTAATGGCAACACTCCGTCCTAGTTCTTTAACCCTCAGTCTGATGATATGCCTTCGCAACCTTATTTATTTAAAAAATTTGGAATTAAAAGCCCATAAACTTTGTGCTCAAACTTTTGGCAACCATGACACCTAACTCAACTCCCATGGGTTTGTAAGATATGTACCCCTGATAAGATATTTTGTGCTATACCATTCTTATTTGAAATTTGAAATATACAGTAATATATATATTTTTTCACAATAGCGACTCATACGTGAGATCTCTAAGGAAAAGAGGATGATATCTATTAAGCTATGACTCATTAACGGTAACAATTATATTATTCCACAATTCCCGGCTAAAATAACTATCGTGATTAAATGTAGCAATATCCAACATCAAGATGCTCTCATCCTACAATTATTTCCAATTTAGGTGGCCAACACCTTGAAAATTAAATGAGCACTTGTTCTAAATTTTCCATTCAAATCACAATGTACACCCTTGTCCTCAAACTTCCATTCACATTCTTTACGTATACAAACCGCACCAACCTCAGACCGAACGTATACCACTTGAGATATTTAACATTGATCACACCAACATCTTTTACAAACTGGTGCAACAAGATCTCATCCAATATCCCGAAGAGAAAAGAAAATTATGGTGAAGATCAATATTGCCACACTTTGTTGGAAAATGTAATACTTTTTTTGAAGATGAAGTCAGAAGTTAGTTTGAGGTAACTTGTTATAGTGGAAGAGCGGGTGTGTCGTTTGGAGGTCTTTAAGTAATGTGAGTCGTTTTAGTGCATAAGGGTCATTCAGGTATTATATAGGCTACTTGGGTAATGAAACCCCATCTCTCTCTCTCTCTCTCTGGGGCCATCCTCCTGAGATCCGTATTGGGTTGTCTTGAACAGGATTAACAAGTCACGTCGTCAATGACCACCGGATGCAGACTTTACCTTACGAAATTCGGTACTTGCCCTAACATAAGATTAACTTCCGACATTTCCTGCCCATCAATGTGTTGTGTTGTATGCGCAAAGACGCAAATTGTAAGGGGAACCAAGACATGTAAAAACAGAGAAAAAAGAGTACTGTCATTGCTTCAACAAGTGTTCATTTTATCCTCAATCGAATTCATCCATTCACGTTCAGACCAACACCTTCAAATATGTCACTAGTGTCTAATTGTGGAATTATGACTTCCGCAAATTCGTACCAATATATACCTGTGCAACCCATAGGCTATGACGCTGCTAACAAAACCAAAAATTCAAGGACAAGATTAATTTAAATCAATAGGAAATACAGTTGTCCTAAAACTATCAGTTGATCACTTCTGCCATACAGATGTTCTAAAAATGAAAGAAACCTCATGTACAACCAGAGAGGTAAGGCCCATCACTGGAATCTAACATCTCAATTGCCTGTGATTTGTGCATTCGGGAGAAGAAGGAATAAGCCAAGAGCAAAGCATGCTCACTTACAAAAAACTGGATGGCACCTCAACAAAGTCTTGTACAACCAAACTAGCATGCACAATCTACATTTATACATAGATTCAGGTTTACCTGCCAGCCTGGTTTTAGCTTCACAGAGACAAGCTCGCATTTTAGCATGAGAACTCACAAATAGCACAACAGGTCTCATAAGACATGAAATAGCAGTCCATATTTGAGCCACAATACAAGGCAAGCAACCAATCTTGGAATAACCACCCGCAGTCTGCTCTATGGGGCATACAACTGCATGTCATACGAGGACTCACTGCATTGACTTTGGATTTGAATATTATGGTGAGAACCACCTTTAATATGCTGTTACTTGCACAAGAGCGTCTTATTTAAGAAGAGTCCAGGCAGCCCTCTACTTCCACATATCTTTGGTTGCACCTCTGCCACAAAAAAATATTTGACCTGGTAATACCCAATAACCTTGATCAAATTAGTTAGCAATCTGAGTTAACACAATGCCACTTCAAAGATGAACTTTTCCTAACAACCATGCCATCTGGTGGAGATGTTTATATTGTGCCTTGTTCTATCAATAAGGACAGTATATTTCCACTAATTGAAGCCTGTGCAAAATTGGTTTTGTACTGGCCTAATAAGGCAATGCGGATGTATGCCCAGGGAGAGATAGAGAGAGAGAGAGAGGAGGAAAGAACAAAGAACTGAGAAAAGTATTAAGATAAAAACAAGACATATTTTTCACCAAATTCAACATGATTCCAAGAACACACAGCAGGTACTTTCCAAGTTGATGAGAGTTTAATTTAACATGTTTATTGGCTACATATTTCATTGCCTATGATGCAACAACTTTCTAAGAATAAGATTTGATTAAATTACTCTACAGTGGTATAAGAATGCAGAAGCAGAAATACCTCAGTAGCGTCTTGATTTCTGTTGTGGAGGATAACCACTCATGCCCATGCCTGGATCCTTCCTCCGCAGCTGTTTCGAAATATTAAAATATGTATGAGGCAGAAAGCCAAGACATAAGAGGGAGAACTAGTCAGAAAAGTACCTGTTGTTGGTGGGCAGCGGCAACACCACGTGGCATTTGGATGCCACCAGGATTTATTCCACTGGCCATACCCGCCTGGGCAGAAAGATTGTAAGCTGCCATGCTCTGAGGTTGCATCCTTTGCATGCCCACTACTGGCATTGGCCTAGGGACAGATCTATTTGGCACTACATGGGCACCTGTCATATTCCCAGAAACTGCATTCCCGGATGACACCTGGCAAGAGAATAGGTTGATCTCAGGCAGACCAAATGCAGCAATTGGTATATTCTTGCAATTTAATCCCGACTAGAAGGCAACAAGCATGCACAGAGGGTAGGGGTAGCAAAAAAATTGAACATACAAGCTCCATCAAGATGTTCATTCCACCCTTCAAAATAGTAAAAATGAATGTACAAGTTAATGACAATCTACTGCACAGGAGATCCTATAGCTGCATGTGGTGGAGATAGTGGTACATTATTCATGGAAGTGACCACTTATTGCTTTCGCTGCTTTTGGAGCTTTGGTAGGAAAAATCCCTGAGCTCTGGAGTTTCTAAAGAAAAAGAGGCCAAACTAGGCCAATCAAGAGCCAGGATTCTATTTATGTTGTTCAATTTTGAAAATTTTGGGCTATCATCTACAAATTTATAAATATATCTTTAGAAGCTCCACCATGAACCCTTCACTCAAAAGGTTCTTTTTGCTGGGTATCCCTAAACACTTCAAAATCTCCAATTCTTTCCCTCTTTTGGTTAACTTTATGCAATAGGTTGATATTTAAATTTGTAGCCAATGTGGCTACCAAGGAGCAATATCACTTTTGCTGGTCTTATGGATAGGTTAATGGCATTGCCTCTTCCACTCCTTGAGCACTTAGCAGCATAGAGCATCGGAAAATCAGATGGAAAGAGTAAAGAGAGGAGAAGGGAATATAAGCAAAGAGCACCACTGCATTAAAAGCAAATGCTGCATCAATAATGCCTACAATTGCAAGGTCAGGATTGATTTTGTTACATCCAAATTTTTTTGGGACTCAATTTTTAGTTCTCAAGATTAAGCTTTTGCACATGTGCCAGTATGGAGGTGCAGCTCAGCCATCTGCCTCATTTTATCATATTTCTTTTCAGCATAAAGGATTAAGGGTCCATGTTCCCAACACTAAGACTTGGAATCTTGAATTGGGTTCTTTTTCTTGCTAATCTTATTTCCATTATCTTATTAGTCTTCACAAGCACTTTCCTTTTCTTTTAAATGATTTTATTTGGAAGGCAAAGCTTCCTACTAAGGTTAAGGCCTTTTTTTGGTCCATGGTGCTTAACAAGATCTATATCGATGATCTGTTACAAAAGAAGAGACCTTTTAAAGCTATCTTTCCAGATGTGTTTATCATGTGTTGCAACAATTCTGAGAAAAGAGAACATTTTCTTTCTCATTGTTTGGTTGCTAGGGAATGTGGAACAGCCTCTTTGCTGTGCATGACAATGTTTGGGTTTGTCACAGGAGCCTCCCTCATTTGTTTCTTACCAGGTTCAGAGGTTTTGGTAGGAAAAAAGAAGCTCGAAATTCGTTGGAGATGTGTGGCTGTGGCCATTTCTTGGTACATCTGGCGAGAGTGAAATACTAAAATTTTCAAAATCAGCTCATTGACCATTCTCTTCTTTGGGATAAGATTTCTTACTCTTCTTTCTGGGTCGATGCCTCCAGGGATTTTAAAGACTATAGTTTAGAAAAGATAACGAGGGATTTGATAGCTATCATCCATCATTGTTTTGTATCGATCTTGTTTCCTCCCACTAATTTCTCATCCATGGAGTTTTTAAACATTTTTATTTCCAAGTCAATTACTTTGGCTATCAAAAATAAAAGTTTTAAAAAAGAAAAAGAAAAGAAAAGACTAATGATCCAATAACTTAAAGAAGCCAAAGTGTCATACTCTCAAGACAAGTTTAAGCAGGTATAACAAGAAAAATAGGATAAACAAAAAATGGACTTCAGAACTGGTAATAATCAATAGCAATAGACAGAAAACAGCACATAATGGAGACAGACAGGCTGTAGTTAGATGCATGAGGTAAGTAAAGCATTTGGAAAAATTCATCGTCATAAAACCTATTACAATTTATATCTTTTTACCGGTTGAGAAGGTTGAAGGCTAGTTGTTCCTTCAAAGTCGGTCGTTGTGTCCACCGGTCGAGTAGGATAATTCACCACTTTTTCACCCGGTTGAGAAGGTACCAGTGCACTGAGCATTGATGTTACATATACCTGGTCAAAGTGAAGAAAAATATTTGCAAAATATATGCTTCACATGATATCAATGCAAAATAAATGAAACCCATGCAAATGTTTATGGAGTTAAAGCATGACAAGGATAACAAAAGATGATGATGCAGAAAGAAAACACCAAATTCAGAGTCCTTACTTGCGGCCAGGTAAAGGTTCAATCCGGAAGTACCTGAGATCCAAAAACGATCAAATAAAATAAAACAAGCTGATTTATTTGATTAAAGGAGATCCCTAAAGGTGTAAGAATGCACATACAAAAACAGATCTCCAAGTTTTCCTCAAGGAGCATCACTAAGGAACACAACAGAGAAATAACTCTTTTTAGAACCACACTCATTATTAAGACCAATGAATACTGTCTCTGAAGACGAACAAGTTCCTTAAAGAAATGAATGAGAAATGAATGAGGCCATTCATTTCATCTTTTAGTGCTAACAACCACATTAATGCATGCTCGAATCATGTCTTTGTACTCTTTCAATTTGAAGAAACATGCACAAGGTCAAATCCCCATCCAACCATTGAAAGGTGGATGCATAATAAGTTAATGACCCTATAACTTAGAAAAGAAAAGGTAAAGAGAAAAATAAACTTCATTTAACAACAAAATCCTGTGTATGTCATTGCGACTATGTTTATCTCACTCGCACAGTCTATTGCTAAGAAATGGTGTTCAAACCTCAAACCCGCTAGCTCCAAGTATCCAATTCAGATATTTCAATGTCCTCATAGTTCAAAAAAGTTCCAAAAGTAAAACGCTATCACCTACTTTTTTGTACCTTTGCACCTTTTTATGTTTTTACTGTGTACTTTCAATTGACCAGAATGGACCTTTCAAAAGAATAAGCAAGATTAGAATAAGGAAAAGACATACTCATGCTCTAGAGCCTGCGCCGCTGTTATACGCTTTCTGGGATCATAACTGCAACAAAGATTATAATGATTGCAAGATGACTATAAGATTAAGTGAAACCGATAATTTTCTTGAACACAAGACCAATTTCTTTGAGAGCAGGGGTTAGTTCCCTAGATGGATAGGCTTCCTATGAGAACTTGTAATCAATATTTCCTACCTCATCAAGCCATAAGAAGAATAATTCAGGTTAAATTTTGGAATTAAAAGAACATTTTTATTTGATGATACATTGAAAAGAACAACAGCAAGGCAAATGTTTATCAGATTTTAGCCACTGTCATTGCTAATTAGATAAACAAGGTGTTATATGAGGCTATTTCTGTCACCTATAAAGCCCAGAGTTGGAAGTGGACAGATATTTGATGCAGCGTTAGTGGCCAATGAGGTTTTCGAGATAGAGGGTTTGGAGGAGGGGAAGAGAAACCGAGTTGCTGTACCTAAGAGCATAAAGACTCATAAAGTTGGAGCAACACAACAGAAAATATCAAAAGATAGATAATTTTGACTCTTGACATTGTAATATCTCCTTTGGCATCATCATGTTTTTGCAACTCATAATCTACCTTGTAAAATTTCAAATAACCAAAAAAAAAAAAAAAAATTCAATTCCTGAATAGAACTTTAAAAGGAGTCAAAGAGATTCTTTCTAGCTGGAGGAGAGTAATGGTCGTGCGGCCTCCTCCCTTTTTGAGTTTTGGAAGGAAGGAAGATGCTTGGTTGTTGTGGAAATGCATGCCTTTCTGGCCATCTCCTCGTGTCAAAATGTCTTCCACAATCAGTTCATTGAAACCTCTCTTGTATGGGACAAAACAGTTTTTTATACTTCTCTTTCGGCTCACTCCTAAGAGATTTATAAAAACTATATTTTAGACGATTTGAGAAGGGACTAGAGAGCAAATGTGTTTGCCTTTTTGCATTGGTTTGCTTTGTTCTTTATTGCTTCTAAGGATCCTTTACTCTTACGAGTTTTGTACAATCTTTTATGTATCTAATATATTCTTCTTATTTTGTTTAAAAAAATGGAGGGTTGTTACACCTTGCCACATGATTATCACCATCACTTAAGCCAACCTCACCAATTACATATTTTTCATGCTAATCTTACTGTTTATCATTCAATTTTTGCAGATCTTTAGATTTAGTCACTACATTTACACTCAATAATTCTTCCTTTAAAATCCTTTCAACAAGGGTTGGTGTTTGGGAAGAGGCTCTTTGTCTTCCTCTTATCAATGTCACACGAAATTTTTCATATTCCAATTGTAACATTTCACAATTGGGCAAAATATATATATATATATATATATATATATATATAATTTTTTTCGAGAGTCTAGATTTCTCAATAAATGAATAATAATAATAATAATGGACGTCATCTTTTGAAATTTAGCATCGAAAGCAACCTCTTAATAAGAGGTTGCACCCACATTTGGTCTGCATATGAAAACTAGGCTGATAGGGAAAAACATAACAAAAAAATTCTAATGAAGTGATGTTAGCAATATTTTTATGCATTTGAATTATAATATTTTATACTTTATTTATTTTAGAACTGTCTTAATCCTTATTTTATGATATTATATTAATTAAATTTCTGGGTTTTGTTTTAGGAAATTTTGGACTTATTTAAAAAAATTCGGATGAGACAGATAGC
This sequence comes from Dillenia suffruticosa, assembly GCA_033439265.1. Taxonomy (NCBI): domain Eukaryota; kingdom Viridiplantae; phylum Streptophyta; class Magnoliopsida; order Dilleniales; family Dilleniaceae; genus Dillenia; species Dillenia suffruticosa. The sequence continues at coordinate 15,600,699 of JAVTVX010000012.1, read as the reverse complement.
TATTAGTATCTTGGGCATAACTTTTTGTCCTAATATCCGATTGACCTGATTCTTATGGCGTTGGAAAGAAGACTTCAAAGCCTACAAATCTTGTAAACAATGGAGAAGCTGATTCGGGCCAGAAGATGTCCAAAAATTGGAAACAATCCGCTGCAGTGCTGAAATTCAAGAAAAAGAAATCCTTGTTGAAGAGAGAAACCACTTGAGTTTATCTAATAAGAGGTCTTTGGGATAAAGTTGTTGATAACTTCAAGAATCTTCAAAATCAAGAATAAGGATCAAGTTTCCAAATTTTGGAAGAGTGAGAGGATAAGGTTTATCATCACAACTCAAGTTTTCAAGTCAAAGAGAAAAAACCAAGTTTCCTAAGAAGCCACAACTCCTTAGGGTTTGTCTATAAATAAGGGCTGCCTCACACGACTTCAGATACCTAGAGAGAACACAAAATCCTAATAGCGTCCATACCACGTTTTCCATCTTCTGATATAAAAGGCGTTGTAATGTTTTCTTTACTTTTCTTATTTATCTTTAGCATGTATAGCAAGATTTCTTATTCTTAGTACTCGATGGATTTTGTTTTTTGATTAATAGCATGGTTTGTTTTATTTCCTTCTCTTAAATATTTATTGTCATAATTATTGATCGATGAGATTTTATTGTTAAACTTAATGATTCATATGTTTTAGGATTCTACGTTTTTATGATTTGAGATTAAATGCATGCATGACCAATATAATTGCAGGAAATTAGTCCAATACAATAAAATCTGCATAAAATTATAAGATCGACGGATAATTAATTCTGTGGAAATTTTAGGGAAAACTCTAAGTTATAGATTTTCCATAGATTTTAATATAATTCGGTTAAATCAAGATTACATGACTATTGGATTTTGGTTAATCGAATTAGGGTATCATTGCATGATCACTAAGTAAATCTAATTTAGAGAAAATATGCCATCATTAATAATAATTCTGTAGCCAATAAAAGTTTGGATTCAAAAAGATTCAATCGTGTGAAAAGTTAAAAACAGATGAAATCGATATCCTAGAGTTTTATGAAATTAGGGTTTTCATCCATTAATTTCTATTTTTAATATTTTCATAATTTTTAATATTTTCGCAACTTGATTTATTTTGTCTAATTTAAATAGGGTAATTTAAAAATGAGTAGTACAAAATATCTTCGTGGGAACGAGTTTTGTACAGATATAACCTAATTTTTTAAAAAAATTTTAAAACAACACTATTTAAAAAGTATTTCCAAATCTAACACTCATATGTCGTGATTTCAAGTCATGACATGGTATTATTCATCACGGTCATATGTCGTGACTTTAACTCTCGACATGAGTGTGTTATTTTTGGAATTTTTTTGTAACCTATGTTGTTTTAAATTATTATTATTATTATTATTTTTTTTTTTTTTTTTTTTAGGTTAGTTCCGAACAAAGCTCTATGGGAATGACACTTGCTCATACTATACACAACACTCAACTAATGTATACTTACCTGAAATTGTTATACACCAAAATCGCGTAACAAGTGACTGTAAGGAAAACTATTGATGATAGATGATAGTATCAACTTTAAGGGACAGCAATAGCCTCTAAACTGAAGGAATGGGATAAGCACAATTACAGAGAAATAAAGAAGCTTAATAGCATGACATTAGTAGGGAGGAACCCAACCATCATGCCTTTGGACTGGAGGCTCAAAACCAGTTCCAGAGAACATTGGAAATTTCATTATCATATCACACAATGAGATAACCCTTGAACGGGAGAATCACCAGAAAAAAGTAGCAGCTCCTACCAATGGCACATAGTACCATCAACAGCAATGATGGAAAGTTTCCTTTGTTTATTTATTTATATTCTGCTTGGTTTTTTAGTTGTTATATCAGCTAAATTCAGCTGATTTCTCAGTGTAAGGTCGATTGTAGTTTTCAACCATGTCTTCTAAATGCAAATAATCAGAGTTGTAAACACACTTTAAGGAATCACATACTCGAGCATCTTGGAGAGGAGATCATATGCAGCACTTTTGGGAGGGAGATGAACAACATTATAGAGTCCAGGATTTTCACTGTCAGAAATCATGTAGTATATAAAAATGATTACTTCACAACTCATTATAATGACGGTTGAAGTTTGGAAAAAAAAAAAAAGAAACAAAGAAAAAAAGAGGTCATCACTTGAGAAGCAACACTTACTACTTATGGGATTGGATATTTTGTACGTCTGCTTGCCAATGTGGAAGATTGACTAGAGTTGGCCACTTTTCTGGGGTAGGATGACCTAATATAACCTACAATTGTTAGTAGCAGCAGCATCAAACGAAAAGGTTTGTCTATGTAATACACTTTCTCACCTAAGACCTTAAATATTTTGTCAAGCTGATCAAGCTGCACAAGTAGCAAATGACATTAGGATATTAGAAAAGATAATGAATAATTAAATTTAAAACAAATGAGAATGAGAAAACATAACAGGGCATATAATCAACTAGGTAGAAAAGGACTAGGAGAAAAATCAAATCAGAAACAATTTTTGTACCTGAAAAGGGTTTGGAGGGGCTTTGACCTCTGCCCCTTGAAACAGTGGCTTCAATGTCAAAAGCTCAGCAAAGATGCAGCCAACAGCCCACATATCTATGAAAAATATAATGAGACATTGTTTTTGCAATTCACATAAGAGAAAGCCCGATCATAATGCGTATGCAAAATCAGAATTTAGAGGATACCAACAGCACTAGTGTAATGCTTTGCCCCAAGGAGCAGCTCAGGTGCACGATACCAAATAGTCACCACAACCTGCCAGGAATAAACACATCAGACACTGAAATAAAATCCTTTGTAACTAATTTTCCTGGTAATAGGTGGCTATGTTACATGGACTCTTTACTTTGCCTAGGTGTGCCCGTGTCATGTGCATGGGTACAGAGGTCAAAAATTTCATTTTGCTCGAAATTTTGGTGAATAATGCACATAAGCATTCAATGGTTACCTGAATGAATACCTATACCCAAGTCCACATAACATTTTAACTGTCCCAGGAAAATTTAAATTGTAAAGTATGAGACTAGGGTTCTCTATCTAAAGGATGATAATGATTTTACATGTTAATAACATTCTCAAAAGTTGGATATCATTCTTAAAAACAAACACCATAAGAGCTTTCTTATATTTTTAATATTGAAGATGAAGTGATCTCAAAAGGAGAATTCTGGAATCATTAATTCTCTAATTCCAAGAATGATGTATGCCGGTTGTAGTTACCAGGTGGTTGTGCTTTTCCTTGTAAAGTGGTTAGTCATGTTGTTTGATCAGTATCTGATGATAGTATGCAAGGAGAGGTGAGAGTGTCATTTTGCGATTGACGGAAGCCCTTTGTGCTTCCCTTGGACAATTTGAGCACGTTATTGAAAGGCTTCAAGCCCAATGACCAATTGCTTTATTCAACTCATGATTGAATCCAAATCTTTTATCTCTACAGAATTTCAGCATTTCCTTTTCTTAACTCTTCCTTTTCTTCTTCCTCTCCACTGCTTCCACACAAGGTGTCATATACCAACCTTCTTCTCTCTTCTTTGTCCTTTTTTCTCTGCATTTATACTATTTCCAATTCTGGCTTTTTTGTTTTTGATTTAATTTTTGTTGTTTAACGGCATCAAGTACCAGAAAGTTTCCAATGCACAAAAATTGGAGGAAGGAAAGAGAAAGTTTCAAAAGCATAATGAATGCAACCAGATGAAGAGGATGAATAGTATTGATTTTGTGATGGAGAAGGCTCATGTTTGCCACAAAAGGGTCAAGAGTTGAGAACAAACTTCTTATATATATATTGGGAGAGGGGATTACAAAGAACCACCTTCTTTTAATGCCTACAAGTTACTTTACCCATTTTTTTTTATGTTTGCAGACCAAGCTCATGGTTGGAAACACAACCAAGAAGAAAACAATGTTGGAGGAATGGAGACTTTGGAACAATAATAAAACCTGAATAAAATTTCAGAAAATATAAATTGATGACAAGAATTTTATAGAGAAAGCCATTAACAAATTGGAGAACAAACATACAAAGGGCCCCAAAACCCAAACAGAACATCATTGTGAAATACAATCAAAGACCAAGAACTGAAAACAAAGACTACAGTTTTTTAACAATGGTGGCAAAATTTGAAGAGTTCTTCCAAATTTAGACAAACCTATGTTCTCTGATTCTTCCCTTTGAGGAAACATTTCTTTAACAAAATTGACAAATCCCCCTACCTAATTTTTGCCAAAACTCTTTTAATTTCCATACATGAGTCCTTTTAATTTCCTCCTTTTTCCTAAACCAGACTTTAGTCAACAGAATTAGAAAATGAGGCTGTCAGCACTAACCCACAAAAATCTAGGTTCCATTCAAACATGTTTGTGCATCAATGAAGATAACTGAATTTGGGTTTTCTCATTTTGGCCTTATAGATTTTGTGAAGTTTCGATAAAGATTCAATTTGAATTTGGATTTTAGTGTTTGTGAAATATTGACAAGATTAGGTTTGATTTAAAGTCTGTCTTTTAGGGCATGTGATGTTTATCACCAGAAAATAGTTGAAAATTTGGTTTGGACTATTAGCGTTTGTGTACATTTAGTAAAAAAATAAATAAATAGAAATAAGAGTTGAAATTTTTTTTGGGTATTAAGTATTTCTGAAAATTTTTAGGAAAAAAATAAATGGACGCAAGCAATTCAAAACAGAGAAGGTAGTAGTAATTGGAACAAAGATGGTGTGTTCGTGTTCTACAAGGGATTACTTTTAGTATAACAACTGCCTGAATGACAAAGTACTTCACCACCACGTTAGCAGTATCCATTGCCAAGTACTTCATCACCACATTAGCAGTATCCAGAGCTGCAGCAAAGGCTTAATTGGAGGTATTCAAGTCTGCCAATAATTATGCTTGGAGTGCATAGGAAGCTTAGATGGAGATACAATGCACCCTAGAAATAGATTATCAATTCTCGCTCTTAAGCCTCCCTTCCTCTATTATAGTCATCTTTTTCACTCTTCAGGTTGTAAGCTCCCAGTATGCTTAGTTAAAAGATCATTTATCTATTAATCTAATTACATAAATAAGGACCAATTTCGTTGAAAAGTTCAGTAGTTCAAGGGAGTTAAATTCCAAATAAAAGTAAGGAAGGTGCTTTTTATAAATTACACAAATTCAACAGGTACTTTTGCCTATTTTCATGGGAAGTAAAAAGAAAAATTAAAGAAATGAATCAACAAGTTGGAGAATCTGTTTTTTGTTAACAATAGCATTCTTGTGTCAATGACAGAGATCCACTGTACATTTTTTATTTTTTATAATTAAGTACTCCATAATATAAAGTGTACAATAAAGTATTGTAAGTCCTATTTCATTCCTATAAAATATTTCTTCCAATTAGGTCGGAAGACTCTGTCTAACTAATGCACTTCTTTACTTCATCTCCCTTATTTTAATCCTTTATGCAAGATCATCAATATAGATGATAGGTCCTAAGTGACAAAATCTCAACCTCACTTTTACCTGGTTTTTATCTCAAACCACAACCATTCAAAATCCCCCAGTAAATACGAGGGTTATGTTTGGTCTATACACCAAACATTAAACTTTGCAAAACAAGCATGAATAGTATCTGAACATATATACCATGCAATAGATAATAAAACAAAATAAGTAATTGAGACACTTGCTAACCATTTACCCAAGGAACCCTAGAAGGCAGTATGATGACAAGAAGAATAGAGGGGAAAGGAGACAAGAAAACAATAACCAGAAAAAGAAAGGCACAAAAAAGGATCTGATTCCTACCCCATTATCAGCTAGTGGCTTCAAGGGTGCTTGATATATTCTTGCAAGTCCAAAATCAGCAATTTTAACCACTCCTTGTTCTTCTCCTTCACCCATGACCTGGCCGTTGAAACCGTTTAGAAACCTTTGGCCTCATTCTATAGTCCACGATATGAAAAGTAAGATGTGCTTGGTTCGCACTTGGGAATCAGAATTGGATTTGGAATTAAAGACCTTGGGAATGGGTTTCACAGACCCTTGTCTTCACTAGGGTTTTAGAAACCCCATAATTTGGGGGTTTCATTCCTAAACCCCCATTCCAATTCCATTAGTCTAAACAAATCATATGATTTTCAATCCGATTCTTAATTCTGATTCACTTTAACCAAACGGTCCCCAAGAGTTGCACAATATTATTAAGAACAAGCAAAATAAATTAACATACCAAGATATTTGAAGGTTTTAAGTCTCTGTGAATAATCCAATTACTGCAATGAAGACCCAAAGTTATAAATACAAGGTCAAGGTCATTTTCAAGCACTGTGTGTGTAGACAAATGGACAAATTACCTGTGAAGATAGTTTAACCCATTAAGAAGCTGCCAAAGTAATGATTTTACTGTGTAATGGTTGATAGGATTGTTAACCTTGTCCCTATGGTGGCGAATGATCTCCTGTCATGCTCAAGAAGGAAAAAAAATAAAAAATAAAAATGCTATCCTACTGCAATAAATAAGTAGCTGCATGAACAAGGTTCAGTAGTCAATGGTTAGAGAGAGAGAGAGAGAGAGAGAAATAGAGAGAAGAACAAAACAACTAACATTAATGCTAGCACTCTAAAAAAGGTCAAATGTAGAAAGTCCTTTGCCCTTTCATAAAAAAGATTTTGGTTTTGAAGTGATAATGTAAATGGTATATCCATTGCAGCTTAGGATAAAAACAAGTCAGAAAAAGAACAAGAATCATATGGAATTGTAGATAGTGAAACTTTTAGAAGTCATTTACAACATTTTGCCAGATGGGGACCAAAAAGGATGCAAGTTGGAAAAAAGACCTATTTTTTGCTTTAGGCCTCCTAAAGTAGAATATCTATTAGAAGCATTTGAATCAGAATGATTCTTTTGCGATCACGAATTTTTCAAATACCAACTGCACACAAATCCTATCAAAATAAACAGAATTTGGAAAAAAGTAAAAATAAAAATAGCTACTTACAAATACTTCCAAAGAACACACCATGGTCTGTTAAAGCCATAACAGCAATAATAAAGCATGACAAAACCCATATCTTAGATGTCAGTATGGTTGGCATCCTATGAAGCATGGACACAAAAACCAGAACACACGCATCTCCAAAACAAACAAATAAATAACTAAATAGATAAGACATGACACTAAAGTGGTACTATTCCGATGTACAGTGTAAAACTTCAGATTAGTAAACTTCTTATTCGTATTGTACCATCAGCAATTAAGCAGTTGACATGGTTCAATGTGGCTATTATACTAAATTTATTATTGAAAGAGAGACTCATATAAATATTGTAAGCAATATATTTTCTCTAATTGTATTAATAATAATTGTGTAAAGTATCTCTAGAGTGTTTAAATGTAACTGACAGTATATATAGTGCCAAGCATTGTCTGATGTTCAAAAGTACAATAGCAAGTTTGCCATAACATTTAGCACATCCGATACTAATATCCAATGTCATATTAAACACCATATCAAATTAAGCACTGCTTACATTTTGAAGTGTGCATCTGTCAGAAGGTTAGAAAAATCAATTTCTAAAATAATTTTTGATTCAAAAGGGTAGTTCATAAAAAATGCATTAAGGAGGCGCACCATTTGCAATGTAAAAGATAAGCACTGAATCTACGAAGTGGCTACATTCTCTGTAGGACTAGAATACTAAGGAAAATGTCAAAAATTAATAATAGAAAATCATATAGGCCAACAATCAACAAAGCATGATTAAACAATATTTAAAACCCCTGAAAGCTCTCAAATTTCTCTCCACCTGAAGGTGCTCAAATAGGATAGTCAACATTATCTAGCACCCTTCAAAAGGCATATCCCACCAAAGTGATCTCCTTTTTAAATTGTTTTAGAAAAACAGTTTACCTTAAATCACTTCTTGAGAAAATATAAAGTTGCCTTAGGGAGATGAGAGCCTTCATCTTCTCTCAAGTTCACTACCTTGGCCCAAAGTACCTTAAAGTAACTTGGGTCTCAGTACTTTATTCGTTCCCCTTGTAGACGACACATGAGAATCACCTGGTAGTTCTTGGCCTCAAGATCAACATTTGTTCCCTTTCTAGACCACACAACCCTAGTAGGCCTACAAACCTCAATCCTTCCCAGCAGCTCATAGAAACCACAACCATGAACCCTAAAATCCATTTTCCTAACAAGACCATGTTAATCTCCACCAATGATCTAATATACAAATGATGTAGGAGCATCCAAAGAATTAGAAAGTTTTCATTTTTCCGTTTTCGAGTTTTCCTTCTTTATTTAGGTTTCTGTTTAGGAGGGTTTTTTTTTTTTTGGTTCGTTTCTAGTCTATTTAACTAATTAGGAAGTTAATTAATTAAAAAGTTTTAGTATAGAACAAGGGTTCGTCCTACTTATTTTAAATAGGAGAATAGAAGTCACATTATGATTTTTTCTCTATTAATGCAGAATTTTATTTAGGTCTTCTTTAAACCTAATTATTTAATACTGTTCTAACCACATTACCCTATTTTAGCTCTGGTTGTCGAAATCTAATTACCCTAAACCTTTCCACCACATCAAGTGGTATAAGAGCAGGCAGAATTCTTTTTTTCTTTTTTTCTGTGTTTCAGACTTAACTTCAGAAGGCAGATTACTTTTCTCACAATTCAGACTTTTTCCCTGCCCTGAAATTCAGAAAATTGTTCCTGCAATTCAGAAAATTTATCCAGAATTCAGAGAACTTTTTTTGAACTATTTATGAATTCAGAATTCTTTTTCCCTGTTTTCCGAATGATGGTTGGTCAAGGTAAAGGAAATCAATCCCAACAAACAAAGTTGGCTGAGATGTGGAGAATGATTGAGGACTTGACCTTAGCTATGCAAGCCTTGAATGTCAGGAACCCGTGAAAACCCAAATGGAGATTCCAGAAGGCTACAAGGTGGATTGAAAGAGCAACTACTACATGCTCTTGATTTGAATGGTAAGAGTTTTTTATGAGTTGGATCGAGTTTGTGATGAGTATGATGCATACTAAGGTAAGCAAGAAGTTAAAATCACTTTCAGAGATCATCTCCCTTTCATCTCTCCTTGCAGAAGAAGTTGTAAACCGTTCGGTGTTCAACTCCTATATCTATGACGAGGATGAGGCTGAGCAAGAAGGAATCACCAATGGTAATCCCCCCGCAGGGGGGGGGGGGGCGCATAAACATGATACAGGTATCTAAAATGTGCATTTGAAATGCCTCCAGTTGAAGATAAAACTGAAAGTTCTATGGAAATTCTCAACCTCATTAAACATGGTGGACAGAAGCTGCCAGACTCGGTGACTTTCTTCTTGGTTGTTCCTAGTCTTTTCACCAATAATGACAAGCGGTATTTTATTAATAAAAAAGCAAGTTCCTTGAAATTGAGCTTAGCTCATCATATTGCCAATGTTCAAAGTGAAGCTTTAGGTAAGAAGCATGCAAGTGAAATGAAGGACTGCATCGAATAAATTAACTGGGGTTGCAACCATGTCTCAACCAAATGATGAGTCTTCTCCAACCAGGGGAAAATGATGCAGGGGCATCCAAAGAACTAGAAAGTTTCCACCTTTCTGTTTCTCATGAATTTTCCTCTTTATTTAGGTTTCTACTCAGGAAGTTTCTATTTTTCTTTTTCTTTTTCTTTCTCTTTTATTTAGTTAATCAATAAGTTTTAATTAATTTGAAAGTTTTAGTCTAGAATAAGGATTGTCCCAATTAGTGTAAATAGGACAATAGGCAATCACTTTACCAGGTTTGCTTTTTCTCTTTATGCAAAAATTTATTTAGAAATGTTTAAAAAAAACATAATTATTTACTATTGCTCCACCACAATAACCCTATTGTAGCCTTAATTGATGAGATCTAATTGCGCAAACCGTTCTGTTACATCACCAAACTCAATGAGAGATGGATTTTAACCACCTTCCATCCCACTTGCTAAACTTATGCCTTCTCAAAGATCTCCCAAAATAAACACTCTAGAATACTCTCCAATCTTTTACCACTAAATAAGGGGAGGGGAAGAAAAAGATCAAATACACTTCCTCACATTTGTGTCACCAGAAAAAGCTGTCCACTACAAACAAGACGTGAGCAATGTGGGCTTCTCTTTCAATCCTTCTACCAACATCAAAACCATAGATGTATTATTGAGTCAAGGCACTGAGTGTAATCTTACTCAACATCTTCATCATCCAAATGAACAAGAAAGACCTTAAAACCCTAAAAAGCATTAGAGAAACCTATAGAAGACCCAATGACATAAACAGGAAAGGAGTTGAAATGCACTTCAAGCACTCCATTTCTTCATCACTCTCCAGCATGCACAAGAAGAAACCCCATGAGACACAAACACATGCTTTTACAATTGCTTATTAGTAAATTGTTCCATTGATGCCACTTGACTCAGTAACTACCAGCTAAGTAGCAAGCAACACCCGCATCAAGAATTTGGCAACCTTAATAACATTATGTTGAGATTTTCCATTTTACAATCAACATTTCATATAGAAGCTTGTAAATAATACCCACAAAGCAAATCCTTGATGTAGTATGATCATAAAAAAAAAACATAATATTTCTAAAAACTGTGAAGCTTTTATTAGACAAATTTATCCCTCCAACTAAAGTATGAGTTTGTTCTAGAAAAGGGAGCATCATGGAAATTTGCTAACATAGAATTCTTCCACATCACCCATGTCTCCCCACCTCACCCCCACCTCACCTCTCTCTCTCTCTCTCTCTTAAACAATTTTAGGTTCAGCATTTCCAAGGTTCAAGTGTTTCATTCTTTCCTGTATTTCATCTAAGGCATGTCTTCTAAAAGGGTTTGTTTTCTGTTCTAATTTGTACTTTCTTTATTTCAGAATTCTATTTAAGGCCTTTAGTCAGGTCATTTAATACTTTATTTGTCCTTTATTACTTATTGAAATTGGAAGTGCGCTAGGGTTTGTTTTCAACTGAATTAAGTAGCTTATAAAAGGGTTTCTAAATATCCTATCATGGTTAGACCTGGTGATTTTAAAAATAGAACTGTATTTGGCTTCATGTTTCACATCCCCCTCTCTGTTATCTCTCACTCCCTTGTCTCTCACTCATCCTCTCCACTTTGGTTTTCTCTTCAGCTTCTCCTTTCTTCTCTCTTCTCTTCTCGATTCTTTCTGCTCACAATTCTCTCTCATCTTTTCATTGGTTCCATACCCACACACTCAAGTCTCTTTGTACGTCTCTCTCTCTCTCTCTCTCTCTCTCTCTCACACACACACACACACACTAACACAGAATGTCACATAACATCAATAAACAACTATTTAACTTTCATATTTATCTGCTGATGAAATTCTAAGGGAGGCTTGATCCAAGGGAAGCTTTATACTTATCAACTTGATTTGCCTCAAGGGAGGTTTGCTCCAGCAGGTTCTCATAACTTACAATACATGGCTCTATATATGATTCGTCAACTTGATTTGCTTCAATGGGAGGCTCACATCAAGCTGGTAGGCATAACTAGCAATATACGGCTTGTGTCTTAATGTAATGCTTTCCATGTAATTGTGATGAGAAGTGCGAGACGGAAATAGGAACTCATCTTCTCAACTATGAAACGCAAGTAATAAAAGCAAATGCAGCCCAACTCAACTAAACCATCTCTCCCAATCTTGACATCGTCTCTATTTGCTATCGCACCTCTTTACATAAGAAGAATTACTCTCAACAATTCACTATACATTCATTTGTAATCCTATCTTCTTTTGTGAAGCTACGCACCCAATTCAACTCCCTCATTTTGGTTCTTAGACGAAACCCTAATATCCATCTACCATAAAGCACAAGAAGCACTAAAATCACAAGAAGTCAAATTCGAAGCCATAGTAACTATAATCTCATCTATCCGGAGAAAAAGAAGGAAAACTCACATAAAGGTCGTGCTCTGCGTAATCAAAGGCCAAGTAGAGAGACATATCAGCATGGTTGATGTGAACATTGACAAGCTTAACAACATTCTCGTGCGAAATCTCGCGAAGCAACTGCACATAAAATTCAACCAAATGAACACAAAATTTAACCTAAAAAAGAAATCAAAAAGGGAAAAGAGAGAGCATAAAAAAAAAAACCATGATTTCTCGGATTGCGGTAGGGGAGACACCATCGCCGTCCTTGGATTGCTTGAACTTCTTGATGGCGATGGACTTGCAGCGACTGGAAGGAGACTTGGTTCTGGCAAGGAAGACGAGTCCATACGTCCCCTCACCGATCTTGCCTATAAGATCGTACTGCTGAAGCCATTCCGGCCTGTTCGAATTGGAATTGGCACTGTTTCCGCCGCCTCTGTGGTTGTTTCCGTCTCCCATGGCAGCCAGATGATGGACGAGAGAGAGAATGGAAGTAAGCTTAATGAAAGGTACCGTAAAACGCTCGGACCGGCGATCAAATATGTCAAAAATGGCGACAAAAGTTCTATGTTTTGCGGGCGTTATAATGTAGTGTTTTTTTTTTTTTTTTTTTGGTTGGACGTCGTTATAATATGGTTGTTAATATCATATCGGTCAATACTAATTTTACTATAATTATAAAATATTTAGTATGGAAATATCCCAGCTTATGGTAAAAGAATCCTACATATTACAAAAATATATATATACATATAGATACTACAAATTTTAAAATAATAAGTTAAAAATTTTAAAATTTTCAATACAAATAAAACATTTAAAAATAAATTTTAAAATTTAGAACTACCAAATTTCTATGGTAAAATTGTTGAAAGATATGAATTTATTGTATTTTTTTATTCATGTAATATAATTAGTGTGAGATTTTGTATATAGTTGTCTCCAGAAATTAGGGATGTGATTAAGAGGAACTCAAATATTACAATATTAAAATTTTTCTTCTTTTAGCTAATCTCTTATTTTAGTCTGTGATACATTTTTCGTGTGTATGTGTGTCCAGAGTATGTAAAATATACGGTGAAAAAATATAAAACCGTTTCATTGTTGTCTTTCTCACATGGTTTCAATGTTGTCGACTCTTTCTGGTATTGAAAACTTTGGCCTTCACAGCCTTCTTTTTGTGCTCTATTTTACTTTGTTTTCTGATAACAAAACAGAGTGGTTTTTGAGCTCTGGACCATTTTCTCGATTTGAGTCCTCAACCCAGAGACCTTCATTGCTGCCATCATCCCATATTTCTCTTTGGGCCTTTATTGCCCCCCTTACCCTCTTGTGATGTGCCTTCACTGCCTTTCATCTTCTACTATTTTCTCTATTTCTTTTCTCTTGGTCCTTATAACCGGTTCTTGAAAAATGTCAAAAATGACATCTTCCAGCTGTGCCATTCAATCGTCTTTCCCAGCCGAGAAGGCAAAGATCAAACCGCAGAACATTCAACTGGCATATCAACTCAACGGAAAAAATTACTTGAGGTGATCTAAGTTGGTTCAGACTTTTCTGAAAGGGAAGGAAAAATTGAACCACCTGTTGGGGACTGGACCGAAAGAAGGAGAAGCAGGTTTGGTAGTGTGGGATGATGAAGACTCGATGAATTTGTCTTGGCTGTGGAACTCCATGATACCCGAAATTAGCAACACATGCATATTCTTGCCATCTGCAAAGGCAATTTGGGAGGCCCTAAATTGGACGTATTCCAAAGTCCATGGTGCTACGTTGATATACAAAATTAAGATCAAGACAGGTGCAACCAAACATAGGAGAAAAATTGTGATTGAAGAAGTTAATTTCCTGCAAAACCCATGGCAGAAGCTTGATTGCTATCAAGTGATTGATTTAAAATGTGCCAATTATCTAGCTGTAATAAAAACAATTTATTAAAAGAGATTGAGTTTAGGATTGAGTTTATGGCTTCCTTGCAGGTTTAAACCCTGAATTTGATCACGTCTGGATCAAAATTCTAGGAAGGACAGAGGTTCCATCCTTAATGAAACAATCTCTTTGGTTTGGGCTGAAGGGGAGTTATGCTTGAACCCAATCAACTGAAAGCTCTACACTTGCAGCGGTTGGTAACAAACAACGAGGTCTTACCTGGGAACAGCTATCAAATACTGTTAGACATAATTTATGCACGAGCGAAAACATGATAGGTTTTTTAGAATAATAAAATATTTAAGTTTTTATATATTTTTTGATGAATGAAACGCAAAAAAATCAAAAACTATGAATTCTTTCTTGATCAATGTTGCCATCAGGATGATAACCACGTTGAGTGAATTATCACTGTAATATCACAACACTGTAATCCTCAATCCGGTGACAAAGTGACGTAAAAAAATTTCTTACTCGGAATTTTTTCTTAATCCCTCAATCAGAGAAAGAAAAAGTGTTTTTATAAAATTCAGAACCCACTCCTTTCAACCAATGGTGCTATTCTTAAGAGATAATGATCATGCACGTTAAGAATATTGAGAGATCAATTAAGGAGTTAATATGGGAAAATTAAGAGTAAATCAGGGAAGTTGAGATAATGGGTTGACCAACCAGTATTCCATAATTTCAAATTTTAAATTCAATCAAAATTTTTTACCGAGGTAAATTCCCTTGCGTGGACACTTTTACCTACATCTCCTACTAGCATTTTCATCCATCACAAGATCACAACTCATGTGATTTTCCACATCACCCTATTGAATTTTCATACAAGATTGAGCGTCATGCGACTGGCGAGTACACCCGCAAGCAAAAACTTCTTGATATATCTGTTAGAATGATCGAGAAATCATCGTTAGTACCAAAAGTACTTGTTATACTCCAAACTCAACACAATTATATCCATCGATTGAGCCACTTTCCTCATCGAAAGTGATCTCAAATCATTGCTCAACTGTGTGTTCACTATTATTTTTGAATCCCAATATGGATAAATATAACAAACCGGTCAATAAATATAATATAGTGATTTAATGTCGACTAGTCTTCCTTTTTCCAAACTCAAATTTATCAGCCTCAATTCAACTATTTTTCTAAATTAGCCACTTAGATCTCAATTTATTTTTCGGACCATAAGTAAACAGATTAAAATAACAAACACTGAATTAAGACTTCTAGAAGCAGCCGAAAGTAATAAGAGTATAAGAGATTCCACCCAATAAATCTCGGGTCTCACATAGTGAGAACGGCAATCATGATCAGATTATTGTCTCATATAATATCTTCCACTATCCCTAATTATCTTATCACATGCGATATGACATACATGTCATAGTGTTATTCCCCCATCTCTCAAAGGATACATGTTAGATTTTTTTTAACACCATATAGATATGGGACTCAGTATATACATAAGACTTTACCCAAAATCTCAGAGAGAGTATTTCAGAGATAATATCACTAAACGTAGGTGATATGTGAGATCTCAAATCTATCTATTTACAAGCAAAATGAATGTGAGTATGTCCATGTTGGTCATAATGCATATGATCTCATTCTGAACGCATATCAGAACGACTTATATTCTAACATGACCACTTTTAAAATCTCTTATATTTAGAAACCGTTTTATCTCCGTTCACTTAGAGTTAGAGATGGTCACTCATGTGAGAGAGCCAATATCGCTTGCCTGACATATATATATATATATATATATATATTTTCTTCTCACATTACATTATAGAATATATGATAAGAAACAAATGCATTATCTAAGAAATATAATAATTCATATGTGACTGAACAATGCACAAGAATCATATATATAGGTAATAAGTATCACATCGTCAGTCCAGTACAAAATGATAAATATCAAAATGTACGCAAATCCAATAACTCTTTATGTCCTATAAATGAGTTTCTAACAATGGATTTGGTGAAAGGGTCTTCCACCATGTTATGTGTTGAAATATACTTGACGGTCACTTCACCCTTTTTGATAATATCTCTTACAAAATTATATCTAGTGTTAATATATTTGGTCCTATTATAATACTTAGGATCTTGAGTATAGGCGATAGTGGTTTAATTATATAGTAGATTATTACTGACCTCCCACTATTAACTACAATCCCTAAGTCATCCAATAGTCTCAGAAGCCAAACACTCTCTCGAATTGCGACTCTGCAAGCTATGAACCCAGTCTCTATTGTAAATAGAGTTATAAAGATTTGTTTCTTACTGCTCCAAGAAATGACACCACCGTTGAGTAAGAAGGCAAAACTTGACGTCGATTTGCGCTTATCCAAATCACCGCCTCAATCGGTGTCTGAATATCCTAAGAGATACAAATCGCCTCCTTCATAACACAAGGAGAACCTAGTAACTCCTTTGAAATATCTAAAAATCCTTTTAATTGCTCTCTAATGACCCTTTCTAGGATTTGATTAATATTTACTCACCAGACCGACTGCATAATATATGTCTGATCGTGTACACAATATCGCATACATTAAACTTTCCATTGTACTGAAATAATAGATTTTACTTATTTTCCTTGTTTCTTCCTAAGTTTTGGGACATATCTCAAGACTCAGACCATCACACTTGGCAATGAGAGTATTTATAGGTTTACAATCACTTATTCTAAAGCGCTCGAGAATCTTTCTAATGTAAGTCTCTTGTGAAAGAGCTAACATTCGTCTCGAGCAATCCCTCTAGATTTTAACTTCAAAGATGAACTCAACTTCACCCATGTCTTTCATGTCGAAACTCGATGATAACCATGTCTTAATAGTTATCAGATACTCAATATTGTTTCCAACCAACATTATATCATCCACATATAGGAATAAGATCACAAAAGTGTTATTTGAACGTATCAGATAGATATAATAATCCTTCTCAATCATTGTAAAACCATAAGACATCACCTCCTCGTGAAATCTCAGATACCATCGCTTGGATGACTACTTTAGGTCATAAATCAACTCCGAAGTCAACAGACCTTATCCTCCTGACCAACTAGAATGAACCACCCAGAGGGTTGCTCCATGTAGATCTTTTCATCCAAATTTCTATTAAGAAAGACGGTATTTATATCAATCTGATATAACTCTAGATCCAAACTCATGACAATTACTAAGAGTAAACAGATCCATGTAAATTTGACTACAGGAGAGAAAGTCTTCTCGTAGTCAATACCTTTTGTCTACGTGTAACCTTTGATTACTAGATAGGTCTTGTATCTCTCTAGCGATCCGTCGGCCTTTCTTTTGATTTTAAGAACTCTCTTATTCCCAATGACCTTTCTATTCTCAGTATGTCAACTGGGTCCCAGACCCAGTTAACTCTCATAGATTCCATCTCCTCCTGCATAGCCTTTAACTATTGGTTCTTCATAGGACCCTCAAGAGCTTTCTCAAATGTCTTAGGCTCCTCATCATCTGTGAGAATCGCAATGAAGATCTCATCCTCAATTGGAAAATGACATCAAGGTACATATCCCCTGACTATTCCTACGAGGAGAAGAAGCCACCTCACCTCTAGATGGGCCACTCCTACTAGGATAAAGATCCGTAACAAGTTCTTGAGTCGTATTGCTGGGCTTAGCTAAGCCATTAAGCTCACCGATCTCATAAGAGGTGAAGTCCTAATCGATTTTTCCTCTCTTAGGGAAATCATTTTTCAGAAATATGACATCACGAGATCTAATCTCAATGACTATGTCATCCGTATGTTCATATAGGAACACATGTCCCCTGAAATATTCAGAATATCTTATAAAAATACACTTATTTTCTCGCAGACCTAACTTATCGTGTGGATGCGAAGAATCTTAAACATATACGGCACAATCTCACGACCTCAAATGGCTAAGGTTAGGCTGCCTTTATGTTCGAATCTTGTATGTGGTACTGACTACAGATTTTGTTGGAATCCGATTGAGGACGTAGACTACAGTCAATAATGCATCTCCCTAATGGAAGATGGACAAATTAATTTGTACCATCATAGATCTCACAATTTCCAACAGAGTCCTATTCCTTCTCTCAGCTACTCCATTTTTGCTGGGGATTAGCGGAATAGTCAACTGTTTCATAATGTCCTTCTTGAAATAGAGCTCTTTGAACTACTCAAACAGATACTTAGACCCTCGATCAGTTTTGAGAGTCTTAAATCTCAAGTTTAACTGATTCTCAATTTCGCTGATAAACCTCATGAATCACTTTAATACATCAGACTTATGCAAAATCAAATAGATGTAACTGAAATGCGTGTAATCAGCTATAAATATAATGAAATATGTAGGTCTGTTTTGGGCTCTCACATTCATAAACTCACAAATATCAGAATGGATCAACTGCAATAGAATTTCAGCTCTCATTGTCTTTCCAAATGGTTTCCTCATTGCTTTGTCAGTTATATAGGAGTAACTAGACCCTAGTTAGCAGACCCAACAATCCACTCGCAGCTAACCAGTTCATTCTCTCTTACCCTATGTAACCAAGTCTACTATGCCAAATAGTAATATCATAAGCTATGTTATCAGATGTATAAGCAATAGAAGATAAATGAGAAATTTTATTAAACGAAACCATCTCTAATGCATATAGTCCATCATGGACTAAACTTTACATATTAAAGAACTATTATATGAAATAGAAACACTCGAGTTTTCAAATAAAATAGAATATTCTAAACGACCAAGATAAAATATAGATATAAGATTCTGCCGAATTTTGGGAGTATACAAAATATCATGTAGATATAAGACTTGGTTATTTCGCAATATCAGCTTGCATATACAAATCCTTCTTATAGCCACAAATGTTCCGTTCCCCACATACAGCCTCATCGCATGGGGACTTAATCAATAGAACTCCATGTACGCACTCCCATCGCAAGCTACAAAGTTGGTAGGTCTTGAGTTTACAATCTACAAAGGAGAGGAGTCAGTGAACATCACAGTAGATGAAACATGACTCATACCATGTAAGAAATAAGGATATACCTTTAATTTGTCACATACGTAGCACTTGACTTTGCTCTTATCAAGCTATTTTTTCCTGTGCTTCTGTCATGTGTCATCCGTCTTAGCAGATGGTTTCTTCTTATCTTGGCCTTTGGTCTTCCCATCATACTTGTGCCACTTGCGCTCGAAACCCTGAGAGCCCTTATTCGATTCTGCATATAAGCATGACCCGAAACAGACCTAGCCATCTCCTAATGCTCTTCCTCGAGCTCACAATGGTTACTTACATCTATAAAAGTACAAATACTCTCAGTATATGTAAGATAGGTCTTAACTACATCCCATTAGTCAGATAAAGATTGGATCACTCCTAATACCTGAAACTCATTAGATATTGGCTCCCCCTATTCTTCAAAGAGATGATCATACTTGATATATGCATAAAATGCTGTTTCATAGTATGATCCAGCCTTTTTTTATAGGTAATAAACCTATAGGTCAACATTCTCAGCTTAGAAGTTGATCGGAAGCCAAAATGCTCTTTAAGAGCAATCCAAACCGATATCACAGTAGGATACAGTTCATAACTGGGATTATGTTATCGTGCATGCTGCTCAGAAGGATTGCCCTAGTCTGACCATCATTTCTCTTCCAAGCACGATACGCCTTCTGATCTTGTCTCACCTAGGCGTGGTACCCTCTCCGAGATCCGTTATCTCGTGCTTTAGAACCTCCACTAGGTCTTGTTTCTCGAAAACAAACTGAACCTTCCAGTACCTAATATCATAATTATCACCATTCAATTTGTCTCCCTTCACGAGATCAAGTACGTCAGTTTTAGTTGTAGCTATTGTCTCTGTTATATAGAAAAAGAGACGTTAGTGACTAATGATAATTATTTTCATAATTTTGCGCAACTTATGAATCAACAAATTTTAAATGATTTGATTATAGATCCTAAAATAAGCGTATGAGTCAATGGATACTATACACCACAACTCAGAATCGCATCTTACCATTCGAATTTAGATTCGACACACAAAATCCCATAAATAGTCACAAATTTGAACGTAGAACCCTCAGAAAATTAGAAAAATCCAATTCTAAATGACTTAACGCACTGCCAGATTACTCACGCTCCAATAGTAGTCTGGCACACACGCTAGACATGCGGCGCGTTCCTATGTGCGTCCACCCGCTTGACCAGCAAAACCTAGGCAGCTAAGCGGGTTAGGTCATGGGTCAGACTCAGTTTTGAGTTTGAACTGAGCCAGACCACTAGAGCATTCACGCGTGAGAATCATGCGGCATTAGCCTGATTCTTGACGCGTCTCTGCGCACGTATGTTGCACGCGCCCACGAATCAGGGGCGGTATGTAAAATGTCTTAACCGAATGCATTAAAGAGATCAAGGAAATTGCATGCTATCCGGAAAAGTTTGAAAATGAGTTTAGTAACCAAAATGGAGGCTTATATGTGTATGTAATGATGTATAAATGTGCATGCATGTATAGTGATATTAGTGTATTTAAGTGATGTGAAAATGTATAATTGTAAAAAATGTGCAAGAGCATGTGTGTGTACATATATGATTAATGTATGGTGTAGTATTGGTGTATTGAAGAGGAGAATTTAATAAAGAATTATGAATGTGAAGTAAGTGTATAAGGTGCAATCGGATTGTTTTGAGTATAGTAGGAGATTGGATATGTGAACGATGATTTCGATAATTGATAGTGGCATTGTGTTCGTCGTGTTGGGTACCTTGATAATGTATGGTTAAAGTGGTAGTTTGGATGTTTGAAAGGAAAACAATGTATGTATATATTTGGAGTTTAGTTATAATGTTTTAAATTTTAATCCTATATAAGGGGATAGTTAAAATAAAACGTAACATTTAATTTTTCAATATTATAACATATATGTGTTATATATGTTATATTATGATTGTAATGATATATTACTTGATCGTTCGAGAGAAAACTCTTTCTGTTGTTGTAGAGTTTTTTAGGGGAGTGACGTACTCTCCCGTATGCAGTGAGTGTGACTTCGATGTTATATTTTTTATTGAACAAACTCATATTTTACAGCTTTTCAATGATATGTTTTATAGCATGTGATGATTTGAACTATATTTTTATAAATATTTTTTAATGATTCATTGGAGTGTCCTAAAATAATTGAATTCGAATGACTATGCATCCATGGTTTGAAATAAAATGATATTGTGCCATTATTTGAGAACTTGATATGTTTTCTATACTACCGTTGCATTGATATATTGATTTGAAATGATTTGATGAAATGTATTGGCACACGTATTTGAAATGTTTTGATGAACTTGTGTAGACTGGATGCCTACTTATGATGGGATGACATGATGAGATGATGATGTTCCTTGATAGATTCCGTAACTACGAAGGACATTTGTAGAGGCGCCCCTTGTGCATTTGGATACGTTTCGGCCGGAGGTATCCACAAATGTTGTGATTGTGATATGTATAGTTGCGTTCGAATGAACCAAATTTGGGGAGGATGTGTGTTACGCCACAGTCTAGCTCCGAGTGAGGTACTATACTTGATTGTTGGATATACATATAGACACGGGTTAGCCGTTTGAACCAAATGTGGGGAGGATATGTATTACGCCATTATCTAGCACTTGGTGAGGCCTGTGGCTAATATTGAGGTAGAAAACTAATTTTAAATACTTGCATATGAAAAACCCCCATGCGCCTTTCATTGGTCGAGGTAGACTACTGCAGGGAATGTTTTATTGACAAGCTCTATATGATTTTGGATATTGTAAATGGATGCATATTTGATATTATTATTATGTGTGATATGTGATCACTTGGTTTCTAGACATGACATAATTGGTTTTGATATCATAATTGTTTGAAATGTATTTTGACACTCCATGCTCACACTTATATTGAGAACATATTGTCGATCCCCTCACTTATTTAGTATTTCCCCATAATACTTACTCTTCACTTTTCCTTGATTTCAGTTGAAACTTGGCACAGAGAGAGACGTGTCGAGTGAGTCAACACACTTGATTTTGTTGGGAGACCCCGGACTTGGGTATGGTATCGACCATTCTTTCGCAGTGTTGTATTTAATGATGATGGATTGATATATTTGATAATACTGTACATATTTGAAGTCTATAGAATGACTATTGTATATTTATATCGGGATGATTGTAATTATATTATGTAATATGATTGAAACTCTCAGATGTGCTGTATAACTATGCATTGAGGCATTGTCTTGCATTTTATATTATTTACTTGGGAAATGATGTTTTGAGAAAAACAGGTTTTATACAGGTGTTGATGAGAGCCTTCGTTGCCTCGGTATACGTGTCGTGAGGTGGCAGTATACGGGTTGACGGGCGGCTGCTCACGCCTCGGATCGAGGATCGGGGCGTGACAGTTCGATTGGTATCAGAGATCTAGGTTGAGAGCTATGTTTTATGAAAATAGTTTTGAAACTATTCCCAAGTACATTTTTAAAAGTCTTCAATGCATATGAGAGTTTCTTTACAGTCATGAGATCCCCATACATGGTCTTAAGCATATAAGTTTCTTTATTTTAGGGGGTTAGATACTGTTCGCATCTAACCTAGCTTATCATCTCTATCGGTCCTTAAACCTATGACTTCATTCATTTTAAGGGGTTAGTTACGTAACTAACCCTAATTCTTTAATAATGCCAAATAAAAATTCTTCCTTTGCAAAACTATGACTACTAGAAGGGGTACTAGATTTGTACCTGAGACGCCTATAGTACCTGAGGATGCTTCCTCATCCCATGCACCCCCTCCAGTACCTTCTCAGCCGGCTACTGCAACCCCAGCTTCACCACAGTCCTTAGATGCTTTTAGGCAGGTGTATGACTTGTACACCTCGCACGGGGTTCAAATGCCACCTCCATCGACTCCAATAGTAGCGTCGACACCTACAGCAGTGCTTATTCCTATTGCAGCACCTACTTATGTGGCACTGGATCCTCCACCGGTGGTCGTTCCTTCTATAGTTTCCGGTCCGAGTGACAGTACTTCCGCCACACTTAGGCGTATACACGAGCTGATTCAGCTGGTCAAAGAAGCTCGTCAGCTAGGATGCACGGAGTTTGCGGGACTTGGTGAAGCCACTGCAGCCAAGCATTGGATCAATAGGACCCATCGGATTTTGACAGACTTGGGTCTGAGCGAGAAGTATAGGCTACGGGTTGCTGAGAGATTGTTGGACGGTGATGCCCTCACGTGGTGGGAGGTTATTAGTAATGAGGCTACGGAGCTACTGCGGTAGGAAGACTTCCTGAGGGAGTCGACCGCAGATATTTTACGGAGTTTCAGCAGGACCGTAAGAGGACGGAGTTCCTGTACTTAAGACGGGGACCGGATCTGTAGCTGAGTAAGAGGCAGAGTTGAGGAGATTAGCTGCCTTCATCCTTGACTTAGCCACACCTAGGCAGATGCGATTTAAGTTTGAGGATGGCCTTAACTTGAGTATCCGGAGATATATAATAGTGACACCTAGCTTTTCCCTCCTGATGATTATTGATTCAGCATATCATGTGGAAGAGATAGTCCGCGTTGAGAATAGACAGAAGGAGAGTAGAGATCTAAAGAAGAGGAAGGCCGGGCCTCATGCGAGTTAACTCTCGAAGAAGGGTAAGACTTCAGGTTTTCAGGGAGGCCCTTCTTATTTTAAGCCACACAGTTCAGATAAGGATCACGTCCCCAGGGGTTTAGAGCACCTATCCCTAGTGACTCTAGTCATTCCACAGTACAGAACTACCTTATCTGTCGCAACTGTGGCAGACGTCATTCTGGAGTTTGCAAAGATCCTATGAGATGCTTCCAGTGTAGGAAGCAGGACATATTTGGAGTTTCTGTCCTGACCTAGGTTTCAGAGGTCAGGTGCCACAAACATATACGGGTAGACCACGGATAGGTTAGCAAGGAGCACCTACACATTCAGTACCCACCGCTCCCCAGACTGCAGCTGGAAGCAATACAGTACTAGGTCCTTCGCGACAGCAGCCTAGGGCACAGGCTCGTGTGTATGCGATGACTCAGGAGGACGCTCAGGCGAACCCTGATGTGATCATGGGTAATCCTCTAGCAGACCGTTCTGTTTAGAAGCTTTATGTACTCTTTCCTCTTCCTTTGAAATTGTGTACCACTATAACTAGTTAAAGCTTTAGCAGCTTGACTATTTTGATCCTCTTTTTGAAATCATGTATCTCATGATGATATGTACGGACATGATTAGTTACAGCCCTAGAGGCTTAACTATTTTGGTATATATATATATATATATCTATCTTTTACGTACTTTCGATTGATTCTTTTCAATTTCTCACATCTAGGTACTATGAAAATATGCAGAGTCGATGCCCGTGTTCTTTTTGATACCGGATCGAACTATTCTTACATGAGAGCCTCTTTCGCTCAAAGTCAGATAGGCTGTGATTGCCACTAAATGAGGAGCTATTGGTTATCACTCCTCTTGGTGAGCAGTTGGTTAGAGATTCGGTATATAGAGGGAGTGATGTCATGATCGGTGAGATAGTGCTAGAGCATATCTGATTCCACTTGATATAACATATTTCGATGCCATCCTAGGGATGGATTGGCTGAGTACTCACCGAGCTTCCGTGGATTGTTTCATTAAGGAAGTTGAGTTCTGGAGGTCTGAAGGACCACCACTGATGTTTGCGAGTGAGAGACGAGTATTACCCCGTTATGTAGTTTAGTGATGGAAGCCAAACGGATGATACGCCGAGAATGCATGGCATATCTGGCTCACGTGATAGATACCACCATAGAGAGTTCAAGGCTTGATGAAGTCCCGGTAGTATAGGAGTTTTCTGATGTATTCCCCGAGAAACTACCCGGATTATCACCAGTTTAGGAGTTTGATTTTGAGATCGATCTAACTCTAAGGACTACTCCTATTTCGATTCCACCGTATAGAATAGCACCAGCCGAGCTGAGAGAGCTCAAGGTTCAGCTACAGGAATTGCTGGACAAGGGATTTATTCATCTGAGCACTTCACCTTAGGGTGCTCCGGTATTATTTGTGAAAAAGAAGGATGGTACACTTAGACTTTGTGTGGATTATTGACAGTTGAACAAAGTCACTATCAAGAACCGATATCCATTACCGTGCATTGATGATCTGTTTGATCAGCTTTAGGGTACCAGAGTTTTCTCGAAGATAGATCTTCGATCAGAGTACCATCAGCTGCGGATTAGGGCCGAGGATGTGCCCAAAACCGCATTTCGTACCCAATATGGACACTTTGAGTTCCTAGTCATGCCATTTGGGTTGACAAATGCACCATCCACATTCATGGACTTGATGAATCGGGTCTTCCATGATTATCTGGATTGATTCATCATTGTGTTTATTGATGACATTCTAGTCTACTCGTAGAGCGATAAGGAGCATACTCAACACCTTCGGGTTATTTTACAAATTATTCCGAGAGACAATTATATGCTAAATTCACTAAGTGTGAATTTTGGCTACGGCATATTGGTTTTCTGGGACATATAGTTTCTGCGGAGGGTATTACGTTGATCCGCAAAAGGTTGAGCCTATACTGAAATGGGAACAGTTGAAGACCGTAACTGAGATCTGGAGTTTCCTTGGTCTCGTAGGTTATTATCGGCGGTTTGTAAAGGGATTCTCTCGGATCATCGCCTCATTATCTGGATTGACGCGGAATGACGTCAAGTTTCATTGGGATGAGTGTTGTGAGGTGAGCTTTCAAGAGTTTAAACAACGACTGATATCAGCACCGATATTGGCCCTTCCTACTAGCAGTCGGGAGTATGTAGTATACAGTGATACCAGCAAATAGGGATTGGGTGGTGTACTGATGCAGGATGGTCGAGTGATTGCATATGCTTCTCAATAGCTGAAGAAGCACGAGTTGAATTACCCGACGCATGATCTTGAGTTAGCCGCTATAGTCTTTGCTTTGAAAATATGACGACATTACTTGTATGGGGCGACCTGTAGGATATTCACGGATCATAAAAGTCTGAAGTACTTATTCACTCAACGAGAATTGAACCTCATAAGAGGAGATGGATGGAGTTGCTGAAAAATTATGATCTTATCATTGATTATCATTCGGGAAAGACAAATGTTGTGGCAGATGCCTTGAGCTGAAAATCATCTTCTTCTCAGGCAACGGAGAGTGCTTATCTCTCTTGTTTGGTGGGACTCCGCGTTTTAGGATTCAGCTTGGCTAGTGATGATCGAGAAGCACTACTAACCCGATTTGAGGTGAGGCTGACTTTGCTCGACCATATTAGGGAGCTCCAAGGATCAGATGAGGAGCTCCGAGGTATTCTTGATAGGATCCGCAGAGGTGATGGTGGAGAGTTTTGGGTCCGTGATGACGGACTAGTGGTATATCGGCAGCGGATTTGTATTCCCACCGACAACGATCTCCGAAGAGCTATTCTTGAGGAGGCTCATTCCTCCGCTTATGCTATGCATCCGGACAGTACGAAAATGTACCCGACTATCCGAGGTAGTAATTGGTAACCCGATATGAAAAGGGAGATTGTAGAGTTTGTTGCTCGATGCCTGGTCTGTCAGCAGGTGAAGGCCGAGCATCAGCGACCTGCCGGCACTTTACAGCCTCTCCCCATTTCCAAGTGGTAGTGGGAACACATCATGATAGATTTTGTGATGGGACTACCGCGGACTTCGGCATGACATAATACTATATGAGTGATTGTCGATAGACTCACCAAGTCCGCACACTTTATTCTGATTCGTGCTCATCATTCCTTAGAGGTGTTGGCATGCCTCTATATTGACACCATAGTCAGACTTCACGGGATACCAATGTCGATAGTGTCAGATAGAGACTCCAGATTTACGTCTAGTTTCTAGCCCAGATTGTAGGAGGCATTGGATACTAGACTGAGTTTTAGCACAGCCTATCACCCTCAGACTGATGGTCAGTCAGAGAGGACCATCCAGACTTTAGAGGAATGCTCAGAGCATGCGTTATGGAATTTCGAGGTTGTTGGGATCAGCATCTTTCGCTGGTAGAGTTGCATATAATAATAGATATCAGACCAGCATTGGGATGCCTCCGTATGAGGCATTATATGGGAGGAAGTGCTATACTCCGTTATGCTGGGATGAGGTAGGAGAAAGGCGATATACCAGTGTTGAGATCATTGAGGAGACAATGGAGAAAGTGAGGATCATCCGTGAACGGATAAAAGCCGCCCAAGATCGACAGAAGGCTTACGCAGATAGGAGACGGCGACCACCTGAGTTTGAGGTAGGAGATATGGTTTTCCTTTGGATCTCACCCTGGAAAGAGATGATTCGATTCAGGCAGCGGGGTAAGCTGAGATCCAGGTATATTGGACCTTTCCGTATCCTTGAGAGGGTCAGAAATGTGGCATATAAACCAGAGTTGCCCGATGAGCTTTCCCGTATTCATGATATCTTCTATGTCTTGGTACTTAGGAAGTACCTACCTGATCCATCTCATATATTAGAGTCTCCACCAGTTGAGTTGTGAAAGGATTTGAGCCTACCAGTTTAGCCAATGGCTATCCTTGATCGGCAAACTAAGAGGTTGCGGAGCAAGGAGGTTCCTCTAGTCAGAGTTTTATGGAGGAGAGACCAGATCGAGGAGGGGACTTGGGAACCCGAGGAAGCCATGAGGAGACAGTACCCTCAACTTTTTACTGTATGATTTTTCTTTTAGTTTCGAGAACGAAACTTATTTTTACGGAGTTAGAAAATATAACACCGAAACTGCGGTGTTCATACTATTATACTCCTGTTCATGAAATATATAAAATATTCTTCAGTTTCTATATATAGAAAATTCACTCAGAAATTTTTTTCAATATAATAGTTTTCGAAAATTTCGACAAAAATCGTCAGGAACGAAAATTTTCCAAAATGACCAGTTAGAGTCAAATAATAATCAGAATGGTCTTAGAAGTATATGAGAACTTCAAATATAGATAAATCATACTTCATCGAGCCAAATCATGAATTTCTGTAAATGTTAGCCGAAAATCCTAATTTGGGCGAAAGCTTCTCGGCAAGGCTAAACGCCCTCGTTATGACATGGAATCAATATAATTAGACCTAATATGAGGTTTTGGGCCTAGTGTGAGGGTTTGGGAATTTTCAGAGTCAAAAATAATTTTTACACATCAAGAGGCGCATTCGAAACAAATAAAAAATTTAAGGAAAAAGAATATGGGATAGTTAAAATAATTAGTTGGGGTTATAATTAGAATGTTCCCATTGGATTAAAGAAGATAATGTCTAGTTGGCACAAAGGGATCCAATGGTGGAGAAAATTCAAGAAAATGATCAAGGGCTAAGAAAGATGCCAAATTCAACTTTGCTTCCTCATAATGCATGAACAAACAAGCTTATTTGGGAAGGAGAAATGCATGGCTGGCCAAGTGAGGAGAAATAAAGAGTTGCAAATGTTGACATTTGAGGTTGTTGATCCAAGGGTTTAAAATGAATAGAAAAATGAAGGATTTTTCTTGGGCCAATAGATTTGTTAGTGGGAGACACATTGAGAGACATAATAAATGAGCAATTTGAGTGTTGTTGGGTTATAGAGTGAAAGAGAGAGAGAGGGAAAAATGTGAGAGAGAGAGAGAGGAAGAGAGACTAGTCTTGTTATATTAAATGTGATCCAAAGGTTAGAAAATTGTTTTGAAAATATGGATGGTTGAGATTGGATTTAAGTAAAGTGAATGAGGCTTAATAAAAGAAGAAAACCTAGCCTCCACTACCTTCTCAAAACCGTGAGTGTTGAAGAAAGAAAGAAAAAAAAATCAAAAGCCTCTCCATCCTCTCATGACCGTGACCCTCTCTTGAACAAGAGCTTGAATCCTTCAAACAACCCTCAATGGTTTTACATAAATCAAACACTCCTCACCCCTAAAACAACATATCCAAAAATTGGAAGGAAAGGAAAAGTCTAGCTTAGTGATTCAAGGATGGAAATAGTGAAGTTCAAGTGAGGAAATAGTGAAGTTCAAGTGAAGAGATCTATGGATTCTTCAATTTTTCTTCAACAACTTTAGGTAAGAAAGCTTCCTCTCCATCTCTTGTGTAACATATGTTGATTTGGAGACAAAAAGGATTTCCTAACTTGATGAACTTATGTTGGCTGAAAGTTAAGGACAAGGAGGAAGGGAGGATCTTTGAAGGAAAGTTTAGATTTGGGCTTGAAACATCAAGTTTTGATGTAAGGAAAATTCTGCGCTTTGATTTGACTTGAGAACATTTCATTTGGTGTGTTAATGTGTTGTTTTTAACTTAGTTTAGATGTAAAAATCAAGTAAATGAATGCTATAGTGTGAGTAGAAAATTTCAGCTTGTGAAATGTTTGATTTAAGTCTTGAATGAACACATATTGAGATGAGAAACCGCAAGGGAACATGTGCAGAAAAATTCAGAACTTTAGGTATGAAATTAGATGGGTTTTAATGTGATTTTGAGTGTTAAAATGTGGAATTTATGTACTTGTGTGTATGCTGGATTTTGACATTGAAGTATAATGTGTATATATGTGTGTTAGTGAATGGAATGAAGAAGAAATGAGTGCAGAATTTTCTGCACTAATAGAAATGACAAGGGAAACCATTTTCATGTGAAAAATGTAGTGTCGTAAGGAAAATGAAAGGGGAAAGTGCGCAGAATTTTATGGTGTGTTATTGAGTATGTGCATGTGAAATTGAGGTCATGAGTGTGAGGATTTATGTGTGTATGTATGCAGAATTTTGGATGGCATTTATTGTGCATCTGTATGTAAAATGCCTTGACTGAATGCATTAAAGAGAACCAGGAAATTGCATGCTGTCCGGGAAAGTTTGAAAATGAGTTTAGTAACCAAAATGGAGGCTTATATGTGTATGTAATGATGTATAAATGTGCATGCATGTATAGTGATATTAGTGTATTTAAGTGATGTGAAAATGTATAATTGTAAAGAATGTGCAAGAGCATGTGTGTGTACATATATGATAAATGTATGGTGTTGTATTGGTGTATTGAAGAGGAGAATTTAATAAAGAATTATGAATGTGAAGTGAGTGTATAAGGTGCAATCGGATTGTTTTGAGTATAGTGGGAGATTGGATATGTGAACAATGATTTCAATAATTGATAGTGATATTGTGTTAGTTGTGTTGGGTATCTTTGATAATGTGTGGTTAAAGTGGTAGTTTGGATGTTTGAAAGGGAAATAATGTATGTATATATTTGGAGTCTAGTTATAATGTTATAAATTTTAATCCTATATAAGGGGATAGTTAAAATAAAATGTAACATTTAATTTTTCAATATTATAACACTTATATGTGTTATATATATTATATTTTGATTGTAGTGATATATTACTTGATTGTTCGAGGGGAAACTCTTTCTGTTGTCGTGGAGTATTTTAGGGGAGTGACGTACCCTCCCGCATATAGTGAATGGGACTCTGATGTTATATTTTTTATTGAACAAACTCATATTTTATAGCTTTTCAAATGACATGTTTTATAGCATGCGATGATTTGATCTATGTTTTATAAATGTTCTTTTGTGATTCATTGGAGTGTCACAAAATAATTTAATTCGAATGACTATGTATCTATGGTTTGAAATAAAATGATATTGTGTAATTATTTGAGAACTTGATATGCTTTCTGTACTACCGTTGCATTGGTATATTGATTTGAAATGATTTGATGAAATATTTTGGCATACGTATTTGAAATGTTTTGATGAACTTGTGTGGGCTGGATGCGTACTTGTGATGGGATGACATGATGAGATGATGATGTTCCTTGATGGATTCCGTAGCTATGAAGGACATTTGTAGAGGCGCCCCTTGTGCGTTCGGATACGCTACAGTCGGAGATATCTACAAATGTCGTGATTGTGATATATATAGCTGTGCTCGGATGAACCAAATTTGGGGAGGACGTGTATTACGCTACAGTCTAGCTCTGAGTGAGGTACTATACTTGATTGTTGGATATACGTATAAATACGGGCTAGCCGGTTGAATCAAATGTGGGGAGGATATGTGTTACGCCACTGTCTAGTACTTGGTGAGACCTGTGGTTAATATTGGGGTAGGGAGCTAATTTTAAATACTTGCATATGAAAAACCCCCAATGCGCCCTTCATTGTCGAGGTAGACCACTGTAGGGAATGTTTTATTGACAAGCTCTATATGATTTTGGATATTGTAGATGGATGCATATTTGATATTATTATTATGTGTGATATGTGATCACTTGGTTTCTAGACATGATATAATTGGTTTTGATATCATAATTGTTTGAAATGTACTTTGACACTCCATGCTCACACTTATATTGAGAACATATTGTCAATCCCCTCACTCATTGAGTATTTTCCCATAATACTTACCCTTCAATTTTCCTTGATTTCAGTTGAAGACTTGGCACAGAGAGAGACGTGTCAAATGAGTCAACACACTTGATTTTGTTGGGAGACCCCGGACTTGGGTATGGTATCGACCATTCTTTCGCAGTGTTGTATTTAATGATGATGGATTGATATATTTGATAATGCTGTACATATTTGAAGTCTATAAAATGACCATTGTATATTTATATCGGGATGACTGTAATTATATTATGTAATATGATTGAAACTCTCAGATGTGCTGTATAACTATGCATTGAGGTATTGTTTTGCATTTTATATTATTTACTTGGGAAATGATGTTTTGAGAAAAACAGGTTTTAAAACAGGTTTTATATAGGTGTTGATGAGAGCCTTTGTTGTCTTGGTATGCGTGTCGTGAGGTGGCAGCGTACGAGGTGACGGGCGGCTGCTGATGCCTCGGATCGAGGATCGGGGCATGATAGTGATTCCATGAAAGCACACTTGGATTGTAGGGGCAGAGTGGGAAGGAAAGTGTTGGTATCAATGGGACCGGATGGCAAGTTGACTAGTGTTGATACAATTGACTTAATAACTATGTGATTAATATTTTGTTCGGCGATTTCATCAAGAAAGGAGCTCCACATCTTGACCATGGGTCCTAAGAATACTCTAGAACACTCATTCTGTGAAAGTTATGATCCAATATGGAATAAAAAGATTGAAATAGAATGAAAGGAATAATTTTATTAATAAAAATATAATATATTTGACTAATTTGTTCTAAAAAGATTACCAAGGACTATTAGAAAGGAATGTTAAGAAAAATAACTTTAATACAAAAATTGCAACAAATATCGTGTTAAATCATCAAAATTAAAAACTTAATTATTAAAATTGAAACCTAAATTAGATAAAGGAGTATCTAATGCCATAGCCGAAGAACTGAATCGATTGAGATTTTGGTTCGAGTAGAGTTCTGGGTCCAACCTTCCAGATCAAATGTATTTTTACAAAACTCTCTGTATGATGGAGGTATCAGAAAGGTAGAGTAATATATTTACCCGAAAACCATAATTCTTTTATACTGTATGGTGACTTTCACATTCCAAATCTATTTGTTCAGTTTATGCCAACTGTTCTTAAATCATCATTCAATATTCTCGATTAACTCATCATAAATAGTAAATGTCCATTAGTAACTACACATTTATTTATTTTCATATCCTATGAGATATATTAAATTCAAAATACAAAATTTCCAAATTTAGTAATGATATTTAACTAGAGGGGGTGAATAATTGAATATAGATATTAAAAAAAAAACCGTACAGGTATTCAAAAATTATTACAAAGGTGTTAAGTGATTTAACTGAAAAGTAAAGAGTACAAAAAACTTTTTATAGTGGTTCCATCAAATGAGGTGTACGTCTACTCTCAGGTTCCCGTTGGATTTTTTACTATCAAATTAATGATACAAATTTGATTATAAGTTCAAATTGAATCTTTACATTGTTTCTTTATAAACACCATTTTTCCAACCCTACACAGATTGGTTCTCTCTCTAGACCCAAAATAGTGACACACTCTTTGGTTTTTTAAATCTCAATACAAGTGAGAAGAAAAATATCAAAGATATGAGACTCTTATTCTCAGATTTGACAGACTCGATTTCACAGATGATTACACTCGAAAAAAATTAAATGAAAATCAAATGAAGAATAGAGTGTATAACTTGTTGAAACAGAGTAATGAATGCTTTAAGACCGTGGTTGTTCAAAAAGTTAATAGAGCATCCTTCTGTCTTCATATCTCATCTTTGCTATTTATTGTCTGTTGATGAGATCTGTTGTAGGGTTATTAAATCCGAACGTTATTCATTAATGTTCGTCAATTAATGTTCTACAATAGTACCTATTTTTTACGCTGAATTTTTATTTTCTCATTGGCGCCACTTTCTTGTTAACCAATCGAAAGATATTTTTTTGCATTTAAATGTTAGATTTTGAAAGAAATGGAAATATTCAAAGATACAGAAAAAGAGATAACCATTGTGTTCAAATTTGTTTCGAAAATTTAGTTTCTGAAAACTTTGGGTCGACAAATTTAAATAACACATTAAGCTAAATTCAAAAATTTAGTATTAAATTCTTGATTGATCAGGTCGACATGAGAGTACATGGGTCGACAAGGTCATGTTTCAAATTAAATAAGTTGACACATAGCCTTAAATTGGTTGATGTGTTATGATGTGTCGACATGATTCTAATTAGACATTGACATACCTTACTTAGGAATCAATAGCCTACGTCAATATGTTATATGTCCACATCGACATAGTCCTGCGTCTACATGAAATTGGTGGACTTGATTTTTGAAATTGGTCGATGTGTTAAGTATGTCGATAAAGTTAAAATACAGGTCAACGTGTGAATTCTAAAGGGCATTTTACATCAGGTCGACATGTTCTAGGTCTATATCAACGTAGTTCTATACTTATATAAAATGGTAGACCTATCCTCTGAAATTGATCGATGTTTACTGTATAGACATGGTCAATGCACAGGTCGTTGTGTTTTTCTTAAAGGACAAAGGAATTAGGTTGACAAGTTATCCGACATGTCGATTTTATTAGACTTTTGTCTGATACTTGTCGACGTGTGTAGATGATGGGTTGTTACACTACTGAAAATTGGTCGACATGTCAAATTAAATTTGTCTACCTGAAAATCAATAGGTCGATGTGTAATTTGATTTAGGTCGATGTGTAATCTAATTCAAGTCGATGTATAAGATAGGTTGACGAGATTTAACTCAGGTTGACATGTCATGTGTATGTTCAAGTCAGGTCGACATGATTACAGGGTTGAACGTAATTTATGTTTTGTTTATTTTATTCACATCAACAAGAGTTACTATCAGGTCGACGTGTTTAAGGTATGGCTAAATTGGTCAACATGGTTCTGAGAATTAGTGGACCAATGAGATTATGTCGATGTGTGTAAAGAGTAGGTCTACAAGATCTGCAAACTTTTGTTTTTTGATTTACTTTAAATCAATTTTCTTCCAATTTATTATTATTAAAACTTATCATTCTCAACAATTTTTCTATTTTTTATGATGACAAAATTTCAAATACTTATCTAAAGCATCTGATCCTATTGATTCTTATTTTTGAAAATTTAACTTAAAACTACAACAATTTCAGAGTTTGATTCATATACTCATTACCATAGAACTTATTACCATATAAATCCATCAGTGCCATACTCCACAAATCTATCATATAGCCATTTAACCCAGTATCATTTGTCTAACCTTGCATCATCTGTCTGGCCTATCCTCACTTAGCACTATTAGTCAGTACTGCACTCTACACACACTGCACACTTCACCATCAAACTTGTCTCCCCATAAATCTAATCCTTTTGCTACATTGTTTTCAGACCACACTGCACTACAGCATCAGACCTCACTTCAGCATCAAACCACACTAACACTTTCTTCCCCTTTTTGTCATCAATAAAAAAGGGTCAAAAAGTATAGGAAAGGAGTTACAATTATAGTATCAGACCACAAGTTATAGTAGCGCACTATACCAACCAACAACTGCACCAATAATTACAGTCACATGCAGCCAATTGCTCCCCCTTAATTAGAGACACAAACTACTCTTCATACACCAACTACTATTTAGCTAATTATATCAACAGTTGATCCCAAAACTTTAATCAACAACCAACAGATATATCATCGACACTTAGTATACATACATTCGATAAGCATTCATTTAGCCAGATACACTGTAAAGTACGATTTGGTATGCATACATTCACATAGTTTAAGATACAATACACCATACACATAACCATTTTCAGAATTACACAAATCTTAATATTTTGATACATCATCAGAATTTTGTCAAGCAAGTCGAATCAATATGAGAATTTATCGATAAAATCCAGATTTAATTCGAGTAGAAAAGAAAAATGACATATAAACCACATAAAAGTGCCCAGACATAAACCATTATAAAAGCATTATAAAACATGAACTAATATCAATAAGAATGAGAGGGTTTGGGAACATGAGATGATTTTTCTTTTTCTTTTCCAAGGGAGTCTAGTCTGTTTTTAATGTCTTGAAGTTCCATCTTCTAGACATAGCTCATTTGACTTTACAGAACTTGTCTCTTCTCAAATTTCTCTAATTTTTTTTTCGAATCATCTCAAGTGTGATAGGCTAAGAGCTGGATGGCTACCCATCATCTTCTCTTCCTCATTCCCTTTGTTTATTTTCTGCTGCTTGCTTATGTTCTTCTGTTATCTCCTCTATTTGCCTCTTATTTGCTCCACCATCTTTTCTAACCCATTCTCCCTCACTATTGCACATCCATCTAGCTTGAAGTATGGAAGATGCATTGATCCTATTTTTCTCATTCAACTTTATCACCATGTACTTATCCAATTCCACATGATTGGATAATAGAATCTCAAAAATCATGCTTGTGTACAGTAAAAGAGAGTTCTCTAATCTATGTGCAACAATCATGAAGTGTGGGACAATGAAGTACAATCTAGGATTCTTTCCACTCATAATACAAGCCATCAATAAAAAATTTTATTTAGAGATGATTGTATAGTTTTCTCCTCTGGGTCTTAGTACATGTATAACAATTAAATACAAAATTCGTTCAAGAAATCTTAACTCTGTAGCATTTGTGTTTACAACAGTCAGATTCTCATTATTGAACATAGCTCTAGCATTATTAAAATAACTAGACTTCATATATGATTGACATCTGTCATATGGCACCCATGCAAGAGTATTTTCTCTGCAAATAATCCTAAAAGTGACTTCAATCACTTTTCCATTTATATATGTTCTAAATGCACATGAAACTAAGTATTTATCTAAGATAATCCATGACTCATTCTCAACTCCATCATAAATTACTTCAATATTGTTATAGAACAATTGAATCGCCTTCTCATGAATGAATTTATTCAGAATCATAAACCAATTAGGGCATACCTCATTCAAGTGTTCTTCGTACTTGAAATTCACCATTTTTAGAAAAACTCAATCAATCAACCTCCTTTGATTGACTTTCCTTCTTGAGAACAATTTCTCATATAGTTCACTTTGTTCTAGGGATTTAAACTCGTGAGTGTTGAATTGTAGAATGAG
The DNA here is from genome assembly GCA_033439265.1 of Dillenia suffruticosa. NCBI lineage: Eukaryota > Viridiplantae > Streptophyta > Magnoliopsida > Dilleniales > Dilleniaceae > Dillenia > Dillenia suffruticosa. The sequence goes on along the minus strand of JAVTVX010000012.1, from coordinate 15,564,136 downwards.
CTCTGTTTGAGGAGGTGGCGAAGGGGGTTTCGAAGATATAGGTTTCACAATCGAGGACTTTGATAAAAAAGACTTAGTTAATGGTTTCGTAGGAGGTTTGAATGATGTTGATTGCTTGGAGATGGGAAATTTTTGTTTGGGACCCATATCCAATTAGAGTTTCGTCACAGAGATTCACCTAGACTTTCAGAGAGAAAGAGGAAAATTCGAATTTGGGAGTAGAGAGAGAGACGAGTCAATGTGTCAACCATTTATATTTATTTCTGCAAGTCACAGGTCGACACATTGTCTTGTATATCGACCTATTGTAAGGATACTCAAAGGTGATCGGGTCAACATATTTTTAAAGATATCGACCTATCTTCAACTCTATATAGGTCGATACATTTACGTACAGGTTGACATGACTATGTTTGTTTTTCATTTTAATCAGTAGGTCGACAATATTTTTAATATAATGATTAGTAGGTCGACAAGACTATATATTCTTCAATTTGTCAACATCTTTGCGAAATAGATGGACATAAAGTTCGTTTCTAGAATTTTAAAGTATATTCTGTTTTTCATATTTCTTTCATACTTATCTATTTCAATCATTTCTAGATCTCTTTTTAGTTCACTAAATCTATTCTTATCCGATGGTTTGGTAAGAATATCAACAATTTGTTTTTGAATTTTTATATACTCAAAATCAATTTTGTTTTTTAATTTATGGTTTCTGATGAAATGATATCTTACTTTAATATGTTTGGTTCGAGAGTGATATATTAGATTTCTAGTTAGATTTATAGCACTTGTGTTACACATTTTATAGGAAATAGTCAAAATCTATAACATAATCCTTTATTTGGTACTTAATCAACAGAATTTGTATAGCACATTGTCCAATAGTGACATATTCAGTTTCGGTTGTTGATAATACTATACTACTTTATTTCTTGGAAAACCATGATATCAACATACTTTCAAAAAACTGACAAGTACCGTTGGTATTTTTTCTATCTAGTTTGTATACCATAAAGTGTGCATCATAGAATTCATGCAATTGAAAATTTGAATTTCTATGATAGTAAAGGCCTAGATATATGGTATCTTTAAGATATCTAAAGATTATTTTAACTACTACCAAATACAATTCCATTGGATCTGATTAGAATTTTGCACAAAGGCATACATTGAATTGTATGTTTGGTCTCTAAACAATTAGATATAGAAATGATCCAATCATATTTCTATATAACTTTTTGTATACTAACTTACTATTTTCATTTTTATCTAATTTTAGACTTATACTCATAGGTGTGATATTTCTTTTGCATTCACTGAATCTAAATCTTTTGATAAGAAATTGATATATTTGAATTGATTGATTTTTAGACTTATACTCATAGGTGTGATATTTCATTTGTATTCACTGAACTCAAATCTTTTGATGAGAAATTGGTGTATTTGGATTGATTGATAAAAATTCAATTTTCAGATTGTTTAATCTGAAATCCTATAAAATATTTTAACTCTCGCATTATACTTATTTCAAACTCTCCTTACATATTTTTACACTAATTCCTCTGAAAATTATATTATATACATCATCAAAAAATTATCTTCTTTTTTTTTATATAAAAAGAATTATATCAGCATTTCTTTTCTCAAATTTGTTTTCAATTAGAAAGTTGTTAAGTCTCTCATACCAAACTCTAGGAGTTTGTTTCAATCCATACAAGATTTTGATCAGTTTAAGGATATGTTTTGGATATTTTGAATGTTCAAAACCAGGGAGTTTTTCTACATATACAGTTTCATTTAAATAACCATTTAGAAAGATACTTTTAATATCTATTTGATATAATTTAAAGTTTATATAATAGAAGAAGGCTAGAAATATTCTAATAACTTCTAATCTAGCCACTAAAGTATATATTTCATCATAATTAATTCATTTCTCCTAACTATATCTTTTGGCTACTAATCATGCCTTATTTCTTGTAATTGTTTCGTATTTATCAAGTTTATTTATGAAAACCCACTTAGTTCCAATTTCGGATTAATCTTTTGGTCCAAGAATAAGGTTCCATACTTTATTTCTTTCAAATTGATTTAGTTCATATTGCATAATAATTATCCAATTTTTATCTCCTAATACTTTCTCTATATTTTTAGGTTCTTTTATATTCTTTTTGAGAGATAAATGCCACATATTCATATTGATTTTACATTGTTAATTTGGTTCTAACACTAAAACTTACATCACCTATTATATTTTCTATGTTGACATCTTTTTTGATTTGAGAATATTTAATTTCTTACTCTTGTTGAATTTCATCTTTTTCTCCTTGTTCAGAGATTTCGTTGATTTCTTTTTTTTGTTTTTTTTTTTTGAGAATTCAAATTCTCTATAAATTCTAATTCATTAAATTTTTTGATAAGTCTTCAACATCTAATTTTCTTTGGTCAGTGTTATTTTCTTCGTCAAATTTTACATATTTTGATTCCTCTACTATCATAATTCTTATGTTATAGACTCCATATGCCTTACTTACTTCGAATACTCTAAATATATTGTCTCATCACTTTTAGTGTCAACTTTTTCTAAACTTTTTTTTGTATTTGTATCCAAAGATTGAAAAATAAGTTATATTGGATTTCCTTCCTTTGTGAAGTCGTAGGGAGTTTTCTTTAAAATAAATCTGATTAATGCCCCTATTTAAGATTTACAGGTAGTATTCACTATTTCTATCCAGAAGAATTTTTACAAATTATACTCACAGAGTATAGTTTTAGCCATTTTTTATAATGTTTTATTTTTTCTTTCACTACCTCATTCTGTTAAGATGTCTTAAAGTTTGAGAAATTATGATCAATATCTTGATTGCCACAAATTTTTTCTATAATTTTATTTTTAAATTCTTTACCATGATCATTTAATACTCTTAACTAAAATTCCTTTTTCATTTTGAATTTTCTTGTATAGTTTAATGAAAATCTCACTAACTTCCTCCTTTTTGGTTAGGAATAGTATCCAAATATATCTAGAGTAATTATTGATGATCACAAATTCATAATATTTTCATCCTAAACTTTGAATCCTAGTTGGTCCGAATAGGTCTATACGTAAAAGTTTTAGAGAACTGCTAGTGGATACATAGTTTTTGGACTTAAAGGAAATTTTGGTTTGTTTTCCTTTCATGCATACATCACACAATCTTTCTTTTTCGTATTTTAATTTATGTAGACCTTTTACAATATATTTCCTAACTTTGATAATGTGTCTATACTTACGGATCCTAATTTTTTGTGCCACAACTATGAATTGTTCTTACTTATTGCAAATAGACAAAACTCATTTTGAGTTTTCAATTGCTCTAAATCAATTATATATATGTTTCCTCTTCTAAAACCAGTAAACGTAATACTATCAGAAGATTTATTAATGATAAAGCAAGTATTTGAGTTAAATATAATTTTATAATATTTATCACACAACTGACTAACACTTAACAGACTGAATTTAAGATTGGAAATAAGAAGAATATTTTGAATTTGAGAGTCAATAGACTTACCTTCAATATTACGTATTCCGATGACTTTTCCTTTGGAAGTGTCACCAAATACCACTTTTCCTTTTTTTTCACGAGAGATGAGAATTTATAGATATATCCAATTATATGTCTTGAATATTCACTGTCAATACACCAGATTGATTTTTCAAGAGATTCCGTTTATTTCAGACACACCTAAAATAAGATTCAACCACAATTTTGCCTTTGGTACCCATATTCTCTTAGGTCTGGCAGAGTTAGCTTCGATTTGACTCTTAGATATCTATTTTAAGTTCACTTTCTAAGAGTTCTTGAATCAGAAGACATAAACTGAGTATCCAAATTTTGGTGGTGGGTACATTTGTAATTATTTAGTCTTGTATTTTTTGCAATGATAAAAGATTTATTCCTTAGATTATAGTTGTCTGTCTTGTGCCCTAGTTTTATATATGTGTGACATTTCTATAATTTAATAGTCTTTAAAATAGGTGTAAAGAACTTATATAACTTTTTCTGGATTTGAGTAGAATTATATTTTAACCTAACTTTATCAAATACTGCTCTATATACTCTTAGAATGACATCTAGTTTTTCTTACTCTTATATGAATTTCATTATAATGGTGTTTTACCTAATGTTTTTCTCAGAGTTATATTTTCATTCGTTTGATTGGCATCATCTATTTTATTTTGCTAATCCAGATATTTGCTCTTTTCATTCTTTAACTCCTTTTCAAGTTCAGCAATTCTTAATTCTAATTTAACATTTTTCTCTCTTAATTTATTAGTTTCTATTTTTTATTTTTCTAATTTTTTAATAGTTTCAGTCATATCTTTTTTTAACAGATTATTTTTTACTTTTAATCCTTTTGATTTCTTAAATGATTCTAATAATGTTTCATGTAGTTCAGTAGTAGTAAAATTACTTTCATCAGAGGTAGAACAAGAAGAGTAGCAAGTAGAGTTTATCTCATTGTTGGAGAATTCTTCATTGGTCATGAAACACATGTTAGCTTGTTATTTTATTGGTTCTTTTTCACTTGAGTTAGAGTCTTCATCACTCCAGGCAGCCAGAGCTTTCTTTTTTTTCTTCTCCTTTCTTTCCTTCTTATTTTTCTTACCATCCTTTTTCAGTTGAGGACAATCAGTTGTTATGTGTCCCAATTTCTTACACTCGAAGGATTTGATTTGCTCTTTCTTTCCTAGTTTTTTCAAGTACGATTTGTTCTTGTTCCTCCTTTGCATCATTAACTTCTTGAATCTTCTGGCCAATAATGTTTCATCTTCATTAGCATCTTCCTCTTCAAAGTTTGAAGTGCTCTAATCATTGTCAGCCTTCAGAGCTACTCATTTGTCTTTTTCTTCTTTTCTTGGCTTCTTTACATTTAACTTCATTTCATGAGTTATCAGAGAACCTATGAGTTCATCCATGGTTATGATTTCAAGATTTTTAGATTCTTTTATTGCAATAACTTTAGGTTCCCAAGATTTTGACAGATTTTTTAGAATCTTGTCTACTATGTCTTCTTAAGGGATTCTCTTTCCAAGCAACCTCAATTCATTTGTTATCTTGTTGAATGTTGATATCATTTTACTGATAATTCTCCTTATTTCATCTTGAAGACTTCGTATTCTTGTTTCAATAATCTATTTTGCTTTTGTGAACTTGATCGTGCTTGCATAGGTGGTTTTGAGTTTTTCCAAAATTTCTTTCACTGTGATACATGAGGAAACTCGATTATATTCGTTAGTGTTTAGGGCAAGATGAAGGAGATTTATGACCTTGCAATTTGTTTGATAGGCCTTCTTCTATTTAATTGTCATATTCTTTAACTTGACTAGCACACGTACTCCATCAACCTTTTCGGCGGCAAATTCAACACATTCTTCAATTATTTCCTAAGCTTTAAGATCTTATGCAATGATGAAATTGTGCATTTTTTGCTTCCAATAGATGAAGTTGTTTATGTTGAATAAAGATACACGATTTGTTAAGCATGCTTTAACTGGTACATTGTCTCCGTTTATGGCATTTGGATCTTTGGTGTTGAACCTGTTAGACTTTTTATCAACACACCCGTTCTGATACCAATTGATATTCAACTAGAGAGTTGAACGGTTAAATATAGATATTAAGAAAAAATTGATTGTATAGGTATTCAAAAATTATTATAGAGGTGTTTAGTGACTTAACTAAAAAGTAAAAGTACAAAAAACTTTTTATAGTGGTTCTACTAAATCAGGTGTTTGTCCACTTCCAGATTTTTCCTAGATTTTTTACTATAAAATTAACGATACAAACTTGATTGCAGATTCAAGTTGGACTTTTATAGTATTTTTTTTCGTAAACATAATTTTCTTAACCTTACACAGATTAGTTCTCTCTCTAGATGTAAAGTAGTGACACACTCTTTGATCTTTGTAAATCTTAGTACAAGTGAGAAGAAAAATGTCAAAAATGCAAGATTTTAATCCTCAGATTTGACAGACTCGATTTCACAGATGATTATACTCGAAAATAAAATTAAATAAAAATCAAATAAAAAATATGTATGACTTGTAAAAACAGAGTAATGAATGCTTTGAGTCCATGGTTGTTTAGAAAGTTAATAGTGCATCCTTATGTCTTTATATCCCATCTTTGCTATTTAATGTCATGTTGAGGAGATCTGTTGTAGGGTTATTGAAACTGAACGTTACTCATTAATGTTCTGCAACATGCCCATTTTTCGCATTGAAGTTTCATTTTCTCACTAGCGCCACTTTCTTGTTAACCAATCAAAAAATGTTTTTGTTGCATATAAACATTAGGTTTTGATAAAAATGAAAATATTTAGAGATACATAAAAAGAGACAACTGTTATGTTCAAATTTGTTTAAAAAATTTGGTTTCTGACAATTGCTTAAACAACACGTCGATTTAAATTCAAAAATTTAGTATTAAGTTCTTGATTGATCAAGTCGAGACCGACAAGGTCATGTTTTAAATTAAATAGGTGGACATGTAGGTTTAAATTGGTTGACGTATTCTGATGTATCAATATGGTTTTAATTAGAAATCGACATGTCTTATTTAGGAATCAACAGCCTAGGTCGACGTTTATATGTCCACATCGACATAGTCCTGTGTCTACATGAAATTGGTGGACTTGATTTTTGAAATTGATCGATGTGTTAAGTATGTCGACAAAGTTAAAATGCAGGTCGACGTGTGATTTCTAAAGGGCATTTTACATAAGGTCGACATATTCTAGGTCTATATCAACAAACTTCTGTACTTATATAAAATTGTGGACTTATCCTCTAAAATTGGTCGATATTTATTGTGTCGACATGGTCAACGCGCAGGTCATTGTATTTTTCCTAAAGGACAAAGGAATTAGGTCGACAAGTTATTCGACATGTCGACTTTATTAGACTTTTGTATGACATTTGTCAATATGTGTAGATGGTGGGTCATTACACTACTAAAATTGGTCGACATGTTAAATTAAATTTGTCCACCTAAGATCAACAGGTCAATGTGTAATCTGATTTAGGTCGATGTGTAATCTAATTTAGGTAGATGTATAAGACAGGTTGACGAGGTTTAATTCAGGTTGACACATGTTTAAGCTAGGTCGACATGATTACGGGGTTGTCGACGTAATTTTACTTAGACAATATATTATGTTTGTGTTATTCACGTGGACAAGGGTTACTATCAGGTTGACGTGTTTAAGTTGTGGGTAAATTGGTCGACATGATTTTGAGAATTAGTGGACCTATGAGAATAGGTTGATGTGTGTAAAAAACAAATCGACAAGATCTGCAAACTTTTGTTTTATGATAGATATCTAATTTACTTTAAACCTATTTTCTTCCAATTTATCATCATCAAAACATATCATTCTCAACAACCAGATCACTTTCATATGAATTTAACTTAAATGACTGTATGTATTGTATAATTATTTTATATATAAACCTAACATTGGATTAATGATCAAACAATCTCCTACTTAGACTATTTATGAAACTTTATAATTATGTAATTGCAATATAATCAAAAGAGTTTAATTTTTCTGATAGTATTGAAATGTATTTACATTCAATCCGATCCATAAATCATACCAACTTAGCATCAAAGTAGTTTTTGTTACATTTCTTTCGTAACTCAACCCATCAATGATTACATAAATTGATATAATCATATGACATAGATCATAATATGGATGTGTAATATGGAAATGTTATGCAATGTGACTTTTAACATGACTATTTCCAATTGGTTCTCTTTAATGATATCATACCACATTTAATATTAGAGTGTAATTCAAAACTAAATTTTTATTTTCACGAAAAATGACCTTAAACTAAAATAACTGAAAATTGTTTATATTATATGAATATTTAAAATCACAAACTTCCACTAAAACTGAATATTCTAAAATGATATGACACCAATATGAACAGTGTGCTCATAAACCTTTTTAGGTAACAATCCCTTAGTAACCGCATAATCATGGAATTTATATCAACGTGCTCTGTAACTATTATCCACTCTGAATCCTTTACTTGATAACCAGAAATTTGATGTCAATATACTTTGACATCGTTGAGCTCTTGTTATTATTGTAATAGAAATTTATCGATTTATTGTCATAAAATAATATGAGTGACCTATCAATGCCATCTATTATCTATAGTCCTGTGACAAAGTTTCATAACCATATTCCATGGTTGGATGTCTCTTGACATGCTATAAATTCTATCATAATGGAAGAGACTATAAAAGACTATTTAACACTCTTTCAATAAATGACTACTTCTGTTAGCATGTAGATGTTGCATAATATAGACTTCAAGATATTTTGGCATTCTCAAAATCAGAGTTAATATACCAAATGATCTCAAACAGATCTGATTTCAGATATGTGAGCATATGTTTTTTTTTTCTCTATAAGTACCACAAAATTTGTTTGACTGCTTTTCAATGGTCTTTTCCCACGTTGCATAAATATTTGCTCAACATTCTTGTAATGTACACAATATCCAAATGCGTACATACTTGAACATATATCAGACTCCTCATTGCTGATGCATAAGAAATCGCTTGTATTTTATGTTTCTTAATGTCGCTTTTGGAGCATTATTTGAGACTAAACTTGTTTCTCTTAGCTATAAGAGTATCTCCTGATTTATTATCACGAATGTCATGTCTTTTAAAAATCCTTTTGACATGTAAAATCTGTAAAAAATACTTAATCCCACAGAACTTATGGTATACATAATTACAAACCAAATTCATTACAAAATCTAACGAGATGATGACTTGGTGAATTGTGAAATACCCCTGTCGGGATGTCTAACTTTTGCAGATCTCCTTAATAGTATAGGTTCTAGAGGTAGTAGTGCTTGTTCTTCCAGAATGGAGGCTCTCCAACAATATCTGAGTTTGTTTTGTTTTGAACATGATTAGGGATATAAATCTGATCAAATCCAATAACACATGTAGGGACATGTTCCTCTTAGAAGACAATATCCCTAACGACTTCTCCCCCTGCAAACTCAACATTCTCAAAAAACCAGCTATTTCCCGACTCAAAAATGATATTATTTGTAGGATCATAAAATTTATACTTCTTAAATTTTTCAGAGTACCCTAAAAAATAACAACTAATCGTCTCGACGTTTAGTTTTCTTTCATTGAGCCTAATAGACCTAACCTCAGTTAGATAAACCCAAACAAGCAGATACTTTAGACTAGGATGTGTGCCTGTCCAAAATTCGTAGGGGGTTTCGATAATTGTCTTAGTGGGAAATCCTGTTCAGTATATATGATACAATCTTAATTATGCCATATCATGAATAATTGTTTATAAATATGATAAAACATCTTTGACCATTCCAAAAATCAAAAGGAATGGCCCATACATATCCGTATATATCGATTCTAAGATGATTTAAATCTTATTGGTTTGATATCCACTTTTATTGGTTTGTTTTCCCTTTATACAATTGATATAAATATCAAAATTTGTGAAGTTAAAGGAATAAAAAATTCCATCTGACACAAGTTTCCATATTCTCTATCTAGAGATATAATCCAACAATCTCTTGTACCGCAATGAAAATTTTTTTTCATTGATTAATTTACGTTTTTATAGTTCAAGTACCAGTTTGTAGAAATTCACTAAATGAAGCAACAATATCTATGAGATAAAGATTATCAGATCCGAACAAAAAATCAAAACCAACCAATTTGGATTTAAGAAACAAACTAATTTTTCTATTTCTGAAAGAACAAATAATATCGAATTTATCCAATACAGAAATAGAAATCAAGTTCCGTTTTAAAAACCGTACAACAAATGTTTCATGTAAATCCAAATAAAATCCGACTTTCAACAATAATATAAAATTTTCTATTACTTCTACTGGAACTTTATTGTCGTTGCCTATATGGAGGTATCTTTTACCATCATTTGTTGGGTGACAATTTTGGACAATCCTGCATAAACAGGGAGTAGTAGCAGTGAAATCTGACCACCAAGTGTGTCGCGTTACCAAAATCAAATTAACCACAGAACAAACCAAGTTAAGGATCATATTAGTATTCTTATCCTGCTTCATTTTCTTTCTTTTCTTGTCCTTAGTGGTCAAGTATTCTTGACCCTTATACCATTTTGAGAAAAGATTTGTAAAAAATATACCAACCTCAACATTTTCAGATTTGACAAATCACTTCTCAATATTTTTAAGGACAGTTTTGACTGTCATAACAGACTCATATATTATGTTTCTAAATGTTTCTGGGATGACCCATTTCATAATTATTAGACACTTGCGATTCAACCTTTCTCACATTTTTTTCTCCCTCTTTTTAGAGGTACTCTTATCTGTAAGTGGTGGATAAAATCAGTATTTAATGTAAGGTCTAAATTCATAATTGGACATTAATGTTGATGGAGGCTAATATTAGCTGTTAAATAGAGAATAATAATCAATATATGTTTATATTGAACTTTAAAACCAAATAAATTCAAATATGGGAAATCTTCATCTGAAGATACTAACACTCCATTAATATTTTATTTTTGAACAAAATAATTAACTTGTAAATGATATCTTGGTGTAATAATCAAACGTTGACAATAAAAACCTGTCAACCAATTATCTTCCTTTGGGCCAATGGATTGATCATATGTAAAATCAAAAAATTATCAAATATTTATTGCCACAAGGTGTGCATGTAACTTTGTCAAATACGGATTTTCTTTTGAACCGATCGATACTCACATGAATAATATATACACAACTTTTTATATCAAAACATATTAATTTTCACATGAGATATCACTTTGGTGACATGTTACTTCAATTAATTCATCTCAAGATATATACAAAACCATAGTCATATTTGAATAATATTCGTAATTGAAAAAATTCCAATTTTATTCTGATGGGCTTAATTTTTTGAAGATTGGACTATTTAAAGCCTAATCTTATTTACCTTAAATTGGATCTATAAAAACCCAATTTACCAAATCTGTCTCCTTCATCTTTCTTTTCCATCCCTATACTTTCATTGTCGGCATAAAACCAAAATCTCCATCTTTTGTCGACAACTGATCCAACAGTTGGTCAATCCCGTTTTGTAGCAGAGAGCACTAGGAAAGTTCTCAAATAGGTGGTAAGTTTATTTAAAACAGTTTAAAAACCAGCTAACTTTAGATTTATCTCTATCTTTTTGACAAAAATTTCTTAGACATGACATGCCATTGTATACTAAAAGAATAGCCAATTCTGAACACAAAAGGGATAGTAAAAAATGATAAGTATGGAATCTTAATTAAAAATTTAATTATTGAAATTAAAATTTAGATCAGATAGAAGAGTACATAATACAAAAAGCGATTGAATCGAATGAAATCTTGGTTAGGGTAGAGTCATGGGTTCGGCCTTTTAAGTCAAATGTATTCTCACAAAACTCTATGTATGATGAAGGTATTAGAAGAGTAAAGTGATACATTCATCTGGGGATCATAAACCTTTTATAGCTGTAGGATGATTTTTATCTTCTAAATTTATTTGTTCGTCTTATGCCAAGCATTCTTAAATCACCTTTCGATATTCTACATTTAACTCATTATAAATAGTAAATATCCATTGGTATCTACACATTTATTTATTTTCATATCCTATGAAATACATTAAATCTAAAATACCAAATTTCTAAATTTAGTAAATCACTTTTATATGAGTTTATCTTAAATAATAGTATGTATTATATAATTATTTTACATATAAACTCAATGTTAAATTAATGATCCAACAAGAAAATCAACACCAGAATATAAACTTGCCAAAGAGAACTAAAATAGTTCTTGATGTGATAGAAAAATATTAAAATATATATCAATTATAATAAACAATATTAGAGTTCGAGTTTTAGGATTTGAGCATGATAATTTATTTTTGCAGTTAGGATGTATATTTTTTTAAAAATATATTTTGTTTCTTATTATTAAACTTTTAGCATGCCATCGATGCATTGAAAGCTTAAAGTCAAACCTCCGCCTGTTGAATTTAAAATTAAAAAGTTGTATCTATTTCATTTAAAGTATGAAAACAATATAGTGAAATAAATTAAATAAAATAAAAACAATATAATAAAACATGATTTTCTAAAAATAAATCACATAAATATAAAATGAGATAGAAATCATTAATTTCAAACCTACGATAAATCTTTCTTGATACACAAATGTGCATCAAAGACCTATGCAAATCTTCTTCTCTAAACGATAACTCAAACTCTTGTATGATTTCTAAGTGGGCAGACTCTCCCAGTGTGCAAAGAATTTTTTATATTAGGATTTTAATTGGTTTTGAAGATTTAAACAGAAAGAGTTAAAGAGTAGAGATTTTTTAATTAAAGAATTTAAATGAAAAACAAAACCCTAAAGTCTATGCATTTCAAAATTATAAAACCAATCCTCATACTTTTGACATTATGAAACGGCTCCAATAATTTTCAAAATTATAAAACAACATAAATAATTTCAAAAATTATAAAACGGGACAACATGTTTTCAAAATTATAAATTAGGATAACAAGTTTATGAAATTATAGATTGATCATCTAATTTTTTTAAAAAGTACAATTCATCCCTAAACTTTTCTCTATATTATTTTTCATTTCTAATTAACTTAACATAAAAATAATTTTATATGGGCAAGTAATAAATACAAATTGAATTTTTTTAGGCTAGAGAAAGGACCTAAAACATACTTATTTTGGTTCTAAAATAATTATAATATAATATACTAAATCAGTAGTTGAATTAAAATTATTTTAACTCTAATTGATTTCACCAAAAGGTTAAACTTGCATTTCAAAATAAATATCATATTATTTATAAAAATCAATAAATAAAAATATATTACTTCATTCTTGACCTATATGTATTCCTAGATGTTGCCCCTCTATATAATACTCGTAATTGAGACGACAAAATATATAAATAAATGTACTATTACCTTCTCAATTATTAAATATCTTGCATCTTTCATACAAAATAGAAAATATCTTGAATATTCATTTTATGTTTTCATTAGTTGATGGAACTTGACAAATTTTAAAAACATTCGATACGGTTCAAAATCATATGCCTAGATCTAGTTTTCAGATAGTCTACTAGAACGATTTAAGAGGGCGATTTCTGACATAGTGGGTACAGATTCTCTATTGTATATGCATGTCCCCACTAACCAACACCACATACACAATATATGAAACTTCTGACTCATAAAATGTCTCATTGATTTACATACACTCAAAATTAAGAGTACATAAATTATAAACAAATAAAGAGTGCCAATCTTCATTTATAGTGCACTTTAGAAAATTAGTCTATAAATTTTCTTTAGTGTTAACCACCTATATTAGCTACTGTTAAGTCTAAATTCTATTTGAGCATGGTTGCTGTCGATGATCTCTAATAATTAGAAAACTCGCAAACTATAGCTTAAATCTTGATGAAATGTCAGATTCATTAATCGGCTATGAACTTTTTACTTTATATTAATATTAATATAACTATGACTTATACTTTTTATATGCATTGTCAACTTGATTGCATACACAAGTAACACACATTGACCATTTAACCTTTTATATGGATAAATAATATGTACAAATTATTTATCTGGTTGAATAACTAAATATAAACTTTATCTTAAAATTGAGACTCTAATACATAGTTTTTTAGGCATATAAAATAATAACATTAGTGAATAATTAATATCTAGTCCCAACTGTAGTTTCCTATCGTGGTAGTAGTTACAATTGTGGCAGTTCAGCCACAAGCAAGGCTCATGGTTGCGGGCCTCTCTCTGTTTGCCAAAAGCGAAGAGAGGTCTCTGGTGGCGGAGGTGCCTTCTTTCGCAGGGTGGTCCAGTTGTCGGATTGTCAACTGTGACCGACGGAAGCTTAACAAAATCAAGCCTTCAGGCCAAAGGCTTTTCAGCATCCACATGGCTGCTAAGTCAGCAATTTAAAAATATATTTTACAAAAAAGTTGAAACTAATTCCAGTATTCTGGTTTAAATATGGTGGGTCAAGTGACACATACACGCAGACATATATATTCTTTTAATTAATAAAAGAAAGGATTTTTTTTTTTTTTTTGTAAAGAACATGTCAGAATCCATGGTTATTGTATAAAGATTTATTATTTTATAACCCAATTTCAAATGTTGGTAATAAAATATGTTTTATCCTAAATAAGCAATTATTGTCAAAATTATTTATTTTAAATAATTAAAAATCACATAATAGAATTTCATGTAGCAGAGGGATTTTATTTTAAAATTCTTAGTTTCCATTTTTGGCTCATGCTAAGAAGTAATTTAAGGTCACTCAATATTGGAGTTATTTAATTCAAATTTAGTAGTTGAACTTAAATTAAGATCAATAAGAATATTAACGTGAGCGGTCAGTCAACACGGGAGTTTCTGAGTAAAAATTATTTTTTAAAAAATTGATACAACCGGCTAACACATATTAGAGTTTGAGATTAATTTTTTCAAGATACCTTATAAGAAATGGTAAACACTTTACATTTAAAAAAAAAAAAAAAAAAAAAAAACCAAAGTTGTAAATCAGTGTATAAAAATTATTGGATAAATAGCACATTGTCTAGATAATAATATTTATTTATATGGGTATCTAACTTAACTTGATTATACACGGTCATCCGATGATCGAGTCTATGTAATCGATAGTTTAATTAGATACCGATGTTTATTAATAAGAAGTTTCTACAATTATCCCTTTATAATAACAATGCAAAAAGTTGAAATAAATGTGACTGTTCTGATTTATTTAATTTTGTTACGCATTTATATATATATATGTATTTTAATATGAGGTTTTCTTTCTAACTAAATATATGTTTATTTGCATTATTTGAGATGTCATGGAGTTCCATTGATAGTTATTGATTAGAAGAGGAATTTGGACATGGTATTCATTGTCAATGAGTACAAGTGTGTCTTAGATGAACATTATCCCAAAATCATTCCAAAGTTCGTAGAGGCTGAGAAAGGATGCTGAAAAGTTATAATAGGAAGCATTTGAGATAGCATTTTACTAGATATTTGCCTTCTTGTCTAACGTACTTCTATAAAAGCATGAGACATCAAAAACCGCCAAAGATATTGCTTAGTCATTCACTGAGGAGTTTTGCTGATAAGAGCACGATTACAAAGCAAACTGCTCTTAGCGCAACAATGAGAATTGGGATGATTTAGGGTATTGTTGATCATGATTATATGCTTAAGATAATCAAATATCTTAATAAAACCGAGATCTTAAGCATGTGTCTAGGTTATGAAACATATGTTTTGATTGTAGGATGAAATCTTATAACTTCGATCAAAACATTTATAATCTAATCATGTACAAAAAGTTTAGAGATGACATTATGATTGTCTGGTGTTGTGTGTAAATGATATTCTACTTTTTGGCTATGATATTTGGGTTTTGTCGTTTATTTTGGCTTGGCTATGTAGTTATTTCGATACAAAAAATTTATGCGAGTGCTATATCTTGGGAATTGAGCTTTTATATGGTTATTGAAACAAAATATTGATCTTGTCCATTCATAATGTTAGATTTAATCGTATATGTGAAAGTGTAAGTAAATAAATTTGGAATTTTTCAAATAAATATCTCGATAGGATCGGTTTTCAAAAATTCAATCGTGTCGCGAAATCTCTCGAATGGATTATACGGTCGAGATGATAATCACGAGATCCAAACCACCACCGTATATCCATAACGCCTCGACTCTCAAGTTTGGCGATGAAAAACATACAGAAAATTCCTTATTCGGAATTTTCTGCAACCCACAATGGATCTCTATCTCTAGAGAGATGTGCAAACCTTAGCCATGTTCATTCTCTCAAACCCCCAAACTCACAATAGGGAGAGAAAGAAGCACAATTCACGTGGGCACATTTAAGGGTCATTAGACAAGTCATTATGTGGGAATTAAATGGGGTGGTAAATGGGATAATGAGAGTTACCTCATTATCCCGAAATTACCAAAATACCTCTCGTGGACATTTTTTAACATTTCCCACTTCTACACGAGGGCATTTTACGTTTGTCACAAGATCACAATTCATGTGATTTATCTATATCACCTTACTGGATTTTCATACAGGATTTAGTATCGTGCGAACAGCGAGTACACCTGTAAGCAAAAATTTCTCGATACACCTATTAGGATGACCGAGAAGCTATCGTTAGTATAAAAAGAACTCGTTGTACCCCAGATCCAATGCAATTACATCCATCGAGTCATTTTTCTCATCGAAAGTGATCTCCAATTGTTTACTCAACTATATATTCACTATTATGTTTGAATCCCAACATAGATTAACATAATATGTCGACCTGTGAATATAACACCATGATATAATGTCGATTGATCTTCTTTTTCTCAAACTCGAATTTTTCGGTCTCAATTCAGGTGTTTTCCTAAACCTGCCCTTAAGATCTCAATTTATCTTCCGAGCCATAGGTAAATAGACTAAAGTAGCAACACTGAACTAAACTTTTAGAAACAGCCGAAAGTAATAAGAGCACAAGCGATTCCACCCAATGGATCTCGAGTCTCACATAGTAGAAACGGGGATCATGATCATACTATAGTCTCAATTAATAACTCTCACTATCCCTTGGTCATTTCATTACACGTGGTATGAAACACGTGTCATAATATTATTCTCTCATCTTTCAAAGGACATATGTCAGATTTCTCTAATACTGTGCAGGTATGTGACTCAATCTACACATAAAACTTTACACAGAAATCTTAGAGAAAGTATCTTAGAGACAATATTGCTAAACGCAGGTGATATCTGAAATCTCAAACTTTGTTATTTATAGACAACATGGATATGAGTATTTCCATATCCGTCATATCGCAAATGATTTCATCCTAAACACATATCAGGGCGACTTATATTTTACTAGGGCCACTCTCAAAATTTCTTATTACTAGAAACCGTCTCATCTCCGCTCACTCAGAATTAGAGATGGTCACTCGTGTGAGAGAGTCGACCACGCCTACCTGACACATCTTTTATCACAACATCTCTCAAGATATATGACAATAAATAAGTGGATGAAACAATAGACTTGTGACCTAATAATGCACGCATGTCATAATTTCAATAAGCATAAAAAATAGTATATAATGAGAAATGTAAAAATACACTAAATCCGATGATTCCTTGTCTCACAAAGGAATCTCTCACAATGAGTTTTCTGAAGGGATCAGCTATCATACTGTATATCAAGATGTATTTAAATATCACAATACCCTTCTCGATAGTGTCTCTGACATATCAGTCTCCGGTATCAATATATTTGGCTTTACTATGATACTTAGGGTCTCGGTTGTTAACAATGGAGATCTGATTATCACAATAATTATCGCTGACCTCCCACTATCTGCCACAACCCCTAAATCATCCAAAAATTTCTGAAGCCAACCACTCTTATCAACTGCCATTGAGCATATTACAAACTCAGTCTTTATCATACATAGAGATATACAAGTTCACTTCTTACTGTTCTAAGAAGATAAAACTTGATGTCAGTTTGCATTCAGCTAGATCGCTACTCCCAGTCAGTATCTGAATACCCAACAAAAAATATAAATCACCTCCTCTGTAACATACAGAGAGGTCCACAATTTTCATGAGATATCTCAGAATCATTTTCACTGCTCTACAGTGATCCTTTCCAGGATTTGATTGATACCATTCGCCGGATTAAATGCAAAATAAGTGTCTGGTCCTGTTGCCTCACGTTTATATTAGACTATACATTGTACATGTATGTCTCATCTTATACATTAGAATGTACATTGCACTGGCAGAAGGGATTCTGCTCATCTCTCTTATTTATTTTTGAATTTGAGGACATATGTCAGGAATCAGGTCTTCACATTTAACGATAGAGTATCTATTAGCTTATAATCGCTCATATCAAAATACTCAAGATCTACCTGATATAAAACTTTTGTTAAAAAGTCAATACCATTCTTAAGCGATCCCTTTGGATCCAAATTCCGAGAATAAACTAAAACCTCTCCCATGAACAATAACCATGTTACTATGGTCATTGGATACTCTCTGTTGTTCCCGGCCAATAGAATATCACTTTCATATGAGAATATGATTATAAAAGAGTCATCAGGACGTATCAGATAGACACAATAATATCATAAGATATCACATTCTCGTGAAATCTCAGGTACCACCACCTGGATGAGTGCTTAAGGTCGTATATTGATTTTCAAAGTCAACAGACCTTATCCAACTGATATACTAGAATGAACCCAGAGGGATGCTTCATTTAGATCATTTCATCCAAACTTCAATTACAAAAAGCAGTTTATATGTCTAGTTGGTGTGACTCCAGATCCCTCATTATCCCGAAATTACCAAAATACCTCTCGTGGACATTTTTTAACATTTCCCACTTCTACACGAGGGCATTTTACGTTTGTCACAAGATCACAATTCATGTGATTTATCTATATCACCTTACTGGATTTTCATACAGGATTTAGTATCGTGCGAACAGCGAGTACACCTGTAAGCAAAAATTTCTCGATACACCTATTAGGATGACCGAGAAGCTATCGTTAGTATAAAAAGAACTCGTTGTACCCCAGATCCAATGCAATTACATCCATCGAGTCATTTTTCTCATCGAAAGTGATCTCCAATTGTTTACTCAACTATATATTCACTATTATGTTTGAATCCCAACATAGATTAACATAATATGTCGACCTGTGAATATAACACCATGATATAATGTCGATTGATCTTCTTTTTCTCAAACTCGAATTTTTCGGTCTCAATTCAGGTGTTTTCCTAAACCTGCCCTTAAGATCTCAATTTATCTTCCGAGCCATAGGTAAATAGACTAAAGTAGCAACACTGAACTAAACTTTTAGAAACAGCCGAAAGTAATAAGAGCACAAGCGATTCCACCCAATGGATCTCGAGTCTCACATAGTAGAAACGGGGATCATGATCATACTATAGTCTCAATTAATAACTCTCACTATCCCTTGGTCATTTCATTACACGTGGTATGAAACACGTGTCATAATATTATTCTCTCATCTTTCAAAGGACATATGTCAGATTTCTCTAATACTGTGCAGGTATGTGACTCAATCTACACATAAAACTTTACACAGAAATCTTAGAGAAAGTATCTTAGAGACAATATTGCTAAACGCAGGTGATATCTGAAATCTCAAACTTTGTTATTTATAGACAACATGGATATGAGTATTTCCATATCCGTCATATCGCAAATGATTTCATCCTAAACACATATCAGGGCGACTTATATTTTACTAGGGCCACTCTCAAAATTTCTTATTACTAGAAACCGTCTCATCTCCGCTCACTCAGAATTAGAGATGGTCACTCGTGTGAGAGAGTCGACCACGCCTACCTGACACATCTTTTATCACAACATCTCTCAAGATATATGACAATAAATAAGTGGATGAAACAATAGACTTGTGACCTAATAATGCACGCATGTCATAATTTCAATAAGCATAAAAAATAGTATATAATGAGAAATGTAAAAATACACTAAATCCGATGATTCCTTGTCTCACAAAGGAATCTCTCACAATGAGTTTTCTGAAGGGATCAGCTATCATACTGTATATCAAGATGTATTTAAATATCACAATACCCTTCTCGATAGTGTCTCTGACATATCAGTCTCCGGTATCAATATATTTGGCTTTACTATGATACTTAGGGTCTCGGTTGTTAACAATGGAGATCTGATTATCACAATAATTATCGCTGACCTCCCACTATCTGCCACAACCCCTAAATCATCCAAAAATTTCTGAAGCCAACCACTCTTATCAACTGCCATTGAGCATATTACAAACTCAGTCTTTATCATACATAGAGATATACAAGTTCACTTCTTACTGTTCTAAGAAGATAAAACTTGATGTCAGTTTGCATTCAGCTAGATCGCTACTCCCAGTCAGTATCTGAATACCCAACAAAAAATATAAATCACCTCCTCTGTAACATACAGAGAGGTCCACAATTTTCATGAGATATCTCAGAATCATTTTCACTGCTCTACAGTGATCCTTTCCAGGATTTGATTGATACCATTCGCCGGATTAAATGCAAAATAAGTGTCTGGTCCTGTTGCCTCACGTTTATATTAGACTATACATTGTACATGTATGTCTCATCTTATACATTAGAATGTACATTGCACTGGCAGAAGGGATTCTGCTCATCTCTCTTATTTATTTTTGAATTTGAGGACATATGTCAGGAATCAGGTCTTCACATTTAACGATAGAGTATCTATTAGCTTATAATCGCTCATATCAAAATACTCAAGATCTACCTGATATAAAACTTTTGTTAAAAAGTCAATACCATTCTTAAGCGATCCCTTTGGATCCAAATTCCGAGAATAAACTAAAACCTCTCCCATGAACAATAACCATGTTACTATGGTCATTGGATACTCTCTGTTGTTCCCGGCCAATAGAATATCACTTTCATATGAGAATATGATTATAAAAGAGTCATCAGGACGTATCAGATAGACACAATAATATCATAAGATATCACATTCTCGTGAAATCTCAGGTACCACCACCTGGATGAGTGCTTAAGGTCGTATATTGATTTTCAAAGTCAACAGACCTTATCCAACTGATATACTAGAATGAACCCAGAGGGATGCTTCATTTAGATCATTTCATCCAAACTTCAATTACAAAAAGCAGTTTATATGTCTAGTTGGTGTGACTCCAGATCCATGTTCGTGACAATCATTAAACGGATCGAGGTAAATTAGACTACGAATCCCTGGTAGTCCAAACCTCTTAGTCTAAGTATAACCTTGGTTACTAGACGGACCTTATACATCTCCATTGATCCATCGACTTTTTCTTAACCTTGAGAACCTACTCGTTCTTAATGGTCTTTCTACTCTCAGGCAAATCAACTAGGTCTCGGACCCTGTTGATTCTTATTGACTCATTTTTTTCATTTATGACTTTCAATAAATGGTTCTTCGTAGTACCCTTGAGAGCTTCTTGGACCGTTTGAGATTTCACAGCATCCTCAAGAGTAATAATGAGGGCCTCACCTTAATCGGGAAGCGGCGTTTAAGTATGCATCCTCGATACTCTTACGAGGGAAGAAAAAACTCTTCACTTCTTGATAGATCGCTCTCACTAAGACTAAAATCCATAATGGATTCTTGTATCCTGTCACTAGGGTCACCCAAGTCACTAGACTCATCCATCTCATAGAAAGTAATATCCAAATTGATTTCACCTCTCTTAGGGAAATCATTTTTAAGAAATGTGGCATCACGAAACTCAATCTCGATAATAGTGTCATCTGTGTGTTCATCTAAGAACACATACTTTCTCACAGACCTTACTTATATTTTGGATGTGAGAAATCATGACACAACCCCATAACCATTAGTGGCTAAGGTCAGGCTATCTCCCTGTACAAAGCTCATGTGGGGTACTGATTGCAGACTTTAATGAGACACAGTTGAGGATACAAACATATTGATATGTGTCATCATAGACTTCACCATTTCCAACAAAGTCATATTCCTTATCTCGGCTACTTGCTCTATTGAGAAGTAGTAGGAATAGTCAGTTAATCTCATAATACTCTTTTCGAAACAGAGCTCTCTGTGTCGTTTTGACAAATGCTCGCACCACGCGCCACCAATCAGATTTAAGAGTTTTTATTCTGAGTCGAACTGATTCTCAATTTTGCTAATAAACCTCCTGAAGCATTTTACTGTCTCAAACTTGTGTGAGATCAGATAGAGGAACCAAAATGTGATGAACGTCATAACGTACACAGCTCCATTTCAGGCTCTCATGCTCATAAGGTCACAAATGTCGGAGTGGTCCAACTACAATGGAGTCCCAGCTCTCATTGTGTTGCCAAATGATTTTCTTGTGATTTTGTCAGTTAGGCAAAAAACTCATATACGGACAACTCGAATTTGGTTAACAGGTCTTACAAACCATTCGCTACTAATCGATTCATCATCTCTTGCCCTATATGTCCAAATCTACTATGCCACTCATCTACATCATCATCTAGGCAATCAGATATAAAGGTATGGAAGAATGACAAGAAAACCATTAGAACGAGAAGTACTAGTGCATTCCATCCATCATGGATCAAAACCAGAACAATTCAGAGAATTGTCGTATTTATTAAAATAGATGATTTTATGCATATCCTAATCAATCTGAGACAAGGTACTAAATTCAAATTCCGTCGAATGCCCGGAGCATAGAGAACATCATAGCAAGTATCGATCCCTTTGATGAAAACAAATGTTTTGTCCCTGATTTAAATCCTCATAACTTGAAATTCAGTTGGCTGAACTTTATTTACGCGCTCCTGTTTCGAGTTATATGGTTAGTGGCTCATAAATTTACAATCCACAATGGAAAGAAATCAGTGAGCATCACAATATCAACACACGTAAAGAAGAAGGGCATTCTTTTCGCTCGTCACATTCACGAGCGAAATGACTAAGTCTATCTCAGCGTAACACTTTGCATTGGTCTTATTAAATTCCTTCTTCCTATGTTTTTATACCTTGTTGTCGGTTTTTTTAGATAATTTTATTGCCTAGATCTCGAGACTTCTTCCATGCTTATGTTGTTGGCTTGATGCCATGGGAGTTCTTACTCAATTCCACTTCATAAGCATGACTTAAGTGCGATCTACTCACCTCTAAGCGCTCCTCCTCGAGCACACAATACTTGCTCACATTAGCGAAAGTATGAATACTTTCGTCATGCGTGAAATAGGTTTTTTTGGTTTCTCATGAATCAGGTAAAAGACTAATCACACCTAGTGCCTGAATCTTATCCGAATTGGCTCGTTTGTATTTCTTAACGCGATGATCATACTCGACATTTGAATCAAATGTTGCAACATTGTATGATCAGCCATTTTCTTATATATCCTCACACTAGGAGCTGAAGAGAGCAATACAATGCTTTTTAGGGCTAGCCTAACCGACATATCCATAGGATATTGCTCATAAAACGAGATCAAGTCATCGTACATACCACTGATAAGGATTGCCCTAACTTGGTTATCTTTTATTCCACGCACGATAGATCTCCGTATCCCATCTATCCTATAGTGTGGTACCCTCCTTGGGGCCCACTATCTCGTGCCTAAAAATCTCAAACAGATTTTGCTTCTCGAGAATAAACTGAATCTACCGGTGTGAAATCTCGCAGTTCACATCATTCAGTTTACTCTCCTCGCAAAAATCTGATACGATAGTTCTCAATACAGTAAGAGAGAATTAATGACTTAGTGATACTTATTTCTTATATTTGTGAGCCCTACGAATCAATAAGTCTAAAATAATTCAAATACAGACCTCAAAGTGAGTAAATGAATCAACAGACACCATACACCACAATCTAGAATCGCATCTTACCATTCGAACTTGAATTCGGCATACAAAAACCCATAAAAAAGTTACAATTATGGATATAGAACTCTTAGAAAATTGAAAAAATTCAATTTCGGACAATCTGACGCGCCACTGGGGTCTATATGCACCGCCACACACCGACGGAGCA
This sequence comes from Dillenia suffruticosa, assembly GCA_033439265.1. Lineage (NCBI taxonomy): Eukaryota > Viridiplantae > Streptophyta > Magnoliopsida > Dilleniales > Dilleniaceae > Dillenia > Dillenia suffruticosa. Next base: position 15,540,358 of record JAVTVX010000012.1, on the reverse strand, counting down.
CCTCCATGCACTGCCACATGCCTCCACGCGCCGATAGTAGCCTGGCGTACATGCCAGACGCGCGGTGCGCCTCACACTTGCCGCCATGCGCCTGAAGCAGCTCCGCGCACGGGCACCCAGTCGTGGTGCATGGCTCACATGCCTTCATGCGCTGAACCGTGTCGCCTGGGTCAGCAACCGGGTCGGTCAACGGGTCAGGGTTTGACCCGACCAGCTGGTCAACAGGTTAGTCCAACCCGGTCGTGTCGGAATACGGGTCGGACCGGGTCAAGGCCCGACCCGGTATGTGTACTCATCTGCTTCACGCGCCTGTCTCGCACGTGAAGTACACGCGCCCGCTTCACACTGCTAGACGCGCCTTCCTCACGCGTGTGATGCATGCGCCATGGGTCCGGGTTTGGTCTTCTTCGCCCAACGAGTTCTGCAACTGGTTTTTCGACCCGGTTGCCTGAAAACTCATTTTCGACCACTTTTTCATGTAGTTTTCGATTGAAAAAAATTACTAGGTATCCTCTAAACATCCAATACTCGATTTTAGGAGGATTTCAACCCAAGAAATGGTGGAACTCAACCACCCCAATCGCGGCCCTCTGTGGCTATTTGGAAATCCCAGTTTTCGGCCTCCAAAACTCACAACAAAATACATGAAAATGTAGATCAGGATACAAGGAACACACATAAACCATTTTCATGCATCGATCCGCCCTCTAAAGCTATAGATCTAAAATTTTAAAGTTCATATAGTTGCAAACTTTGACCGGACTTTTCATGGCCTATACATATTCGAAAAATTCAACAAAAATTATTTTTGTAATCTCTGGGCCATGGATATTCATGTGGTGTCCTCAGATTCACGAAACCCATCCGTGATTCAGACTCTAAAATTTTTTTATACCCAAAAATAATTATGAATTTTTTTAAATTAAATCCAACGACCGCTCTGATACCAATGTTGGATTTAATCGCACATGTGAAAGCATAAGTAAATAAATTCAGAATTTTTTGGGTAAAGACCTCGATAGGGTCGATTTTCAAAAACTCAACGGTATCGCGAAATCTCTTGAATGGATTGCACGGTCGGGATGGTGATCACGAGATCCAAACCACCACCGCATATCCACGATACCTCGATTCTCAAGTCCGGTGACAAAGAACATGCAAAAAATTCCCTACTCGGAATTTTCTCTAACCCTCAATGGATCTCTATCTCTAGAGAGATGTGCAAACCCTAGCCATGTTCATTCTCTCTAAACCCCAAACTCACAATAGGGAGAGAAAGAAGCACAACTCACGTGAGCACATTCAAGGGTCATTAGGCAAGTCACTATGTGGGAATTAAATGGGGTGGTAAATGGAATAACGAGAGTTACTCTATTATTCCGAAATTATCAAAATGCCCCTCATGGGCATTTTCCAACACATACATTGATCTAATTGCAATTAAATTTAGATAAAATTTAGTACGCAGGATTTCAAGAAATGTGTCACACCGATAGAGAAGTTGCTCAATCCGTCGACTCTGGGCACCTTTTGTATGTTATGTGGTACACTAGAATAGGAGTTTGTTTTGCCATTGACATGGATGATAAAAATGAGTTAGGGTGCAGACTAGTTCCTTAGGTTGCAATAAAATACATATTTAAGTATCTTAAGAGAAAGAGAGATTATGGGTTATATATAGAAATAATGATAGCATACTACTAGGAGATTGTATTTGGATTTCGAATCAGACAGATACATTGGAAGCCTACTTTCATATATGTGTTTACTCTCAATGAGGGTTACTTCATTGAGAAGCATCATGTAATCTTGAATTACTAACTCCACTATAGAAACAAAGCATGTGGCAACATGGGAAGTAGACAGAGAAGCTGAGTGACTGAAGTCTTGTTTGGATCTCAGAGTTGTACCGGCTAATAAGAATCTGATTGTCATGGCATAGTATGAAGAACCCATACCTTATGTCTTTATCAAAAATGGTTTTTCAGATTTATCCAGAGTCATGGTATTAGACTCATATAACATATTCTTTCGTACAAGTAGGAGTTGGGATTGTATCTCAATTTTTCATTAATTTTATTATTTTGTATGTTCAAAGATCATGATTTATGTATAATGATTTTTGTTTGTATCTCAATTAGATAAATAAATTTCTATATTATTTATGTATGTGTAAAGTCCTTTGATTCAATATAATGATTTATATATTAATCAATATAATGATTCATATATTAATCGGGTTAATGGTACATATGACATGAACAAATCATGATTACATATGACATGAACTTGGAAGGGAATGTTTATATAGTTTGATATATTATGAATGAAATATTTTTATAAGTGAGGAGTTTCATAAATTGGATATGCAGTGTTGTTTAGTTGGAACATAAATTCAATATATAATTTATCACTTATATTCGATATTGCCTTCTCAAGTTCTCTAAGTTGATTATCCTTAAATTAAGCTTAATGATACGATGGTGAATCATATTGTGGTACTATCAACCATTTGAGACACATTGGATATTCTATTCTAGGATATCCTTTTTTTTTTTTTTTTTTTTGTATGATAGTTTCGATGGAATTAAAGAATTGATGAGGTGTTAGTAAATTTATTTTATTTGGCCACAAATGTGGAGGTTATTATATGGACAATATATAAAAATACATATAGGTCAAGAATAGCATAATCAATTATTATTTGTCCACAAATAAAGTGATATTTATTTTAGAGAAATTCTAATTATTTAGAGAATTAATTAGAATTAAAATAATTTTAATATTATTAATGGTTTAGCAAATCACATTATAATTGATTACTTTTGAAATATGACAATATCTTTGTATTAGATGAATTAAAGAAAGGGAAGAACAATGCAGAGTGAGAAATTTAGAATTGGATGGTAATTTCAGAAAATATTATGACTGCATTCTAATTTTTGAATACAATTGCTTTATAATTTTGAAACTTATTATGACTTTTTTTTTTACAATTTTGAAAACTATTATGGTTGGTTTTGTAATTTTAAAAATTATAAAATTCTTAGGTATTTTTTTGAAGCACTAATTTTAAACTCTTAATCTCTCTTTCTAGAGTTTTGCTCTTTATTCTAATTAAAACACTCTCATGATTAGAAATAACATTTTCTTCCCATATTAGAAATCTATTTCTATACTAATCTGCCCACCTATATTGAAAAAGCAGTGAGAATGAATTACGATATGGAGAAGAAGACTTGGGTTGAGAGTTATTTTTTTTAACATCTATGAAGATTGGAGCCTTGGAGATGCAGATTCCAACAAATCATGTCATAGTATTATCAATTTCTTTACTAATTATTTTTATTTACTAAATTAATTTTTTTTAATATTTATTCATGTTCATGCTTCCATTGTGTTTCTTGATAATTGAACATGATAGAAAAAATATTAAAAAAATATGTTTTTTTTGTTTAAAATATATTCGATCCTAACAACAAAAAGTTCGAGTTTCAGTAGAAAAAGGAAATAATGAGACTTCTTTGAATCTTGGAAAGGGATTAGAAGATTTAATCCCCACTCACTTGAGTGGGGGGTGATTAAGAGTTTTGACCTTATGAGGAATCAATTTGACAAAGGATTTGGGTTAAAAGATAAAGGAAATTGGATTAAAAGATAAGAACATAAAAATTAAACACAGATGTGTATTAAAAAAATTAATTTGTAAGTAAAGATAATTAGTAAAGAAATTAATTCTACTCTTACCATTCTTGTTGGAATTCAAATTTCGATGGTTGTAATCTCTATAAACATGAGAAAAATATCACCAAACCCAAATCTTCTTCCATATGATGTAACTCAGTCTCATATGTTTTTCAATTTAGTTGGACAAATATGTATAGGATTAGATTTGTAGCATATAGGAAACCTCATCATACCTGTGTTTTAATTAGAATAGAAAAGCAACACTTAGATAGAGAGATTAAGTGTTTAAAATTAGTGTTTTCATAAAAAAGAAAAATAAACACTTATGGATTGTATAATTTTAAAAAAAAAAAATTCAAAACCAGACATAATAGATTTTAAAATTATAAAATAATCATAATAATTTTTCAAAATTATAAAATATACAAGATAATTTTTGAAATTATAAAACAGTTAGTAGTTTTTAAAAATTACAAACTAATTCGTAAGACTTTTTGAGATTACAGTCAAATCTAAATTTCTTTCTCTCTTTCTGCCTTAATATATTATTCTTCTTTTTTAATTAATTTAATATAAAGAAATTGTCGAATCAAATAAAGAATCAATATTAATAGAATTTTAGAATAGAGAAAAAATTTTAGATATATTTATTTTAATTTCAAAATTATTATAATGTGATCCTCTAAACCATTAGTTACATAAAAATTATTTAATTCTAATTAATTCACTAAATAACTAGAGTTGCATGGCTTTGTCGTTTTGTTCTTGATTTTAATGTATCTCTACATGCTGTTTCTCTAAGTATCACTCATAATTGAGATCCGATAAATTAAATGTATTTTCATTTCCTCAATTATTTAATTTTATTAAGTCTCTCATTGAAAGAGAGGATATCATAAAGTATCTGACGTTTCTCTTATTGGTTGATAGAGTTAAATAAGTTTTAAACATAACTGATATAATACATTATCATATCACTAAAATTCAATTTTTGTATAATCAATTAAAACAATACAAAAGTGTAATATCCAATACAATTGATATAAATATGCATATTCCAACTAATCAAAGTATATACTCAATGTACGAAACACTTGACTCATACAAATTTTCACTTAGAATACATCAAAATATATAGTTCATATTTCGCAAGTCCATCTACAGGTACAAAAGATTAATTATACATAAACTACTTACAATTATAAAATACTAATTTCTATTTCATATTACATTTGAGGAAATTACTCCATATATCATATTCAATGCTAGGCACTATAACAACCTGCTAAAGGAGTTTAGACTACAGCTTAAGGAAATGGTCTGCAACTGAAGAGCTTAAGTCTATAACTAGATCATTTCCAGGACAAGTATTAACTAATTGGAAGTTAGAATAGTTAAAAACAGTTGAGAGGTTGTCAGTTAACTGAATTCAGTTAGAGAATTGTTGGTACTAAGACAATAGTGTATAAAAACTACAAGATTCAGAAAGGAAAGTAAGAAAGAAATGAATTGTTTCCTCTTATCTTCGTGTGCTCTTCTCTTACCCTCTCTCTTCTTCTTTCTCTTCCTCTAATCTTCTTCTCTGGTTTTCTTCTTTCTCTCTTTTTTCTCTCTCCCTCTCTCTCTAAAGTTCAAGTTTATATTCATCATAAGTCAATTTCCATCATTGATTACAAAAAGAATAACCATAACACACATTTCCATCTAAAATAGTCGACTTCATTCCTTTTTTCAAGTCGACATCTTGCCTGGGCTGTTACATTTGGTATCATTGCAGGTTTTTAGATTTTCAAGAAACAGTTATGGCAGATGGAACAAGGCAGAAAACCCATGAAGAATAGCAAAAAAGGGTCGAAGGATAGCTTCAAGAACTTTGTTCGTATGTTGATATCAAGATGGAGGTTATACTCAGAAGATGGAAGAACAAAATATGAAGCTGACCCAAAAGATGGTAGAACAGGACCTGAAGTGGGAATCTTATATGACGACAATGGATGCTCACTTGTACTCCATCAGCAAACTATTAAACAAAGAAAAAGGAGATGATGCAGAAATAGGCAGATCATCAAAGTCTCCTATCCTACCTACCCCTACAGATATTAGGCCACGGTAGGAGAATGGGTCTCAAATGTTCAGGAAAGATTCTAATGCTCAAAGTATGGTACCAAATCCACCAAGAATTGAATTGTCATTATTCAACAGTGAGAATCCTAGAATATGGCTTCGAAAATGTAATAAATTCTTTAGTGTATATCAAATTCCTGAATGCACATGGGTGGATACCATTGAAATGTATTTAGAAGGGAAGGCAAAGGTGTGGTTCCAAGGGTTGAAGTTAGCCAAACAAGACATGTGTTGGGATGAATTCACACGGTTGTTGTGCTAAAGATTTGAGGTTAAAGGCTTACAAGATGAGGTTGAAGAATTCAACAAATTGCAGCAACACGGGACAGTTACTAAGTACCAGGAGAGGTTTGAGGAGTTATGGGCAATCATGTTACAAAAGAATCCCAGACTATCTGAGACTTATTTCATTTCAAGCTTCATCAGTAGACTAAGGGAAGATATTAAGCCAATGTTAAGACTTATGAAACCTACCACCATTTTCCAAGCATTTGAGATTGTAAGATTGTAGGAGCAAACATTAGAGTGTGCTAAGAAAGGAAAGACAATGCTGCAGAAGCAATGGGAGTCTGGGGAAACCAATAAAGAAAGCAGGAATTCGAGAGTTACTTATGCCTCTTCACAAACTACTGGTCCAATTAAAAATGAAGCAGAAAGAACGAGATCTACAAGTATTTGGCCCAAAATATCAACACAAGAACTGTAATTCAGAAAGAATAATAACCTCTGCTTTAAATGTGGAGAAGGTTTCACTCCTGGTCATAAGTGTAGATACAGACATCTTAATTTCGTTCTTGCAGCTGAGGAACCAGATGAACCTGAAAGCTATAATGGAGAAAGTGCAGAAGCAGTTCAATCAGGTCATGAGCAAGAAGAAAGCATACAGGTATCTCTATGTGCACTCTCAAATTCTTTTCAAAGGCAAATTATAGCTATTCAAGGGAATCTGGGGTGTGTGAAAATACTCATACTGATAGATACAGAGAGTTCTAATGGCTTCATACATGAGAGATTAACTACGCACTTAGAGTTACCAATAGAAGTAACCACAACTCTTAAGGCGGAAATTATAGATGGTAGTTGGATCACTAGCAACACCAAAGTGAGTAATGTGAAGTGCGGAATTCAGGAGTACACCTTTTCATTTGATTTGAGGATGATCCAAGTGGGCAGGTGGGACATGATTTTAGGTATGGACTGGATGTACAATTATGGTCATATTACCTTTGACTTTAAGAAGTTACTAGTTAAGTTTTACCACAATGGAGATGAGGTAATCTTGGAAGGAAGAGTCGACTACCCTTCAATGAACTTAGTTAGAGGTAAAGAAGTTAAAGCCTTTAGGCAACAACAGTTGCAGAGCTCTCATGTGATGCAACTCTACAATGACATACCTTAGTCAACCATACCAGAAATCATTTCTGCAGTCCTAGCTGAATTTGAAGGAGTCTTTTTTATCTCCAACCACTCTTTCTCCAAAAAGACAGCATGATCATGCTATCTCTCTAAAAACAGATGCACAGCCCTTTAAAATGAGACCCTACAGGTATCCCCATTCTCAGAAGTCCGAGATAGAAAAACAAGTTGAAGAGATGCTTTGTAATGGCATCATTAGACCAAGTCCTAGCCCCTTTGCTTCCCCAGTCATCCTAGTCAAGAAGAAAGATGATACTTGACGCTTTTGTGTAGATATAGACATTGAACCAGCTGATCATCAAAGACAGGTATCCCATACCCAACATAGATGAACTATTGGATGAACTACATGGCTCAAAAATCTTTTCTAAGATAGACTTGAGAACAGGTTATCATCATATCAGAGTGAAACCTGCTGATGTGGAAAAAACTACTTTTCAAACTCACCATGGATATTTTGAATTCCTAGTGATGCCATTTGGGTTAACTAATACACCTGCCACTTTTCAAGCTCTAATGAATCATATTTTCCAACCTTATCTAAGAAAATATGTTCTGGTCTTCTTTGATGACATCCTATATACAGCCCAAACATTGCCATTGATGCTTAAGACCTTCGAGCAGTCCTAAAAACACTAAGTCAGCACCAGCTTTTTGCTAAGCTATCCAAATGCACCTTTGCACAAACCAGGTGGAATACTTGAGACATGTAGTAACAGAGGAGGGAGTGAAGGTGGATAATCAGAAGGTGGAGTGTATGCTATCCTGGCCAGTACCAACATCTGTCAAAGTCTTTAGAGGGTTTTTGGGTCTAACAGGTTATTATAGAATGTTTGTCATAAACTATGGCATTATATCTAGGTCTTTAAACAATCTTCTTAAAAAAAATGGGTTCTACTAGAATGGAGAAGCTGAAGAAGCCTTAATAGACTCAAAATAGCCATAGCACAACCCTAGTAATGAAGTTACTGACTTCTCCAAACCATTTGTGATAGAAACAGATGCCTGCTCTCAAGGTCTAGGAGCTGTGCTGATACAGGATAATCAACCAATAGCCTATTTGAGCACGGCTTTGGGAGATAGGAGCAAAGGCCTATCAATTTATGAAAATGAACTCCTTGCAGTAGTCATGGTTGTCTCAAAGTGGAAGTATTATCTACAGAGATACCATTTTATCATTAAGACAGATTATCAGATTTTGAAGTACCTACTAGACCAGAAACTCACTAACTCCTTGCAATACAAGTGGATATGATGCCCATATTGCCTCTCATGGGCACTAACAAACAAGCTATAGTAGAGCCAGAATCCATACTTAAAAGAAGAGTTATCTGGAGGACTCACAAGCTAGTAACTCAAGTGCTGATCAAATGGGTTAAGCTCAGTTTGGAAGAAGCTACTTGGGAAGATGTTAATTTCATCAGAGCACAATTCTCGAATTTTAATTGTTGAGACAAGGATTGCTAAAGGGGGAAGAAATTGTAAAAACCTGCTAAAGGAGTTCAAACTACAGCTCAAGGAAATGGTCTGCAACTAAGAGGTTAAGTCTGTGATTAGATTACTTCAAGAACAAGTACTAACTAATTGGAATTTAGAATAGTTAAAAACAGTTGAGAGGTTGTCACTCAACTGAATTCAGTTAGAGAATTGTAGACACTAAGACAATAGTGTATAAAAACTACAAGATTCAAGAAGGAAAGTAAGAAAGAAATGAATTGTTTCCTCTTACCTTCGTGTGCTCTTCTCTTACCCTCTCTCTTCTTCTTTCTCTTCCTTTGATCTTCTTCTTTGTTCTTCTTCTCTTCTCTCTTTTTTCTCTCTCCCTCTCTCTATAAAGTTCAAGCTTATATTCATCATAAGTCAATTTCCATCATTGATTACAAAAAGAATAACCATAACACACATTTCTGTCTAAAACAGTTGACTTCATACCTTTCTTCAAGTCGACATCTTGCGTGGGCTGTTACAGCCACCTACACCACCTTTTATTTAGTGTGGATCCCTTTTAAATGAATGAAAACTGTTTTTTATTTGATCCAAGTAGGGGGTTAGTAATACTTAATTCTATTGTTTTATAAATTTATTTGCGTATTTATTTAGGCATATGCAATTATGTGTAATTGTTCTATAAACATTTTGTCACACTTGAAACTATTTGCTTCATATCCTTTGAAATTGCCTACTTTTCATGGTCAATTTATTTTTGACTTTATTTTGGGGTAGTAAATAGTTGGCCTCAGATGCTACCTATTAAACATTCATCAGTACATATTTCTTGGTAGAAAAATTTCATGGAAGATAGGCATAACACCATGATTTATTTATTTCACATACATTTCAAAGACTTCACATATGACTGAACCACTATTTTTAATATCTTACGCTATCCCCTAAGAGATTTATTCACATACAAATATAAGGTTGGGGGTGTTACAAAGCCCAATATACATCGTTTGATCAGAAAAAAGATAAAATAAGAAAAGATACCTAAATTATCAACATCAAATTCAGGAGCTAAGTTTAACATACATAACACACAACACACATGCGGATACAATCATTGCTGTAAGCATTGAAACAATATAGCTCTCAACATTCACCACCACCTGAATATACAGGAATTGTGCTGCTCTCAACTCATTTTCTTATGGATCCAAAGCCACTTTTGCAGACCCCATTGGACCAATTGAACAATGGCATGAGTGAATAGTAAGTACATGAGTAGATCCATGAATGGAGGATGAAGCCATGTTGCTTTCAAATAATTAAGATGAAAAGGCTGGTGAGATTTGCAATTTAGGTTAAAAACACCGCATCAAATGAATAAAGTACTTCTTCTAACATCGTTCTTGCCTCAGTATCAATAGGACTCTCAGGCTTATCTGACTGGGCAATATTTAGGAGATAACAGTTTTTTGGAGGCCACAAAAGCAGCAGATAGTGTTTTCTTCAACCCACCTCTTGTGCTATCAACCTTATACTCAAATTCATAAATTTGTTGACCTCCCTAGCTAGATCTTTCAGCAACATCAATCACCTCAACATCCTTTGTGCTTTCCTGTATTACAATAGCAGACACTATAAAAAATCACAAATTAGTCACGAAATTAGTGACAAAAAAATGAACAAAATTCATTGCAAAAAATTCGTGATGAAAAAAAAATGATGGTTAATATGATATCGCAAAATTTAGCGACAAAAAATTTCACATTTCATCGCAAATTTACGACAAAAAGGTTATGTTGCAAACTTCATCGCAAATTAGCGACGAATAAATTCGTCACAAAAAGTGTTGCTATTTAGCAATGAAATTGGCAACAAATTATTTAGCGAAGAATTTAATGACAAACACTTAGCAACGACTTTAGCGACGAAAACACTTATTTGAGATGTGTATATAGTTGATAACGAATTTAGCGACGAATTTTTAACAATGAAGTTTGCCACCAAACTTTAGCGACGAATTTTATTATGCTACCAAAAAAAAATTGAAACGCTGAATTTAATCATCCGAAATACATCCTACCTTAAACAAAATCTTCATCCAGCCTTAAACTAAATTTAATCATCCACATGAAAGCATTAAACAAGAAAATGCATCGACATTAATAAACATCCATCAACAAAAGTCAAAACTACAAAAACAAAAAATATCCTAAATATATAAATATCCGCAAACAAAAGTATTCAAATCCACAATAAACACGTCTAAAATACATAAACAACCATGAACAAAAGTATTCAAATCAACAATAAATATTTAGTCAATAAGCATACATCAATAAACCAAATCGTCATTAATAATCTAATTATCATGTTGCTCATCAACCGAAAGGTCGTCATTGGGCCCATCGTTTCAGTTCATTCTCTTATATTTCATCCCACTTGAACTTCCGCTACAATCAATAGAAAAATAACTAAGTTTATTTATACTAAACTTGATTGATGAGAGAATAGAAAGACAAAACTACAAAACTTACCTTAAACTTATTCCACCATTAATCCTTAACTTCTCTTGAAGTGCTGGTGTAACTGATCCCAGACTATCAAAAGATATCCCTGGTGATAAGCTACTGCACCATCCCAGGATTTCCTTTAATCCAACCACATCATAGGTTCCAATGTCCTCATTAGTATCCACTCACATTTTCCACATGGTAAGTAAAATTAAGATATTTAAGTAGCAAGGAAAAAAATTTGTATAATTACACTTTGCATAACTCCATCTCCTCCTACCTTTTGAATAGCACAGACATCTCCATTTGCATTCAAGGTAGTAGTCATTCTTCCCCCCATAACAGCTTTATCAAAGCGGGTTGGATCTATAACCTGTGCATCACCACATCACAGAATAAGCAGAAGAGGCTGAGTTCTGCATAGAAGTGCAATATCCTAAAGAGGAAAATAAATAAATAAATAAATAAATGAGTTCTTTATTTGCCTACCACAGTAATGTCATCACCAAAAAAGGCAAAGGTTACTACTATTGGGAGAAGATAAAGTATTAGTGAAAGTGATTCTCTTACCTACAAAGTGCCTGCAACCATACTGAAAGTGTCTAAAACTACACCTTCAAAATGCATATTCATTATAATATAAATTCTCAAAGTTCCTACAATTACTTGAAAACAAAAATTAAAATAAAATCATCACTCAACATAACTGAATTTATCCACCCAAACAAATAAAGTGCATGCTATGAATAATGAGCACGAAATGACAAATTTTGAGATAGAACTGATTCAACATGTTAGGGGACTAAGATCTAGAACATTAAAATTAAGTGGTTTGCCAGAATGTAATTGATCTACCAATCCTGAAAGCTTGTGCATGCAACAATAATGAGATGAAATTAATAAGAGATTATTCACCAACAATATTACCAATGCGAGAAAGCTTACCAAAACTACAAAAATCAATGCTCAAAGCCAAACCGAACTTATACTTCAAAAAGAATAAAAGATACAAACACTAAAGGGATTTAGTTGGTTCCATTAATATTTTGATGAAGACATTTATTCTACATAAACTGCACATATAAGCATAGACTTGACATGATAATCATCTGCCCTTCAAGATAAGGAATTGTTTTGGAGAGTAAAATCTGAATAGATTAAAGGCAGAGATGAGTGAAGATCATGAGAAGTGAAGCTACATAGCCACAGAGCAATGCACTCCCAATTTGGACACAAAATCTGGTGAATTTGTTGCAAACTTTCATCCATTGCAAGCTTCTTGCACCAGTTATTGCCAACATTGAAGCCTCTAGCACAGTTGAATTTGTGGCAAATTGAGCATATGTAATTTCCTATTTTGTGAGCAAACAAAAAAAGAGAAAAAAGAAAAAGGGAAAAAATAAAAATAAAATAGAAACGGTAAATCTCAGCATTGGGTGGACTTGCCCATATTTAGGCAAGGTCCAATGTAGTAGACCAACATTTAAAGAAAAAGGGAAAAAATAAAAGTTTGTAGTATCCAAAGGCATCCAAGAATAGTTCAGCTCCCCTTTATGCTTAGAGATGATGAATGAATAAGTTCAGGTGGCAAATTGCTTTTAAGCCTATCTAAATCAATTAATGCCTTGATATAGGGGGTATTGGTAATGGCATGACGTATATATACACATATATATAATTGAGGAAGGTGCTACTACTTATTTCTCAAAAATATTTTTATACAACTTTGAAAATTTTGAACCATTTTTCAAATAAATACAAAACCCCTTCTCTATAATAAGATCACTTACTATGTAAATTTAATATTAATCTTTTATTCTTTTTGTTCTTTTTGAGTATATAAAACTAAAAAATTTCAAAATAATCCACCAAAGCTACCAAGGAAATGTTCAACCCTTCAAAATACTTTCCACTCTTTGCCCTCAATTCCAATTAAAACACGACTAGGGGAAGCATCCTAAAAATTTGCTCTTTGACGAACAAACTCTCATATTACTCCAATAGAGGACAGTCTCCAGACATAATTTCAAAAGAGAGATTTTTCCCGATAAGGATAAACCTCCCTTAGGGTGAAAATGAAAATAGGTAATAAAATAAAATACCAGAAGTTGTCCATCTCATAATAGGCTCTGTAAAATATTTTCCACTCAATTCAATTCAATGAAAAAAATACAAGTATGCGCATATGTTCAACTGAGCAGACATACATAAAACAATCAATCTACATCAGTCAGAACGTAAGATGCGAACCTTTATTTCTTCCGATGCTACCAAGGTGGAGCAAACACGGGATCTGATAAAAGTCCTGAATCTACTTGATGATCACCCTATACAAGTCCACATACATTTTCCTATTCAGCTTGAAGATTTTTGTGAAATCTCTAACAATAACCAAAACAAAAGAATTGCATCGTGCAGAGAATAGCCGTAGAAATCACCACATGCAATAGAGGAACAAGTAATTGACCTCCAAGAAACCATGGGACAATCTATGGACACAATTTTTTAGTTCAGGTTATGCCTATTGTTTACAACAGTTTCATGTCCCTGCAAAATCACCATAGTTCCTCAATGAAATCTTTTATACTTGATAGAACTTTTAGTGATACACCAACTTCAAAATATATATGTTGCAAACTACCCCAGATTTTATTCCTACTTTGATAGTCTTGCATAAGGTTAATAACACCCTATATGTTCATAGATTAAGCTCTCAAGTACTTGTACTACAATTTAAGATTTAGCACCTAAAATGGGCTTTATTTTGTATCAACTAAAACCAGCCCCAAAAAATAGTTTTTTCCACTCTTTCTTAGTTCTCTCTCTTTCTCCAACATTCACCATCATCAACATGTCAAAGAAAAGCCACATTTCAAGCATTTGATCTTTAGTTTAATTATCATTAATCACAATGTCGATGATGATTGAATAGTTGAGTGCATATATTAACCCTAATAACACTCGCTACAACGAAAACTGATTACACCAAAATTATACCCATTTCAAAACCTAAATCGAATGAAAAGGGCATAAAACCGAAAACATCCTAGAACAAAACCCTAATTCAACTCAAGAAACCAAAAAAGGCATAGAACTCTAATTGAACAAATTAATAAAATAAGAGAGAAAAATCAAGAAACCCTGCACCTTATTAATAAAGATCAATGAGTCATGCCGATCTGGACGCACCAAAATCGAACAAAGAAGGTTTTCTCCTTTTTCTCCCCTAATCTTGAAACACCTCTTGATCTGTGAAATCAACAAGACAGTTGTGGGCTTTGCTGAAATAAATGAGCAAAGAAGGTTTTCTCCTTTCTGACGAGATTGACAGAAATAGACGAAGGAGAGAAGATGAACGTTGTCAAGGTGGTGGTTATGTGGGTGGTGGAGGCTTTGCTATGGAGTAGAGTAGAGGCGAGCGAATGGGAGACGGTAGTGTGTGAGGAGAAAAGTGAGCGGTTAGGGCAACGAGATTCGTGAAGAGAATGAAAACAAATAAAAAACAAAACAGTAAACTATCCTCCTTAGCGACGGATGACGAAATCCGTCGTTGAAATCAGTGATAGATGCCCTATCCTTTACAAAATTTGTGACAGATTTTATATTCGTCGCTGCACGAAGGATAAGGCATCCCTCGTTGATTTTAGCTACGAACTTCATAATTATCACTAATATTAGTGACAAAAACTCCTTTCGTGACTATATTAACGATGAAAAGTATTTTCACCGCTAAATCAATGACGAATCCGTCATTTATCCATTTTTTGCAATAAAAAATTTGGTTTTCATATTTACATAAAACAAATTTATAATGTCTCTAAAAGTTATGATTGATAATACTTAAAATAATTACAAATTCCTTTATCTGATCCGTAAAAAAATTGTTCAATACCCAATGTAGTCTTATACTTAGTTAAAGTATAAATTAATACTTTTACAAGTAAAATCCTAATATTGTATATAGTAATATATTAAACCTGATTTCGTTGCTAAAAAAAGTTCAAAAAGAGAGTTCTGGTTGAAAATGTTTCACAAGAGAGTATATAAGGGATTTAGTCACAAAATTAGTCACGAATTACCAAAAACCGTTGCTAATTAGTGATAAATTTAATCACAAATAATTTTGTATAGTTAGTTAGCGATGAATTTTGCCATGACAGGAAAAATTCGTTGTTAAATTTTACCATGAAAATATTTTTATAACTAATTAATGATAAATTTAACCATGAGCGATAAAATTCATTACTAATTAGTGATGAATTTCATCACAAAAAGTTATTCGTTGCTAAATTTAGTGATGAATATTGTTTGTGTGGCAAAATTTAAGCACAAAATACTTATTCGTCGCTAAATTCATAACTAACTTTACGACAAATATTTGTTCATAGCTAATTAACTACAAATTTAGTGATAAAAGTTTTTTCATAGCTAATTAGTCACGAATTTTGTCATGAATATACTATTTATTGCTAATTTTGCCACGAGTGCTCTTTCGTAGCTAATTTTATTGCAAAATAGTAACAAAATTTATTTTCATTGCTAATTTTGTCATAAAATAGTAACAAATTTATTTTGTCGCTAAATTTTATTGCTAAAATCATATTTTTTTATAGTGAGAAAAAATGCATAGACCATAACAAGGTGGAAAGACAAGAAAGTAACATTGAAAAACAGATGTGAAAAGGCCTTGCACTTTGAAGAGAACTTCAAGGTGCAAAAGTAAACTTGTTCATGTTACCTCTTCTGTTTACATTTTCCTTGCTTCAGGATTTTGTTAAGACGCCCTAAATGCATACTATGATATGAAGTATAGATTCATAGATAAGGCAATTTTGGATCTCCCAAGGCATGAGAACCACAAAAGAAAATGTGGAATTTTGTCTGATCAAAGACCTAGAAAACATAACATAAGTGATAAAAATCAAACAAATAATCCTAGGCAATGTTGTAGCCAGTATCTAAACTCTCTCTTCAGTTTCAAATAAGTAGCTGAACTTTATTTTGAACTCATTAGGTACAGAAACTTCAACTTGGGCATAAATTGAAACCTTGTGTCTCATCCACATTCAACGGTGTTATCCTGTGTGTTGCTAATGAAGGGTGACTTGGCAATCATTACAAAAAAAAAATACGATTTTAACAACAGAATTAGGTGATAAATAAATTTATCACTATTTTGTAACAAAATTAGGGATGAAAATGGATTTCATCACTATTTTGTAATGAAATTAGTGACGAAAGCATACTCATGGCAAAATTAGCAATGATTAGAGTATTCATGACTAAGATCGTAACTAATTAGGCACGAAAATATTTTCTTAGCCAAATTTATTGCTAATTAGCCTTAAAAATTTTTTTGTGACAAAATTAGTCACGAAACTATCAGTTAGTGGCAAATTTAATGATGAATAGCAATTTTGTAACTAAATTTTACCGTGAATCCAATTTTCGTATCTAAATTTAGTAACGAATTTTGGTTTCGTCACAAAATGTAGTGATGAAGATTGGATTCGTGGTAAAATTCATTGTTATTTAAACACAAAAATATTTTCATGAAAAAATTTAGTAACGAATTATGCAATTTGTGATTATATTCGTCATTAATTAGCTGAATAAAATTATTCGTAGTTACCTTTGTCGCTAATTAGCAACGGTATTTGAGAATTTATGACTAAATTCTTTCTACATTCACTTATTAAACATTTTCAATCTGTCTTTCTTTTTTACATTTTCTGAGTAACGGAATCGAATTGAATATATAGTAAATGTTATAATTTTCAACAAATTGATCATTTTCGACAATAAATAATTTAATCAATCTCTAACAAATATTACCATGTCCAGTAATAAGATTTTATTTATATAAGCATATATTTTATCTTGACAAAGTACAAGATTACATTGACCAATTCTTTTAGAGATTAGCCAAAAAAATTTGTATTTATTCTAAGTATTATCAATCATAACCTTCAAAAAAATTACAAATTTGTTTAAATAATCTAATTATTATGTAAGTATGAAAACTAAATTTTTTTTATTAATGAACCACATTACGAATATTTTTTTTATCTCTAGTTTTGTTATAAATTTTTGAAATAAATTTTTTCGTTGTTAATTTTATCATAAATAGTTAATTTGTTACTAAATTTGTTACAAGAAATGGGTAACAAGAAGTTTCATCACAAGTTTCGTTACTAATTTAGTAACATATAACCGCTCTCATTCCTAATTTAGTAATGAATTTTCATCGCTAATTTTATCGATCATCAGTAATTTGGTCGCTAACTATTTGCGAGATGGTTTTTCGTCACTAAATTAAAAATTTAGAGCGAGAACGTTAGGGTCTCTCTCTGCCCAACACCACATCTGCGCCCCTTTCGAATTCTCTGCCCTCACCACGACCATTCTTCAAGCCGCTGTTGACCAACAAAGATTACAGTTCCACCGTCAACATCTACATCATTGCTTTCATACCTATCCTTTATTTCAATGCCCTCTTCGTCTCATCTCCACCATCGATCGCCCCTCACATCTCCATCTCTGTTCCACCGATGGCCATCCCTTACGTCTCTGTACATCCCTCGCTACTCTCTCTCTCTCTCTTTCTTTGTTGTACCCCCATTGGGCTTCCTCCCTCCCCCTCTCTCTCTCTCTACAATTTGAGCTCTCAAAGAAGAGAACGCACGATCTTGTTTCGCTTCAAGGTCAGTCTCTTCTCTCTCGCTATCTCCATTTGTTGAATTCACGTAGTGCACATTGTGCGTTGGTAGATAATTGTTTGCTGAAGGTTCATGCCGTCTTGGGTTTTCATTCAAGTAATTATTTCAAACTGCTCTTCCATTCTCTCTCATCTTTTTTCTATCCGTTACCTCTGTTTGGCTTTCCCTTTTTGTGTTTTTATCAGTATCCAGATGCCATTGTGTGTGTGTTTTCTAGTGCTATAGCACTTAATAGGCCGAGGCTTCATCTGGGACTGAATAGCCAGATGATATGATTTGTTCTGGGGTAATTTAGCAAAGAAGCTTGTCTATTGGTTCATCTTCTAGAATAATGGTGGTGGTGGGGATATCCCAACACACTGATTACTTACTTAGTAGTATGGGTGCCTGATGGGGATTTTCATAGAGATATGTGCCCTATATTGTCTTGTGATAGTTCACTCCAGGGACTTGCAAGCTTGTAGTTTTGCACTGTTTCGGAAATTGACATAACGTGAACAAGAAGAGCCAATTTGTGCGTCCCTCGTTCCTACAGCATTCAAAATTTGATTAGTTGGAATGAGTAATCCTTCATAATAATTTTTATATAATTTTTGGATTAGTTGGGGATGAAATTATATATCCTGATGGTTGTTTTTCCAAAATGAAAATATAGTGGGCTCAAGTTTCTACGGGTGCCTTTTGTGCAGAATACTAGAGAGTCTGTTTATACTTAATTTTACCATCCTCTGATCCTGCTTAAATGAGGTTTGCACCTGTTGGGGACATGTACAAATAAATTATTTGCATGGTTTGTGCTTTTTATTGTAAAATTTCCACTTTTTTTGTTGCTCATGCCATTTAGTTGCACAAGACTTTTATGCTGCATGAAGTTTATCTGGATCAAATTTATTCTTGTAAGGGTCAGAACCTAAAAGGTTTTGCAAGGGGAATTTGAGAAATTCTAAAATCAATATCTATCTAGTGGTTGTTTTATTTTCACTTGCCCAAACAAGCCCCTGATTCGAAAAGTGGTTCTGCTTTATGTTCCAGGCCTTCATGCATCTTTGTACACGTCACAGTCTGGAAGTCTTAAGAGCTTTGGAAAATGCTGTGGCAATCCAAGAGCAGTTTTAGCTCCTAAGTTAGTAAATTGTGCACTGCCTTTTCTTTTGGTTGAACACACACATGCAATGACTTTTCAAATGTTTGATTTCTTCTATTGTTCTTTCTAGTCGTGTCTCAGCACCAAAAAAAGAAAAAAAAAGAAAAAAAAAAGAAGTGACCATTTCAACACAAGGAATGGCAGTTTGCATTTTTTTTGTTGCAATCTGCAGTCTTTGATGAGCAGAACTGCAGAAAGTCATTCATGGCTTTTTGGGGGTTCCCCATGCTCCTTGGGTATTCGAAATATATTTGCTAATATTGAAGTAAAACCAGATACTGTGCATGAAGAAATAGATTTTATAATGTTGTCTAAGTGGGGCAAATGCACTGAATATAACAAATTTCTATCTCCTTGTTTCTTTGTTGATAAGTATTGGCATGAATGTTGCCAAAATGGTGGAAATCAATGAAGTAGTTTCTGACCTAATCTTGCAGTAGTAGTGGCCTCTTTGCAGCATAAGTGGAGCTGAAAGAGGCACATACTAACGTGAACGAACATGTGCCTTTGTCAACTCCATGTTGGTGATTTTATTCTCATTCTTGTTGAACTGTTTTTCCGAAAGCAATGAAACAGAGTCCAAGGCATTAGAGGTAATGATTTGGTCAATATTGCTGCGTAGCAATACGTAATTTTGGCAGCACACTTTAGGAATCTCTTTTTCAAAGAGGTACCAAAGTTTTAGATTGATCACTTGTACACTTCTTTTTATTCTTATTCATTCATAACCCTTGCACCCTAGAAAATACCACTTTCTTTAAATTAGTGTCGCTAAATCTTTGTTACACCAATGATTTGAAAATAAGTTGATTGTCTCTGTTGAGGGGTCTCAACGCCCTCTGTAAGCAAACAACTAAACATCAACATGCAATTTTGACAAAATAAAGATTTTGTTCCATTAGAAATTTGAGCTACGGGATCTGGACAATTTGTTTACTTGCCTTTTTTTATGAAAATTATACCATTCTCCATGTGTCACTTATTAGTGTCGCTGTTGTGAAGAGGTTTGTTCTTCTGCTTTCAATGATCAAACCTCCACTGAGCAGGTAAAAGATTTTCCATTCCCCATCACTTATTATACACTTACAGAAAAAGAATCGGAAGACAATGGTTACCAAAGGAATCAACCAGGTCAGACAAATCTTACACAAGTCATTTTCCTCTATTTTTCCATATTAAGCCTTTTGAGTTACTTCTCTGGTTCGAAGGATGGCTTACATGTTGCAAACCTGCTTCCAGGCTGCGGGTTTTGTTTCTTCCATTCCTTCACCTTCAGGTTCTTCTCCCCCCATGAAATTCTGGCACTTGACTGTGAGATGGTAAGTCTAGATGTCCTTTATAGTTAATGCTATTAAAAAATGTTTTATTCTCTTGAATATAATGCAAAGACTGAAAATTTGATGACCTCTTCATCTGTTAAAATTGGCTATTTTCATGGTCCTGATTGACATTTATACTGCGCACTACTGGGATGTTGCTCAAAGGTTGAATAAAGAAGGTGCTCCTTAGTTAATGTCATTTTATGGGGTTAACTATGGTCAATCATAGTGCATATTTGGCTCTGCAATTATCTTCACTTCTTTTAATGTTTTCAATTGTGTGAAAGGGGTCTAGATTGAACCATTTCTACCACCTAAGTAGCATCATTTATTGTTGAAAGTTGTTAGCAATGCCCTCATCTAGGACGATGGTTCCTTCATAGGGTTGTGTTTATTTCTGTCTCCATCATTGTGTCGTGTTAATTGAGAGTCCTTCAGTTCTTTTAGTTTTTAATCCATTTTTTGCGAATGTATGTTATTGGAAGGACTTGATATGAGGTGCCACCTGGTGATTGGGAGACACTAACTAAACTACAAGTTAGTAGCATTCACAGAGAAGTGTTTGGCTGCAACCATTTGCCCTCGACTTATCTTGCTATCTCTCACCTATGACCCAAAGAACTGCTTGTTATTGATTTTCTTCTGTTCTTGATAATGGCAGAAATATGTCAAAAGTTAAAACCTGTTTAATCATCACATAGGAATAACCTACCTCAGGCTTTTGAAACTATTTCTAGAGTTTGAGATGATCTCTGTGCTTTTCTTTTGGTTCATGTATAACATGTTGGATATTGAGGACTATTACTCTTTGCATTCTTAATGGGTATTAAAAGGACTGCCTTCACTATTCCTTGTTTTCAGTCATACACCATTGAACTTTTCTTTACTTATATTTTTTCATGTGATATTTTATGGTAGTTGACAGATTTTAAGTCTACTAGTTCTGGAGTTTGATTACTGTACTTGCAGAAAATTTCATCTAATTCAATCTTCATGTTTCTTTTTTCTGGTGCTAGTGTATTACTTGTGATGGCTTTGAGCTCACAAGAGTCACACTGGTGGATGTTAAAGGACAGATATGCTTTACATAATATCCTTTCCCACATGCTTCATATTCCCAAAAAAGGATAGTGAAGTAGGCTTCATATTCCGACTTTTTGTAGATAATATATCTTCCAAGGTGAATTATGAGGGCATAAAAAGGGGGTGGTTGTGGTCCTATCACTCAATGCAGGTCCACAAAATGCAGATATTATATCTTCCTCTACTGCGGTTGCTTCAAGAACACAAGTGCTGCAACTAAACGAAGAAGTGGGACACCTCAAGAGCAACTTGCACAAAAAGATGAAGAAATCAGAGAGTTCAAGCAACGGTACAAATCGTTTGAGTCAACGCAATGGCTCATTTTGCAGCACCTCAAATTGAATCCGAGTCAGTTTGCCCCCTGAGAGTTAGGTTCCCCCCTTTTTTTCCTCCTAGTGATGACCACCATGATGATAAGTAGGATGATAATTGACATGGATGTTGTAATTATTGATATTGTATGTTTATTGTTGAATATTGGATGTTTATGTTGGATGTTGAATGATAAGATACTGGATACTTGATATTTGTTTGATATTATTTTTTTTAATATTTATTGGATGCTTGAACATTTATGAACAATAAGAAGTTTATTGGTTTTGACAAAATATTTAGAATTTGATTATTATATCGGATGGATAGGGAAAATTTTGAAATTTATTAGATGGATATTCGTGACTAAATTTGATATTTATATTGATTGGACTGGAGGTTTTTTTCGAATAGGTAAAAATTGGAAAAATAATACAAAAGGTATATTTTGTGGCTAAATTCCTAGATCCGTCACAAAACATTTTCAAATTCATTGTTAAATTCATCGTTAAATAACATTATTTTTGTAGCTAAATTTTTAAATTTGTCATTAAATTCATCGCAAAATATTTATCCATAAGCTCATTGTAAACATTTGTTGCAAATTTTGTGACAAAATAATCGTCGCTACATTCGTTACTAAATTTAGTATGATTTTAACCACGGAACTACAACTTTCATGACTAAATTTAGCCATAGATTTGAATATTTCATGACTAAATTTATCTATGAATTTTGATATTTGTTGCTAAATATAATTACGGACATTTGTATTCATCGCTAATTTTAGTTACAGACGTCAAAATCTTTTGTTAAATTTAACCATGAATAAATCTGTTGTTAAATTTGACCATGAATTTTAGTATCCATGGCTAGATTCAGTCATGGATTCTATAGTTTGTGACTAAAATTAATGATGGATTTGAATATTTGTGACTAATTTTAGCTACGGATTTGAAAATTTATAATTAAATTTAGTCATGAATATTAATATTTATTGTTAAATTTAGTCATGAATTTAGCAATAACATTATTATTCATCACTAATTTGACAACAAATTTATGACAGTTTGTAGCTAAATGTTTACGACGCGCATTTAGTGACGACTAAATTTTCGTCGCTAAATCTGTAACTAAACAATTTAATAATATATTTTTTTAAAATTTTCGTCGCTTGATCCGTTGCTAAAATCGTACTTTTTTTTGTGAATTCTGAATGTTGACATGATTCATTCAACCCTTGGTTGGTGGAGGGTTTGGTACCAGAGTTTTTGATCTTTGCTCTGTTAAAAAAGCCTTTCATTTCATTTATTTGTTTGGTTGTAACATCATACAAAAGCAGTATGTAAGTCCAGGTTAGTAATTTAAAAATACATAAATTAATTAATCATTCTGCTTCCAAAATTGATAGCCCAATCCATGAAACCTCGAGCATTCACTGAGATACATTTACTCAAACAAAAAACTATCATAATATAACATCTAGAATTAATATATTTCAATAATCAAATATAAAATAATAATTCTTTTACAATTATAGGATTTCTTTCCTTTTTTTGCACTGCAAGGATAAGGTAAAAAAGAGGGGTTGCACCACAGAACCTCCAACTGTCACAGTTCAGCAAGAGTGAGCTGAAGCTATGAACTGAAGAAGGGAAATGTTGTCGGACCAGAGGAGAACTTCATAGTGTCCTTCCGTCCAGTGGTAATTGAAGAATAGAAGTTTGAGAACTTGCAGATAAGAAGAAGAAGAAGAAGAAGAAGAAGAAGAAGAAGAAGAAGAAGAAGAAGAAGAAGAAGAAGAAGAAGAAGAAATTCAGAAGGAGATAACGCAGGTACTTTTCTTGTTATTCTTCTGCACAATTTCTATTGTTATATAGAATTCATTTTGATAACCAATCAACAACTAACACAACTAATTTCTAACTACTACCTTCAAACTATATTCAGTTTAAGGAGTCACAGAGATTAGTAGTTGCTTGGTTATCTGCTGTTGGCTCTTGTCTTCTTGTTCTTGTAGTTGTCGCAACTTGGTTATTTTGCTGTTGGCTCTTGTCTCTTGCCCTTGTAGTTGTTACATTCTCCTCCCCCTTAAAATTCTTCTTGTCCTTAAGGACTAAAGTTAGGAAATTGTGCTATGATAAAAGTGACATCTTCTCAAGTTGACTCCTTAGGACTTAGGTTCACCCATCTAATTAACCACTGCGTGACTGGTATATTATTTCTCAAGATTACTCTCCTTTTCAACACTGCTTCAGGCTCAACCAGAGCTTGTTTGTCTATCCCTATCAAGGGCAAGCTGGGCATAACTTCCATAGTAGGGCCTATCTTCTTTTTGAGCAGGGACACATGGAACATCGGATGGATTTTAGAGCTTGCTGGTAGCTATAATTTGTATGCAACTTTCCCTACTCTAGTTATGACAAGGAATGGACCATAGAATTTAGAAAACAATTTGAGTTGTATCCTGTTCCATAGATTGCTGTCGATAAGGTTGAAATTGAAGGTAAACAAGATTCCCTTCTTTAAATTCTCTTTCAGACCTCCTCTTGTCAGCATTGAGCTTCATCCTATTTTGAGCTTGAGCTAAATGATCCATGAGGATTTGTAAAATAGCCTGCCTATTTGCCATAAAGTTCTCAGCTGCTGGATTCACAATATCCCAATATGGCCCCATAGGAATAGTTCTAGGTTTGTATCCACACAAAACTTCAAAATGAGTCATTTGGAGACTGCAGTAAAAGTTTGTGTTGTACCACTATTCCGCTAAACTTAACCACTGCTTCCATAAGCCTGGTCTGTCAGCTGTTATACACCGTAGATAGCATTCTAGTCGTTGATTAAGTCTTTCACTCTGACCATCAGATTGAGAGTGATATGCACTGTTAAGATTAAGCTGTGTTCCCACCATCTTGAAGAGTTCTTGCCAGAAAAGACTTGTAAACACCTTGTCTCTGTCAGTCACAATAGAATCTAGTAATCCATGCAGTTTAAACACATGTTCCACAAATAACTGAGCTACTTTTAGGGCAGTATAAGGATGCTGTAGGGCTATGAAGTAACTGAACTTTGTTAATTTGTCAATAACTACCAAAATGGTATTAAAACCAAGTGATTCAGGAAGGCCTTCGATAAAATCCATACTGATTTGGGACCATGCCTGAGTAGGTATTGGCAGGTATATTTTCATGCTTATTTCTTTGACAAACATCGCATTCCTGCACATATTGAGTGACTGCAACTTTCATCGATGGCCAATAAAATGCTGTCTTTATCCTCTGTCATGTGCATTGCTATCCTGAATGTCCCCCCATTGCAGAGTCATGCATTTGCATCATTATTTTACTCCTCAGATGGTAGTTGCTTCCCACATAGATCTTTTTCTTAAATTTCAAGATACCATTCTTATATTGGAAGTCCATTTGTCCTTTAGGATCTAGAGTTAGCTGAGCTATGATTTTTTGACACTCCTCATCCTCCTCATAGCTTTGAAAATCTTCTTTTATCCATTGAGGTTGGACTATGGTTATAGCTACTATTTCTCTAACTTGTTGTTTGTCTACAGGTGTTTCCCTCCTTGACAAGGCATCAACAACTTTGTTTTCTGCATCCTTTTTATATTGAATCTCATAGTCTAATCCTAAAAGTTTTGTTAGCCATTTATGCTGTGAAGTGCTGGTAAGTTTTTATTCCAGGAGGTATTTGAGACTCTGGTTGTCTATTCTGATAATAAAATGGTATCTCACCAAATAATGCCTCCATTTTGACACAGCCATGACTACTGCCATTAATTCCTTCTCATAGGTAGATAGACCTTGACTCTTGGTGCCTAAAGCCTTATTTAAGTAGGCAATTGGATGTCTCTCTTGCATCTTGCATTGGCACAACCCCCTATCCTTTGGAACAAGCATTAGTTTTAATAACAAAAGTCTTTGAAAAATCAGGTAGCCACATGACTGGGACTGAACTCATCAAAATTTTCAGTTGACAAAAAGCTCTATCAGCCCATTCATCCCAAGAGTAATCGTCTTTTCTGAGCAGATCATTTAAAGGCTTTGTTATAATGCTGTATCATTTTATAAACCTTCTATAGTAACCTGCTAGCCCCAAGAAGCTTCTGAGATCTTTAGCTGAGTTTGGAGTTGGCCATGACACTATGCATTCAGTTTTCTAAGGATCCATTTTTACTCTTACTGCTGACACCATATGGCCTAAGTACTCTACTTGAAACTGACCAAAAGTGCACTTAGAAAGTTTATCAAACAAGTGATGTTGTCTAAAGGTTAGGAGCACATCTCGAAGGTTATGAATGTGGGTCAGAAGATCTGGACTATAGACCAAAATGTCATAAAAAGAATACTAACTCAAACTTCCTGAGAAATGGTTGGAAAATTTGGTTCATAAGAGATTGGAATGTGGTTGAGAATTTGTTAGGGTTTGAAAGGCTGTCTTTTCCACATCCTTAGGCTTAACTTTAATTTGGTGATAGTCAGCCCTTAAGTCTATCTTGGAGAATAGTTTAAACCCATATAATTTATCTAGTAATTCATCAATGTTAGGGATAAAGTACCTATCTTTAATTGTCAGGTTATTGAGTTATCTATAATTTACACAAAACTTCCATATATTATCATTTTTCTTCACCAAAAGTACAGGAGAAGCAAAGGGGCCGGAGCTGTGTCTGATGATCCCTGTTTCCAATATTTCCTGAACTTGCTTTTAAATTTCAGTCTTTTGAGAATGAGAATACCTACAAGGCCTAAGTTTAAATGGTTGTACTTCTGATTTAAGGGAATAGAATGGTCGAGTACTCTTCTTGAAGGTAGTGATTTTGGAGTAGAGAATACATCTTCAAATTGCTGAATTAATTCAGAAATAGGTGTTGTAGACTGTGATCTTTTGTAGTCATGGAAAAAGTGGAACAACTTAATTGCTGCTTTTTCCTAAACTTCCTTATACCTTTCCCTTGTACTAACTTCATTTTGGGATCTGCAACCTTACCTATCAGTACCGTTTCTCCTTTTTCTTCTGCTAGTCTGACATGAAGTTGCTTAAAATCAAATGTGATGGGGTTGAAGTTAAACATCCAGTTCACACCTAGAATGATGTCCCACTCTCTTAAATTGATTATTCTTAAGTCAAATGAAAAGTGATAAACTTGTATGCTCCACTTAACTCCTTTTACTTTCGTACAACTACTTACTATACTTCCATCTGCTAGTAAAGCATGCAGGGGTTATGTTTCTTCTGATTGCATTTTGAGCTTTTCAACCACTGTTTGATCTAGAAACTATCAGAACTATCAGTATCTACTAGTATTGACACCATCAGTCCATTTAATGTCCCTTGCAAAGCTATTGTCTTTCTATTTAATGAATTAGAAAGAGCACAAAGAGGTACCTCAATTCCTTCTTCAGCCAACTCCTCATTTATTTTTGCAGGCTTTGGTGTTCCTTCCTCCTCTGTAGCTATGATTATGTTGAGGTTCTTAAGTTTGCATTGATGCCCTGGACTGCACTTTTCTCCACATTTAAAACAAAGACTGTTGACTCTTCTAAACTGCATTTCTTGGGCAGATACTCTTGTTGTCCTGTCCCCATGTTCCACTTCTTTCAACCAGCTCTTTCCTTTGTCTGCAAAATTCTTGAATGAAGATGTAGCTCCTCCTATGTTCTTGATCCCATTTTTATCTTCCCCATGGTCCCATCCTTTATACGAAATCATCATTTTCTGCTTAACCAGCTTTAAAGATTATTTTTGAAGAGTAGCTATTTCAAAGGCCTACAAAAGAGATGTTGGTTTGAGCATTCGTAATATAGGCTTTATTTACTCCTTCACTCCACTTATAAAGCTGGAGATAAAGTATGCTTTAGTTAATCTTGGATTCTTCTGGAGCATGATGGACCATAATTCCTCAAATTTGGCTTGATAGTTTGCCATTGACCCGTGCTGTTGAAGTTTGTTGGATTCCTCAATTTCATCTTTCACCTTTTTTGTTTCAAAGCATTCAAAAGTTGAGAGAATTCTTCTCAACTTATGTCTTGTTTGGTCAACTTCACTCCTTGGAACTAGATCTCTGCCTTCCTATCAAGATACATTTCGATTGCATCTACCCAGGTGTTCTTAGGAACTTGGTAAACTACAAAGAACTTGTTACATTTCCTCAGCCAAATTCTAGGGTTCTCTCTTGTAAATAGAGGAAATTCTATTTTAGGAGGATTTGGTAGTACCCCACGTGGAATTGAGTCCCTTTTGACTATTGTACTCCAATTTCTCGTCTTGATCTTCCTTCAATTGGTGTGGGTAAAATAGGGGATTGAATACTTTTGTCACTGTCTTGATTTGGTTGCTAATCTTTGTTCAGCATCTTTACCACGTTTGCAAATTGAGCAATTACACTATCTATGAATGCATCTAGTACTACAAAAAAACGTCATTTTTGCGACGAAATTTAGCGACAAATTTTTTTTGTTGCAATTTTGCGACGAATTTAGCGATGAAAACTTTTTTAATCGCTATTTCCAATGAAATTTCCAACGAAAAAATAGTTGTCGCTAATTTCCAACGAATTTGAATTTGTCGCAAAATTAGTGACGAATTTCGGAATTCGTTGCTAATTTTGCGACGAATTCCGCCACAAATACTAATTCGTCGCAAATTAGCGACGAATTTGGAATTCGTCGCTAATTTGCGACGAATTCAGCGACAAATAAGAATTTGTCGCTAATTTTGCGACGAATCCTAATTTGCGATGAATTCAGCGATAAATTCTAATTTGTCGCTGATTTTACGATAAATTTCGGAATTCGTCGCTAAATTTGAAATATAATAAAATAAAATAAAATATAAATATATATTTATTATTTAATAAATTAATTTAGCGACGAATTTCGGTTTTTGTCGTTAATTTGCGACGAATTTTGAATTTGTCGCTAAATTTGAAATATAATTAAATAAAATAAAATATTAATATATATTTATTATTTAATAAATTAATTTAGAGACGAATTTCGGATTTCGTCACTAATTTTGCGACAAATTTTGAATTTGTCGCTAATTTTGACATCTATTTTTAACATTTTTAACATCTAATTTAAGTCAATTAAATTTAAAACATTTTTAACATCAATTTTTAGGTATACAAAATTTAAATTTAAAATATTATTTAATACATATTAGTGATTAACCATTGAACCAATTAAACATTATTCCATACAACTATCGGTAACATTATTGTGCTTTGGAAAAGGCAGTTTCCAGGATATTCGTAGGTATTGATGCGCAACAAATTTTGAAATATAATTAAATAATTAAATAAAATATTGGATCCATCTACCTCAATTTTGTTGATTTTCCCCTCTCCTCTCGAAGGTGTCATTCTCGAGGATTGGGACTTTTGGGTTTGATCCTTCAAGATTAGCTGTATTTGGCGAAATGTCATAAAGTTACATAAAAAGGCCAAATCAGATGAACTTATAGAATGAGCGAAAAAAATCAAGGAATAATTGATTTAATAGATATAATATTATATCTATTAATTAAATTTTTAAGTTACATTCGTGATTTAGATATAGAGTAAATTATATTAGAAAGATAATTCTTTTAAATAATTCACTGTAAATTTCGAATCAGATTAATAATAATATAATTTTATATTCCGATTGATATGGTATAAAAAAAACGTCAGAAAATAGAAAAGGGGCGAGTAAAACATCAGAAGAACTGATGCAGAGAAATCCCAAACAACTATTTATTTATTTTTTCATAAACTAATAATTTTTGATAATCATGTTAAATTTAATTAAATCTAATTTAAGTCAATTAAATTTAAAACATTTTTAACATCTATTTTTAGGTATACAAAATTTAAATTTAAAATATTATTTAATACATATTAGTGATTAACCATCGAACCAATTAAACATTATTCTATACAACCATTGGTCACATTATTGTGCTTTGGAAAAGGCAGAGAAAAGGGAGTTTCCAGGATATTCGTAGGTATTGATGCGCAACAAATTTTGAAATATAATTAAATAATTAAATAAAATATTCGTAGGTATTCCTAATTTGTCGCTGATTTTGCAATAAATTTTGGAATTTATCGCTAAATTTGAAATATAATATAATAAAATAAAATATTAATATATATTTATTATTTAATAAATTAATTTAGCGACAAATTTCAGATTTCGTCGCTAATTTTGCGACAAATTCCTAATTTGTCGCTGATTTTGCGACAAATTCCTAATTTGTCGCTGATTTTGCAACAAATTTTAGAATTCGTCACTAAATTTGAAATATAATTAAATAAAATAAAATATTAATATATATATTTATTATTTAATATATTAATTTAGCGACGAATTTCAGATTTCGTCGCTAATTGTGCGACAAATTAGGAATTTGTCGCAATATTAGCGACGAAATCCGAAATTCGTCGCTAAATTTGAAATATAATAAAATAAAATAAAATATTAATATATATTTTTTATTTTTTATTTAGAAAAATTTATCACATTTATTTTTTTTAAGTAATATGTTATATTTTATTTTTATTTTATCTTTTTAAAAAATAGTATTATTATTTTTTTATATATTTTATTATTTTATTTTAAACTAATATTTTATTATTTTATAATAAATTGTTATTTTATATTGTTTTATTATTATTAGAAAAATGTGAAGAAAAGAAAATAAGTAAAAAAAAAAAACTTATAACAGATACTAACATTTAACTTGATGGTTACAGGATCTTAAAGCTTTATGAAAGCGCAGGGGTTCGAACCTTGGTGGGAGCAAAGTAAAGGCAATTTTCAAGAATTAAGTGAGGTAGGGTGTGTGGGCGCCGGCTCGGGTGGGCGTGCAGGCGGATGCTTGCTTGGGCGGGTGGGCTCTGGTTCAGGGGGGAGTGCATTATTTTTCATTGCTAATTTAGCGACGGATTTTGTGACGAATTTATATCCGTCGCTAATTTAGCGACAAATTTTTTTCATCTCTAAATTAGCGACAGATAATAATTCGTCGCTAAATTTCGCGACGAATAATGTTTTGTAGCTAAATCCGTCATAAATTTAGCGAAAAAAAATAATCCGTCGCTAAATTTAGCGACGAATTTTATATTTTCGTCGCTAAATTTAGCGATGAATAATTTTTTGTCGCTAAATTTATGACGGATTTAGCGATAAAAAATTATTCGTCGTTAAATTTAGCGACGAATTTCTAATTTTTCGTCGCTAAATTTTTGCGACACGTTATTAGTGACGAAAAAATTTTCGTCGTTAATTTCGTCGCTAACGAATTTAGTGACAAATTTTTATTAAATTTTCGTCGCTAAATTTGTGGCTAAAAACTTGTTTTTTTGTAGTGTAGTTTTTTAGATTGTTCATTCATTCTTTAGGACTGTTCTTCAAATCTACGATTGAATTCCAAATAGTTCTCTTGCATTTTTATTTCTTGTTTCTTGAATTGTTCATCAATGGCCTTAAACCTAGTGTTTTCTGCCATAATCTTGCCACTTTGCCAAGGAACAATGGGCTCTGATACCAAATTCTGTCACAGTTTAGCAAGAGTGAGTTGAAGCTATGAACTGAAGAATGGAAATGTTGTCAGACCAAAGGAGAACATCACAGTGTCCTTTCGTTCAATGGTAATTGAAGAATAAAAGTTTGAGAACTTGCAGAGAAGAAGAAGAAGAAGAAGAAGAAGAAGAAGAAGAAGAAGAAGAAGAAGAAGAAGAAGAAGAATAATAAGAAGAAGAAATTTAGAAGGAGATAACGACAGGTACTTTTCTCTTGTTATTCCTCTGCACAATTTCTATTGTTATATACAATTCATTTTGATAACCAATCAACAACTAACACAACTAATTTCTAATTATATTGCCTTCTCTAACTACCTTCTAACTATATTCAGTTTAAGGAGTTGTAGAGATTAGCAGTTGCTTGGTTATCTGCTGTTGGCTCTTGCCTTCTTGTTCTTGTAGTTGTTACAGCTTGGTTATTCTGGTATTGGCTCTTGTCTCTTGCTATTGTAGTTATTACACCCACCAACCACTGCCACATCATCTGTTGACTATCACATGAGTACATAAACACTACATACACTACAAAACAAATGCACTATTTAGACGGATGAAAACCGTCTGCTAGATATACTAAAACCATCCGCAGAATCTTCTCCAACGGATACGCCTTCAATTGGTTATACACCAGTCGACATAGATCTATTTCAACAGTTTTGATTACTGTTGGACCATATAATTGATTTATAGTGACTGTTAAAAAAGTATCGGTAAAATTACTATCTTTTATAATCGGTTTTAAAAGTATTAGTAAAAATTACTATATTTTATTGTCGGTTATCAAATGTGTTAGGAAATATTATTACTTTATCGTCAGTTACCACGCGGTTATCACATGTGTTAGTATAAGTTATTATTTATATTATCGGTTATCACAAGGGTTGAAAAAAGTTATAGTAATACTGTCGGTTACCTTATGTGTTAGTATAAATTACTGTCGGTTACCGTATGGTTATTGTCTTGTATCGTTGGATACCACATGATTACTGTCTTGTATCGTCATAGTTACTGTCTTGTATCATCGATTACACAAGTGTTAGAAAATGTTACTCTCTTAGGAAATGTTATTCTTTTTTATCATGTTAGTATAATCGGTTATC
Organism: Dillenia suffruticosa; assembly: GCA_033439265.1. Classification (NCBI taxonomy): domain Eukaryota; kingdom Viridiplantae; phylum Streptophyta; class Magnoliopsida; order Dilleniales; family Dilleniaceae; genus Dillenia; species Dillenia suffruticosa. Next base: position 15,507,915 of record JAVTVX010000012.1, on the reverse strand, counting down.
ACAAATATAAAAAAAATTACTACTTTTATCATCAGTTACCAGTAAGTTATTGCCTGTTACCACTGTTACCACTGTTACCACTGTTACCACTGTTACCACTGTTACCACATGATTACTACGTGCTATCAATAGTGACGATTTTTTTTAAAGATGGTAGGTAAATTAAAAGAAAAAAATAAAAAATTACAAAAATAACATACGTAATAAGGAATGTAATTGATACAAGATAAAATGATTGATATATATAAGAACAAAAAAAAGAGAAAAGATTACATGTCCTACAACTACATGTCTTATAAGATGTTCCGAACAAAAAATGTTCATCACAATTTTAAAGTGTCTTTATCTTTATCCACAATTTTTCGTATCAATCTATTAATTAAAAACAAATAGTAAAATAGTGAAATCATTGTAAATAACAAATAATGATTGTAAATGAAAATATTATCAGAGAAAAAGAGCAGAGAGTATTTCCTTTCTCTAAACCCAAAATATCTTGATAGCGTTGATATCTATATTTCTTCATAACTGTTAAAAATAAAAAATAAAAAATGTTATTTTAATATTAAATTTTAAATTAAAATAATATATTTATTTTTAAAATCTGGGTAATATCTTGGATGATTGAGCACAGACTAAATTTGTTCTTTTTTGGAATAGTTATGATTATTCGTACAATGCTCATCATCGTTTGTCCAAATCTTTCAAATACCAAACATGATTAACTTTTGATAAAATTTTGCATAGTGAGTGACAGGCTTAAATGGGTTAGGGGAGAGAGCTTTTAAGGGAAAGATGGAGAAACTTTGATGGTGGAGCTGGGTTAGGAGAGAAGAGCTTTCGAGTGAAGGAGAAATTTTGATGGTGGAGCTTTCGGTGTATGATTTATAATATATCTTTTTCACAAACAAAATTTTAAAACTCTACCTATTTTTTCTTTCGCGCTTTTTTTCCTACCTCTTTTTTCATTACCGCGTTTCTTAATTTCTTACTTTTTTTTTTTACTTCTAATCAATACCGCCACTTGTTTTTCATATGCGTATTAAAAAATTACTTACTATTTACTAACTATTTACTAACTATTTACTAACTATTTACTATATTTTATGCAAACTGCTTACTAACTACTTATTATATTTCATGCATTTCATGCAAGTGCATCCTTGTGTGGTCCCTTGCCATAACCTTTGTACTGTGTTAATTATATTCATTTGATTAATTAAAAATAACATATATTCTATATTCAATGACAATAAACTTATTAATATTATTAATTTAAATAATACAATGATATGAAATTAGTAATTTATATAATATAATGTTATAGTTTTGAAAATTTATTAAGTAATTATTAGATAATATAATATTATATTTAAAAATATGACAATATAATGTAATTATATGTAATGGTGTAATTAATTATATTGATATAATTAATGAAAAATACTAAATTTTGTTTTTATTGTATCAGTAAAAATTTGATTTCAACTTCGATCGCAATTTATAATTACAAAGTATGATCCGCAATGTTTTTTTGGCATTTTGAAATAATTCATGAAATTTATCTGAAATTGGTTCAAGAAGTTGGTTCTTGTATGTTGGATCGATCATATAAATATTGGAATGAATTATATAAATGTGTGAATGAATCATGTAATGTCAAAAAATTCATATCATGGTTAAAAAGATTATCATATAGTTGGATACGTTGGATACATGTGATGTAAATTTTTATTACTCTCTTTATGATATATCCATTTATCATAACCACGTTTAAATAAACTTATAACGTAACAATGATTGAAAATCGTGTATGTAAGAAATTTTAATATGTTGTATTGAATTGAATATTTGTAAATGCAAATTCAAGAAATGTATTAGTCCACTAATATATTTATCATTTTCTCTTAATTTAGAATGCATCCATAATTTATCAATCATATTAAATCAAATCAAATGTTTTGTACAAATTTGCATTGAAATAAATATATGGATCAAAGCAAACAAAGTAGAAAAAAGAGAGATAAATAAAAAAATATGGAAATGTTTTTGGTGCAAAAAAAATTATTAAATTGGTAGTAAATAAAGAACTAAACAAACAAAATATTTGTGGTATGAAAAAAAATTGATTAAATTGGCACAAAAATAAAAAATTGTTTTTCGCGCCAAAAAGTGAAATTTTGTTGTGGAGTTATCATTGTTTGTAAATGGTAAACTTATAAGTGTGAATTAAAATAAATTAATATTAATGTTGTTAACTGTTTCATTTGAAATTTATATAAAATTATATAATATTAATAATTAATGTATTATTATACTATATTATGTAATATTTAAAAATAAATTATAATACTATATTATATAAATTATTAATTTAATATCATTATATTATTTAAATTAATAATATTAATAATTTAAATGAAATCGGGTATGCGCGGGGTACCGCCGGGCTTGTGGCATGATGCACCCATGCAAAAATTTGGAAAAAATTGACTCGAACCTGGACATGGGGGATGAATTAAACTCCAACCATTGCACCACAATTTCTTGCATGCAATAATGTTTTCTTTGCTTATTTTCTTCTCTTGCTCTCTCTCTCTCTCTCTCTCTCTCATCCATCTTAACGAGGCATTTCAAGGTTGCAACTGCACAACCGTGCAGGCATAATGCATCCATGCAAAATCATGCAAAAAATTGCATTTTTGCATGGGTTTGCTTATTTTCTTATCTTGCACTCTCTTTCTCTCATCCATTTTAACGAGGCATTACACGGTTGCAACTGTGCAACCGTGTAGGCATAATGTATCCATGCAAAATCACGCAAAAAATTGCATTTTTGCATGGGTTCAAAATTAAACCTAGACGTGCGTGGGATGGAAGGTAAAACTCCAACCACTGCACCAAAACTTGTTGCTTATGATAATTTTTTCTTTGCTTGTTTTCTTGTCTTCCTTCCTCTCTCTCTTTCATTTTTTTTCCTATCTCATTCATAAAATAAAATAAATGAATTATAAGTTATTAATATTATATATTTGGGTAAATATTTGTAATGAAATATTTAAATTTTTTAAATTATTAATATATTATAATTTAAATTAATATTTATAATCATAATTTTATATTATCACACTAAATTAAACCAATATATTTTAAATATTTTTTTTATTGATTTATTTATCTATTTATCCTTTTCTCTTTCATTTTCTTTTTATTTTATTATATATATATATATATATATATATATCCTTTTTTCCTTTTTTATTATTTTCTTTTCTTTTCTCTATATTTTTCAAATTTGTCTTTCAAAATGCCGACCCCAAATGTTGGGATTAAAGCTTAATTTGTTGTTGTTATTATTGTTATACACTAAAACTCATTCGTCTAAATTCTAATTTATAGTAATATATATAGTATTATGTATGTATTATATAGTAATATAAAATTGATATTATTATATTATTGAAAAATGGTGAATTTGTATCTTAAAATAATTCTAAAATTTTTGTAATTTTTTTTTTTGCATTTTCATTTTACCTACTTGGACATATCACTAATTAATCTAACGTTTGCAATAATATTTTTCAAATTACATAGACATATCACAGATGAGCATTTTCACAAACAAATTTTCAAAATAAATCTTCAAAACCTCTTTTCCGTGCATTTTTTCATTACACAATTTAAACTCTTTATCGGTTTTTCTGTCTTTTTTTTATATAATTTTGTATTAAATATATAAAATTTTTACTTGTTTCAATTTATTTATTTATGAAAACTCTACGATTTATATAAATTCCAAAAAAACAAAAAAATATAAAAAAAAAACAAACACAATTAAATTAAATGAAATGGAATTAATGGAAATAAAAAATGGTAAAATATAATAGTTGAAATATAAATCAATATGAAGTTAGATTTAGCGAAGTTACCATCACATTCACTTGCTCTACAATTATCATGAGTTACCATCAGATTGCCATCACTTACCATCAAGTTTCCATCAATTACTATTTAGCATGAATTACCATTTTAGCATGTAATCTCTCTCTCCTCAAATCTTTAACTTTACCTATACTTTATTTATATTTTATTTACTTTATTTATTTATTTAGATTTATTTACGAAGAAAATAAAAGAAAAGTGTTGAAGGAACGAAATAGAAATAAAAAAAGGTGGATAAGGATTCCTGCTGTAAATGCAAATTCCTCCTACTTACTTCATGCTCCTGACCCGCCTAGTAAATGGACCAAGAATTTACGATTCCTGATTGCCTACTAAACCCTAAATCTACTTCTTGTCCTCACCTAGTTTTGAGTGGTACTCACTACTAGTTCTCACCACCACAGTCCTTGACTCACCACCTAGGATACACCTCTTCCTATTTTTACACTACCTAGTTTTATAACTAAAACTTCTCCCTTCTTTCCTTACTTCCTTCCTTATTTGACCACCAAGAACCTAAGTAAGTAATTTCATTTTACGTTATTTTTTTATTGTTTTGTTATTTTTTATACTACTACCAATTTTAAAATTTTTTTGTTCAACAAAACTTCTCTCCAAATAACACATAATATATCTAAATGATATTAAAATTATATTGTTATAATAAATTAAATTTTAAATTAAAAAATAATTGTTATAAGAAATTCAAAAATATTGTTAAAATTTAAAATATAGAAAATTTTAAAAAATTTATAATATTTTTATAATTTATAAAATCTAGATACTGTATAAATCTTTGGAAAGTAATATTATATAGTTTTTTAAAACTTCATAAAATAAAAATAAAAGTTAATATATTTTGTACTATTTAGAAAAATTTTAAAAACTAAAGTAAATATAATATTTATAAATAAATTATGTTTTTCGATTTTTAATTTTCAAACTATTTAAAAAATTTTGTTATACATTTTTTTAAATGTAATAAGTTAATATTAAATAATATAAATAATTAAAATATTTTATAAATTTATTTAATGGATATAAGTAATATTCGTTAATAAATATTAAATAAATATATGTTAATAAAAATAAAAATTAAATATGGATTGAATAACATTTACAAATAATCAAAACAATCAAAACAATCCAACTGATGATGGGTTGATCAAACTTATGCTTACTTTATACACTGGTAAGGGATAAGTGGTGGTAATTTATGACATACCATCTCTTTACTAAGATACCACTATACAAACTTACTTACCTACTTATCATCTATTTACCACCTACTTACCATCATTTATCTTGTTACCACTACACAAACTTAATTACCTACCTACCATCTACTTATCATTACCTACCTACCATCTACTTACTATCTAAATGCTAAAACTTACTTATGTACTTATCACCTATTTACCTACCTATTGCTACTTATCATTATCACCTGCTTACTATACTATCACTATCACTAAATCTTAAACCCTAAATTTATCGTAACTTACGATCTAAACTATTTCAAATATAAAGGGTATATGATAGAAAAATGATAACAATGACAAATACAATTTATTCAAATGGTTTGTTTAGTGAGAATTGAATATAGTTTTAAAAGACGTTGGCATTTGTGTGTTACTATACATCTATAATCTATGCAGATGATATTGTTAATATTGTTAAGTAGACAATAAAAAGAATTTATATTCAGACTATTTTTAAACTGTAGCAAAAGACTATTGCATTTATTGACCATAATTTTTAATCATCACAATTGAATAATTGCTTTACAGACGGTTTTTGTTGCATCATTGACAATTGGCAAACTTTTCTTGACGCACATTTTAGTTGGTTGGGAAAGATCAATATTTTTCAACGGTTTTGTGCTACGCCATCTCTATAACCTATAAAAACCATCACTAAATATTTTTGATACTAAAAGTTATCATCGGTGCAGTATTTTAATTTTGTAGTACAACTCATTTATACAAATCTAGTAAAAATTTTGACCATTAATCCATTTCCAGACAAGATCTTTATTCTACACTTGTCCTAAGTTTTTCTCCCATGCAAGATTACTTATAAGTTACCTTCATGCACCTCCTTTGTGTCAATTTCGTTCATGATGGATTCTAAGTACCAAAAGAGGGGTTTTTGACCGACCAATGAGAATTCATGCAAGTATTGTTCAACCAATGAGATTTTTTCTTGGTGGAATGAGTTTAGGTAACCACTAACTAAACTTGCTACCCTCTTAACCAATCATTTGACTCCAATTGTCCATCCTTGAGTGGTTTGCAACCAAGTCCCTCAACTTTCCTTAATTGCATTTAGACCCCTAACTTTTAACAAATTGCATTTTTTGTCCCTATGAAATTTTCTTCAAAATTTCTTAAATATGTGAAATTTCATTTAAATATCTCTATTTAATTGTGTAGCCCTTCTCTTAACCATTTTTGACTTCTTCAGCTTTTGCTGGCGTTTGCCAAGAGGATTTTTGGGTTACCGATAAAATTTTTGATTTCAGCGATTTCGAGAGAAACCCCAAAGTAAATAATAGAAAATTAAAATTTCATTTTAGATGTCTCAAAAGGATGTTCAATATATATATATAACCATGAAAAGTGGTACATGATACACAGTTACCGAAAAACGGTGTTACATCAACCTTGGACATCGACACACTGAGTAAAAATATATTAGGATATCGATGTCTCTAATAACTATGTCGACCTATTCTACTTATTTTGTAAGAATTGCACATAAACGTGTTACTAACTGTGTTAAAATAAAAACAATTACATCAACCTATTTTATTGATGAACAATGACACATCAACCAATTCACTCTACCACATCAACCTATTTTATTGATAAACAGTGACGCATCAATCCATGTAGACAACATGTCGACCTATCTGTTCTTATCTCTGAAGCACACACATCAACCCACCATTCTACTTGTCAATGTACCAAAGACACTTTGACCAATTCACTGATCCAAGTCCACCAATTTTATAAATGAATAGTGACACATCAACCTATGAAAGGCACATGTCAACCTGTCTGTCCTTGGTTCTGAATCACACACATCAACCCATCATAATTCCTGTCGATAAGTAAAAATCACATCGATCAATTTATTTTCATAGGTCCACCAATTTTTACTTAGACAGTAATATGTCGATACATGCAGTAAACCCTGTCAACCTGATGTCTGTTTACTCCTTGAATCATACATCGACTTGCTCTCCCTCTATCGACAAAGCATGTAACACCGACATGCGGTGTACTGTATATTATACTTCTCATTACTTCATATATGATACATCTTCTTATTCATATAGAAAATCATTCAAAAATTTTTTCGAGTCAAAATGCCTTAGAAGAATTTTGGGCATGGGCTTTGGGGGCTAAAAAGGGACCCTTTCAGGCCAATTTGAAATTTACGCGTGCGATTTCAAGTCCAATGAAATTACACGTGCAAAATCACCCTAAAAAGTTAACAAAACTTGAATTTGGGCAAAACCATATCGTTTGCTCGGGAGTGCTCGATGACTACTCGTCGGCGGGCGAGAAATGAGCTCCTACCGAGTCAAATCAAAATCTACCGTGCGAAATTGCTAAAATTTTGTCAAGAAGCCAAATTTAGGCTAACTAATGATTTTCACAAGTCAAAATGAGATTTTGAGAAATTTGCCAAAACTCGCCCGGTAGGATGGGAATTTATCCTACCGAGCCAAAATGAAACCCACATGTGCAAAATTGACTCCGTATGGTTTATATGTGCTAAATTCATTTTAAAAGTGAATGCCTAAGACAAAAAATTGAAATTTAAGTCGTAGCACAAAAGTACTTGGTACCCTAGATTTTCACTCGATAAACCCTAAATTTGTGGGTCAAATCAAAATTTGACCAAATAAACGGTTTCGTTTCTACTCAAAACCTATATTTTTGAAATCTACGTGTAAAATGGAGTCCACGATGAGATTTCACGCATTTCGAGGTTGAGGTCAAATTTTGATCGATTGAAGATTTCGTTCACTCCGAAGGACGTTTGGGCTATCAAACAACCTTAGACTAATGCGAAACCAACGACATTTGACTCAGAACGAAAACCTAGGTCCCATTGGCAATTTTGGATTTTTGAGATGAATAGTAATTTTGACCGGTCTTGGATTGCGAGTTAATGAGTGGATAAGCACAAAGGACAAGCATTTAATGCTCTTGAAGTGTGTGCACTCACTTTATTGGAATGTGTGAATCCATTTTATTGGATTTTGTGTGGTCTTGATAAGTGATACTACATGATTGGAAGAAACTAACCGTAATTAATTAATAATGGTTGAATCCAACTAGAGTTAAGATAGTTACACTTAACTAGGGTTAGAAATTGACTTAAAAAATGGGCTTTGCTTGTGTGGCCAAATAATCCTAGGGTTAGGAATTAACTTCACAAATATTGGATGGCTAGGATTCATTGGGGAAAAATCTTGACAAAGCTAAAAACACATAACTTTTCCTTCTCCTTCCAAACACTTCAACGTCCAAGCAAAAATGCAAGAACACAAATGGTCTCTAGTTTTCCTCCATGGCCATGAGTTTAAGGTGAGAGATCCATAAAGTTTTCTACAATACCACCCAAATTTTTTTTCATAGATCAATTCCACTCATGTCCAACTAGAACATATCCAAAAACTAGAATAAAAGGAGAAGTTTTGTTGGTGGAGATTCAAGAGGGGACCGTGAGCTCCATTCTTGAAGGAAGGTAAGATATCTTCAAACTTTTCTTTGAAATTTTGGTGTAGATTTATTTCTCACAAACCCTAGTATAACATATCCAAAAATTAGGAGGAAAGGAGAAGCCTAACCAAGTGGATCTAGAGAGAGACTAAAAGTTTCAAAGAGGTAAGAAATTCTGACCATGTTGTGATATTTTAGTCATAACATTTTCTGTACAAAGGCACATTTAGTAAAATTTTGTAAAATTTTTTACCCATGAAACTAGACATTCAGAGCATGAAAATGAGATAAGAACCATTGCATTCTGAGTAGAGATGAATTTTATATAATTTTTCAAAGTTAGGTGTTCTGCACTAATTCCCTGTTTAGTCTTGCATTTTTGCCCTAATTTCGGTAGCAATATTAACCTAAGTTTTCAAGCCCCTTCCTGATAGATTCAGATCTTATGCTAGTTGAAAGAATTGTAGATCCATGTCTTAGCTTTCCAACGAGGTAAGGATCACCTCAATCCGACCCCTGTGTCAAACGTTACAGCCATTCTTCTTAAACTTGTCAGAGGGTCCTCCATTTTCCGACACTAAAAACAGTAGCATTGACCATTTTTTGCAAAACCACAAAGAAGAAAAGTTGTAGATCTCCCTTGTATCCCCCTATTGTGAAAAGTATAGCCAATTCGGCTAAGGGAATCAAGCGTTATACAAAATCTCCCAAAACTGTGCTGAAACGATTCTGTTTCTCCGCCAAAACTGAACAGAGATTTTGGTGGTCAATTTCAGACCCCTTCTAGGCATAATTGGAAGAAACCCAAAACATGAAAAATGTAAGGTTATGTGTCGTCTAGGTAACAATTTCAGGTAATTTGGAGTTATGTGTTAAAAATTGTGATGGTTGTGCTAAATGTTGATCAGAATAGACTTCTAAAATGTAATGTGGGCAAAATGTTGCTATTTCAGGGACTTGCACTAGGAATTTGAGAGAGTGCCCAACTAAGAAGTTGTAGCCTTGTGTCTTGACTACTACATAGTCAAAAATAAGAGTTTTTGTATGAATAGATTGTGAGATATGGGAAATTTACTAAAACAAGAAAGAATGGAGAGTGAGATTTAGATTGATTTGAAAATGTGCACTTCAAGAAATCTTCCACCGAGATTTTGGAGATAAGTTCAACAAGAAAAGTGTGTGTTTTTATGTGAGTCAACCATAGAAATTAAAACTTCCCAATTCTGACCCCGGTTGAGGAACTTATGGTCAAATCCCTAAAATGGTGTAAGAATAGAACTTGAAAACCCTAGGTTTGCCCATAACTAGGGTTGCATCACATTTACGTTATTATATACGCGTCATATGACCTCTTAAGTGACACATATTCTACATTGTGTTTATAGAGTTTTGTTGGTGATATTGAGGGGAGCATTTTTTTTTGTGTGTGCCTCGAGACTCATGCCGGGAGTGGGGTACCCTCCCACATACGGTAAGTGTGATTTATTATATTATGTGTTCAATGCATAACAACATGTTTTAAAATGCTTTTCAATGCAAGCATGACTTATGATCGTGTGCTAAGATTTTTGGAATGGATTTGTGAAATATTTTGTAAATCATTGGAGTGTTCACAATATGATTTTATTGTGAGATATGCATCCAAATGATTTGCAAAATGAAAAATGTGCCTTTGCATCTATATGCATATGATTTTTATGAGATCAATTATGAGAAGTGTTTGATATGGTTTGATAAATATTGGCATGGTACGTACATTATGATTATATTATGTTATCGGCCGAGAGCTTTTATGCATGCCATGATGATATGATTTATGAGATACGCCCATGAGTTGGGAATGCCGTAGCTATGAAGGGTGTTTGCAGAGGCATCCATTGTGGCTGCTGGATATACTTCTGCAGGAGGTATCCCCAAATATCATATATGATATTGGGTCTTGACACGGTACTAGTTGGGTTGAACCCGAAAGAGGGAGGACTAGGTAACGCCCTAGTCTAGCACCTGATGAGGTCCATCGCTAACGTCAGGGTAAAGAGCATTTTCTAACTTTATATATAAAAAACATCGATACGCCTGTCATTGGTCATGATCGACCTTTGCCAGGAACTGATTTTGACATACTCTATATTTGTGTGATTCAGTTGATATGGATGCATATGTATTTGAGATGTATGAAAAAAAGAATGATTTATAATGAATTGTTTATTATGCACTATTTTCTTATATTATGCAGACTTATGGATTTATTGAATCATTTTGACATTCCATTTTTCACTAACATATTGAACACACTTATATATACCCTCTCACTCATTGAGTATTCCTCATAATACTCACCCCTCACTTTCTATTCCACAGAGATAGCTATAGTGGAAGCGTTGCGACAAGCAGCGCACGAGGTTTTGTTGGAGACATCGAACCTGGGTATGGTGTTAACCATTTTTCCGTAGGATTATATTTAAGATATGGATGATATATATATTTGTATATTTGAGGTTATAGATAGACTATTGTACATGTATATAAAAGGGATGACTGTATGTAAAGAATTGAATATATTATTGTAACTCTCATTTTATTGTATTGCATTGAGGCATGATTATACTATTGCGTTCAATCACTTTTGGAAACGTGTCATGTCAGAATTGTCTATTTGGTTGCTCGTTGCCATCTCTAAATCATAGGAGGGGTTACTGGCGACTATTCATGCCTTTGATGGGGGCATGGTGGTAGAGATCTGTGGATAGGACTGGATTAGCCTTACGTTATTTTGGATGTCGATAGGGATGTGGATTGATTGGTTGTATTGATGATTTGCCAAGTTGGCCTTTATAGATTGATATGTTATTGATTGACGGGATTTTGATATAGGATGAAATTCTGATTTATGGGGAGGTTTTGCCCGTTTGTTTGTTGATGATTGAAAATTTAAAGTCAGCATCCGGAATAGCGTGGCGGCTGCTCACGTCTTGGATCGAGGATCGGGGCGTGACAGTTCAGTTGGTATTAGAGACTAGGTTAAAAGCTTTATGTCTATGTAAATCGTTTCCCGAACATGAACATGTCTAAAGTCCTCAATGCGTAAGAGTTTCATACAGTCATATATATCCCTGCCTACCATATGGTCTTAGGTTTATGAGTTCAATTCATTTTAGGGGGTTAGATACGATTCATATCTAAGCTAGTATGTCATTTTCTATTGATTCTTAGACCAATGATTTCATTCATTTTAAGGGGTTAGTTACTATGTAACTAACCTTAATTCTTAAATCATGCCAAACTCTAGAATTATATCAAATGAAAATCTCCCTTTGCAGAATTATGCCACCTAGTCACGGTAGATCAGCGGGACGCGGAGCTAGACTCGCACCACCCGAGACTCCTCAAGTGTCTGGTACTTGAGACCCTTGGAGTGCCTGAGGTTGCTTCCTCTTTACGAATGCCCCCTGCAATGCCTACTCAGCTGGCTACTACAGCCGAGATTCCACCACCGTCTCTCGAGGCGTTTAAGAAGGTGTATGAGTGGTACACCTCCCACGGGGTTCAGATGCCACCCCCACCACCACCGACGGCAGTACCGACTCCTACGGCAGTGCCTATTCCTCCAGCAGCACCTACAGTTGTGGCACCGGATCCTCCACCGGCAGTAGGTCCTTCTTCAGTCTTTGGTCTGAGTGACACTATTTCCTCTATACTTAGACGCATCCACGAGTTGACTCAGCTAGTCAAAGAAGCTCGACAGTTGGGATGCATGGACTTTGTGGGATTTGGTGATGCTATAGAAGCAAAACACTAGATTAACTGGACCCGCCGGATCTTGACAGACTTGGGGTTGGGTGACGAGTATAGGCTACGGGTAGTAGAGAGGCTACTAGACGGAGATGCCCTCACTTGGTGGGAGGCTATTAGTGACGATGCTATCTAACCACTGCGGTGGGATGACTTCTTGAGAGAGTTTGACAGTAGATACTTCTTCGAGTTTCAGCAGGACCGCAAGAGGATGGAGTTCCTTCACTTGCGGCAGGGGACTAGGTTAGTGGTAGAGGACTAGGTTAGTGGCAGAGTACGAGGCAGAATTGAGACGATTAGCTGCCTTTGTCCTCGACTTAGCTATACCAAAGCAAATGAGATTCAAGTTTGAAGATGGCCTCAACTTGAATATTAGAAGGTACATGACAGTTACTCCTAGTTTCTCCCTCACAGAGATAGTTGACTCAGCCTACCGTACGTAAGAGATTGTCTGTGCCGAGGGTAGGCAAAGGGAGAGTAGAGAGCAGAGAAAGAAGAGGACTGGGGCACAGTCAGGTCAGAGCTCGAAGAGGGGTAGGACTTTAGACTTTCACAGAGGCCCCTCTCGCTTTACCCTGGCACACTTTGGACAGGGACCACGTCCACAGGGGTTTATAGCACCAGCCCCTAGTGCCACGAGCCAGACTACTACTCAGCGGCCCTTTCTTTGCCGTAGATGTGGTAGGCACCACCCTCCAGGAGCCTGCAGGGCACCTATTACTTGCTTCCACTATGGGAAGCCAGGACACATCAGGAGTTTGTGTCTTGATTTAGGACTCGGAGGTCAGGCAACTTCGAGTCATCAGAGTGGTCTGCGGGTAAGATAGCAGGGAGCACCTACACCTTCAGTACACACTGCTCCATGGATTGCAGCCGGGAGCAGCACTGTACCAGGACCTTTACGGTAGTCGAGAGGACAGGCTCGGGTGTATGCTATGACTCAGGAGGATGCTCAGGCAAACCCGGATGTAATCATGGGTAATCCTCTGGTAGATCCTTCTGTTTAGGAGTTTATGTACTCTTTCTTTCTTTTTGAGATCATGAGTACCATGATAGTTATGTACATCCACTTCTAGCTAAAGCTCTGGAGGCTTAGCTATTTTGATTTCTGTTTTTTGAAATCCTGTATCTCATAGTGACATGTATGGACATGACTAATTAAAGCCCTAGAGGCTTAATTATTTTGATATATATATATATATATATATCCATCTTTTGAGTACTTTCGATTGATTATTTTATATCTCTTACATCCAGGTACTATGAAAATATTTGGAGTCGACGCCAGTTTCATATAGACACCGGTCGAACTTTTCTTGCGTGAGAGCTCCCTTCGCTCAATAGTCGGGTAGGCCGTTATCGCCTTTAGAAGAGGAGCTATTGGTTATCACTTCTCTTGATGAGTAGCTAATTAGAGATTCCGTATATAGAGGGAGCGATGTCATGATCGAGGGGATAGTGTTAGAAGCAGACTTAATTTCTCTCGACATGACAGATTTTGATGCCATCCTAAGGATGGATTGGTTGAGTACTCATAGGGCTTCCGTGGATTGTTTCACCAAAGAAGTAGAATTTCAGAGGTCTGAAGGGCCACTGTTGACATTTGTGGGTAAGAGACGGGTACTACCTTGCTGTGAGTATCAGTGATGGAAGCCAGACGAATGATACGTCGAGGATGCATGGCATTCCTGGCTCATGTGATTGATACCACCATAGAAGGACCGAGACTTGATGAGGTTCCAGTGGTACAGGAGTTTCCCGACGTATTCCCTGAGGAGCTACCCGGATTACCACAAATTTGGGAGTTCGATTTTGAGATTGATTTGGCTTTGGGAACCACTCCTATCTCTATCCCACCATACAAAATGGCACCAGCCGAGCTGAAAGAGTTCAAAATTTAGTTGCAGGAATTGTTGGATAAAGGGTTTATCCATCCGAACACTTCACCTTAAGGTGCCCCAGTACTATTTACGAAAAAGAAAGACGGTACCCTCCGACTTTGTGTGGATTATCGACAGTTGAACAAAATCACTATCAAGAACCGATATCCATTGCCTCGTATCGATGATTTCTTTGATCAACTACAAGGTGCTAGGGTTTTCTTAAAGATAAATCTCCTATCGGATTACCACCAATTGCGGATTAGAGTTGAGGATGTGTTAAAGACTGCTTTCCGTACCCGATATGGACACTTTGAGTTCTTGGTTATGCCGTTTGGGCTGACCAATGTACCAGCCGTCTTTATGGCTTTGATGAATCGGATTTTCCATGATTATTTAGATCGATTTGTTATCGTATTCATTGATGACATTCTAGTCTATTAGTGGAGTGATGATGAGTATGCTCAGCACATTCCGGTAATTTTGCAGATCCTTCGCGATAGACAGTTGTATGCCAAATTCACCAAGTATGAATTTTGACTGCGGTAGATTGGTTTTCTAGGGCACATAGTTTCTGCGAAAGGTATCTTTGTCGATCTGTAGAAAGTTGAAGCCATACTGAGGTGGGAGCAGTTGCAAACGGTGACTGAAATCCAGAGTTTCCTTGGTCTTGCAGGATATTATCGGAGGTTTGTAGAAGGATTCTCCCGGATTGCTGCTCCACTATCTAGGTTGACGCGGAAGGACGCCAAATTCCTATACGATAATCGTTGTGAGGTGAGCTTTCAGGAGCTCAAACAATGATTGACATCCGCACCGATCTTAGCCCTTCCCACTAGTAGTCGGGAGTATGTAGTTACAGTGATGTCAGCCGACAGGGATTGGGTTGTGTACTAATGCAAGATGGTCGGGTCATTGCATATGCTTCTCGGCAGTTGAAGAAGCATGAGTTGCATTACCCGATGCATGATCTTGAGTTGGCCGCCATAGTCTTTGCCTTGAAGATATGACGACATTACTTATATGGGGTGACTTATAGGTTATTCACGGATCACAAAAGTCTAAAGTACTTATTCACCCAGCGGGAGTTGAACCTCAGACAGAGGAGATGGTTGGAGTTATTGAAAGACTACGACCTTATCATTGATTATCATCCAGGAAAGGCAAATGTGGTGGCAGATGCATTGAGTCAAAAGTCATCATCCTCCTTTTCTCCCTCTACTATGACAGAGAGTGCTTACCTCTCTTGTTTGATGGGACTCCGTACACTCAGAGTCAGTTTGGCTAGTGATGATCAAGGAGCACTACTAGCTCGATTTGAGGTGAGGCCGACTTTGCTTGATCGCATTAAAGAGCTTCAGGGGTTAGATGAGGAGCTCCAGAGTGTTCTTGAGAAGATCAGTAGATGTGAGGGTGGAGACTTCCGAGTCCGCGATGATGGACTAGTAGTATGCTGAGAGCGGGTTTGCATTCCCGTCAACAGCGATCTCCGTAAGGCTATTCTTGAAGAGGCTCATTCCTCCTCTTATGCTTTGCATCCAGGCAGCACAAAAATGTATCAGACTATCCGAGATAGTTATTGGTGGCCCGGGATAAAAAGGAAGATCACAGAGTTTGTTGTTCGATGTTTGGTTTGCTAGCAGGTGAAAGCCGAGCATCAATGACCTGCAGGTACTTTGCAGCCCCTCCTTATTCCTGAGTGGAAGTGGAAACATATCACGATGAATTTTGTGATGGGACTGCCTCGGACTTCAGCACGGCATGACGCCGTATGGGTGATTGTAGATAGACTTACGAAGTCTGCGCACTTCATTGCTATTCGTGCCGATTTCTCTTTGGAAGTGTTGGCACGTCTCTACATCGACACTATTGTTAGACTTCATGGAGTACTTGTAACGATAGTGTCAGATAGAGATCCTAGATTCACATCTAGGTTTTGGCCCAGACTACAGGAAGCATTGGGCACTAGATTGAGTTTCAGCATAGCATACCACCTCGACCGATGGTCAGTCAGAGAGGACCATCCAGACGCTAGAGGACATGTTGAGAGCATGTGTTATGGACTTTCAGGATAGTTGGGATAGGCATCTCCCGTTGGTTGCGCTTGCATATAATAACAGCTATCAAGCCAGCATTGGGATGCCTTCATATTAAGCTTTGTATAGGAGGAAATGCCATACTCCGCTGTGTTGAGATGAGGGAGGTGAGAGGTGACTTAGCAGCGTTGAGATAGTGGAAGAAACTAAAGAGAAAGTAAGGGTTATCCGTGATCGGATGAAGGCCACCCAGCATCGTCAGAAAGCTTATGCTGATAGAAGGCAGCGACCACTTGAGTTTGAGGACGGAGATATGGTCTTCCTACAAATCTTGCCCTAAAAAAGGGTAATTCGATTCAGGCAACGGGGTAAGCTGAGCCCCAAGTATATTGGGTCCTTTCGTATCCTTGAGAGGGTCAGAAGTATGACATATAGATTAGAGCTACCGGATGAACTTTCACGAATTCATGATATCTTCCATGTCTCAGTACTTAGGACGTACATGCTTGATTCTTCACATGTTCTAGAACCTCCGCCAGTTGAGTTGCGAGAGGACCTGAGACTACCTGTATAGCTAGTAGCCATCCTTGATCGGTAGACCAAAAAGCTGTGGAGCAAGGACTTTCCTTTAGTACGTATTTTGTGGAGGAGTGACCAGGTCGAAGAGGAGACCTGGGAGCCTGAGGAGGCTATGAGGAGATAGTACCCCCATTTATTTAATGTATAGTTCAGTTTAGTTTCGAGAACGAGACTTATTTTTAGGGGGTTAGGAAATATAACACTGACACGTGGTGTACTGTATATTGTACTTCTCATTACTCCATATATGATACATCTTCTTATTCATATAGAAAATCACTTAGAAATTTTTTCGAACCAAAATGCCTTAAAAGAATTTTGGACATAGCCGTGGGGCGAAAAAGGGACCCTTCTGGGCCATCTTGAAATTACGCATGCGATTTCAAGTCCAATGAAATTACATGTGTAATATCACCCTAAAAAGTTAACAAAACTTGAATTTGGGTAAATTCACATCGTTTGCTAGGGAGTGCTCGATGACTACTCGCCGGGGGGTGAGAAATGAGATCCGACTGAGCCAAATCAAAATCTACCATGCGAAATTGCTGAAATTTTGCCAAGAAGCCAAATTTAGGTTAACAAATGATTTTCATAAGTCAAAACAAGATTTTGAGAAATTTGCCAAAACTCACCCGATAGGATAGAAATTTACCCTACCAAGTCAAAATGAAACTCACGTATGCAAAATTGACATCAGGCGGTTTATATGTGCTAAATTCATTTTAAAAGCGAATGCCTGAGACAAAAAATCAAAATTTAAGTCGTAACATAAAAGTGATCGGTACCATAGATTTTCACCCGATAAACCCTAAATGTGTAGGCCAAATCAAAATTTGACTGAGCAAACGGTTTTGTTTCCACTAAAGACCTATATTTTTGAAATCTACACGTAAAATGAGTCTATGATGAGATTTCACGCATTTTGAGGTCAAGGTCAAATTTTGATAGATCAAGAATTTCGTTCACTTCGAAAGACGTTTGGGCAATCAAACGACTTCAGACTAATATGAAACCAACGGCATTTGACTCATCATGAAAACCTGAGTCCCGTGTTCGATTTTAGATTTTTGAGATGAATAGTAACTTTGACCGGTCTTGGATTGCGAGTCAACGAGTGGATAAGTACAAAGGACAAACATTTAATGCTCTTGAAGTGTGTGCACTCACTTTATTAGAATGTGTGAATCCACTTTATTAGATTTTGTGTGGCCTTACAAGTGGCACTACATGATTGGAAGAAACTAACCGTAGTTAATTAACAATGGTTAAATCCAACTAGAGTTAAGTTAATTAAATTTAACTAGGGTTAGAAATTGACTTAAAAAATGGGCTTTGCTTGTGTGGCCAAATAATCCTAGGGCTAGGAATTAACTTCACAAATATTGGATGGCTAGGATTCATTGGGGAAAAATCTTGACAAAGCTAAAAACACATAACTTTTCCTTCTCCTTCCAAACACTTCAACGTCCAAGCAAAAATGCAAGAACACAAATGGTCTCTAGTTTCCTCCATGGCCGTGAGTTTAAGGTGAGAGATCTATAAAGTTTTCTACAATACCACCCAAATTTTTTTTCATAGATCAATTCCACTCATGTCCAACTATAACATATCCAAAAACTAGAATAAAAGGAGAAGTTTTGTTGGCGGAGATTCAAGAGGGGACCGTGAGCTCCATTCTTGAAAGAAGGTAAGATTTCTTCAAACTTTTCTTTGAAATTTTGGTGTAGATTTATTTCTCACAAACCCTAGTATAACATATCCAAAAATTAGGAGGAAAGGAGAAGACTAACCAAGTGGATCTAGAGAGAGACTAAAAGCTTCAAAGAGGTAAGAAATTCTGACCATGTTGTGATATTTTAGTCATAACATTTTCTGTTTAAGGGCAAATTTAGTGAAATTTTTTACCCATGACACGAGACATTCAGAGCTTGAAAATGAGATAAGAACCATTGCATTCTGAGTAGAGATGGATTTTATATGATTTTTCAAAATTAGGTATTTTGCATTAATTCCCTGTTCAGTCATGCATTTTTGCCCTAATTTCGGCAGCAACATTAACCTAAGTTTTCAAGCCTCTTCCTGATAGATTCAGATCTTATGCTAATTGAAATAGTTGTAGATCCATGTCTTAGCTTTCCAACGAGTTAAGGATCACCTCAATCCGATTTCTGTGTCAAACATTACAGCCATTCTTCTGAAACTCGTTAAAGGGTCCTCCATTTTCCAATACTAAAAATAGTAGCATTGCACGACCCCCTTCCAGCCCTTTTTTGCAAAAACACAAAGAAGAAAAAGTTGTAGATCTCCCTTGTATCCCCAAGAGAATCAAGCATTATACAAAATCTCTCAAAACTGTACAGAAACGATTCTGTTTCTTGGCCAAAACTGAACAGAGATTTTGGTGGTCAATTTAAGACCCTTTCTAGGCATAATTGGAAGAAACCCAAACATGAAAAATGTAAGGTTATGTGTCTTTGAGGTACTGTAACAATTTCAGATAATTTGGAGTTATGTGTTAAACGTTGTGATGGTTGTGCTAAATATTGGTCAAAACAAACTTTTAAAATGTAATGTGGGCAAAATGTTACTATTTCAGGGACTTGCACTAGGAATCTGAGAACGTGCCCAATTAAGAAGTGTAGCCTTGTGTCGTGACTACTACATAGTCATAAAGAAGAGTCTTTGCATGAATAAATTGTGAGATAGGGGAAATTTACTAAAATAGGACAGAATGGAGAGTGAGATTTAGATTGGTTTGAAAATGTGAACTTTAAGAATTCTTCTATCGAGATTTTGGAGATAAGTTCAACATGAAAAGTGTGTTTTTATGTGAGTCAACCATAGAAATTAAAATTTCCCAATTCTGACCCCGGTTGAGGAACTTATGGTCAATTCCCTAAAATGGCGCAAGAATAGAACTTGGAAACCCTAGGTTTGCCTATAACTAGGGTTGCATCACATTTACGTTATTATATACGCATCATATGACCTCTCAAGTGACCAATATTCTACATTGTGTTTATAGAGTTTTGTTGGTGATATTGAGGGGAGTATTTTTTTTGTGTGTCTCAAGATTCGTGCTAAGAGTGGCGTACCCTCTCGCATACGGTGAGTGAGATTTATTATATTATATGTTCAATGCATAACAACATGTTTTAAATCGCTTTTCAATGCAAGCATGACTTATGATCGTGTGCTATGACTTTTGGAATGGATTTGTGAAATATTTTGTGAATCATTAGAGTGTCCACAACTTGATTTTATTGTGAAATATGCATCCAAATGATTTGCGAAATGAAAAACGTGCCATTGCGTTGATATGCATATGATGTTTATGAAATCAATTATGAGAAGTGTTTGATATGGTTTGATAAATATTGGCATGACATGTACATTATGATGATATTATGTTATCGGCCGATGGCCTTTATACATGCCATGATGATATGATTTATGAGATATGCCGATGAGTTAGGAATGCTATAGCTACAAAGGGCGTTTACAAAGGCACCCATTGTACCCGGATACGCTTCTGTAAGAGGTATTCCCAAACGTCGTATATGATATTGGGACTCGACATGGTACTAGTTGGGTTGAACCCGAAAGGGGGAGGTCTAGGTACCGCCCTGGTCTAGCATCTGATGAGGTCCGTCGCCAACGCCAGGCTAGAGAGCATTTTCTTACTTTGCATATAAAAACCCTTGATGCGCCTGTCATTGGTCGTGGTCGACCTTTGCCCGGAACTGATTTTGACATGCTTTATACTTGTGTGATTTGGTTGATATGGATGCATATGTATTTTAAATGTATGAAAAAAAGAATGATTTTTAATGAATTGTTCATTATGCACGTTTTCATACATTATGCGGACTTATGGATTTATTGAATCATTTTGACACTCCATTTTTTACCAACATATTGAACACACTCATAGCAGTGCACGAGATTTTATTGGAGACATTGGACCTGGGTATGGTGTTAACCATTCTTCCGTAGGATTGTGTTTAAAGATATGAGATGATATATATATATATATATATATATTTGTATATTTGGAGTTGTAGATAGACCATTGTACATGTCTAGAATCACTTTGGGAAATGTGTCATGTCTATACATGTCATGTACATTCTTCCGTAGGATTGCATTGAGGCATGATTTACTATTGTGTTCAATCACTTTGGGAAACGTGTCATGTCTAGAATTGTCTATTAGGTTCGCTCGGTGCCACCTTTAAATCACAGGAGGGATGACTGGCGACTGTTCATACCTTTGATGGGGGCATGGCAATAGAGGTATGTGGATAGAACTGGATTAACCTTACGTTATTTTGGATGTTGAGAGGGATGTGGATTGGTTGGTTGTGTTGATGATTTGCTAGGTTAGCCTTTATATATTGATATGTTATTGATTCACGATATTTTGATATAGGATGGACCTCCGATTTATGGGGAGAATCTGTCCGTTTGTTTGTTGATGGTTGACAATTTAATGTCAGTATCCGGGATAGTGTGGCAGCTGCTCATGCCTTGGATCGAGGATCGGGGCGTGACAAAGCACATACACAACATCCAATTTAATTGCACAGGTCAACCAATATCCTACTTGAATAGGAACATGTTGATGCATACAATAGACCTGTTGACCTAACATTTATTAAGTTCTTAATATTACACATCGACCTGGTCACGACCTTGCATACACACATAGACCAATTCAAAGTTGTGTGTCTATCTATTTTATTTGGCATAGAGTTTTGTCAACCTACACACTATCTTGTCAACCTAATTTGACAAAAATACACTATAAAGTTTTTAAATTGAGGTCGATGTCTACATGAAACTTGTTGACCAACATATGTCAGATATCAAATCTGGGAAACAAATTTGAATTAAATAATCACTTTGTTTTTTCGATTTCTGAAATATTTTTCTTTCTATCAAAGTTTACGTTCAAATACAGTACAAACATGTTCTGATTGGGCTAAATAAAAAGTGGAGCCAATAAAAGAGTGGAGGCTCAGCGTGAAGGAAGGAACTATTGTAGGGCTTCAATGGGGGAAGATTAAATGCTCAATGTTTGAATACAACAACCCTCACTAACAGATCTACTGAATATCACATTAAATACCAGAGACTTGAAGAAGAGAGGGTCAAGATAATTGAATGCTCTGAAAATTCCCTATTGCTTTATTGTGTGTTCTTTAAATTTCCTCCAATTGTTCAAAATTTCATAGCCTATTCTTAAATTGTCAAATCTGAGGAAAAGAGCTTCAACTCTTGACATTTATTTGTAGATCAGTACAAGTGTCAAGGATTAAGGAGTGAGTATCACAGCCTTAAGTCTAGAAAGTCAAAAATTTGATTTGTATAAGATTGAATAGAAGTGTTCAATAGGAACAGTATTAAAGGTTGAAATTGAATATGTAATCAAATTTATATTTCCAAGCTATTAGTGAAAAATCCAGTGGGAGTTTGGGAGTGGACGTACACCGAGTTTGGTGGAACCATTATAAAAAGTTCTTATATTCTCTATTTTTAAATTTCTGATTCTGGTATTAGCTCAAATTTTAAAATGTCATAAAAAGTCCATATTTAACTATTCACCTCTCTTTAGTTGAATAATAATTGGTATCATAGTTGATGTGTTGTCAAGAAGCCTAATAGCTTAACACTAAAGATCCAAATGGTAATCAATGGAGATACGTACCAATTGAAGCCTGCTTAACAAATTGTGCATCATTTTTCAACGGAAGCAACTTCAATTGCCAGAAGCAAAGAATGCACAATTTCATAAATTGCACAAGATCTAAATGTTTAGGAAATAATTGAAGGAGTTGAATTTCCTACGGAAGAAATAGATGGATTATGAGTGCTAGTCAAATTGAAAAATAATGGAGCAGAAGAAAGTCTATCAAGCCAACTACAAGGCCATTAATCTTCTTCACCTTGTACTGAGCGTCAACGAATACAATCGAGTCTCATCATGCATAACAGTAAACGAAATTTGGGAAAGGATCAAAGCTACTTATGAAGGGTATCAAGTTCGCAAAAGCAAGATCAGACAGTTAAAGCAAGAATATGAAGTTTTCAAGATGAAGGAAGGAGAAACAATTAGTGAGATAATAACAAGATTCAACAAGGTAACAAATGAAATAAGACTACTTGGAAAGAGAATCCCCCAAGAAGATACGGTGGATAAAATTCTGAGGAGTATATCAAAATCGTAAAAGGCCAAGGTTACTGCGATTGAAGAGTCTAAGAATCTTGAGATTCTGACAATGGATGAGCTCGTGGGAATATTGAGAACCCATGAGATGAAGCTGAGTGTGAAAGAACTTGCAAAAGAAGAAAAAGGCAAAGGAGTAGCCCTAACAACTAACAATGATGAAAGCACATCAAATTCAGAGGAAGAAGACGATGAAGAAGATGAAACTCTCATAGTTAGAAAATTCAAGAAATCTATGATGAGGAGAAGAAAGAAGAACAAACCATTTTTCAAAAACCCAAAGAAGAAGGAGGAAATCAAGTGATTTGAGTGCAAAAAGTTGGGACACATGAAGGCTAATTGTTCCTCTCTGAAAAGGATGAAAAGAAATACAAGAAAGATAGAAAAGAAAAGAAAAAAAGAAGAAGGCATTTTTGCAGCTTGGAGTGATGAAGATACTAGCTCAAGTGATGAAGAACAAGTAGAGGAACAGGCCAACATGTGTTTCATGGCCAATGAAGAAATTTCAGATAGTGAGGTAAACTCCACATCCTATTCCTCTTGCTCTGATTCTGAGAATAATTTTACCATCACTGAAAGAGAAACAGGCTAACATGTGTTTGATAAGGTCGGATTAGGATATAACCCATCTCAAACACAAAAAAAGCTATATAAATTTTTTGTGCCAAGTTTTGAAAATATCAAATTAGAGAGATGCCATACATATATGAAATTTGGGCACAAATTTGAAATCTGCAAACTCAGAATCACATCTTCAAAAAACATTAAGAATCCTAGTATGATTAACAAATACTGCACTTACTGTAACAATATTGGACATTCAATTTATGATTGCTGGTTCTTAAATTCATTAGGAATGAACTTAAAATGGATCCCTAAAAATAAATCTAAAGCTGACTCAGCTGACCCAAAAAAGATGTGGGTACCAAAGGTGAAAGTGTGATTGAATCTTGTTACAGGTATGTTTGAAATCAAAAGAGTTTCCCAGGAAGTTAGTATGATGCATAGGCAGTAGATGTTCAAAGCACATAATTGGGGATATCTCAAAATTCTCTTATCTCGAAAGCAAGAAAAGAGGAAAAGTTGCATTTGGTGACAACTCAAAGGGAAAAGTCATCAAAATAGACAACATAGGAGGTAAGTCCTCTGACTCTCAAATTCAGAATGTGCTTCTTGTTTTTGAACTGAAATTTAGTCTGTTGAGTGTTAGCCAATTATGTGATAAAGGCTATTCAGTCACTTTTGAATCTGATACATGTTTCATTGTCAACAAACCCTCTAGCTCTGTCAAGTTTACTGGTCAAAGAAGAGAAAATATATATGTGATAGATTTAGATCACTTAGAAACCTCAAATGAATCATGTTTAGTTGCCGTAAATAAGAGTTCATCATGGCTATGGCATAGGAGATTAGGGCATGCAAGTATGGACGCAATTTCAAAATTAGTTAGAAAAGATATAGTAAAGGGTTTACCAAAACTAAAATTTGAAAAAGATAAATTGTGTGATATATGCATGAAAGGAAAACAAACCAAAACTTCTCTCAAATTTAAAAATTGTATATCAACTAGCAATCCGTTAGAACTCCTTCACATTAATCTATTTGGACCAACTAGAACTCAGAGTTTAGGTGAAAAACAGTATAGTTTTATAATCATTGATGATTACACCAGGTACACATGTGTTCTATTTCTTGCCAAAAAGGAGGAAGCCAGTGAGATTTTTATCAAATTGTGCAAAAAAGTTCAAAATAAGAAGGGAATGTTAATTAAAAGTATTAGAAGTGATCACGGCAAGAAATTTGAAAACAAAACTATGGAAGAATTTTGTAGTCATTATGGTATTGATCATAATTTCTCAGCACCTAAAACACCTTAACAAAATGGTGTGGTAGAGGGAAAGAACAGAACCTTCCAAGAGATCGCTAGGAGAATGCTCTGTGAAAATAACCTTCCTAAATTCTTCTAGGCAGAAGCTATAAACTGCATGTTACATTTTGAATAGAGCACAAGTAAGGCCAATCATAAAGAAAATACCCAATGAACTTTATAAAGGAAGAAAACCAAATATAGCTTACTTTAAAGTTTTTTGATGCAAATGTTTTGTTTTAAACAACCGGAAAGAAGTATTAGGAAAGTTTGATACCAAAAGTAATGAAACTATATTCTTAGGATATTCCATTATAGGTAAAACCTATAAAGTTTACAATAAAAGAACCATGATGACAGTAGAGGAGTTAATTCACGTAGAGTTTGATAAAAAAATGAATCCAGTTTTAGAAATTTGGATAATGAAGAGATCATTGAGAAACTAAATGAACTAAGCCTCACTGATGAAGCAAATCACCAAAAAGAGGAAACAAATGAAATCATGGTACATGAGGAAAAAAATGAAACTCAGTAGGAGCAAGAAATCAAATACCCTCAGATTAGAAAAGATGTAAATCCAGAAAATATAATAAGTAGCATTAGTTCAGGTGTCAAAACTAGATCAACACTATAAACCAATGTGAGTACGTAGCTTTCATCTCTCAAAATGAACCTAAAAATGTGAAAGAAATCTTAGGAGATGAACATTGCATAATGGCCATGCAAGATGAATTAAATAAGTTTGAAAGAAACAAAGTATGAAATCTTGTTCCTAGACCAACAGATTAGTCAGCGATTGGAACCAAATGGGTTTTCAAAAATAAACTTGATAAATATGGCACAATCACAAGGAATAAAGCAAGATTAATGGCCAACGGTTACAGTCAAAAAGAGAGAATTAACTATGATAAAATTTATGCGCCAGTGGGCAGATTAGAAGTAATCAGAATGCTTCTTGCCTTCTTTTGCTTTATGAACTTTAAAATTTACTAATGGATGTTAAAAGTGCATTTCTGAATGGATATTTAAATAAAATAGTTTACGTTGAACAACCACCTGGTTTTGAAGATCCAAAGTATCTTGAATATGTCTATAAATTGACCAAAGTCTTGTATGGTCTGAAACAAATTCCTAGAGATTGGTATGAAAGATTAAGTAACTTCCTAATTGAAAATAATTTTGAAATAGGAAAGATAGACACCATTCTTTTTATCAAAAGAAAAAAAGATAACTTCTTAATAATTCAAATATATGTAGACAACATAATATCTGGAGGAACTAGTACCAAAATGTGTGAAAAATTTATAACTAAAATGCAGGGAGAATTTGAAATGAATATGATGAGAGAATTGAATTACTTTCTTGGACTTTAAATCAAGAAATCAGAGGATAGAATTTTCATAAATCAATCAAAATATACAAATGACTTAATTAAAAGATTTGGATTTAGTAAATACAAGGGAAATGCAACTCTAATAAGCGCAAATATAAAGTTAGACAAAGATGAAAATGGCAAATCAGTATGTCAAAAACTATACAGAAACATGATTGGTTCTCTGTTGTATCTTACTGTTTCATGGCTTGATATATAATTTAGCGTATGTTTTTGTGCAAGATTTCAATGAGATTCAAAAGAATCCCACTTAGTTGCAATCAAAAGAATTTTCAGATATATAAAAGAAGCCACTCACTTAGGTCTTTGGTATGACAGAAAATTAAACTTTTAGTTGCATGGTTTTTATTATGCTGATTTTGTTAGATACAAAATAAATAGAAAGAGTACCAATGGTACTTGCCAATTCTTTGGGAACATGTTAATATCATGGTCTTCAAAGAAACAAAGTAGTGTAGCATTGTCAATAATTAAGATAGAATACATTTCAGCTGAATAATGTACTGCACAGATCCTTTGGATCAAACACCAAATGAAGGACTATGAGTTAAATTTTGATTGTATTCCAATCAAATATGATAACACAAGTGCAATAAATCTCACAAAGAATCCAGTGCATCATTCTTGAACACATAGAAGTAAGACATCACTTAATCAGAGACCATGTTCTGAAAAATAAAATTATTCTTGAGTATACTGAGACTTAAAAAAAAATTGCTAATATCATCATCAAACTTTTAGATAAAAATAGATTTTGTGAACTGAGAAGAGACTTGGGAATGATAGAAATGAAGAAATAAAAGAGAAAGAATGAAAAACGGAGTCTTATAGATTTGATAGTTAGCCTTCAGGTCAACTTATTTATTAAAATATATCGACAAATTAAAAGAGTACAGAGTCATGTCGACCTGCTACATGTTAGATTCAAAAACCTTGTCAACCTGATCTTGAGCAAACACATAGAATGAAAATCAAAAGATGACATATTGACCCGACCTTAAAGATGTCGACATGTGTAGCAGTGAGAAGGCTGGTCAATGCCTTTCTTATTGTGTCAACTTGATTGAACAAAACTATTAAACAGGTCGATGAGTACTTAGAGATGTCAACCTGAGACATGCTTAATGGAATACTAACAGTCGGCACATCGAACTATTTAACCCTAAATTCTCAAAATTCAAACTGTTTGTCTTCCTCCCGAAACCATAACCGCTCAAATTCAAAACCCTAACTCCTAAATCGAAACTCTATTCTATTTAATCGTTGCAAGATTCAATCTTCCATGGCTCCCAAGATGATAATGCCGATAAAAAAACCCTCTAAACCCTAAAAAATGTCTTTAAAACCTACGGAAAAGGGTTCCTTCTCCAAATCTGCCTCTGTGCAAACTGCGAAACCCCCATCTCCTCCATTGCAAATAGTCCCTCAATTTAATGTCTATGAATTTCAATCGATAGAGCAGAGCGACCTATACTACAAAGTGTTTTTATAAAGGAAGGTAAATCATGGGAGTTTGATTGACCGGGTATTCTTAAAGAAAGTGATCTTCAAATACGAAAAATATCTAATTGAGGTATGTCCAAACTCACTTTTAAACCCCAACAAGTACATTCATAAAAAGAAAGTCAAGTTATTCTATAACAACCTAGATGTAATTTCGGATGAAACCGAGAATGAGACTAGAATTGTCTTAAATGACCATTTTGTTTCATGCGGATTCAAGACCTTTGTGAATGGGAAGAAGATTAAGGTCACTCCTAGGAACATATGTGAGAATAATGATATTGCTTAGATCTCCTATGACAAGTGTGAACCCTACATGAAATCTGGTTACTTGGACAATGCTAGGGTAGTCTATGGTGATGAAAACTTGACTATTGTGAATACAAGTGTCATAGAACTTGGCTTTCATGAACAAATCTTGCATTTAATTGTCTCTCATGTATTGAGACCAAGAGGAGGAAACTATACTACAATTTCAAGAGAGGACTTTTGGTTAATAGCATGCATCATGAAAGGGAAGAATTTTGGTTTGCATTACATTGTCCCTCATTTTATGATATCTGCACATAGGTCTGAGAGCTCCTTATTGCCTTATGCTAGCATGATCACTGACATTCTATCAAAGAATCATGTGGAATTAAAAAAAGACATATTAATTGAGTTAAGTCAGAAGAATGCAATTAATGTATCTTCAATGTTGAGAGCTAGATAAATGAACAATAGTAAAGGGGAATGAATAAGGAAAGAAGGGGGAGCAAGCAAGAGATGGGTCGAAGAAATTGATGAAGAAGCTGAGGAAGCCACTAAGAATGGTTCAAGGAAAGAGAGAAGAACAGAGGAAGGTGAGCCTTCTAGCATTTAACCCATTACCTTAGGGATGATTTGGGACAAATTGTAGAATATTGAGAGGAGGCAAACACTGATAAGTCAAATGAGTTGTTTTGTCAAGATGGAGCTTGAAGGAGTCAAAGAGAAATTAGACACCTTGGTTAAAGAAAGAGGCAAATCAAATAAAGATCCTAGACCTTCAAGGTCTTATTAGGATAGGATTTTGTTATGTTCTCACCTGTTTTATCCTTACTTTCTAAGTTCTTAGATTTTCTATGTAATGTTCAACCTTTCTTTGCATGATATGGTCTTTTCATTTTCTTTATTGCTGCTATATTGATAATCTATTATGATTGATAAATCGATACTGTTAAGTGTGCTAAAACATGCAATCAATATAGTGTGTGTAATGTGCTATAATGTAATGTGCAAATATACTGCAGTATGGATTTTTGTGGTGAGTGCATGTGATGAGCTGTAACGTGGTGCTTGGTGAAATACATACTATATTGAACTATGAAATGTGTATTGAGTAATGGAGAGAATGGGCAAATGCAGTACTGATAACATGTTTTTGTAGGCCTGAAGTATACTAACAAATGTGTACTGAGAATTGTTGGAGTTAAGTGTAGTATACTTAAGTAAAGTTGTTTTGGTGTAAATAGAGATAACATGCTTTTGTTGATGACAAAAAGGGGGAGAAATAGTTAAGTGATATGCTGAATGTCTAAGTGATATGCAGAAATAGCTAAGTGATATGCAAAAATAGTTAAGTGATATGCTAAATGTCTAAGTGTGCCGAATACAGAAATAGCTAAGTGATATGCTGATATGCTAAAGTGTGAGTGAGTAGTGTCTGTAACGAGTGTGAAGAGTATATGTGGGGTGTGTGAATGCTTGAATTCAAATGGATTAGAAGGATTAGAACTATAGATTAAGCACTAGGAGTTTTGTCATCATAAAAAAGGGGGAGAATGTTGACATAGTAGAGTTTTGATGATGATAAAGTGAAAGAAATGACGTTTAAGAAAATCATAAAAATAGCAAGAAAATTCAGAAATTTGCAACTCATGTTGACCTGACTTGATAACATCGACCTACATAGCGAGTCCACTAATTGTAAACCATATGTCGACCAATTCTTTTTATTCACATACACATCGATTTGTCTAATCTGTCCTTGTCGACTTGAGTAATAGATTCTCCATAGAAATAAATTGGTTTGAACACATCGACACAAACTAAATCACATCAACCCGAATAGTCACAAATGGATCAATTTGAAATGACACACCGACCAATTTCTGAGACACATCAACCTTCATCCATTAGACATCAACACACTAAGTAAAAATACATTAGGATATCGATGTCTCTAATAACTTTGTCGACCTATTCTACTTGTTTTGTAAGGATTGCACATCAACGTGTTACTAACTATGTCGAAATAAAAACAATTACATCAACCTATTTTATTGATGAATAGTAACACATCAACAAATTCACTCTACCACATCAACCTATTTTATTGATGAACAGAAACACATCAACCCATTTAGACAACATGTCGACCTATCTATCCTTGTCTCTAAAGCACACACATCAGCCCACCATTCTACTTGTCAATGTACCCAAGATACTTCGACCAATTCATTGAACTAGGTCCACCAATTTTATGAATGAATAGTGACACATCAATCTAGGAAAGGCACATGTCGACCTGTCTGTCCTTGGTTCTGAATCACACACATTGACCCATTATAATTCCAATCGACAAGTAAAAATCACATTGACCAATTTAAATCACATTGAC
The DNA here is from genome assembly GCA_033439265.1 of Dillenia suffruticosa. Classification (NCBI taxonomy): domain Eukaryota; kingdom Viridiplantae; phylum Streptophyta; class Magnoliopsida; order Dilleniales; family Dilleniaceae; genus Dillenia; species Dillenia suffruticosa. The sequence continues at coordinate 15,477,315 of JAVTVX010000012.1, read as the reverse complement.
TAATTTATTCATAGGTCCACCAATTTTTATTTGCACAGTAATATGTCGATGCATATAGTAAACCCTGTCAACCTGATGTCTGTTCACTCATTGAATCATACATCAACCTGCTCTCCCTCCGTCGACAAAGCATAACACAATGACCAATTTAATTACATAGGTCAACCAATTCCCGACTTGAATATGAACATGTTAATGCATACAATAGACCTTTCGACCTGACATTCATTAAGTTCTTGATATTACACATCGACCTGGTCACAACCTTGTTGACATGCATATACATATCGACCAATTCAAAATTTTATGTCCACCTATTTTATTTGGCACAGAGTCTTGTCGACCTAATTTGGGAAAAATATTTCCCTTTTTATCAAAACTAACATTCAAATGCAGCATAAGCATGTTCAGATTGAGTTAAATAAAAAGTGGTACCAGTAAAAGAGTAGCGGCTCAGTGCGAAGGGAGGCTCAGCGTGAAGGGAGGAACTATTGCAGAGATTTAATGGCGAAAATTTAATGCTCAACATTCAAATGCAACAACTCTCACCAATCCTCAACGGATCTATTGAATATCACATTAAATACCAGACACTTGAAAAAGAGAGGGTCAAGAGAATTGAACGCTCTGAAAATTCCCTACTGCTTTATTGTGTATTCTTTAAATTTCCTCCAACTGTTCAAAATTTCATAGCCTATTCTTAAATTGTCAAATATGAGGAAAAAGAGGCTCAACTCTTGACATTTATTTTTAGATTAGTACAAATATCAAGGATTAAGGAGTGAGTATCACTACCTTAACTCTAGAAAATAAAAAATTTGATCTGTGTAAGATTGAATAAAAGTGTTCAGTAGGAACAATGTTAAAGGTTGAAATTGAATCTATAATCAAGTTTGTATTTCCAAACTATTAGTGAAAAATCCAGGGGGAGTTTGGAAGTCGACGTATAATGAATTTAATCGAATCACTATAAAAAGTTATTGTATTCTCTATCTTTAAATTTCTGATTCTGGTATTAGCTCAAATATTAAAAAGTCATAAAAAATTCATATTCAACTATTCACCCCCTCTAGTTGAATAACATATCTGGTGAGTTCATTCATAGTGTAAAAAGATAAGGACTTAACATTGACCATTGATATAATTATATTTTTATTGGAAACTTTTAGTTAATCTACCTGAATTCCTTACTTTTGTCACCACGTCCTTATACATTTTCTTTGATTACTTCAATATACGCTACATTTATGCCATTTTTTTCTAAAATACTTCTCATAATTTCTATAGAAATTCTGTCATACACATTTTCTAGGTTGATGAACACCATATGCAAATCCTGCTTCTTCTCTAAATACTTAATTAATTGTACAAAGAGATCTATGATTTGTATCGTTGACCTTCCAATTATAAATTCAAATTAATTTTCTGTCACCTTTATCTCCTTCTGTAGTCTTCATTCAATCACTCTTTTTCAAAATTTTATGGTATGGCTTATTGATTTAATACTTTTGTAAGTTATACAATTTTGTATGTTGCTATTATTTTTAAATAAGGGTACTAAAATATTTTCTATTTACTGATCAGACATTTTCTTCATTCTCAGTATCATGTTGAATAACTTCATAAGACATTCAATACCCTACTTTCCTAGGCGCTTCCATACCTTTATCAAGATATCATTGGATCCAACCACCTTTTTATTTTTCATCCTTTTTAAAGCATTTTCAATTTCTGAGAGTTAACTTCATGGATAAAAATTCATATTTCTGTACTCCTCTAATCTAATTAGTTCATCTAAGTTAACATGATCATCTTGACCTTCATTAAACAGTTTATAAAAATATTTCTTCCATCGCTCTTTTATTTCTCCATCATTTACTAACACTTTATTCAATTCATCTTTAATACATCTTATTTGTGTAAGATTTCTTGTTTTCATCTCTCACTTTAACTATTGTATAGATATCTCTTTCCCCTTCTTTTGTATCAAGTTGTTGATAAAAGTTTTTGAAACTGTTATTTTTTATACTTCACTCACTGCTTTCTTCGTCTCTCTCTTAACAATTACATACTTCCCTAAGTTTTTCTCGTTCTTACTAATATAGAGTAATTTACAGTCAGTTCTTTTCATCTTTACTTTATTTTATGTCTACTGCTCTTTTTTACTTTTCTAAATTTTCCTCATTCTTACTTTCTCTTTCTGGCAGCTCTCTTCACCTTGGCATATTTTAAAAAGCGTTATTAAAAAAATTTCACAATAGTAATTAATATCGTTAAAGTTATTAAAAATATAATTAAAATTCCATAAATTATAGTGTATTTTCTTGAAAACTACTTCTTTCTCCTATGAAAGACAACTTAGAGGGAGTGAATAAATTGTTTGGCACTTTTCGATAGTTTGGTGGTTTTGCAATTTGTTGAAAATGAATATGAGTTGCAAGGAGTTGAAAAAGAAAGAAAACAGAGTACACCCAAATTTTATAGTAGTTCCACTGAACCTGATATATGTCCACTCTCAAACTATATTTGGATTTTTCACGATTATCCCTATAGTATAAACTTGATTCATGGTTCAAGTTAGATCTTACAGACATGATTCTAGGTTCAAGTTAGACCTTTCACAGTGTTTTTTCCCAATCACTAAACCCAACCTCTCACATATTGTTTCTCTCTCTAAACCCTAGACCGAGAAACCCTCTCTGGTCTTTAAACTTTAAGTACAAGAGGAGAAAGGAGTTACAATAAGTGAAATTACAACTTCAGATATAACAAATACGAGGCTCACAAAAGGAATTTTACAAAACTATGAAGAATAGAGTATATTGCTTGAAGTTCAGAATGTTGTAAGTTTCAGAATGTTTAAACTTTATTTCATTTCGGCACTTCATTTTTCGTTCCGCATTGCTTTCCCTCTTTTTGAAGATTTGGTATAGTATTTATAGTCTTATTTATAGTTCAACCAGAGATCCATTGTGGTTAGTGAGCTTTTGAACATTGGCCATTAATGAAACAATCCACCTGTTTGCTTTTCTACAAAAATAGATGTTAGAAACAATGTGTCGACTAGAATGAGCATTCTATCGACTATTCAATTTGAAATTTAAATTCTATTCCTTTTGCTGTCGATATCTTCTTTTGCTTAGTCAACTATGTCACATTTGATATCTCTTGGTAGTCGGTAGTTTTCAAACTTAGTTGAATATACTGCATTTGATGTTTCTTGTTAGTCTAAAACTTTATAAACTTAATCGACTATCAAATGAATTATTATAAGTTGTGTCGACTAGTATGTCGGGCTAGCAGTCTAAGTTTTGAATTTTTTTATACTCCTGTCGAGTGATCTTGAGCTTTAGTAAACTAACTTTTCCTTAGCCTGATTGCTTGTCTTCAATGTTTGGTTCTTTTCAACTAATGTCAAGTCCTTGTTGACTATCTTTAATCTTCTGTCAACTGTTCTGTAAACATTATCGCTAATCTTCCTTGTTAGTTGATTGTTCAATAAGTTCTCAATGCTTTAGTTGACATCTCCTAACTTTCTTTTGACTAATATTTTTGTTTAGTCAAAAGTCTCAATTTCTTAGTGGGTTAACTTATGTTTTTATACTATAGTGCACAGACTAACCTTAATCATGTATCGACTAACATTTCTTGCTTAGTCGAAAGTGCTAAGATATCAGTTGGCTATTGTGTGTTTTAGATGTTTAAGTATAGACTAAACTTAAGAGTCTTTGTTGAGTACCACATTTAGTCGACTGGTGTTCTGTGTTTGTTGACGAGGTGCAAGAATTGAGATTTATTGATTTTCTTGTTGACTAACATTTGAAACTTGTCGACTATTCAGTTCTTAGATTTCATTAGTCGACATCTTACTTTAGTTAGTTGACTAAAATTGTCTCTTTGGTTCTTAAGTCTTCAGTCAATATCTTTTAGGTGCCAGTTGACAGTTTTGTCAGAAGCCAGAAAAGTTTTCTAAGTCTAAAGGTCAATAATTGACAATCTTCTTTAATTAGTCGACTAGGCTACTTGTGGTTTATAGAGTATTAGTCGATAGTTTTGTCAGAATTCTAAAATTTTTCCAAGTTTGAATAGTCTTAGTCGCCAGGTTTATAATGTTAGTCAACAAAGTTACGGTCTATTTCATGACTTAGTTGACTGGGTTGATGGACTTGTCAATAACTTATGCTTAGAGGTCCTTAGTTGACTAGATTTAAATATTAGTCGACTATGTCAATATTTGTGCTACACATGCTCAGACTCTGTTGGCTAATACGTTGGTTTAGTCGACTATCCTAAGCTATGTGTAGGCCAATTGTGTCAAGAGCCAACATGGTTACTCATTTAGTCTACTAATGTGATTATGTAATGCTATAGTCGACTATGTGAAGGCAATAGTCCACTATTTTGCAATGTACATGCAAAGTGACTAAAGCATTGCATGAGGTCCTTATTTCCTTATTAAATATCATTTAAGTAAATGGACAATTCTCTTATGATTAGACACATGTGACTCAACTCGGGACATTGTCACGCTTCAACCATCGAGTTGAGCATGAAATTTTACAAATAACATTTCCCGAATAACATTGTCACAGGTAGTATCTTCCCATATACCGGGACAACGTAAGACATTCGTCTTCACCTGTTAAAATCTGTTTTTCTTCAAATAACATTTCCCAAGTAAAATAAAAATTTAAAATGCAACATTTTGGTTCAATATATGAATATACAACAAATTTGAGAGTTTCAATTTACATTTATAATAATATATTTACAGCCATCCCATACAATGTACAATGGTCACTCTATGGATCTCAAATATATACAATGTCCAACTTCATCATGGAAGAATGGTTAGTACTATACCCAATACTCTTCATCTCTAAAGGGATGTTAAGTGTGTCGAAAATCTCTCGACATGTCTTTCTGCCAAAACTATCTCTGTCATCATGGAAAAGTGAGGGATGAGTATTATAGGAAAATACTTAATGAGTGAGGGGATCGATATTATGTTCTAATAGCATGTGTAAGCATGGAGTGTCAAAGCATGTTTTAAAACATAATGATATCAAAATCAAGCATGATATTTCCATAAATCAGATGACCATATCTCATATATCATAATATCAATATATACATCCATTTACATTTCCAAATTATTTAGAGTTTGCCAATAAAATATTCCCAGTAAGGGTCTACCACGACCAATGACGGGTGCATTGGGGATTTTTCATATGCAAGTATAAACACATTTCGCTCTCTACCCCAATATTGGCCATGGGCCTCACCAAGTGCTAGAGAGTGGCGTCACACACGTCCTTCCCTTACGGTTCAACCGGTTAGCCCGTGTCTATACACATATATATAATCAACCATGTATAGAATCCTGCCAGGTATTAAACAGTGGCGTCACCCATGTCCTCCCCGATTTGGTTCAACCTGCCGCAACTATACATATAACGTTTGGGGATACCTCCTGCAGAAGCGTATCCGGACACAATGGGTGCATCTACAAACGCTCTTCATAGCTACGATAGTCCATCAAGGACATCATCACATCAAGTCCACCAACGACATCATCACATCATCACATCATAAATAGGCATCCAGCCCACACATTTCAATTAAACCATTTCAAATTCGTATGCCAATGCAATGGAAGCATATAAATCATATCAAGTTTCTCAAAACGTGGCACGATGTCATTTTTCAACGAAATTCATGGTACATATCATCTAAACAAATCATTTGACACACTCCCATGATCATAAAGATAAGCATTTTACAATATAAATCAAATATCATGCTTTCACACGTGTCATTAAATATGTCATTTGAAAAGCTATAAAATATGGATTTTTATTCAATAAAAAACACAGTGTCAAAATCCCACTGACAGTACACGGGAGGGTATGTCACTCCCTAAAATGTACCACAATGTGTAAGAATGTGCTCCCCTCGTTCGATCACCAAATGTGTCACACAATGGTAACACATAATATACATAAATAAAATTGGAAATCACTAAAGTTGGCAATTAAAAATTCACAGTGCCAATTTAGGGTCTCTCTAGAACTCTCTATACATAACTCATCATATATATACATATATTTCTCCAAATTATGTGCCAAACTCATTCACAATCTTTATCACATTCTATCTCCTTGTAGACTTAAAACAGTCAGCCAAAATTCTGCATACAACTATTACACATACCCATGCTTATACACATTCCTTCCATTCTCGGCTACTTACCAATTTAATACGCATTGCATCCCATCACCTTAGCACAACTATACCAATTATATACACACACACACACACACACCAAAACTACTATACATTTTATCGCATCACCTCACCAAAAATTCTGCACACATTATAACCCTTCTTCCTCATAATTCACCTCTTGGTTAGCTAGGAAATGACTCTTCCTCAATCCTCCTTGGTGCAGAAAATTTCTGCACATTAATAAACTACATTCCTTGCCTTTAAGGTACAACCATATCCCATCATTTTAAGTCAACAATTATACACATATACCCATCAGTTTTGCATTCTTATCCAGCACACAAAATTCACAATAATGCAAGAAAATTTTCAGCTTACTAATGCATCTTTTTCCCATCTAATTTCTTAGCCAAACACAACCAAATTACATACTCATTTCTCACATCAATTTAAATCAACAACATCACACAATTTTCATCACTTTGGCATAGAAATTCAGCACACAAATTGTGCAACAACGCAGGAAAATTTCAGCACACCGCATCACATTTTTCCTACATATTTTCGGCCACACAAAAACACATTTCTTCTCCCAAATTTTCAGCCACACAAAACACATTCAATTTACCAAATTCAGCCACATAAGAACACATTCAACTCACCAAAACATAGTGATTTTCATCTCAATTCTTGGCCACACAAAGTTCAATTTTCTGTTCACTTAAATCACCACAATGAAGGACAAATTCAACACATAAAAATTCTGTACGCATCCCTCATGCTTCATTGGGTACCTCCTAGACTCTAGATTATGAAAATTTGTTAAAAACATCGCATTAACACATTCAAACAATGTCCTCAAAATTTCAGCAAGTGCAGAATTTTTCTTACCTCAAAATTGGATGTTTCAAGGCCAACCAAGGTTTTTCTTCACAAGATCTTTCTTTCCTTCTTGTTCCTTGCTCACAGCTAACCCCAGTTCACCAAGATAAACATATCATTTTGGTTCCAAATTTAAATATGTTATGTTAGGATTGGAGTGGAATGAAATTACACCAAAATTTCAAAGAGTTGTTTGAAGAAATCATACATTTCTTCAATGGTGATGCTCAAGGCTCTCTTGAATCTTCACCAAGCAAAACTCCTCAATTTACTCTAATTTTTGGATATGTTGTAGTTGGATTTGTGAGAATTTGATTTATGTAAAATATTTGGGTAGTGTTGTAGAAAAAAAAATTGGATCTCTTACCTTGAAGCTTATGGCCTTGAGAGGAAAATGGAAGAACTTGCTTCTTTGGACATTGAACACTCACGATTTTGGGAAAGAAAATGACCCAAGTGTTTGCTTTATGAATTGTTCCTTTTAATCCTAGCCATCCAACCTTTTCAAGATTAATTCTTGACCCTTGGATTATTTTGTCACAACAATTTCACTCTCCCTTTCTCTATCCCACGTTTTTTCTCTTATTCTCACACAACGCACACCTCTTTCTCTCACTACAACCTAACTCCTCATTAATTACATGTCTCTCAACCACCAAGATCCAAGGGCTTACAATTTTCATCCAATTCCAAGTTAAATCCTCACCATTGGTTTGTTTTCCAAGAAACCCATTCTCCCATTCAATGAATAGTGTCTTGTCTCCCACTAACTCAATCTAATGGCTCAAATTAATTCATCTTACTTCCATTCAATCTCTACCATTGGATTAATTCTCAAAAACCCAAAATTTCTTCTCTCTCTCTCTCTCTCATGCAACCTCACCTATCCCACACTTTTCTTCCTTGTTTGTCACGGTTTTGGAGAGGAAGAACAATTGCCAAGTCCTTTTAATTTTTGTTAATTACAAATGAGTCCCTTCACTTATAAAAATTTCATTTTGACTCCGAAAATTTTTATAAATTCAAGTTAGACCCAAAACCTTGTATTAGGCCTAATTTAATTTATTCTACATCAAAACGTGGTCATTTAGCTTTTTCAAGACAAACTCGTCCCGGCTAGGGTTTTACTGGTGATTTTTTAAAAAATTTATGATTTGACTTTACGAAATAAGATCTACTCTAATTTGAGATTCTTATACACTCTCAAGTCAATCTCATTATTATTGGACCATTGGTGGTCATTTTGGAAATTTTTGAATTTTCAATGATTGGGTTGAAATTTTTCGGGAGTGGTTTTAATGAAAAAATTTCTTAGTGAATTTTCTACATTGAAATATGAGAAATATCATATATAAAATGAAAAGGAGTACGTTATTGAGTATACCGAGGTATCAGTGTGACAAACATTCTCTTCATTGGCTTTTTTCATGTATGGCCTCCAACTTTTCCCAGATTTCCTTAGCATATATGCATGATGAGACCATTTTGTATTCGTTTAAGCTCAATCCAGAATGGAGTAGGTTTATTGTCTTGCAATTTGCTTGATAGGGTCTTTTTTCCTTGGTAATCACGAACCTTATGTTGGCTGGGACTTTGATACCATTAACTTCATTGATTGGGAATTCAACTCCTTCCTCTATGATTCCCAGGCACTTTCATCTTCAGCTATGATGAAGATCTTCATTTTATGCTTCCAATAGCTGTAAGTTTTTCCATCAAAAAATGGAGCTCTATCGACTAGCCAACTTCGATGACTCTTGAGGTCGCTAAACCTTTCACCAAGAGACCCATTTTGATGCCAAATGAAGACCAACTTATAAGGAAATGAATAGGTTGTTTGAGACTTTTCGATAGTTCGATGGTTTTTCAATTTTATTGAAAATGAATGTGAGTTGCAAGGACTTGAAGAAAGAAAGAAAATAGAATACAACATAATTTTATAATGGTTCTACCAAACCTATTGTACATTCATTCCCAGACTTCACTTCGATTTTCTACATTATCCTAATAATGCAAACTTGATTCATAGTTCAAGTTAAACCTTACAAACTTGATTCCAAGTTCAAATTAGACCTTTCAGAGTATATTTTCCCGATCACTAAACCTAACCTCTCACATGTTGTTTCTCTCTCCAAATCCCAAACCGAGAAAACCCTCTCTGGTCTTTAAACTTTAAGTACAAGAGGAGAAAGGATGTTACAATAAGTGAAGTTACAACTTCAGATGTAACAAATACGAGGCTCACAAAAGGAATTTTACAAAACTGTGAAGAACAAAGTGTATCGTTTGAAACTCAAAATGTTGTAAGTGTTATTCAACTAGAGGGGAGGGGTGAATAGTTGAATATGAACTTTTTGAGTTCTTTTGAAAAATTTAAAACAATGTGATAGTAAGTGAAAAACAAATATAGAAAATATAGAGATTTTTATAGTGGTTCCACCAAATCCGATATACGTCCACTCTCAGGCTCCCCTTAGATTTTTCACTAAATGCTTAATTTACAAACTTGATAACAGATTCAAGTTCAACCTTATACGGTGTTACGTCTGAACACCACTACTCAATCTTACTCAGACTAAATTTTGACTTTCTAGACTTAAGACAATGTCACACACTCCTTAATCTTTAACAGTTGACTTAATATATGAAATAAATGTTAAGAATTGAGGCTCGCTTTCCTCAGATTTGACAGTGTGAAAATTCAATTGAGACATTTAATACAATTTGAAGGGTTTTTAAAGTACATACAGATTTTTGCAGTATTCAAAAGAGCTTTTAATTCAAGTCTTTGTGTATCGTCATCACCTTCTCCTTCTTTCATTTCTCAGTATTTATTAAGACATTGAATAGATCCGTTGAAGGTTGATGGTGGTTGTTGTATCCGACCATTGGGCATTTAATTTCCGTTAGGTTCAAAATTGTTTCCCAGATCTGGTTTCTGATACATGTAAGTCGACAAGTCTATTATGGACATCGACCTGAATTTAAATCATTTCTAGTGTATTTCCATGCGAACAGGTCGACAAGATACTCTTCCAGGTCGACAAGGAGCTATGCCAAATAAAATTGGTAGACATGTGATCTTAATTGGTCGATGTGTTCATATGTATCGACAAGCTTTCAGCTGTGTCAACAAGTTTTCAGCCATGTCGATGTGTAATGTTTCAGACTTTGTGAAGAGTAGGTCGACAAGTCATTTTAATGTATCAACATGTTCCTATTCAGGCAACAAATTGGTCGATGTATGTAATTCAATTGGTCGATGTGCATATATTGTGTCGACAAGATGATAATGGGTTGACGTGTGTCTTAATGAGCAAACACTTACTAGGTCGACATATCTGATAATTACATCGATATGTTACTATGTAAATTTTGATTGGTGGACCTAAGTAATTTAATTTGTCGATGTGTTTGTACAGGTCGACAAGACTTTTACTATGTTGATGTGCGTTTATTTCAGAAACATACTAGATGGGTCAACATGTGTTCATCAAGGGTTGATGTGTCACTATTCATTTATTGAATTGGTCGACGTGTCTGAGTAAATTAGTTGATATGTTTTGCTAGTTCGACAAGCTTAGTAACAGGTTGAAGTATGTGTTTCTAACTCAAATGTTATCAGGTTGATATGTCAAACCAACAGGTTGATGTGTAACTATTTGGATATTAAATTAGTCGACATAGTATATGAAATTGGTAGAGATGAACTGTTCAGGTTGATGTGTTGTAAAACAGGTTGATGTGTTTTTACAAATCAGGTTGATGTGTATAGAGAATATGTTGATGTGTCACTATTTACAAATGGAATTGGTTGATGTGCTAAGGTGAATTGGTCGATGTGTCACTATTCCTATAGTTTCATGTCGACAAAATTTGTGCTCAGGTCGATGTGTTGGAATGTCTGATCTATATGACACTCATTATTCAGGTCGATGTGCGTTTGTGCAACTCGAAGTGTTCAAACACTAGTTTATATATGGAAAACATTTGGCTCAAGTCGACAAGAATATCAAACGGGTCGATGTTGTGTATGAATATCACAGGTCGATGTGTTTTCTAACCAGATCGACCTGTACTGTAGAATTTTGAATTTTCTAACTGTTTTCTTATTTTCTTGAATTATTTTTCTTTCACTCTTTCATCATCAAAACTTTACTTGATCAACATTTTCCCTCTTTTTGATAATAACAAAACTTTTAGTGTTTAATCTATAATGCTTAGTTAATAGAATCTCTAATTTTTTACTAACGTTTCACATACCAATATCCCAGCATATTTAACATACCATTTAATAAAATTTTAGACATTTAGTACATACACAAGCTTTCAGTACTTAAGTATGCATATCATACTTATCAAACAACAGTGCATATATATATACTTCAACACACAAGCATAACATGCATGTTAGCACATTCTCAGACCATCAGTACTTCAGCACATTTCTTGTAAAGTTATAGCACACGTTCATTCCATGTAGAACATATATACCTAGCTAACTCATCATCGCACTTCAATACTCAGCACAAGCATGACACATTTCATTACAAAGAGTATATACTAGCATTACACTAGCACACTAGATATACATACTAACATAAACATACTATAACATATACATAAACATACTGCACACTAACAACTTCTTCTCCTTTTTGTCATCAGCAAAACTAGGTTATGGCATAGTACAGTGCTCACATACTTCAAAACCAGTAGGTAAAGCAGGTCATAGCATACCACAGCATACTCACAGCATATACATTTTAGATTCAACAACAAGATCATTCATTAGCTTAGCTAGGTTCAGCATGCATATTTCAACAGCAAGAGCACACATCCAATTCACAGTCCATGTTTCACAGTAGTAAGAGAACTAGAGGTAAGATAACTAGAGGATACTTTGAACGGAACTAGAAAATAACACAATCAGAGTTTGAAAGGTTTGTAAACAAAGTTAGATAACAGAAAAGAGATTAAACTCCTAGACTAGAAGGACTTTGATGGTTTTGGATCTTTCTTTGACTTCTCTTTCTCCTTCATTAAAGCATCCAATTTTTCTTGTACGTTGGAAAGATCCAATCTGTTAAGCAACACATTTGACCAATCATTGTTTGTCACTTCTCAATATTTTGCATCTTGTCCCAAATCATTATTTGAAACGTGATTGGTTGAATGCTAGAGGATTCTCCTTCTTCAGTTCTTCTTTCTTTCCTTGGAGCATTTTCAGTCTCCTCATTAGCTTCAGCCTAAATCTCCTTAGCTTCTTCACTATTGTACATCCATTTTGCTCTCAACATTGATGATGCATTGATTGCATTCTTCTCACTTACTCAATAAGTGTGTCTTTTTCAATGTCTATCTTATTCTTTGAGAGGATATCAGTGATCATACTCGTGTATGGCAACAAGGAGCTTTCAGACCTATGTGCTGTAATCATGAAGTGTGGAATGATATAGTGCAAACCAGAGTTCTTTACACTTATAATGCAGGCCATTAACCAGAAATCTTCCTTTGAAATTGTGGTGTAGTTTCCTCCTCTAGTTCTTAATATATGACTGACAATCAGATGCAGAATCCTTTCATGAAAGCTACGTTCAGTAGCACTAGAGTTTACTACAGTGAGGTTTTGATCATCATACATAATCCTAGCATTGTCCAGATAGTTCGATTTCATGTATGGTTCACACTTTTCATAAGGGACCCATAACATTCTATTGTCTTCACAAATCTTTCTAGGGGTCACTTTGAATTCCTTTCCATTCACAAAGGTTTTGAATGCACATGAGACAAAATGGTCATCTAGAGTAATTCTTATTTCATCCATAGGCACTTCACAAATGACATCTAAATTGTTGTAAAATAATTTGACCTTTTTCTCATGGATATACTTGTTAAGATTCAAGAAAGAAGTAGGGCATACATCTATTAGATGTTCTTCGTACTTGAACCCAACTTTTTCCAAGAACTCATAATTAATCAATCAATCGTGATTCACTTTCCTTTTCGAAAACACCCCATCGTAAAGTTCACTCTGTTCAAGCGATTGAAACTCACAGGTGCTGAACTGAGGGAATGTTTGTGGTGGAGGGGGTGTGGTTTTGTGATTGTATAGAAGAGGAGGTGCCCTTTCTCATCAATTTGGTGGTCGTTTCGAGGGTTCCATGGGTTTCTTAATGGCCATTTTCATCTTAGGAGCAATTTACGTTTGATTATTGTAAAGATTTGGTAGATTAGGTTCTTGATTTGGGGAATAGGCTTATGAATTTGGGAGATTAAGGTTTCAGAAGAGAGAAAGAAAGTTTGAAATTTGGGATTAGGGTTAGATAGGTCGATGTGCTGACTATTGGTATTCTATTAGGTATGTCTCAGGTTGACACGTTTAAGTACACAATGACCTGTTTAGTAATTTTGAATTATTGGGTCAACATACTAAGAAAGCATCGACCTGTATTCTTGCTCTTCTCAGGTCGACATCATTAAAGGTGGGTGGATGTGTCATTGTCAGAGTTTCTGTTCTTAGTATGGGTTCATTATCAGGTCGACACGGTTCATCATACTAGCATTCATCAGGTCAACATGCTTCTGTATATTTTCAAATTTGTCGACATATTTCAATAAATAGGTCGACCTGAGGTCTGTTACTCAGAAAACTGATACTCTGTTTTTCGTTCTATCATGTTTTATTTCTTAATTCCATTATTCTCAATTTCCTTCTTAATTCACAGAATCTATTTTTGTCTAAGGATTTAGTGAGGATATCAACAATTTGTTTTTGAGTATCAATGTACTCAAGAACAATCTTATTCTTCAGAACGTAATCACGAATGAAATGATATCTCACCTCTATGTATTTGGTTCATGAGTGATGTACTGGGTTTTTTGTGAGATTTATTGCACTTGTGTTGTCACATTTGATTGGAATGTAATCAAAGTCTAACCCATAGTCCTTCATTTGATATTTGATTCAAAGGATCTGAGCTGTGCATTGTCCGATTGAAACATATTCAGCTTCCGTCATTGACAAAGCCATACTAGTTTACTTCTTAGAAGACCATGATACCAACATACTTCTAAAGAATTGACAAGTCTCACTTGTGCTTTTTCTATTTACTTTGCATCCTGCAAAGTCAACATTACAAAACTCATGCAATTGAAAGTTTGAGTTTCTGTCATACCAAAGTCCTAAGTGTATGGTTTCTTTTAAATATCTGAAGATTCTTTTGACACAACCAAGTGGGATTCTTTGGGATCTGATTGAAATCTAGCATAAAGACATATACTAAATTGTATGTTAGGTCTTGAAGCAGTGGGATAAAGTAAAGACCCAATCATGCTTTTGTAAAGTTTTTGACAAATTGATTTACCATTTTTCATCTATGTCCAGCTTAATGTTTGTGCTCATTGGTGTTGCATTTCCCTTACAGTCACTAAAGCCAAATCTTTTAATTAAATCATTTACATATTTTAATTGATTTATAAAAATTCTATTTTCAGATTGTTTGATTTGTAGTCCTAGGAAGTAGTTTAGTTCTCCTATCATACTTATTTCAAATTCTCCCTGTATTTTGGTTGCAAACTCCTCACACATTTTCATGCTAATTCCTCCAAATATTATGTCATCTACATATATTTGTATGATCAAGAAATTATCATATTTCTTTTTGATAAAAAGAGTGGTATCTATCTTCCCTTGTTCAAATTCATTTTTTTATCAAAAAATTGTTTAATCTTTTATACCAAGCTCTAGGAGATTGCTTCAAACCATATAAGACTTTGGTTAATTTGCACACATATTCAGGACATTTAGGATCTTCAAATCCAGGAGGTTGTTCAACATATGCTGTCTTATTCAAGTAACCATTCAAAAATGTACTTTTGACATCCATTTGGTAAAACTGGAAATTCATAAAGCAAGAGAAGGCAAGCAACATTTTTATAGCTTCTAATCTAGCTACTAGTGTATAAGTCTCATCATAATCAATTCCTTCCTCTTGACTGTATCCTTTGGCTACTAATCTTGCTTTATTTCTTGTAATTGTGCCAAATTCAACAAACTTATTTCTGAAAACTCATTTGGTTCCAGTCACTGATTGATCTATAGGTCTAGGCACTAGATTCCATACTTTATTTCTCTCAAATTGATTCAGATCATCTTGTATTGCCATAATCCAATGTTCATCTTCTAAGACTTCATTCACGTTTTTGGGTTCGCTCTGAGAAATAAAAGCCACATACTCATATTGATTGTGGATTACAGATCTTGTTCTTACTCCTGAACTAATGCTTCCAATTATATTCTCTAGATTTATATCTTTCCTAATCTGTGGGTATTTAATCTCTTGCTCTTGCTGTGTTTCATTTCTTTCCTCCTGCACCATGAGTTCATTTGATTCTTCTTTCTAATTATTTGTTTTATCAGACAAACTTATCTTATTTAACTTCTCAGATACTTCTTCATCATCCAGTATTCTTTGATTGAGATCATTTTCTTCATCAAACTCTATGTGAATTGACTCTTCCACTGTTATGGTCCTTTATTGTAGACTCTATAATCTTTGCTTGTTAAAGAATAATCTAAGAAAATTCTTTCATGACTTTTGGTATCAAATTTTCCTAAAACTTCTTTTCCATTACTTAAGACAAAACATTTGCATCCAAATACCTTAAAATATGGTATATTTGGTTTCCTTCCCTTGTAAAGTTCATATGGGTTTTTTTTTTTTTAGGATTGGTCTCACTTGAGCTCTATTCAAAATATAGCAAGCAGCGTTCACAACTTTTGCCCCAAAGAACTTAGATAAGTTATTTTCACAAAATATTGTCCTAGCCATTTCTTGGAGAGTTCTATTTTTCCTTTCTACAACCTTATTTTGTTGAGGTGTCCTAGGGGTTGAAAAATTATGGTTAATCTCATAATAACTGCATAAGTTATCCATGGTTTTGTTTTCGAACTCTTTGTCATGATCAATTCTATGGTTTTGTTTTCGAACTCTTTGTCATGATCAATTCTAATGCTCTTAATGGACATTCCCTTCTCATTTTGAATTTTCTTACACAATTTTATGAATGTTTCACTAACTTCTTCCTTTTTGGCAAGAAACAAAACCCATGTGAATCTAGAGTAATCATCAATGATTACAAACCTATAATGTTTTCCTTCAAGACTTTTGGTTCTAGTAGGTCCAAACAAATCAATATGAAGAAGTTTTAAAGGACTTCCAGTTGATACACAATTTTTAGATTTAAAAGATATTTTTGTTTGCTTTCCTTTCATATATGCATCACACAATTTGTCATTTTCTAATTTTAATTTTGGAATACCCTTAACTATATCTTTCCTTACTAGTTTTGAAATTGTGTTCATGCTGGTGTGTCCTAATCTTCTATGCCATAGCCATAAAGAATTCTTATTTATAGCAACTAAACATGATTCATTTGAGAGCTCTAACAGATCGAGATCAATTGTATATATTTTTCCTCTTCTATGACCAGTAAACTTTATAAATCCAGAAGATTTATTAATAATAGAGTATGCATCAGCTTCAAATAGCACAGAATAGCCTTTTTCACATAATTGGCTAACACTTAATAAGCTAAATCCTAGTCCAGAGACAAGAAACACATTCTGAATTTGAGAGTAGGGGACTTATCTCCTATATTGTCTATTCCGATAATTTTTCCCTTTGAATTGTCTCCAAAAGCAATTTTGCCTCCTTTCTTGCTTTCAAGATAAGAGAATTTTGATGCATCTCCGATCATGTATTTTGAGCATCTACTATCTATGCACCACACAGACTTATCGGGAGATTCTCTTGATTTTAAACACACCTGCAGAGAAAAACAATCACACATTTGCCCTTGGTATCCATATCATTTTGGGTCCGGCTGAGTTAGCTCTGAATTTATCTTTAGAAATCCATTTTGAGGTTATTCTTATGGGGCTTTGGAACCAGCAATTATGAATTGAGTATCCTATCTTTATGCAGTACGTGCAATATCCATTTATCATACTTGGATTTTTAGTGCAGTTTGAAATTTGGTTTCTTAGTTTGCATGCTTTTGTATTATGCCAAATTTTCAGACAAGTGTGACATCTATCAAATTGAGTATTCTCATAACTTGGTACAAAAAACTTATATAACTTCTTTTGTGTTTGGTTTGGGTTGTATCTTAGTCCGACTTTGTCAAATACAGCTCTTTGTGCTCCTAGCATGGTATTTAGCTTTTCTTGGCCTTGGATGAATTTCATTAGTATAATGTTTTGCCTTTGATTCTTTTCTTTTTGTTCATCCAATTCTTTCTCTAAAAGCTTATTTTCATTTGCTAACTTCATGTTATACACATCTAGATGTCTATTTTTTAGTTTTTCTTCAACTTCAATTACTTTATGTTCTTGTTCAGCGCTTTTCTTTTTCAGTGTTTCTATTTTAGTTTTTGTTTTTTCTAGAACTTTAACATTTTCGGCTAGATCTTTCTTCAATAAATTATTTTTCATCTCTGATCTCTTCAATTCCTTTAATGCTTCTAGCAGTGCTTCACGTAATTCTTTAATGGTGGAATTATTTTCATAATCAGAAGAATCAAAACAAGATGAATATGATGTAGAATTTACCTCATTGTCTAAGAGTTCTTCATTTGCTATAAAACAGACGTTGGCTTGTTCCTCATTTTTCTCTTTATCACTTGAGCTTGACTCTTCATCACTCCATGCAGCCAGCACCTTTTTCTTTTTCTTCTATTTTTTGCCATTTTTGTACTTCTTTTCATCCTTTTAGAGAGAGGGGCAGTCAGCCTTTATGTACCCTAGGTTTTTGCATTCAAAACATCTGATTTTTTTATTCTTTTCTAGCTTTATGAAGAACAACTTGTTCTTGTTCCTCCTCCTCATCATAAACTTCTTGAATTTTCTTGCCAAAAGAGCTTCATCCTCTTCATCTTCTTATTCTTCTGAGCTGACATGCTTTCCTTATTGTCAGCTTTTAATGCTACTCTTTTGCCTCTTTCCTCTTTGGCAGGCTCTTTCACGTTTAGCTTCATATCATGGGTTATTAAAGATTCCATGAGCTCATTCATTGTCAGAGTCTCAAGATTTTTAAACTCCTCAATTGCAGTAACCTTGGGCTCTCATGATTTTGGTAGACTTCTCATAATTTTGTCCACTATATCTTCTTGAGGAATTCCTTTTCCAATGAGTCTGAGCTCATTGGTTACTTTGTTAAATCTTGTGATCTCACTGATTGTTTCTCCGTCTTTCATTTTGAAAACTTCATACTCTTGCTTCAGCAGTCTGATTTTGTTTTTGCGAACTTGATCAGTCCCTTCATGGGTAGCTTCGAATATTTCCCAAATTTCCTTTATTGTTATGCATGATAAGACTCGATTGTATTCGTTGACACTCAGTGCAAGTTGAAGAAGGTTGATGGCTTTACAGTTGGCTTGATAAGTTTTCTTCTGTTCCACAGTCATATTTTTCAATTTAACAGACACACGAACTCCATCTATCTCTTCAGTAGGGAATTTAACTCATTCTTTAATAATTTCCCATGCATTTAGGTTCTGTGCAATGATGAAGTTACGCATCCTTTGCTTCCAATAACTGAAGTTGCTTCCATTGAAGAATGGTAGACGGTTTGTAAAGCAAGCTTCAACTGGTATGTTATCTCCATTGATTGCCATTTGGATCTTTGGTGTTAAGCTGTTAAGCCTATTGACAACACACCCGCTTTGATACCAATTGTTATTCAACTAGAGGGGACGGGTGAATAGTTGAATATGGATTTTTTTGACTTCTTTTGAAATATTTAAAACAATGTGACAGTAAGTAAAAAACAAATAAAGAAGACATGGAGAATTTTTATAATGGTTTCATCAAAACCGGTGTACATCCACTCCCAGACTCTCCCTGGATTTTCCACTAAATGCTTAGTTTACAAATTTGATTATAAGTTTAAGTTTAATCTCATACAATGTTACGTCTGAATACCACTATTCAATCTTACTCAGACTGAATTTTAACTTTTCTAGACTTAAGACAATGTCATACACTCCTTAGTCTTTAATAATAGTTGACTTAATCTATGAAATAAATGTCAAGATTTGAGACTCGCTTTCCTCAGATTCGATAGTGTGAAAAATCAATCGAGATACTTAATACAATTTAAAAGATTTTTAAAGTGCACATAAATTTTTGCAGTATGCAATAGAGTTTTTAATTCAAGTTGTTGTGTCTCGTCGTTACCTTCTCCTTCTTTCATTTCTCAATATTTATTAAGACATTGAATAGATCCGTTGAAGGTTGGTGGTGGTTGTTGCATCCGAACGTTGGGTATTTAATTTCCACTATTAAAGCTTCTGCAACTATTCCTTCGTTCGCACTGAATCTTCATTCCTTTTACTGGTGCCTCTTTTAAATAAGCCAATCAGAACTTGTTTGCGCTGTATTTGAATGTTAGTTTTGATAGAAAAGGAAACATTTTAGAAATAAAAAAAAATAAGGGGTCCGTTAGGTTCAAAATTATTTCCCAGATCTAGTTTCTGACACATGCAGGTCAACAAGTCTATTGCGGATGTCGACCTGAATTTGAATCATTTCTAGTGTATTTCCATACGAATAGGTCGACAAGATACTCTTCTAGGTCGATAAGGAACTGTGCCAAATAAAATTAGTGGACATGTGATTCTTAATTGGTTAATGTGTTCATATGTGTCAACAAGTTTTCAGCCATGTCGATGTGTAATGTTTCACACTTTGTGAAAAGTAGGTTGACAAGTCATTTTATTGTATCGACATGTTCCTGTTCAAGCAACAAATTGGTCGATGTGTGTAATTCAATTGGTCGATGTGCATATGTTGTGTCGATAAGATGATAACGGGTCGACGTGTGTCTTAATGAGCAAACATTTAGTAGGTCGACATATATGATAATATATATCGACATGCAACTGTGTAAATTTGATTGGTAGATCTGAGTAATTTAATTTGTTGATGTGTTTTAACAGGTCGACAAGACTTTTACTATGTCGATGTACGTTTATTTCAGAAACATAATAGACAGGTCAACATGTGTTCATCAAGGGTTGATGTGTCACTATTCATTTATTGAATTGGTCTATGTGTCTGAGTAAATTAGTTGATGTGTTTTGGCTAGGTCAACAAGCACAATAACATGTTAAAGTATGGGTTTCTGACTCAAGTGTTATCAGGTTGATGTGTCAAACGACATGTTGATGTGTTACTATTTAGACATTAAATTGGTCGACATAGTGTATGAAATTGGTGGACATGACACTGTTTAGGTTTATGTGTTGTAAAACAGATTGATGTATTTTTACAAATTAGGTTGATATGTATGGAGAACAAGTTGATGTGTGTAATACCAAGAGAAGAGAAAAAAAAAAGAACAAACAAAACAGTTATCTCTCTCTCTCTCTCTCTCCCCCTCTCGCTCTAATTCTCGAGAAAACCTATTTCCCCCAATTTTCTCACCCTTAACCTCTTTCTCTGTGTTTCTCTCGTTCTCTCCCGTCTCCCTCAGCTCCCACTCTGTTTTTCTCTCTCTTGAATTCTCTCTCACTCTCTGTCACTCATTGTCTCTCTCTTCCTCTCTATTGTTTCTTTCCTTACCTCTCACAGCTGACACCTTCCTTCAACAGTCACCACCGTACGATGGCCCACGCTGCCTTCCTCCCCTATCCGCTCAACCGTGCGCTGCTCTCTCTGTTGAGAGCCTTCTGCTACCACCGTAGAAGCTCCAAGCTGGCAGTAGCAGCACTGTCAAAAACCCTAGGTTGCGATGTCCTGCGATTTCTTCTTTGTGCAGGTAAGGGCTGGATCGGCTCAGCTCGGCTCTGACTATAGCTTTAGGGTTTGCATCTTTTGGTAATTTAAGCCTAATTACTAAGTTTTGCGTCGGTTTGGAATGCACTACAGGTCTCAGATTGAACTGAGAAGGCATTCGGACGAGAGTTGTGAACTACGAACAACCCTAGGTGAGAGAATTTAAATCCCTTCAATATTCAAACTATTTTTGTTGAATTTAGGTTGAGAATACGTATATATATATATTTTGAAAATATTAGGGTTTGTAAAAAAAAGTTGGAAAAATTGATAAGCCCTAAAAAATAATTGAAAATTGATGATATAATCGTAATTTTGGATTTAGGAAAATCAATTGAGGATCGGAGTGAGACTCTATTAGACTGAAATGAGGAAATAGGGAGTGAATAGCCTCCCTGTAGGTGAGTAGATGCTTATGCTTCATTTAAATGAGTAAATAATTTTAATATGATTTTCAAATTTGATCTTGAAATGAATTTTGAAATGAATTTATAATGTTTTGTGATTGTGGTGAGCCTGAAATGAATTTTATGATAAATCCATGACTCGTGAGTTGAATACGGATTTGTTTGCACCATGTTACGTTGGTATACGCATAAGAGTCGTGAAATATTACTCTATTTTATACATTGAGTATGATTTGATTTTGGTATTGATTGTGGTAACATGATGCTGGAAAAAGACTATAGTCTGAGTCCTGCCACGGACCTGACCAGTGGGGCGGCGTGGTTTGGGTTAACTTGTGATTAAATTAGAGGCTTGAAGATGGTGGTTTGGAGAGCCACTCAGGTCAGCCGGATGACGTGGTGGCACCCCATGGAAAAATTTCCGGACCAATGCCAAGGTGGAGGGGAATTTATGAAAATTATGGAAAACCCCTTCGTGGATCCTACCAACGGCCATTGGTAGGAGATTGTTTTCTGTAAACCCCAAAATGGTGAAAAAAATAATAAGTTTTGAGTGATTGAATTGATTATATGAGTCATGATGGATTTATATGAATGATTTTATGAGAATGCTTTTCGTTGTTGCATTAAATGATATTTGATACATATATTTGGCATCACCACACTCGCCCCTTATTTATATGCTGCATACCATTGCACTCCACTCATTAGGTATTTAAAATACTCACCCCCTCCTAAATCCCTTTCAGAGGATGCGTAGGGAGATGACATCCACTATTGCGGATTGGAGGCTTATTTTTGTTGATTTTGGGTAGGTATGAATTATGTAGTTATTTTGGGAGTTGTAGATTGTTAGCCCATGGAAAGGAAGTTCTGTACATCTCATACCGTGTAGATTTTACTGATACTGGTTTGAGTTTTCGAGCAACTATTGGTAAAATCCAACGACTATGATTTGAGATTTTATTATTTTGTGTAAAATCATGTTTGAAAGATATTTATTTTTGAAATAGGATATTTGGAATATTTACCTTGGATTTCTATATTTATAGCTTATTTTGTAAACTCTATGAAATGCTCGAAAACTTTGGATTGGCTGGGACGGCCACACTGCATGCATGCATGTATAGGATCCCCTTCCCCGATCGTGTGCCGACGTATGCTTGTGTGTATAGGGATGGACTGGATGGGTCATTTGCATGCAAGTTGTTATAAATTTTTCTGTTTTGATGGGTTTATTGTTTAGAACGATTTATGGAAAAATTGGAATGTCTTCCGCTATCCCGGTATATAGGGAGGTCATGCCTATATGCTGAGATAACGTGACGGTTGTTACGTGCTCGACGGGAGAGTCGGGGCGTGACAATTCTATTGGTATCAGAGCGTAGGCTCACGATTTTAAATGTTTGAAGGTTTGAACTATTTCCAAATGTCCCAAGGTTTCTAAAGGTTTTAAAAGTATTTTTCTTTTGAAATTTCAGATTTTAAACAATTTTTAAAGGATATGCAAAAGTCTTCCATGGTTTTCCTAGGAAGTTAGGAATGCTCATTTTTAGAGGGTTAAGAACTTGGATTAGTTTCCATTTCATTTTGCTAAGTATAGACCCTCTTTGTAGAACCATGCATTTTTTATATATTTGATAAGGAGGGTCGGATATTGACTGGTTTTGCTCCAATGAGATTGTGTAGCGAGTTTCCATACATGTGAATTGAATACCCTGGCCCACAGATCTTATTGGTAGTTAAATTATGGTGGGCTTATTCAGGATTTTGTACTCTTTCATTGATATAATGATCTTTCACTAAATCAAAACAAAATTGTGAGTTTTTGATTTTAATATTTTCTAGGTCTTACAAAAATAGAGTAAGTGTTTGTGTATATTCTATTTACCAGTGGTTGTTGATAGCAAAAACTCATGAATCCAGCTAGGACCTTTGCTTAGTTGACAGATTGCAGTCTTAGCATTCTTGTATATGGTATACTCATGGATTGATAGATCCCCTTGGTATTAAATTAAGAACACCAAATTGTTTTCTAGTTGCCAATGATATTTTCTTGCTAAAGAGACTTTAACTTTGCAAATTGTTAAAGAAAATTTTGGGTATAGTAGGAAAAGATTGCAAGTTTGGTAGCCAGGTCTATTTTGCCTTTGAAGAGAGCAAACTACATATATTTTAGAATTTAAGCATCTTGAGGAATTCTTGTATGCAAAGTTTGAGTTGGTGTTGGGATTGGATAAAGGTTTTCACATGATGAGTATTTTTGAGTTAATATACGGGTGTTAATTTCCATGGGGTTTAATAATTCACTTATAAGTATGGAGTTTGCTAAACACTTCAATCGATTCTTGACCTCTCTTAACAAAGGATTTTTGGATGTCACCCCATTGGAAGAATGTGAGAGTTAGGACTACTCCTCCTACTGAGGATAATTTCTTAAAGTTTTTGAATTGGTCCTGTAGGGACCAAAAGAAGGTAGCGGTTTAAATATTGATGGCAAATTAGGTTTTACTAGGATTTGAAATTCTCACAATCTCTCTTGCTCATTATGGCCATTGATCACAAGCCTTAATGATAATATTATCATAGCACTCATTGTATTCCTCCGGCCTTC
The DNA here is from genome assembly GCA_033439265.1 of Dillenia suffruticosa. NCBI lineage: Eukaryota > Viridiplantae > Streptophyta > Magnoliopsida > Dilleniales > Dilleniaceae > Dillenia > Dillenia suffruticosa. Next base: position 15,453,344 of record JAVTVX010000012.1, on the reverse strand, counting down.
ATATTATCTGGCGAGGTCAGCCAATTTTGTGGTTCAAGACTGTAACTTGCTTAGAAAGGGTGTAAATTTAGTTAGATGTAAAATTAGCAAAGGTACATGCAATTGTGTCATGTTACTTGTAGATGCTCTTGTCGGTTTCAGGCCTAATTGTCATGAGAATTAAGGAAGATTCTTGATGTGGATTTCACCTTAAGAGACAAGGCTTATAAGATATATTTTGATCATCTCCCTTCCTATTTTTGAATGTCATCTTCAGACAATGCTAAGAGATTAAGATGCTTTTGGTATAAATTCTAAAAAGGGTTTTGGGGGAATATGTTGCAAAATGAAGGGTACTGTGCATTTTATTTGATGTCATCTTTGTCATGAATTACTGTGGTGATTGAAACTTCAATCAAATAGTGCTTGTAGTAATGGATTTCTATGGTGATTGAGGCATAAGTCAAGTGGTGGCTATGACAATGGCATTGGGAGTGATAAATGTTATGCTTAGCCTCTTGCACACTTAATTAGGTTGTAGAGTAAAAGTTATTGCAAGGGACAATGGTGTAGTGTAATAACATGGTTGTTATGCTAGGGTTTTATAATCCATCAACACAAGTATCATATGAGAATTTTTATTCGTAGAACCCATGTTGGAATTTAGTACATGTAAATGATAATGCGTTAGGTTCTTTTCATTTTAAGAGAAATCCGAGAAGCTTTCAAGTTTGGATTCCAGTTCTTTTATACAGACTTATCCTATATTTTTGACCTTTGTGAGGGGGAAGGAAATCTTGAGCAATGTTGTAGTAGTAGTGGAAGCAGAATCCAAATAGTAAAATTTGTGGTTCACATGACATTCAATTCATTGGAGCCAGAGGCCTTTTTCAGATTCTATGAACTTCTCAAATGGGTGGGATCTTCCATGTCATAAAAGAATTTGTGGAGGTGGAATGCAATTGGAATGAATTTGAGGTTTTTGAAGTTTAACGGTTTTATAAGGTGCTTTAAGGAAATCTGTTTTGGATAGGAGGGACACTTTCTCATGGAAAGCTGTATAGAAGACTATGACTCCTTATCTTTCTTTTTCGGGAAGCAGTTTGGAGTAGGAGTTAAGTAAACATTCCAAACGGAGGGGTTGCTGTAGTTTATCAATGTTGTAGTAGAGCATGGGGTTACTTTTCGATAGAAAAGGAAAGTTGTATTAGATGTATAAAAAAAAAAGTGGTGCAAAAACTATTGAAAATGCTCTCTCTAATCCGTTCTCAACTCTTCTAAGCTATAGTCTTTATACATCCCAGAGGCATCAACTACGGTCTGTATAACATGATTAACTTGAGCCTCAGAAGCTTGACCAGTTTTTGATGGTCACGATGCTTCTAGGGTATCATTCTTTCATTGTTTTATATCTTCTGGGCCATTTCTAGAGATATTCTCAAAAAGAATTCTTTGCAAGCTTATTTATATGCTCCAAACCTTATTGACATATAAATAGGAAAGATATTATACTCCATCACAGAATAAAGGCTAGATTTCTAATCAAATACTGCATCTCAAAAATAACCTAAAGACTTTTAAATCAGCTAAGGACAATTTTAGTGACATTCTAGGCCTATCCAACTCAAATGGTGATTTGGAGTAGTGTTGTCAGAAACTCTAGGTGCTAAAAGGCACCAAGACTGTCAAATGCCTAAGGCACTAGGTACTTGCTCGAGTAAAGCAAGGTACTAAAATAAAATGCGTATATAATATTATATTATAACATATAAAAATAATAATAATAGCATTGATGCTCGTGCAATTATCTACATGGAGTTTATGAGTTTGATAGGGAATTCGGTCAAAGCATTGCTTGTGTTCCATCATTTTTCTACCATCGGAAATGGAAAACCTAATATTTAGTTATTGGATTCTTCTGCTTTGAGGTTAGTATTCTCGTTATTCATTTATGTTCATTATTTTGTGGATCATTGAATAAGGTAATATAAAGAGGGTTTTGAGTTTATCTTTTTGGCCCTGGAGTTGGAAATGATGTCCCTTGTGACAATAGAGTTAGAAATAATGAAATATACATTTCTTGTCTCTAAACTTTGATAATTTGGGGGTATTAATGCAAACACTAGGTGATATGTGGATATATATGCTTGATTTGATTTGGATAGAATATCGGTGATATTACATGATACTAAAGTTGATTGAGAATAATCGTGATAAAAGTATCTTGATTGAAAAGTTATCCAACTAAGGATTTGAGATTTAAAACTTGGAAGCATTCTAATATTGTCAATGGATTAAGTTTTATCACTTAGTTTAGGCCATATTAAGGTTGATCTACATTTTATCATATACAAGTTTGATGATATATAGATTTGTATACCTTATAAATTGTCTCTCTACTTTTGGATCTACAATTGATATGAACATAGCATGGTAATGGCCATTTTTTATTTAGGGTTCTTTCGAAGGATAATTTAAGGAATTTTCATAGTTTTGAAGTCTTGATAAGCATTGAGGACGACTATTGCAGCGCGAATGAGGTCCACGTACTTCAATATTTTTCAATAAGAGGTTATCTGAGGTTGAAGAGAGCAGACTAAAGACATAGGTTGGCTATTGTATGAGTGAAAATTTTAGTTGATAATAAAGTGTGATTGAAAGGAACGAAACAAATGGATCTAATTGTACTCTGAAAATTTTGAGGACGAAATTTCTTTTAGATGGTTAAGTGTTGTAATACCGAGAGAAGAGTAAAAAAAAGGGAAGAAAAGTAAAAAAAAACAAACAAAACACTCATATATCTCTCTCTCTCTCTCTCTCTCTCTCTCCCCCTCTCTCTTATTCCCGAGAAAACTTATTTCCCCCAATTTTCTCACCCTCAACCTCTCTCTCTCTGTTTCTCTCGTTCTCTCCTGTCTCCCTCAACTCCCACTCTGTTTCTCTCTTTCTCGAATTCTCTCACTCTCTGTCACTCATTGTCTCTCTCTTCCTCTCCATTGTTTCTTTCTCTACCTCCCGCGGCTGACACCTTCCTCCGACAGTCACCACCGTATGACGGCCCACGCTACCTTCCTCCCCTATCCACTCAACCGTGCGCTGCTCTCTCTATTGAGAGCCTTCTGCAACCACCGTAGAAGCTCCAAGCTGGCAGTAGCAGCACTATCAAAAACCCTAGGCTGCGATGTCCTGTGATTTCTTCTCTGTGCAGGTAAAGGCTGGCTCGGCTAGGCTCTGACTATAGCTTTAGGGTTTTGCCTCTCTTGATAATTTAAGCCTAATTACTAAGTTTTGCGTCGGTTTGGAATGCACTATAGGTCTCGGATTGAAATGAGAAGGCATTTGGACAAGGGTTGTGAACTCCGAAAAACCCTAGGTGAGGGAATTTCAATCCCTTCAATATTCGAACTATTTTTGTTGAATTTAGGTTGAGAATACGTATATATATATATTTTGAAAATATTAGGGTTTGTAAAAAAAATTTGGGAAAATTGATAAACCCTAAAAAATAATTGGAAATTGATGATATAATCATAATTTTGGATTTAGGAAAATCAATTGAGAATCGGAGTGAGACTCTATTAAACTGAAATGAGGAAATAGGGAGTGAATACCCTCCCTATAGGTGAGTGGATGGTTATGCTTCATTTAAATGAGTAAATAATTTTAATATGATTTTCAAATTTGATCTTGAAATGAATTTTGAAATGAATTTATAATGTTTTGTGATTGTGGTGAGCCTGAAATGAATTTTGTGATAAATCCATGACTCGTGAGTTGAATATGGATTTGTTTGCACCATGTTGCATTGGTATACACATAAGAGTCGTGAAATATTACTTTATTTTATACATTGAGTATGATTTGATTTTGGTATTGATTGTGGTAACATGGTACTGGAAAACGACTATAGTCTGAATCCTACCACGGACCTGACTAGTAGGGCAGCGTGGTTTGGGCTAACTTGTGATTAAATTAGAGGCTTGAAGATGGCGGGTTGGAGAGCTACTCAAGTCGGCCATATGACGTGGTGGCACCCCATGGAAAAATTTCCGGGCCAACGCCAAGGTGGAGGGGAATTTATGAAAATTATGGAAAACCCCTTCGCGGATCCTACCAATAGCCATTAGTAGGAGATTGTTTTCGGTAAACCCCCAAATAGTGAAAAAAAAAAGTTTTGACTGATTGAATTGATTATATGAGTCATGATGGATTTATATGAATGATTTTATGAGAATGCTTTTCGTTGTTGCATTAAATGATATTTGATACATATATTTGGCATCACCACACTCGCCCCTCATTTATATGTTGCATACCATTGCACTCAATTCATTGGGTATTTAAAATACTTACCCCCCTCCTAAATCCTTTTTAGAGGATGCGTAGGGAGACGACGTCCACTATTGCGGATTGGAGGCTTATTTTTGTTGATTTTTGGTAGGTATGAATTATGTAGTTATTTTGGGAATTGTAAATTGTTAGTCCATGGAAAGGAAATTCTGTACATCTCATACCGTATGGATTTTACTGATACTGGTTTGAGTTTTCGAGCAACTATTGGTAAAATCCAACGGCTATGATTTGATACTTCATTATTTTGTGTAAAATTATGTTTGAAAGATATTTATTTTTCAAATGGGACATTTGGAATATTTACCTTGGATTTCTGTATTTATAGTTTATTTTGTAAACTCTATGAAATGCTCAAAAACTTTGGATTGGCTGGGACGGCCACACTGCATGCATGCATGTACACGATCCCCTTCCCTGATCATGTGCCAACGTATGCTTGTGTGAACAGGGATGGACCGGATGGGTCATTTGCATGCAAGTTGTTATAAATTTTTCTATTTTGATGATTTTATTGTTTTAAATGATTTATGGAAAAATTGGAATGCCTTGCGCTATCCCGGTATATGGGGAGGTCATGCCCGTATGCTGAGATAACGCGGCGGTTGTTACGTACTCGACGGGAGAGTCCGGGCGTGACAATGTGTCACTATTCACAAATGGAATTGGTTGATGTACTGAGCTGAATTGGTCGATGTGTCAATGTTCCTATAGTTTTATGTCGACAAGATTTGTGCTCAAGTCGATGTGTTGGAATGTCTGATTTATACGACATTCATTGTTCAGGTCGATATGTGTTTGTGCAGCTCGAAGTATTCAGACACTTGTTTATATATGGAAAACATTTGGCTCAGGTCAACAAGAACATCAAACGGGTCGATGTGTGTATGTATGAACATCACAGGTCAATATGTTTTCTAACCAGGTCGACCTGTACTGTAGAATTATGAATTTTCTAATTGTTTTCTTATTTTCTTGAATTATTTTTCTTTCACTCTTTCATCATCAAAACTTTACTTGGTCAACAATAAGATTCAGAATGTTTAGCACTTCATTTCATTTCGGCATTTTATTTTTCATTCCATACTGCTCTCTTTTTGAAGATTTGATGTAGTATTTATATTCTCATTTACTACTTTCAACCAGAGATCCGTTGTGGTTAGTGAGCTTTCGAATGTTAACCATTAATGAAACAATCCACCTGTTTGATTTTCTACAGAAATAGATGTTAAAAACAATGTGTTAACTAGAATAAGCATTCTATCAACTATTCAATTTGAAATTCAACTTCTGTTCCTTTTGCTGTCGACATCTTCTTTTACTTGTCAATTATGTCACATTTGATGTCTCTTGGTAGTCGGCAGTTTTAGAAACTTAGTCGATTATGTTATATTTGATGTGTCATGTTAGTCTGAAACTTTATAAGTTTAGTTGACTATCATATGAATTATTATAAGTTGTGTCGACTGATATGTCAGGCTAGCGGACTAAGTTTTGAATTTTGTTACGTTCCTATCGAATGATCTTGAAATTTAGTCATCTAACTTTCCTTAGCTCGAGTGCTTGTCTTCTATGTTCGGTTCTTTTTGACAAATGTGAAGTCTTTGTCGACTATCTCTAATCTTCTGTTGACAGTTCTTGCGATTTTATAGAACATTTCAAACAATTGTGCAGGTCTTATTACGAATTGATAGAACTTTTTCTTCAAATACAATGGCATATTATGATTGCAAAGAACTCCAAATGTCCTTCTCTATTTCATTCAACCTCCTTGAATCCTTTGATTCACATTCCTATTTATATTGTCATCACTTTTGGTATGTTTTTTCCTTCTAACCTAATCGTTTCTTCACCATTTTGATAATTGTCACTAGACCTATATTTCATATACTCAGTTTTTGAACAACTCAATCTAAATCCTCTAGATTTTAACGTGTCTCTCCATAAATCTAATTCAGCGCTAATACCCTCCCTAGTTTTATCGACCAACACTATATTATCTACAAACAACATATACCATGGTATTTCATATTGAATGTTTTTGGTGATTTCATCTATCACTATTGTAAAAAGAATAGGATTTAATACCAAACCTTGATGAAGTCCAATATTAATAGGAAAACTACCGGTCAGACTTCCGCAAGTTCTTACATTTGTTACAACTCTCTCATGCATATCTCTAATAGAATTAATATATTTCGTAGAGATCCCTTTCTTCAACAATGTCTACTAAACTACATCTCTACGAACCCTATCATATGCTTTTTCTAGATCAATGAATACCATATGTGAGTCTCACTTGTGTGCTCTAAATATTTCCATCAAATGTTATAACGAGTAAATTGTTTCAGCGGTGGATCGTACTGATATAAATTTAAATTGATTATAAGACACAATTATCTCCAATCTCAATTTATGCTTTATAACTCTTTCTCATAATTTTATAGTATGACTCATAAGTTTAATTTATCTGTAATTGGAATAATCTTGTATGTCTCATTTATTCTTATATAGTGGAATAAGTGTACTCTCTCTCTCCATACATGGGGCATTTTTTGGTTTACCAAATTTTATTAAAAAGATCCATTAATATTATTATACCAAATTCATCTAAACATTTCCATATCTCAATAAGAATGTCATCAGATCCTATGACCTTATTATTCTTCATTCTCTTTAAGACTTTCCTTATTTCATAGGGATAAATTTTATATTTAAAATCTCTATTAATATCTTTTACAGGTATCATGATATTTTCTATACCTTGTACTCTCAACATTAAAGAGATTATTAAAATAATCTCTTCAACATTTTCTTATTTCCTTATTCCTAAAAGTATATTACTGGTTTCACTCTTAATACACCTAACGCTATTTAAATCTTTTCTTTTCATATCCCTTAGTTTGGAAATTCTGTAAATCTCTTTTTCTCCCTCTCTAGATTCTAATCTCTTGTATAATTCATTATACACTTTACTTTTTAATTCGTGAATGATTTTTTTCACATCTTTTTTTTGTACTTTTGTATTTTTTATATTTATCGCGATTTCTATTACTTTTAAGATCCCTATAACACTCTTATTTGGTTTGAAAAGTAGCTTGTAATTTCTCGTTCCATCACCTCGACTCCTTATCTATTGGAGTTCAACCCTTAAATATGCCTAGAACCTCCATATCTATACTCTTAATATTATTAGACATTTCTTTTCACATTATTTTTGAATCATCATTAGTAGATCAAATTGCTATTTGAATTAATTTCTCTCTGACAGTCGTCACATTTTTTTCTTTTAGATTTCACCACTTATTGTTACACACTCTCTGGATGTACATGTACATATAGAACTAAAAGCCTATGCTAAGTTGTTACACTCTCTCTGGTATAATCTTGCAATCTTTACAAGTCATTCTACCATCTTTCCTAGTGAGAAAGAAATCTATTTGGCTGACATTTGATCTACTTCTATATGTGACTATGTGTGACTCTTTTTTCTTGAAGGTGTTTACGAGTACCAAATTGAATACTGCAACAAACTCTAAAATCGTACCTTCCGCCTCATTTCTACTACCAAAGCTATAGTTTTTATGTACGATTTTCAATCCCTCATTGTTCTATCCTACATGTCCATTTAGGTTAACTCTAATAAATAACTTCTCTCCACTATGTGTGGATTGGATCGTATACAAACTAACTATATTAATTATATTTTCTCTATTCACAAACTTAACAAACCTAATTCTCTAACCCTTCCTCTTTATCTCTACTACTTCCTCTTGTAAGTCCTTATGTACAATTATTCTTATTTCATTCTTAGTTCTATCCATACCTGTGTATTAAAAGTTATAGGCTCTACTAGTTTAGCATTCTCTCCACCAACTTGGTTTCTTGAAGACACAAGATATTAATCTTTTGTCTATTTGTTACTTCACCTATCTCTCCTAACTTGTCGATTAAGAATCTTATGTTTTAAATAGTTAGGCGAATCCTATCTTCATGGATTAATTTATTTACCTGCACCCTAGTCGACCGTTTTGTCAAAATTCTAAAATTTTTCTAAGTTTGAATAGCTTTAGTCGACAGGTTTATAATGTTAGTCAACTATGTTAAGATTTATTTCATGACTTAGTCGACTAGGTTGATGGACTTGTCTACAACTTATGCTTCTATAGAGGTCCTTAGTTGACTAGTTTGAAAGATTAGTCAACTATATCAATGTTTGTGCTATATATGCTCGGACTCTATTGGATAACATGATGGTTTAGTCAACTATCCTAAACTATGTTTACGTTGAATGTGTAAAGAGTCGACATAATCACTCATTTAGTCGACTAATGTGATTGTATATTGCAATAGTCGATTATATGAAGGTAATAGTCGACTGTTGTGCAATGTACATGCCAAGTAATTGAAGCATTGCATGAAGTCCTTATTTGCTTAGTAAATATCGTTTAAGTAATTGTCCAATTTTTACATTTGAGTTTTTATATTTCCGTTTACTTAACATATTACAAATAAATATGAAAATACTCCCTATTTGGATTCAATAAAAAATGTTTCAAGAACTAATTTCTTAAGAATAAAAAGTCAACTCTCCCTTCAAAGAATAAAATTTCGGTTTTGATTTTTGGATGAGTTTTGTTTGAATAGTTAATAATTTAGAAAATTTTGGGAAAATATGTTTTAATCTAATTGATATGTGAGGAAAAAATATCATCATTTTTCATTCTCATTTTCTTGATATTTCAAAAACCTATATTTTCATATCTTAGTCTCCGGAGAGTTGATCAACCTTGGGTTTTCAATATTTTAAATACTTCATTTCATATTTAACTTGCTTGTTTAAGTAGCACCATTATCCTATTATAGTAATGAGTTATTTCTTTTTATTATGTGATTGTTCTTCTCTACTCTTGTGCTAAGTGTTGACTAATCTATGAGATTAGTCGCAAATCTCTTCCTTAGTGAGCCTATTCTGTCAACTACTAGTGAACCAATTCTATCAACCACTTTAAGATGTTTGTGACACCTCCTATGAATAAGTTATTTCAGATTTCTAACTATGTTTTCCTACTTTTTTGTTTCACTAATTTGATCTGTTATGTTTATCGTCAAAACATCTATGCAACGTCCTATTTTGGATAATATTTTATTTTTTAATATAAATTTTTTATATTGGTGTCATTACTCTACCATGCAAAAGAGACACCTCCCCTAATAGAATAGCCCATACGAGTATAATAAATACAATGTCCAATTTGTTGAGTGGTTGGTCACTGATAGCCCTTAATTAAAATATCAAATTTGAGTCTTGTGTGCGGCAAAAATTGACACTGTGAGACTTTTATCTTTTAAGAGTTTAATCCAGTTCTGAATTTAATTAGATTTAACGTACTTTTGATAGTTTATAAAAAAATACAACCTTAATAAATTTCATAGGAAATTTGTGAAAATACAAGTGGGAATGTGACTGCCAGCATTGAAAATTCAATTTGGAAAGATTACTTCAATCCAAATCTTCCCTACATCTCTAATTTTATTAAAATATTTTAGTTTAACTCAAATCATCTTACTTTCTTAAAAGAATAAAAAAAAATAAAAAATACAAGTCAAAGCTTTGCAAAAGCAAATAAATAAAAATAAAAAATTAAATTAAATAAAAATTTTGCTATTATCATATGTATGATATCATACTATACCATACTACTTATTAGATTTCAATCATATTAAAAGAGAAAAAAAAAAGTCTCCCATATATGTGCTATATATGTGTGTGTGTATATATTTTTGGGAATTTGAATTTTTAGCATAATTTTTTTAAAAACTGATGGCATGTGGTCTAATGTCATATTACCACAAGACTGGAACTATTCGAGGCTATTAGGCCATACAGCCCAAAAGCGAAACAACTATCAGTATTTAAGGTTTATCCCTATGCTTTGATGTCCGATTGCGTTGATTCTTATTGCGTTTGAAACTAGACTTCAAAACTTACAAATCTTGTAAAGAGTCTAGAAATTAATTCAAACCAGAAGATATCTTAAAATTGTAAAGAATTTGCTCCAATGATGAAAATCAAAGTTCTTGTTGAAAAGGGAAACCAATTGAATTTATCTAATAGGAAAATTTTAGGATAAAATTGTTTAAAACTCCTGAAATCTTCAAAATCAAAGATAAAGATGAAGTTTTCAAATTTTTGGAAAGTAAAAAGATAATGTCTATCATTACAAAAGCAAATTTCCAAGTCAAAAAGAAAAATCAAGTTTCCTAAAACACATGACTTTTTGACTTAAGGTTTTAATTAAGATAGAAGAGACTACTTTCTAAGCACATAACTCTTTCATTTTCTTTTCTTGATTTTGTAATTATGTCTAGCTAATTTTATTATTCTTAGCATCCGATGGATTTTATTTTTAATTAATTATATAGTTTGATTTATTTTTTTCTTAAATTTTATTTGTATGATTATTGTGCAATGAGATTTTATTATTAATCTTAATATTTCGAATGTATAGGTACCTATGTTTTGCAGGATTTGAAATTGAATGCATGTATAACCAATATAATTATAGGAAATTAGTCCAATACTATAAAATCCATATAAAATTATGAAATCAACTAAATTAATTTCGAGTGTGGGGATTTAAGGGCAATCCTAAATTGCAATTTTTCTACAATACTTAATATAATCCAATTTAATCAAAATCACTAACCATTGGATTTTGATTAATGAATTAGGGGTTTTATTGCATTATTATTATGTGAAATCTAGTTTTGAAAAATCTACCATCATAAAAAATAATTTATTGTCAGTAAAATTAAGAGATTTGAAAAGATCCGGTTGTGTAAAAAATTAAAAATTGATGAAATTGATATTCTAAGATTTTTGTCAACTGGGGTTTTATTTATTAAGCTTTTATCAATTGATTTTATTTTTTTTAATATCGTCGTAATTGTAATTTGATTTGTCCAACTTAGATAGGTAATTCATAGTTGGTAATATAAGATGTTCTCGTGGAAATGACACTTCCTCGCATTATATAAAACATTCGACTAGAATATATTTGTCCCAAATCGTGATATCAAATTCACGTATTAAGTTTTTGACGCCATTGTTAGGGATATATTTGTATATCATTCGGAATAATCTTGTTTGAGATTGAATTTTGATATTTTTTTTTTCTTTCTCATATTAAGGTTTAGATTATACAATCGTTGTTTAGGCTTTGGATTTGGTTTGAATTTGGTGGGAATTTTTGACGTCTCAAAAACAATTTAGGATTTAGGATTAGGTGACCATTTGTTTTTAAGGATTTTAGTATTCCGATCAAAACCCATAATTATGCTATGGACACTATGCTATTTTGGCCAAATTCCATCGTTTACATCAGTATTTCTATTTTTCTTTGATTTTTTCATGATTTTTCAAATTTTTTGGCTAATTGTCTGGGTGTCTTTTGAGTATTATCTTGTTATTTTTTCATGATTTCTACTTTTATATAGGTAATCTAGATTTCTTTGAATGGATCTTGAAAACTATTTTGAAAATCTAATTTTATGTTATTTTTGGGTGTCGATGCAGTGTATTTTACGATAAAAAGTCTTGACCAAGTTGAATTTAATTTTGAGATAAAGAAAAATCTAAAAATCATTCATAGACGAGTTAAGTATAACACCGACACCTCGGTATACTCACATTGTACTTATCTTCATTGTATATATGCCATTGTTCATATTTCAATGTAGAAATTTCACAAGTAAATTTTTCCACTAAAACTACTCTCGAAAATTTCGGCCCAAATCATCGAAAATTCAAAATTTTCAAAATGACCACCAATGGTCCAATTCAAATGAGGATAACTCTAGAGTGTATAAGAATCTCGAAATTGGGTAGCTCTTGCATCGTAGAGTTAAATCGTAACTTTTCTGAAAAATCACCGATAAAGCCCTAGCTGGGTAGAATGTGTCTCGGAAATGATAAACGATCACGTTTTGACATGGAATAAATTAAATTTGGCCTAATACGAGGTTTTGGGTCTAATTTGGAATTATGAAAATTTTTGGGATCAAAATGTAATTTTTATAAGTCAAGAGACTTATTTGAAATTAATAAGAACTAATGAAGCTGTGGTATGAGTGGAATAAATTAGGACCTTTGATTTGGTTGGTGAATAGAATATTAGCCATTGGATAAAAGTCGTGAGAGAAAATAAATTTTTGATTTGCATAAAATGATCCAATAGCACAAGTATTTTGGCAATCGGTTCTTTCCCCAAAATCGTAAGAGAGAGAGAGGGAGAGAGAGAGAGAGAGAGGGAGAGAAGAGAATTTTGGGTTTTTAAGAAGATGATCCAAGGGTGGAATTTGAGTAGATGTGAGATGAATTAATTTGGGCCATTGGATTTAAGTTAGTGGGAGGCAAGAAACCATTCATTGAATGAAATAATGAGTTTTCTTGGAAACAAACCAATTGTGAGGATTTAACCTAGAATTGAATCAAAATTGTGGAGTGGTAGAGTGAGAAAATGGGTTTGTTGTGTGTTTGAAAAGGGAAAAAACGTGGGAGAGAGAAGGGTTGCTTGTGACCAAATAATCTTATGGCTTAGAATGGATCTTGAAAAATGTTGATGGCTAGAATTAATTGGAACAATTCAACAAAAGCAAAACACTTAGCTTTTCTTCCCTAACACTTGAAACGTCTAAGGCAAAGAAGCAAAGAGACTCTCCATTCTTTTTCCTCTCCAAACCGTGAGCTTCTAGTAGGGAGATCCTATTTTATTTCTACAACACCACCCAATTTTTTTACATAGATCAATTCCTCTCAAACCCAACTATAACATACCCAAAAATTGGAGTAAAAGGAGGAGTTTTACTTGGTGAAGGTCAAGGGGTTGTGAGCTACATTCTTGAAGAAAGGTATGATTTCTTCAAACTACACTTTGAAATTTTTACATAGAATCATTCCCCCTCAAAACCTAACACAATATATCTAAAATTGGAGCAAAAAAGACAGGCCTAACTTGGTGAACAATGAGAAGGCCGAGAGTCAGAAAAACCATGGGAGGAGAAAGAACTTCATTCTACCTTATTTTCTGCAGAGCATTCCCCTAAGCTTTGAGATCTCTTCCCGATAGAATCTGACCAAGGGCTAAACACAAACATTGTAGCTCTAGGTCTTATCTTTCCAACGAGATAAGAATCACCTAAATCTGATTTTTGTACCAAACGTTATGATAATTCTTCCGAGACTGTGCAAAGTGTTCCTCTGTTTTTAACCATATATTAGCAGAATTTTTAGCGACCAATTTCGAACCCTTTCTAGAAATAATTAAGAAAAACTCAAAATACCAAAGTTGTAGGTCCCTTTAAGTAGCAATTTGAATCACTCAATTCCGAGCTATATAGAAAATGTTATAGTATTATTCCTAATACTGCGCAAGTGTAAAAATTTTGAATTAGAAAATTTATGAATGTTTGGACTTGAACCACTAAGGCAAATTTGTATTGGACCAATCCAAAGCACAAAATCTTAGTGTTGGGCCCAAGTTCAATTAGAACTTTAAAGTCCAATAACCCAAGGCCCATAATGAGAGATGTGACCCAAAAATATCTAAAGCCAATCAAAATTGTGAAAGTCTTGTAAAATTATAAAAAATTTACACATGCGTATATTGTTGTTTTAGGTGTAGACTATTATTCTACAAACGAGGGATGACTTGGTGGAGCTCGAAATTGATAGGGGAGTGGCGTACCCTCCCCATATGAGTGAGTGAGATTTTGACGCTATATTTTTGATTGAACAAAAATACATGTTTTATAGCTTTTCAAAATCACATATTTTATGACATGTGCGAAAGCATGAGATTTGATCTATGTTTTACAAATACTTCTCTTTATGATCATTTGAGTGTCTCAAATGATATGCATCCATGAATTGTGTTGAAATGATATCGTGCCACTCTTTGAAAATTTGGTATGAATTATATGCTTCTATTGCATTGGCATATTGATTTGAAATGGTTTAAATGGAAATGTGTGGGCCGGACGCATACTTATGATGTGATGATGTTTTTGGTGGACTTGATATGATGATATCCTTGATAGACTACCGTAGCTATCAAGGGCATTGGTAGAGGCACTCATTGTATCCAGATATGTTTCTGCAGGAGGTTTCCCCCAAACGTCATATGTATAGTTGTGTCCGGTTGAACCAAATTGGGGAGGACATGTGTGACGCCACTGTTTAGCACCGGACAGAATTCTATACATGGTTGATTATGTATATGTGGGAACACATGGGATAGCCTTGGTGAGGCTCGTAGCCAACATTAAGGTATAGAGCTGAATGTTTTATTACTTGCATATAAAACTCCAATGTGCTCGTCATTGGTCGTGATAGACCTTTGCCGAGAATATTTTATTGGCAAGCTCTAAATGATTTTCGAAATGGAAATGGATGCATGTGTTGATATATTGATGTATGATAATGATCTCATGATTTATGGAAACGCCATACTTGATTTATATTATCATCATGTTTTAAGAATGTGTTTTGACACTCCTTGCTTACACCTACTATTGATAACATAATGTCGATCCCCTTACTCATTGAGTATTTTTCCATAATACTCACCCCTCATTTTTTCATAATGGCAGATATGGTTTTGGCGGGAAGAAGTGTCGAGAGATCTTCGACATACTTGACATCCCTTTGGAGACGACAAGTGTTGGGTATGGTACCAACCATTCTTCCGTGATGAAGTTGGACAATGTATATATATTTGAGGTCCATAGAATGACTATTGTACATTTTATGGGATGACTATAAATATGTTATTGTAAATGTAAATTGAAACTCTCGAAATTATTGTATATTCATATATTGAGACAAAATGTTGTATTTTAAAATTTTATTTTACCTGGAAAATATTATTAGGAAAAATAGGTTTTAACAGGTGAAGACAAATGCTTTGCGTTATTCTGGTATATGGGGAGATGTTACCCGTATATCAAGATAATGTGGCGGTTGTTGCATGCTTGACTCGAGGGTCAGGGCGTGACATTAAGGAAGTCAAGAAAGTAGCAACGGCTCAAGAGAATAGAGCTATAAGGGAATATTCGATGCCTAGACTTCAGAACGTATAGACTAGCATTGTATAATCTCACATGGAAGCAAACAACTTCAAACTTAAACGAGTCTCATTAGCATGGTGTAGGCAAATCAATTTGGTGGAGAAACTTTTGAAGATCCAAATAGTCATCTGAAAAATTTCCTGAAGATCTGTGATACAATCAAGTTGAGTAGAGTAAATCCTGATACAATAAGGTTACTGTTGTTTCCTTTCTCTCTTTGAGGAAAGACAAAAGTATGTTTTAACTCATTTCCCACTAATCACTTTACAAATTAGGAAAATTTATCTCAAACATTCCTAACTAAGTATTTCTGACCTAGTAAGACAGCTAAACTACATAATGATTTATTAGTTTTAAGCAGTTTGAGGGTGAATCTTTGTATAATGTTTGAGAGTATTTTAAGGATTTAATTAGGAGGTGTCCACATCATGTTATACCTGATTGGTTAGTTTTACAAACTTTTTATGATGTTTTTTTACGTTCTGTGAAAATTACCATTGATATTGTGGTTGGGGATGCATTTATGAGTAAATCTTAGAATGAAGTCTTTGTATTACTTGATGACATTGTTTATAATCAACATGATTGGTCTATTGAATGTGAAATTCCTAGACAAAGAGTTAGTATGTATGAGGTCGATAGTTTCACCACACTTAATGCAAAAATTGACTCCTTAATTAATGCCATGAAAGTTAATCAAATCAATGTTATAACTAATTAGGTTTATTCTTATGGATTATGTGGAGATTTTACTCGTATAGCTTCTGAGTATATGTAGGTACAAC
The DNA here is from genome assembly GCA_033439265.1 of Dillenia suffruticosa. NCBI lineage: Eukaryota > Viridiplantae > Streptophyta > Magnoliopsida > Dilleniales > Dilleniaceae > Dillenia > Dillenia suffruticosa. The sequence continues at coordinate 15,437,100 of JAVTVX010000012.1, read as the reverse complement.
AAGAAAAATTTTTTTCAAACTTTGATTGGCCTCATAATAACCCATACTCCAATACATGTAATCCCGGGTAGAGAAACCATTCTAACCTTTTTATGGAGTCAAAGAGCACCAAGACCAAATAATCTACCAAGCTTTACCTCAGGAAATCCATGACCAAGGGGGAATAAGACAACATGGGAAATGACAATTGAATGCTTAGCAACAGTAGCAAGTGAATAGATTGAGAGTTTAGCAATAGCAACAAATGAGAGGTTTGAGAAGTTCGAAAATAAAATTGATCAATTGACTAACATACTTCATTCTCAGAACCAAGTAAACTGTCAAGTAATATTGAGAAGAACCAATCAAGGCAATTTCATTGAGGAATGGGAAGAAATTACAAGAGGTACTAACTCTGTCTAGGGTTGAAGAGGATGGCGGGCTACAAATGAAAAGTCCAAGGCACCATATTCAAAACATGGAATTACTTTACCTTTGAGTGAATATAAGGCCCTTGTCCTTTTCTTAAATTTCTTTTAAGTGATTATACAAAAAAGCAATTTGAAAATTTTTTTAAAATTTTAAAAAAATTGTACATTAATATTCCTCTTTTGGATGGCACAAACAAATGTCGAGTTGAAGGAAATTCCTAAAAGATATGATAACTAATAAGAGGAAGATGGATGATGATTCAACGGTTAAGCTTACAAAGGGGTGTTTTGTAATTCTGCAAAACAAACTACCACCGAAACTCAAGAATTCGGGGAGTTTTCTATCCTTTGTACTATTGGTTTCACTGATTTTTCTGATACTTTATGTGATCTCGGTACTATTATTAATCTAATGCCATATTTTACATTTTTGAAATTAAAATTAAAGGAATATTGACTTACTAATATTACAATTAGCTGATAAAAGTATAAAATATTTAAGAGGTACTGTTAAGAATATATTGATTAAAGTTGATAAATTTATTTATTTTTATTGATTTTGTTATCTTGGATACGATGAGGGTACTTCTTCGATTCTAAGTCGACCTTTTTTTGCCATTGCATGAACTTTGAAATATGTTTGTAAAGGGAAGCTGAATTTACAAATTAATGATGAAAAAATTTAGTTCAATGCCTTTCATGCCAATGAAAATTTGATAAAAAAGAAGTTTTTAGCGTTGATTGCATTGATAGGATTACTGAACATGATTTTAATATCTTTTATTCTAGTGATCCTATTTGAAAATTGCATTGCCAATTCATTGCATATGAATCGTAACTTCATAGATAATGAAAATGTTAACGCATATGCTGTTTTGAGTGTGAATTTGGTGAATTTTAACAAAAAATGAGGCTGGATGCAGGTAAAGAAATGAGGTTGCAATTAAATGAGCTTGAGAAAGGGCAGCATGAGGCATATGAAAATGTGAAAATTTATACGAAAATGACAAAGGCATGGCACAATGCCATGAATGGGTATAGTGTGAAGATCTATAAGGAATAGAGGATAAGAAATTACTGAAGAGAAATTTGCAGATTTACGAACTTTATTAGGGGAGTTTCTTTTTTTTTTCTTTTAATTTTATTATTTCATTTTTCACATTGTGAATAATGTTTGGTTTAAATATAGGGGAGCATGAAAAAAATTTAAAAGCTAAAAAATCTTTTTAGTTTTTACTGAATTTTTTTTCCATACTATACTAATAAAATTTTCTCGAGTTTTCTAATCTTTTTGTGTTATTTGATTTGAATCGTGTTGTATGAAAAATGATTTCTATTAGTAGTTTTTGACACATGATTAACTATTTATTTTTTAATAATTGATTTGAAAGATCGGCAGACAAGATTTAACACCAAATTTACCTAAGTGAGAATTGAGTCTTGAGCAATTTATTACGCTCTCATTTTTCTTACTGAACATATATCATATGTGGTTTGGTTATTCTATAACTTGTTTTGTTATGCATGTCAAGACCACATTTTTTATTTTCATATACCAAAATGATTAAAGCACTTAGCTTTATACACTTTTGGCTTTCAAAAAATATCAACCCTAACATTTTATATTCTTTAGTTAACTTATTTGAGTCTAAACATTTTCTTTCTTAAATTGCCACATAATTTCCCACATGACCTATTTTTTCTAGCCCCACATTTTGAACCCTCCACCAGTGGAGTTAAGAGACGACCTGAGTTTTACTGTTCAGCGGTGGCTATACTTGATAGGCAGACCAGGAAGCTGAGAAACAAAAAGGTGCCCCTGGCCCGAGTTTTGTGGAGGAGTGACCAAGTCAAGAGCAGACTTGAGAACCAGAGGATACTATGAGGAGACAGTACCCCAAACTTTTTGATGTATAGTTTCGAGTATGAAACTTTTTATTATGGGGTTAGAAATTGTAACACTACTTTTCGGTGACTGTGTATCATGTATCACTTCTCATGGTTCTATATATATATTAACATCCTTTTGAGACATCTAAAATAAAATTTTAATTATCTATTTATTTATTTTGAGATTTTGTCTCAAAATCGCTAAAACAGAAAAATTTATCGGTAAGTCGAAAACCTTCTCGGCAATCACAGGTAAAACTAAAGAAGTCAAAAATGGCTAAGAAAAGGCCTACACACTTAAATAGAAATATTTAAATTAAATTTCATAAATTTAAGAAATTTCGATCAAAATTTCATAGGGACAAAAAAATACAAATTGTTAAAAGATATGGGTCTAAATGCAAATAAGGAAAGTGAAGGAACTAAGTTGTAAAATACTTAAGGATGGACAATTGGAGCCAAATGATTGGAAAAAAGGATACAAGACTATTAGTGGCTACATAGGACAATTCCACTAACAAAATTGGAAGAAGGTTGCTTGTAAAAAATAATTAATACATGAAATGTGATTTGAAAAGGATTTTAGTGGATTTCTTGTGCTTTCTTTCCTCTTGGCCGACTTGTACACTTCTTTTGCATGCATGGAGGTTGCTTGCTACCATTTCAAGTACATAAGAGAAGTCTTGACAAGTGTAAAGTAGAGATCTTGCATGGAAATGAATCAATGGTCAAAATTTTTGCTAAGTTTGCATAAAGAGTTGTTTCAAGCATTGAACCCTATTTTCTTCTCAAAATTTATCTTCTTGGTCGTGAGTTCTAGTATAGGAAGTGAAAATTTCTTGTATTCATCCAAGTACTTGAGGTGTTGAGGAAGTAAGGAAAATTTTTTATTGATAAGATTCTAATTGTTTAGATAGTATTAGTATGATATAGAGTTTTTTTTTTTATATTGATGTATATGTGTTGCAAGATGTGATGATCAAGTGCTAAAGGATGGTATTGATGATGAATATGTGGATGTCAAGATCTTATTAAAGAGGTAATACATTCTTCTTTGAGTGTACATTGGATTAAATTGGTCCCATGAAATAGGTTTGTTCAAGTAAACTAGTATGGTCAGCAAGTTATAGTAATTCCATGATATCTTATCTTGTAATTATTGAAATTTAGATTGGTCTGGTTTTGGTAAAATTAGACTCCCTAAGCTTTAAAATAAGATATGGTACAAAAATTTCTATTAAAAATGTGATTTATAGTGATTTTTGGAAAGAGATAGCAAAATGACAGTTATGTTTTTCATATTCTGTGCACGGCCAATGTGTTGTATAAATTTTTAAAATATTTTCTGTACCAAATTTAGAGATATGTAAAACATCAAAGTTTTAGGTTTCAATCTTATCTTTAACATGGGATAAAATTCACTGGAATCGGAGTAGTATACCGGAAGTTATGATATTTTTACTAAAACTTGAAGTGCATAATTTAGAACTGAAATTGAGACAAAAATAAACTTTTATGAAATTCTACACTTGGAATTAAAAGAAATACTGAACATAAAAGTTGTAGGACTGTCTCCTATCTTTCAGTAAAACTTGGAATCATGTAAATCGGAGATGTATATACTAAGATATGAATTTTCTACCAAAACTGTGCAAATTTAGTTATATAAGTGCGTACTGCATTGAAGATAGATTTTTATAAATTCGTGCAATGGGAATTTGAAAATGAGTTGAACACATAAAAAGTATAGCTTTAATTAGCAATTTGAATCATTCGATTCTGAGTTATATAGAGAAAGTTATGATATTTTTCCTAAGACTGTGCAAGAGTAGAATTTGAAAATCCGAATTTTTGTAGATGTATGAGTTTAAACAAATTAGAGTGAATTAGAATTGGATTTGATTGGATTGACATATATATATATATTGTTGTCTTAGGAGTAGACGACTATACTACACTCGAGGGGCAACTCAGTTGAGTATCGAGGTTTTAGGGGAGTGGAGTACCCTTCCATACATGTGAGTGGGTCTTACTGTTGCCATATAGTTAATGAGCAAAACCATGTTTTATCATTTTTAAAACATGATTTGTGAAATGATTGTAAAATGCTTTTGTTAAATGACGGGTAATATACTTGTGATAAATGGAATGTCCCAAAATTCCAAAATATGCATCCATGAATTTTAATGAAAAATATATGTGTCATGTTTTAAATCATGAAACGTACTTTGATTAGATATACTATAATATACTATATTGGATTTTTATGATTTTCCTCTACATGTATGGCACGGTTGGTTTATTGATGATTTTAATGCGAGACTAGATACTCGGGTATTAGTACCTGAATCCCCTTGATCGTAGATCAGGAATAGTACTTATAGCTATGATACTATGATATGATAGGCGTCGTCCCGCACAGACTCGCCTCGTATGCTATAGTAAATCCATCTCATTATATAGATTGTCGCAAGTTTACGATGTCTTGAAACGCAGACACTCCACATGGTTAGGTGACATGTATATGATACTATATTTCAGACTGATCAAATTGAACCGAAAGGGGAGGACTGAATGACATTTCAGTTTAGCACTTGGGGAGGCCCGACGCCAACGCCAAGGTTTTGGAGTTGTTTTTCGTTTACATATAAAAATCCCTTGGTAGCTCGTCATGGGTTAAGGTAGACCTTTGTCGAGAGCATGATTTGGCATGACCCTACGATTTATGACATGAGATTTTGGGTTGCATATGTTTAGATTGGATGGAAAACTGTATTGAAATTGCTATAATTTTAATAATATGTTTTGCATGGATATACATACATATATATATATATATATATGACTTTAACACTCCATCCTCACTTATTAATTAGCAGTCACGGATTTCTCACTCACTAAGTATTTGATTTTACTCACCTCTCAATATTTTTAAATCTATACAGAGTTAGTTATTGGAGAGACACGTTGACATATTTCGACATACGTAGTATCAAAAACCGCTTACGGTAATTATTTTCTGTTGTTTCTTTGAGGATATTAGTTAATCATGTCGGAATGACTGTGTGAAATCAAGAAACTTTCATTTGTAGTATATATATATATATTTGAGAACTTTTATATTTTAAATGCTAATAAAATATTTGTAACTGAAATTATGATTAATCTTGTGTTATCTTGAGGAAATGTAACGGGGTTGGGCTGGTGTCCGAGGTAACAAGCGACTATTCATGGCCTCTGGATCACGGATCGGGATGTGACATAAGTTGTTGATTTCGTGCTTGATTTTCTCCACCTTATCCTTTGATTTTTACTTGGTAAATATTTGAATTTAAACAACAACAATCTCTCTTTAATATAGTATTTCAAATGTGAAAACGGTGGACTATTGGTTGGACTAGCAATTGGGCCGAGCCTCATTTTAGGGTCAGACTGAACTTAGCCCCATTATTTAGACCCATTTAAATTACGGGTCGAGTCTGGAAACCAGTGGGATCAGCCCATTTTTGGCTTGGCCCATTTAAAATTGAATTTTTTTTTCAAAGAGGATTTATTTAGATAATTTTTTTCCTCTCATTTTCAAAAAAAAAAATCCGCACAATCTCTCTCTCTCTGGGACACGATTCTTTGAAAAATGACAACAGAGAGACTTGATCACCACCGCATACGACTACCAAACTAGTCAAGATTCAAAGAGAGAAATTCAAGTTGTAAGCAGCAAAACAAGCCCAAAATTTTTCTCTACGTCAAAAACCCATAAAGAAACCGTTGTTTCCAAAGATTCAGATTAGAAAAACAACCTACTTTAAAAGGCATCGAGGGGGGAGAGAGACTATAGTCAAAGCGGAGTAGGAAACCCCCTCTCTCTCTCACAATCATTTCATAGCATTTCTCTCTTTTCCCCTCTCTCCCCTCTCTCTCACCCCTCATGTCTTAAGCCCTAAGCTTCCTCTCTCATCATCTCATATAATCATCCTCCATCTTTCCACCCAAATCTATTAGCTCTCTCGCACATGGCCTCTTTGTAGATCTGAGTTCTTTTCATTTGATATGTTCCTATTTGATGATTGATCATCTCATTCTTCTCTTTTATCAAAGATTCGATTTGCCGACTGGGGATCCATCCTAGACGGTTGCAATTGATTGATTAGATAATCTTGAAAATTGAATCTTCACCATAAAGTCGTTGGTTTGGCTTCTATCCTTATGATGGTCTTTTGATGCGATTAGGCTACTGTTCTTCGATTTATGCATTTCAGGAGGCCGAAAAAAACATTCCGGTCAATGGCCGCTGCCACTATGGTGTTGGCAGCAACTACCAACGCTGGAGAAGGGTTATAGAAGTTCGCCTCTATCTCTCTCTCTCTCTCTCTGTATGGATTTTTTTTAGTTTATTCAAGCTAAACCTGTCCCGAAATGGTCCGAGCCCTTTCAATTTTTTGGGTCGAGCTCAAACCTCAATTTTCTGAACTTTCTCAAGTCAGGCTCGGGCTCAGCCCCACAAAATTTTAAATGAGTTGAGCCCAAGATTTGTAAAGCCCAGCTAATAAAACTTGATTGCCGGGCCTAACTGTTGGAGAAGTAACAGATAGCAAAACATTCCCTAAAAATCAACTTGTTGTTCCAAAAAACTTGTTTCTACTATAGTAAATAATTTGAATTTAAATCTTCAATTGTTTGAACCTTTGATGATACATCTAGGCATATTTCTGACTAAGTACAGTACCCAATTTATACTTAGTCTGTTGAGCTGGATTTTGGTTTAAGATAAAATCGCATTTGCGTCAACATTGTCTAGATTCTGAAGAGTCTAGATAATGTCATGACTTCTTCTACACATGCATGATGTTTTTATGCTAACAACTTCTATGCGGCTTAATCTTTGTTCAGATAATTAATTTTTGTTTTACTTCTAATCCACGATAACCTTTATAAAACCAATGCATCTATCATTTAATCATAAAAGTTAATCTTAACTCAATAAAAGTTTATTTTTAGGACTTGCACACTGAGTAAATTAATTAGTAACAAATGTAAAGTTTTGTTAGCATCAAAATATTATGATTCGACAATAATTTTCTTAATAATTTCTCTCTTTTTTATGACAATAAAACCATAAAGAAAAATTGCAAAAAAATTGCTTATGAATGCTCAAAATCATGCTCCCCCTCTATTAATGAACATTTGAATATTTTGTTGTCGCCCCTTAATATGTGCAATTTTTTTTTACCATTTTTTACATTTTATCTATCTTCCCCTTTTTGTTCCATCAAAAATAAGAAAACTTAAAATTATATTCAAAAATTGTAGACATTCATCAAAAACACAGAAAAGAAATAGAGTTTTTATTGAGAAAGAACCAGGAGTACATTGAAGATTATATAGAAATAAACAGAACATAAAACCACTATTTCCTATTTTTACCTACACTTTTATAGAATCATCTAATTTTTTTTTCTTCTATTTTTTTTTCTTCTAAAAGGGGAAACAAACTCCGACTTCATTCCTAATGAACTCAAATATTTCTTTAAGAGTTTTGTAAAAATATGTGTTAATTGATTTTTGTTATCAATATATTCTAAAATAATATTTTCATTCAAAAGATGATCTCTTATAAAATAATATCTAACTTCTATATATTTAGATTTAGAAAGATATATCGGATTTGTGTAAGATTTATAACACTTATATTATCACATTTTATCAAGATGTTTTTATAATCCAACTCATATTCTTTTAATTGTTGTTTTAGTCATAAAATTTGAGTACAACAATTTCCTATTGACACATATTCTGACTTAATTATGGATAAAGCAATTGAATTTTGTTTTTTAAACACTCAACTCACAATCCTATTTCCTAAAAATTGACAAATTCTTGAGGTATTTTTCCGATAAATTTTGCATCCAGCATAGTTTACATCCGAATATCCAAATAATTCAAAACTTGAATTTTTTGGATACCAAATTCCTAAATTATAGGTATCTGCTACATATTTCAAAATTCTTTTTATAGTTTTTAAATGTGACTCATTAGGTTTGTTTTAAAATCTAGCACACAAACATTTACTATATAAAATATCATACGTGAATGAGTTAAATACAATAAAAAACCAATCATATTCTTATAAAGATTTTCACAAACATCTATTCCTTTTTCATTTAAGTATAAATTAACTGATGTAGACATTGAGTAGTAAAACTTTTTGAATTTTTCGTTCCAAATTTCTTAATTAATTATTTTTCATATTTCTCTTAACATATTCCTTCGGGCATTTATTTAATTTGCAAAACTAAAAAGAAATTCAATTCACTTATCATAAAATTTTCAAATTCATTTTTCGTCATATTATTAAAATCATCACATAAACATTTATTAGTCGCACAAAAAATAATATTATTAACATAAATTTGTACAACTAAAATATCATTATCAACATACAAACTAATATCAATATTTCTTTTCTTAAAATTATTTTTCACAAAAAAAAAATCATTTAATCTCTCATACTATGCCCTAGGTGCTGGTTTTAAACCATATAATGTCTTTTGCAATTTATAATATAATTTTCTTTATTAAGTTTTTCAAATCCTGGGGTTGACTAATATATATATATTTTTTCTTATATCCATTAAAAAAACATTTTTTTACATTCATTTGAAACAATTTAAAAATTTTAAAGCATACATAGGCTAAGAGTAACCTAATAACCTCTAACCTAGCTATCGATACAAATGTTTTATATAATCTATTTCTTTTTCTTATAAATATTCTTTTACAACTAATTTAGTTTTATTTCTTACAATATTTCCATTTTCATCCATTTTATTTCTAAAAACGTATTTTATTCCAATTATAGATTTATCATTTGGTTTGGACACTAATAACCATATAATATTTCTTTTACATTGATTTAATTCATCTTGCGTTGCTTCTGTTTAGCTTTCATCCTTAAGCGCTTCCTCTATGCTTTTCGGTTCTATGCTAGACAATAATATAAATTGGTTCTTTATATTTATATAACTTGATCTAGTTCTTATATATTCATCTATATTACTAATAATATCATATTGTGAGTGACTATGTAAAAATTTTCAACTTCTAATGACCTCTTTCCTAGGCTCGTCTTCATTTTCTACTTTAACTTCTTTATCATTTTCATGGGGAAGTTCATGTGGTGTTATATTTTCATTATCTTTTTTGTTTACTAAATCTTGAAATTCATTTTCATTTAACTTAATATTAGTTGTTTTTTTTACAACTCTAGATTCTTTATTAAAGGAATTTTCTTTTGAAGACAAGACAAATTTACGACATACAGTATTATGATATATATATACTATCTTGGTATCACAATTATTGTAGTTCAGTGGTGCACACCAATCACAACAAGGCTCCGTTAATCTTTTTTTTTATCTATCAATATGCCCTTTTTGATGAAATAATATTGTTGTTGGTATTATGAAAAACGTGAAAGTTGTAGAGAATCTTTTGTAATGTTTATGTGGTGTTATGGGACACTAGACATATGTTGGTGTTGTAAATTTGGTTGGTACAAGTAATGCTGAATGACCTAGAGAAAAAGTGATAAAGACTATAGAAGACAGATAAAAAACTATAGAAACCATATCAGGAAGTGGGACAGAGGATGTTGCTTAATGCTTTCTTTCTTAATTAATCTAAAACATATGTCTCAATAGTGATTTAGCATAATTTCTATTCTTTAATTTAAGTTTGGACAACATTAGCAATGTGAACACTAGTCATATAGTGGACACTAGTTATCTTGATAAAGATGACTACAGAAAACTATATTAGTTTTTAAGTTTTATTTTTTTTCACTTGTTTTTTGAATTTATCTATTTTGAAAATGTAATTATTAAATTTTGAGTAATATCTAAAGGGATTACGGTGTTACTATGAAATTATGTTGTTATTATGAGCTCATATGCAAAGATGCACAATATTTTTTATTGTTTTGATGCAAAACTTGTTCCCTCACCGTAACACTAAGGTGATGTTTTTTCACTATATATTTGCCAAATATTACCATTTATGGGTGGTCTATTAGAATTTGATTTTAGTTGTTATAAACAAAAACCATCATTTGAGTAAAATTTATGTTCTTAAACGTGTACATATTGTAGAATATGACTTGGTTGATGCTAGGAAAGCAAATCGGAGCGCGGGCAAATGGATTCAGAATAGTTTTGTAATGACTTGGTTTTTGATTTTTTTGATAATTTGTAATGACTATATATAGTTCTGAATTTCAAAAAACTGAAAAATGATTTTGTATATAAATCCATATCTTAAACATAACCACATGATATATTAATATTTTAAAACATTTTGCTAAAAACATATCTATTAAAAATTTAGTTACATATTATTATTTTAAATATTAATAATATTAGAGATAGGTTGGTGTAGCAAAAACATAATCTTTATTGATCTTTGCCGGTCTTTTTTTGAATCATTACCAGTAGCTAAAAAACCGTAGGCAAATATTCCAACATGTGCTAGTGGCCAAGTGATCTCATCAAATATCCCAACCTATGCTAGCAGTGAGATAACTACTAGCACAGGCCGGGAACTATGCCGGTGGTAAACGTGGCCATTGGCATAGGTCGAAATCTATGCCAATGGTCCTGTCACCACTAGCAAATGTTTAGATCTATGCCAGTTTGGCCACTGACATAACCCTTTATTAACATAAGCATAGCTGGCGAAAATATTGACCATCACTGAAAACCTCACACTCTTTATTAGCGGTTTTTGGGGTCTTTACCTACGGTTAAAAACCACTCGTAAAGGTCTTTTTTGTAGTGACATATATATGTATATAGATATGTGTATATATTTGATGAAAAAAATTTTAATACATTTAAGCAAGTATGAAGTTGTTGGAATGATACATTTATTTAGGAATGTTTCCTATTACTTAGAAATATTTATTTTAGGAAAATAAATGTAGTCTTTGAATGATTGATTTAGATCCTATTTTATGGTCTATTTTATGGCTGTAAATTAGGAGTAATTAGGAGTTAGTTTCCTAATTTTTTATCTATTTTATTGTATATATAAATGAGGTACATCACCTCTTATGAATAAGATAGAGATTATTCGGCTAGGTATTCTAAAACCTACCGATTCCACATGGTATCAGAGCTTTAGGCTTGTTTCTGGTATCAAAATCCTGTGGTAGTTTTTCTCTTTCAGTTTTTTCTATAGCAATTCTCATCTATTATTTCTAGAACAAGCCACTATGTCTGGCACATCAAGTGTGGGTGACAACATACTTGGTTCTAGTCCAACGAGATCCTCTTCTTCAAAAACCAATCTTTTGATCCATGATAATCTCTCTACTCAACCAATCATCCACAAACTCAATGGAGAAAATTATCTCCAATGGTCCCAGTCAGTCAAGTTCTTCATCAAAGGACGAGGAAAGATCGGTTTTTTAACTGGAGTAACGAAAAAACCGGATGAAGGTCTTGAAATGATTGAGATCTGGGAATCGGAGAATGCCCTAATCTTGTCCTGGTTGATAAATTCAATGGAGCCGTCAATCAGCAAGACGTACATGTTTCTTACTACCGCCCAAGAAATCTGGGAGGTTGCAAAGGAGACTTTTTCAGATCTAGGAAATTCAGCTCAGATTTATAAAATTTCTACTCAAATTCGGAATACAAAACAAGGTAATCTAAGTGTCTTACAATATTACAATACTCTCAGAACCTTGTGGTAGGAGTTGGATTTATTTTATGATTATGAATGGCATTGTCCACAAGACAGTGTTATATTAAAGAGAATGATTGAAAAAGAGCGTGTTTTTGCTTTTTTGGCTGGTCTAAATAATGATCTCGATGAGGTTCGTGGAAGAATTCTTGGACGTGAGATCTTGCCATCCACTCGGGAAGTATTCTCCGAAGTTCGCAGAGAAGAAAGCAGAAGGAACGTTATGCTGGGAAAGGAAACTCGAGAGACTCTTGAAACAGAATCATCAGCACTGGTAGCCAAATGCAATCGATTCTCTAATACCTCAAATGGAGGTAACGATACTCGAAATAAGAGGGGAAACAGACCATGGTGCGATCATTGTAAAAAACCTGGTCATACCCGTGAGACTTGCTGGAAGTTGCATGGAAAGCCTCCTTATTTGAAAAATGGACAATCTGATCAAGTAACTAGCAGAGCTCTCCAAATGGGTTTAGAAGAATCAACACCAGAAAATTCTCTAGTTTCCCTCAATAAAGAACAGTTGGAATGTCTCATGAAACTCCTGAATTCAACTTGTATTCCATCTGCTTCCATTGCACAGAAAGGTAATTTTTCTCAGACCTTCGTGTGCTAACTGAGGATAGAACTCCTTGGATCCTAGATTCTGGTGCCTCTGATCATATGACAGGTTGTTCTTCACTCTTCTCCACTTATACTCCTTGTGCTGGTAATTTGAAAATAAAGATTGCTGATGGTTCATTAGCCACTGTAGCAGGGAAAGTGTCAATTATTTTGTCAAAAAATATGACCTTAAAATCTGTACTTCATGTTCCTTTGCTTACATGTAATATGTTTTCCATTAGCAAACTTACTCATGATCAAAATTGTGTGGCTAAATTTGGTTCCTCCTCATGTCAATTTCAAGAACTGGTTTCGGGGAAGATGATTGGCAATGCTAAAGAGTGTGGAGGACTTTACTACCTTGACAAGGAAGACTCAAATAGACAAAGTTCGGTTTGCAAATCCTTTTCTGTTTCTTTATGTGAAAATAATGTTATGTTGTGGCACTATAGACTCGGCCACCCTAGCTTTCCCTACTTGAAAAATTTATTTCCATCTCTTTTCAATAATAAAGATACATCTTCCTTTCAGTGTGAGATTTGTCAATTTTCTAAACATTATCGTGCATCTTTTCCAGTACAGTCGTATAAGCATTCCACCCCTTTCTCAATAATACACAGTGATATTTGGGGTCCTTCACGAATAAAAAATTTTTCGGGGGCTAGATGGTTTATTACCTTTATCGATGATCATACTAGACTATGTTGGGTATATCTCTTGAAGGCAAAATCTGAAACAGAACATGTCTTTAAAAGCTTTCACTCAATGGTCAAAACTCAATTTCAAACCCAAATTCAGATTCTTAGAACAGACAATGGGAGCGAATATTTCAAAAATGTTCTTGGAGCATTTCTTCAAGAAGAGGGAATCATTCATCAAAATAGTTATATAAATACTCCACAACAAAATGGGTTGGCGGAAAGGAAAAACAAACACTTACTTGAGGTTGCCAGATTCTTAATGTTCACCACAAATGTGCCAAAACCTTTTTGGGGGGAAGCTATTCTTACTGCCTCATTTCTCATTAATAGGATGCCTACTCGGGTTCTCGAATACAAGACTCCTCTAGAAGTGTTTCAAAGTGTCTATCCAACAAACCGCTTAATTACCAATTTACCACTTAGGATATTTGGGTGTACCTCCTTTGTTCATATCCATTCTCATAACCATAGCAAATTTGATCCAAGGGCTGTCAAATGTGTTTTCCTCGGATATTCACCGACAAAAAAAGGGTATAAGTGCTTTGATCCAAAAACTAAAAAAATGTTTGTTAGTATGGATGTGTCCTTCTTTGAGAATCAACCTTACTTCACCAAAAACTCACTTCAGGGGGAGAATGCGACCACAGAAGAGAGTTTTTGTAATTTTTGGGATTCATTGCCTACTCTTTCTTCAGACCAATCAAACTCAGTCAGCCCTATCAATTGTTACTCTACTCCATTTACGCCTCTCATTTCTACTCATTTTCCTCTTCCAGACTAAGAAATACCCACTACAATCACTAAAGAAACAGAATTGAAAATTCAAAGTCCAAAATTACTTGTCTATGAGAGATGGAAAAGAAAGGAAAATGAAGAAATTCACACACTTGAGTAGAACCAGTCATTGGATCCACCGGTTCTTGATGATACGTCAAATCAGAATTCTCCTACACATCATGCCACCTGTGAAAATCAAAGTAATTCAACACCTGTTGAGGATCTAGATATTCCTATTGCTCTTAGAAAAGGAAAAAGAACTTGTACGTCTCACCGTTTTTCAGATTACATGTGCTATAACAGTTTGTCTCCTCCCTATCGAGCTTTTGCTACTAATCTGACCAATATAGCAATTCCCAAGTCAATCCAAGAAGCATTGAGTATTCCAGAATTGAGAGCAGTAGTTATGGAGGAGATTAAAGCACTGGAGAAAAATGAAACATGGGAATGTGTGTCAATACCGAAGGGCAAGAAAATAGTGGGGTGTAAGTGGGTATTCACAGTGAAATATAATTCAGATGGATCAATAGAAAGATTCAAGGCTCGCTTGGTTGCAAAAGGATTCACACAGTCCTATGGGATAGACTACCAAGAAACATTTGCCTCGGTAGCGAAGTTCAACACTATTCGTGTTCTTCTCTCTATTGCAGCTAATTTAGACTAGAAGATTTCACAATTAGATGTCAAGAATGCATTTCTAAACGGAGAATTGACAGAAGAAGTTTTTATGGATATTCCTCCTGGTTTTGTAGATATCTATGGCACTAATACAGTTTGCAAACTGAAAAAATCTCTCTATGGATTGAAGCAACCTAGAGCCTGGTTTGATCGTTTCTCAAAGACGGTGAAGAAATATGGTTATACTCAAGCTCAAACCGATCATACTTTATTTTTCAAAAAGTCTCAAGATGGGAAGATCTCAGTCTTAATTGTATATGTTGATGATATTCTATTTACAGAGGATGATACAACTGAAGCAGAAAGAATGAAGAAAGTTCTAGCCAAAGAATTTGAAATCAAGGATCTCGGGCCTATGAAATACTTTCTTGGTATGGAAGTTGCAAGATCAAAGAAAGGGATTTATGTGTCACAAAGGAAATATATCATTGACCTGCTCAGAGAGACAGGTTTTCTAGGAAGTAAATCGGCTGATACA
Organism: Dillenia suffruticosa; assembly: GCA_033439265.1. NCBI lineage: Eukaryota > Viridiplantae > Streptophyta > Magnoliopsida > Dilleniales > Dilleniaceae > Dillenia > Dillenia suffruticosa. The sequence goes on along the minus strand of JAVTVX010000012.1, from coordinate 15,421,822 downwards.
CCAATTGAAGAGAATCACAAGTTAGGATATAAGAAAAGAGAGGTCCCTATTGATAAAGATAGATATCAAAGGTTAGTGGGACGTTTAATTTATCTGTCTCATACACGACCTGATATTGCCTACGCCGTCAGTGTGGTCAGCCAATTTATGCATGAGCCTTATGAGGAATATCTGGAAGCAGTTCAACGGATTTTGAGATACCTCAAGGGAACTCTTGGAAAGGGACTTTTTTTTCAAGAAAAATGATTCAAGGAAGATAAAGGCATTCACTGATGCTGATTGGGCCAGGTCAGTTAGTGATAGAAGGTCTACTACTGGGTATTGTACATTTATATGGGGCAACCTAGTGACTTGGAGGAGCAAAAAGCAATCAGTGGTAGCAAGAAGCAGTGCTGAGGCTGAATTTCGAGCTCTTGCGCAAGGAATATGCGAACTTCTATGGCTAAGAAGAATCATGGATAAGCTTTCACTTCAAGGTGAGAATCCTATGCTATTATACTGTGACAACAAGTCAGCAATCAGTATTGCTCACAATCCAACTCACCATGACCGTACTAAACACATAGAAGTGGATAGACATTTCATTAAAGAGAAGATTGAAGAAGGACTTGTGTATACCCTACATTACATCCAAGGGACAACTTGTAGATTTCTTAACCAAGGGCTTATCACGAATCAGATTTGAAGAACTCCTATCCAAGTTGAACATGATTGATATCTATGCTCCAACTTGAGGGGGAGTGTTGGAATGATGCATTTATTTAGGAATGTTTCCTATTACTTAGAAATATTTATTTTAGAAAAATAAATATAGTTTTTGAATGATTGATTTAGATCCTATTTTATGGCCTATTTTATGACTATAAATTAGGAGTAATTAGGAGTTAGTTTCCTAATTTTTTATCTATCTTATTGTATATATAAATGAGGTACATCACCTCTTATAAATAAGATGGAGATTATTCGGCTAGGTATTCTAAAACCTACCGATTCCACAGAAGTTGTAAGTGAGATTATTATATTTAACGTGTAGGCTTTACTTTTGATGTTCTGGTGGTCTTGGTGCACACCAGTAACGAATTTTCAAGCTTGTTATGCAGGATCACAAGCATTGCAGAGTATAATAAAACTAGTGTGCACAGGCACTAACAAAGATGGAGGCTACTTTGCTTCAAAATGGCTCTTCTTATGCTTTTATATGGGGCTCACGGTTATAAGTGCAGTCCTCACCACTTTTGCATTAGAAGTTATTGCCTTCTTGGACATAATTTCAATTTGGTGGCAGGTATTGCTCCATTGATCTTTCGCTTTGCAGTATGTTGTGCTATAACATATTGTATTCTTGTTATACATTAAACCCTTAAAAGGCTTCTGAGACGCTCTAGTACATGCAGCTTTTTAATGTTTACTCTCCCACTATGCTCTCTTTAATTCTAATATCCCTATTTGAGTCGACCTTCTTTCCTTAGATCTTTGGCATGAACTTTTACTCTGTCTTACAACTGGAGGGTTAGTGGTCTGGTTTTCTTCTTTGGCAGGTTGTTGGAGGAATGGTTCTGATCATTATGCTTCCCTTGGACGCACCAACTACACAATCTGCTTTTTATGTGTTCAATCACTTGGAAACTGCACCTGATTTAACTGGAATCTCAAGCAAGGTCTACTCTGCCATTCTATCAGTGCTTGGGAGCCAGTATTCACTCTATGGGTACGATGCTGCAGCACATTTGACAGAAGAGACAAAAGGCGCTGACAAAAATGGTCCGATTACAATCCTATCAAGTATAGGGATCATTTGAGTCTTTGGATGGGGCTATATCTTGGCACTCACTTTCGGCATTCAAGTAATTCCGCAATTGTGCTGTTAACTAGACATCTTAATACTTGAGATTCTCAAACATATGCATTGTCAAATCTTATTCTTTAAAGAGGGCGTCTGAAAAAGAGATGAAAACCATTTCAGGATCAAGCTACCAGTATCAACCTACAAACGAGACTAAAGGAGCATTTGTGCCTGCTCAAATACTCTCCGATGCATTCCATTGAAGATATGACTCTGCTGTGCAATAATTTTACTATTTGTCATATGGGCGTCAATTTTCTTTGGCAGCTTTTCAATCACCACAAGTGCTGCCAGAGTAGTAAGTCACCTCTGCTAGAGATGAAACTAAAATCAACTTATGTTGATCTTCAGGACTGATTTGAGGACGAGAAGTACTTAAATTTAACATAACAGTTGATCATGTCATTCCTCATTCAGGTATATGCTCTATCTAGAGACAAAAAAGTCCAAACGTAGCCCAATCTACAAAGGGCATTTTGGGTAAAATTTCTAACGACTAATTTGTTTCTCTCTACCAACTAGTTTTCTCTCTATCAGCTAGTTTTTGTCTCTATTGACTAGTTATAAATACCTCTCTTATTTCTCATTTAGGGTATGGAGAAAACTGAAAAATCTAAAAAAATAATCTTCTCTCTAGGGTGGAACCATCTACTGCACTTCTTTCTCACTTTCTTACATGTAAAAGGGCAATCAACCTACTCTTCTCCTTTACAATTTCCTACACAAATTAGGGCAATCGTGCCTCACTTGTTCTTTGGCAAAATTCTCTCTTTCAATTTTTGTATATTTGTTGATAAATACAAAGAAATCTTATATTCATACTTTAATCATTCTTGTTCAAGATATTCAAAATTTCTTCAACGTTGTTTTCATGGCTACAACTTCTGTATGCACAATAGGGTGGGTTGGTGATTATGCAGTTCCCATATTCCCAAGAATGGTAATGAAAGAGAAAAACTTCAAACCGGGGCCATTTGATTCGGGTTGACTGAGGAGGCCAGTTTGCTTGGTAGCATGTGGATTTGCTATAAATGTTCAGTGTTCCTCTTGCCAACTTAGTATCCTATTTCTTGGGATACTTTTAATTATGCACTCGTTGCTTTGGGTGTGTTATTGCGTCTAATTATGCTTTGGTAGGTTTTGGATGCTAGAAAATGGTTCAATGAACCTTTTAGGAATATGGACATTCAAATGGCAAGGTTTAACTTCCTATGCATTTGGGATGTTCTTTTTTTCTTCCCAATTAGTATTTACATCTGATAGAGTCATATTTTCCCTCTTATCTATGGAAACTGCAACATCTGCTAGGCTGCTGTTGCAAAGATAAAACTTTTCTCAATTTATCATTATTGACGAGCTTTGCTACAATAATTAGACCTAAAATTTTTTAGAGAATTATATACTAATTCATAAGGATTCCTAATCCACAACATGTTTACCTGATCATCCAAGTTACAAAGAAACATGTGGATATGAAATTTGCTTGGGAACCATGTATCTAGATCAACACTGAATATAGTCATTCACCATATAAGATCGTCTAAAGTCATTTCTACAGGAAGCAATTGAAAAGAATACATGTACTATGGAATTATATCTTCATTTTCCTAGAATACAAGCTACAGAACTGTCTCCCTACCCTCACAACTAAGAGGCTGAGGAGAAATTATGGTGACTTGTGATTTATACTCTTTCCATTCATCCATCCAGATGCTATAGCTTGAATATTTTGCTAAAACATCTTTAGATACCTCCTTTCGCTCCACCAGTTCGCGAGCATATGCTTCAAAGTAATCAATATTCTCCAACAGTGTAATGAGTTTCCTTTTATCAGTTTCCATCCTTGCCTTGTCCAGCCATTCCCTTGCTTCCTCCACCCTGGCCCAAAAGCACGTGTCTTGTGTCAACCCTGCATATTTGCTCCTCTTACCATTCTTCTCTTCTTTGCCTACACTTCTTTCCCTCCACCATCTGTCGAAAATCTCAAACCTTCTCTCTCTTCCGTACTTCAAGTAATGGCCCTTTGTAAGATGCATACCAGATCGATAATACTCTGCAATCTCCAATGGCTCAACAAGAAGCGTATAGAATTGAGAGGCATTGACCCACTTTGGCCTTTTTTCGAAATCACATGGAAGCTGATTGTTGTCCAACATAGTTATTACATTATCCCAGAAAGCAGCGAGCTTTATACGATTCTTATTGACATGGAGTTCTCTTTTGGTGGCCCTCCTTTGTTTGAAAGAATCGTAGTATCCCATTTGATCATCAGACTCATCACAATAAGCTTTGTACCATTCTATCTGAGCTCTATATCTTGTTATCTTGGACAAATTAATGGCAAGATTAGCACAGTTTAAGCTACGTGTCCGTCCTACCTGCTTTGCCATCTTCAAGCAATCTTTAGCCTTCTCCGCCTCAGAAACCTGCCCCCATCAGAAAAGGAAAATAAGGATGACAATGATAAGACAGTGCAAGAATTACTAGGAAGCATAGAAATCATACCGAGCTGTTTAATCCTGGTGACTGCAAAGCCATTTTAAGGCTTGCTTCATAGTTTGCCTCTGAAACATCTAAGGTTTTTTTATTCAAGAACTGTGAGAAATATGCTCTACTGACATAGTCCCCATACTTGAGATGATCATCGATGCAACTATTGGGGGAAGCTTTCATAAACATCAAGCTCAGCATCTGAACAACTGCTGCTGAATTATCAACACAAATTGCTCCATCATTGGAGCAAAAAAGGTAGCTCCCAAAAGGTCGATATTGACTTCTCGGTGACACATTTATATTTGAAGAAGTTGCTTCTTGAACACGAGCATTCACATAGTGAAACAGTTCGGCTTTATCCTTATCTGAGAGTTGTACAGTGAATCTACTTAAGTTCCTCGAAGTCATGGACAAGTGCCAAAACTGCAGGATGATATTCAATTGAGGAATGAATGGAAGCATTGGAGCAAAGAGTGTTCTTGGCACAATGTCATCTTTAGAAATGACATGACAGAATTTTCCGCCCCATCTTTGGCGAAGAACGGCTTGGTTGAGAGGGTGATTGCCAAGCAATGGAGACCCAAAAGTGATGCAGATGATGGAAAGAGAGGAAGAGATGGATTGGAGGTAGGAGAGGAGCCAAAGTGTTGAAAGAGAAGCCAGTGCTCCTCCAAGGGAGTGCCCTGTTATAACTAATGACTTGCTTCTTTCCATAAGTTTCATCATCTGCATGCACATCCCAATAATGTGAGAAATTATGCATTATTTTGAAGAACAATGCCAATTCTCAAGAAAAGGGGAAAAAAAGTGCTCATGACATTTTCATCAAACTTCATATGTAAACCTGCAATTTGCCTCCACAGAACCTAATGAAACATATTAAATCTCACCTTGAGTGAACCTATATCAAACACTAAACTGTAAGGCCATACCCATTTGCAAATGGTGCAGAATAATTGTCCTAATGAATGATACAATTATATTGTCCTAATGAAAAATATTAACTCTTCATGTTATTAGCATACAATTATATGAATGGATTTCTTGCATATAAAGTGTGCGACAAAAACTGAAGATAAATGATACATAGCTTCTATCCCAATAATATTTAAAAAATCATTAAATGTTTTAAATATTACAAAAATTCTTTAAAATGTTTCAAAAATTTTAGTGGATTTTGTTTATTTTCTAAAAATAATAACTCTTAGCAAATATCAGTTTATTAATATAAGTTGTTGACAAGTTATTTTAAAAGAAAAAAAAAGATTATATTATTTGATAATGTATTATGCATATAGGAGGACAAAGAGATACGTATGAAAAAGATCCAAGTGCAAAGTCGTCGCCACAGTGCGTAATTCCGGGTTGTTGACCGAGCTACCAATAAACAGCAGGGAATTCAAAATTTGAGTCAAAGTCAATAGTCAATAGTCGACAAAGAGCAGGAAAATATTGGTGTCCATGAAAACGGTTGAAGAAAATGATTAGACACATACTTTCATGTTTGGCCATACAAGGCTTGCTTCCTGCTTGAAATGGATCATGATAGGGCCAAATTATTAAGCTTTTACAATTAAAAAAATTTTTTAAAAAATACCTAGCTGTAAAATACAAGGAATAAATATAGATTCGGATGGCTCTAAATTGAATTATATACGCCTATGTTATAGGGGTGGGTGAAGCAAAAGTGGGAAGAGCAATCTTGACGAGAAAAAAATTAATGCATATAAGTTTAGAAATCCTTTGGTGATATTTAAGCAAATGTCGCTAATAGTCTATTACATATTATTTATCCATAAAAATTAATTTCTCTTCACAAAGTCAAATTAAATCTCAAATTTGTTTCATTTGGTTTATATCCGATTTGTAAAGTTCAGCCTTCCTATTGATAATATTTTTTTACTTCTGTATGGAGTTAGTCGTCTATAAAGGGAATAAATTTTCACATCAATTAATTCAATATTCTGACTGTAATATATAAATATGATTTTTCTATAGTTTAATACTTAGTCTTTGAGATAAAGTTAAATTTTCAGACGTTTATGGTTTGAGAGCTATACGTATTATGGGAAGCCTTAAATCAAACTACATATCTCATAAAAATATTAGTGATTCTTAAGTAGATATCTCCAAGAAACGCATGCGAAATCAAAGTTGGATTTGATAAGTGAGACTATAATTTCAAGGGTTTGGACATATTTCACTTGTCGAGATGGAGGGCAAGTACTACCCGCAAAACCCATTCCCATTTTCTCATTTTTGTCTTGTCATGAGTGATGGAACCCTAAATAACCCGTTCGTCCCACATGTTGAATAATCATTTTCACTTTCCCAACTACAATTCAAGGCTATCTAACCTACTTTTCAAAGATATTAAGGTTCATGTTCATCGGTGATGGGGTCATATTATTTACTTATATTATATCAATCGATATTTGAAATCATATTTCGACTAATTCGATTCAAATACTTATCAGCTCTATTTTAATACAGTTTTTTTAATATAATTTTTTCTATTATCTAATTTTAAATTTAAAATTTAATTAAAATATCTAATATCTATTATCCACTAAATCGATTATCGATTAATTAATGGAGTCCTGTTAGTGAATGTTGGATAATAAAACTAATTCAAAGCACATCTCTCTCTCTCTCTCTCTCTCTCTCTCTCTCTCTCTCTCTCTCTCTCTCGTTTCAATGAGCACGGTGAAATGAAAATAAAACAAATGTATATTTATATTTAAGCAACATGTGATTTAATATAATATAACATAATTTTCTTAATGTATAAAATTTTTAAAAAATAATTATTGATTTTTCCTCTTAAATATTATAATTTTAAAATTTACACCACGACTTGATAGTATTATTATTATACAAGGATAGTGGAAGTGATGAACAAATTGTAATCAAAAGTCCAACAGAGATAAAGCAAACATAATATAATATAAAATGAACTTTAAATTAATGTATTAGATATAAGCATTCGAATGTATAACTTTAGTAAGATTTAAAATTCATAATTTAATACCAAAGTTCTAGAATTATGTAATTTCAAAATTATCGATATATCTGAATATAAATTTTATTATCACGGGTCAAAATTAGTACTATTTTCTTTTAAAAAAAATGATATACAGAATATAAGAATAAAAGAATTATCAATTGAAATGATACTGACCATTAGGAGTTATCCTTTTCATTATTAAGTCATTTAATAGTTCGTTGATTAATATGTTTTACAAAATTAAATAATGTTAAAAAATTTTCTTTTAAATGTGTTAAGTAAATTTAAAAACTATCTTAAAATTTTTAATTTTTTTATTAATTTAAAATTTAATTCTCTTTAAAACAATATTAGAGCCATTTCAGAGTTCAAATCCAATTGAAATCTGATAATGATATGCATTCATGATAAAAATTAATTTGGATACTCATACTAACCTGATTTCTGAAACTTAAGCAACCATATGTAGTCATGAATATCTGCAACATCCCTGCATGGACCATAACCGGCTCCTCTGCTTCCTCCTCCTCCTGCGCGCTGCTGCTAGCGCTGCCACAGTGCAGCGCCGAGAAAATCCCCTCACCGGTGGGGTCAAGGGGCACCAAATTCCTGTGAATCGGGTCGGTCCAAACGAGGGTCTGGACGCCCGAAAACGCCACAAATCCAATGCCCCCGGCACAATTCATGACATAACTTCCGGGTGCAGAGCTGTTGGAAAAGTCGCAGAGCCTCCATGAGTCCTGGAGCAGGGGTGTGGATGCCAGGAATGTGGCAAGCATCTCACTGCTCTCAAACCTGTCATGGACATATGAAAATAAAGAGAAGCTCAGAGAATTTTCCAGTCAAATTTCGAGGCATAGAGAAAATTCTGCAGATGGAACTTACGGTGAATTTTCTGCATCCATAATCCTTTTTTTTTTTTTTTTTGCTTCTTATTTTCTCAGTTTTGGTGGAAGAATTTGAATAGGGTTAGTGTGAATTCAAAGGTTAGGGGGAGGAGGTATTCAAAGTTTTGAACGTGGGTATGGATTTTTATCGTTATCTTTTTTTATTATTATTATTTTTAATTATATTGGTAAAATTTTTCTTTGTATGATTGAGCCAATTTTTGTCATTTTTATTTAATTTTAGGTGTGACAAGAAAAGGACATGATGATCCAGCAGATCACTATGCATGAGGGAAGGGCAGCGTTTGCGTCGGCGGTGGGAGTACATGTAGTGGCCAATTTGGACTCAGATTCCCAGCTTAGGCCTCTTAGATTAGATTAGATTACCGAGAGAGAGAGAGAGAGAGAGAGAGAGAGAGAGAGAGGTTGGAGTCAACGGAGAGACAAAGAGATAGACGTGGGCAATTGTGTGGTTCTACAAAACAATTGGGATCACCATCCGAGCATTGCGCGTGTACTAGCGCACACGCATTGCTTCCGTTGGTTTGCTTCACGTATTTTTGGGGTTTACTTTATATATGTTTTTTTTTTAATTATTCGGTGAATTTATGAATAGTTTTTGCATGTAACATTAAATAAATTAGATTTATTTGTAAAAGTATTAGGGTATGTTTATGCGGTTTACTTTATGTATTTATTTCATTCTTAATTTTTGTCTCTTGCTTATAGAGGTTTTTCTCTTTTCTGTACATATTTTCCTAATTCTTTATGAAAGTTTCAATTACCTACACTTAGAGAATTTTTCCTCAACTTCAAGTTGTTTGCTCCCAAAAATCAAATTTTCGTTGTTTAGATGATGTGTTGAGATGCAAGGATGATGGGGCTATATATAACCCCTGAGAGGGAGATCAGGACAAGTGACGGGGTTGCAAGCCCGTAATGAATAAAGGGTTTAGTTTTTTGAATTTAACAGCTAGTTTCCAGAACTAGTTGTTAGTTCAGACTTTTTATCGGCTTTTATCGATCTGAATTTGTTAGGTATAGAAATTTGAAAACCCATAAATAAATTAATATAGTTCAAAAAATCATCCCAATGAATGATTTCAAACCAGTAAAAATAAAGATCTCGACCTGTTGCCTTAAAGGAGGAAAAATCTAAAATATAAGACATTAAACTCGTTTCTCACTAGAATAAAATCAAATGACATCACAATCTATATAGTTCAAAATCTAGATTGATAAGTAAAAAAAAAAAAAACACATATTTTGAATAAATTTAAAAAGTTCTCAAAAAAAAAAGCAAAACTGTATAAAAATCTAGTATTATTATTAATTATCTCCAAATTCTACTTTACATAATTTATAATAATCTATTTATAGGCTAGAAGTAACCCTTAAAATAATAAATAGAATTGAAGTAACTTTCTAAATAATGGAAATTAAAAAAAAAAAGAAACTAAATATAAGTAAACTATTAAAAGTTAAGAAAAAAATAAACAAATGAAATAAAAATCTGTCAAAATATTTTGACCAAATCTTTCCATATTTCGAATGATTCTTTACGTCTATTTTCTTTATTCATGTCCCCATTGGTTTTTGATAGTTTGGGTTTTTTATTCTTCCAATTGGGATTGAATGAGCATAATTAAGACCATTTTTTATTTTTTCACTTGGACTCCAACTTTTTATTGTAAAATTCTCCGAATTAAGTTATCAACTCTTTGTTGAATTTTTTAGCTTGAGCCCTCGTTAATGAACCAACTGAAATTTGAATTGGATTATACGAATTCCTTGTAGTCTTGATGTCCTCATCATTCCCCCCTCTTGATAAGAATTTGTCCCTAAATCGTCACTTATATAAAAAGGGCTCAAATCAATAACATTGAAATTGACACTAACATTGTACTCACCTGATAAGTTAAGTCTATAAGCATTATCATTGATCCATTCTAATATTTAAAAAGAATAATCTCCTCAAGGCAGTAACTTAAAGCGTCCTTGTGCTTTCTTTCCTCATGTGTAACCAAACCCAATCACTAGTCTCAAAAACCAGCTTGTGACATCCTTTGTTGGATTGCTTGATGTATTATTTGGGCCTCCTCTTTATGTTAAACCGTACCCTCTCATAAAGTTGTTTCACAAATTTCTGTCTTTTTCTGACTATCTAAATTCACTTGTTTAGAAACAGGTAAAGATGATAAATGCATAGGAGTTAAAGGATTTAAACCATAAATAATTTCAAACAGTGGGAAGTTAGTAATAGAATGAATGGTACAATGTAAGCAAACACAATATGTGATAAATAATTCTCGCAAATTTTAATATTTTTACTAATGACAGCTCTCAACAAAATAGATAAAATCATATTAACTATTTCTGTTTGGCTATCGGTTTGAATATGACAAATAGTAAAAAACGAAAATTTCATTCCTAACTTTCCCCATAATGTCTTTCAAAAGTAATTCAATAACTTAGCATTCTAATCTGAAACTATTGTCCTAGCATATCATGTAACTTCATAATCTTTCTAAAAAATAAATCTACAATATGAGAAGTATTATCAAACATATGACAAGGAATAAAATGAGTCATCCTAGAAAACCGATCTACAACCACAATGATCAAATCCCGTCCACACCTAGGTAAACCAAAAACAAAATCCATCAAAATATTAGTTCAAAGAGAACTAGGAATAGGTAAGGGGGTGTAAAGACATTAGGCTAAATCTCGATTTAGTTTGTCCACAGCTAACACATCTACTACAAAACGTCATAATATCTCGTTTCATGTGTGGCCATAAAAGTGCTCCTATAAAATAGCCAAGCTTTTAGAAACTCCAAAATATCTCATTAACCCCCCACTTTGGAATTCTCAAAGAATAAGTCTCTCAACGAATAATTCGGCATGCAACTTATTTTCTCTAAATAAAAAGTTCTTGTACCTATAACACTTACCCTTTGCAAATTTTTCACAAACTCTATAAATCTCCCCAAAGTTTTGTTCATCATGATAAAGTTTCTTAATGTGCTCAAGACTAAGAAACTTAGCATCAAGAGTGAAGATTAAGGCATACTGCATGAAAGTGTATCCGCAATCACATTTTCCTTACCTTGTTTATACCAAATGACATAAGGATAAGACTCAATAAATTCAATCCATCAAATATGTCTCTTGTTCTACTTGTGTTGACCTTACAAATGCTTTAAGGCTTCATGATCTATACAAATCACAAATTCCTTTGGACAAAAATAATGCTGCTATGTATCCAAAGCTCAAACCAAGGCATACAACTCTTTGTCATAAGTAAGATAGTTAAATACAGTCCTACTTAACTTCTCACTAAAGTTAGCAAGTGGTTTTTCGTCCTGTATAAGAACAGTGTCTATACCTACACCAGAAGTATCACATTCAACTTCGACTACTTTAGAAAAGTTAGGTCAAACAAGTAAAAGAATATGAGTAATCTTATACATAATAAGTTGAAACGCCTTCTCTTGTCCCTCATTTCATTGGAATGCAACATTTTTCTTGATAACTTGTGTAAGTAGTGCAACGATGATGCTAAAATTTTTCACGAACATCCTATAAAAACTAGCAAGTCCATGAAAACTTCTAACATCACATATACTGGAGGGAGTCGGCCAATCTTGGATAGTTTTGTTCTTCTCTTCATCAATTTCAATATCTTTAGCACTCACAACAAAATCTAAGAAAACAAACTTATCAGTGTAGAAAGTACATTTTTGATATTAGCATATAGTTTCTCTATTCTAAATACATCCAAAACCAAATGTAAATGTGAGACATGATCATGCAAACTTTTACTATAAACCAAAATATTATAAAAAAAAAACAACTATGGATTTACCAATGAAAGCATGTAAAAAATGATTTATTAAGTGCATGAATGTAGGCACATCAGTTAATCCAAACGACATGACTAACCACTCATATAATCTATATTTAGTATTAAATGTTGTCTTTCATTCATCTCGTTCTTTCATTCGTATTTGATGATACCCACTCTTAAAGTTAATCTTAGAAAATACACAAGTACCATGCAGTTTATTTAACATGTCATTTAAACAAGAAATAAGGTATCAATATTTTACTGTTATGTTGTTGATGGCCCAACTATCAACACATATCCTCCATACTCTATCTTTCTTAGACACCAAAATTACCGGAACTACACATGGGCTTATGCTTTCTCTTCTTCGACTTGTCTTTGAAGCTCCTTTGCCTCTTCTGAATTACTTCTATATACTGGATGATTTGGAATTGATGCATCAAGTACAAAATTGATTTGATGTTCAATCCCTCGGATAGGTGATAAACATGGGGTAAAAAAGGGTCAAGTTGGTCGGTACTTAGAAGGGTTTCTTTGTACATGAGCAAAATCATTGGCTATTTTGAAAACAATGCTCGCTTCACCTCACTTGTTTTGGCATAGAAATTCTTCTGTTTTCTCTCTGATTTTACCTTCTTGAACGAACTTTTCTCTCTTTTCTCTTTTACACTAGATTTGGCCTCTATCACGTCTTTTCTCTCTTTGTTTGGGTGTCTTTCTCTCCCCTCACTATGCACGGCCTCACTCTTTTTCTCACTCTCTTTCTTTTGTTCTCTCAATTCATTTTGATCTCACAGTTTCTTTTGTTCACTTAGTTTTTGCAATCTCATGCGGTCCTCATAGAATTGTTTTAGTGTTATCGAAATTAGAGTGATTTTTTGTTGATTGAATATGAATGAAACTTGTTGGCAAAACCATCATGTTACATATGTCGATCAAATTGTCACAATCTTCCTATTAAAAGATACCTAGCTTGCATTGGTATCACATCACACCCCATCTTCATATTTACCGATCCGAATAGCACAACAACCTAATTGGTAACATTTACTTCTCTACTATTATTCAACCATTGTAGCTTGTATGGTTGGAAATGTTTAGTAGTTGGTAAGTTCAACTTTTCTACTAAAGTAATACTAACAACATCAGTAAAACTATTACTATTAATAATCAAAATACATACCTTATCTTTCTCATGGCAACAAGTGTGAAAGATTTTCTCCTTCTATACTTTTTCCTCTTCTTTGGCTTGAATCTTAAGGCTCAACGTGCAAGTAGTCCTAACATCTCATCGTGTTCGGACTCGAACTCCTCATCTCCCATGGTGGCATATTCCAATGGTAGCATCTAATCAAGATCAGCTTCATATTTGAATTCAATTGCACCATCTTCTCGAATCATCATAATTCGCTTGTTTAGACATTGACTAGTTATGTGTTCCCTTCCCTAACATTTGAAGTATTTAATCTCACTAGAGCGAGTTAAAGTGGAGACTATTTTACCTTGAGAAGTCATGGTGGAGGTAGCTACTCTGTGTTTGGGTTTAACCTTGGAGAAGCAAGATCAAGTAAAATCCCACACATCTAAACTCTCAAATCCTCAAACAAACTTGATGTATTATGGTTCTAGAGAGAGAAATCAAGGGTTCTAGAGAGAAAAATTAAGGGTTTGGAGTGGCTCAACAAGGGATGAAATTAGTGGTTCCAATAGAGGTAATACTCTTTTCTAAACTTGGTTTTTTATTATTTTGGCATAAATTTTGGATTCATATTAAGATTTGAGGTTTTTATAGAGAGAGAAAAATTAGGGTTTGAATGCCATGTGACCAAAAGATAAAATTGGTGGTTCAAGTAAGGTAATTCTCCTCATTTATATTAAATTGAAGTGTATTTTGCAAGTATATAAATTTTATATTGAGATTGGAAGAATAAAGTTTAGGGACTTGTGTTTGTAGTGTTAAAATTTAGAAAAATCTTGAAAAAAATTATTGCCCTAGGTTGGTGATATAGTTTAATAAACTTAAATGATGGATTGATGAACTTTAAAAAATTAAAATTTTGATTGTATGAAAAATATTGATTTTTCTTAATATTAATTTGTGATTAAATGATAAATTTGTATTTATTAGTTTAAGTTGAGATAATTAAAAAGTTAAGAGAGTTTTTCCTTTGATTGCATTGTGAATTGGGAGTGGTTACCCTCTCAAGAGATTAATGGATATATGATTATGATTTTGAATGAGAAAACACTACAAAAAAACCAGTTTTTAGTAACAAATTTAGCGATAAAAATTTAATAAAAATTCGTCGCTAAAAACATTAACGACGAAAGATTTTTCGTCTCTAATAACGCGTCGCAAAAATTTAGCGACGAAAAATTAGAAATTCGTCGCTAAATTTAACGACTAATAATTTTTTGTCGCTAAATCCGTCGCAAATTTAGCGACAAAAAATTATTTGTCGCTACATTTTGCGATAAAAATAAAAAATTTGTCGCTAAATTAATTAATTAATTAATAAATATATATTAATATTTTAATTTATTTAATTATTTTTTAAATTTTGCGACAAATTTTGGAATTCGTCGCAAAATTAATTAATTATTTAATAAATATATATTAATATTTTATTTTATTGAATTATTTTCAAAATTTGGCAACGAATTTCCAAATTTTTCGCAAAATTAATTAATTAATTGATTAATATATATTAATATTTTATTTTATTTTATTATTTTTCAAATTTTGCGACGAATTCTGAGAGTCGTCGCTAATTTTGTAACGAAAATCAAAAATTCGTCGCAAAATTAATTAATTAATTCAACCGCCTGAATCCCGCCCGCCCACCCGAGCCAACATCCGCCCGCACGCCCGCCCGAGCCAGCATCCGCCCGCACGCCCGCCTGAGCCAGCACCCACACACCCTCCCTCACTTAATTCTTGAAAAATTCCACCGCTTTGCTCCCACCATGGTTCGAATCTTTGCGTTTCTGTAAATCTTTAAGATCCTATAACCATCAAGCTAAATGTTAGTATCTGTTATAAATTTTTTTTTTTTACTTATTATCTTTCCCTTACATATTTCAAATAATAATAAAACAATATAAAATAACAATTTATTATAAAATAATAAAATATTAGTTTCAAAAATAATAATAAAATATATAAAAAAATAATAATACTATTTTTAAAAAAGATAATATAAAAATAAAATATAACAATTAATTAAAAATAATAAATGTGATAATTTTTTTAAATAAAAAATAAAAAATATATATTAATATTTTATTTTATTATTATTCAAATTTTGTGACGAATTCTGAGATTCGTCGCTAATTTTGCGATGAATTTGAAAATTCTTTACAAACTTAATTAATTAATTAATAAATATATACTAATTTTTTAATTTATTTAATTATTTTTCAAATTTTCCTACGAATTTCAAAATT
Source organism: Dillenia suffruticosa (assembly GCA_033439265.1). NCBI lineage: Eukaryota > Viridiplantae > Streptophyta > Magnoliopsida > Dilleniales > Dilleniaceae > Dillenia > Dillenia suffruticosa. Next base: position 15,406,295 of record JAVTVX010000012.1, on the reverse strand, counting down.
CGTCGCAAAATTAATTAATTAATTAATTAATATATATTAATATATTATTTTATTTTATTATTTTCAAAATTTTGGGACGAATTTCAATAGTCGTCGCAAAATTAGCGACGAATTTCAAAATTCGTCGCAAAATTAATTAATTAATTAATTAATATATATTAATATTTTATTTTATTTTATTATTTTCAAAATTTTGCGACGAATTTCAAAATTCGTCCCAAAATTAGCGACAAATTTCAAAATTCGTCGCAAAATTAACTAATTAATTAATAAATATATATTAATATTTTATTTTATTTTATTATTTTCAAAATTTTGCGACAAATTTCAAAACTCGTTCCAAAATTAGCAACGAATTTCAAAATTCGTCCCAAAATTTGCTACGAATTTCAAAATTCGTCGCAAAATTAATTAATTAATTAATAAATATATATTAATATTTTATTTTATTTTATTATTTTCAAAATTTTGCAACAAATTTCAAAATTCGTCGCAAAATTAATTAATTAATTGATAAATATATATTAATATTTTATTTTATTTTATTATTTTCAAAATTTTGCGACGAATTTCAAAATTCGTCGAAAAATTAATTAATTAATTAATAAATATATATTAATATTTTATTTTATTGAATTATTTTTCAAATTTAGTGACGAATTCCGAAATTCGTCGCAAAATTAGCGACAGATTTCCCGTCGTCTCTAAATTAGCTACAATTTTTTTTCGTTGGAAATTTCGTTGGAAATAGCGATAAAAAAATATTTCGTCACAAAATTGCAACGAAAAAAATTTATCGCTAAATTTCATTGCAAAAAATGTGTTTTTTTGTAGTGAATTATTTTACTTGATTTTGTAAATATTTTTTAAAATTGGTTTATAAATTAGTTTGTGATCTAGAGTATCTCAAAAGAGAGTTTGGAATAAAATATGCATCCAAATATTTTATTAATATAATGTGTCATATTTATTGATCATAGTAAATATGTTATTATTGAACTCATGATTTGAGTAATGTTTGAATTATTGTGGCACATTTTGGTATATGTTATTAGATTTGGGAAATGGTACTTAAATACATGATCTAATGGCTATAGTCATTCCCCTACGCTGTGGCTCGACAAAACAACGTAGTTAGGGGCATTTGCATTGAGAGATAGCCGCACTCGAGAGGTATCGCCAAAACCATTATTATTATTCCTCAGACTATCTTGGTAACACCCCAAGGGAGACCCGAGCCAACACCAAGGTTGGTGGTATTTGTGAGTTGGAAAAATATGGAAACCCTTGGTGGTTCCATCCTTCATCGTGGTAGATCATTATCGAAAATTATGATTTTGGCAACTCCATGGATTTTGGAAAAAATATGAATGTATATCAGATACATAAATTTTATTATTCATGATTTATTTAAATTCATTTGAACTTGATGTTTGGAATGAAACTATAAAATTTATAAATCTAGTGACAATGGTTTGAAATTATAATTGATATGTCCACAATCATCCCTCATTTATTATCATAATCTGTCACTCCACTCACTGGATATTGTTTGTACTCATCTCTCTTATCTCCATTTTTTTCAGACGATACGTAATTGAGAGTTGTGGTCATCTAGTACCGGATTTGGATAAACCACCTTCGGAGAACTCTTTTGATATAAAATCTTGTTTTGATTTGAGGTATTTATTAGTGGAACAAAGTATAGGCAAATTTTGTAACTGTTTTGGAAATCTACGTTGTGTTATAGTTTTTCTTTTCATGTAAAATTTGGTTATAATTTGTTTACTTAAAATGAGAACCCCCATTTTATTTTTTTTAAAAGATTTTTGGGAATTGTGATTGGTAGAATTTGATATGAATCCCTTTAATAGGGATTTATTTTAAATTTGAGGATTTGATTGGAATGGTTGGTTGGTCTTGTGCATGTATTTGGATTGGAATGGTCGGTTTGGCCTTATGCATGTATGTTTTGGACAGGGATGGACTGGGTTAGTCATTTTATTGTGTGATAAATGCATGTGATTTATTGGCAATGTTGGATTATTTTTGAAAAAGTTGATGGAATCATGAATGTTTTGCATTACTTTGGTGTACGGGTTAAGCTCACCCGTATTCTGAGGTAATGTGGTGGTTGTCACATACTCGATTTGAGCGTCGGAACGTGACAATTTTATTGGTATCAGACTTTAGACTCTTGTTTTGTAAAATTTGAAGTGGTTTTCAAATATTTTCAAATATTTTTAAAAGTTCTCAATTGTTTTCAATAATTTTAATATTTTGATTTTCTAAGTGTTTCCAAAGGATTTTTAATGTGTCTCTTATGGGTCCTAGGAAGTAAAGTCACGTTTAGGTATGAGTGCATTCATCAAACTATCAGCATATGATATAATCAAAAGCAATAGACTAGTCAGATAACTTCTGAGAGAGAACAAAGAGATGATGAACAAAGGCAAGAGTCTTAACCCTAAATTCCCCATATTTTGATTCCACATGGGCTAGATTTTTATCAGACATTGGATAGGTTGTTGATCATAGTTGGCACTATATCATGGGATATAAATCGGATGACAGCTAAATTTTCTTAACCAATGATACGAAGTAAGATTGCAGGTGTTCCTCCAATTACTTAGGCAACTACTACGCCTTCAGCCATATCAGGCCACTCGTGTTTTCAACTCCAATAGTCACCTTTTAATCAAATCTGGCAAAACTATATAGATAATAAAGGGCCACAAAACATAGAGATGGATATAGGGATACGAGAAATAGATGTCTCTCTTGAGAGAACTATCTGTTCTAGAAATTGATGGCTAAGTTTAGGAAAATAAAATCGATGATTTTTCAGGGGAGTAATGATCCCTAAGGCTGTAGAGTATTTCAGTGTTGAGTTGTCGAGACTTTTCTATAAGTTCGTGATCACAAAAGAGTATAAGGTCAGATTAGGATCCCTACGATTAGTGGAATTTAGAGTTGAGAGACCTTGATATGAAAGTAACTTTCAAGGTGTCACTTAAGGTGATTTTACATAAGTCTATCATGAGAGGTATGTACCTACCTATATTAGATATCAAAAGATATATAAATTTCTGGATTTGTAATAGAGTGGTTAGACTATTAGTAAGTATGAGACTACTTTACCCAAATTTTTAGTGCATGCCCAAGAGTTAGTTGAAATAGACGAAATAGAGTAAAAAGGTTTATGGAAGGATTACTATCCTTTTTCCAGAAGTATTTAGTAGCTCAACTTTATACCATTTCTAAAATCTAGAAAAATAAATTAAAGGCTTTGGAATTGGTTGCAAAGGATAAGCAAGATATGTCTCGAGAGAACAGACTAATAGAAATTCAAATTTTAGATAAAAGAAGAAATAGGGAAAATAGAGTTAGTATGAGCAATGTGAGAGCTCTGATTAAAAGCTATTATATTCTAGTTGTTGGAATATCCATACAAGATTATACGATGGAGGGATAAGACATTTTTCACGTATTTTCATATCGGTTGCTACACCTTTTGTTACCTCTTTGGCTCATGCTGCCATAATCTGTCCCTTTATTACTTGTTGTACCATTTAGATCTATACATCCTCATAAGTCAACACTTCCTTGAGTCTCAAGGCCAATACCACTTAAACCGGTTGTATTATCATAGCTAAAATAAAGACAAACTTGAGGTATGTCACCAAACCTAAGAGGTGATTAACATCTCGACTCCACTTCGATCGATCGAGCAGCTCTCCTACGCTACTCGACTAGGTAAGTAGTCTTTCTCTCACTTCACTTCGTCTCTCTCTTTCTTCTCTCCCCTGACCCTTCTCTCTCTCTTTCTCTATCTCTATCTCTCTTCGTATATCTCTCAAACCAACCCACAACCCAGATTTTCATCTCCCTCACTCTTCTCTCCCTCGATCCTTCTCTCCCCCTCTCTTTTCGTATCTCTCTCACGCTTACCCGTGACCCACATCTGCCGATCCCAGAAGATTGCGGCCTCCTACGGCCTCTCAAAACCTATACACTCAGATCTACCTACAACCTCCAGCTGAGGACTCTGTCTCTTCACTCTCGAAAACACACCCCCTTATCTCTTGCGTCTCTCTTTCTCTCTCCCCCTGACCCCTAGGCGAACCGGATCGACCCTTCCACCATAACATCCGGTCCAGATCTGTACTAGGAAACCCTCAAAGCCCCAAATCTTGCCGGAAATCCAGATCTCTCTCCCGACTCGGTGAAAAAAAAATCAGATTTTCTGACGGATATTTGAGTCCAGGACCCATTCTTGCTCTCTTGCACTCTCTCTCCCTCTCTCTCTCTTTTTCTCTCTCTCTCCCGCTGACCCTCCGCCTACTCTCTACCTCCCTTTCTACCTTGCTATCCCCGGCAGGAAGCCTATCACCGCTCCCAAGGCAAAAACCCCTCCACGCTCCCGGCTTCCCTTTACCCTCTTCCGTGGTCGCCTGCTCTCTCTATCTCTACCTCCCTTCCCCTTTGCCTTCTTTGTCTGTTAACAATAGTATAATTTTTAGTGTTATTAGTAATATTCTGATCATTATTACTTGTATTATTACTATTATTACTTTTACTACTTCATATATATATATATATATATACATATACATATCATTTTAATATCTATTTATTTATTCATTTATGTATTTACTTATTATTAGTAGTTATCTTTACACCTAATTCGTTTTCATATATCATTATTTTAAGAATTCCGCCACGGCCGATCCCAAGCCCAGGTAAAGGAGTAGGGTTGCGGTATCTTACTACACTTACCATATCTTACATATCCTACACTTACCATATCTTACATATCATACACTTACCATATATTACCGCTACTATATCCTACATATCTTACACTTGTCATACCTTAATACACTTACTATACCTTACTATAGCTTCCGAAACTTACCATGTCAATACGTTATCACATTTATAACCTTCCACCTTTGTCAACGACCATTTTAAAATCATAGGAAAATCGATAGTATTTCTGATGGTTTCAACCATAACCGTCTATATAGGTTCAAAAATCCGTAAGTAAAACTTAAAGACAATAAATATTGTTGTCGAGATAATTCTATAATTTTGTAGCGTATTTAACTAGATAAACAATTTTACATATTATTGATGTGTGTATGATATCGAATTGCTAATGTGTGTGAGTTGTATATGCAATCAAGTTGACAAAAACTATAAGTTATGGTTACGTCAACATAAAAGTAAATAGTTTATAGTTGATTGATAAATTAATTAAATCAAATTATAAGTGTCCGCATAGCTCCTAAGATGAGATTCATTGGCTTATTCCCAACAGTAAATCTTTATTGAAATGAGTGAGAACACAAGATAACTTTTAAAGTGATAGTCAATTATAAATATTCTCGACTACGAATGATTTTAAATATTTGGATAAAACTGTTTTGTCATTTATATTTTTAATTCCTTCAGAATGAAGCATCTATTATAATACTTAAAAGTTAAAATTATAATCGAAATAAAATTATTTTAATCAATTTAATATTCTATCAGTGACATTAACAATTACATGAGACCTATTTTATATGACTCTATGGGATATAATTAACATATTATTGTACAATTAAACTTTATTAACATTAGTTTATTTTTAAAATACGAGCATTTTTCCACTGATATAAGAATTTAATTTTATCATATATGATTTCTTCCTATACAAAAAAGTTTGATATGTTACCTTTATTTCAATAATATGTATAAAATTTTTTTGGTCATATGTACAACTATTTATGTAACATAAGTTGAAAAATAAGTATAAACATTTTAAAAATGCTTGAAGTTTCTCTCTGAATGTCCAATCAACATTTTTAATAGATCTTTTATTTTCAATGTATATTTATATTTTCTACCGCTCCAACAAGAATTTAATTAGAATGTACATTTTTTCTACCTACCTACACACACACACACACACACACACACACACACATATATATATATATATATATATTTCGGAGTGTAATTATATTTTAGTGTATGCACAAGAATTTCACTTTGATGTACATCATTTCTACCTAGCTATACTAGGCAAACACCCCTTTCTTTTAACAATATGTACTAAATTTTTCTTCAAAAATAAATAATTGATCTTAAATTAATTTAAATACCCAAAATATGTAACTTATTTTTATTCAAAAATTCAAATTAATGATATTCTTTCTCTTCCTGGTGTGTATGAGTTCAATCCTAAATCAGACTTGGGTGATGCTTTGGCAAAGGATGCCCACCACCTCCATAAAGTCATCTTTCTACAAACATTTTATTGGGCCTTTGACCCAAATGTACACTTAGCACCAGACTTTCAACCCTAAATGAATAAAGATAACATTGGAAAATCTCTCTTCAGATCGGATCTAATAATATTTAAATTAAATTAGTTATAATATAATTTCATATACAAATTTATTATATTAAAAAAAATAAAGACAAAAAAAGAAAAGAAGAAAAAAAACATTATACAAGGTACAATGCTATAAAAATTGTTTATCGTTCATATTAATATATTTTAATTAATTTTTAATTAAGTATTTATTTGAATTAATTAAAATATACTGATAATTTAATTGAAAATTATTTAACACATATTAATGTAATCTAACGCCTAAAATTTGATTCTTTTAATTCATATTTATTTAGCTCGTTTGGCACTATTCAAATAAATATAATTTTAGTAGCATTTTCTTGCCACCGAACCTTTTACAAAAAATTATTTGAAAAAATAAAATAAAAATTAATTTTTTGTACCATACTAATTTATTTTAAAAAATTAAAATTTTAAATTTGCAATTGTTGGAATTCTATTAAACAATAAGAGCTTTAAAAACCTACTTCTAAAATCCTCTAAACCCTCCACAATGGCTCTTTTTCATCCATAAATACTGAAACGAAGAAAAAGCTAAGATTAATGCTTTTTGATGAACTAAAAGATGAGAATTTATTACACAATTATTGCTATGAATACTCTATTTTAGAAAAACCACACTCTGTTTTCATTTCAATATCCTTCTTTGAGTGTAATTCTTTTGTAAATTCATAGATAGTCACATCTGAGGTATATCATTCATCTTTCTTTGTACAAAATTTAAAGATGAGTAAGAAATTCACGATCTTGGATTTTGAGAGAGAAATAGTCAACCTGAGTAAGGTTGAAGGGTACGTGTTTGTGGATAAATACTATAATGGTCTAACCTGAATCATTAATCAAATTTGTACTATTGTAATAATAGTAGAAAATCTAGGAGAGTGTGCTAAGAGTGGATACACACAGAGTTTGGTGGAACTAGTATAAAAATCTTATGTCCTCTGTTTTAAATTTCTTTGTAAATTTTGATTTGTCTTACTGTATTTTATCAACACCTTTGAAGTTATTCAAATAAATATATTTACCCCCTCTAGATTTTTTTCAATTGGTATCAGAGCAGCTATCTAGTCTTAGGTCTCACAACCTTAGAACAAAGATCTTTGTCACACCTTCAAAAATCTTCAAATGACATTAAATGGAGACTTTGTCCCATTCAAAACATGTTCCACAAATAGAGTCTCTTTCTTCAATGGAAATAAATATAGCTATTGAAAACAACGAATGAGAAATTTTATCATAGTCCAAGTTGAAAAGCTTGGGAAATTATTGAAGAAGGGATCGAGTTCCCAACTGAAAAAATCAATGGTATTCATACATCGATGAAAATAAAGAACATGATACTGGAATAGAAGAAGGCCTATGGCATAAACTACAAAGATGTCGATCTCCTTTACTTTGTCCTAAGCATCAACAAGTACAACTAGATCTCATCATGCATCACAGCCAAAGAAATTTGGGAAAGACTCGAAGTCACCTACGAAAGCACTGATCAAGTTTCAGATTGTTGAAGTAAGAATATGAAGCCTTCAAGATGAAGCAAGGAGAAACTGTTAGTGAGATGATGACATGCTTCAACAAGATCACAAATGAACGGAGCTTGTTTGGGAAAGGTATTCCTGAGGAAGACATAATAGACAAAGCACTGAGATGTCTACCAAAGTCTTGGGAGTCTAAAGTTACAATAATTGAGAAATCAAAGAATCTTGAAATTCTGACCATGGATAAACTCATGGGTTCATTAAAAACACATGAGCTGAAATTAAATGTCAAAGGTTCGATTAGAAAAGTGAAAGGAAAAGGACCGGCTCTTAAAGCTGAAGTGATGAAAACTCCTCCGATTCGGAAAATGAGGATAATGAAGAAGATGAGGTCTTACTAACCAAGAAGTTCAAAAATTCATGATGTGAAGAAGGAATAGAAGCAAACCAAACTTCAAAAGGCCAGAGAAGCAAGAGGAGGTCAAATGCTATGAATGTAAGAAATCTGGAAATATTAGAGCTAACTGTACCCAGTTGCAGAAAGCTGAGAACAAAGATAGAAAGGAAAGAAAAGAAAAGAAAAAGAAGAAAACACTTGCTACCTGGAGCGATGAAGGCTCAAGCTCTAGTAAGGATAAAGCTGTGGAGGAACAAGCCAACTTATGTTTCATGGCCATCAAAGAGTCTTTCGACAATGAGGTAACTTCCTGTAACACCGACACTCGGTGCCCGAACAAGTGTATTAGTTTTGAAATATTTATATTCATAGAGGAAAAAATTTTTAATTATATTGATTTTTGATTTTTGATTTTTGGGTTTTTAAATTGAATTTTTGTTATAAATTAAATTGTCGTGTTCGTAAATCATAGTGAACCCATTATTTTTATGAAATTTGTAATCTAGCGAAAAGGTGGATTTAAATATATATATATATATATATATATATATATATTCTTTTAAAAAAAACAGAGAGAGGAAAGAGGAAACGTCGCGTTTCGATCAGAAATGCGGCACTCCCCCTTGTTAGATTAGGCCTAAAAGCCCTAATCTGTCTCTCTCTTCATCTCTCTCTCTCCGACTCTTCGTCTCCCCTCTCCCCGCCTCTTCCTCTCCCACGGTAGTGCCTTTCTCGCCCGAAGCCGCGCCGCACCACCACCGTCTTCTTCTTCTTCTTCTTCTTCTTCTCTCTCTCTATTTCCTTCTCTCGGTTTCTCTCTCACTCTCTCTCTCCCTTCGCTGTTCGTGATCTCTCTTGCCACCTCCCTCTCGATCTCCTCCACCACGCACTTCTGTCGCACGCCACCACCGCGAGTGTGCCAGCGCGTGATTGCCCACAGAAGCCACAGCGTGAGAGCATTACGCGATCTCCCTCGCACGAGTGCCCTGCAAGAGCGCCAGCGTACCCCTTCACGAGCGCCAGCATGCCCCTACACGAGTTACCCATTCAATGCGTGACTGCAGTCTCTCGCGAGTGTGCACTCCAGCCCACGAGCGCTCCAGCTCGCGAGCGCGAGCCTCTAGCCTGCGAGCACGCAGCCTTCACCTGAGTGCGCCACAGCACGACTGAGTGTGCCACAGCACAACAGTGCTCGACAAAGCACGACTGTAGACCTCCCGCGAGCGCATGCTCCAACCCGCGAGCCCACCAGCGGGCCAGCCTGCCAGCCCACCAACTCGCGAGCCCACGACGGCCCGCCAGCCCGCAACCGGCTTTCTCCTTTGAGAGCCATCTGCCATCCTCGTAGAAATTCTTCACTGTAAGTAACGGCTGTATTAGATGTGGTTTAGTGTTTAGAAATTGATTTAGTCGTTAACGTGGTTTCAAAATTAAAAATATTACAGGTTTTAAATTAATCTGACGGGCGAATGAAAGCTAAGTTTGAGATTCAAGTAAATCTAGGTGAGGGAAATGAAATTATTTCCATACTTAAATTTAATTTTGTCGAATTTAGGTTGAATTTAGAATCAAAAGTTATATATATGTTATTGTGGCTTAAAATCTATATTTAAATCCTTAGAACATGTGGTTAAATATGCAAAAATTTTGAAGTATATTTTGTCTTGAAAATGAAAATAGGTTTCGATATTGTTAAAATGATATATGGTTTGAAGAAATCAGAGACGAATTGAAAAGTGTATGATTTTTCAAAGATTTTTCTAACTTGTAGGAAATTTATGTATTTTAGACTTGTTTTTGATTTTGAACGGTTTTAGATTTGAAATTAGCTTGATTTTGATTTGGTTATTTATTTATAAATGAAACGAAATTGATGACATTGGTGTATATTTATAAATTGAAAATTTTAGGGTTTGTACGAACTTAAGGAAAATGATAAACCCTAAAAATAGTTGGAAATTTGATGAAATTTGTGATAATTTGATTAGGTTGGCTTTCTTGGTAATTCGATTGAGAGAAATTTTGATTTTACGTGTTGTGGTTTTATTGGGGAGTGCGCTATCCTCCCCAAATCTGTGAGTATGATTTATTTCAATATTTTTGTTTAATGTGTAAACCCTATTTTAAAATATTTGATAAATGAGCATGATTTGTAGCGTGCTTGAAATGTTTTGACTGGTTTTGAAATTGATTTTTGTGAACTGATAGAGTGTCCAAAAACTGTATTGAAATATTAAAATTATGCATCTATGTAGTTGAAATGTATAATGTGTCATTTTATGCTATATGTTACATTTGGTATGTGAATCTGATTTCAGCACATTTTGATACGATTTTGGATTCGACCTTAAGAGCTTTGGTATGTATTGTTCCATAGCTACGAAGGACACCGTGAGAGACGTTTTGATGGCGTCCAAATATGCCTAGGCCTGGGGTATCCCACTAGTTGTCGTGATTTTTATTAACGACACGGTACTAGGCAGGTTAAACCCGAAAGGGGGAGGATTTGGATATTCTCTCAAAGTCTAGCACCTGGACGAGATCCGTCGCCAACGCTGGGGTAGAGAGCACTTTAAATAAACTTGCATATAACACCCCCGGTGCGCTTGTCATAGGTCGCGGTAGACCTCTGTCAGGACATTTTCGACTGGCAGCTCTATGATTTTAATAACAGTGCTTTGGATGCATATTTGACTTGAAAATGCGTGCTAATGATATATTGTTGAAAAGAAAAGTATGATGATTTGAAATATGATTCGTATACTTATGGTTTGACACTCCAATTTCACACTTCATATTAGACGATTGTATTAACCCACTCACTCACAGAGTATTCTTCTCTAAGTACTTATCCCTCATTTCTCTTCTTGTTTCAAAGATAGTATTTGACAATGAGCGTTGCTTTTAGGATGCCCAGTATCATGGGGAGATTTGGTTTGAACTTGAGGAGTCATTATATATTTCTACTGTAAAATTTGTATTGGTAATGTATATACATTCTGAGATCTATAGACGACCATTGTGTAATTCTGGAATGACTGTATAAATATGGACATCTAAATTATGGAACTCTCATGTCATTGCATAACATTGTATTAAGTCATTTCTTATTCTTTATGTATGTAGTTGGGAATGTGTTATGTCTTAGAAGTGTACTTTAGGATCGCTCGGTGCCACCTCTAAATCACAGGAAGGGTGACTGGCGACTGTCCATACCTTTGACGGGGGCATGGCAGTAGAGGTCTGTGGCTAGGTTGCTGGAAATTTTTATAGCCTTGCGTTATTCTGTATGTTGCCTGTGGGATTGGCTGATTTTGGAGAGACTGAGTTGGCCATTTAATTATTTTACAGGATGATTGTGATTTATATAGGATTAATTGTACTTGGGATACCTCCGAAATATAGGAGGTTCTGCCCGATTTTTTATAAAAATACAGTTGACATTCAGGATAACGGGCGGCTGTTCACGATCCCGGTCCGGGGCGTGACACTTCCACTCTTACTCTTTTGCTTATATTCTGATGAAAATGATTTCTTTGTTGCTGAATTACTTGAATTTTTACTTGAATCGCTTAAAGAATAAAAAAAATAAAGAAGAAAAATAAATTTTTTTGGAAAAATTTGTCTAAACTTGACAAAGAATTAGAAAACTTAGAATTGATAATAATGAGTTGAAAAAGAAAATTTCTTATCTAGAATCAAAGAATACCGTACTTAATGAAGAAATTAGAATTGAAAAAAGAAAAGATCAATGAACTACATGAAGAATTTGTTAATGAAAAGAACAAATGTCTACAACTATAAAACAAAACAGATATTTATAAAAATGAAAAATTAAAAAAGAACTAACAAAGTAGAGAGAAACGAATATTAGGTAAAGTGGTATCTTAATGAAATTTATACATGAATTAAGAAAAATTACATGCCATCCTAGAAGTCCAAATGGCAGTTTTTGATAAAATTGGATTAGAATATAATCCAAATCAAACTTAAAAAAAGTTGTATAAATTTTTTGCACTTAGTTCTAAAGATGTCAGACAACATAGGTCTACATATGCATGAAAATAGGGTATAAATCTGACCAATATAGACTAAAAAAACTCTCTAGACACATTAAAGAATATAAAATCTAATAGAATTGGATGCGCTTACTGTACAAAGGATAGACACTCAACTAATAAATGGTAGCATAAAAATCCTTCGGTAAAAAATATAAAATGGGTGCCTAGTCAAATTAGAATTAACCCAGCCAGATCCAAGAAAATGTGGGTACTAAAGACAAAAATGTAATTGATTCTTTTCTTAGGTATGTCAAAAATCGAAAGAATCTTCTAGACGCTCAGTATGGTACATCAATAGTAGATGCTCGAGACACACGACCAAAAATGCATCCAAATTCTCATCGTTGGAGAAAAAGAAAGGAGGAAATTGTGGATTTTGGAGATAACTCTAAATGGAAGATCATTGGGGTGGGCAACATTGAAAGTGAGTACACTTCTATCTCAAATTCAAAATGTTTTTCTTATTTTCGGTTTAAAATTGAGCTTGTTAAGTGTTAGTCAGTTGTATGATAAATGTTATAGAGTTATATTTGATTCTGATATATGCTCAATTATTGATAAAAAATCTAACTGCACTAAGTTTGTTGGTTGTAGGAGAGATGACATCTATGTGATAGATATAGAAGAAATAGAAAACAAGGAAGAATCCTGTTTAGTTGCAGTGAACCACAATAACTCTTGGTTATGGTATAAAAGATTAGAATATGCCAGCGTGGACAAAATATCTAAATTAATTAGGAAAGACGTAGTAAAAGACCTTCCAAAATTAAAATTTGAAAAAGATAGGTTATGTAACACATATATAAAAGGTAAGCATACCAGAACCTTCTTCAAACCTAAAAACATAGTATCCACTAGCAGACCTCTGAAACTCCTTTATATAGATTTGTTTAGACCAATTAGAATTCAAAACTTAGGAGGGAAACATTATGATTTTATGATCATTGATGATTTCTCTAAATACACATGAGTATTGTTTTTAGTTAAAAAGGAGGAGGCAAGTGAAACTCTTATCAAGTTATGTAGAAAAATTCAAAATGAAAAAGAATATTCAATAAGAGGTATTAAGAGTGACCATGGCAGAGAGTTTGAAAATAAAATAATGAAAGAATTTTGTAGAGAACAAAGAATTGATCATAATTTCTCAGTCGCTAGAATACCTCAACAAAATGAAGTAATGGAAAAGGAAAATTGAATATTAGAAGAGATGACGAGAATAATGTTTTGTGAGCATAATTTACTCAAATATTTTTTAGCAGAAACCATAAATACAACTTGCTACATTTTAAATAGAACTCTAATTAGATCTATTCTGAATAAAACTCCATATGAACTCTATAAAAGAATAAAACCTAACATAGCATATTTTCAAGTGTTCGGATGTAAATTTTATATTCTAAATAATGACAAAAACTCTCTAAACAAATTTCATGTCAAGAGTGATGAAATAATCTTCTTTGGATATTCAACTTCCAGTAGAGCATACAAAGTATATAACAAAAAAGCCATGATAATAAAAGAATTGATACACATAAGTTTGATGAAAATAATGATTTGGCTAGAATGAGATTTGATGATGAACATTTAACAAATCACTTTAAGTAATTAAAACTCACAAAAAACATAAATTCTCCATAAGAAGAAATTGAAATATAACAAGAATCAAAAGAGGAAGAGGAGATTCATCAAGAGCAGAAAGTTAAAGATCTGGCTGCTAGGAAAAGTGTTAGCATGGAAAACATCATAGGTAATACTACAAAATCAATGTGAATTTGTAGTGTTTATCTGTCAAATAGAGCCAAAAAATATAGATGAAGTCTTGAGTGATGAAAATTGGATAATAACTATATAGGAAGAACTAAATCAATTTAAAAGAAAAAAAGTTTGGAACTTAGTCTCCAAGCCAAAAGATCAGTCTGTCATAGGAACTAAGGGAGAATCTAGAAATAAACTCAATTAACATGGCGCAATTACAAGAAACAAAGCAAGACTAGCAGCAAAAGAATATAGTAATGAGAAAAGAATTGATTATGATGAAATATATATTTTAGTTGCTAGATTAGAAACAATCGGAATAATTCTAACATTTTCTTACCATATGAATTTTAAATTCTTTCAAATAGATGTTAAAAACATCTTTCTAAATGTATAAATCAATAAAACTGTATATATAGAATAACCCTCAGATTCTGAAAACCCAAGATATCCGAAACTTGTTTTCAAATTAACTAAAGTATTTTACGAGTTAAAACAACCTCCTAAAACTTGGTACGAAAGATTAAGTAACTTTCTAATAGATAATGAGTTTGATAGAGGAAAAATTGATACCACATTGTTTATAAAAACAAAAAATAAAGATTTTTTTATTGTCCAAATATATGTACATGATATCAGGACCTCATGTGTATGGAGCGTTTCCCGTTGGGAGATCCGTACTCCGAAAGGAGCCACTGAAGTGGTTGGTTCGGATTAGTCGGGGCGAAACTCCTGATACCGGGCAGTGTCCAAAACATGGTACCAAAAAAAATATATGTAGATGACATAATATTTGGAGAGACAAGTGAAGATATGTGTACGGGTTTTGTAGAAAGTATGCAAGCTAAATTTAAAATAAATTTGATAGGTAAACTGAATTACATTTTAGGATTTCAGATCAAACAATCAAAGAAAAGCATATTCATTAATCAATCAAAATTGACCAAAGAATTAATTAAGAAATCTGTATTTAGAGAATGTAAAGAAAATGCTACACCTATGAGTACAAGTGTTAAGTTAGACAAAAATGAAAATGAAAAACCTATATGTCAAAAATTGTACAAAAGTATAATAGATTATTTTTTATATTTGACTATATCTAGACTACATATATAATATAGTATATGTATTTATGTTAAATTCCAATCAGATTCAAAAAAATCACATTTGAAAATAGTTAAAAGAAATATATCAGAGAAACCATAAATCTAAACTTATGGTATGATAAAGACTCAAATTTTCAACTATATGAATTCTCTAATGTAGACTTTATTGACTGTAAACTAGATAGAAAAAATATTAGTAAAACTTGTCAATTTTTTGAAAGTATACTGATACATGGTCTTTCAAGAAGCAAAATAGTGTGACAATTTCAACCATAGAAGCCAAATATATTGTTGCAAGATAATGTGTAGCGCAAATTTTGTGGATCAAAGACCAAATGAAAGATTATGACATAAATTTTGATTGTATCCCTATAATTCATTCATGAATCAAATACATTGAAGTGAGATACCACTTTATTAGAGACCACGTAATGAAAAAGGATATAATCCTTGAATATATAGAAACACTGAACAAATCACTGACATCTTCACAAAGGTATTAAATAAGAATAAATTTTATAAGTTAAGGAGGGAATTGAGAATAATGGAATTTGAAAATAAACTAGAAGTATAAAGAATAGAATATGCTGAAAAACTACAGAAAGCTAAAAATATAAAACAGAGGTCGATCTAATTAACACACAAGTAGACTAATGAAAAAAAGTCGACCATGTCTGTTTATAAATCAACATGATGCCTTAGAGTAATCAAAAGACAGTTGACTTATTATTATCAACAAGTTGACCTTTCTAAGAAAATTGAAAGCATATCGACCAATTTTAAGTAAAGAGTCGATCTATTCAAATGAATAACTGACCAATTAAAGGCACAACTCGACCGCATAATCTTATGTATGGACTCGTTTATGTAAACAATAGATAAGTCGGCCTGTAAGAAAAGAAGAGTTAACCTGCAGGATAATATGATTAAATCTAAAGAATTAAGTCGATGTAATTCAACAAAAAAGAACAAAGGATATCGACTTAAGAAATTAGTAAGTCGACCTATATGCGAATAGGTTGACTCGTATCCACAACTCATACACCAACCTACTTGAATTAAGAGGTCGACCTGCATAAGGACAAGTCGACCTATGTTCTAACTCATCTTCAAAAGGCGGTCGATCTGTATTAAACAAGTCAACATGTTAATTAAGTAACCGCATGTAAATGGTTACAACTTCAACTTATTTCTCTCTCTCTCTCTCCTATCTTTTGAACCCATCTTCTTTTCTTTTCTCTCTCTAGGTGATTCTCTTTTTCTAAAAACCCTAACTACACCACCACCCAAAACACTCAAAATCTTTTCTCTCTTTCACAATCCCTCCGCATAGATCAAATCTTCAAACATTCTCCTCACTCAATATTCCTAAAATAGCTCTAAAAACCAAAGGATCTACATCCAAACAAGCCATGAGTACGAAACCTTTATCTTCAAAACCCCCTTCCTCAAAGCAACTTGTAGTTGAAGCCCCCAAATATAATAGCAAAGATTTTCCTTCTTTAGAGTATAACAAGTTATTCAATAAGGTCTTCTCAAAGAGAAAAACCAATCAATGATGGCTAATCGGTTAGGTCTTCTTGAAGAAGATCCATTTCAAGTATGAGAAATTTCTAAGTGAGATATGCCCAAATTGATTAATCTTTCCAAATAAGTTTATTCATGAAAGAGCAATTAGGATTTTCTGTGATAAAGAAAAGAATGATAATAGTGATATGCAAATCAGGATAAATGAGCACATTGTAACATGTGGCTTTAAGACGTATATAAATAGGAAGATTATTGAAGTAAATCTTAGGTTTATTTGTCGAGAAAATGATTTGAAATGGATTGCCTACGAAAATTGTGAGCCATACATACAATCTGAGTACTTGGCAAATGCCAGAATAGTGTTTCATGATTCTCAAATGACGGTGGTGAATATTAATACCACAGACCTAGGATTTCATGAACGAATCTTACATCTATCAGTGGCACATGTGATCAAACCTAAAGGAGGAAATTATATCACTATCACACGAGAAAACTTTTGGTTGATGAAGAATCTAGGATTACATTTCTTCATCCATCATTTCATGATTCTGCCCATAGATCTGAGAACGCCAATTTACCCTATGCTAGTATGGTTATTGATATTTGACATCGTATAAAATGGAGTTAAGCAAGACAAATAGAATTGATCTATGTGAAACACAAGGAATCAATGCATCCCTAATACTCGGGGTAAAATGGATATGGATGGCTAAAGGTGAATGGATAAGAAAGAATGCAAGAGAAAGAGGAAACAGAGATAAAAGACTAGTAAAAGAACCAATAGAAGAAAACTAAGAAATAGAGGAAGGGGGAGTCACAAAAGGAATAATGGCAATCACCGGAGAAGGAGATACATCTAGCTTTTAGTAGATTACTCTTGAAAATCTAAAAAAAAAAATTAGAGAAGATTGAGAAGAGTCAAATCTTGCTTGGCAAACAAAATCATGTATAAAATTTGGAGATCAAGAGAATTGCAAATAAGATGGACACAATCGCCAAAGAAAAATCATCTCATGACATTCTCTCTTTATCTCTCTCATCCACGTGATAGTTCTCTCTAAAAACTTTGTCCTCTTTAGTATGTTCTGGTTGTTATTTTGATATAGGCTTGATTTGTCTGGTATATTACAGTTATATTTTGTTGTTTATAAATTGGGTTTGTCTAACTTTGTTGCTATCTTTTCTATTTAACTTAGTTGGTTTTTTATGTGACTTTGTGAATTTACTTATGCAACCATGTTATGCCCTACTTATGTGATGCATTAATTTTCTGCAATGTGCCTACTAGATTTTACGCACCATGGCTTGGTTTGAAGGGGGGTATTATTCGTAAATCACCCTTTCTGTTGATGATAAAAAGGGGGAGATAACATAGAACAAAACAATTTTTGGAACTTATAATAGGTTTTGGAACTTGAATTGCACATAGGCTATGCACATAGGTTCTGCACATAGATTTGGGAACTTAAACAGAAGAAAAAACCAACATAAAAGGCCAAAATGAGCTAAACATATTTACACACTTATATTTCCAAAATTTCAAAAAGTTTTGTCATCATCAAAAGGGGGATGCTATTGACAATATTAAGTTTTAAATTTTGACGATGACAAATGAATTTGAAAAATGCAAATTTTAAGTAAGAATAAGACAAGTCAACCCATCCTGCATGACTGTCAACCTGAGATGTAAACCGTAGAAATAGCCATGTCGACATGCCAAGGATTCTAGTCAACCTATTAAACATAAGACACAACATATTAACTTACTATGGTTTATGTTTACCCAAACACTTTCAGTCTAAGACTTGAAACAGTTCATGTCGACCTACACACATAAAATGTCGACCTGCTCAACCATTGAAGAAATCACGTCGACCTATTGAAATGTAGATGACAACTCATTTAGACTCCTGGTTGACTCACCATTTGTCCTGTTGACCTGATCCTTAATGTAAGGAATAGAATGATCGACTTGTTCCACCATGTGTTAACTAGGTACTACATCAAGTCAACCTGCAAGGATGCAAGTCGACCTATGGACACTTACTATTCCTCATATGTCGACTTGCATGCATATGTCGACCAATATAAGTATATCAATCAACAAATTGTAAGAGCAATACAAAGATGTTGACCCAACACTTTAGTGTGTGTCGACCCAAATACATTACTAAGTCAAGTTAACCTCGAATAAGTATACCTTCGCCAAGAAACAACTATGGAATGTCAACCTACCTATATATGAGTCGATTGATGCCCTGAATTGGTTGACCTAAGGCACTAAAATTGGTCGTCCGCAACAAGTAAAGTCGACTTGGGGTCCATGATGTTGACTCAACAAACACTTAAGTTGACACAACATAGGTCAACACAATAGAAGATGTAATTTGATCCAAACTTACTGCAATAAATTAAATATTGACTCATAGATTATACATGTCGACCCTAGTTCTCCTTGCCAAAAGAAAACAATTTATCAAGTCAACATCATGCTTGAGTTAGTTCACATGAATCCTAAAATAGGTCGACCTATCATGAAAAGCAAGTCGACACTTATGTTTATGACTTATAAATTTCAAAACTAAGTTAGACTCTTAACTGACACTATGCAAACCCGCAAGAAACACAATTCAATTCCAAAAAGTTGAAATTTTTAATTACAATAGTAAAATATTGATATCTGATTATTAAGTTGCTTGTGAGGCCTAATGTCATTGTACAGCAAAAAGCAAAAAGCAAATCACTCCACTGAGTAAGGGATGAACAAGCAGAAAAGAGAGAGCCTAAAAGATGTCATCTACAAGAATTGGGAAATAGTTTGAAACGTTTAATGGAGCAAGTGAATAGTATTAATGACAAACATTTGATTTCAACTACCTCCATAACGGCTCTTTCTTGTTCATCCATAAATACTGAAATGAAGAATAAGCTAAGGTTAGTGTTTTTTGACGAATTGAAAGACGAGAATTTACTATACAATTATTGCTCTAAATACTCTCTTTTAGAAAAACCATACTCTGTTTTCGTTTCAATAGAGTTTAATTCTTTTTTAAGTTCATTGATAGTCATAACTGAGGATTAGAGCCTCATTATCTATATCATTCATTTTCCTCTGTTCGAAAATTTTAAAAAACTAGTGAGAAATTCACGGTTTTGGATTTAGAGTGAGAAATGGTTAATCTCAGTAAAGTTGAAGGGTAAGTGTTTGTGGACACACACTGTAATAGTTTAACTTGAATCATTAATTAAGATGTATTATTGTGATAATAGTGAAAATTCTAGATAGATGTCTTGGAAATTGATATACACCGACTTTGGTGGATACACTATAAAAATCTTGTGTTTTCTATTCTAAATTTCTATGCAAATTTTGATTTTGCTTAATTTATTTTATCAATACCTTTGAAGTTATTCCTAAATTCAAAATTAGTGTCATAATAATTTAAATAAACTTATTCATCTCATTTAGATTTCTTTCAGTTTCTTTCTACTTCACTTGATATCTCACAAGTCTATATTACTAGATTGAACGAGATGTGATATAATTTGATATGAAAATAGAAACATAAAATGTGTTTGATGAGTTGAAATTCGAGAATTACAAACCCTAATGTAAGAGATTGAAAGAAAATGAAAATTTTAATGACAATACCATGTTAAAATTTTCTTAGAAAACTCAAATAAGGAGGATTTATACTTGTATAATCCTAAACAATAAAAGAAAGAAATTAAAAAAGATTAAAGAAATTAACAACAAAAAATAAGTTCTTGCATAACTTTTTGTTCTGTGGATAAATAGCCATTGTGGCACTATGAAGAAAATGATGTGGTGCAATTATCAAAAGGTAAGAATTACATTGCAGTGTCAAGGCACCTCAACATTTTTCAAGAATGTGGTGACATTTTTGTGCCTATTGCTCTCTATATATATTATGTGGCCCTCTTGTTATGTTCTGTGCATTCATATGCCTCTTTTGCATGTCCAATTGCCATATAAACTTGTTGGTAAGGTGTTGTCCATTCATTAGTATGCATATTATGGAAGTGCCTCAATAAGAAGTGTGTAAATTGGATCTAAGAGAAGGAGCTTTTTAAATCATAGAATGCACTTAGATGTGCTTTTTCGTGCATGAGGGTTGCACAATTTTCTATAGTATTCTTTTCTAGTTATTTTTTATTAACTTAAGAAACTAAATTGAAATAATCAATGAAATTGAATTTTGCATCTGGCCATGATTTGAATCATTATGGAAAGGCATTGTTGTTAGCCATTGGAGAGTTTGATCCTTTTTTTTCTTTTCTTCTTGTCTTTATTATTCTTGTTGATTATTTACTCTTATTTTCTCTTTATGTGCTTGAAACCTAAAATTTAGAATCCAAGTAAATCGCAATTTTGGTGAAAATACATTTTGGGAAGGTTAGCAAAGGTGAGAGAATGGTGAAGTAACAAGAGTCTAGATCACTGAGGTGGGGTGATGTAAGTTGCAAGATCTAAGATCAATTTGTTGACACTAAATATAATAATCTAGAGGGGTGAATTGGTTATTTACAAATTTTGATTAATTACAAGGATTTAAAACTTGATTTACACAAATAAATACAGGAGAAAGTAAATAAAGATTGACATACACAAATTATAATAGTTTCGCCTTCTTGGTGTACGTCCACTCCCAGACTTTACTGGATTTTCAAATCCACTATTCTACTCAAGAAATTACAAACTAACTCTCAGTGGTGCTAGTAAACCATACAAGTATTTTTTAAATACTTCAACTTGATTTTTCACATGATCAATCAAAAACCTAATCCGATACCTCTTTTTAACTCTTTCGCACAAATTCAGAATGTCACGATTCTGATTTTACACAACAAGCAGAGAGAAAGTAAAAGGCAAAATGAAGCTGTTGATCTTCAGAATGCTCAATATAGTGCTGATAAAGAAAAAGATCTGTAAACAATATTCAGAGTGCTGTTCAAGCAATTTTCTCTACCACTTCTTCTGTGTTCTTCAACTGATTTTATATTCAAGAAACCATGTGTTGCCATTGGACACCATTGAATGCATGCATTTCAGTGTTTGGTAAGATAGGTGAACAGTGTAATAAATTTGCACTAACTTTTTTGAACAAATAAACGTTAGACACAGCAAGTTGATCTATCCAAAAGACAAGCAGACTTGTCTTTACAATTTGAATTCATGAGTCGTTTTGATAGATGTATAAGTCTACTTATCAAGATTTTGATTGTGAGAGACAATGAGACTTGTATAGACTATGAGTAGGTTTGTTAAACTATGGGTCGTCTTGTCCTTTAGTCAAGTCACCTTATCGTGATTGTAAGAGGACTTGCTTAACCTTGGGTTGGCTTGACAATTGTACAAGTTTATTTGTCAAGATTTTAAATGTAAGAGATAAGGGGACTTGTCTCTACCATGAGTGGACTTGTCAAGATATAAGCCTTTTTATAGAAATAATGAATCACCTCAACACTGATTTTCATTTTACAAGGCGACTTATATTTATGGGTAAGACGACTTATAAACTAAAAACTTTGGTTAGATCGTCTTGTATTCATAGTTGAGTTGCCTTATTTGTTGTGCAGACTATTCTTTCTTAGGCATGAATAAGTCAGGTCATTTTGTACATGACCTTGAGTTGTCTTATAAGTATGCAGACTATCATTTCTGCGACATGTCTTCCTTAGGTCGTCTTGTCCATTTTATGGAGGCGACTTGTGTTTTTGTTTTTCTATTCAGATCGCCTTGTGTTTATATTTGAGTCGTCCTATGAGTGATTAGGTCGTCTTGAACATAAGGTTGTGTCGCCTTTGAGTGCTGCAGAATCAAACTTCTGAGGCTCAATTATGTTAGGTCGTCTTGTCTCGAATACCAAGTCGTCTTAGGTTTTGTGTAGACATAGTTTTCTGAGGCTTAACTACCTTAGGTCGTCTCATGTCAAATGTCAGGTCGTCTTATGTGTTATGCAGACTTAGACTTCTGAGTCTTGCTTTTCTCAGGTCGTCTAATGCTAAGACTCAGGTCGCCTTATGCTAAGACTCAGGTCGCCTTAGGTTCTATGGTGCAGACAAAATGTTGTCTTATGTCAAACCTCAGGTCGTTTTGACCATTTTGACTTAGCCACATTTCTCTCAAACATGGTCACAGGTCATCTTGTACATATGAGTGAGGCGACTTGGTTATCTAGAACCAATTTTTGCAATTATTCTAATTTGATTTTAATTTAAATTAATTATCTAAAATTAACCTTTATTATTTTTAATAATCATCAAAACATATTTTGTTCAATAATCTCCCTCTTTTTTATGATGAAACCCAATTTGAAATAATTGATAAAATTGTTTGAAAAGTTTCAAAATACTCCCCCTCAACCAATGTCATACCAATTCAAGTTTTGAAATGTCTATGATTAGTCTTAAGCCTCACTTTCTCTTAGAAATGCGCATCATATGCTAAGTACACTTAGTTCTATGATGTATATCATTGATATTCTATGGTTCTCCCCCTTTTTCTTTTAAATGCAATTATCATTTTCACTTATACAGTCATCCCTCAAGACTAAGCCAGTAAACCAATTTCATACATCAATTTGTATATACAATCTACTAACTTCCACTAAATTCAATTAAAGTCATAAAATTTATCAATATGTGTGCCATCAATATATATATATATGTCAAACACACAATTAGAACAAACAATCAACATGTGCATATATAGATGTTAAAGTTGATATCAACCAACAATCACAAGATAGATATATATGTGCTAATGTCAATGTCAATCGAAGTCAGGGATATACTAATGCCAAAGAAATGCTAATGCTAACCATTCAATGCCATTCAATACCAAACATATATGCATCTTGTCTCTCCTTTTTTGTCATCGTCAAAATGAGTCAATGTTGTCATTAGATAATGATGGTTTCTTTACAAGATGGCAAAAGATAAGAAAGCAACAACCAAAAGTGCACAAGAAAGTAAAACTAATGAGAGTCATAAAAAGATGGTTTCTTTACAATCGGAGAGAGAAAAATAGATTTCCTTAGACTTGTGGCTCATCAGATGGATTGATGGAAGTGTCTATTGGAGGAGAGTTTGGATGGTCATTCTGATCTTTTTGAATCAAGAATTATACTTTATAATTATAAATTATGATCGAATTTGAGACTCAATTTTTACCAATACAATAGATACAAAATTTAGTGTTCTTCATTAATTATACTAATATAATTAATTATACCATTACATCTAATTACATTATATTGTCATATTTTCAAATTATACTCAATAAATTTTCAAAACTATAATACTATATTATATAAATTATTAATTTCATATCATTACATTATTTAAATTAATAATATTAATAAGTTTATTATCATCAAATATATATATATATATATTATTTTTTATTAATCAAATAGATATAATATTAATCAATTATAATAACTAGTTAGTAAGTATTTGTTAATAAATAGTAAAAATTATAAGTGATTTTTTCAAGACACATATGAAAGATATATGTGAAAAATTAAGAAACATGATAATGAAAAAAGAGGTGGGAAAAAAATACGGTAATGAAAAAAGAGGCGGGAGAAAAAGCACGAAAGCGGAGTTTTAAAAATTTGTTTATAAAAATTATATATTATAAATCATACATTGATGAAAGTTCCGCAATCAAAATTTCTCTATTTTTTCCTTGAAAACTCTTCTCCCTTAATACATTTAAACCTCTCACTCATATTTTGTAAAGTTTTATCAAAAGTTAATCACGTTTGGTATTTAAAAGATTTGACAAATGACGGATAAATATTGTATGAAGAATCACAACTATTCTAAGAAAGAATAAGTTCAGTCGAACAAACTCAATATCCAAGATATTATTCAGGTTTTAAAAATAAACATCTTATTTTTATTTTAATTTGAGATTTAATATTAAAATATCATTTTTAATTTTTTATTTTGAACGGTTGTGAAAAAATATAAATATCAATGATATCAAGATGTTTTGGATTTAGAAAAAGGAAATACTCTCTGCTTACTTCTCTGATAATATTTTCATTTACGTTCATTAGTTATTATTTATAATAATTTCACTATTTACTATTGATTTTTAATGAACAGATTGTCATGAAAGATTGTGAATAAAAATATCTTCAAAAATTGTGATTGTGGATAAAGATGCCTTCAAAAACTGTAACGAACATTTTTTGTTTGGAATATCTCAGAAGACATGTAGTTGTGAGACATGTAATCTTTTTTCTATTTTTTTGTTTATATGTATCAATCATTTTAGTTTATATCAATTACAATTCTTAAAATATTTATATTATTTTTATAATTTCTTTATTTTTCAGTGTTTTAATTTACTTATCATTTAAAAAAAAACCGTCACTATTGATATTATGTGGTATTCATATGATAATATTGGTAACGAACAGTAATTTAGTGGTAACCGAAATAATAATTCTTTTTAACATTTGTAATAACAGAGAATAAAAAATAATAACGTTTCTAACATAATACGATGACAAAAGAGAGAGAGTAACATATTATGATACTTGTGTAACCGACGATACAAAATTGTAACCATGACGTTTAGTAACCATGTGGTAATCGGCAGTAACCATGGTAACTGACAGTAATATGTAGTAATCTACAGTAACCTTGTAGTAATCTACAGTAACTTATATTAACATTTTCCAATCGATAAAAATAGTAATTTTTCTTACAAATAGTAACTTATACTAACATATGATAACTGAGTGGTAATCGACGATAAAAGATAGTAACATTTTCTAACATATGTGGTAATCGATAATAAATGGTAGTAACATTTTTTAACGGTTGCGGTAACTGACGATAAAAGATAGTAACATTTCCTAACACATGTGATAAGCAATGATAAAAGATAATAATTTTTACCGATATTTTGAAACCAATGATAAAAGATAATATTTTTACTAATATTTTTTTAACCGTCATTATAAATCAATTATATGATCCAATGGTCATCAAAACTGTCAAGATAGATCTATCCCGACTGGTGTATAGCCGACTGAAAGCGTATCCGTTGGAGAAAGTTTTACTGACAGTTTTAGTATGTTTAGCAAATGATTTTCGTCTGTTTGAATAGTGCATTTGTTTTGTAGTGCTTGAACACAATTCTAGTACATTCTATTTGAGTCATCTTCATTACATTTCACATTGAGTAGAAGGAGTCCACTCTAAGTTACACATCATGCACATTACTTTGGGAGTGAGCATAATTTGTTTTCCCTTAATGTGTATCATAAAAGTGCATGATTCCATTCCATGGGAAGGTTGTAATGAGTCTCAAGCACATGATCTCCCGTCCTTCTACTACTTCTATATTATTGTAAAACTTCCTAATCAATATGTCATACACATCTTCATTCGAGCTCATCAAAGAACTAAGCAAGATATGCGAGAGATGCTCTTCATATGGAAAGTTGATTTTCTTAAGGAATCCCCAATTAATAAGTCTACTTAATTTCAACTTTCTTTTAGAGGAATTGGAAGTGAATGACTTATGGGAAGTCACTTTCTCTGAATTTGGCCGGATTCTTCATCTTGGCGCCATTGAAAGAGCTTGTATTCTTCCGTATTAAAGTTGAGAGACTTTGGGAAGTTGGGGTTTTTAAGGTTCAAATGGGATTTCTTCGTGTTTCTCCAAAAGGATGTGATTGTTCGGATATGAAGAGTGAGTGAAGGATGTGAGAGAATGTGAGGAGAAGACGATTAGCGAAGAGGCACCTAGGGTTAGGGTTTATAATTTTTAGGGGAAACGTATGGAGGGAATATGAAGGGGTCACGAATTTAAACCATAATTGTTAGACTTGGGTCGGATTTGGGTTCTTAATAGAGATGAAAAGGATTTAGTTTTAGGAATTTAGGTTAAGTTCATTTCATGAGCCACTTGAGACGCCTTCATTAGATTGAAATACTGACTTGTCTTATCTTACAAGGCGACTTGTATTGGATTGCAAGGCATCTTATGAGAGAAATCTTCAACCATAAACTTGTCAGGTCGCCTTCCTGATTGACTGAGGTAACTTGGTCATGACTGCAGTAAGAGTTTCTATGACTTGACTATGACGGGTAATCTTGTATTGATGACAAGATGACTCGTGTGGTCAAGTCTTATGCATAAGGCAATTTATTATTTTAAGAATTCTACTTCTTATATGCAGGTCGTCTTCTCAATTTATTAGAATGACCTATCATTATTTTCAGAGTCACTTCTATGACTAGGAGTTAAGGAGTCGCCTTGATCTTATAATAAGACAACTTATTGAATCCAACTTTCCTTCACAGGATGACTTGTTTTCAGAACAAGACGACTTGTCGTTGTAATTTTGAACCTGTAAGACGACTTACTTATCTTGTAAGACGACCGTCCCTTGGACAAATTTCATGACTATGACATTTTATTAAGATTTCTCTTACAATCATTATCTTTAAATGATTATAGAATGAGTTTATTTGAACTTAAATCAAAAATTCATTCCATGATTCCCAATTCTCTTCTTAGTTTGCAAAATCTTTCTCTATCCAAAGGTTTGATAAAAAAATTCGCAATTTGTTTTTCAGTTTCTATATATTCTAAAATTATATTTTTTTAAGTATATGATTTTTAATAAAATGATATCTAATCTCAATGTGCTTAGTTTTAGAATGATGCACTGGATTTTTTATCAAATTTATTGCACTAATATTATCAATTTTTATTGGGACATTTTTAAATTTCAAACCATAATCCTCAAGTTGATACTTGATTCATAGGATTTATGCATAACATTGCCCTGCAGTCACATACTCTGCTTCTGTGGTTGAAATAGTAACACTATTTCGCTTTCTAGAGGATCAAGATACTAACATACTTCCAAAAAATTGACAAGTACCACTTATACTCTTTCTATCTACTTTACATCCATCAAAATCAGTATCTGAGTATCTATATAGTGTAAATGCTAAGTTCCTATCATACAATAGTACTAAATTACATGTGTCCTTTAATATCTTAGAATTCTCTTAACAGTGGCTAAGTAAAATTTTTTAGAATTAGATTGAAATTTAGCATACAAGTATATACTAAATAGAATATTTGATCTAGATGCAGTTAAATATAGAAGGGACCTAATCATACTCTTATATAGTTTTTGACAAACTTCCTTACCTTTTTCACCTTTGTCTAGCTTAACCGATGTACTCATTGGTATGGCATATTCTTTAGCATCACTAAATTCAAATTTCTTGATCAATTTCTTGGCAAAGTTGGATTGACAAATAAATATTTCTTTTTTGTTTAATTTATTTGCAAACCAAGAAAATAGTTTAACTTACCTATCATACTCATTTCAAATTCTACATATATAGATTTAGCAAATTCTTGACAAAAATTTTCATTTATTATTACAAATATTATGTCATCTACATAGATTTGAACTATTAGGATTTTTTTGTCTTTTCTTTTAATGAACAAAATTGTATCAAATTTTTCTCTTTTAAATTCGTTTTCAATAAGAAAATTACTAAATCTCTCATACGAAACTCTTGAAGCTTGTTTTAGGCCATATAAGACTTTAGACAATTTAAATACATAATCCGAGTGCTTTGAATGCTCAAATTCGGTTGATTGTTCTATAAAAATTGTCTCATTCAATACATTATTTAGGAAAACACTTTTGACATCCATTTGATATAACTTTCATATTGCATGCAAAAGCAAGTAACATTCTAATGGCTCTAATCTAGCTACATGAGCATATGTCTCATCATAATCAATTTCTTCCTTTTAACTATACTCTTAAGCCACCAATCTAGTTTTGTTCCTAGTGATTGTCCCATATTCATCTAATTTGTTTCTAAACACCCATTTTGTCCCTATCACGGATTGGTCGTTTGGTTTAAAAACTAACTCCCACACTTCATTCTTTTCAAATTGATTTAGCTCTTCTTGTATAGTTAGAATTCAATTTTTATCATTTAAAGTTTTATCAATATTTTTAGATTCAATTTGAGAAATGAAGATCACAAACTCACATTGATTTTGAGTTGAAGATTTAGTTTTAACTCTAACCTCTGTATCTCAAATTACATTTTCTACATTAACACTCCTTCTTACGGTTAAAAATTTTATCTCTTGCTCTTCTTGTTGTTCAAGAATTGATTGATTTTCTTCACCTCTACCTTCATTTGATTCTTCCTTTACTTTTTTATTTTTCATTGTCTCTTATTTTAGTATTTGTTTTACTTTTTGAATTTCAACATCAAAATTTCTTTTACTTAGGGGGTCACTTTCATCAAAAGTTACATGAATTGATTTCTCAACTATCATTGTTCTCTTATTATATATTTTATATGCTTTACTAGATATAAAGTATCCTACAAATATAGTCTCATCACTTTTTGTATCAAATTTCCCTATATTATATTTTCCATTGTTTAACATATAATATTTACATTTAAAGATATGAAAATAATCAATATTGGACTTTCTACCTTTATATAGTTCATAAAAAGTTTTCTTAAGAATTAGTCTAATTAATGTCCTGTTAAGGATATAACAAGCTGTTTAACCATTTTAGTCGAAGAATATTTGGGTAAATTATGCTTATATAGTATAGTTCTAGCCATTTCCTCTAAAATTTGATTCTTTCTCTCCACAACACCATTTTGTTGAGATATTCTAGGTATAGAAAAATTATGATATATTTTATTTTCATCACAATATTTTTGCAATACTTTATTCTCAAATTTTTTGTCATGATCATTCTAATACTATTAACTGTACATCTTTTTTCATTTTGAATTTTCTTATATAATTTGATGAATGCATTGTATGTTTCTTCTTTTTTGGCTAAAAATAGTATCATAGTATATTTTGAGTAATCATCAATTATTACAAATGTATAGTCTTTTCCTACTAAGATTTGAGTTTTAATTGGACCAAAGAGGTCCATATGAAGTAATTCTAAAGGTCTAGATGTGGAGACTATATTCTTGGATTCAAAGGAAGATTTGATATGTTTTCCCTTCATGCAAATATCACATAATTTGTTCTTTTCATATTTCAATTTTGGAATTCCCTTAACAATATTTTTTCTAACTAATTTTGAAATTAAGTCCATACTTGTATGTTCTAGTCTCCTATGCCATAACCAACCATCATCATTTCCAATGGCCATCAAATATACTTCATTTAGAGCACTTAAATTATCTAAATTAATGACATAAATGTTTCCTTACCTATTTCCTTTAAATCTAATCTCATTGTATGATTTATCTATCACATTGCAATAATCATTATCAAATACAACAATGAATCCGTTATCACATAATTGACTAATGCTTAACAATTATGCTTCAAGTCTTTAACTAATAAAACATGCTTAATCTGAGTAGGAAACATACCTATGTTTGCTATGCCTATTACTTCTCTTTTTGAGTTGTCTTCAAAGATGACTTTATCTCCTTTCTTTTCTTCCAAACTGCTGAATTTAGATGAATCTCCCGTCATGTGTCGAGAGCATCTGCCGTTCAGAAACCATGTATTTTCAGGAGTTTTAGTTTTGAAACAAATTTGTACAAAAA
Source organism: Dillenia suffruticosa (assembly GCA_033439265.1). NCBI lineage: Eukaryota > Viridiplantae > Streptophyta > Magnoliopsida > Dilleniales > Dilleniaceae > Dillenia > Dillenia suffruticosa. Next base: position 15,375,924 of record JAVTVX010000012.1, on the reverse strand, counting down.
AGAGATCAAGTGTTGGCCTTTTGATACCCAAATATTCTTGGGTCCGTCAGTGTTAATGCTCATCATGAATTCATAAGTATTCTTTGGTACCCATTTCAAAATCATTTTATTGGATTTTAAGTCATTAAACTAACACTTATTCAAACCATGCCCTGTTTTATTGCAGAAAGTATACTTGGTATATGTTTTAGATGCTTTTGATTGATTTGGTATGGATTTTCTTCTAAGTTTGCAATTATGAGAACATGACACTTAGTTTTTTATTTATCCTTTATTGTACTGGTAACAAAGAAATTATAAAGTTTCTTTTATGTCAAAACTGGATTATATCCTAAGTCAGTCTCGTCATAGACAGCTCTTTGAGTTCCAAGCATCAAGTCCAATTTTTCTTGTTTTTTATCAAATTTATATAATAGAGAGCTTAATTTTTTGTTTCTCTTTTTTTCTTGATCTAACTTATTCTCTAAGTCTTTATGAATGCAATCATCAATGGACTTGATTTCACTTTCAGCAAAGACATCATTTTTCAGATTTGCATTGTCTTTAGATTTCTCAAGCAAGTTAGTTCTATCTTGTTTTAATTCATCATTTTCTATTCTGAGTTTTTCATTTTCAAGTTTCAACAGATTCCTATCTTTCTCTAATTTGATCATTTCCTTTTTAAGCGCTATATTTTTCTTGATTATATTTTTTAAGTGTTTAATAAATTCTAACAGTATATCATACAATTCATCAAAGGTTAAATCATGTTCAGAATTTGAATCAAAGAAATAGGATGTTGAAGAGGTTATCTCAAATTTTGAATCACCCTTTAAGGCCATGAAGTACAAGTTAGCTTGCTCTTATTCGTATTCTTCCTTACTAGAGCTTTTATCTTCATCACTCCAAACTGTTAGGGCCTTTTTCTTTCCCTTCTTTTCCTTTTTCTTTGCTTTCTTGAGTGATAGATAATCATTTTTAATATGACCAAAGTTTTTGCATTCATAATATCTTATTTCTTCTTTTCTTTCGAGTTTTTTGAATTCTTTTCTATTTTTGTTCCTTTTTCTTATAATGAATTTCTTGAATTTTCAAGTTAAAAGAGTCATATCCTCATCTTCATCATTGTTGAAACTATCTTCTTCACTTTCAGTTTTGAGGGCTATGGATTTGCATCTTTCCTTATTTCAATTTCCTTTTGAGTTAACTTTCATCTTATGAGTTATTAATAAACCAATTAATTGATCCATTGTGAGAGTTTTCAAATTCTTGGATTCTTCAATTGTCGTCACTTTGGTTTCCCATGATTTAGGCATATACCATAGTACTTTATCAACTATGTCTTCCTGACTGATTCCTTTGCCTAGCAGTCACAATTCATTTGTTATAGTATTGAATTTTGTTATCATATCTCTCATACTTTCTCCATCTTTCATTTTGAATGCCTCGTACTCTTACTTTATCATTCTTATTTTGTTTTTTCTCACTTGATTTGTACCTTCGTATGTAGCTTCCAATCTTTCTTATATTTCTTTTGCAGTGATATATGATAAGATTCTGTTATACTCATTTAGACTTGAGGCCAGTGCATCAAATTAACAGCCTTGCAGTTTACTCTATAAGCTTTCTTTTCTTCAGAGTCATGTTCTTCATTTTCACAGGAACTCTTACTCCATCAATTTATTCAGTTGTGAATTCAATTCCTTTTTCAATAATTTCTCAAACTATTTCATTTTGAGCAATAATGAAGTTTCTCATTTATTGCTTCTAATAGTTGTAGTTATTACCGTTGAAAAATGGTGCCATATTGGTTGAACATGTTTCGAATGGAACACTATCTCTATTTAGTGCTATTCCATTCTCGATCTTTGCTTCTGAGATTGATGAACCCTTTTTTAGAAGACCCTCTCTGATACCACTTGTTGACACTAAATATAATAGCCTAAAAGGGGTGAATAGATTATTTATAAATTTTGATTAATTATAGGGATTTAAACGTTAATTTACACAAATAAATATAGGAGAAAGCAAATAAAGATTAACACATCCAAATTATAGTGGTTCCACTTTCTGGTGTACATCCACTTCCAGATTTGATCTAAATTTTCAAATTTACTATTCTATTCAAGAAATTACAAACTAGCTCTTAGTGGTGCTAGTAAACCATATAAGTATTTTCCAAATACTTCAGCTTGATTTTTACACGATCAATAAAAAACCTAATCTGATACCTCCTTTTATCTCTTTTGCGTAAATTCAGAATGTCACGATATTGATTTTACATAACAAGTAGAGAGAAAATAAAATGCAAAATGAAACTGTTGATCTTTAGAATGCTCATTATAATATGATAAAGAATAAGATTTGTAAACAATATTCAGAGTGTTGTTCAAGTAATTTTCTCTAGTGCTTCTTTTGTGTTCTTCAACTGATTTTATATTCGAGGAACAATGTGTAGCCGTTGAACACCATTGAACATATTTCAGTATTCGGTAAGATAGGTGAATAGTATAATAAATTCGTACCAATTTTTCTGAACAAATAAATGTTAGACGTAGTAGGTCGATCTATCGAAATTACAAGTAAACTTGTCTTTACAATTTGAATTCATGAGTTGTCTTGATAGATGTATAAGTCTATTTGTCAAAATTTTGAATGTGAGAGACAAGAGGACTTGTATATACTATGAGTAGGCTTGCTAAACTATGGGTCGTCTAGTCCTTTAATCAAGTCGCTTTATCATGATTGTAAGAGGACTTGTTTAGCCTTGGGTTGGCTTGACAACTGTACAAATCTATTTGTCAAGATTTTAAATGTGAGAGGTAAGGAGACTTGTTTCTACCATCAGTGGTCTTGTCAAGACATAAGTTTTCTTATAGAAATAATGATCGACTCAACATTGACTTTCATTTTACAAGGCGACTTATATTTATGGGTGAGATGACTTATAAATTAAAAACTTTGGTTAAATCATCTTGTGTTCACAGTTGGGTTGCTGTATTTATTATGCAGGCTATTCTTTTTTAGGTATGAATAATCCAGGTCGTCTTGTGCATGACGTTGAGTTGTCTTATAAGTATAAAGACTATTACTTCTGTGACATATCTTCCTTAGGTCGTCTTGTCTATTTTATGAAGGCGATTTGTGCTTTTGTTTTTCTATTAAGGTGCCTTGTATTTATATTTGGGTCATCCTATGAGTGATTAGATTGTCTTGAACTTAAGGTTGAGTCGCCTTTGAGTGCTGCAGAGTCAAACTTCTGAGACTCAATTGTACCATGTCGTCATGTCTCAAATGCTAGGTCGCCTTAGGTTTTGTGTAGACATAGTTTTCTGAGACTTAACCACCTCAGGTCGTCTCATGTCAAATGTTAGGTCACCTTATATGTTATACAGACTTAGGCTTTTGAGGTTTGCTTTTCTCAAGTCGTCTCATGCTAAGACTCAGGTCGCCTTAGGTTATATAGTGCAGACTACAGGTTATATTATGTCAAACCTCATGTCATCTTGACCATTTTGACTTAGCCGCATTTCTCTCAAACGTGGTCACAGGTCGTCTTGTGTATATGAGTGAGGTGAGTTGATCATCTAGAACCAATTTTAACAATTATTCTAATTTGATTTTAATTTAAATTAATTATCTAAAATCAAACTTTATTATTTATAATTATCATCAAAATTTATTTTGTTCAACAGATTTGGTGTCAGAAGAAATAAGAAGATGAAAAGACCAAAATCAATTATCTATAATTCAATTAGTATTGTTTCTTTTAAAAAAAAAATTTGAATTCGAATTTTTTCTATATAAAATAAATATGAAAATGTTAAAAATAAAAAAAATCAAAATATCACATTTTATCCATTAATATTTTTAAATTTTCACAAAGCTTTAACATCATTAAATTTTTAATGAAAAATATTATGGGATCTAAAATATAATTTTTTAAATAATGAGATGCAAAGTATAATTTAAATTGAGTAAAAGGAAAAAGGTAGAAAAAAAAAGGGAAAATACCGTTTGATTAGTTTGCGGGTGAATTGTCCGAAGACGAACAAGAGCCTTAAATCCGGGCTGAGCCAATGAGAGTGCGAGCATATGCTATTCATATGCACATGATTCTAGCCTACCATGTCTACCAGCTCTTCTCCTACGTGTCTTGTCTCAACTGTCATTGCTACCCCCTCTCTCACTCTCAATCACTATAAATATCTCTGACGTTAATAATCACTTATGCAGAGCAGCAGCCGTACATACTCTCTCATTCGTACTCTCCTGTACGCCGAATATCTTCTCTCTCTCACTTTCCCTCCTCCTTTCACTTTCATTCCCCCTCCTATTCCTAATTGTATATATGGCAGAGAGAGAGAGAGATTCCGAAGAAAGAAAAGAAATGGCAGCAGAAGAGGGAGCAGGAATCGAAGGGAACACACCATCCAGTCGTCGTGTCCATCTCATTTCTGCCGGTGCTTGTCATTCTGTCGCTCTTCTCTGTAAATACTCTCTCTCTCTCTCTCTCTTTCTCTCATTCTCTCTCTCTCTCTCCCTGCCAGCATTTTTCCCTTTTTTGGATCTTAGGTAAATTCTAGGGTTCATTTCACTCCTACCGATTAATGCTTTTTATTTCTGCATATGTATGTATGCATGCATCTATTGATCTGTGTTTTAGGTTTATGTGGAATTTAAAGAAAAATAAGGATAAAATGAAATGCTGGTTGGTCATGCAAGATTGGACTGCATAGTCCGAACTTACCTTAATGCAGGCATTTTGTTTACAGCATTAATAATACTCTTAATCTCAATGTTAATCATAGGCCATTTGTTGCATCTTTATTCTTATCCTTATTGGGAAAGAAATCTGGTGGGTCCGGATGCTTGATTGATAAGATTAATTAACATCCATTATAATGGTTCATTATAATAATATTACTGGTTGAAATAAAATTAACTAATTATCTTGATAATCAACGTCGGTGACTGTCGTGCTGTGCACATGATTATTTTGCTAATAGTAGTTAAGAGTGTGACTCTAATTCCAATATAGATTTGTTTAACTAGTACTAAGATTCCCTCATTTTTTGAACAAAAATAGCATCAATTGAACCACATAGGTGAATGAATTAACAATTTTAATATCTTGGGTGGTTTCACGGTTGTGGTATTAAATTCAATTCAAATAATTAAATTCAATTCAAATACGACACAGGGTTTAAATAATAGGGTTGGTCAATTATACTAGTTATTCAACATGTAAAATAAGCTTTTTTTTTTAAATTAAACTTGTAGAAAATAGAGACAGAAATAATATGAGAGAGAAATCCCTCTGTATTTTATTATGTGTATAATATGTTGAACAAAAGTGATATTTATACAAGTTAGAGTATATATATAAAAGAAAAATCCTAAAGTCAAATATTCTTCCAAATGCATGATATGCCAATATATTATGACAGCATGCTGACATATTATAATATTTGAAATAATATAAGTTGATATATATAAAAAAATATCGGTAATAGTAAGAAATATCTGACATAATAACGTCATATGATATCATGTGTTTTTTTCAAGAATATTTACATTCCATATGTTAATATATGGATTTAACATATATGTTAACAAAACTAAAACATGATCTTTTAACAAGAACAAGGACTCATCCATTACACAAAGTATTTCCTGACTTAGTGCGAGAGTATGAGGGTAGACGTATTGTACGCAGCCTTCCTTTAGACTGTTTTCACTTCTCGAACTCGTGATCTCGATATTATCAAAGGATCAACTCCACCGTTGTGCTAAGTTTCGCCCTCTCCCTTTGACAAGAACAAAACCAGTAGTAAATAGAAAAAAAGAAAAATGAGAAGAAAAATGGATGGTAGAAGCAACTCAAGTTTCAAAAACAAGGATTCTTAAATTGAAGTACTTTTGAGACTTCCGTATCACTACAAAAAAATATCATTTACTAGCGGATTCCTTGACCGGCGGTCGGGAGAACCGCTAGTAAATGATATTCTTTAGCGACGGTTGAGGCACAACCGCCAGTATAGGTTATCAAACCTAAAAGTCCCACTCCCCCTTTCCTTCTATTCTCTCTTCCGTCTCACCCTCTCCCCTCTCTCCACTGCGTTGTTCTCTCTCTGTCTCACCCTTTCCATCTCTAAGTTCATCTCTATACAAATCAAAGAAGATCCTCACATCCTTGAAGGCGATCGAACCTCTAGGCTAAGGATTCACATCTCTCTCCTCGACTACGATCGAGTCCCTAGGGTTTTGCGTCTCTTATCGGGTAAGCGCTCTCTCTCTCTCTCTCTCTCTCTCTCTCTCTCTCTTCGTTACTGTAATTTAGGGTTTCTGATCTCTGTCTTTTCGCGTCTAGACAGTGACAGTGATTAGTGACGATTGAAGAAGATCCTCACATCCTTGAAGATGATCGAACCTCTAAGCTAAGGATTCGCATCTCTCTCCTCAACTATCATCGAATCCCTAGGGTTTTGCGTCTCTCATCTGGTAAGCGCTCTCTCTCTCTCTCTTTTCGTAACTGTAACTTAGGGTTTCTGATCTCTGTCTTTTCGCGTCTAGACAGTGACAACGATTAGTGATGATCGAAGAAGATCCTCACATCCTTGAAGACGATCGAACCTCTAGGCTAAGGATTCGCATCTCTCTCCTCGACTATGATCGAATCCCTAGGGTTTTACATCTCTCATCTGGTAAGCCCTCTCTCTCTCTCTCTCTCTCTCTCTCCATAACTGTAACTTAGGGTTTTGCGTCTCTCATCTGTAAATTAATTATCTTGTAGTTTCTTCGCTCAATATGACACTGTACAATCATCCAACATATGAGAACCACTTTTTGTTACATTATTTATCTTGCTCTGTTTGAAGTGGCGATGGAATCTTAGTCTCTGTGCGGTTTATGATTGAAGGTTTGATGTAAACGTACCTGGTGGAAGGGTATACATGTAGAATTTGTCATTTTTTGATACCATTTTCTGACTCATGTTCTCTGGGAAGCCATTTTTTGTTTTAAAGGCTGGACTTTGTCACTTCGCATTGTAAATAATCAATAATACTTAAATCCTTTAATGTTCTTCGAACTAATTCTAGTGTGAATGCAGAAAGATGATCATATAGGAAGCATTTACTTATGTTTGGATTCCAAAATATATTTTATCTCTTGATGGTGCAAGACACGGTGTGCATATATGAAGGTCCTTTATTCATTCAATAGTATGAACAACCCAGCCTTTTCTCCTGTTGTACAATCCCTTATTGTTTATTTCGTATTGTCAACTGTTGTACAATCTTTTATGTGAATTTTAACTTTTGATGCATGTGAATAAATCATTTTATTAAATTACAATATTTAAATATGCATCTTCTGTTTTTCCTAGATTGTAATTCATTATCTTCTAATTGTGTATATTTAAAAATCAACTAAATATTATCATAAGATGGATAAATCGTGGATATATCTAGATGCAAAAGCAAGTCCACAATATGTCAAAGGAGTTATTGAGTTTTTAAACTTTGCATTTAAGAGTAATCCCCCTGATGGAAAAATATTGTGTCCGTGTATGAAATGTTTCAACACATACTTGTTTCTTAGAGCCACCGTGTTAGATCATATTATATGGAATGGTTTTCTTAAAAGTTATGTCAATTGGATTTTTCATGGTGAGGATCACATTGGTGCTTCTAGTTCCAATGTCAGATTTGTTGTGGATGAACAATTGTTTGACCATGATATGCATGGCTTGCTGTATGATGCTTTTATTTCGAATGAGATGGAGAATACGGGGTGATGTGAACCCGTTGGGTATAAAACTCCTAAAACCTACGAACAAGTTAATTTAGTTCAAAAATTGTCCCAACGAATTATTTGAACCGGTGGAATTAAAAACCTCAACCCTTGCCCTAAAGGAGGAAGAACTTAAGATATATGACCTTAGACCCGTTTCTCACTAGATCAAGAACCTTAGTATAAAGATGGAATGAATGACGCCACAATCTAGATGGTTTGAAATCTAGATTGATAAGTCAAAGAACTAAACAAGACTCCTATCTTGAATAAGTTCAAAGTTCTCAAAAGAACAAAATCTGTGTGAAGAATTCTCACAATTTATTAATTCTCTCAAAAGTGTTGTTTTTTACACAATGTATAATGACATATTTATAGCCTAAATGTCAAAACTTAATTGACAACTAAAAATTTAGTAACTCCCTAAACAATAAAAAATCAGAAAACTAAAACATAAATTATAAAAAATAAAAATTAGGAAATTAAATAAATCAAATTATTTTGACCAAATCTTGCTGCTATTTTTCTTTATTTTCGTCATCCTTTGGTTTTGGGCCTTTTATTCTTCCAACTGGACTTGTATGAGCATAATTAAGGTCTCTTTTGGTTTTTTATTTATTTGGACTCCAATTTCTTGTTGTAAAACCCCTTGAATTAAGTTATTCAGTGCTTTTTTGAATCTTTTAACTCGGGCCTTTGTTATCGACCCAACTGGGACTTGAGTTGGATCTCGTGAATTCCTTGCAATCTTGATGATCTCATCATTCCCCTCTTGAGAAGGATTTGTCCTCAAATCGTCACCTACATCAAAAGGACTCAAGTCAGTAATATTGAAAATAGCACTAACATGATACTCACCTAGTAAATCAAGTCTGTAAGCATTGTCGTTGATCCGTTCTAGCACTTGAAAAGGATCATCTCCTCGGGGCAACAACTTGGAACGTCTCTGTGTCGGAAATCTTTCCTTCCGCATGTGTAACCAAACCTAATCACCGGGTTCAAAAATCAACTTGTGACGTCTCTTGTTAGCTTGCTTGATGTATTGTTCGGTCCTCCTCTCTATATTGAACCGTACTTTCTCGTGAAGTTGCTTCACAAATTCTACTTTTTTCTTACTATCTAAATTCACTTGCTTAGAAATAGGTAAAGGTAAGAAATCCAAAAGAGTTAAAAGGATTAAAACCATAAACAATTTCAAACGGTGAGAATTTAGTAGTGGAGTGAACAGTACGATTATATGCAAACTCAACATGTGGCAAACATTCTTCCCAAATTTTAATATTTTTACTAATGACAGCCCTCAACAAAGTAGATAAAGTTCTGTTGACTACTTCTGTTTGACCATCAGTTTGAGGATGACAAGTTGTTGAAAATAAAAGTTTCGTTCTTAACTTTCCCCATAATGTCTTCCAAAAGTAACTCAGGAACCTAACATCCCGATCTGAAACGATTATTCTAGGCGTCCCATGTAACCTCACAATCTCCGTAAATAATAACTCCGCAATATGAGAAGTATTGTCAGATTTATGACAAGGAATAAAATGAGCCATCTTAGAAAATCGATCTACAACTACAAAGATCGAATCTCGTCCATATTTATTCTAAGGTAAACCCAAAACAAAATCCATTGAAATGTCAATCCAAGGTGAACTAGGAATAGGTAAGGGTGTGTAAAGACCATTAGGTTGAACCTTAGATTTAGCTTGCCTACAGGTAATACATCTACCATAAAATCTCTCAATGTCTCGCTTCATGTGTGGCCAATAAAAGTGCTCTTGTAAAATTGTCAAGGTTTTGGCAACTCCAAAATATCCCATTAACCCTCCGTTATGAGATTCTCGAACTAACAACTCTCTCAATGAACAATTTGGCATGCACAACTTATTTTCTCTAAACAAAAAGTTCTCATGCCTATAGAATTTGCCATCTACAGATTTTTCACATGCGCTATAAATTTCTCCAAAATCATGATCATCATGATAAAGTTCTTTAATATGCTCAAAACCAAGGAACTTAGCATCAATAGTAGAGATTAAGGCATATCTGTGTGAAAGTGCATCCGCAACTACATTCTCCTTACCTTGTTTATATTGAATGATATAAGGAAAAGTTTTGATGAATTCCATCCATCGAGCATGTCTCTTATTCAGCTTATGTTGACTTTTCAAATGTTTCAAGGATTCATGATCCGTACGAATTACAAATTCTTTCGGCCACAAATAGTGTTGCCATGTCTCCAAAACTCGAACCAAGACGTACAATTCTTTGTCATAAGTAGGATAGTTAAGTGCAGCCCCGCTTAACTTCTCGCTAAAGTATGCAAGTGGTCTTTCATCCTGCATAAGAACAGCGCCTATACCTACACCAGAAATATCACATTCAATTTCAAATGTTTTAGAAAAGTTCGGTAGAGTAAGTAAAGGTGCATGAGTAAGCTTATGTTTAATAAGTTGAAACGCCTTCTCTTGCTTTTCACTCCATTGAAATGCAACGTTTTTCTTGATGACTTGTGTAAGCGGTGTAGCGATAATGCTAAAATCTTTCACGAACCTCCTGTAAAAACTAACAAGACCATGAAAATTTCTAACATTACCTATATTGGAGAGGGTTGGCCATTCTTGGATGGCTTTGATCTTCTCTTCATCCACCTCGATACCTTTAGCACTCACAACAAAACCCAGAAAAACAAGCTTATCGGTGCAGAAGGTACACTTTTTGAGGTTAGCATATAAATTTTCTTTTCTAAGTACATCCAAAACCGAATGCAAATGTGAGACATGATCATGCAAACTTTTGCAATATATCAAAATATCATCAAAATAAACAATTTCGAATTTACCAATAAAAGCACGCAAAACATGATTCATTAAGCGCATGAATGTACTAGGAGCATTGGTTAATCCAAAGGGCATAATTAACCACTCATACAATCCATATTTAGTTTTAAAAGCTGTTTTCCATTAATCTCCTTTCATTCGTATTTGATGATATCCACTCTTAAGATCATTTTTAGAAAATACACAAGCACCATGCAATTCATCTAACATGTCATCTAAACAAGGAATAGGGTGTCGATATCTTACCGTTATGTTGTTAATGGCTCGGCAGTCAACACACATCCTCCATGTTTCATCTTTCTTAGTTACCAAAATCACCAGAATTGCACATTGACTCATACTTTCTCTCACATGCCCCTTTTCCATCAACTCTTCGACTTGTCTTTGAAGCTCATTCGCCTCTTCTGGATTGCTTCTATATGCTGGACGATTTGGAATTGATGTACCGAGTATGAAATTAATTTGATGTTCAATCCCTCGGATAGGTGGCAAACCTTGGGGTAGTTCTTCAGGAAACACATCTTCGAATTCCTGCAAAAGAGAAACAATAACACTCGGCAAAGAAGAGTTAAGTTGGTCAGTGTTTAAAATGAATTCCTTGTACATAAGTACAATCATTGGTCATCTTGAGAGTATCACTCGCTTAACCTCACTTGTTTTGGCATAGAAATTCTTTTGTTTTCTCTCGGATTTTACCTCATTGGCCGAACTTTTCTTTCTTTTCTCTTTCTCATCAAATTCGGCATTTCTTTCTTTTCTCTCTTTTTTCTCTTCTCTCAACCCATTTTGATCATTTTGTTTCTGTTGCTCACTCAATTTTTGTAACCTTACTCGGTTTTCATAGACTTGCTTTGGTGTCATCGGAATTAGAGTGATTTTTCGTTGGTTGAACATGATTGAATATTTGTTGGTGAAGCCGTCATGTTGCACATGTTGATCAAATTGCCAAGGCCTTCCTAACAAAATATGCCCAGCCTGCATTGGCACCACATCACATAACACTTCATCTTCATATTTCCCAATCCGGAATGGTACAACTTGTTTTGTAACCCTCACTTCTCTACTATCATTCAACCATTGTAGCTTGTATGGTTGAGAATGTTTAGTGGTTGACAAATTCAGCTTTTCCACTAAAGTTTTACTCGCAACATTAGTAAAACTATCACCGTCAATGATCAAAATGCATACCTTGTCTTTCACTTAGCAACGAGTGTGAAACATATTCTCCCGTTGTACTTCTTCTTTATCTCCTCTGTCTTGTAAGCTTAAGACTCGATATGTTACTAGCGTTAACATCTCACCATGTTCAGCCCCATACTCCTCAGCTCCGATGGGGATATCTTCCAATGGAGGCAAACAATCAATGTCACCTTCATCTTCAGACTCGATTGCACCATTTTTCCGAATCACCATAACTCGCTTGTTTGGACATTGGCTAGCTATATGTCCTCTTCCCTGACATCTGAAGCATTTAATCTCACTAGATTGAGTTAAAGTAGGGGTTGACTTACTTTGAGAAGTCGTGGTGGAGATAGCTGGTTTATGTTCAGGCTTAACTCTAGAGATGGCTGAATTTTCTTCTTTCTTCGGATAGCTCATTCTCCAAGATGTTGCATTCGGAATCTGTGGTGTTGGTTTTGGTCGTGTGTTACCTCTCTTGAGCTGTCTTTCAACCTTGATTGCCATATGTACTAAATCCTCCAACTCCACATAATGGTGAAGCTCGATCGTGTTGGTAATTTCTCGATTTAAACCATTCAAAAATTTAGCCATCGTCGTCTTTCTATCTTCTTCCACATTAGCTCGAATCATAGTCATTTCCATCTCTTTATAATACTCATCTACGCTTCGATTACCTTGGTGGAGACTCTACAACTTGAAATATAAATCCCTATAGTAATGACTCGGCACAAATCGTCGTCTCATCATCCCCTTCCTCTCACCCCAAGTTTCAATGGGTCGATCCCCATTCCGTCGTCTATTGATGCACAATTGATCCCACCATACAATTGCATAATCAGTAAACTCAATAACAGCAAGCTTAACATTCTTTAATTCAGAATGGCTGTGACAATCAAAAACTAACTTAATCTTCTTTTCCCACTCAAGATGTGCTTCGGGATCACTTTTACCTTGAAACGATGGAATTTTTATCTTGATACTACCTAAGTTGTTGTCTACCTGATTATTAACTTTATTTCGACTAAGTCTCCTATGACTACCCACTGACAACCTATCAAACTCCTCTTCTAACCCATCCCCTTCAAACTCATCCACAACTTCAGTTTCTCTTTGATGAAACTTATTCCTCCTGGAGGGGGTTGGCACTATTGATGGTTGCCCCCTTTGCGATCCCTCTTCCACCTTATCCAACCTTTCATGTATAAGATCTAACTCCCTCTTTATCATCCGTCTCATCTCCCCCATAAATGCTTGTAGTTGTAGATTCGACCCAATCTGTGGTTGAACCTCCTCACTTATATTATCTTTTTGATTTTGAGTCATGATTGGAATTCGCAAGACAATGTTAGAATAAAATAAGAAAGAAACTCACCACACTTCCTCACGTATTTCACTCAAAAATAATGATTTACTCAAATCCACTCGTGTTTCACTCTATGTATTTGACTTTTATTTTTAATGAATTCTCTTTTGCCTTTTATCACTCTACTTCACTTATTCAAGTTCTTTATTGAACTCGAGAACTCAACTCAAAAATAATTGTCTTGTGAAATTCAATGACTTATATAGAAGAAAGTATAACAAGAAAAGTAAGAAGGAAAGAGAAAAATAAGGAATAAGAAAAGTAGTAAATTTAAAAAAAAAAAATTCTAAATTAGAAAGGAACCAGCCAAGGAATGAGATAAATAAGAAAGGTGAACAAATAAAGAAGTAGTTCATGAAAGGAGAACAAATATGGAAGGTTTGAATTTGGGTAAGTATACAAATAAGGAAACATTTCAAATCCAACCAAAAAAATTTAGAAAATTCTAATTCAAATTTGGTAATAACACTTTAAAATTTGCCAAATTTAAACAATATCACAAAATGAAGAATTATCAATTTTGCAAAATTTGAAAACTGTCCCCCCTTTTTTTTCATGGCCTCTTCTCTTTTTTTTGTGGGTCTTTTTTTTTTCTCCCTTTTTTTGGCCCTTCTTTTTTTTTTCACGGCCTCTTTTTTTGTGGGTTTTTTTTTGCCCTTTTTTTTTTTGGGAATATGACAGCACAAAAATAAAGAATAAGTACATCAAAAATAAGAAACAAACTAACGAATGAAGAGTTTTCAGACACAAAAAGGAAAAAAAGATTAAATAAGAATAATTCGAAGGAAAAAAAAATTTGGATTAGTTCTAATACCAACTGATGTGAACCCGTTGGGTATAAAAACCCTAGAACCCACGAACAAGTTAATTTAACTCAAAAATTGTCCCAACGATTATTTGAACCGGTGGAATTAAAAACCTCAAACCTTGCCCTAAAGGAGGAAGAACCTAAAGAATATGACCTTAGACCTGTTTCTCACTAGATCAAGAATCTTGGTATAAAGATGGAATGAATGACGCCACAATTTAGATGGTTCGAAACCTAGATTGATAAGTTAAAGAATTAAACAAGATTCCTATATTGAATAAGTTCAAAATTCTCAAAAGAACAAAACCTGTGTGAAGAATTCTCACAATTTTATTAATTCTCTCCAAAGTGTTGTCTTTTACACAATGTATAACGACATATTTATAGCTTAAAGGTCAAAACTTAATTGGCAACTAAAATTTTAGTAAATCCCTAAACAATAAAGAATCAGGAAACTAAAATATAAGTTACAAAAAATAAAAATTAGGAAACTAAATAAATCAAACTATTTTGATCAAGTCTTGCTGCTATTTTTCTTTATTTTCGTTCTCCCTTGGTTTTGGATAGTTTTGGGCATTTTATTCTTTCAACTAGACTTGTATGAGCATAATTAAGGCCTCTTTTGGTTCTTTATTTATTTGGGCTCCAATTTCTTGTTGTAAAGCCTCATGAATTAAGTTATTCAGTATTTCTTTGAATCTTTTAACTCGTGCCTTTGTCACCGGCCCAACTGGGACTTGAGTTGGATCTCGTGAATTCTTTGCAATCTTGATGATCTCATCACGGGGGATGAGAATATGGGTCAAACTTCTGAATCTGATCAAGGGGAACAAAGAGGTCATAGTTTAGATAAGTTTTTTAAGTTGCTTGAAGATGCTAAGCAACCAATATACCCAAATTGTAGCAGACAAACGAAACTTTCAACAATGGTATACTTGTTCCATCTTAAATGTTTGAATGGGTGGACGAATAGCTCATTTACCAGTTTATTAGAGTTCTTGAAGGACTTGTTGCTTGAGGGAAATACTTTGCCAGATACCTTCCATGAATTCAAGAAATTTATTTCAGGTTAGGGTTTGGGGTATGAACAAATTCATGCTTGTCCTAATGATTGCATGTTATTTTGGAATGACAAGGCGAAAGATGAGACATGCTTCCAAGTGTGGTGCTTCTAGGTGGAAAGAAGTAGCGGATGATTTGGAAACTAATGATGAACAATGCACAACTTTAAATAGAAAGAAAAAACCTGTCAAGATTTTGAGATGGTTTCCTCTAATACTTAGACTTCAACGGTTATTTATGTCCTCAAAGATAGCTTCACTTATGAGATGGCACTATGAGGGTTGTACTAAGGATGGTCTCTTAAGGCATGCGGCTGATTCTATTGCTTGGAAGAATTTTGATTCTTGTTTTACCGAATTTTCTAATGATCCTCGTAATGTTCGGTTGGCATTAGCTTCTGATGGTTTCAATCCATTTAAAAACATGAATGTCACTCATAGCACATGGCCTGTTATACTCATTCCTCTCAACTTGCCTCCATGGTTGTGTATAAAATAGCATAATTTCATACTTTCTTTACTTATTCCTGGCCCCAAAAGTCCTGGTGATAAGATTGATGTGTATATGCAACCATTGGTGGAAGAATTGAAGGTGTTGTGGGATGCAGGTATTGAAACATTCGATTGTTGTAATAAAATGAGATTTCAATTGCGTGCAGCATTGATGAGGACCATCAACGACTTTCCTGTATATGCCAATTTATCAGGGTGGAGCACTAAAGGGAAGTATGCATGTCCTATTTGTGGTTATAATACAGAATCTAGATGTTTAACTAATAGTAATAAGTATTATTACATGAGTCATCGTAGATGGTTAGATATGAATCATAAATGTAGATATAATGGTCAATCTTTTGATGGGACTCAAGAATTTAGGCATGTACTCAAAGAACGCTCGGGGACAGATATGTTTAGAGAGTTGAAGTGTATTGACTTCTCGGTGAATGCAAATGAGTTACAAGGATAGAAAAAATCCAGCATCTTCTTTGAATTGCCATGTTGGGAGTATAATCTAGTACGCCACAATATCGATATGATATATACAGAGAAAAATTGGTATGACATACTTGTAGACACAATTATGGGTCAAGAGGGTAAGTAGAAGGACAATTATAAGTCTCAATTTGATCTTCAAGAGATGGGAATAAGAAGTGTTCTTCACCTTGTGACTCGTCCCGATTCTTTCTTCCTCATGCTTGTTATCAAATGACATTGAGGGAGAAAAATGCTTTCCTAAAGGTGTTGAAGGAGTTGAAACTTCCATATGAGTATTCTACTAATATATCAAGATGTATTCATCTCAAGCAACGGAAAATAATTGGACTAAAAAGTTATGACTGTCATATTCTACTACAAGAGTTCCTTCCAATTGCAATAAGAGGATCATTGCCAGATGAAATTAGCAAAGTTGTTATTGATATTTGTAATATTTTTTAAACTCTTCGCTCTAGGGTTCTTGACCCAAAAGATCTTGAACAATTAGAATCTTTTGTTCCTTTAACTCAATGTGCTTTGGAAAAAATTTTTTCTCCATCTTTTTTCACAAGTGTGGTTCATGTTCTTATTCATCTGACGACACAAGTTAAAGTCGGAGGTCCGGTTATCTATCGATGGATGTATCCTGTAGAACGGTATGTGTTTAGACTCTTGTATAAATAGTCTATCATAGTTAGTTCAATATTTAAGTATTTATTCTTATTTTTGTATTTTTATTGTTGTAGGTTTTTGTTAATTCTTAACTGTTTTGTACGTAATAGAGCTCAACCAGAGGGTTCAATTGCTGAAGGATATATAGCAAATGAATGTTTGATCTTTTGTTCACGATACTTATCGGGAGTCGAGACTAGATTGAATCGTCCCTTACGACATGATGGCAATGCTCGCCGGTCACTTGATGAAGGGACTTTGTTTGTTGCATCAGGAAGACCTTTGGGTAGGAAAATACAAAAGGAATCAATTTCAAAAAACGGAAACGAGTTAAAATGGTATCTCTTGATGATAAATCATTGCAACAAGCACATAGATATGTTCTATGTAACTCTAATGTAGTGACGTCATTTCGAGAATAAGATTATCTTCTTAACTCAAAAAGATTATCTTCTTCAAACTTTTCATATGTAATGAGACAAAATCGATATCTTTTTGTTGATTTTATTTTTAATATTTATTTCCTTTCTTAGGGAACACAAACAAATTGTAATGAGGCAGAATCGTGGACGACGTTTGGCACCTTATATAATTGATAAACTTCATTCACAATCATTTGTTGATTGTTGAAACGTAGGGTATGTATAATAAAATTCGTAATATATGGTATTAGTTTTAATTTAAATTTTTTATTGATAGCTATATCTTTTATTTTAGGTGGATTGTCTATTGGAGGATGGTAGTGTGGAGGTGATAAGTGAGCTCAAATAACTTTCACGTGGACCAAGTGCTAGGGTTAAGCAGTACACTTGTTATATGAGCAATGGATTTAGATTTCATACCACAAGCCGTGAGAAATACCTAAAAACTCAGAATAGTGGTGTTCTAGTATCAGGGCAAACTATTAGTTATTCTAGTACGAGGGATAGAAGACCTACCGGATGAGAGGTTAATTATTATGGAAGATTGAAGTAAATAATTGAGTTAGATTTTAGTGGGATGTTAACGTTTGTGTTGTTTAGATGTGATTGGATTGATCCAATAAGAGGGTACAAGAAAGATAAATATAGTTTTTCACTTATCAATTTTTCTTATTTGATTCATACGGGTGAAGATTTGATGGATGATCCATTTGTCTTTGCATACCAAGTTAAGAAAGTTTTTTATGTTAAGGATGAGAGGCATGAAAATTGGTTTGTTGTCAAATATGTGAAACTTAGAGATTTTTTTGATATGGGTGATATAGGAACCAGTGAATAGGTGGTGGTTGAAACAAATGATGATACCACCACAACTCTAAATTGGGCAAGAAATGATGCAGATGCAAATGAAATAGTCATTAGACCACACCTCGATGTTGAACATTCCGACGACGATGAGATGCATGATCCCTTTTAATTTTTTACATTTATAAATAAGGTTTTATTCCTAACTATATTTATCAAGTGTTTGACTTTATTAATTGTCCCTTTTAAATGTTACTGATCTTATTTCTATAACCAATAGGTATGCCGAGACGAAAATGTAATATACGTATTGTACTAGCAAACGATGAAGCTTCACCTTTAGATGAGCAACCTGACATGCAAGCTTTGGATGAAGGTTTCGATGCAATACATGATGATGCAAACTCAGGTTTGATTATTTTATCAAATAATTTACTAAATTTCTTTTTTTTTATTAAATCTATTTTATATAGTTTTACCACTTCAATTGTATACATGGATAATGTAGGTGACCAAAGGCCCGCGAAAAGAACGAGAAGTCCAACACGCTGTGCTGAAGTTTGGTCCTTGGAAGATGACAAGCGTTTGCTTGTTAGGTTTACTGATCGAAATCAACAATGTGGAGAGGATTATAAATATTTTACCACTTTTCTTGGTTCGGTTGTGAGGATAAGTAACCTTGCTCCAATCCAATATCCGAGTTGGCATGATATTCCTAAAAAAAACAAAGATGACATGTGGGAAATCGTATTGATATATATTTTATCTTTCCTAGCTTTCTCTTTTATATTTTTAATTATATTTGTTTTCAATACTAACATTAGTTTCAATTATAGTCAAAGTGTCATTTTGAACCCAACAACCCTGAAGTTCAAAAATGGGTTATGAAAAACATGGGAGAGAAATGGAGAAATTGGAACAACGCAATAAAGTCAAAGTGGTTTGATGAGTCACTTGACTTAGAGGAAATGGCAGTCAAGTTAAAGATGACCGAGTCGATCTTGTTCAATTTAATGAGCTCGTTAAATATTGGAAAAGTGAGGAGGGAAAGGTAAGTAATATATATACGATATGAATAAAAATTAGTTATATAATAAGATGAATATTGTGGTTTTATATGATATTTGTAGTAAACTCAACTTTTGTTTGAATAGAATATAAGTGCTAGGAACAAAGAATATTGTTCTAGAAATCAGGAACGTCACTGTCTTGGTTCAAGATCTTTTCCTATGCTTGTGGATGAAAAGATTGTTTCTTTGTTTTAGTCTGATTTTTATTATTTTTGTATAAATGTAAGTTATAGGACAATTGATGACAATGTCTTTTTTATACATTTTATTGGTGTTAGAAAAAAAAATGTCAAACGACACTAGTCCGAGTAGAGTAGAATTGTATATAGCGAGCAGAACAAGAAATGATGGCTCTATTATAAGTGATGCTGCATCAAAAGTTGTGGTATATTTGACTTTATTTTTTTTCAATTATGTATACCATTATAAGTGATGCTTCATTATTCTCTTTTCGCATGACTTTTTAGGAGATGTTGACAAAGGAAATTGAAAGCTCTTGATCCCAAAGCGTAGGAAGATCAATTAATTCAAAGACTTGGGAGGATGATATTTTTACGCAAGTCAAAGGTGCTGATAGTAGAGGTCGAGTGAGATGCATGGGACTTGTTGCCTCTACGTCAAAAGGCACGTCATCACAATCACAACAAGGTAAAACAATGGCAGTAGAAGATTTTAAACGAGAATTTATTCAATTCAAGAATTCAATGTTTACACTCTTCAGAAAACACTTTGCCGATAGTAATGATGAGCGTGTAGGCAATTTTCATATGGAAGCAAGACAAATTTGCGAGGTAACAATATGATATATATATTATCTTCGTATCACAATTTTTATAGTCATATTTTCCTTAAAATGTAACACATCATTTTTTTTTCTTATTGTTTGATTTCATCTGCTCATAGTGCGCACCAATCACAAGAAGGCTCCTTTAATACTAATGAAGGTAAGAACTATATATATATTTTTCTATACTTTCCACAATGTCTACTGTAGTCACAAGTCATCTGTTGTCCTTCTCCTTCTTTCTACTTGAGTTTATTTCCACACGATATTAAGGTGTACTTCCATAGCAATATTATTTTATAAATGCTTTTACCTTTTAACAGAGATTAACCATCACAAAATTGTTGTATTACCCCCTATACAACTAGGTAATACAATTATAGGTGGTAATACAGCTAGGGAATCATTTTACCTGATACAGCTATAGGCGGTTGCAACTAGATAGGTAATACAACTATAGATGGTAACACAGCTAGGGAATCATTTTATATGATACGGATCACTTTTCCTTCATTGTGAATTATTATTTTCTTATCCAATTTTCCATAGCATTTATAGGATACAAAGCGGACCAACATTGTAAGCCAACAGTTCTAACTAGTCAACTCCCTTACATTACTTTTCTTAGGACCACCACGAGACGATGGCAGATAAAATACGTCTAGCTGTTGTAGTGATGGGTATGGTAAACTTCAATTATGTCATGGTTCTCAAATCATGAGTTTTGTGCTGATAAGGTGAACTAATGCGTAAAACTTGCATGGTGTTGCTTTCAGGAAACGCAGCTTCCATGCTACTCTGTGCTGCACCCTTGTAATGCCAATACCACATGATGTCATACTTGTTCAGCATATATCAAGATTGTTTTACCTTTATAATGTAAACTACAACCGTGATGACTTTGAGATGATTGATTGCCTCACTAATTTTTATCTTGGTGTTTAATGTTCTCAGACTAACATTTTTAAGAGTCATCAAGAAGAAAAGCACCAAGGAGTTCTTATGTGTACCTTACATGCTCTCCTGAACTGCCTCCTCTATACTTGGTATGGCCTACCCATTGTAAGCCACAAGTGTCACGATAAATGGCTTAGGCATTCTTCTGGAATTCTCCTTCATCATCATATATATCTTGTTTGCATCAGCGAAGGCAAAGGCAAGAAACTTATTGAGCTTAATCTGACTATATAATTATTTCTACTAAAAAAAATTCTCTAAAGCAATTTTAATTGCTGATATGTTTTGATGATATTGAGTAAAGACTGCTTTTCCCCCCCTTTAGGTCCTCTCTGTTGGTGCTGAAATTGGGAATGTAGAGGCTGGAAAGAAGGTAAGCTATTATGGGTGCTGAAGAATTCATAGTGGCTGTTCTCTCTTGACTCAAATGATGGCACCTTTTGAACTCTAGTTGGGATACTAGCTGAGACATTTTTGCCAATTATAATATATCAATTTCTTCTTTAGTAAAAGATTTGTAAATGCTTCACTTGCAGATCCTTTCCTTGGACATAAGTGCTTACGTGGTAAATTCTCTTTTTATCTTTTCAGCAAAGCATGTTCATCTGTTAATTGATATAAAATTGAATAATTTTAACTTTCCCATGCTTGCAATGTCAGGTTAATGGAGTGCTATTGGTAATGAGAAAAAGGCACAGGAGTTTCATGTCTGGGTTAGGCTTTTAAGGTCGACAACAATAATTTGGTCACAAATGAAGGGTACAAACTGCAGACAAGAATTTTGTTTCTTTATCAGATTGTGTGAAGGTGGAGAATTTTATCAAGTTTGGGATTTGTATGAACAGGCAGAACTCTAGGATTAGTTTTACAATGTTGTAAGAACTTGTAATGAATTTGTATTTAAAATTATAAAAATGTTTTGAAGTACTTTATAAGGTATTTCATTTTGGAGTTTTTTGTTTTATTGTTTTCTATTATTTTATTGTTTTGTTTTTTGGGCCACCATTGTTACTCTATTTTTAGGTGGCCGTTGGAGAATGTTTAGAAGCACTTTATGTGCTTTATGCCAACAATAGACCTCTGCCAGCGGCCAGGTGGCCGCTGGCAAATGTTTGGGCCTATACCAGCAGCCAAGTGGCCGCTGGCATAGACCTTTACCAGCGCAGGTATAGCCATCGGAAAAACAGGCCGCTGGATAAGATCCCATGTCATTTAGCAGCGGGTTTCCCTTTACCGGTGGTTTTTGGCCGCCAGTAAAGGTTTATTTTTTTGTAGTGTATGCTACCTACTTTTGAGTTTTTCTCTCACCTTTATTGGACGTGTCAACAGTCCATGTTCCTTTCCCATGATTGAGTGCTGTGGGTTGAATCATGTAAAGACGGCAAACAGAGAGAGAGAAGGGGGGCAGTTACACTGGTTGTTGTTTGCCCGGAAAAGTCTTTTCCACGGACTTTGTAGAGCATAGAATAGATAATGAACAATTCATAAAGCATTTAGAACAAGATGATGGCAATCTGTTACCCTTAATTCTATTCCTTCAAAGTGGGTCTGTATAGATGCTTTCATTGTCCATGTCAGTATTAAAATACTTTGTATAAGTTGTTTAGTTTAGGAAAAGCAAGATAGAAACACATAGGCAATTATATATAGACTTTTTCCCATAAGTTTCATTGTGGATATTGGAATCATTGGATCGCAATCTGTAGCACGTGACTTAATATAGCATGCAGATTTAATGTCCGTTTGGTAGGTTTTTTTTTTCAGCTTTTCTTCTCCTTTCAAGAAGAAGCACTACAAAACAATTTGTTTTAGAAACTTTTAAATAAAAAATGAGCTTTTTTTTTTTTTAATGAAGAAAAGCAAAAAAAAAAAAAAAAAAAAGATGCAAAAGCTCCTAAAAGGAGTTTTTGCTTCTCCTTTTAAAAACATGCCAGTTTTTTAGGAAATCTATTTTCTTTTATTCCATTTATATGCTCACTTGAAAGATGAAATTTCAAATATATCCATATCATAAATTTATTTATTTTTATATCCTCTATTTCTTTAAATTTTAACTTTATTTCAAAAATTATGAAATTAGTTTATTTTTCAAAGTAAAAATACCAAATAACTTTTAACTTAATTTTAAAAACTATTAATTTTTTATTCTCCTTATAAGGAGAAGAAAAAAAAAAAAAAGAAACAAAAAAGCCTTATCAAACAGTTAGACAAGATTTACTTTTTTAATTAGTGCCCATGCAGTTGAGACGGATGGTACTTGGAGAGCTTTCGATTCCTTTGGGTTGTTATCCTTGAGAAACTATAATCTACTTGATTCAAAGTAGAGGCTTTACTTTTATTGAAACAAATGTTGATTCAAGGCAAAGGATGCGCTTATTCCTTGCCAGCACAGGATCATGATTTAAATCAAGGTCGTGGTTGCTGCCTGTAGTGGCATGGGGGGTAACAGGGTTAAATTAAGGGAATTGCCTGTCGTTGACAGACAGGCTTGTTGACATCGTCAGCTGCCGTTCCAGCATGCGTTGCAACAATAATGGCCATTAGGTCCATGACTATATTGCAGCATCTGATGGCCATTATGTCTCCCATAATTGTGTCAAGGACTGTACTGCTCATGGTTCATCAAGGCTGTTATTGCTGGCATTTAAGCTTTGAGCTAAATATAACGTCATATTATTTTCTCTTTATTACAGGCGATAAGATTTCTTTTTCTAACCTGCCAGAGTTTTAAACTTTTTTGGCTTACAGTATTTTATGAACTTTTTCTTTTGCTTTTCATTCTGGCTTGGAATATTCCATTAGAAATATTTTTTTTATAGAAGTTCCAAATTTACTTTTGTTTTCATTTTGCTCTTTAACTTGCAAAACTTATGGCCATTGAGCTGTGATCAATGATTGAATTGTAACGTTAACAGCTGGTAACGTTGTTTGCTCTTGGGGCCGAGGAGAGGATGGGCAATTAGGCCATGGCGATGCTGAAGATCGACTTTCTCCAACACAATTAATTGCATTGGATGGGCATGAAATAGTATCAGTTACCTGCGGAGCTGACCATACAACTGCATTCTCCGAGTCACAGTTGCAAGACCATAGTTGGGGATGGTCTGATTTTTATTTATTTATTTATTTATTTATTTTTTTAAGTTTTCTGCTCTTCCCCTCATCTTGTTCCCTCTTTATACACAATAAATCTATTACAAACTATGGTAGTCTCGAATAACTTTGAGGAAATAAGAAACTTCTTTGCAGCAATTTTTTAGAGGCCTCGAGTATCATATGGTATTTGTTAATTTGTAGTTTTTTCTTCTCTATTATTCTATATATATAGAAAATTGTATATAAATAATTTAGAGAAAATTTTTAAATTATAATCGTGATCTACTCTTATTCTTAATCTGTATACTGTAATTTTGGTAATCCAATTATGTATATGGTATGATTGAGCAAATTGATAGAATCCCCTTGATTTTCGTATTGATTTGCAAATTGATGGAATCCCTTAATTTATAAATTGACTTGCAGATTGATAGAATCCCGTTAATTTCTGAAATGACTTCCAAATTGATGAAATCTATTGATTTTCGAATTGATTTTCTCAATTTGATTTTAATTTTTTGATTAGCTTTATTGATTGAATCTCTTACTAATATTCCCCTCAAACTGATGCGGCTAATCAGGAAGTATTAATTTGTTTATGAGAAACCGATGATGAGGCCGAGGTAGTGCTTTAGTAAGGACATCAGCCCGTTGAAAATCTGAGGTAATATGATATAAGGAGATAATCTGATTCTCAAAAGTTTCACGAATAAAATGACAATCCACTTCGATGTGTTTGATGCGCTCATGAAAAACAGGATTAACAGCAATCTGAATAGCACTAATATTATCTATGTAAAGATGTGTGGGGGTTTGGATTTATGAAATCCAGTTTCAATCAAAAAATCGTGAAACCAAATAATCTCATAATAAGTAGTAGATATATCACGGTATTCAGATTTGGTAGAAGATTTGGATACCTGAGATTGTTTTTTACTTTTCCAAGAAATGAGCGTAGAGCTAAAAAACATGCATCAACCAATAACAGAGCATCGAGTGTTGAGACAGCCTGCCCAATCAGCATTACTGTAACCAATTAATTGAACGGAGGATCCAATAGGAAAGAATAAACTACGACAAGAAGTACCCTTCAAGTAGCGGATGATACGACGAACAACAACTAACTGAAGGTGTTGAGGAGTGTGTATAAAATGACTGACCTGCTGATCAGTGAAAGAAATGTCAGGATGTGTAATTGTTAAATAATTAAGACTTCCGACTATTTGATGATATAGTATAAGATTATAAAGAAGGTAACCCTCTTCACGACTAAATTTCACATTAATCTCAAGAGGAGTGTCAACAGTAGAAGCATATTGAAGTCTAGGTAAAGAGATCAAGTCCTCTGTATATTTGTGTTGATGCAAAAAAAAAAAATACCCTTCGTATCCAAACGGACCTCAAGACCCAAGAAATAGTGGAGAGAACCAAGAAACTTCAATGAAACAAAGCTTGGAGCTGCTGTTTAGGCGGTTGGATCAAAGTAATATTTGTGTCAGTGATGACAATATCATCAACATAGACAATAAGAAGAATAACACCGCCTGCTATTTTGTGAAGGAACAAAGAAGAATCATATTGGCTCTAGGTAAAAGAAAAATCAAGTAAAATAGAACGACATTTCTCAAACCACCCCTGAGGTGCCTGTTTCAAGCCGTAAAGAGAACATCTAAGTTTGCACACTAGAGAAGGAAGAGAATAAGTCTGGAGTAGTTGTCATAAAAATTTCTTTCTTAAGATCACCATGTAGAAACGCATTCTTAACATTCATTTGATGAAGTGACCATCCCTTGGAACTAGCAATAGCAATAACGGTTCGGATGGTAGTCATTTTGGCTACTGGAGCAAATGTTTCATCATAATCCACCCCATATTCCTGCCTATTGCCAAGAGTAACCAACTGGGCCCTATAGCGGTCAAGAGGACCATTAAAATTAAGTTTCACAAAGTACACCCACTTATAGTCAATAGGTTTAATACCAGGAGGGTATGAAACAATATCCTAAGTATGATTTTCTTGAAATTCTTAGAGCTCATCTTGCATAACTTCTTTCCAACACGCATGTTGGGTTGCCTAAGAATAACAAGTAGGAAATGAAATGTTTAATAGAGTTGCATTAAAAGATGTATATGGGAACCCATACCTATCTTATGGATAGGAGACACGTGTTGATCTTTGAGGTGACAGAGGTATAGGCTCAAGTGGCGGGTCAACATTAATACCGGACATGACTCATTGGAAACTACATCTATAAGCCTTTCCAAAGAGTCTTATTTGAATTCAAATGCTGAAATGAATATCCAACTACAGTTGAGAATGCATTAAGTGTCGGACAATGATTTTGCATCAGTCTCCCCCCGTTGAGTGCAAACTTGTCCTTAAGTTGGGTTCATCATCATCAATGTAAAGAGAGAGTTGGTGATATTGAATGTGGAAGATACTTTGTCATCTTTGGAGATTTCGATTTTGTAAGCATTTTCTCCAATTCTCTTTTAAACCCAAAAGGACCGTCAACTCTCGGCTTTAGTTTCCCAAAAAGTTTAGGAGGAAACCTCTCTTTTCTAAGATGGATCCACGTGAGATCTCCTTCCTTGAATGCAGCTGCCTTCAGAAATTTGTCCTTTTGTTTCTTATACCTCTCATTTTGCTTGTTAACTTTCTCACAAACTTGTTCATGAAGTTTCTTAATATGCTTCACCCTTTCTTTAGCATCTCCACTATAGGAATGAGTGATTGGGATTGGAGCCAAGTCCAACGGACTCATAGGATTGATCCTATCTTCAAATGGACTTTGCTCGGTAGTTTGACTTTGAGAGATTGTAAGCAAACTCAGCCTGAACTAATTGGAGATCCCATTGTCGAATGTTTCCTTTAATTAGGCTCCTCAGAAGGTTTCCCAAGCTTTTGTTGACAACTTCTATTTGTCCGTCGGTTTGAAGATACACTACTAGAAAATTGTCTTTTAGCGACAGAATTCTCTATCGCTTAAAGTCCAAATTCTGTCGCTGAAACATATTAGTGACGAAAATTTTCAGTCGTTAAATCCGTCGTTGATAAGCACTTCGCTAATTTTTCCGACGTAATACATCCGTCGCTAAATATTAGCGACGGATTTTTTCCATTACTAAAAAAATCTGTCACTGATTTTCGTCACTAATTTTGGGATCCCACACGAGCGTGCACGAGCCCTCACACGCGCACACTTGCACTATCATGTGCTCTCATGCGCGCCTCGCCTAGGGACCAGCCTGCCCCCCGCCCAAGCCTCGCTCGCCCTGGTCCTGTGCATGTGTCCCCGCTCGAGGACCAGCCTGCCCGCCCGTGCCCTGCCCGTTGACTTTCTTTAAATTTGTGAAAATAACCTCAACTCCCCTGGCAAGAATCGAACTTGTGCATAAGGAAAAATATTAGAGACACAACCATCGAACCACAATGAGACATCTGGTCTTATCTTCTTTCTTTTTTTATTTTTTATCTTTATCTCATATTTTTTAAATAATATTAAAATAATATAAAATAATAAAATATTAACTTAAAAAAATAAAAATTAAAAAAAAAATAAAATAATATTATTACTCTAAAAAATAAAATAAAAAGGAAAAGAAAAAGAATTATTAAATAAAAAAATTAAAAAAATTTTAAAATTAAAAAATATAAAAAAATTAAAAAAATCCGTCAGTAAAATTTCTATCGGTAATCCATTACTAAAATTTCAGTTGGTATTTCGTCAGTAATCCGTCGTTGATAGATTTATAAAAAAATTAAAAAAATTAAAAAAACATAAAATCATAAAATTATAAAATTATAAAAAATCTGTCGTTGATCCGTCGGTAATCTGTCACAATTCCGTCGCTATTATTGACGGAAAAAAATCTGTTGATAAGTTTCTGTCGTTGAAAGTCCATTTTCTAGTAGTGAATGTGGGAATAACTAAATTGAAGGTTAGTGCTGAGTTTTCTCCATAGAGTGCACCAAAAGTGGCTCAAATTTTGGATCTCTATTTGAAGTATGTTTTTAGGGATCTTATGAAGTTTAACAATTTCTTCAAAGTATAAGTCTGCCACACAAGTTGCATCCAAGGTCTTGTTACAAGGAACAAAATGCACCATCTTCGAGAATCGATCAACTATGACCATGATTGAATCTTTGTTTTGTTGAGTTTTGGGAAGGCCCACTACAAAGTTGATGTTAATATCTTCCCAAGGCGCATTTGGAACCGGCAAAGGAGTTTATAGTCCACTGTTTTGATTATGTGATTTTGCCAAATGGTAGTTTCGGCAATGTTCAACATGCCTAGCAACGTCTGGGCCATATTGGGCCAATTAAACTTATCTTTGATCAAAGATAAAGTCTTATCCCTTCCAAATTGTCCTCCCGGTTCTCCACCATGAGCTTCTTTGACAATGGACTGTCTTAAAGAGTATTGAGGAATACACAACATGTTATCCTTAAAGAGGAATCCATCTTGGAGTAGATAACGATCATGAGAGCCCTTGGTACATTTCTTCCATATCTCATCAAAATGGGGATCTTCCTCATAAAGTTCCTTTACAATCTCAAATCCCATGACCCTTACACTCATGGATGAAATCAAAGAGTGTCTTTTGCTTAAAGCATTGGCAACTCGATTTTGAGTTCTGGCCTTATGTTTTATCACGAAAGAATAGGCTTAAAGAAAGTCATGGCGACTATTGAGCTTATGTTGACCATTCACATACTTCAATGCCTCAAGGTTTGAAAAGAGGATGAATTCCTTACATATGAGGTAATTCCTTACATAGAACTCCTTGTCATATGTGGAGTATTTTTTTTCTTAAGTTGTTCAATGTTTCGCTAACATAAGCAAGCGACCTTCCTTCTTGAGAGAGAATAGCCCCGATTCCCACATTTAATGCATCATAGCTTACTTCGAACACCTTATCAAAGTGTGGTAGAGAGAGAACTAGTGCTTCCATCATCATCTTCTTTATATGCTCAAAGGCTTTTTGTGCTTCATTGGTCCACTTGAAAGATCCTCCTTTAAGGCATTTGGTAATACGGGAAATAATGGGAAATAATGGTGCTGAATCCTTTAATAAAATGCCCATCAAATGAAGCAAGGCCATGGAAACTTTGAATGTCTTGGAGAGTTTGCGGAATAGGCCATGCCACAAGAGCTTCAACCTTGCTTGGATCAACGCAAATGCCTTCCTTAGAGATAACATAGCCCAAGAACACCAGGCTACTGTACAAAATGACACTTCTTTAGATTGGCATAAAGATATTGTTCTTTGAACACTTGGAAAACTTGTCACAAATGATTGAGATGCTCCTCCAGAGACCTGTTAAAAATAAAAATTTCGTGAAAGTAAATGATGAAAAATCGTCCCAAATAATGCTTGAATACATGAGTCATTAGATACATGAAAGTGTTGGGTGCATTTGAAAGAACAAACGATATGACCAGCCATTCGTATAAACCATCCCTAGTCTTGTAGGCTGTCCCATTCATCTCCTGACCGCATACGTATTTGATGGTAGCCATTTCTTAGGTCAATCTTAGAGAAAATAGTGGCCCTACAAAGTTGATCAAGTAGATCATCGGTTGAGGGATAGGAAAAATGATATTCGATAGTATTCTTGCTCATAGCTCTACTATTGGTACATATGCATCACGTTCCATCTTTCTTCTGGACAAAGGGTGCAGGGACAGCACATGGAGTCAAATTCTTGCGAATTAGTCCTTTTGCTAAAAGTTCATTGACTTGTTATTGAAACTCCTCATGCTCTTAGGACTTATTCGGTAGGCGCCTTGTTGGGAATTCAAGAGCCAGGCAAGAACTTGATACAATGTTGGATCTCAAGCATGGGAGGAAATCCGAATGGAATTTCGTCTGGTATAAAATCATGGAACTCTGCAAGAATAGGCTAGAGGGTGGTAGGAATTTTCTGGGTTGCTTTATTCTCTTCCAAGATCATAAGAGCATACACCTCATTGGTATCTTTAAGAGTCTCACAAAATTGGGATCTTGAGAGGAGATTTGCTTCCTTTGTGGGGAGAAGGCTTGGGAGGGTCCGTCATATTTCATGGTTCCAATACTATCTTTACTGCATCCTTGAAAAAAGAATAAGTATTCATGCATCCGTCATGGATCACTCCCTGATCATATTGCCAAGGTTGTCCCAGGAGTAAATGACATAGCATCCATAGGCACAATATTATCATCTTGATAACTTTTGCTTATAGAAAATTTGACTAAGCATCACTTGTTTACGGTTACCTCATTTCCTTTCTGCAACCATGATAGTTTGTAGGGATGGGGATGGTCTTATACTTTGAGCTGCAGTTTATCTACCATGACAGTTGCCACAACTTTTTCGCAACTTCCACCATCAATGTTGATGTTTTAAACTTTGCCTTGTGAGGTGCATCGGGTGTGGAAAATATTGTTGCGAAGGCATGAGTCATCTTTCACAACCTCAACATTGAGAATCCTTTTAACAATAAGGGCTTCTCCTTGATCTTTGAATGTGATGTCTTCTTCAGGGTCATCTTCGCCTTCATTGGAATGGGATAGTGGGATTAGCTACACTCTTTTCTTCTGCTAAAGAAATAATCTTTCGGTTTGGGCATTCAGAGGCTATATGACCATATCCATGGCACTTGAAGCGTTGCTTACCATGAGAGTCAGAAAAGCCAAGCTGCTTGGGTTGGATTGCTCTCTTTGATGAAGCGAACTTTGTGGGTGTTGATCGTGAAGCACTCCCCTAGTTGGATGATAGCTTCTTTTCAAAAATCGTGTTAGCGTTTTCCTTTCTTTCCTTCAATTGTTTCTAGACCTTGTAAGCCAACTTGACTACATCATTGAAAGTCCAGTATGGCTGTAGGTGGACAATATCTAAAACCTACAAGTGTAGTCCCCCCCAATATGTCGAGCAATTGTTTGATCTTCCGGTTCAGTAACATTGCATCAAAGCATAAAATGCTCAAATTCTATTGTATAGTTCCCCACAGATTTTATATCTTGCCTTAAGTTATGGAATTGAAGATAAGCATCCTTCATATAATTCTCAGGCTAGAACTTTTTCTTCAATTCCTTCATCATTTCTCATGTCTTGATCCACCTCTTGCCCTCATGCTCCCTTCGTCTCTTCATATTCTCCCACCAAATTGAAGCATGTTTCTTTAGTTTGATAGCCACAAGCTTTACTTTTCTATTCTCAAGAATATTTTTATAGTTAAATGTCCGTTCTACAATGTTAAGCTAATCGATAAACTCATCGGGTTGCATAATTCCTTCAAATTCTGGGAGAGCAACCTTGACATCAAAATCAGAATGACGATCATGATTTCTTTGGCCATGATGAAAATAGGTTGTCTCAACAGATGCTTAAGACTGTGCATCATGAGACGGATTGATATCCTCTTATGTTTCTAAATTTTCATGAGTGGAAGCATGATGATGATCTTTTTGTTGCATTGCCTGAAGCTATAGTTACAATTGCTGGACTTGCCTCCTCAATCCATTGATCTCGACATCATGAAAGTATCGCTCTTGGGCTGCATTGATTTCAACATTTTGACAGTGGCGATGGCCAGCCAACCTAGCTCTGATACCAAACTAACGCTAGAAAAAAATAATTGGAATTTATGTGAATGGTTAACTAGCTCACCACTAAAGGAATCCATCTAAGGACATTGGGATAGACTAAGGAATCCACCCAACGCTAAGAGTATAAGAGAGTGCTCTTTTGGAATGAAATCAGAATATTATTGATAACTTGTTCTGCTCTTTCATTGATTACAAGAAGGTCTTTATATAGTAGAGTTAGGGACGGATCATATTCCCACATTATTAACTCCTAATACAAAAAAAAGAGAAAAATACATGAAAAACATGTAATTCCTGGGTGAAACAAATGGGTGATAGAGATCTAATTATTACTGCCTCTAGAAGACTCTAAATTATATATGTATAACTCATTGGAAACTACATCCATAGGCTGTTCCTAAGAGTCTTATTTGGACCCATTCAAATGCTCAAATGACTATCCAACTGCAGTTGAGAATGTATTAAGTGCCACACAATGATTCTGCATCATGAAGAATATCCAGGAATGTATAGTTGGGCTCTTTAAAAAAATTGGCACTTGTTAGTGATTGTGTTTAAGAGTATAGACTAACATATATATTGAACTTGATAATATTTTGAAGTTAAGTCTGTGACTTTGGATACTACAACATCTAGTATTACAGCACTTGTAGATTCACTCGAGCAAACAAGACATGGTTGAGATTTATGTTAGGAAAAGTCAAAAAACATGTAATTCCTTTGTTTATTCATTATGTCATCAGTGACAACATAACAATAACAAATTGAGTCTTATTCTCAAATTTTGGAGTAGGCCATTTGAGATCATTATAGTAAAGTGGAAAAAAAAATGAAAAGAAGTAAAAAAAAAAAACCATCCATAGAAATTTGATAATAATAATAATAATAAAAGTGAATTAATTTAATTGATTTGAATTTTTCTACGTCACTTATTTCTATACAGTCATATTCTTGATTAAATTCTTAACATTCATATCTTTACGAATAAATTGCATTCACGTTTTAGATGGTCTATCCTAACGTTTCACTAAATTTTCGGCATTTAAGATCCCGCTTCTCCTAACTCGTGCGTGTTTGAGTTTTCGTTGCACATGTCCAAATCACTTTAAGTGATGTTCTCTTATCTTATCCACAATTGAATTTACTCCCAACTTAGTATGTCACTTTTCATTTCTAATTCTATATTTTCTGGTTGTACTACATATTTATTTGAATATTTTCATTTCAGTAATATCCATTTTATGTATTATAAGTGAGCATGTGTATAAAAATAATACGTGCTATTGCTGAATATGATCGTCATGAAAAGTATTCAACAAGTTTTTGAGAAGCATGTGATGCTTAAAAAGAAAAATAAAAGGAGTTTGTCATGGGAAGTATCAAATACACTTCCAACACTATATGTATCATGTCTCACATGTATCCATTTTCAGGTAGGACTTCCATTTGAAAGCAATGCTTCCTCCACTGTGGATCATAGCAGATGTTATTTTTTTTCTTCTGCTCTAGGTCAATTATCAAGACTGTTATTTGAGTGACTAGCATATAGATTCAATTTTATATTGTAATTTGTGCCAAGACAGTCCAAGGATTTTATTACCTGCCATAGTTAATTGGTGCAAAAAAGTACATATAGAGAATGTGGTTCAATATATAAGTTCTGGATATGCTGCTTGAATGGTTCATAGTGCTAAGCTATCTCTTCTTTTGTTGAATGTAAGAAGAAAGAGGCCAAATGATTTGTTGAGGATGCTATTTAATTTTATTCTAATTTTTCTATTCGATGCTATAATTTTAGTGTCTCCCCTTTTCCAATGATGAAATTTGACAGCTCACGTGGCAATGCTGGTGTTCTCAAAATATGGAGATTTGTGCTTCGCTTTATCATGTTGGAAGCTAATATCACATATATATTTCCTTTAATGTGTTCATTTAACATATCTGATTTGTTATCTATATCGTCTTGTTCTCTTTAAAGTAACTGCAGTGATAAAATTTTAGGGAGAGAAGATGGTCATGGTGGCATGTGGATGGCGACATACAATGTGTTTCCTCTTCTGGCAGTTTACACACTTATGGCTGGAGCAAATATGGTCAACTAGGACATGGAGATTTTGAGGATCATCTCATTCCTCACAAGGTGGAAGCCCTTCAGAACAATTTTGTATCCCAGGTGAAACTTAATGCTTCTTGCAATGAGCTACGGTTTGTGAGGTTTGTTGCTACTCTAGTACTCTTTCTTTTTGGTACTTAGAACCTAACATGAGAAAGCGGCAAATCTAGATAGCATCTATATCTTATGAAACGATCTAGTAGTTTTTATCAATGCTTGTTACCTGGATGGCATCTTGGAATTAATTATAAAAGAGTTTCTACATTTTGATATATTTGATTTCGTAGTTTTTGGTGATTTCCTTATTCAAGTGACATTTTATTTGAGCGCTATCTATCAATTTTTTAGTAGTTCTTTAGATAGCGCTAAGCGTGAGAATGCACTATGCATACTCTTTCATAGTGGTCCGTTATCCTATTTTTTTTTATGCTGTTGCAATTAGAAGATAGGGCAAAAAGCATAGTGATCATTTTGGTTAGAAATTATAAACAATCCAAAAGTGTTGTATTAGGCATTAGGATTGATTTAAGTAATTAGTACTTAAAAATGGACCATGTAAACTGAGGGAAATAAAATAGGCTCTGCCTTGTTAAAGTCTATAACATGTTGCTGAGCATACTAGAATGTAGATCACCTAATGAATCTTTTGCGGCCATGTGGTGCACATCTTGGTTCGCATGATAGCTTATCGGTTTGAGGAGCTGGCGCAGTCGCATCACTTGAAACTCAAAGCATTTCAACACAAACGAGAAATGCTCTTCAAAATTGTATTGCTAAGTTGTTCAAAATACGGAATCTATATAGAGAAGTGATGTAGAACGACTTGCGAATGAGTTTTTTGAACAATTAAATGAGTTTGGAAGGATCAAGAAAACATAAAAGAGAGGAGGAAAAGGCAACCTTCCTACCGTCGGCAGTAGGATGCGAAAGGCAGGAGAAGGCTTTGGAGAATACTGTGCAAAAACCACCATGGCTGCGCTCATGGCGATAACCTTAGAAGTGGGCAATCCTTCACGGACTGCCGTGGCGGTGTGCAGCGTGAGAGCGAGACAAATTTCCCTTTTCCTTCTTTCTATTTTTCAACTTTTGCATATTTGTTTCATTTTTGTTTCTTAAGGTTTTGGATACTATTTAAACCAGTGTTTTCTCATTATTGCTGGACAACTTTTGGCATAATTTTCTTAAAAAAAGCTTGTTCTTTTTCTATCATATTCTAGATTAGGATTTTAAACCTTAGAATTTGTGCCGAACTAATTCAACCTTTCAACCAATTGTAACAATTGGTATTGGAGCAGGACTTTTCTTGAGTGATGGACAATCGCAAAGAATCAATTGAAGTTGAAGGGAGCAACCTTTCTTGTGGCATAGTTTTCGGAGATTATAGCCTCTGTTAGATGTTCTAATAGTCAAACTGAACAATTTATTACGATGCAGTGAAAACTTGAAAGAGTCTTAGGAGAAATTCATATCATGGTTGGAGCCCTTACAGTAAGTTGGAATTTGGATCAATATTAGGAAGGAGAAACCAGAGTTGCCTTCGGTCATCCAAATCTCGAGTTTGATTGAGAGAGTCTACATAGCAGACATGGTAGAGATTTTGGAGAGGAAAAGCGTGGAAATTTTAGGTGTGACAACGAATATTGTGGTTTCTCCTTAAAGGTTGAGATTCCTGCATTGGGTGGTGACTTGGGGATTGCAGAAATTTTGAATTGGATTAGCCAAATGCTATAGGTTTCTTTGAATATATTGAGGTAACTGACCTGATGATTAAAATATTAGGGTTTAAATTGAAGCTTGGTGTTCAAGTTTGTTGAGATAAAATGGTAGCCTGTAGAAGTAGCAAAGGTGAGATATGGGAAAAAAATGAAGCAATTAACAAAGGAGAGGCTTTTACTACCTGATTATACTTAATTTTTATTCTGCATGTTGGTTGATAGTGCCCACGTGGGGCATTTACCAACATGATAAAAATTTTTGAAGTTTAAAATTTAAACAAAAGAATAATGGGTGGTTAGACCTCATTATCCCACTCTCCCTTAATTTTCACCAAATAACCCCATACTTTTATTGAGAGAGAAATCTCTAGAGAGAGATTAATAAAGGGCTTAATAAAATTCCGAGTAGGTAATTTTGGGTCACTTTTATCACCGAATTTGAAGGTTACGGTATCGTGACTTGTGGTGATAGTTCATTTAATATGATTATCATCCTGACTGCGAGATTGACAGAGAAAGACATCGTGGTTTCCCAATCAATTTCTTGTGTTTTATTAATCAAGATATACTCTAAATTTTATTCTTTTTATTATTTTGAAAAATTCCACCATACTTCCGCTTGAGTGTGTATTAAATCTAATATTGGCATCAGAGCGTTTTGAATTTATTAAATAAATTTTAGGAATTTTTCGGATATAAAAATAAAAGGTTAAAAATTTGGAGTTCGAATTATAGATGAGTTTTATGAATCTGATTATACCATGATATTGCCCATATTATGTAGATCACAAATATATTTTTTTGGGGATTTTTGGAGTATGTTTTGATCATGAAAGATAAAGTCAAAAGTTTTCGACTCTAATGATGTCTGAAACTTAAAATCTTAGATCTGTCGAGATAGAGAGTATATTGATCTATAAAAATGGCATATATGTGTTCCTTGTATGCTAATCTACGATTTGATTTATATTTTGTTCATTGCCATTGCCGAAAATTGAGTTTTCCGATATTGGCCGTTGAAGGCCAAAATTGGACGTTTGATTCGACGCGTTTAGGGCTTGAATCTCTCGAAAAATTGAGTTGAAAATGATTTTGGGAAATCCAATATTATTTTTCGGGCAAAATCATCATCAAAAAGTGGTCGGAAATGGGTTTTCTAGAAGCTGGGTCAAAAAACCCGGTTGCAAACTCGTCGAGTGAGGAAGAAAGATCCAAATCTGTGGGCGCGTGAAGACCACTAGCGCAAAGGTGCATCAGAGAGCCACGGCTAGGCGCGTGCAATGCACGTGCCAGAGAGGTGTGTGAAATTTGACATCGGTGAAGGCCTCTGGCGGTCCGGGTTAGTTTGGATAATTTGGGTTGTGTATGGTATCTATTGACCCATACGCTCGCTTTGGGGTCAATACTCGAATCATTTAACATTTGATAATTCATAGGGTATGCGAAATTGTGATAATAAATATTATTAGTCACTAACGTCTATTTTTCTGTGTAACAGAAACAATGACTACAACAAAGAGTATTGTATTTGATCTTGTAAAGGGAGACAAGTTGAATGGTGATAACTACGACATTTGACATCGGAGGATTCAGTTTGTCTTCGAAGAACAAGACCCATGCGAGGAGGCTATATGTGGGGAACATAACATTTGTAGCTGTGAGTGGGATTGGTACATGCAACCTGATGTTACGAAGTAACCAAATCCTATATTTACATGATGTATTGTATGCTCCCAAGATTTGGCGGAATCTCGTATCTATTTTCTGTTTAGATTGCTTAGGATATTCAGTTTTTTTTTAGAAACTTGAGTGTTTTCATTTCGTACGATAATTCTCTATTATGTATTAGTTTGGTCCATGATGGATTTTATACGCTGGATATGATTTCTCATAATAATATTTCTGATTTGTCTTTTATTGTCTATACATTTGATAGCGTAGTTGATGATATTCCTATTTGGTATAATAGACTTGGTTACACAAAGCAAGAGAATGAATCGGTTTGCAGCGAGTGGCCTGCTGGGCTCGTTAATTTAGGTTGAGTTACCCCAATGTGAGTTTTGCCTAACTGACAAAGCGACGAGTAGACCATTTGGAAAGACAATGAGAGTTGAGACTCTATTGTAACTGATTCACTCTGATATTTGTAATCCTATGAATGTGAGAGCCCAAAACGAAACCACATATTTCATTACGTTTATAGACGATTACACACATTTCGATTACGTCTATCTGATCTTGCATAAATCTGAGACATTAGATTGCTTTAAGAAGTTTATCAGCGAGATGGAAAATCAGTTAAAATTGAGAGTTAGACTCTTAGAACCGATCAAGAACGCGAATATCTATCTGAACAATTTAAAGAGTTCTGTTTCGAGGAGGGCATTATGAGACAGTTGATTGTTCCTGTTACTTCCCAGCAAAATGGAGTAGTCGAGAGAATGAACAGGACTCTATTGGAAATTGTTAGATCTATGATAGCGTAGGTCAATTTGGCAATCTCCTATTGGAGAGATACATTGTTGACTGTTATTTACATTCTCAACCGTGTTCCAACCAAATTCATAATCAATACCCCATATGAGTTTGGAACAAAGAAACAGCCTAATCTTAGCCATTTGAGACTATTGGATTATACCACATACGTTCACGATTTCTTGCACGCACATGGCAAGTTAGGCTTGCGAGGAAAAAAAGTGTACCTGTACAGCCTGATTCTTAGGAAGTACATGCCTGATTCTTCACATGTTCTAGAGCCTCCGTCAGTTGAGTTACGAGAGGACCTGAGTCTACCTGTACAGCCAGTAGCCATCCTTGATCGGCAGACCAGAAAGCTATGGAGCAAGGAGGTTCCTTTAGTCCGCATTTTGTGGAGAGTGACCAGGTCGAAGATGAGACCTGGGAGCCTGAGGAGGCTATGAGGAGCAGTACCCCCATTTGTTTAATGTATAATCCACTTTAATCTCGAGGACGAGATTTATTTTTAGGGGGTTAGAAAATATAACACCGACACAAGATATACTGTATATTGTATTTCTCATTACTCCATATATAATATATCTTCTTATTCATATAAAAATCACTCAGAAATTTTTTCGAGCCAAAATGCCTTAGAAGAATTTTGGGCATGGCCCCGGGGGCTAAAAAGGGACCC
Source organism: Dillenia suffruticosa (assembly GCA_033439265.1). Classification (NCBI taxonomy): domain Eukaryota; kingdom Viridiplantae; phylum Streptophyta; class Magnoliopsida; order Dilleniales; family Dilleniaceae; genus Dillenia; species Dillenia suffruticosa. The sequence continues at coordinate 15,337,542 of JAVTVX010000012.1, read as the reverse complement.
TTCCGGTTCATCTTGAAATTTACGCATGTGATTTCAAGTTCAAAGAAATTACATGTGCAAAATCACCTTAAAAAGTTAATAAAACTTGAATTTAGGCAAAACCATATCGTTTGCTTGGTAGTGCTTGATGACTACTCGCCGGGGGGCGAGAAATGTGCTCTTACTGAGCCAAATCAAAATCTACCCGTGCGAAATTGCTAAAATTTTGTCAAAAAGCTAAATTTAGGATAACTAATGATTTTCATAAGTCAAAACAAGATTTTGATAAATTTGCCAAAACTCGCCCGGTAGGACGAGAATTTACCCTACCGAGCCAAAAGGAATTCCATGCTTGCAAAATTGACGCCGTGTGGTTAATTTGTGCTAAATTCACTTTAAAAGTGAATGCCTGAGATGAAAAATTAAAATTTAAGTCGTAACACAAAGATACTTGATACCCTAGATTTTCACCCGATAAACTCTAAATTTGTGGGTCAAATCAAAATTTGACCGAGCAAACGGTTTTGTTTTCACCCAAGATCTATATTTTTGGAATCTACATGTAAAACGGATTCCATAGTGAGATTCTACGCATTTTGAGGTCGAGATCAAATTTTGACCGATCACGGATTTCGTTCACTTCGAAAGATGTTTGAATGACCAAACGATCTCAAATTTATACAAACCCAGCGGCATTGGACTCAGTTTGAAAACCTGGGTCCCATGTGTGATTTTAAAAATTTTCGAGATGAATAGTAACTTTGACCGATTTTGGACCACGAGTCAAAGAATAGATAAGTATAAAAGACAAACAATTAATATTTTTGGAATATGTGAATCCACTTTATTGGATTTTGTGTGGGTTTGACAAGTGGCATCACATGATTGGATGAAATTAAGCTTAATTGATTTATTATGGTTAAATTTAACTAGGGTAGGGTTAATTAAACCTAACTAAGGTTAAAACATGAGTTAACCATGGTTGAGTGTTAAATTAAAACCAAGTTAAGTCTTTTATTCACTCTCAACAAAAAAAAATGGTTGAGTGTTAAATTAAAACCAAGTTAAATCTTTTATTCACTCCCAAAAAAAAAAAAAAAAACGTGAGATGCCTAAAGGAGAGCAAAAACCTTCTTCTCTTCTTCCTTTCTCCTTAGCCGTGAACTCCATTGAAGAGCAACGATGATTTTTTCTCACAACCTCCCAACATTTTTACATGGTTTTGCTCTACCCTAGACCTAGTATCACATATCCAAAAACCAACTCAAAAGAAACACCACACATGGAGATCTAGGGAGGGATGAAAATTCAAAGAATGGAGCAAATGTGAAAGTCCAAAACTTCAATCAGCCTACTATTCATAAGGTAAACACCCACCACCCTCTAGTATAACATAGCCAAAATTTAGACAAAACGGAGAAAGTTTGCTAAGAAAACTAGGGTAGACGAATTTGAAGCCATGACAGAATTTTTGGGTTTTCAGAAGTATGAACAGGTTGTAATGTTTAGGCTATAGCATTTTCTGTGCATAGGCAAATTGAGTGAAATTTTTACACATGAAATGAGACCTTCAGATCCTTTAAACGAGATATGATTCGTTTAATTTTGATGAGAAATGAATTTGTAGTGAATTTTCAAAGTTAGGTGTTCTGCAAAAGTTTCTATTCTAATGTCCTGTTCTGCCGTGATGTTTGCCTCAATTTTGAGGTGCCTTCCAGTCTGAATAGCTTGAGCCCTAGTTATAACATTTGTAGCTCTAGGTTTTATCTTTCTAACAAGGTAGGAATCACCTTAATCCGACCAGTATATCAAAAGTTATGAAAATTCTCCGAAACCTGTGCAAATTGTCACTCTGTTTTCGGTCCCAGATTGATAGCCTTCTAGGTGATCTGTTTCTTCTGGATTGAACTAAGAACAACGTTCAACATGAAAGTTGTAGGTCTATGTCTCATCTATAACATATCCACAAATCACTTGAATTGGAGTTGTGTACAGAGAGGTATTGCATTTTTACTAAGACAGAATAGAATGAACTTTTGGAACAAAACTGAGACAAAGATTGGTTTATCTTAAATTCTGTGATTTGAATCTGAAGGAATGTTCAAAATAACAGTTGTAGTGCTATCTCTTAGCTTTAAAATGAGATAGGAAGCATGTGATTCGGAGTTGTGTAGTTTGAGTTATGACCATTTTTCCACGACTGCACAAATTGTGTTGTGTGCAGAATTTTAGATTTTGAACTTGTGGACTATTTTGGTGAAATGATGAATGTGAATGGATGTATTTGAGGTCAAGAGTATGAAGCATATGTGTGTATGAAATTGAAAATGTTGTGTAAGGTGATGTAAATATGTACTTAACTCCGTTTGTGGACATTGAGTATGATTTGTTGTGCATTGAGAAAGGAGGGAGTTGATTTCCTTGTATGTGTACTATCGAGGTATATGTATTGCCTTGATGCGTAGGTGTGATCATTGGATGGTGTATTAGAGAGTGGGGGTATGGATAACCTATAAAAGAGATTAAATTAATTGCATTACATAAAGATTTCATATGTACTTTGTGTTGATTTGTAGTGACACAATAGCAGATTGACAAGAGGACACAGTTTCCACACAGTTTGGTATTTTAAGGAGTGATTGACCCTCCCGTATATAGCGAGTGGAATTTATTATATTATGTATTCAATGTATAACAACATGTTTTAAAACGCTTTTCAATACAAGCATGAATTATGATCGTGTGCTATGATTTTTGGAATGGATTTGTGAAATGTTTTGTGAATCATTGGAGTGTCCACAAGATGATTTTATTGTGAAATATGCATCCAAATGATTTGCGAAATGAAAAACGTGTCATTGCATCAATATGCATATGATTTTATGAAATCAATTATGAGAAGTGTTTAATATGGCTTGGTAAATGTTGGCATGACACGTACATTATGATGATATTATGTTATCGGCCGAGAGCCTTTATGTATTCTATGATGATATGATTTATAAGATACGTCCATGAGTTGGGCATGTCGTATCTATGAAATGCGTTTGTGGAGTCACCCATTATGCCCGGATACGCTTCTGAAGGAGGTATCCCCAATCGTTGTATATGATATTAGGACTCAACACGGTACTAGTTGGGTTGAACCTGAAAGGGGGAGGACTAGGTAACGCCCTGGTCTAGCACCTGATGAGATCCATCACCAACGTCGGGGTAGAGAGCATTTTCTAACTTTGCATATAAAAAAAACCCCCGATGCGCCTTCCATTAGACGTAGTCGACCTTTGCCAGGAACTGATTTTGACATACTTTATACTTGTGTGATTCAATTGATATGGATGCATATATATTTGAAATGTATGAAAAAGAATGATTTATGATTGTTTATTATGTACTGTTTTCATACATTATGTAGATTTGTGGATTTATTGAATCATTTTGACTTCATTTTTCACCAACACATTGAACACATATACCCTCTCACTCACTGAGTATTCTCCATAATTCTCACCTCTCACTTTCTGTTCTACAGAGATAGCTATAGTGGGACGCGTCGTACATAGCAACGCACAAGATTTTGTTGGAGATATCGGACTTGGGTATGGTGTTAACCATTCTTTCGTAGGATTATATTTAAAGATATGGGATGCATAGATATATATTTGTATATTTGGAATTGTAGATAGACCATTGTACATGTATATAAAAGGGATGACTGTATGTAAAGAATTATACATATTATTATAACTCTCATTTCATTGTATTGCATTGAGGCATGATTATACTATTGTGTTTAATCACTTTGGGAAACCTGTCATGTCTAGGATTATCTATTAGGTTCACTCGGTGCCACCTCTAAATCACATGAGAGGTGACTGACGACTGTTCATGCCTTTGATTGTGGCATGGCAATAGATGTCTGTGGATAATACTGGATTAGTCTTACGTTATTTTGGATATTGACAGCGATGTGGATTGGTTAGTTGTGTTGATGATTTTCCAAGTTGGCCTTTATAAATTGATATGTTATTGATTGACGGGATTTTGATATAGGATGGACCTCTGATTTATGGGGAGGTTCTGTCCGTTTGTTTGTTGATGGTTGAGAATTTAATGTCAGCATCCGGGATAGCGTAGTGACTGCTCACGTCTTGGATCGAGGATCGGGGCATGACAGGTGCCATTTCATGGAGCAATAAAAAACAAACATGTGTGGTTTTATCTACGATGGAGGCTGAGTTCGAGGCTTGCTCAGTTGCAGTTTAGGAGTGTTTAGTTCTGGTGACTATTAGATGACTTAGGGGTTGTGATTGATAGTGTGAGCCCAGTGATAATCTACTATGATAATCAGACTGCTATCGCTTACACTCGAGACCTAAGTATCATACTAGAATCAAACATATCAACACCGGATATAATTTTGTAAGAGACATCATCGAGAAGGGTGAAATGACTGTCAAGTATTTTTCGACACAGCATGATGGCTGACCCCTTCACCAAACTTATTGCTAGATACTCAGTTGTAGTATATAGAGAGTTATTGGGTTTGGGTATATTTTGATATTTCTCATTTTGTACCGAATTGACGATGTGATACTTATTATTTATATATATATATATATATATATGATTTTTATGCATTATTCAGTCACACTTGCGTTATTATTTTTCTTAAATAATGCACTTGTTTTAGATCATATATGTTTTGATGTGTAAAAGATATGTCAGGCAAGTGAAGTCAATTCTCTCACATGAGTGACCACCTCTGGCTCTGAGTGAGTGGAGATGAGACAATTTTTAGTCATAAGAGACATTGAGAGTGGCCCTATTAGAACACACGTCGCCCTTATACGTGTTCATGATGAGGTCATCTCGGATATGACCGACATGAAAATAGTTACATCCATTAGTTTGTAAATAGTCAGATTTGAGATCTCAGATGTCACCTGCGATTAGTGATATTCTCTAAGACACTTTCTCTTTGATCTATGGGTAGAATTTTATGTGTAGACTGAGTCCCGTATCTACATAGTATTAGAAAAATCTATCATATGTCCTTTTGAGAAATGAGAGATTAACACTGCGACACGCATTTCATATCGCGTGTGATAAGACGACTAGAGATAGTGAAAGCCATTGTATGAGATGATGATTTGATCTTGATCCCTATTCCCACTGTGTGAGACCCAAGATCCATTGGGTGAGATCTCAAGTAACCTTATTACTTTTGGTTGTTCCTAAAAGTCTTAGTTTAGTGTTTTGTTACTTTAGTCTGTTTACCTATAACACGAAAAATAAATTGAGATTTAAGGGTCAGGTGTAGGAAAACAGTTAAATTGAGATTGATAGATTCGAGTTTGGGAAAATGGAGACCAATAGGCATTAAATTATTGTATTATATTCACTGATCGATCTGTTATATTTATCTATATTGAGATTCAACATAATAGTAAATATACAATCGAGTTTTGATTGGAGATCACTTTCGCTGAGAAAAGTGACTCGATAGATGCAATTGCATTGGGTTTGGGGTACGAGTTTTTTTTAGTACTAACGGTAACTCATCGATTATCCTAACAGATATACCAAGAAATCTTTACTTGCAGGTGTACTCGCCAGTCGCACGATACCCAATCCTGTAAGAAAGTCCAGCAGGGTGATGTAGTAGATCGCATGAGTTGTGATCTCATAACGGATGTAAAATGCCTTCGTGTGCAAGTGGGAGATGTTTGATAGTGCCCATGTGGAGCATTTCCAACATGGTAAAAATTTTTAAAGTTTAAGATTTAAACAAAAGGATAATGGGTGGTTAAATCTCATTATCCCACTCTCCCTTAATTCTCTCCAAATAACTCTACGTGAATGGAATTCATTTATTCATTCATAATTTTTGAATTGGAGAAATAGAGAAAAGAACTTTTTTTTAGAGACAAAAGCACACTTTTATTAAGAGAGAAAAATCTCTAAGAGAGATTAATAGAGGGCTTAACAAAATTCTGAGTAAGCAATTTTGTGTCACTTTCATCATCGGATTTGAGGGTTGCGGTATCGTGACATTGTGGTGATAGTTTGTTTAACATGATTATCATCCCGACTACGAGATCGACATAGAAAGATATCGTGGTTTCCCAATTTCTTGCATTTTATTTATCGAGATATAATCTAAAGTTTATTCTTTTTATTATTCTGAAAAATTCCACCATACTTCCACTTGAGTGTGTATTAAATCTATCATTGCAAAAGGCTTTTACCACCTGATTATACTCAATTTTCATTCTGCAAAATTCAAAGATAAAGGTTTAGCCTGGGAGGTCGGTTTGTGAGTGTATGACCGAGTTCCTTTTGTTGGTGGAGAGGAATAATTTGAATGAAACAGAGGGACAGTAGCTACGTTCTTAGAGGGGTTAAGGCGATTGAATTGTAAGTGTTGAATATAGTTGCACTGGTTAGGAATATGGCTTCGAGGGCAAAACACATGTTATTAAAATCGGATATTGTGAGAACCAATTTTAAGAAATGTTTGGCTCCTGTGGAGAATCGGGTGAGTCTTAATGAAAGGGATAAGACACCTCAATTTAACATTCGGCTAAGGGGAGTCCCATAAGTGAATATGGATAATGCAATGACACGAGTGGATCCAAGATGTGATAACCTGCTATTCGAGTGTCGTCTCTTGTTTCAAAGAGGATAAAATTCTAATGTGGAAACTACTGAACATTACAAAATAAGCAATACCAACGATAGTAATTATATGGCATGCTGATTTCGAATGAGATTCATGTACTAGATGTGATCTAGTCTTTTTCCTGATTCATGGAAAACCATGAAAACCTATCTCACGCGTGACGAGAGTATTTGTACTTTCGTTGATGTGAGCAGGCATAGTGAGCTCGAAGAGGAGCGCCTGGAGGCGAGTATGCCGAACTCGAGTCATGCTTATGTAGAGGAGTCGAGAAAGGACTCCCATGACACCAAACGAATAGCATAAGTATGTAAAGAAGACTCGAGATCCAGACAATAAAAACCATTCGAGAAAACTGACAACAAGGTACAAAATCAGAGGAAGGAGTTTGACAAGACCAATGCGAAGTGCTATGTCTGAGGTAGATTTGGTTATTTCACTTATGAGTATGACAAGCGGAAAGAATACCCTTCTTTATGTGGTTTTAGTTTTGTCGCATTTGCTATAATATTCATTGATTTCTCTAATTTGTGGATTGTAAAGTCAGGAGCCACTAACCACGTAGTTTGAGACAGGAGCGCGTAAATAAAGTTTTGCCAACTGAATCATCAAGTTAAGAGGATTTACACAAGAAATAGAGCATTTGTCGTCATTAGAGGTATCGATACTTGCTATGATTTCCTTATACTGAGTATTTGACGAAACTTGAATATAATACTTTATCTAAGATTGTCTAGGATATACATAAAAATCATCTGTTTTATTAAATACGATAATTCTTTGAAATGTTCTGGTTTTATCCATGATGGATTATATACACCGGGTGCTCCTTCTTCTAAAGGTTTCTTCGTCATTTTTTTATTGTCTTTAGATTAGATTGCGTAGATGATGATGTAAATGAGTGATATAGTAGATTTGGACACATAGAGTAAAAGATAATGAATCGGTTAACAGTGAACGGTTTGTTGGAATCGCTGACCAGATTCGAGTTGCCCGTAAGTGAGTTTTGCCTAGTCAGCAAAACTATAAGAAAACCATTTGGCAATGCAATGAGAGCTGGGACTCCATCACAGTTGGTCTACTCTGATATTTGTGGCCTTATGAGCATGAGAGACTGAAATTGAGTCATATACTTGATTATGTTTATGGACGCTTATACGCATTTTGGTTAGTCTATCTGATCTCGCATAAATCTGAGGCATCAGAATGCTTCAGGAGGTTACGAGATTGAGAATCAGTTAAACTTGAGAGTGAAGTCTCTCAAAACTGATCGGAGCACGAGTATTTGTCTGAACTACACAGGGAGCTCTATTTCAAAAAAAATATTACGAGACAGTTGACTATTCCTGCTATTTCTCAGCAGAATGGAGTAGTCAAAATAAGGAATAAAATTTTGTTAGGAATGGTGAGGTTTATGATGGCATAGATCAATGTGTCCATCTCCCATTAGGGAGATGTTTTATTGACTATAGCCTATATCCTCAACCCATCTTATTGAAATCTGCAGTTAGTACCCCATATGAACTTTGGATAGTAAGACAGCCTGACCTTAACCACTTGAGGTTATGGGGTTGTGCCGTGATTTCTCGCATTCACACGACGAGTTAGGCCCGTGAGAAAGTATGTGTTCTTAGGTGAACATACGGACGGTATTGTTATCGAGATTGAGTTTCGTGATATCACATTTCTTGAAAATGATTTCCCTAAGAGAAGTGAAATCAATCTGGATCTTACTTTCTATGAGAAAGATATGTCTAGTGGCTCGGGGAGCCCAGAGGCGAGATACAAGATTCTATTACAGATTTTGATTCTAGTGGGAGTGATCCATTAAGAAGTGAAGAGATCCTCTCTCCTCGTAAGAGTATCCAGGATGTGTACTTAAATGTTGTTTCCTGATTGAGGGTGAGTCCCTCATTGTGACTTTAGAGGATGATTAGAAATTCAAAAATGGTCCAAGAGGGTCTCAAGGTTCTGCGAAGGACCATTTGTTGAAGGTCATAGATGAAAAGGTATCGATGAGAATCAACAGAGTTTGAAAATTAGTTGATTTGTCTGAGCGTAGAAGGACCATTTGGAACAAGTAGGTTCTCAGGTCAAGAGAAAACTCAATGGATCGATGGAGAGGAATAAGTCCTGTCTGGTAACCAAAGATTACACTTAGATTAAGCGTTTAGACTACTAGGGAGTCGTAGTCTAATTTATCTTGATCCATTTATTTTTTAGCGATTGTCATGAACATGGATTTGGAGTTATATCAGATGGACGTAAAAATCGCCTTCCGTAATAGAACTTTGGATGAGGAGATCTACATAGAGCAACCCTTTAGGTTTGTTTTAGTAGATCAGGTAGATAAGATCTGTCGACATTGGAAGCCAACATACGACCTAAAATACTCATCCATGTGTGCTGTCCAAGATTTCACGAGGTGATATCTTTTGGTTTTATAATGATCGCGGAGGATCATTGTGTGTATTTCATACGTATCAAAAACTCTTTTATAATCATATTCTTATATGTGGGTGACATTGTGTTGACCAAAAATAACAAAAAAATATCTAATGACCATTGAAACGTGGTTATTGCTCATAGGTGAGATTTAGTTCATTTTCGTAGTTAGGATCCAGAGGGATCGCTTGAGAATGGTGTTGACTCTTCAAGAGTTCTACATTAAGAAGATTCTTGAGTTTTTTGAAGTAAACAAATGCAACCCAATAAATACTCTTATCGTTAAAGGTAAAGACTTTAGCTTTGATATATGTCCTAAAATTCATGAAGATATAATGAAGATGTGTAGAATTCCTAATACTAGTGTAATGTGCATTCTAGTGAATACGATGAGGCATATACGTATAATGTGCGTTCTACTATATGCGATGAGGCGTACACGACTAGACATTTATTTTGTAGTCGATCTGTTGAATAGGTATCAATCGAATCCTGGAATGGATCACTATAGAACAGTAAAAAGGATTTTGAGATATCTCAAGAGAACGCGGATCTCTCCTTGGAGGAGCTCATTTGCATTTCGTTTGGTATGCAGGTGCCAACAGAGAGTAATGATTTGGATGAATGCAAACTGATATTAGTATTGTACTTACAGGTCGATCTGTTATGTTAATCCATGAGATTCAAACATAATAGAGAATACACAGTCAAGCAATTGATTGGGGATCACTTTTAATGAGAAAAGTAGCTCGATGGATGTAATTGCATTGGATCTAGGATACAGCGAATTCTTTTTGTTATTAACAGTGACTCCTCAATTATCTTAACAGGTGTACTGAAAAATTTTTATTTGCAGATGTACTTGCCGATTGTACGACGTCCAATCCTGTATGAAATCCAGCAAGGTAATGTAGATAGATCGCATGAGTTACAATCTTGTTACAGATGTAAAATGTCCTCATGTGCAAATGTGAGATATTTTTTGGTATGCCCATGAGGGGCATTTTGAGAGTTAATTTAAAATTATTTCAAATTTTAATTTTGGGATAATGTGATAACTCATATTATCCCACTACCCCTTTAACTAACCCACATGCATTAACTTCCTTGAGTGGATATCTTTGTGAAAGTCTCTCTGCCTTCAACATACGTGAGTGCGTATTATGTAACACTAGAGTTTTGAGAGAAAAACTTTAGCAATAGAATGAGAGAAAATTTGAGGGGATGAGAAATTTTTGAGTAAGAAAATTTCTCGTCACATTTTGATTCACCGGAGTTGGGTTGAGGTATTATGGATCTGCGGTGGTGGTTCAATCTCGTGATCACCATCTGACCTTGTGATCACCATCAAACCGAGCAATCTGTTTGAAGGATTTCATGACTCGGCAAAATCTTGGAGACCCGATTGAGATATTTATTCTGAAAATTCCGATATATTTACTATGTTTTCGCATGCGCATGTTGTGTCGATTAAATTCAACACTATATACTACCACACTTTGTGCCTAGAAGCTTGAAAGAAAGGGGAGAAAAGTTTGCCAAACCACCAGACTAAGCAAGTTTTTGAAAACGGTCCAAACAAAACATGTCACGCCCTGAACCGGGATCGTGAATAGCCGCCCGTTGTCCCTGGATGCCAGCTGTATTTTTACAGAAAATCGGGCAGAACCTCCTCATAAATCGGAGGTTTCCCATGTACAATTTCACCTGTATATCACATTCATCCTGTAAAATAAACAAATGGCCATCTCGATCTCTTCAAAATCAACAAATACCATAGCCAACATCTAGAACAATGCAAACCTATAAAGTTTCTAGCAGTCTTAGCAACAGACCTCTACTGTCATGCCCAACTAGAGCATGAGCAGCCGCCACACCGAGCGGATCTAAATTCTACGTATATATAAAATAAATTCCCAAGTTATTTTTAAATATTCACAAATGTCTCAATGCAATGAAATAAATCAATACGAGGGTTTCACGAATAAATGTCCATAATTTATATAGTCATCCAAAAAAAAATTAGATAAATACATTGGTCAAACTAAAATCTCCAATACATAACGATATCACCAATCATCGTAACGGAAGAGATGAAAATATCCATACCCAAACCCAGTGATATCACGTTCACGTCACAATTATACAAACCCAACAATACCTCCTTGGTCCAATACTAATCCTGTGGGAAAGAAGCGAGGGGTGAGTATCTATAGAAGGATACTCAGTAAGTGAGAGGATTGACATCATGCTATCAATATCGAGGGTGAATTTGGAGTGTCAAAGTATGAAACACAATATCAAGTGTGGGAAAAATAACGTGTTGTTTCAACAAATCAGATATCATCAGGCACACATTTGAAAATAACATATGCATCCAATGTGGAAATCAATTCATAAAGAGCCGGCCAATCAAACAACCCCGGCAATGGTTTACCTCGACCAAGGACGGCGCATTGGGGGTTTTTTCAAATGCAAGTATTAAATGATGGCTCTCTACTCCAATGTTGGCCACAGGCTACTCCAACTAAACCTTAAACCCTAAATAATAATAATGTACATATATTTAGTTGGTCGTGTATGGTGCCCCCGCCTGGTGCTAAACGGAGCCATACTCAACGTCCTCTCCGATGTGGGTCAATCTGGAACACCCATACACATGACGATCTGGCGGATACCTCCGGCCGAAACGTATCCGGACACAAGGGGTACCTCTACCAGATGTCCTTCGTAGCTACGGATGCTATAGGAAGCATATCACAATATCATATCGGCCGGGAACGTAGCCCCATGCATTCCATCACCATGTCGGCCGGACATATAGCCCCATGCATCATATCATAACGTCAGTCGGGCATACAGCTCAATATATAAGTAAATCCATTTAAAACTATGTGCCAATATAGTGAAAGTATTAAAACATGTCAATATGTCAAAAAGGTGGCACAATATTCAGTTATCAAAAATCATGGATACATATCAATAAAGTCAGAAATTAAGACACTTCAAAGATCACAAAGCATTTCATAAAATATTCGAAAGTTCTAACAATCATACATTTGTAGAAACATGTCATTTAAAAATATTTTTGAAACATGGTTTTCAATCAATAGCGAATGTCAAAGTCCCACTTACAGTTCTAGGGAGGGTGGTCACTCCCTATTTTCAAAACAAATCCAATCTGATTTCTCGAGTCTCCAAAAAGATCAACCTAATTAGATCATCAAAATTTAATATCAATTTCTCAAGTATCTTTAGGGTTTATCCATTTTCATAATACTGAGATCGTATTTAGATTGCCTATATGCAAAATAACTTATAATGAAAACGATTTCAACCATTTCTAAGCTCTGATCACCATTTTTAAGCTACCCTTCTTCATACATACCATTTTTCCAATTAACTACTCAAAACAACCTAAGAAAGACATGAAATGTATAATATCCTCCACTTTACGGCTCATTTCATTCCAACCCTACAATCCAAATACTTTCATGCATATTTCAAAATTTAACTCTAAGGGAAACTATTCAAATTAAATCGATATGATTTTATAATTCTATAACATACTTCTTTCGTATCAAACCATCTAGTTTCTGTAACATTCTATACTTAACCTTCAAAATCACATATAATCATTTCAGAAATTGTATTCTATTCGCATTCTACTTACACTCTAAACATATATAGAACCTTTCATCTTAAATTCAATCATAGATTCATTCAATTTATCAATTAGAACCGAAATCTCCTCACCTAGGGTTTTCTCAAAGTGCAGAGTTTCGTCCGAATGTCTTTTCGGTCACTTCAAAGTCTGTAATGTTTCCTATCAAAACAAGATTTATTTGTTAGATCTAAACACTTAGATTAGAAGCAAAACCCTAAGTCATTTACCTGCGTGGAGGTTCGTGGGTTGTCATGGGCTCACGAGCCATCGCAGGCCGTCACGGGCTAGTGGGCTACAGCGGACTTGTAGGTTCGCGGGTCAGCGGGCCAATGGGCTTCGGCTAGCAGGCTCGCGGTTTGCGGGCCAGTAGGCTAGCGGGTCGGCAGGCCTGCGGGCTGGCGGGCCTGCGGCTGATGGGCCTGGGGCCGCAGTGGCTTGCGGGCTGGTGTGCGCCCGTGCACTGGTTTATGCATGGCTTGGCTCGTGCTCGCTCGCGGAATAGGTCCTGCTCGCTCGTGGACTGAGGTGCGTTGTGGCTCGATTGCGTGCAAGGGTGCTGGGGTTGCGCTCGCGGAGGCTCGCGGGAGGAAGAGCAGTTGCTGCGAGCGGCAGCGATGGCAGAAGGGTGCGATCGATCGCGGCTTGTGGCGGAGGAAGGTGAGGCGGAGAGAGAGCGATCACGGGAGATCGCGAGAGGGAGAGAAAGAAATAGTGAGATAGAGAGAGAAAGAGATAGTAGGTGAAAGATAGAGAGAGAAGGGAGAGAAGTAAAGGGAGAGGGTGGCGGCGATAGCGGTGGCAGAGCAGCGGCGGAGGGAAGAGAGGCGCCGCGGGAAGATGAAAAGTCGGGAGAGAGAGAGAGAGAGAGAAAGGGGTTAAGGTTTTAACCCTAATCCCAAATTAGGGACGCAGCGTTTTGCCCCAAAATGTTACGTTTCCAATCGGTTTTTTTTTTTTTTTTCTTGGTGTTACATCACAAAAATTATATTGCCAAATGAAAAGAAAAGCTTGAAGCATGATCGGTGTATAACAATATCATTCCTAACATATTATGAGAGGAAGTAAAATTATAAAAGAACTTAGCATCCCAATTTTCCATTCGAAACATTCCTTAGTTAAGTATTGGCTTATGTCCGACAAGAAATGCATATCAAATCTGTATTATGTAAACATCGGCATTAGCAAATAAATCATCGGACTAACAATGGATACTTTACGAATGTTGGCATGAGTATTGTCATAAACATATCAAGATTATCTTTTCATTACTTTTCTACCAAAACGGGGGCCACTTTAAGACTAGAGTGATACTTTACTTCAAGTTATGAATTATTTTGCATAATCATGAGTGAACAATACTAGCACAACATGGTCAATGCGCATGAAAGTGCATCTTTACATTTACTTTCTTATTCCTTTTTTTTTTCTTTCTATTTCATTATCTTTTAATTGAAGAGGGAGGTTAGAATCAAGAAATAAATTAGTGAAAAACGGCCTGACACTATAGGCTTAGGGATGTATTTCTAGAATTTAGGGTTGACTCAAATCGGGTTAGACCCCTCCAACACTTGCTTGTCCTCTAATCCATGCTTCTAGGGGAGGAAAATCTGTATAACTAGCGCATGACTACAGTCGGTGAGCAACATAACTTAACTCTAGAGCGATGACTATCCAAGTATCTCGAAATTCTTACTGTATTGCTAATTGGTGGTAGTAGCAAGGGCATACAAGAGAGGTATCCTTATCTCATCTATTTCTTGAGCTGAGAAGTATTACGGGCAAAAAGCAATATAATTTAACTCTAAAGCAGTGACTATCACGTTGTCCCAAGATTTTTGTTGATTCTTACTAGTAATAGCAAGGACTCCCTGGAATCATATCCCAATCTCATTTATTCCTCCTGGGGAGAAAAGAAAGTGTGTAACTGACACTTGACTATGGGCGAAGAGCAATATAGTTTAGAGAGATGATTATTCCAGCGTCCTAAGTTTCTTACTATATAGCCCATTAGTGGCAATAGCAAGGAGATACTATAATCATATTCTTACCTCAATGTTTAAAGGTGTATGGTTGCTCTACTTTTTCTACCAAAAGTAAGATCAATTAACATTTTCCCATAACTCACAAAACTCCTTTGGTGGCAATTGGTAGTACCAAAGGCTTCATCCATCTAGGAGAAAGTCAAATTTCATGTCATTTCCTTTCTTAACTTGTCTTTTGCTTTTTTTTCCTCGCCTTACTTGTCTCTCAAACTAAAGTTGCTAATAAATGTGGTTAAGTCAACGACAGCTTCTTTTGTTTCATTCTCTACTCGACTGGCGAAACATGTGTAGAAACATTGATGTTTGCATGCATGTTTCCATTTCAAAGTCAATATAAACACATGAACCTGACTTTGAACATATAAAAACCATGAGAATACATTGTAAAATGAGCATAATTCTTCTGGAATAATTAGCCTCTTTTTTAGTGCATGCATGAACATTGCATGACATACCACAAGGCAAACTAAGCATGTAAATATTATGGAGCATTATAGTATCAAAGCATCACATATTTGTCTTAGATACAACTTTACATTTTTTCTTTTAAATTCACTTGGATTCCATGCTGTTGGAAAAATGGGTCGGGTTTCTGTCATGAGGGTTGACCCAAAATCCATTTTATGATTGAATTTTAAATAGGAAAGGGTAGTTTTTTTTAGATAACTCCCTCTCCCCCTCTTTCGCTTCTCCCAATATAAATTCCAACTCGATTATTTGAAATATATACAATTCCTACATGAGTATGATAAAAGTGAGAAGCCATTTTTCGTGTGAGTAAAAGAAGAAAAATTCTTCTCACATTGTAAATAAAGAGATGGTTTGAACAATATCGATCATTGATTTCACTAAGATATTTGAATTGTAGAGCAATAGAGGGTGATCTAATTTTGTGATTTACTCTTGACCCAGAATACCTAACCGTCGAAAAGGAGTAAATAATTCTAATCTGTTTAGAATTCAGAAATTTCGCATACAAAAATTATTTATTAGTTTGTTTAAAACTTTCATTGGTATCAGGCCATTTAGAGTGTTTCCTGCTTTATTGTTGGGTATTAATAATGTAGAACGTCATAAATAATATTTTATGTTCATTAATGGTAATTTGAAATTGACTTAATAGAATGCACTCAATTTTATACAATAGTATGCCCATAACATAAAGATTAAATCTGCAAAATTAGGCATGTATCCGATGAGTACGTTATTAGATATAAACTCCCGAAATTTAATGTATTCGAAATTTTAAAAATACTATTTTTCGTGATATGAAATTTATATGGTTAGATTTAACGAAAAATACTTTCCAATCACTTAAAGATCGCAAAAAAATGTTTAAAAATTAAGAGAAATATGACAAATCGAAATTTGAGTTGAAAATAAAAAATTTTAATAAGATGATGAATAGTATTTTGATCTTTCCCACTCTCAGTTGTGGCATATGAAATCCACCCCTAGGCTAGAGATGTTTGATTAAAAATCTGAGATTACTGTTAAACTCAAAGATATCGAAAATATGGGGTATCCCAAATTTGGTACTTGGAAAAGCCTGGGAAGTATGTACCAAAAAAAAAAAAGGAAGCCTAGGAAGGCGGTGCGTGTATTCCATGTGCCACTCAAGGAGAATGGGCGCGTGTCCATTTTGGACAGCCCATCCCGATGACTTTCGTTTCTGTCAGAATTTTCACCAAAAATAATTTCTATTCTCTTCGGAATTTTTTTAAAATTTTAATTTATTTTTTGGATTACAAAAATAATTTTATATATTTTTAAACTTAAAAATTGTTTAAAATTATAGAAAAATTATTTTCAATATTGAAAATATTTTGAAATTTTTTTATTTGAATTTTGAAAATTATTTTTTTAATTTTGACCATCTGGGTGGAAATTTGTTTTTCATATTCATTATTTATTTGTATTTTTGTTCATTAATTATATTTGAAAATTATTTTTTAACATTTAATTATTTGAAATTTGAGTAAATATTTTTAAAATAAATATTTTGACATTTATCATAATATTATGGTTGCTAATGAAAATATTTAGATGGATGTGTATTAAAAGTAGAATAGATAGAATTAGAAAGAAAAGATTTATAACAAATTGAGAGTTAATTCAATTGTTGATAAAATGCGAAAGTGTCATCAGAGGTGGGTCAAACATGTACAAAGAATATCAGCATTGATTAGAAGAATTGAAAACTTAAATATACGAGATCTAATAAAATCTAGAGATAGATCGCTGAAAAGTTAGATACAAATTATTTGTAAAAATATGATAGTTAAGGGTCTAAACAAGGAGATGGTTTTGGATAAAAATGAGTGGTATAGAAGAATTCGCATAAATTAAACTAATATATTTTACATATTTATTTATTTATTTATTTATTTTATATTATTTATTTTATTTTGTTATTTTGTTATTTTTTAATCTTTTATTATTTTCAAATTTGTCTCTCAGATGACCGACCCCAAATTTTAGGATTAAAGTTTAATTTTTTGTTGCTGTATCATAATATTATGGTTGGTTGCATTTTAACCTTATATTGTTCTCATTTTCAGAGAAAATGGTGATAATCGGACACATTCTTGAAAGTCTTTCGGATCTATGGGGAGGGAAAGAGATTTGAGAAGTGTAAAGTATTTGATAAAGTTGGGTCAAATATAGACTTATAAAATGGATCATATCTTATAATTTACCGGATCATCTTGAGATCATAAAAGAGAAACGTTTGGAATTTATTCAATTAGATCATGCCTTTTGAGGGGATGACGCATACATATTGAGAAATTCTTTACCTTCTTATTGGGCTAGTATGGTTGATGGGTTATTTACCGAAAATAGTCACATGATTCTTGACGATGTAAGATCATTATTAATAAAAAAATAGAAAGTCAAGAATATAGAGATTCAAATGAAAAAAAGACTATCTCAAAATATTAACAGTTTTTCACAGATAGTAAGAAGATTTAGTCCTAGAGATGGATTATCTAAAAGAATTGTAAATATGATATCTCGAATGGATTTGTCTTGAACGAGATAATTTATTTACATATTTTCTTTTACGTGTTATGACTGCTAGCTAAAAATATGATTATGTAATAGATCGTAGAAGAGAAACATTTGGAATTTATTCAAATAGGTCATGCCTTTTGAGGGGATGACGTGTACGTATTGAAAAATTATCTATCTCATTATTGGGCTAGCGTGGTTGATGAGTTGTTTGCTGAAAATAGTCACATGATTCTTGATGATGTGAGATCATTATTTATAGAAAAGTGAAAAATCAAGAATATAGAGATCCAAATGAAAAAAGGGATATCCCAAAATATAAATAGTTTCTCATGAGTCGTAAGGAGATTTACTCTTAGAGATAGGTTATCTAAGAGAATTGTAAATATGATATCTTGAATGTATTTGTCTTAAACGAAATAATTTATTTATATATTTTCTTTTGCATGTTTTGACTATTGGTTGGGAAAATGATTATGGAATAGAGGAACTTTTAAATTTTTTTAGTATAAAGTTTCTTTTAAACAGTTGTTGACTATATTAGTTGAATTGTATGATCATGTAAATAAAAGAAAACTAGGGTATCTTGAATTAAAATTTTGAATTGGTAGAATTTGAGTAATTTTCATTTAAAATTGAAATGTTATTTGAATAATTTGTCTATTTGAGTGAAAATTTTGAATTTGTAGAATTTGACTAATTCACATCCAGAATTGTAAAATTATTTAAATACTATGTATTTAAGTTGGAGATTTTTTTGTTGGAAGAATTTGAGAAATTCTCACATAAAATTTATTAGATTTTATAATTTTAAATTAAATTTATGGTGATGATACATTAGAACATTGATAATAATTGAAAATCTAGTGAACTTTCGATTCTATATCTAATATTGACCTGTGATGAATGTTAATTTTAAATTACAAAATTGTGTATGATATGAGCATTACTATTAGTGTCCTCCCTCTTAGAATCTGGACAATATATATGTATTTAGTGAACCTAAAATCTTACTTTGATCATAGAACTTCATGAATCAAGCCTCAAATAACATAAAAATCAAACAAGTAAAAGAAATACTTGCCTTAGAAGCTTTCTACCATATCCCCTTCGGTTCCTAGCTTAATAATATGCATAACCTATGAAAAACTAAACTTTACTTCCTGAATGTTGAGCTCTTTGGTCTCAAACTTCAATCCAAGTTAGAATAATAGTAAAATAATGCTTCAAGAATATTTTTAACATGAGATTCTCAAGAGACCAAAGGAGTACAAATCTCCATACAAATCTTTCTGAATTCAACCAAAAAGAGGGAGGAGATAATTTGAGTCCTTTTACGATGATTTGTTAGACATATAGAAATATTGGCCTTTTATAAATTTGAAAAAAGAGGAGAAATTTGAAAGAAAATTGAACAGAAGCTCACCTCCAACTTGAAAATCGTGGACTCCTCATTTGTGATATTCTTGGCTTGATTTGGATACCCAATTTCTCTCTTTGATACTGAGTGATGGATTGAGTGAGTTTTAAAGGCAAGAAATGTTGATGAATTTGGAGTTTGGAAGCAAGAAATGATAAATTGTGCGAGTTTTGAGGTGATTTTGTGAAATTGTTTTTTTGAAAACGGGAATGAGAGAGGTGTGAGAGTGTCTTGGTCCTAAAACCTATATGTGTTAATATCTTAAGGCTTTTTGATAAAAAGCACATTAGGAATGATATCTTGTATATTTTGTGTATTTTATTAAGGTGAGTGGGTCCATTAAAAAACATATTCAAGAATTGTGGTAGGAACACAATGGGGTTTTATTTATTTGGGTTTGAGCTTGTTCTTACTAAGGAATGGAGTACTTTTAGGGTTTTGACTCTTTTTGGTCGGGCACCCTAATACTTCAAAACTTAAGTTTTCCTTATTCCCCTAGGGACTTCTCTTTTAACTTATTGTTTTCCTGCCAACAAAGTCATCAGATTCACTTGCTTGATCAAAATTTCTAAACCCAGCTCTAGGTATAAACTCAAACTCTAAAGACAATGATAACCTAGCATGCACATGAACACAGGTACAGATTGATGAAAATTTGAAAGAAAGATAGGCAGAAATTTATTACTTAAAAGAGGTATCTATTGATCAAGAAACATTTTGAAATGTACAAGACTTTCATAAGTTGTTCATGGATTGATCCTATACAAGAGTCCTCTATTCATAGAGAATATGAAGAGAGAAAAATGAGGGAGAGAATAAGGAAAGAGAGGGCATTGACTGTCCTTCCCAACAGTTCCAATGGCTAGTTTTCACTAGCTGGTGGAGAGCTCCCAAAGGCTAGCTTTAGCTGGCCATTGGGGCTCTTTGTTTGGGCCTGAATGGGCTGAAACATGCTCAGGATTATGGGCAAATATCTTTGGAAGGCCGGGCCATAGAGGGCTTGGCAATGGACAGTCTACAACCTAGTTCAAGAACTTTTATGGGCAACATATTAGGGCCAGTTCGCTCGTTGAGATAACACAATTTGGGTCCTTACTTGATGTGTTTGATCTTTCAACACAGATAAGCCAACCTACACGATAAAAATAAAAATATTCACACAAAACTATAAATGCCTGAAGGACCTTTCTCTTAATTCTCTTGACCTTGCTTTTAATTCTGGGAATTGGGGGTATTATAGAAGAAAAATAACCCTTATGCAAGGCCAACCCTATTGAAGTATTTTAGATGCAACTAGGAAGGTTATATTTGTAGTGTAGTTACTAGAGAAGAGGATGGGTTTCATGGAAATGAGGTTGTTGGGGAGTTTTATAATGAGGAGTACTGTGATCCGGGGGAAAAGGACTATGAAGAAGAGCAAAGGGAGGTTTATGCAGTAAGGAGGGTATTGATTTTAAAGGACGATGATTCATAGAGAAATCAATTGTCCTGAACCAGGTGTGAAGTGAAGGACAATGCATTTGATCTAATTATCAATGGCAGAAGCTATTACAATATTATCAGTTATGACATGGTAAAGGAGTTACAGTTGAATGTGCAGTTGCATCTGGAGGCATATATTGTGGGGTGGATTTGAGAAGTACCAAAGATTCAAATTACCCAACGATGCAAGGTCCCTTTTTCAATCCGCTTATTTTGATATCATAGACATAAGTGCATGTAATTTGTTATTAGGGAGATCGTGAGAATATGATCTTGATGCTTGAAATGGTAGTCGTGACAACATCTACAAATCTAAGAATGATAGAGTACAGTTTATCGTGAGGAAGCTTTCTTCACTCACACCCAAACTATGGCTGAAATAGGACTGAATTGAAGGAGACTAAGTAGATGCATGCTTTGGTGGTGAAGTCTGTGTTGATGGGTGAAGGTAGTGAGTCTAGCGACATACTCCAAGTAGTGAAGCCTTTTATTGTTAGAGTTTAAGAAAGTGGTGCCCATGGCCTTCCTCCCTTGAGAGATACTTGGTATCAAATAGACTTGGAACTGGAAGCCAAATTATCAATCTTTCCCACTAAGATGAGTCTGAGAGAAGCCAAGGTCCTAGGGGGAGAAGCTTGATGAGTTATTGAAGAAATGACAGATGGAGAGGAGTTTGAGTCCTTATGTCATGCCAGCTTTTTTGACTCAAAAAAAAAAAGATGGATCTTGGAGGATGTTTGTGGATAGCGGGGCATTTAATAAGGTCACAATTGGGTATACGTTTCCGATTCTGGGTTTAAAAGACATGTTAGATCAACTCATTGGGTTGACGGTGCTTTTTAAATTGGATTTGAGGAGCAGGCACCATCAAATCAGAATTAGGCCCGTTGATGGGAGGGTAGATTGCTTTCAAAACTAAGATGGTTTGTACAAGTAGTTGGTGATACCTTTTAGGTTGTCCAACCCTCCGAGCACTTTCATGCGATTGATGAATAAGTCTTTTATTAATAAGTCTTTTGTTGTTTAATTTGATGATATACCCTTATTCAATTGCAATGAGCTAGATCACCTTGAGCATCTTAGGAGTATTTTGGATGTCTTGTTAAAGAATAAGCTCTATTTTAACCTAAAGAAGTATAGATTCATAACTTATGGATTGCTATTTTTTGGGGTTTGTTGTTGGGGTGGATGAAGTACATGTTGATGAGGAAAAAGAGCAATTCGTAATTGGACTACACAGAAAACAGTTAGGAATGTTAGGAGTTTCTATGGACTAGCTATATTCTATGGGAGGTTTATTGAGAACTTTATTAGTATAGTGGCAACAATCACATTGTTTGAAGAAAGAAGGTCTTAAGTGGGTTGCAGAGCAGGACTCCAATTATGCTTTGATTGTTCAACACACCAGTGCTAGCTTTGCTGGATTTTGACGTGTTGTTTGAGCTGAAGTGTAATGCTTATGGGATTGGAATCGGTGGTATGTTATCTCAAGGATGAAGGTGATTGCTTTCTTTAGTGACAAGGTGAGTGAGGTGAGATTAAAATGGAGAATCTATGTAAGGAGTTCTATGTCATAGTTCCGGTACTGAAATATGCGAGCATTATTTGATTAATCGGGATTTTGTGTTATATTCTTATCACGAGGCTTTGAAGTACGTGAGTAGCCATACCAGGATACGAACGGACATGCAAGATAGATGAAGTATATTTTTGTAAAAGTTTAGTTTTAGCTTGATGCATAAGTTTGGAGTTCAAAATAAAGTGGTAGATGCATTGTGTAGAAGAGTTAACACTCTTGATCACTTCTCAGAATGAGAGATACTAGGATTTCAATGTTTAAGGGACTTGTATGATGATGATCTGGACTTCAAGATGCTTAGGAAAGGTGTTTGAATGGGAGAACTTGGGGTAATTTCCATGTATTTGACGGGCACTTGATAAAAGGGGATCCATTGTGCATTCCAAAGCCAACCTCATTTAGGAATTGCATGGCAGAGGTCTAAAGGGTCATCAGGGCAGAGATAGGACTGGAACAGCTGTGAAAAAGAAGTATTATTGGCCTCAATTGAAGAGGTACGTGTACAAAATTATGCAAAGGTGCTATGTTTGTTGAACGGCTAGTCCTATGTTTGTTGAACAGCTAAGGGACAATTTCAAAATAGGATTGTACCTACCACTCCGTGTTCTAGAGCATATTTGGGAGGACTTGTCTATGGACTTCTTTCTTGGTCTACCACAAATTCAACGATGGAATCAATTTATGTTGTGGTTGACAGGCATTCAAAGTTCCTTGCAAGAAGACAAACGATGCAATCAAGACTGCATACAGTAACCATATTCATCACATTAGATCTTGACACAAGATATCTTAGTCATTTTTGGCTTACCTTGTGGGGGACATTCCATTAGTGGCTGAAAAACCTTAAGCATAATCATGGGAGTTCAAGCTATGCAAGATGGGGTGCAGAAAAAACTTAGGCAGCAGAAGCAAGTGGCTGATAAGCATCGATGGGCAAATGTGTTCAGAGAAGGTGACATGGTGATGGTCTTTTTTTGCAAAGAGAGATTTCGAGTTGGGACTTACAACAAGCTCAAAATGAAAAAATATAGTTGTACAAATTGTTTGAAAAGATCAATGATAATGCTCATGTGATCGATTTTATAAAAAATTGGGAGATTTCTAAGACTTTCAGTGTTGCTGATATTTACGATGATAAACCGTTTTATTCGGAATTTTAAGTGAACTTGAGATCGAGCTTTTCTCAAGTGAGGGAGACTGATGTAGAAAAACTTGCTAATGAATTTTTTGGAACTATTGAACAAGCGTAGAATGATCAAGAAAACACAAAAGAGAAGAGAAATGAGCAACCTTCCTACCATGGTTGTAGGATGCGAATAATGGCAGGAGAAGACTTCTGAGAGTATCGGGCGATGCTCATGGCAGTAACCTCAAAAGTGGGCAGTCCTTCACGGAACCACACGGCGGTATCCCAATGCCATGGTGGTCCAAGATGAATTTCCTATTTTGACATACTATTCCATTGGTACTCATAAATACTTCTGAATTTAGTCGTAGTTCTAGGAAAAATATTTGATTTTTTGACTATTTAAAACTAAGACCAGACTACTTTTTTGCAAATATTAGCAATAACTCTTTCTGACGTTGACCAGACTTAAATATCGAAAGAAAGATTTTTAAATAGTACTTAATAAATGCTTGAAATATAAGTTGCTGCATCAATAACCCCACATGGATAAATCTCGCCCTCTACTTGCCAAATTCATCAACATCAGAGTACCCTTGTAAGGAACTAGATATTTTGCATTAAACACGTCAGAGGTTTTCAAGTGACTTGGAAGTTGCAGGTTTAGGCAGTATGATTGATTTTTCTTAAAATTCCATAGGGACCAACTTTTCAATTCTTCAGCTTCTGGAAAGTACCGGGTGGAAATCTGTCCTTTGATAAGACTGCCAACACCTGGTCTCCAACATTACATTTGACCTAATGATTATGAGAGTCCACTGTGGCTTTATACTTTTGATTACTAGCTGTAATTTGTTTCGGCATCTGCTTATCAATAGTCTTGATATGCAATCTGATTAAACTTAGTTTTCTGCTTTAGGATGAACTTTAGCCAAGTTTAGATTACGAATACCATTAGGATGCAAAAACATAGATGATTTCGGATGGGCAGTGACGAGTAGTTCTACTGTTCAAGGCTAACTCAACATGTTGAAGTTTCGAGTATAATTGTTTTTGTTTACTTCCTGGAGGACACCTTCACACAACTCCTAAATTTTGATTAATCATCTAGATATGCCTATCAATTTGTGGATGATACTGAAACATGACTTTCTCTTCATATTTTTCCATCATGATCTCTATAAATGGCTTTTGAATTTTAAGTCATGATAGCATGTTATAGTGTGTGGTACTCCATGCAACTTGACTACTTTGAAGAAAATATCTACATGTGAGGCATCCATGGCCTTTCAACAAGGGATGAAATGAACTATTTTTGAGAACATGTACATCACCACTATAATTGTATCAAATGAGAGTCTCAAGGACAAAATCCATTCTCAAATCTATCCATGGAGCACTTTGTCGAGGTAGTGGAATTTACAATTGAGCATTGGCAGCTTCATCTTTAAATTTTGACACACATGCAATGCTCAATATATCTTGTATTATTGCACTTAAGTTTTGGCCGAATTGGAAGAATTCACCTGCACCAGAGTTTATTGCACCCAAAATGGCCTTCATTATTTCAATTTTGCGATGATGCCATCTTAGGGAACATTCAAGTATGCAAAGTTGAACTTCTTTGGAAGAAAGCATTACTAGATTGAGCCATCATCCGTCTGCCCATTTATAGCTTTCTGGATTATCGAACTGAAATGAAGATCTTGTTGGTACATCTCCTTAGAGGTGTTAAACCCTTTGTCCTCTACTCTCATAGTAGACAAAAGAAAAACCTTTCCGCATGGTGCATGTGCAACTTTGTTGTGAATTCTAAGCTTTTATTTCCGTGAGAAAGTGAATTCTTGCACATATTTCACTAACTTGGCATACCCCTCCTACTGATACAAGTAATGTTGTTATCGCCTTAATGGTTGAACAAAGCTATCGACTTCAAGATCATAGGGAGAATATTTTTTGTGACACTTGCTAAACTTTTCATTATCAAATACAATTGATCTTTCTATTTAACTCAAGATTCTTTTTATTTTCCGAAAGGCCTCCTTTCTAATGAGGAAAAACCTACGTTTAAAATAAACCATTATAATTGCATTAATTTATTTAACGATGCACCTGATAAACACTTGGAGAAATACATAAATTTCAAAAATTCATTTATAATTGTCATAAAAAGGTTAATAAAAGTGTGTAAAAGTTTTTATGTGATCTAAAAGGGTTCTTCTTTTCTTATTTTTCCCTTTTTGCGATGAGAATTTTGTATTATGGAATCTCACTCTAGCTGATACAGTTAGAGTTTTTACTGCATTTTGATTTAAACATATGGATTATAGAATAAGGTTGATGAAATAAAACCAATAGCTTAAAAAGCTCAAGTTGATGGAGAAGAAATTGGAATATTCATTATTTAAAGTCATAACACTCTCCCTCATGTGTGGGGCTCTTGATGAGTTGTATGAGGATCCCAAATGTAGAACATTTTGATGGGTTAAGGAGCTCGAAAGTATTGATGATCTTGGAACTTTTTGTTTTAGATTTATTTTGTTGTTCCAATATTTTTAATGATGTTTATCTAGTTTCGGTAGTTTGTGCTGTGATCTTTCACAGGATAATTAACATTACTGACATAGCATTTCAAAAGAGAGATTAGTGGCAATTATTTTGTTGACACTGTCTGCTTATTTTATTTCATTAATTTGTAACTATGAGATTGAAGGAACACGTGGGATGATATAAATGTTTAATGGATCTTTGGTTCAATGGGGCCAAGTACATTTAATAAAATGTTCCAAGTCCTTGTAATTAGCTATAACATGGTTAAACCAACAAATGGAACAAGGTAAACGATTTTATGATTAAATGCATTTGACAAGAAACCTTGCTGTTCAAAGATATCTACTTACCTAGATCCTTTCTTCTCATTCAATATACTTTCTGAATTCATTTTCATTTTTTAATTGATATCTTCTTTCAGATATCGGGTGGTTGGAGACACACCATGGCACTCACATCTGATGGAAAACTTCAAGGCTGGGGATGGAATAAGGTTGATGATGTTACTGACTCCCTTAAATATCAACTTGGACCAATTTTACATTTACTTCTCGGCATTTTTCTGGTCAGCATTTGTTTCCATGAAATTTTTATGTGATAAGCTAGGTTTTTGCTTAATGATTGGCTCGGATTGTTATGAAGGCTTATAAAAATTAATGTTTTGATCTTTGAATGCATGATGATTGACCAAAAACACCTTTAGATCAAAAAATGTGTGATTCATGTAGATTTGATAAAGATACATATATATCATTTTCTTCATCTTCTATCTTTTTTGTTAAATTTATTCGCATGTATCGGAAGCGTGGTATATCACAAAGAATTAAATAATCGGAATTTTTGGATAAATACTTTAATATGTAGTTCACAAAAATTAACCGAATTGCAAACTACGAAATCTCTCTATCGAAATTGTAATCACGAAATTGAACCACCATCACAGATTTACAACACCTCAACCTAAAATCCGGTGAATCCAATACGACGAGATAAATTTTTCTACTCGAAAATTTCTTAATCTCTTGATATATTCTCACACAAAAGAATGTATGTCTCTTTTAAATTATTTCACCCTCTCAATATCAAGCAATGTGCAGAGAGAGTTCTCTCACACAGAGCTTCCTCAAAATTGTTTAAGCCATTATATAGAGATTTAAGGGGTGAGATTAAGTGATTTAGGATAATGGGTTAAGTACCCATTACCCATTATCACTTAATATAATTTAAATAAATTTAAATTATTTACATGTGGTAAAAGAATTCTTATAGATATATTTTACCAACATCTTCTACTTGCATATAAAGGTATTTTACGTTCGTCACAATATCACAACTCATGTGATCTACTAAATCACCGTACTAGACTTTTATACTATATTGGGCATCGTGTGGCCAACGAATATACGTACAAATAAAGATTTCTCAATACACCTGTTAGAATGACCGAGAAGCCACCGTTAGTACTAAAAAAGATTCGCTGTGTCCCAAACTCAACGCAGTTATATTCATTGAGTTACTTTCCTCATTGAAAGTGATTCTCAATCACTGTTCAACTATGTATGCACTATTATATTTGAATCCCAATATGGAAAAGCATAAAAGAGCGACCAATGAATACTACACTATGATGTAATGTTGATTGGTCTTCCTTTTTCCAAACTCGAATTTATCAGCCTCAATTCAACTATTTTTTTACATCTGTCCCTTAGATCTAATTATCTTTTGAACCATAAGTAAATAGACTAAATTAACAAATACTGAACCAAAACTTCTAAAAACTGTTGAAAGTAATAAAGATATAAGAAATTTCACCCAATAGATCTCGACTCTCACACAGTGGGAACGGGAATCAAAATCATACTATCGTCTCAAATAATTGCTCTCACTATCCCATGGTCGTCTTATCACGCGCCGTATGAAACATGTCACAGTGTTATTCTCCTATCTCTCAAAAGGATTTATGTTAGATTTTTCTAACACTGTATAAGTATGGGACTCGGTCTATACATAAAACTTTACCTAGAAATTTTAAAGACAATATCACTAAAGACAAGTGATATCTGAGATCTCAAACTTGCCTACTCACAAGCAACATGAATATGGATATGTCTATGTAGGTCATATCGCATATGACCTCACCCTGAATACATATCACGGCGATTTATGTTCTAGTAGGGCCACTCTCAAAACCTTTTACGACTAGAAACTATTTCATTCCGACTCATTCAGAATTAGAAGTGGTCACTCGTATGAGAAAGTCGATCACGCCTACCTATCATCTTTTATCATAGCATATTATAAAATATATAACAACAAACAAGTGTAAGAAATAAATTTATAATTGAATAATGCAAGCATGTCATATAATATAAAATAATAAATATCATAATCTGTACATAGTGAGAAATGTCAAAATACATGTAAACTCAATAATTTCTTATGTCTCACAAAAGAATCACTCATAATGGTTTTTGTGAAGAGATCAATCACCATACTATGTGTAGAAATGTACTTAATTGTTACTACACCATTCTCGATGATTTTTCTCACAATATAATATCCGGTATCAATGTGTTTGGTCTTACTATGATATTTAGGATCTCGATTGTTGGCAATGGTGGTTTGATTATCACAATAAATTATCACTGACCTCCCACTATTTATCACAACCCCCAAGTCATTCAAAAATCTCTAAAACCAAACACTCTCACGAACTATCGCTAACCATGCCACAAGCTCAACCTCTATTGTAGATAGAGATATATAGATTTGCTTTTTGTTTCTCTGAGATATGACAATATTATTGAGCAAGACAACAAAAACTGATATCAATTTGCATCCATCCAAATCGCCACCCAAGTTGGCTTCTGAATTCTTAGCGAGATGCAAATCACCTCCTCCGTAATATAAGAAGAGGTTCACAATTCTCTTGAGATATCTCAGAATCCTTTTTGCTATTCTCCAGTGACCCATTTCATGATTCGATTAATATCTACTCACTGGATTGACTGCAAAACAAATGTCTAGTTATGTACGCATCATCGTATACACTAGACTATATATTATACTGGTATAAGGGATTCTACTCATCTCCCTTATTTTTTCCTGAATTTTATAGTATATGTCAAGACTCAAATCTTCACCTTTAGTGATAGAAGTATCTATTGAGTTGCAATCGTTCATCTCGAAATACTGAAGAATCTTCCTGATGTAGGGCTCTTGTGAAAGAGTCAACGTCCTTTTTGAGCAATCTCTCTGGATCCAAACTATAAGAATGAACTAAGCCTTACACATGTCATTTATATCAAAACTTGACAATAATCATGTTTTAATGGTCATCGATACTCTCTGTTGTTCACAACCAACAGAATGTCACCCATATATAAGAACATGATCACAAAAGAGTCACTAGAGCATATTAGGTACACGCAATGATTCTCCTTGATTATCACAAACCCATAAAATATCACCTACTCATGAAATCTCAAATACCATTGACTGGATAATTGTTTCAAACCGTATATTGACTTCGGAAGTCAATAGAGCTAATCCTCTTGACCTTTTAGAACGAACCTAGAGGATTGTTTTATGTAGATCTCATCATCCAAACTTCTATTAAGGAAGACAATTTTTACATTCATTTGGTATAACTCCAAATCCATATTTACGATAATCGCTAAAAGTCAACTGATCGAAATAAATTTGACCATAAGGGAGAAAGTCTCCTCAAAGTCCACGCCCTTAATCTAAGTGTAACTCTTAGATATCAGACTGATTTTGTACCTCTCGATCAATCCGTTGACCTTTCTCTTGATTTTGAGAATCCATTTGTTTCCAATAACCTTTCTATCCTCATGCAAATCAACTAAATCTCAGACTCCATTGATTCTCATCGACTTATTCTATTTATCTATGGTCTTCAACAAATGGTTTTTTGCAGAACTCTTGAAAGTCTCTTTAGACTGTTTTAGATTTCTCATCATTCTCATTGGCCACAATGAGACGTCTCACCCTCAATCAAAAAGCGACGCTTAAGTATGCATACTCGATACTCCTACGAGGAGAGAGAACCCTTCACCTCTAGATAGATCGCTTCCACTAGAACCAAAATCCATAATGGGTTCTTGTGTCCCCCCGCTGGGCTCACCTGAGCTGCTGGACTCATCCATCTCATAGAAAGTAAAGTTTCAATCAATTTCATCTCTTTTAAGGAAATCATTCTCAAGAAATGTGGTATCACAAGATTCAATCGCAATAACAGTGTCGTCCATATGTTCACCTAAAAACACTTACCCTTTGAAGTGTTTTGAATATTTTATAAAGATATATTTATTTTCTTGTGAGACTAACTTGTCGTATGAATTCAAAAAATCGTGATCATACGCGACATAACCCATGATCTCAAGTGGCTAAGTTCAGGCTGTCTTCTCGTCTAAAACTCATATGGGGTACTAATTGCGGACTTTGATGGGACACGGTTAAGAACGTAGGATGTAGTCAATAAAACATCTCTCAAATGGAAGATAGACAAATTGGTCTGCTTTATCAGAAATTTCACCATCTCTAACAAAATTTTATTTCTACTCTCGACTACTCCATTCTATTGAGGAGTAGTAGGAATAGTCAGTTGTCTCATAATACTCTTCTCGAAATAGAACTCTCTAAATTGTTCTGATAAATATTCGTACCCCCGATTGGTTTTTAAAATCTTTACTCTCAAATCTAATTAATTTTCAATCTCGTTAATAAATATTCTAAAATATTCCAATGTCTCAGACATAGTGCGAGATCAGATAGACATAAGTGAAACACTTGTAATTGTTTATGAATGTAATAAAATACACAATTCCATTTCGGGCTCTTACACTCATAGGGTCACAGACATTGGAGTAGACAAATTGTAATGGAATCCTATCTTTCATTGAATATGGTTAGTAGGTCCAATAGATCATTCGCTATTAACCGAATTATCCTCTCTTGCCCTATATATCCAAGTCTACTATGACATACATTTACATTATCATCTACGCAATAAAATATAAAGACAATTGAAGAGTAATAAGAATACCATTGAAAGAAATAGCATCCGGTGTATATAGTCCATTTGGATACAATCATAACAGATCAAAAGGTTGTCATATCTAATAAAAATAGATTATTTTCTATATTACAAAGCATATTGTAGGCGATCTAAACAAAATACTAAAATCAAGTTTCGTCAAATATTCGGAGCATAAAGAACGTCATTTATATACAGAGTTTGGTTACTTTGCAACTCCAACTTATAAGTGTCAACCCCTCTGACAACGACAAATGCTTCGATTTTCACGTAAATTCTCCTAACTTAAGGATTTCCTCGGTGGAACTCCATGTACGCGCTCCTATTTTGAGATACATGGTAAATGGCTTTAAGTTTATAATCTATGAAGGAGAGAAATTAGTGAATATCACAATAGATTAGACAAAATTCAAACCACATAAAAAGGAATGATATTCATTCCGCTCATCACACTCACGAGCGAAATGACCAAATCTATCATAAATGTAACACTTCGCATTGCTCTTATCAACCTCTTTTTTCCATCGCTTTTGTACCTTGTTGTTGGATTTCTCATATGGTTTCTTTTTGCCTTGACTTTTAGCCTACTTCTCACACTTATGCCATTTATGTTTTGCGCCATTAGAGTCCTTACTCGACTCTGCCCAGAAGCATGACCCAAGTGTAGCCTACTTGCCTTCAGGTGATTCTCCTCAAGCTCACAATACCTTCTCACATCAGCGAAAATACGAATACTCTCGTCATGCATGAGATAAGTTTTCATGGTTTCCCATAAATCAGATAAAAATTAGATCATACCCGGTACTTGAAGGTCATCCGAAATGAGATTGCCTGCATTATTTAACCAGGCAATCATACTCGATATTTGTATCAAATGTAATATCATTGTATAATTTAGCCATTTTCTTATAAGTGATAAACTTATAAGTCAGCATTCTCACATTTGGAGCTGAAAAAAAAAGTATCATGATTCTCTTTTAGGGTAAGCCAAACCGACGTAACCGTAAAATACTACCGATAGACTGGGATCATGTCGTCATGCATGCTGCTCAGAAGGATTGCCCTAACTTGGCCATCTTTTCTCTTTCATGCACCCCGTCTCGCCTGAGGTGTGCAGCCTCTCTCAGGTCCACCATCTAGTGTCTCAGAATTTCATACAAATCTTGCTCTTAAGCAAACTGAATCTTCCGATGTTAAATTTCGTAATTATCACCCTTCATTTTAACTTTTTTGTAAAAACTAATATAACAGTTTTCATTACAAAAAGAGAGATTTTAGTAATTTATTGATATTTATTCTCATATTTTGTACACATTTTGAATCAACAAATCCTAAATGGCTTGAGTATAGATTCCAAAGTGAGCTATGAGTCAACGGACACCATACACCACAACTCGGAATCGTATCTTATCATCCGGATTTGAATTTAGGTCACAAAAAGTCACAAATATAGACGTGAGACCCTTAGAAAATTAGAAAAAACAATCCGGAATGACCTGATGCACTATCAAAGGTCCCATGTGCCAACGGTGCACCGTTACGCGCCTTCACGTGATGGTAGCAAGTTGCAGCACGTGCAAGACGTGCAGCGCGTGGGCCATTCACCTGCACACATGCAACCTGCATCCCAGGTCGCATCCCGAGTCGAGATGTGGATTCGGGTCGCAATCAAACCAAACCGTTTGATCCAGTTCACGCTTCTCCCCGTCCGTAAACCGGACGCGCCTACACCCACGTGAGATGCGCCCACGGGTTTGGGTCGGGTTTTCTTCATCCTACTCTCTGCAACCGGGTTTGCACTATCCAACTGCCAGAAAACCCACTTCTGACCACTTTTAACATGTTCTTCAACTGGAAATTATAATTGGGCTTCCTTCCTTGATCCTAGTCTCGATTTTAGGAGGAATATTGCCCTAAAAATGGCGGATTCAACCACCTCCGTCACGACCCTTCATGGTCGGTTTAGGAAACCCAATTTTCGGCAACAACAGTTGCAATTGATCACTCAAATCGATAAATCTGAGTGTCAATAACACATTTAGACCATTTCTATGCATCAATTTCTCTTTTAACACAACAAATCTAAGGTCTTGTGGTCACGGTCGAAACATTAGACCGAACTTTTTATAGCCTAAACGTATTCAAAAAATCCAACAAAAATTATTTTCATAATTCTTGAACCATGGGTATTCTCATGGTATTCTCGGATTCACGAAAGTCATCCGTGATATAAAGCCTAAATTTTATACTCTACATATTTTATGTCCAAAAAATTTTTTTAATTTTTTTTAATAAATCTAACTTACTCTGATACTAATGTTAGATATATTCATATGTATCGGAAGCGTGGTATATTATAAAAAAAAATTAAATAGTCAGAATTTTAGGTTAAATAACTTAATGTGTAGCCACAAAAATTAACCCAACTGCAAATCGCAAAATTTCTCAATCTAAACTCTTGGTCAGAATGGTAATTACGAGATTGAGCCACCACCATAGATTCATGACGTTTCAACCCAATTTCCGGTGATTCCAATGCGATGAGAGAAATTTTTCTACTAAAAAATTTCTCAATCTCTTGATATATTATCACACAAGAGAATGTATGTGTCTCTCTTTTAGGTTATCTCACTTAACCTCTCAATATCAATCAATGTGCAGAGAGAGTTCTCTCACACAGAACTCTCTCAAAATTGTTTTTCACACAGGCCATTATAGAGAGATCTAAAAGAGGAGATTAAGTGATTTGGGACAAGGGTTAACTTCCCATTACCCATTATCACTTAATTATAATTTAAATAAATTTAAATTATTTACATGTGGTAAAATGGCGGGCACATTGAGGCACACTTTACTAACATTTCTGAAGAAATGACTGAATATGATACCGTTTTTACGTCGAGACAAATGTCTGTATTGGTCTTAAAACTTAAGAGTCTTCATCATGGCCCTTTTCTCACCCAATCTGTTTCTTGTGCAGTTTGGACAAGTTGGGGTTGGTGACAATACTGATCATTGTTATCCTGTACAAGTTCAATTTCCTCATGACCAGATGTATTTTCTCTTTTAAACTACTAGATCCCTAATAAGTCCTTAATAACATTTTTCATTAATCATAGTTTCTACTGTTGACGTCTAAGTTGGAAAGTTGTACTTTCTCTTGATTTTCTCCTTTCACTGTCTCACACATGGTTCTGTTCCAATCCTTCTTTTCAACAGAAGGTAGTGCAGATATCATGTGGATGGAAGCATACTCTTGGTGTTACCGAGAGAAATAATGTGTATTCTTGGGGAAGAGGTACAAATGGGCAGCTTGGGCACGGTGAATGTTCTGACAGGTACAATCTTTTTTTTTTGTTTTCAGAATACAGCTTACTTGTTTTAGATTTTGATACATAAATATCCTTCGAATTTTTTGGTCAAATCTGTGAGGAATTCTATTTTCAACACTATGTTTAATATGAGGTGATGGCTATCTGTGGCACATGCTTCCGCATGTCGTTGGATGTTGTGTGTGGTTTCTCTTCTTCAATAGCATGACCATACTCTACCACAACTAATATCATTTGGTCCATCAAAGTTTTCAATCTCAAACTTTGATATTGCATACCCCTCGATCTTTGGCATCTCGAATCGCATGCTCTGTGACTACTTTTTAGGAAAATATGATAGAGAAAACATCAAACAAGCAACAAAATTTTACACGGTTGGTTCCAACTTATTTATCTTCACGAAAACAACCAAAACTTTGTTGTGAAGTTTACATACTTACAATAAGGTTGTCTCTTGTCATGGCCCAAAACCCTAGTACAGCCAAAATCAAACCCACAATTTTGTGTGAACACAAAATTTTCCCCTTAAAATTTTACCTTCACGCTCCTTGCACTCATCAAACAGCCTCTCACCAATTTGCAGACCCAATCCGCCTCTTAGTTGCACACATGAAACAACTAAACTCTGTTTATGTTATTATTGTAGGTCACAATATATTCCCAAAATGCACATTCTAAAATATTTATCCCCTCCTAAATAATATTTTCTTGCATATTTCTTTTCCTTATCTGTTAATCTTCAAAAAAATTAATAATAAATAAATAAATAAAATCTTCACAAGCCTTCTTCTCCCCATCCCCCAGAAAAAAAGGGGAAAAGACATTACTTTCTGATTCTATGTATTTTGGTTGGAAAACCCCAACAAAACAAAGTACTTTTGGAAACCTGGATAAAATCAAGATCAAAATACAATTGCATAGACAAAATCAAAATCAAAATCCAATTACATAGGCAAACAGCAACTTTTTATGAAATTCTAATCACATTATTACTTTTTAATCCGCATCGTGTTCAACAGCACATAGGGTGCAGGTGGAGTGAGCTCCATGGCAGTTTCAAACTGAGGTTTCTTAGTTGCTCTTGTCAGTTTCTGATTGTGCTGTTACACATAAAACTAAGCTTGGTACTGAATATAAAAAGATGAATGCCGGTGCAACCCATTTAATGTAAAGCTGCATATTCTCCATATTTTGATATAACTAGGATATTTTGTTTGTATTTGTATTGCTTTGCTTTCTGGCCTTTTCCATTATTCATCTGTGCAAGAGTTCATGCTGGGAATTTGTCAATCTGGCTTGGTTGCCTCATCAAATTTATGGGTCTGCATCGTTTATTATTATAAAAAATTTAGTAGGGCTTAGATCCTATTGTTGGTGAATTTAAATATGATTTACTATTCCTGGATAGTATGTTATAATCTCAGGATAGTGACATTTGTCATCAATTGCAGAAATGTCCCCAAGATGGTGGAGTCCCTGAGTGAAGATGGATCTAGTGGACAGCAGATAGAATTTTCAAAAGTTGATACGTCATCTGGTCCGATTTGTTTGCTTTTACATCTGTTCCTTCTGTTTGGAAGCTTGTTCGTGTCATTGTAATCTCGCTTCTGCTTTATGCTTTTCTATGATTAAAGCAGGTAAGATATGGATCTCACCATCAGAGAGATACGCGGTTGTCCCTGATGAAACTGTAAGCTTAATTCCATTTGTAAGAAATATTGAAGCTTTGTTCTTATTATCTGTTCTGCCACGAATACAAGTCCAAATGTGAAAAGTTCAGGGGTACATAGAACATATGCACATAACAAATTTTGACTGTCATTTGAAATGCAGTATGTTCATACGCAGATTCAAGTGCAAATGGCTGTTTCGAAGGAGGGAGATGGGGGTGATATAAGTGTCACTGAGAATGATGTTAAGCGGATAAGGATCTAAATCTATGGAGCTTCCACCAAACAAGCATAACCTACATTTGATGCCCGAGCGCTTCCTGAGCTGACTTCCATCCACATGGGTAGGGCATTCCTAACGTTGTGTATTCTAGTCAACCGTTGTAAATTTATGCCTTGTTTGCCTTTGATTGTTAGTAGGCTTCCGCTAATATCCACCCATATGAGAAAAAACAGATATATCCTGCTCCTTCCTTGAGCCATTTAGCTCTAATGGTGTTTTGTGATGCCTATGTTACATGCATGGAAAGAGCAAATGGTTGCTTCCAAATCCAGCTTGTATTTGGTAGCCTTTTCTGCTTTGTTGATAACATTAGATTCAGAATAATATGGAGATGCTAATGTGAGAAATCTTAATGTGAATGAAATCTGCACTAAGTTCTTGACTTACTCCATGATTTTAATTATGCAATTTTGAATGTCATTGTGATGCAAATTGAACTCTGGAGCAGTTACCCATTTACCAAGCAATTAAACAAAGTGGGTACCCTAAGATTTGAACAAATAACAGTTTTTTTCCGGAATAGATTTACCACTTTCTTTACAACTAAAATCAGGAATTTTTTTTTTTTTTTTTTGGTACAAACAACTAAAATCAGGATAACACCAACATATTGTAGATTTAATAACAGGATACTAAACTTTCTTAATCAAGATTAGGTGTCGGAGAGTTTATACCTGAATTAGGTCCATAATGCCTGGTCTAGATTAGTTGTTTAACTGTGGTTAAGTTAAAAGAAAAATGGGGCCTAAGCCGGCAAACTTTAAGTGGGCACCCAATCGTGGGTGCTAATGACGCCCAAAGCCAAAAGCCCACCTTTGGGGACAAAGGATTTTACGGACACTTACAGTCTACACCTCCACTATTTTAATTTTTGAATTAGGGTTATGATTATGTTGGAAGTTAATGCCCACGGGGCATTTCAAATTGTAGAGTTAGTATTCCTTTTAAATTACCCCATAACTACCCAAATTCAAATTTAAGAAAAAAAGCAACTACCTCTTACTCTCTCCCTTTCTCAAGCACACAATAAGAAAAGAAGATCATTTTTCTGTAGCAAGGAAGGCACTGTGCAGTGCATTACCGAAAGAAGAAAAATAACTCCCCCTTGTGTGATCATTCTTCTAAGGACGTGAACAATTTCCTTGGTAGTAGGTGTATGTGCCTTTTTTAAGGGATAACATTCATTCTGTACATTACAATTTTCTATAGAAAATATTTGAGGGCTTGAGTTTTCCGTTGAAAAATTTCTCCCGTTATTTGATTTACCTGATATAGAGTTGAAACGTTGTGAATAATGATAGTGGTTCGTTTCGTGATCACCATCCCAACCAAGCGATCTGTATGAGAAATTGCACGATTTCAATTGATTTATTGAAACCTTATGTATCGAGATATTTATCCGTAAATTCCGAAACTTTTATTTAATACGCTTCCGCATACGCATATAGTATAATAAATCCTTCATTGGTATTAGAGCGAAGTTGGATTTATTTTTTAAAAAAAAATTGGAATTTTTTGGGTATAAAATGTGTAGGGTACAAATTTAGGATTTGGATCACGGATGAGTTTCGTGAATTCGAGAGTACCATGTGAATGCCAATACCCCAAGGATCATGAACATAATTTTTATTGAATTTTTTGAGTATGTTTTGATCATGAAATTTGAATCCAAAGTTTCGAACCCTAATGGTGCCCGAAACTTAAAATCTTAGATTTACCACTATAGAAAGTGAATTGATTTATGAAATTGATATATATGTGTTTCTCATGTCTAGATCTACATTTTAATATATAAATTGTAAATTTCTGGATGTTGGAAAATGGAGTTTCGAAAATGGCCGTGAAAGACCGAAACTTTAAATATTGATTTGCCATATTAGGGTTTAAATCTTCCAATAAATTATGTTTAGAATAATTTTGGAAGTTATATTACTGTTTCCATTTGAAATCGGTGCTCAAAATTGGCCGGAATTGGTTTTTCTGGTCCCGGGTCACAACTACCCCCTTGCAGACTAGTCAGGTGAAGAAGGCCTGGCCCAATAGGCGGGCGCATGAACAATTTATGGGGGCATACCGAGTCGGGTCTGACCCGCTCCATACATGTTAAGAAACAAAAAAAAAAAAAAAAAAACACTTAGAGTGTGATCACCCGTCTTCAAACCCCAGATTCAAGAGTGGTGACAAGTACTCGACACCTCCAGGCTACAACACAATGTTGTGGTACAAATTGACGTTCAACTCTAATGATTATATATAAAAAAAGGGGGCTTAGAAACTGTCACCTCCTTGATTCGAAACAGGGATTTGAATATCCCTTCTTCAAGAAGCGCCCCACCACCAAGCCATAGCATATGGCTAATGCAAGAACTCATCTTATGCTATATATATTTCTCTTAACTGAGTCAGCATGCTACCCCTTAGGTGAGATATTGAGAACACTCCAAGGATATGTGTTCTTAGGTAAGCATATAGATGATACTATCACTGAGATTGAGTCTCGTATATCACATTACTTAAGGATGATTTCCCTAAAAGAGGTGAAATTAATTACAACTCTATCTTCTATTAGATGGATGAGCTTAGTAGCTCAACTGAGCCCAGTGACAGGACCGAAGAACCGATTATGGATTTTGGTCCCAGTGGGAGCAATCCATCAAGAGGTGAAATCGATTAGAACTTTATTTTCAACGAGATGGATGAATCTAGTGACTCAAGTGAGCCTAGCGGTAGGATACAAGAACCCACTAAGGATTTTGGTCATAACGGAAACGATTCATTTAGAGGTAAACATGTTCTCTTTTCTCGTAGGAGTATTAAGGGCACGTACTTAAACGTCGCTTCCCGAATGAGGTAAGTCTCCCATTGTGACTTTTAAGGACGATGAGAAATTTAATGCAGTCCTAGAGGCTCTCGTGGGTTTTGCAAAGAACAATTTAATCTATGGCCATAAATGAAAAAAAATGAGCTGATGAGAATCAACAGGGTCTGGAACCTAGTTGGTTTGCCTAAGAGCAGAAGCTTTATTGGGGAATGAGTAGGTTCTCAAGGTCAAGAGAAACTTCGACGGATTGATAGAGAGGTATAAAATCTGTCTAGTAACCAAAGGTTACACTTAGACTGAGGGGTTTGGACTATCAATGAGTCGTAGTCCAATTTATCTCGATTTGTTCATCTTTTAGCGATTGTCACAAATATATGACTCTTCTAAGAATGGTCTAGAGTACAACTCTGAAAATATAACTCAATCACAAGTCAATAAAACTATATTTGTAAGTGTAGGAAAAATTACAGAAAACAGAAAATTTGAGACTGCAGAAATTAAAGGTAGAAATAGTGGTTATAGAAGCACAGTATATAGAGATAAAAGAAGTTATTATCCTGTCAGTTTTAATAGAAATTTCATAAACATATCAGAACATAATAAATCTGATTTTTCACGAGTTAAATATAAATATTTGAATAACGTTCAGAAAATGAAAAATAGTTACACTTACTATTATTGTCATAAATCAGGACATATTGCTAAATTTTGCTACTTAAACAAACTTAGTTATACATGAAAAAAATTTACTCAAAGTACAAACTTATTATCTAGAAGACCCAAGCTAGTTTGGGTTCCTAAGAACAGATGATTCGTTTGTTTAATTTGTACAAGAATATGAGACTAAAGCAAAGAAAATTTGTATGTTGATAATGGTTGCTCAAGACATATGGCAGGTAATGTCTCATTGTTCAAAGAATTAGAAAAAAATGAACAAAAAATGGTGACTTTTGGTAATAATAAAAAGGGAAAAATTATTGGTAAAGCTACCATTGGCATTAACTCAACTTCTATAAAAAATGTTCTATTTATTGATAGGTTAATACATAATCTTTTGAGTGTTAGTCAATTATATGATTTGGAATATGATGTGCTTTTCAAGAAAAATAAATGTATAGTTTTTTAGATTATAATTCAAGAAAAAATATTTGAAAGAATTAGATCTGAAAATATTTATATAGTAAATTCAAAAATTTTAGATAGTTTAAAAGAAAATTGTTTGATATCTATAGAAAGTGACATGTATGTATGGTATAAAAAATTAGATCATATGAATTTTAAACAATTGGAAATTTTATTTAAGAAAACTTTAATAAGAGCTTTACCAAGAATGATTTAAAAAATCACATAAATTGTAATAAATGCTCACTAAATAAACAAATAAAATTATCATTTAAAAATAAGGATTACATATCAACATCTATACCAATAGAAATTTTGCATATGGATTTGTTTGTACCCATTAAAATTCAAAACTTAGGTGGAAATAAATATGGTATTATAATTGTGGATGATTTTTCAAGAATTACATGGATTTTATTATTGGATAATAAAAATGGTGCATTTGAGGTATATTGCCAAGAAAATACAAAATGAAAAGAATCTAAAAATTGTCGGATTAAGAACGGATCATGATAGAGAATTTGATAACATAGAATTTCTAGAATATTACAATAAGAAATGAATAAATCAAAATTTTTCTGCACCCTATACACCTCAACAAAATGAAGTGGTTGAAAAAAAATAGTACAATTCAAGAAATGACTAGAATAATGTTAAATAAGAGTAGTATAGGAAAATATTTTTGGGTCAAAGCCACTTCTATAGCTTGTTACATGATAAATAGAGTATATCTTAGGTTTATGACTGAGAAAACTCCTTATGGATTGTTTAAAGGAAGGAAACCTAATGTATTTTACTTTCATACATTTGAATGCTGATACTATATTTTGAAAAATAATTTGAACACAATAAGTAAATTTGATGAAAAAACAATAGAAGAAATTTTTTTAGCTTTTTCATTGACTAGTAAAACATATAGAGTTTTTAATTAAAAATCTAACGTTGTTGAAAAAACTATTAATATAAAATTTCATAAAAATGATTTTCAAAATCTAGAAGATGAGGATAATGGTATATCAATTAAGTTAAATGAACTCTCTCATGAAAATAATAACAATAATGAATTTCAAATTGAAAAAGAACATAGAGATAAAACCATAAAAAGTTAGAAATTTCTACCTAGTCACTCACAAAAAGATGTTATTAGTGATATAAATGAAAGCATAAGGACTAAATCAAGTTATAGAAATTTAGAAAATCGATTTGCACTTTTATCTCATATAGAACCAAATAATATAGAGGAAGCTCTTAAAGATGAAAGTTGGATAAAAACAATATAAGATGAATTAAATCAATTTAAAAGAAATAATGTGTGGTCATTTGTTTTAAAACCAAATGATAAGACAATAGTAGGAACAAAATGGATAAAAATGAAAATGTCATAAGAAACAAAACTAAATTGATAGTAAAAGGATATTCACAAAAAGAATGAATTGATTATGATGAAACATTTGCACCGGTAGTTAGGTTAGAAGCAATTAGACTATTTTTAACTTATGCATACTTCAAAAATTTTAGATTATTTCAAATGGATGTAACAAGTGCATTTTTAAATGAATATATAAAAGAAAAGTTTATATTAGTCAACCCCCAGGATTTGAAAAACCTAATAAAGAATATCATGTTTATATATTACACAAGATATTGTATGGTTTAAAACAAACATCTAGAGTATGGTATGAAAGATTAAGTGATTTTTTTGTGAAGAATAATTTTAAGAAAGAAAATGTTGATACTAACTTATTTATAAAATATGTTAATGATGATATTTTGATTGTTCAAATTTATGTTGATGATATTATATTTTGAACTACAAATGAATGCTTATGTGACGATTTTAGTAATATGATGAAAAGTGAATTTGAAATGTCTATGATTAGTAAATTGGATTTCTTTTTAGATTTACAAATAAAACAAACATGCGAAAAAATTTTCATAAATTAAGAAAAATACACAAAAGAGTTAATAAAGAAATTTGGAATGGAAAACTCAAAAATCATCACCGGTACTTCAATATCTATCTTTATTGAGTTAGATTTGGATGAAAAATGAAAAGATGTTGATAAAAAATTCTATAGAGATGTGATAGGATCTCTATTATATCTAACCATTTCACGACCGGATATTTTATATAGTATGTGTTTGTGTGTTTGATTCCAAAGTAAGTCTAAAAAATCTCATTTAAAAGCTACTAAGAGAATTTTAAAATATGTAGCAAGTTCTTATAATTTAGGAATTTAGTATCAAGAAATTCAAATTTTAAATTAATTGGATATTCAGATACTGACTATGCCAGATGTAAAATTGATCAAAAAATTATCTCAAATACTTGTTAATTTTTAGGAAATAGAATTGTGAGTTGGGTTTCCAAAAAACAAAATTCAGTTGCTTCATCCACGGTCGAGTCAGAATATGTGTTAATAGGAAATTGTTGTACTTAAATCTTATGGTTGAAATAACAATTAAGAGATTATGGACTAAATTATAAAAATATTTTGATAAAATGTGATAATACAAGTACTATATGTCTAACAAAAAATCCTATAAATCATTTTAGATCTAAACATATAAAAGTTAGATATCATTTTATAAGAGATCATGTTTTAAATAGAGATATTATAAAATATGTTGATACAAAAAATCAATTAACAGATATTTTCACAAAATCTCTAGATAGAGAAATATTTAAATTTATTAGAAATGAGATTGGAGTATGTTTTCCTTTCTAAAGAAAAAGAATGAAATATAGAAACCTTGTAGAAGTAAGGATAGAAGCATAAAAGAAGGCTTATTTTCTAAACAAACAGAGCATTCCTCCCGCGAAAACCGTAGAACCAGAATTCCAAAATTTCTCTCCAAATCTGAGATGACTCATCGAAAATCTCAATATTTAGCTAACAAATCTCGTGCGATTACGAGTCATTCTTCTGAATCTCTTGTTAATTTGGTGAATGAAAGTTCATCTGAGAGTGACGATCCATATACTCTCTGTCTCCTAAAAATTCCTCATCTCCATAAAAATCTTCATCTTCTGAAGATTTTTCATTTAAAATAGAAATTCCTTCAATGGTTGAATCATTTGGGATTAAAATCACTTCAATAAACAAGTGTGCTTTGAAGGTAAATGTTCTTCCTTCAAAAATTCTGGTTTTCGAATTTATTGAAAGGAATGGGTTAGAAATTCAAAGACTTCTTGATAGGATTGGTCGTGTTAGTTTATGTACTGGTTCACAAACATGCTGGAAGCAGATAACCTTTGATTTCTACAACAATTTAGACACTACAAATGTAGAAAATTTGATAACAAAAATTGACAATCATCTGATTACTATAACTAAAGATGATATATCTGCTTACTTAGAACTGAAAAGGACTGCAGATTCTTCTTTATCAAGTCTAAATAAGAAATAATTATATGATCTACTTGGTGGCAAAGATGATATAGAAAATAAATGCTTATACTGTTCAGATTTTCCTTTGTTAGTTAGAATCATTCATAAAGTTGTGGCTCTGTGCATTACTCTAAGGAATAAAAATTAGACTTAATTGACATTTTTTTATCTCACATTTGAAGAAATGTGAATATGAGGCCTTATGGTAATATTTTATCAAATCTTTTGGAGTACAAAGAGTTTGATTTCTTTGAATTTAAAGGAGTAACTGAGAATGTTCTTACACTTGGTGATACTTGTATTAATCATATGGGTATTACTATATCTGATGACAAGGTTTGGAAACATAGAGATGGAAAAGTTTGGCGAGGAAATCTAGATGAACCAGATAGAGTAGAAGCTGACTTTAGACAGAACATAAATGAACAAACAGATTCTGAATTACCCAGATCCAAACCTGAAATGGAAGAATCTTCTAGGAAAAGACAGTAGACAAATACATATCATGTGCATCATTCCTCAAACAAACTAGAATGGGTTAGTGGACTAAAAGGAAGAATCAATGTCTTAGAAGGAAAGGTAGATCAATATATGAATCTACTGCAAACAGTGTAGAAAGATTTGTCTGTTTTGCTTGAAAATTTTTCAGATGTCTAGCTATATTTCTGAATTTCTGAATCTTATTTTTCATGTGTCCTTCATTTCCCTTAATGAAAGCTGTACTTTCCTTCCTCATACGTGCCTTATTTATTTTCTGTTGCTGTTTGTTTTTGCTGCAACAAAAAGGGGAGATATATATAAAAAATAAAATGTGCAAATGTATTAAGAAGGAGATGATTGTATCTATGTATTAAGATTATATGTTCACTAATTTATAAATTAAGGGGGAGAATGGGGAGAATGTAATATGATTGCATATTATATTGTGCTGATTGTAATGATCACATGCTATGCTGTGAACTTATCATTTTTCATTTTATTTAAGATTTTGTTGTCATAAAAAAAGTGGAGATTGTTAGGAAAATTGTTATCGAACCCTAATATATTTTGATAATAATAAAACTTTTTATGTGTTTCTAATAATTTATCAAGTGTACTGGCATTTAGAATATGTAAT
Organism: Dillenia suffruticosa; assembly: GCA_033439265.1. Taxonomy (NCBI): domain Eukaryota; kingdom Viridiplantae; phylum Streptophyta; class Magnoliopsida; order Dilleniales; family Dilleniaceae; genus Dillenia; species Dillenia suffruticosa. The sequence continues at coordinate 15,292,762 of JAVTVX010000012.1, read as the reverse complement.
GTAAGATTATATATATAAATCTATACAACTGGTCAGAAAACACTGTCACAGAAGTAGGGTAAAAGCAGTGTAATAGGTAGAAGTAGTAGAATTTCATACAAGTTTTTAACTACGGTGATTTTGTTTTACTTTCAAACCCTAACTCAGCATGTTAAGTACAGATTGAGAGCTGACTTAACCATGAAATCTATTCAAATGGGTGATTCATATTTAAATTTAGGTCAGAATTTTACTCAAGGTAAAACCAAATTCAGAATTTGAATTCAATATACTCTGGCATATTTTTAGGAGGTTTTTGATCTCATACTTTTTTTACAACTCCTAAACTTTATGAATTTCGATTTTTCTTCTTAATAAGAATATTGTTAGACTTTAAATTCAAAAAGTTACAATAGTAAAAGGTTTTTTGAATCTCCTAAACTGAAGGTTGAAAATAAGGATCTGAAAATAGTCAAGGCTGGTTCTAAAGGCATATTGAAAGGCATATATTGTCATGCCCCGAACTGAGGTCATGAGCAGCCGCCCGTTTGCCCTAGATGCCGACTCGGTTTTCTAAAAAATCGGACAGAATATCTCCAAATTTCGGAGGTCTTCCATGTACAAATCAACATGTATATTGAATGATTATCAAGCCACCTAAATAAATAGGCCAACTCGGCCATACAACAATCAACTATATTCATATCATACCAATCAATCCACACCGTACAAACTAGGACAACGTAAGACTATCATAACTACTAGTAGTCCTAACCACAAACCTCTACTGTCATGCCCAACAAGGGCATGAGTAGCCGCCACACCAAGCGGATCTAAATTTTATGCATATGTATAACAAGTTTCCAAATTAAAACTTTAAATGCTTTCAAGTGTCTCAATACAAGAGTAATGAACCAATATGAGAATTTCACAAATAAATATTAATAATCTATACAGTCATCCCATAAAATATATATGGCCATCTACGGACCTTAATACCAAGATCTCGTAGGATCAATACACAATACGGGTCTCATATTTCAAGTGAAATTCAAATCTCGCCATAGTAAATGTGTAACTCCACAAATACGCGACAAAAGACATATAGAACCTGATGCGTCGCTCTATCAAAGTAACCATGTCTAAGAAAGGAAAGGAGAGGGGTGAATATCAAGGGAGATACTCAGTAAGTGAAGGGATCAATATCAAGTATAAATAGTGTGTGTGAGCCATTGGAGTATCTAACATGATTATTCATAAACAATAATTCAAATTTCGTAGTAAAACATGGTATCTTCAGGAAAATTGAAATCATTTAATCCATCCCACGGTATCATACATATATGCATCCCTTTAAAATCAAGTATTTTTGGAACAAGCCGAATTTGATCCTGGCAAAAATCGACCGTGACCAATGACAGGCGTATCGTGGGTTTTATTATGTATAAATGTTTCTAAGTCGCTTTCTACCCCGATATTGGCCACGAGCTTCACCGAGACTAGTTCATACATAGATCAAATCACGTATAGGACCCTGCCCAGTGCTAGACAGTGGCGTCACACATGTCCTCCCCCTTGTAGGTTCAACCGGCCCTGCCCATACCCATATACCGGACGTTTGCAGGTATCTCCGCGCGAAGTGTACCCGACGCATACTGGGCATCATAACAAACGTCTCCGTTAGCTACGGTCATCCTCTTGAGACGAAATCATATCATAATAGTCATCCCATGGCCACATAGCCCCAAATTAGTGATATAGAAACCATAGTACTCAATAAATGTGTCATATTGGGTCATATGACATTTATCATATGAAAATCATAAAATATGATACCATTTCAGTTGAATCAAATTTATTGATGCATATTCATAGAAAATATGAGTTCACGACACTCCAATAGTCATAAAACAAATTCAAAATCTAGTGGCATAGGATGAGTTATACATATCAAAAGTATGTTTTGTTGAAAACACGACAAAAATCAAGTTTCACTTTTCATGCATGAGATTAGAGTCCCACTCACTGTATATGGGAGGGTCAGTCACTCCCTACAAATACCACAAGTTTTGAAAGTGTTTCCTCTCGTTTGGTCACCATCTGTGTGCCTACGATGGTAACACAGTGCATATATGAGGGTTTGTGTTATGATTTGAACTTATTATGTTAAATTATATTCTAGCAATTCTTTCCTCTAAGATCAAGGTTAAGGTATCTTATGGCATGCTCATCCCTTTTCCGTTATCCTTATCATATATTCTTTATAATTCATTCAATTAGTACACATTTCATCATCCCAACACAACACAAGTGCTTATAGTTCATTATTCATGGTTTTTGCACATATGCACCTTTGCGCAGTTATAGGAAAATGGTCATAACTTCTACTACACAACTCTGAATCACACGCTTCCTATCTTATTTTAAAGCTAAGAGACAGCACTACAACTTTCATTTGAACGTTTCTTCAGATTATAATCGCAGAATTTGGGAAAAACCAATCTTTATCTCAGTTCTGTTCCAAAAGTCTATTTTGTCCTGTCTTAGTAAAAATGCAATAACTCCTTGCACACAACTCCAATTCAAATGAATTTTGGATGTGACATAGACCTACAAATTTCACGTTGAAAGTTGCTTTTAATTCAGTCCAGAAAAGGGTCGAAACAGGTCACAAAGAAAGCAGTTGATATGGGACCGAAAACATAGTGAAAATTTGCATAGTTTTAGGAGGATTGTCATAACTTTTGATATAAGAGTCAGATTAAGGTGATTCTTATCACGTTAGAAAGATAAGACCTAGAGCTACAAATGTCATAACTAGGGCTCAAGCTAATTCAGACAGGAAGGCAACTCAAAATCAAGGCAAATTTCATAGTAGAACAGAACAGAACAAAATATGATTCTGCAAAACATCTAACTTTGAAAAATCATAATAAATCCAATTTAATTCAGAATGTGACGAATCATATCTCATTTTAAATCTCTGAAGATTTAGTTTCATGTGGAAAAAGTTCACTCAATTTGTCTTTGTGCAGAAAATGTTATAGCTAAAACACTACAACTAGGTCAAAGTGTTCAGATTTCAAAATTTCTGTTTTCCTCCTTGATTTCAAACTTCGGCCAACCCTGGTTCCCTAACCAAACCACCTCATTTTGGTCCCAAATTAAGATATGCTATACCTGAAGATGGATAGCTGGAATTGAAGCAAAACACAGAATTTTGGTCTTCAACTCTCAGCTCCCTCATTAGATTTCACCAAGCAATCCTTCTCATTTGGCCTTGATTTTTGGCTATGTTGGTGTTAAAGATGTATAAAAGGGATCTATGTAAAAGAAATTGAGTAGTATGTAGGAAGATTTGGAGATCTTACCTTGGTAGTCCACGGCTATGAGAGGAAGAAGAAATGGAGTTTGTGTGTTCTTATTTTCTAGGGCTTCATGGTTCCGAATGGAGAGAATAGAGCAAGTGTTCGCTTTTTGTGTGCAATTGCTTAACCATGGCTCCCCCAAGGTGCAACCAAGGTTAATCTTCACTATTTGTCAATAAATGCCCACCAACCATCATCCAAATCTAAGACTCATATTTGTTTTTTGACTTTTCAATCAAATCTTGGTCATCCACCTTATGGGCACACTTCCCATGGTCATTAATTGTCTCCAACCCCTTTTTCAAATTTGTATATAAGACCCTTTCTAGAATTACGTGAAATTTTCTACCTTGTTTTCACGTAACGCACGGCAGGGTCAATATTCGACCTAAAATCTGAGAAATTAAAATTTACCCATTTGGTTCAGTTTTTTTTTTTCGTACTAAATCCAATAGAGTTGGTTTCGTACGTAAATGGAGTTATTTGACCTTCCAAATCACCCTTAAATGCATTAGGGTTTTTAGAGCGATTTTATTTTTCACCTTGCGTTTTCTGCCAAAATTTCTTGACTTTGACTTCTAAGGTGAATTTTTACATGAGAAGGATCAGCTAGGTACTTACTGAGTACTGAGACATGAAAGACATCATGAATACGGGATACTTCATCTGGTAGCACCAATCTGTATGTCACACTCCTGACCCTCTTAAGAATACGGAAGGGCCTCATATATCTAGAGTTCAGCTTGCCCCGCTGCCTAAACCGTATAACTCCCTTCAAAGGAGATATCCTAAAAAAAACCATATCTCCCTTGGCAAACTCAAGGGGTCGCCATCTACGATCGGCATATGCCTTTTGTCTATTCTGGACGACTCCCATCCACTCACGGATAACCTTAACCTTTTTCCTTCGTTTCCTCAATCAAATCAACACTGCTGAGACGCTGCTCTCCGACCTCATCCCAACATAACAGGTTGTGACACTTCTTGCCATACAGCGCCTTATATGGTGGCATCCCAATACTGGCTTGATAGCTGTTATTATATGCAAATTCGACCAGTGGAAGGTACCGATCCCAACTACCCCGAAAATCCGTCACACATGCTCTCAGCATGTCCTCAAGAGTCTGAATGCTCCTCTCTAACTGACCATCTATTTAGGGATGATAGGCTATGCTAAAATTCAGCCTCGTTCCCATTGCCTCCTGCAACCTAGGGCAAAACATGGAAGTGAAACTCGGGTCCCTGTCTGATACTATCGACATAGGAATACCATGCAACTTGACTATCGCATCGATGTAAAGACGTGCCAAGGTCTCCAAAAGATAGTCGCTGTGAATAGGAAGAAAATATGTGGACTTGGTAGTCGATTCACAATTACCCAAATGGCATCATGCCGTGATGAAGTCCGCGGTAACCCTTTCACAAAATTCATAGTAATGTGATCCCACTTTCAATCAGGAATGGGTAAGGGTTACAATGTACCAGTCGGCCGCTGATGCTCAGCTTTCACCTACTGACAAACTAAACACCTAGCCACAAAATTTACAATCTCTCGTTTCATACCGGGCCACCAATAACTCTCCCGAATGATCCGATACATCTTGGTGCCACCCGGATGCAATGCATAAGCGGAGGAGTGTGCCTCCTCAAGTATGGCCCTACGGAGATCTATATCAGCGGGGATACAAACCCACTCCCTAAACACTGACAATCTGTCCTCTCAAACCCTGAACTCTCCGCCATCAGCTCTGCGGACTCTATCCGTAATACCTTAAAACTCATCATCTGTACTCTAAAGCTCTCTGATACGATCGAACAAAGTCGGCCTGATCTTAAATTTGGCTAGTAAGTCTCCCTAATTATCGCTGGCCAAACTGACTCCCAAGGCTCAGTGTCCTACTAAACAAGAAAGGTATGCATCCTCTATCGACTGTGAGGATGATACTAACTTTCGGCTCAAGGCCTCTGTCACAATATTTGCTTTACCCGGATGATAGTCAATAATGAGGTCGTAATTTTTTAGGAGTTCTAACCATCTCCTCTATCTTAAATTCAGCTCCTTTTGGGTAAACAGATATTTCAAACTTTTATGATTTGTAAATACTCTGCAGGTCACCCTATAGAGATAATGTCGTCATATCTTCAACGTGAAGACTATGGCTGTTAATTCCAAATCATGTGTCGAGTAGTTAACCTTATGTTTCTTCAGCTGCCACGAGACATATGCAATAACTCTACTATCCTACATCAGAACACAACCCAATCCTTATCGGCTAGCATCACTGTAAACTGTGTATTCCCGACTGCTAGTGGAAAGGGCTAAATATGAGCAAAAGTCAACCATTGTTTGAGCCCCTAAAAGCTTGCCCCTAAAATCTTGCCTCACAATGGTCATCCTAAACAAACTTGACCCCCTTCCGAGTCAATCTAGACAACGGAGTAACTATCCGGAAAAATCTCTCTACAAATCTGCGATAATACCTAACTAAACCGAGAAAACTACGGGTCTAGGTAATTATTTATGACTGCTCCCACTTCAATATAACCTTAATTTTTAGCAGATCAACATAAATACCCTCCGCGGAGACAATATGCCCAAAAAATCCTATCTGTCTCAGCCAAAACTCACATTTCGAAAATTTGACATACAGTTGCTTTTCACGGAATATCTGCAATACCACCCGAAGGTGCTAAGCATGATTTTCATCACTCTATGAATACACCAAGATGTCGTCAATAAATATGATGACGAACCGATCCAAGAAATCATGAAAAACTCGATTCATCAAATCCATAAAGCAGTTGGGGTATTAGTCAGCCCAAATGGTATGATAAAAATTCATAGTGGCCATATAGGGTACGAAAAGCTATCTTGGGCACATCTTCGGCCCGAATCCTCAACTTACGATAACCCGAACGGAGATCAATTTTATAGAAAACTCTGTCTCCCTACAGCTGATCAAACAAATCATCAATACGTGGCAGGGGATATCTATTTTTAATGGTAGCTTTGTTCAACTGTCCGTAATCCACACAAAACCGAAATGTACCATCTTTTTTTTTTTACAAACAGAACCGGAATGCCGCAGGGTGAAGTGCTCGGACGAATAAACCCCTTGTCTAGAAGTTCCTGCAACTGAACCTTGAGCTCTATCAATTCAGCAGGCGCTATTCTGTATGGCAGAATAAATATAAGAACAGTTTCCGGTACTATATCAATCTCGAAATAGAATTCCGGAACTAGTGGTAATTTGGGAACCTCCTCGGGGATCACATCTGGAAACTCCTTCACCACGAGGACATCCTCAAGTCTTGGTCCCTCAGTGGTGGTGTCAACAATATAAGTCAGGTAAGCCATGCACCTACGGCATACCATGTGTCTAGCCTCCATAACCGATATAACATAGCAGCGCAATATCCATCTCTCACCCCTGAACACCAACGGTGGCTACCTAGACCTCCGAAACTCAACATCTTTTGTAAAACAATCCACTGAAACCCAGTATGAACTCAGCCAATCCATCCCTTGGATGGCATCAAAATCCGTGATTTGGAACAGAATCAGATCTACCTCTAATACCGTCTCCTCAATAATGACCTCGCAGCCTCTATAGACTGTATCTCGAATGATATGTTTGCCAAGAGAAGTGATAACCATGTTCTCCTCATCGAGTGACGAGAGAGGCCTATCAAAATGGTGAGCGAATATATCGCTCACATATGAAAAATTTGACCTTGTGTCTATGAGAACACGGGCGTCGATACCAAATATTTGCATAGTACCTAAGGATAAGAAAATTTTAAGATATTTAGAATGCAAAGAAAATGTGAAGGTATATATATATATATATATCAAGTTAGTTAAGTTTCTAAAACTTTAACTAATCAAAATTATACATCGATGTCATGATATACTAGATCTTATAAAGAAAGGACAACAAAAGTCCTATACTGGGGGTCTGCGAGAGGATTACCCATAATGACATCAGGGTTTGTCTATGCATCCTCCTGCATCATCGCAAACACGCGAGTCTGTATTGGTCCCAGCAACAGTCCAAAGAACTGTGAGAGTTGAGTGCGTAGGTGGCCCCTGCTGGCCTGTGGCACTAGTATGACTCCGTAAAGTCTGTCCTTCTCGACTCAAATCTGGACAGACACTTCTAATGTGACCTTGCTTCCCACACTGGAAGTAAGTAAGTGGTACTCGTTATGCCCCAAATGCATGATGGTTGCCGCATCTACGGCAGAAAGGCTGTCTTTGTATAATAGACTGTGTAAAGACACTTGGGGCTGGTGCCCCAAAGCCCTGTGGTAGGGGTCCTTGTCCTAGTCCTGTTGGTCTGAAGCTAAAAGACCCTCCATGATAACCAGAACCTTTACCTTTATTCGAAAACTGTCCACCCTGTGATATAGTTTTCTTCCTTTTCTGGTGACTCTCTTTCTGCCTAGCCTCAGCTCGGACAATCTCCTCTACCCGATATGCTGAATCAATCACCTCTAAAAGTGTAAAAGCAAGAGTCACTGTCATATACTTATTGATACTCAAATGGAGGCCATCCTCAAACTTAAACCTCATATGAGCTAGTGTAGCCATGTCGGGGACAAATGCTGCTAATCTCCTGAGCTCAGCCTCGTACTCTGAAACTAACCTAGTCCCCTAACGTAAGTGCAGGAACTCTGTTCTCATGCGATCCTGCTAAAACGGGGTAAAGTACCTGCGGTCGAACTCTCATAGAAAGTCCTCCCACCGCAAAGTCTGTAGCATTGTCACAGATAGCCTCTCACCATGAGAGGGTATCCCCATCGAGGAGTCTCTCAACAACTCTCAACCTAAGCTCTTCTATCAATGTAGATTAGTAAGGATCCTACGAGTCCTGTTAATCAAGTGATTCGCCACTATGGTATCACCATATCCTAAAAAATCTGTGCATCCGAGCTGTCGTGACTCTTTTACCAACTGTGTAAACTCATGGATATGCCTCAAAGTAACTGATGTATCCTTAGTCAGACTAGAAATGGATAGACCGGCCACCAGAAGAGGAACTGGTGCTGCAGATGTAGGTATGGCAGTAGGTGCAGTTGCTTGAGTCTGTGGTGGGGGTGGCATCTGCACCCCATATCTCCTGTACCACTCTTGCCATTGCCTCAAGGCGTCGAGTAGTGGTGGAGGAATTTTGGCTGTAACAGCTGGTGGAGGTGCTGGGGGTGGCGCTGGTGAAGGTGCATGAGTAGAGGAAGCATCCTCTAGTACTCGTGGAGTCTCGAGCGCCCTAAGTGCATCAGGCACTGGGGAACTCTCGGGTGGTACGAATCTAGCACCGCGCCTACCATGTCTATGTGGCATAATTCTGTAAAAAAATACATTTTTATTAGGTAGAAATCAAGGATTAAGGTTAGTTACTGAGTAACTAACCCCCTAAAAAAAATGAGTTATGAATCAAGGAATTTAAATGTGAAATAATGGGTTAAATGCGTCATGTATCTAACCCCCTAAAATAGATGAATTTATATGCCTATAGTTATGTATGAGACTTTAAATGACTGTATGAAACTCTTTAATACATTGAGGGCTTTTAAATGTACTTGGGAAAATTTTTCATTACTAACTTTTCTCTAACCTAGACTCTCTGATACTAATAGAACTATTACGCCCCAAACCGGGGTCATGAGCAGCCGCCCGTTGCCCTGGATGCCGGCTTAATTTTCTAGAAAATCGGATAGAATCTCTCCATATTTCGAAGGTCTCCCATATATAAATCAACATGTATATTGAATGATCATCTTGCCACAAGAATAAATAGGCCAACCCGACCTTATAACAATCAACCACATTCATATCATACCAATCAATCTGTACCATATAAACTAGGACAATGCAAGACTATCACAACTACTAGCAGTCCTAACTACAGACCTCTACTGTCATACCCAACAAGGGCATGAGTAGCTGCCACACCGAGCAGGCCTAAAATTTTATGCATGTATATAACAAATTTCTAAGTTAAAAATTTAAATGCTTTCAAGTGTCTTAATGCAGGAGTAGTGAACTAATATGAGAATTTCACAAATAAATATTAATAATCTATACAGTCATCCCATAAAATGTATATGGCCATCTACGTATCTCAAAACCAAGACATCACAGGATCGATATACAATACGGGTCTCATATTTCAAATAAATTCAATTCTCACCGTAGTAAATATGTAACTCCACAAATACGCGACAAAAGACGTCTAGAACCTGACGCATTACTTTATCAAAGTAACCCTGTTTGAGAAAGGAAAGGAGAGTGATGAGTATCAAGGGAGATACTCAGTGAGTAAGGGGATCAATATCAAGTATAAATAGTGTGTATGAGCCATTGGAGTATCAAACATGATTATTCGTAAACAATAATTCACATTTCGCAGTAAAACATGGTATGTTCAGTAAAATTGAAATCATTTAATCCATTCCACGGTATCATACATATATGCATCCCTTTAAAATCAAGTATTTTTTGAGCAAACCGAATATGATCCTAGCAAAGGTCGACTGTGACCAATGACATGCGCATTGGGGGTTTATTATGCATAAATGTTCCAAAATTGTTCTCTATCCCGACGTTGGCCATGAGCTTCATCGAGACTAGCTTATACAGAGATCAGATCATGTATAGGACCCTGTCCGGTGCTAGACAGTGGCATCACACATGTCCTCCCCCTTGCGGGTTCAACCGGCCGCACCTATACCCATATACAGAACATTTGCAGGTATCTCCGCGCGAAGTGTACCCAGACGCAAACTTGGCGTCATAACAAACGTCCCCCGAAGCTACGGTCGTCCTCTCGAGACGAAATCATATCATAGTAGTCATCCCACGGCTCCAAATCAGTGATATACAAACCATATTGCTTAATAAATGTGCCATATTGGGTCATATGAAATTTAACTTGTGAAAATCATAAAATATGGCACCATTTCAATTGAATCAAATTTATGGATGCATATTCATAAAAACCATGAGTTCACGACACTCCAATGGTCACAAAACAAATTCAAAATCTAGTGGCACATGACGAGTCATACATATCAAAAATATGTTTTGTTGAAAATACGACAAAAATCAAGTTTCACTTTTCATGCATGAGATTAGAGTCTCACTCACTGTATATGGGAGGGTCAGTCACTCCTTACCAAGTACCACAAGTGTCGAAAGTGTTTCCTCTAGTTTGGTCATCGCCCATGTGCCTACAATAGCAACACAATGCATATATGAGGATTTGTATCATGATTTGAACTTACAAGGTTAAGTTGTATTCTCGTAATTCTTTCCTTTAAGATCAATGTTAGGGTATCCTAAGGCATACTCTATCCCTTTTTCTGTTATTCTTATTATATATTTTTTATAATTCATTCAATTAGTACACATTTCATTACCCCAACACAACACGTGCTTATAGTTCATTATTCATGGTTTCTGCACATAAGCACCTTTGCACAGTTATGGAAAAATGGTCATAACGTCTACTACACAATTCCGAATCACATGTTTCCTATCTCATTTTAAAGCTAAGAGACAGCACTACAACGTTCATTTTGAACGTTTCTTCATATTCTAATCGCAGAATTTCAAAAAAAACCAATCTGTCTCAATTCTGTTCCAAACGTCTATTTTGTCCTGTCGTAGTAAAAATGCAATAACTCCTTGCACACAACTCCAATTCAAATGAATTTTGGATATGTTATCGATCCGACATAGACCTACAACTTTTACGTTGAGAGTCGTTTTTAATTCAGTCCCAAAAAGGGTCAAAATAGGTCACAAAAAAGGCGGTTGATCTGGGACCTAAAACAGAGTGAAAATTTGTATAGTTTTAGGAGGATTGTCATAACTTTTGATATAAGAGCCAGATTAAGGTGATTCTTATCTCATTAGAAAGATAAGACCTAAAGCTACAAATGTCATAACTAGGGCTCAAGCTAATTCAGACTAGAAAGCACCTCTAAAGCAGGGCAACGTTCATAGCAGAACAGAATAGAACAGAATATGATTTTGTAGAACACCTAATTTTGAAAAATCATAATAAATCCAATTTAATTCATAATGTGACAAATGATACTGCATTTTAAAGCTCTGAAGGTTTAGTTTCATGTGTAAAAATTTGACTCAATTTGCCTTTGTGCAGAAAATTCTATATCCAAAACACTACAACCAGGTCAGAGAATTCAGATTTCAGAATTTCTGTTTTCCTCCTTGATTTCAAACTTTGGCAAGCCCTCGTTCCCTAACCAAACCACCTAATTTTGGTCCCAAATTAAGATATGCTATACCTGAAGATGGACAGTTGGGTTTGAAGCAAAACATAGAATTTTGGTCTTAAACTCTTAGCTCCCTCCTTGGATTTCCCCAAGCAATCCTTCTCATTTGGCCTTGATTTTTGGATATGTTGGTGTTAAAGATGTATAGAAGGGATCTATGTAAAAGAAATTGAGTAGTATGTAGGAAGATTTGGAGATCTTACCTTGGCAGTCCACGGCTATGAGGAGGAAGAAGAAATAGAGTTTGTGTGTTCTTCTCTTCTAGGGCTTCACGGTTCCAAATGGAGAGAATAGAGCAAGTGTTGGCTTTTTGTGTGCAATTGCTTAACCATAGTTTCCTCAAGGTGTAACCAAGGTTAATCTCCACTATTTGTCAATAAATGTCAACCAACTATCACTCAAATCTAAGGCTCACATTTGTTTTTTGACTTTTCAATCAAATCTTGGTCATCCACCTTATGAGCACACTTCCCATGGTCATTAATTGTCTCCAACCCCTTTTTCAAATATGTATATAAGGCACTTTCTAGATTTGCGTAAAATTTTCTATCTCGATTTTCACGTAATGCACGGCGGGGTCGATATTCGACCCAAAATCTGAGAAATTCAAATTTACCCATTTGGTTCAATTTTTTTCGCACTGAATCCAATAGAGTTGGTCTCACACGTAGATGAAGTCATTTGACCTTCCAAATCACTCTTAAACGCATTAAGATTTTTAGAACAATTTTATTTTCCGCCTTGCATTTTCTGCCAAAATTTCTTGACCCTTGACTTCTAGGGTGAATTTTTACACGTGTAAATCTGATGGTATCAAATTTGTACGCGTGGATTTTATTTTGACATGGTTAGGTCAATTTCCTTACATTTTGAGTGAATTTTACCAAATTTTCGGAAATTATGTTTTAACTTGTTAAAATGTTAATTTAGCCTAATTTAGACTTTCTGACGAAATTTTAGCAGTTTTGCGTGGGTAAAATTAAATTTGACTCGATGATGACAAATTTTCATCTCCGGCAATTAAGTATCAAACGTTTCTTTACAAACAATAAAGAGTTACCCAAATTCGAGTCCCCTTAACTTTTTAAGTTAATTTAGCACGTGTAATTTCATCGGGGTCGAGATTGCACGCATAGATTTTAAAATAGCACAGAGGGGAAAATTTTTTTAGCTCCCGACAATTTCGCAAAAAATTTTCAAGAGCAATATCATTCGAAAAAAATTTCTGAGAGACTTTTCTCTATATAAAAATGAAAACATATCATATATGGAATAATGAAAAGTACAATATACAATACACCGAGTGTCGGTGTTACATATATCATTTCGAAACAAACTAATTTTGAGAAGAACTCGAATTGAACATTGAAGAGCAATATTCTGTCCCTATTCAGAAGTTTTTACAGAATATTTTTAGGTTTTGGGTTAAGAGAAAACAAACCCTAAAAACCTCTACTCGATTATTTTTCTACTGTATTTTTCTACTGCCAACTGAGTTGATTTTATTTTGTATTTTCTGATTTTGTATTTGTATAGTCTCACAAGTCTAAGGGGAGTGTTGGGAACATTCTCTTAGGTTGATAGACTAGGTGTGAGAGAGTTAAATTTAGATAGATATTGGACTAAGATATCTTCAAGAAAAAATATGCAGATTGTCAATATTGAAGCCATGTACATGTGTTTGTAACTCTCATCACGTAGTGAAAACTAGCTATCGCTGGACCCTAGCTTGCTGAGCTGGAAGAGTGGACGTAGGTATGAGACCGAACCACTATAAACCAGGCTTGATCTCTCTATCCTTTCTCTTTATTTTTATGCATTTTAATATACTTGTATTTGCATGTTCCCATCTAGTTTTGCATCAGGTTTTAAGCTAAATTTTAAGTGAAATAAAATCTACAATTGAAGTCGACCAATTCAACCCCCATTTTTGGTTGTATAAGAACCAATACTTTATTCATCGGATTTGTGACATTTCATGTTTTCATATATTTTCCAACATTTTTGCGTGAGATTTTTTCAACTATTTAATATCATTTTCCTCCATATATATATATATATATATGCATTATATATTGTTCCCTCTGTTGCAAGATCAAGGAGCAGTTCATAAGGATTTGGAGTAAGAATATTAAGAAATATATTATATATCAAAATCAAATTAATTATTGATTTCATTTTGATATACATTTGATTTTAATTATTTTTATATTTTGTATTTGTAATAATAATTTTTATATTTATAATAATGAGCTTTTTATATAAAATCAGTTTATTGAAATAATTCAATAAATAATTGAGTATTATGGTTTAATATTATTATATTTTTTTTTTTTGGGTAAAAGATGAAAGAATTTTTCTCTTGACACTCATCACATGATTGCATAATATTATTATATTGTTTTTAATATTCTCTAATATGGCATTACAACCATATTCATTTATCTTTACATTCATATTATTTTATATTTTAACTTGATATCAGAGCTCCTTTACAAAAAGAGTTTTCTATGCACCTACATATGCCTCTATAAGATTCGTGTTCCATGATTGCATAATATTATTATATTGTTTTTAATATTCTCTAATATGGCATTACAACCATATTCATTTATCTTTACATTCATATTATTTTATATTTTAACTTGATATCAGAGCTCCTTTACAAAAAGAGTTTTCTATGCACCTACATATGCCTCTATAAGATTCGTGTTCCATTATGAAAAGTTACTTTTCAATATGCACTTAAACGCGCTTTCAGAATATCCCTAGCCCATTCTGGAAAAAGATGCTCTTTAATACGCGTCCATACGTACCTTCAGAAAGATTTCTGATGTATTCCAGAAAAACTACTCTTCTATATGCACCTACATGCACCTTCAGAAAATTTCTAATCCATTCTGGAAAAAGTTTGCTTTTCAATATGTACCCACATGTACCTTCATAAGATTCTAGTCCATTCTGGAAAAAAATTGATCATCAATACGAGTTACAGTTGTAGTTCAAAACAATCACTCACGCGTCATAAGCACCTCTAGAAGATCTTTAGTCCAATTTTTTTTTTTTTTAAAGGCTATTTTTCGGGTTTGCAAAAACAAATTTTCAACCACATTAGCATACACCTATAGGATTTTAGGTCTTTAATCTATATTTATCTTTCAAAGTCAAATGGTTTTCACTATACCACATTTAGTTTGAGGAGGTATATTATAAAATATATTATATATCAAAATTAAATCAATTATTTTCACTACACTATATTTTTATATTTGTAATAACTATTTCTCTAATTGTGATAATGAGTTTTTTATATAAACCCAATTTATTATAATAATTCAATAAAATAATGGTGTATTAGGGTTTAATGTTATTATATTGCGTCCAATATTTTCTAAGATGGTATTACAAACATATTTATCTATTTTTCATATTCATATTATTTTATATTTTAACTAAAGAAAGCAAAAGAAGAAACAAATTAAATGTGGCAACAGAGGCCAAAAAAGAAAAAGGAAATAAGAATTTTGTTTTTGATACAAAAGAATGTATATATATATATATATATATATATCAAAATGAATAAGATTACACAGATATCGGATATGTCCTAAAACACTAAAAAAAATCAATAGACCATTATAAAAAATCTATACAAATGATCTAAATCCTCTAAGTCCCACTCTCAACTGATTGCAGGACTACATTGCAAATGTCACAATGACTTGCAGTGATAGCTGCTGCTCACTAATCCTTCTCTTATTTCTTTCTATCTATATATAATAAATACAAGCATTGACAAGGCATTTGAAGACCCAATTCCACCGAAGCAAATGTCTAGTCAGAAGGGCTTTCGAATACCTGATTAAGAGATAAGAAAGGTCAGAGGAATATTATTCGCCATCATCAATCTCCAAACCTTCCTCAAGAAGGAGCATCTAAAGAAAAGATGATTAAGGGACTCTCTCTGATTAGTACGGAGATGGCATGTTGATGAAATCGAAAACCCAATTCTGAATGGAAAATCACGTGTCTAAAACCGCTTCATAAAGACTATCCACATAACAAAAGCAAATCGAGAAAACGCTCCCAGAAACCATGCCAAATCCACCTATAGAACTTGTTGATGAGAACATTTGTCCAAGCTAATGCAATAAAAA
Organism: Dillenia suffruticosa; assembly: GCA_033439265.1. NCBI lineage: Eukaryota > Viridiplantae > Streptophyta > Magnoliopsida > Dilleniales > Dilleniaceae > Dillenia > Dillenia suffruticosa. Next base: position 15,276,954 of record JAVTVX010000012.1, on the reverse strand, counting down.
ACTCCTCACTAGCATTAATCATCCGCATAGGCCTATCAAAACTAGTAGTAGTCAGGCAATGAGATTCCAGAATAACCTCCTGGATTCAGTCAAAGAAAGCTCGTAACAGTATCGAGGTTCACTACTTAGTGCCTCGGATACTCTGTCTATAAGGTGCTGGAAAATATATCCAGAACAAAATACTCAATAGTGAAACTTGACCTTTCCATGGTTTATGTCACGCCCCGACCCGCAGGTCGAGCACGCAAACAGACCGCCGCGACTTCTTGAGGCATGGGTATACCCTACTCGCACATCAAGGTAACGCAAGGCTAAGTACTTAACCAATATTAAGACCTTACTTAATATCCTAAATCAATCATACAGTGGAAGATTTGAAGAAGAAAATTTTTAAAAACTTTCTTTAAAACATTTACCTCCAATTTACATATAATATTTATATGCACGGTCTAATCATAAACAAAGATGGGCATGAATATTTATCCAGTAGTATCTCTCAGTAAAACTCGTAAATCAGTACCCCAAAATAAATCAAGTACACTATAAGCTGAAAATTTTAAATATGAAGGGGGTGAGTAAAATCCATATACTCAGTGAGTGAAGTGCAAAAACTATGTAATGACAATAAATGAATTTTTTAGAGTGACAAGTCAAATAGTCGTTTTCAAATTTATATTTATTTACAACATATTGTATCATTCAAAATAATATGCATTCTTATCATAATCATATATCATGGGGTATCAATCGGTAATAAAACACATTTTACACATAGTTTGGTTTAATTAAAGTAAAATTCATCACAATATCATAAAAATGAACACATATACTTTTCTTTTAACCCCTTCCCTTAATATTGACACGGTCCTCACGAGTGCTCGTCTATTAGATCAGTTAGCAGAGTTAGGGGGCTCAAACCCCTACTCTCTTGTTACCCCACCATATCACCCCGCCGGGTAAACGCTCAATACCGTAGTAGGGAGTGCACTATAGCCACTATGCACCATCCCATAATCATACACATGTGCCACATGTTATCATTCATAAATCTTTATTTGTAAAAGAAAAATATGGTACTATCAATCATCATAATATCGGGATGCAAATTTTCATAAAATATCATCATTTCAAAACATGCAACAAGTATTAAAATATTTTTAAATCACATTTCAAAATTTATTTATAAAATCATAATCAAACTATTTTTCACTTAAAATAAAAAATAGTTCGTTCCACTCACCTCAACTGGGGAGGGTACGCCACCACCCCTAACTATCCTAGTTTCTCGAACGAGTCACCTATCGTACAGAAACATAACCCTACACCTAAGTTAAACAATATGTATCATTCATCAATTCAATTATTTCGATAATATCATATTGTCGGATTACAAGATGCATATAGAAATGTTCTCTTTCATAAGGTTAAATATCAAATTCCATATTTAGATAAAAATTCTTACAAAATCTATCACGTGCAGATTTAGTAAAATCATTATATTTTCTAAAATCTTGATCGGATTCAAATGATTCAAATTTTTGCTTAAATCTAAGACATATATCTCCAACGTTTATGTTCAGACCAACTTCAAATTCTGATCACACAAATTTTTTATAGCTTTTTCAGTCTAAGTTCCTAAAATCAAATTTGCACAGTTTTGGGAGAATTTCCATATCTCCCTGTGTATTTCTCCAATTTAAGTGATTCATATCTCAAATTGAAGATAAGACATAGATCGAAAACTTTCTAGTTTATACCATCATCAGATTTTAAATGTATAATTTTATAAAATTCCATTTTCATCTCAATTTCAGTTTTAAAACTACTTCTGTACAGTTTTAGTAAAAATACCATAACTTTCTTCATGCAACTCCAATTAATTGATCTTTATATCAAATTAAAGATAAGACAAAGAACTAAAACTTTCATGTTTAAAGTTTCTCCAAATTTGGTACAGAAGATACCTAAAACATTTACACAATATACTGATCGTACACAGAATATGAAACAAAGTTGGTGAAATATGCTAAACTTCAAAAAATCACCAACAATTGATTCCTTTATTAAATATTTCATATAATATACCATTTTAAAACTTAGAAAGTCTAGTTTATAGAGAAATAAATGGATTATATTTTTAATTTCTATAAAATAAGATATTCTAAGAATACTATACAAGACTCAATTTATAAATCAATATCTAGCATGTTAGTATAGATACCATTGAAACTACTCATCAAGTAATCAAATTTTTATATGAGTTAAGATATGTTATCTCTTTTATAAGATCTCTTGTTAACAATAAACACTAGCACTCCCTTTGAATGCTTGAAATCTTTTTTATCATCTTAGCAAAATCAAATCACGATAAATATGAATTTCTATACAATAATTCTATACTTTTAATTCAAATTCAAGAATTCCAAAAAATGTTCTATCTTTTTGGCTCCATAGTTAAACTCAAAATGGATATGGAGTCTACATATTTTGTACAAGGGGGTTTGAATGAAAAAATTGAGCCAATTCTTTTCCTAAGCAAGTTCTTTTGTAAATCTACAAAATATCCTTGTCCATTGGATTATTCCATACATCGTCTCAACCTTCCACTTGTCTTAACACTTAAACTATGCAATTGTTAATTCAAATAAGCTCCATGCACTCCATTAGGTGTCTTATTGGATGTCCATTTAAGGAGAGAGGTGTCACAAGCTAGCACAATCTATTCTTATTAAATTTCATGTATCAGTTTCCATCCAATAAGCTTTCTTGAATGTGGAACAATCTTATGTGGCCACTAACCAACCTTGTTGCTCTCTTGACCAATCATTTGGCTCCAATTGTCTACTTTTAAGTGGTTTACAACTTAATCCCTTAATTTTTTTTAATTGTATTTAGAACTCTAACTTTTAATAATTTACAATTTTGATCCCTATGAAATTTTGTTCGAAATTTCTTAAAAATGTGAATTTTCATTTAAATATCTGTATTTAAGTGTATAGACATTTTTTTAGCTATTTTTTACTTCTTTAGGCCTTACCAGCGTTTGCCGAGAAAGTTTTTGACTTACCAACAAATTTTCGTTTTTAGCGAATTTTGAGACGAAATCTCAAAATAAATAAATAGATAATTAAAATTTCATTTAGATGTTCCAAAATGATGTTAATATATATAGAATCATGAGAAATAGTACATGATACATAGTTACTGAAAATCAGTGTTACAGTTTATCTCTCAAAGATCTCTATTAAGGGGCCAACAGGGAACCAATCATCATACCAGAATGATATATGGCTACCATCTCCCATGCTTCACACCACTAGATCCCAAACTAGATGTCGTAAAGATAGTAGTTCCCTCCAAATCCATGAACATTTGTCTAGAACTCAATGTACCAAAAGTCATGACCCCTCAATGGATAAAGTCTCACCCGGTGGGTCTAGATATTATCATCCAATCTGAAATAATTTACCAGATATGTTTAAATTGAGCTACTCTATTCCAATTCATCACTGATTTTCGCCCAAGCCCCTTCCTCCCTTGTTCGTTACACAAGAGACTAAGTAACATTAGCCTTATGTGGTCAAGAGAAGGACCAGACCATAAAATCCTAAACATAAGCTGTTCAATCTCCTTGCATACAGCCCTTAGAAGGAAGAAAATAGAAAACCAATACGACTGAATTGAAAAACAAACTGAGCTAACCAGCGGTAACTGACCTACATAAGATAAGTGTCTGCTCGTCCAGTAATAGATCCGGGTTGTTATTCACTGAACCAACTGTAAACAGTCCATGGTCCTGTGATGAATGATGATAGAGGGACTCCCAAATACCTAATAGGGAACAACCCATGGCAAAATCCTGAAATCCTTAAAATCTCCTCTCTAACCCCCTCATCCACTAATCCAAAAAAGATCTCACTCTTCCGCGAGTTTATCCTCAAACCAGATAACATCCGAAACTAACTCAAGCCATCCAAAATACTCTAAATCGAAGACAAGGTTCACCAAAAGAAAATCATCAGATTATCTGCAAAATAGAGGTGAGACAGTTTAACCTCATAACATCTCCAATGATACTCAAAGCATGGCCCCTTGGTGATCCTACACATCAAAGCTGAAAAAACCTCCATGACCATCACGAAGAGCATGTGAGACAATGTATCTCCCTGCCAAAGATCCTAGGAGCTCTAAAAGAAATCTGTCAACTCACTGTTAATTGAGACCATAAAACTAGTTGTTGAGACACACATGATCCTCTCGACCAGTTAGGTAGGAAAGCTAATACACTCTAGAACCATTCTAAGGAAATCTTACTCCACCAAGCCATATGCTTTCATGAGATCCACCCTCCTCGCACATTTGGACGAACCACGATTTAGGTGATATCCATGAAGGATCTCATAGGCAAGCAAAATGTTATCCCCAATTCTTCTCCGCCTTACAACCACATCACAAAAGTAAACTGCTGACTATCAATGATACTCAGGAGTACCCTATTTTCCCTATCTATAAAATCCTGGAAATGCATTTGTAGACCGTAAATAAGCCAAAAATCCGAAAGTGACGTTGAGTCATCCTTCTTTGGGATGAGTGAAATGATGGTGCTATTCACCTCTCGAAGAAGATGCCTATGAGCAAAGAGATCCAATATAGCTCTAGTAACATCAGACCTAACATATCTCGGCTGGAATTGAGGAACTCAATACTATACCCGTCTAGACTCGAAACCTTATGCTTACCTAAAGAGAATATAACCTCCCTCATCTTCTTTGTCATCGGAGTCTCTAAAGTGTGGATTTGAGACTCAAATAACGAAACTCGAAGCAAAGAAGTGACAAATCTAGGATCTAATTGACCAACTCTAGGACAGCTTGAGAACAACCCCCTGAAATAACTAATTGCCTACCATCTAATATCAATTGGATCAGAAATCTACATGCTATCCTCACTGATAGAGAACAAATAGCATTCCAGTTTTGTCTTTGTCGGACTACACTGAAAAAGAAAGTTGTATTTTGATCACCCACCTAAAGCCATTGGACTCTTGTTTTCTATTGTAGCATACTTTCTTCCATACCCAATAGTATGTAACATCGAGATGTGACTGCCCTCTCTGCCCCCCAAGTCACACCTATCTCTACCAGACATCATCTCTCGCTAAATCTAAATCAGCCTCTCTTGGGTCTCCTGAACTCATAAAGAAAAATCACTATAATTCTCCTGATTCGGCTTCTCAGAATCAACTTTAGACCCTTAAGCCTCTCGTATAAAAGATACATGGATGTGCCATCACAGGCCTCTACCCATGTCTCCGATACAATATCATGATACCGAGGGTGTTCTATCTAAAACTCAAAGAAATTAAACCAAACACTCCTACATTGATCTCTTTGTTAAATCTAGATCACACATAGGGAATGGTCTGAGTCACCTAGAGGAAGAAAAATTGCCTCTGAAAAAAATAAGTGGCAAGTCAGGAAGTATTAACCAACACCCTATCCAACTTCATAAGAAAAGGATCCGCTACTTGCTTATTCTACCAGGTGAAATAGGCTCCTGAATATCTCAGGTCCTCCAACTTTGAATCTCTCAGACAATCATCCAGAACAAAATTAGTTTTCAACAGATTACCTTCTCTTATTTCGGAAGAAAGCTTAACAACATTAAAATCCCCATGAACACACCATGAGGTGGCTATACTCCTACCTTGAGATCTCAAGAAGTCCCACAATGATTGATGTTCACCTGCTAGGTTAGTCGCATATACAATAGTAATACCAAAACATAACCTTGACTTAATAAACTGAACTTTACAACAGATCCACTGAATCTCACATTCTATAATAGTTACAGAAACCTCCAACGGGTCCTAACACAACTATATACGACCAGTAAAATTCCTTGCATAAGCAACGATATACTCCCAATTAGGCAAAAGAGACCACTGGATATGAAACTCATTAGCCAGCCTCACCCTCATCTCCAACAACCCAACTAACTACAAGCGGTTCTGTAACACAAAACTCCTCACAACACGATTATGAATCGAGTCATTTAGACCACTTACGTTCCAATATCCAAACATCTGGAATATAATAGAAGGGGATACTCCCTTCAATCATTCACAACCTCTCTAATCCTTTTTTATTCTTCTTTTGCTATTCAAAATGACGTAAAGGAAGAACCTAAAGGGTGAAGGACGAATGCTGTTGCTAACTAATGATCTTATCTTAGCTAAATTCTCTGACTCGGTTCCACCATGGATTACTCCCTAACTTGGCAAGCTTAGTATGCTATTACAGGTAATAGCCATAACATAATCCCAAAGATCAAGTGAACCAACACTAAGAGTAGGAATCTCCATACAACAGACTAATACAAGAGTGCTATTAGCCCTAATAACCTTGTCTAAAGAACTAGCTATAAAGCCCGATGCAGTTTTCCAAAAACCTAGATCAAGGTAATCACCACCCCCTCTACCTAGGATGCTCTCTCTATCCATAGGAATCTCCTACCGAAAAACCAAGGCCAGGTGATCTTCAACTACATTCCCCATGTCTGGGGAGCCAATTATAGAATCCTCCTGAGTAACTACAATACACTTATCATCATCCCTTTCCACCTGTGGTGCTATAGATCCATGAGCATCCTCTTCTACCTCTAGGACCTTAGTAGCCTCTACCTTTAACTATTTATCACCGATAACCCTCGCTGTCTTGAACCCCTCGCCTTGATTTCCTACAAATGGGATAAAAGCCCTCATCATCCCTCTGCTGAATGGTTAGCTCAGTCACCTTCCTATTCTCTGTAGCAAGAGGTTTCTTTGGGTATTTGTCCTAATGATGTTCAAAGACCAAACAACCCTCACATCTAGGTAGAATGTAAGAGTATTTTGCTTTAATCCCAATCTCACTTCCATCAGGAAGAGAAAAATCCACCTCCCTAATGATACGGCTCCCTGTATCTAGCTCCAAAAATACCAGCGCATACCTAAACCAGGTGTATAAAGCCATGATATTATCCATGGCTATTGGTTTCTCAAAATCCAAAGTAATATAGCTCAAACCAAGTTTATTATACAAAACCATAGGCAGATTAAATAACTTAACCCAAACCGCAATTTTTTTGGGTTCAAGTTCATAAACAACTATACTCATAGTAAATCTACATAACACAAATTGAATACCAAAAATGTGTCACGGACTCCTATCAAGTATTCTCAGAAAATATGCCTTCGAATTGAATTTCAACAAAAATAAAGCTAGCCCCATCATGACAACCTCAAATAACCCCATGCTATGCCATAAAAATCAGGCAATCCTATTAACCTCCTTATAAGGCAATTACTGCTCAATAAGGTATCCAACAAGACTAAATGCATATTTCTTAGCTCCCTCCATTACTAAAGATTTAGGAAGTGCAAACTCACCGCTCGCTGTTCCAGGAAGAACTTTCTCATACATTAAGACAACCCCGCTAGCCTTTGCTTTCTATACCATCCTTCCCTAGCCTAGTCCCCAACGCACCTGCATATGTGAGAACCACCTTTGGTGGAGGGGGTCGGCCTCCTTCACCCATACCATCCACCATCTCGCCAAAAAAATAAGGAAAAATATTTAGTTGGCTGTGGTGCCAATAAATGGCATCATAGTACAAGGAGTTCTCAGACTCATATTTCTTGTTTCTTATAGGTTGCTACAACTCTTATTAGGGAAAAAATGAGGTTGTGACACAAATCGTTAACAAATCCAAGAATTCTCTTCTCTCCATACTTCAAAAGCCACTATTTTCACTCCAAACGCAAATTGCCACAAAGAGAGAGAGGGTGGATAAGATGTAAATTAGGGTCAAGATGTAGGAAATAAGGGGATTTGGGATGTCAAAAGATGGATTTGCAAGAAATTAAAGATATTTATCATCAAGGAGAGATTAGGCTTCAAGAACGAATTTAATGGAGGACTTAGTGGGATTGATTATAAAAATTTTGGGTACTCTATTCTTTTGTAGATTAGGTTATCATGTAAAGATTGTAATCTCTTATCTTTGTTTTTTTTAAGAAATCCATGTAAATTATTTTGATTTTAACTTTTATGGATGAATATGTTCTATAATTGCATAGTCTAAACTTTTTGATGTGTTTATGATGTATATTTGATTGATTCTTATCATATCTTCATACTACATTTGTATGGTTCAAGTCAATTTGTTGAATGGATTATGATTAGACTTAGAAGGATAGCTATTTGACTAAACTAATTTTGATATTTTATATATCCAATGTTATATGTCGAGTTTCATGTTTATTCAAATGTTTTTCTTTTACTCATGTTGAAAAGTATTTATAGTTAAAGTATGTGAAGTAGTTTTTCATGCTTGATTCTTGTAATATCAATAATACAAGGGTTTTTCAATACTATTATTAGATTGTTGATTGTGTGGTTTGAATAGTATATGTTTGAATTACATAATTCATGCGCTCTAGTTTAGATTAGTTTAGTTCAGTTAGTTAGTTAAAGGTACTTGATTCATCATATGAATTGATAGATTATTTCATTTTTTTAAGTCAACACATAAATTGTGATTGTTGTTAGTTGTACATTCTATGTTAAGTTTGGATGAATTAAATCACAAAATGAATAGTCAATGTCAGGATAAGTTGTTCATGTTTTTTTACTGCCAGGATCGATCTATATTTTAACACTAAAGCATGTTGTTAATTTATCTTTCATGTTCAACGATTAAAAAAAAATATCAAAAGTATATATAGACATAAAAATGAAAAATTAAATATGAATGAGTACGAAAAATTTTATGTTTGCAATAAAATAATAAGCGAAAAAGTTATTGTTATCTATTTAATTTTTTCTAACATGATTTGTTAGAATCTATATCTCCCATGATTGTAATCTCCATGGATATCGTATGGATGACTCCTTATCAAAAATTTTTTTCCTATTCTCTACCTCTCTTTTAATGTTCTTTTCAATTTGTGTGAGTAGACATATATACGTACACACATATATATGTACATATATAGATTTTTAGTTTATAAAGGAAATCACAATTCTTAATTATTCTTTTATTTTAATTACAATAGAAAAATAACTCTAAAGAGAGATTAAGAATCCAAAACTCGCGTTTAAACATAACAAAACATTTAATATTTATATATTTTTTAAAATTACATAATAGTCACAATAATTTTTAAAAATTATAAAATAGTCATAATAGTATTCAAAAATTATAAAGTGATCGTAATATTTTCTGAAAATTATATTTCAGTTATATATATAAATATATCTATCATATTTTTCTTTTATAATTAATTTAATACAAAGATATTGTCACATTAAGTAATAAATGCTAGAAGAGTTTTAAGTTAGAGAATGAACCTATAATATATTTATTTTATCACTGACCTATATGTAATTTTATATATTGTCTCTCTATGTAACACTCGTAATTAAGGTCGGGTAAATTAAATTTACCATCGGATCCTCAATTGTTTAATTCCATTGTGTCTTTCATTCAAAAAAAAAAACAAAGAATATTAAAAAAATTTTTAATGTGTCACCCATTGGTCAATGATAGTAAACAAGTTTTAAGAATATTCGGTATGATAGAGCATGATATCATTAAATAGTTTTTAGATAATCAACTAAGACAACTGAAAGTGCGATATGCAACACAATCAATATAGATTCTATACTATATATATATGTCTTAACTAACTAACACCACATAGTCCATGTATGAAATTGTCGACTCATAAAAAATCTCACTTATTATATATCAAAATACATCATTCTTAAGTTCATCCACGTATACTTAAGATTAAAAGAACATGAACTGCATGTAACTATAAAGAATCAATTTTCATTTCATAGTATGTTTGAAAAAATTAATCTACATGTCTTTTTCAATGCTAATCACCTGAACTAATTTCTATTGAGTTTGAATGTCATACAGTAATCAAGTTAAATCATCAATGATTAACTAAAATCTCTCAAACAATGGACTATACATAATGAAATGTATGGTTTCATCAATCAACTATGAAATAATTTAAGTCAATATGGTTTATTTATTTAAATAATTAAAACAAACACTGCTATAAGACAAAGAAATCAATACATAGGTATTTTGCCTATACAAAATAATAATATTAATAGAAAATTATGACTAAATCCGAACGTTTACTACATCATGAGAGATGTGAAGTGTATGTGGAAATTGTGCCCTAAATTCGCGCATAAAGCATATAAATTTAATATTAGATCAGAATGAAAAGTGCGATACATATGATGGATTCTAGGTCTTACGTCTTTGTAACTTTTTATACCATTAGGTTAGATTAGTTTATTTCACTTTAATTGTCTTGTTTTTTTTCCTTGTCATTTTATATCAAAACTCCAATTTTTAAACAAATGACTACATTATTCTCTCTGGAGACAATAACCAAGTAGTCAGTCGTCTATAGTTAGTCTCATATACTAGTGAGTGTTGGCTTTTATATGAACATACCAATCTGCAAACATATTTCACTACTTACATATTCTCAATGAATACTTTTTGTTCCTTAAACCATTTCTCATGTAATAAGCTACTTTATACTTATATACTTGTTTTGGCTTCCACTCTTATTATTAAAAATGCTGTTTAATTATCATGAAAATCATTACTGGCCTAGTATTATAATCAACAATTTTAAGGTTAGAAATAAAATTCTTCCCAACATGTAAAGAATTCTGCCTCCATTAGAGGCAATGCAATAATAGTTTGCTTAGTACTTCTCTAAGTTACATGCCTTCTGGCAAGAAAAAAAATCATAAAGTAAACTTTCTTATGTATACTCATCTAGCAAAATCTAAATGCGAATAACCAACCACCTCCAAAAGGTTAGTGTGGTTGGAACACTTATAGTCATTGATTTCTTGAAGATACCACGTAACCTTTTTAGTAGCTTTCCAGTGTTCTATTTCAAAATAGCTTTTGGTGTGTCTTATGCACTCCCATTACAAATCCCAAATTAGGTGCTATGCAGACTACACATATCAAGCTAACTACAACATAGGTATATGGGATATACTTTTTTTGCTCTTTTTTTAATACATTTTGTGGACATTGTTTCTACTTGAATTTATCCCCTTTAGTAATAGGTGCTACTATAACTGCATAACATGTCATCTTGAATCTTTCTTAAACTTTTTCAATATATGCTCTTCGAGATAATTCTAATATCCATTGAGATCTATCAGTTGGAAAACTAGGAAGCAAATGCCAAGGAAGCCTAGAAATATAGATTTCAAAATTTTTTCTAAGCATGCAATAAAATTATTTAATCATCACATGATTGACATATTTTATATCTTTGAAGAATATGCATTCAAGAGAGATTTGGAGAATTATACCTTTGAAGAATATATTCTCTTCTCTTTTGTTGGATTCAAACCCTTCAAATGTAGAGCCTCTAGATCGTCCACATGAACGTGTGCTCAAATACTATCAACACTCCTCTTGATTTGAATATACAAAGATGTTGAGAAAAGTTAATGTCAAATAATCTTCAACCAATCAATCTCTATTGATTGTTATAAGAAAATTAAGAATTAGGTTTTATATTCTTAATATTTCTACCCTTTTTGTCTCTCTTCAATAAATAGGAGTTTTTTTCTTTAGAAGTGAGAAACTCTTTCTCTTCCTAGAAAAAATCTTTGGAAAGAGAAAAACTTTGGCACTCAAGTGTCAATCATCTTGGCATATTTATAGTAAAGAACTCATTCTCCTAAGAGAGTTATACTTTGGGTTTAATACTAAGTGTTTGATTAAAGATTAGTAGATTTTAATATTAGGATTAAATTCTACTTTTATCTTAATCAAATAACCTTAGATCATATATTTGAGAATTCAAAGAGAACTCTCTCTCTCTCTAAGAGTGTCACGTAAAGACTAGAATTATTAGTTTGATTACAATAAAGACATCTCAGTTTAATTTTGAAGATCTCTATTTTAAAATCAAACTCTTCATTTTCCTTCTTATTTGATTATCATTTTTACTTTTAGTTGTTTTTAGGAGCAAGTTATTAACTTACTAACTTTTTTGAATTTAGATTTTGATTAGAAATAATCATTTATAGTTTATCCGATAGTCTTTGAATGAAAAAATCAAATCCAATTTAATTTTATCCATTATCCAAACTCAATATCCTTAACCAACTTTCATACATAAAGATTTTCATGTCTTAAGCATGCGTTGCATGCTTATGCGTTCGTGCCGCATGCATATGCATGAGCCATGCATGCATGTGTTGCATAGAGAGTGTGTAGTAGAACTCAAAAAGGCCATTCACAGCGCATGAGACAGAGCACTACGGGCTACAATTAGATGAACCCAAGAAGAAGCAGTGAAGTTTTGCAAAAACCCAAGATCTAATAAGTCTCAGTAGACAGCTCACAGACCACAAAAAATCCAGGAAGCCAATCAAGCTCAAGGAGCCATCCTAGGCACAACAAAACTCATAGCTCCAAGACCAAGCACACAAGCCCAGGACCAAGCCACCAAGAGTCTAAGCCCAAGCTCCCTTGCAGCCCAAAGAAACAAAAACTTCCTAGAATGCCATGAATCTTGAGAAGCCAAGAAGATAAGGGGCTAAGAAGGAATAAATGTGAATAAATGTAATAGTTAGCAATAAAAATGGGGAAGCCTAAGAGTTAGAGGATGTAATGAGAGAGCTCAAAAGACTCCCTTGATGGATGGATAAGATGTAACGAGATCTTTAATCTCCTCTCCCCCTAAAGCCTACAAATAGACCGGTTCTCAAACTTGTAAAATGATCGTTTAAGCAATCAACAGTTTCTCTATAAGTAAGAGTGTTTTCTCTCTTTAGGAGCTCAAGGAAACAATCTCTTTTCTTAAGTTACACCATCATTTGAGTGATCCCTGAGGTAAAGAGTGATAAAACTCGCGGTTCTCTTCAAGGTTCGTGTTCAATTCTGCTTAAGCTAAGCCAACTTAGCTCCAAGTCACCCTTCTTTTTTGAGACGTTGGTGCTACGAAGAAGGTGCACTCCACCCATACAACTGTATCCTTCCGCCAACCAAAGGTCAAAAGGTGCTCTCGGCCATCCTTAGGCCCAAGTCCACTACAATTGATACTTTTATTTAGAGTCAAACCACATCCATACCAATCTTTTAACTTCCTTGTTTCGACCAACTACTATGGCCAAAAAACCCCTACTTAAAGAGAGAGGATTTAAGCCATTGAGACTCACCTCGAAGCCGCCCAAATTGTAAGGCAAGAGGCCAACCAACGCTTTGCCCGACTTGAGCAAAGCTTGCCAGTATCACCACCATAATCCAGGGCATGCAAGTGGCATGGCAACCCGAAAGAAGAAGCCTAGAATACCATCACTCCCACAGCCAACAAGCCTCCAATCGAGAGGAGATACTGATTCCTCCTGTCCGAGTCCTTCCACCAATACTCGTATCCTCTGGTGCCGAAGAAGAGGATCATAACTTGCACTTCAGTGGTAGTGAAGTTGAGGCATGCCCAAGAGAAAGACAACGGGCTATCGAACTCCACCTAAAATTCCCTAAATTTCAAGATGGTGATCCAACCAGTTAGATTGTAAAGGCCGACACATATTTCAGTTACTACCCGACTGAATCCAAGGAGAAGGTGTGCGTATCAAGCTTCTACCTCGAAAGACAAGCTCAATTGTCATACTAATAGTTGAAGGAAAAGTACCATGCTTGATAAAAAAGAATCTCTTGGCCAAGGCTATGCAAGAAGATAGTCAAGAGATTCAGAGATGCAAACTATGTGAATTATGATGAGAGTCTCACTCAAATAAGGAAAACTTCAACCTTGCGTAAGTGCCAATGAGTTTGAAAAGATTTCAACCTATATAAATTGGCTGGGGAAAGACTTTGATTAGAGTATTCATGACAGTCTCAAGATGGAACTTACAACAGAAGTCAAGCTCCAAAAACCAAAGACCCTGATTAGAGCTTGGGAAATAGCTTGGCTTAAGGACGACCAACTCCAAGACCTTCATAGGAGTAGCTGTCCACAACCAACCAGTAAGGTGATGAAGAGTTTCTCACCCTTGAAGCCAAACCCACTCAAGCTATCCTCCAAGCCAGTAACAAGCTCAATCGCAACTTCCTTCCAAGGTGTCAAAGGGCTGAGTTATGCCAAAATGGAAGTAAGGCACGTCAAGGGCCTATGCTTCAATTGTGATAAGAAATTGACACCCAGCCATAATTGCAAGCATCCACGACTCTTTATGATTTAAGCCCACGAGTGAAGAGAAGGAACCGATGCCCAAGGAGGAACAAGAAGAAGGAAGTGAAGAAAAAGCCCATGAAGAGGAGGAGCCCTCCATATCCATCCATGCCATAGCTAGCGTATAAGGCCCAAGGACCATCCGCAACCTAGCCTACATCAAAAAAAGGAGGTAATGCTCCTCATAAATAATGGATTCTACATTAATTTCATCAATCACAAGGCTATAGGAATGTTGAAGCTGTACGTGAAAAAGATGTAACCATTCGAAATAAAGGTAGCAAGCGGGGAGAAACTTCCATACTCTGATATCTACTACAACATCACTCTCCACATCCAAGGGTATGACATCGTAACCAATCTCTATGTTTTACCTCTAATTGGTATGAATGTTGTTTTAGGAGTGCAGTGGTTAGAGACTCTTCCAAGGGTCATGCCTGAGTATAAGAAGATAGAGATGGAATTTACACACCATGGCAAGTGGATCAAGCTAAAAATGGACAGCAAGACCAAAACCAAAGGCGTAGAGATAGCAAGCATAGAGCAGATCATCCAAAAGGGAGGGAAAACCTATACAGTCTAAATCTTTTCTACCACTCAAGAGGATCATCCCCAAGAAGCTTCCATCCTTGGAGACATCTGGGACTTGCTGGCCAAGTATCTACAAGTCACCAGGGAGCCCAAGGCTCTCCCGCGACCTCGGGACTTCAACCACTTGATTGTCCTGAAGAAGCCCCATCAAGCTATTAATGTCCCTCCCCGCAAATATGCTTACTTTCAAAGGAAGAAATAGAGAAGCAAGTCAAGGAGATACTAGACAATGGCCTTATTTACCCGAGCACCAGCCCTTTTTCCAACTCTGTCTTATGGTAAAAAAGAGAGATGGGTCATGGTGGTTATGCACCAACTACTGAGCACTCAACAAGGTGACCTTCAAGGATAGGTTCCCTATCCCAACCATCGATGAGATGCTGGACAAACATAGAGGAGCCAAGTATTTCAAAAGGTTGGACTTAAGGTCTGGCTACCATCCGATATGAATGAAAGAAGTCGATATTCATAATATGGCATTCTAGACACACAATGGCCGAATACTTGTCATGCCATTTGGACTATGCAATACTCCAAGCACTTTCCAAGCTTGCATGAATAAAATCTTCCTACCTAAATTGAGAATGTTCATGCTAGCATTCTTCGATGAGATCTTGATCTACTCCAAGTCATGGGAAGAGCACATTCAACACTTAGAGGAAGTTCTCAAAATCCTAGCCTGCCTTTTCCTTATCAAGTCATCTAAGTGCACATGGGGTCAGAATGAAGTGAAATACCTTGGCCATATCATCTCGGCCAATGGTGTGAAGGTCAACTCAAAGAAGGTGGAGGCTATTCTCTCTTGGCTTAAGCCTAAGTCACCCAGCGAGCTCCGAGGCTTCCTTGGTCTCATGGACTACAATCGGAAGTTTGTCAAGAGCTACGGCAACATTGCTAAGCCTCTCACTAATATGTTGAAAAAGGACTCCTTCAGCTGGAGTATAAAAAGTGAGAAGGTGTTCGAAGTACTAAAGCATGCCATAACCACCAGATCTATCCTAGCCACGCCTAATTTCCACCAAGAATTCCACATTCATATCCATGCAAACTCAATAAGCATTGGTGTTGTCCTAGTCTAGTAAGGGGCCCCTAGCTTTCTTAAGCAAAGCTCTCGGCCCCTAAGAGAAATCATGGTTCATGTACAAAAGGGAAATACTCATAGTCATTGAAGCTATCAGGGTTTAGGCAGAAATTCAAGATTATCACCAACCAATAACTCCTCAAGACATTACTGGAACAAAGGATCACCAACCCCAACAGTAAACTTGGATAGCCAAGTTTCAAGGCTACGAGTTTGAGGTGGTTTACCTGCTAGGAAAAGAGAACCAAGTAGTAAATGCATTGTCGCGGTGGGAATATGGTGAAGTCCTCATGGTACTCTTCGGACCCAAGTGAAGTGTATGGGGGGAGATCATGGTAGCTCTACATGAGGACCTTCACAATCGAAAAAATCATCCAGAAATTGGAGATGAGGGTGGTGGAGAAGCTCACTATGAGCTTAAGAACAGGCTTCTCCTTTGGAGGGGTAAGGTACAT
Organism: Dillenia suffruticosa; assembly: GCA_033439265.1. NCBI lineage: Eukaryota > Viridiplantae > Streptophyta > Magnoliopsida > Dilleniales > Dilleniaceae > Dillenia > Dillenia suffruticosa. Next base: position 15,260,540 of record JAVTVX010000012.1, on the reverse strand, counting down.
GTACCACAGGCAAAGGACTTACGATAACAAGTTCTCATGTACTTCCACAATAGTAAGGAAAGGGGCCATAATAGAGTGTTATGAATCTACATGAGAATTGCAAAATGGTTCTCATGGGAGGGTATTAAGAGAGACATCTACCAGCATGTCTAGACCTACAAAATTTGTTAAAGAACTAAAAGAAATTCGGCCAAGCCACACAGACTGCTTTAATGTCTCTCCACTCCTCAATATGTGTGGGACGATATGACAATGGACATCATAGAGGGATACGCATAAGCAAATTAAACAAATATGGGCATCATTTATTGGGATGTACTATTAAACCTAATTGGGTTATCCGCTAAGAACTAACATTTTATGAGTGTCTCCATGATAGACTTAAACATCTTGGTTGTCATCCACCAGCTTACCAAGTATGCTCATTTTACATCCGTTTTCCACCAAGACAATAGCTCAGCTATATATCAACAGCATGATGAAGTTGCATGGAGTTCCAAGAAGTATCATCACTGATCGAGACTGGATATTCATGAGCAGATTCAGGTAAAAGTTCTTCCATCTCCATGGGACCAAACTTACCCAAATTCCATGTAACACCTTCAGATTGATGGCCAAACGGAGATCACCAATTAGACTTTGGAGTAGTACTTAAGGTGCTTTGTGCTCCACAATCCAAGGAAGTGGGAAGAATTTCTATCTTGGGCTAAATATTGGTACAATACCAGCCATCATTCATCTATTGGCATGACTTCTTTTGAATCCTTTTATGGCTGGCCACCCTCAACCTTCCTTCCTACACCGAGGGCACATCAACCGATGACCTTGTAAACTCCAAGCTCTAGACGATAGATGAAGTGCTCAGGAACCTCAAGGCCAACCTCAAGCGGGCTCAAAATTGACAAAAAATTTTTGTATAATCGAAACCGGGCCCAAGAAGAGTTCAAAGTGGGGGAATGAGTGTACCTCCACTATCATTATAAGAAGAAAAGGAGGGATTCCAAGCACTCCATCATCAAACTCAAGGCCAAATATTACAGCTAATATCTTATCATGGCTAAGCACGAGAAATTAACTTACAAGTTGGACCTTCCCCAAGCATCCAAGTGCATCCCATCTTCTATGTAAGTTAGCTAAGGATACATGTGGGAGACCTCTCACATGTAGTAGCCACATGTCGAAAATTGATAAGGATGGAGACATAGTTCTTGTGTTCAAGGATATCCTAGACACCCGGTTGACTTGCCAAGGTGATCACATCCACTAAGAAGTATTGGTCAAATAGAGAGGGCTAAGCCTAGATGATGCTACTTGGGAGGACGTCTTGGTGATGATATAAAGCTATCTAACCTTTTACCTTAAGGGCAAGGTCTGTTACCAAGAGGAGACAAATGTGGTAGAAATCAAAACGGCCATGCGCAATGCACGAAACAAAGCACATCGTGCCATAGCTAAGCAAGCTTGAGAAAAAGCAATGGAGGTTCATGAAAGCCCAAGACCTAGTAAATCTCCGTAGGCAACTACGGCCCACAAGAAATCTATAAAGCCAACCAGGCACAAGGAGCTATCCTAGGTACAACAAGACCCATAGCTCCGAGGCCAAGCACATAAGCACAAAACCAAGCCACCAAGAGTCCAAACCCAAGCTCCCTTGCACTCTAAAGGAAAGAAACTTCCTAAAATGCTAAGAGTCTTAAAAAGCTAAGAAGACAAGGGGTCAAGGAAGGAATAAAAATGAATAAATGTAATAATTAATAATAAAAAAGGGAAAGCCTAAGAATTAGAGCATGTAATGTAAGATCACAAAAGCCTCCCTTGATGCCTAGAATGTTGTGAGACATTTGGTCTCCTCTCCCCTAGGTCTATAAATAGGCTAGTTCTCAAAATTGTAAAATCATCACTTAAGCAATCAACAACTTCTCCATATGCAAGAGTGTTTTCTTTCTATAGGAATTTAAGGAAGCAATCTCTTTTCTTAAAATACACTATCATTCAAGTGATCCCTACAGTGCAAAACGGTGAAACTCACGGTTTCCTTCCAAGGAGTCTCCCCCACTGGAGCACCCTCTAACTGTGTTTGTAGGTCTTATCGCTTACGAAGACCTAGAAAACTCATCAACGCCAACTTCTTGCTCGGGTAAGCAAAATAGTTATCTGCATAGTAAAACTCATCTTCAACAATGCCAAATAAATTTAAAATAATAAAAAGACCTAAATTAATAGTTTTTTTTTAATTATCTTATTTTCTAAAATAGAAACTATAATAATGAAATTAAAGAACAAATAAATAAATAAAAATTCAAATATAAAAATTAAGGCAAAATGGATACCGAAAATTTAACCACAAAATAATAAAATAGTATAAAATAGGACAAAATAAAATAGCAATCCAAACATGTCACTAAATCAAATAGTGAATTTGAAATCAAGATTTGCTAAAATAGTGGTTTGATGTTGGAATTTGAAGCATCTGGAATGCGAATCGACAGTAGACTAAATGATCAAGATAGAGCAATCAGAGGCAAAGAAACCTAGCATGCGGCAACTATGACCATCGATAATTGCATCAAATAGTTTTACTTGTCACTAGGGCACACAATTAACAATCCCCCACTTGTACTAGAGCAATATTATCTGCTAAAGTTACTTTCAACACAATGATGCTACCCTTTCCAACCACATTCCAATGACAGTGTATTTTCTTTGAAGACGTTTGAACGTCTAGTAGGTCCTAGGTTCCTTCGTCTATACAATAGTTTAGTTATTGTCATAATAAAGAGATACTCATGATTTTGTGGAAGGAACCACTAGTTTAGTGACAAACTTATTAATCAAATGTCACTCTTTTGTAGTATAAGATATTGAATACATTTAGCCTTTATAATGGATTGAATGTTGTCGATTGCTTGCTACTTTTCCAAGTGACTGCACTCCATTACAAGAGAATATGTATCCTAAAATTGATTTTTTTCATCAACATCTACCTGAAATCAAAATTTGTGAAAACATCCAATTTTAGCTCTCCTCCTTTATAAACTAAAAATAAATATTTTTCATTTTTCGCAAGTATTTAGATACTTTTCACTACCATTTGATATTCAATCCCAAGTTGGACTAGAATGTACTGGTTATGCTTATAACATAAACGATGCTAGGTCTAGTACACAAACTACACAGAGTAAACTTCGTTTTCCAAAGCATAATGGATTTTGACAATTTTCTTTCTCTTCATGTGTATGGGAGATATCCCTTTGAAGAGGTGGCAAGGTGAATGCCATGTGTGACACGCAATAATACTCTCTTGGAATATTTTATGTTGAATGTGCAAAACACTTTTTCTGAATATCAAGTCTAAAGGAGACCTATGAGTTGCCTTGTGCTATCCAAATAGATGTGAATACCCAATATGCAAGTTGCCTTTCCTAGATCTTTCATGAGACGGTACTAGATAACCAAATTTACATAGTACTCAACATGCTGACATTATTTCTAATTGATAAAATATCATCTATGTATAGAACCAGAAAGGTAATGATACTCCTACTTGTTTTCTTGTATACACATGGTTTATATGCATTCTTGACAAATCTAAAACTTCTTAAAGCATTTTTAAAATAAAGATTCCAACTTCTAAAAACTTGTTTCGGATCGTATATAGATCTCTTGATTTTTTGCACTTTGGAATTGTAGATTCAAAGTCTGAAAATTATTTCAAATAGATATATTCTTAAATGAAACAAATGAAAAAAATTATCTTGATATCCATCTGCTATACCTAATAATCATACTGTACAACTATATATTGGTTCAATACTTCAAACACAAAATTCAAACCTCCTTTTATATTTTTCCATATTCATTACAACCAAAACCTCCTCTTTTAATGAATTTTTCAAACACTATCCCTTGTTTTGAGGATTTAAAGGAAAATCTCCTTTTATAAAAATTATCATTATTTTAAATTTCGCTATAAGAATTATCCTTCAAGTAAATATTTTATGAAAATCATTATTTTTTTCCAATTTTTTTTAAGACTTTTGCAAATTTTTTTTTAAGTCCTTTCAAGTCTTTAGGAGATGAAATACAAGTTTTTATGAAAATATGGGCTGATTTGTGATTTTTGAAAGTTTACAAGACTAAATCGTATTTTTTTGAAACTATAATTTTTGAAAAAGCTTAAATGCTTTTAAATATATAGAAACTTATGTTCAACTTGTAGAATTGAATCATTTTCTTAAAATCATGGGCAATTCAAGGAGTAATGATATATCTTTATGTTATGTATTTTCTATTGTTGAATCACTCTTTAGGATAATTTTGTTAACAAATTATCAAATTATTTATCAATCTCTTACATTTTTGTATGAATTGTTTTTGTTCTACATCTCAGAATTTGGTATATTTCATACCGATTAACCGCAAATTTATTTTATCAATTATATGTACGTACCAACATTATTTATTTTTGTATTAACATCTTCAATTTGGAGAATTCAATTCACAAGTTTTAACTATTCTTGCATCCTTTGCTTAAGGAAATTCCATGAACAAGTTCTAACAAGTTTTCACATTGTTTGTTCGAGGAATACAAAATATATATTTATTCTTAAAAGTTGTATCAACTTCTGTTTGGAGAATACATAGTACATGTTTACATTTATAAGTTCTAACACTTTCCGTTTAAAACCAAAATCCTTTGAATTAAGTGGTCAGATACTCTATCCTCTTAATCAGATATCTCAAATTCGAACTCTTGGAGTAAGAAAAAAAGATTTGAGAGATCCAACTCCTTAATGGATCCCACAGTGATCGAACCGAATTAGTCAAGCGAAACTTGGATACCAGTTGGTCGCAAGCTATCCATTTACATAGAAAAAAAAGAAAAAAAATTCCTTTTATGGAGTACAATACACAAGTTTCAAATTTAATAAGTCCATTAATTTAAAATCCAAGATTAAGCAATATTCTTATGTGTTTAAGTTCATGTTTAATTATGATATTTGGTCAAAATAATATTCATCTATATTAAATATGTCATGTTATATAAAAGTCTAAATCCTTAAAGCATGAGTAATATTTGAGTTATCTTAATTCTCGCTAAATGAGTGTGATTTAGCCATTTTTTGTGATTTCTCCATACCATTAGGAGATGCTATCACGTTAGGTTGTCTTGAACTGTCTTGAAATAAGAAACACAATAGCTCTCTCTAATCCTGAAGGAATTTTTTTATAGTTACTATAAGATAGAATAAAATCTTATTTTCTAAATAGGTTGGACTACATGGACCCAACCTAATCTAGATGAGTTTTGGACTGTCAGTTTGTCCAATCCTTCTAGTAATGATCGACAGTATTAATGGTGGAACTAGAACCCAAAGAGAAGGGGTATAAAAAAAATTATAAGATACGTATTCAAACAACAATTATGGGTAAAGGGTGCAAAATTGTAATTAAGTAGATATAACTATTGCTTGTTTTAAGTGTAACTATAGCTTGCTTTAAGTGTTGAGACAAAGGACACCGTTGTTTAATAGTCAGTTCCTTGTAGATGCAATAAGGTTGGTAGATGATTGATGGAGGAAGTCTTATGACAATTGCTTCACAAAATCAATTGATTAGTTATGTTATGGATTGAGGACAATCAATTAGTTTAGTTAGGTTTGTGTTTGCTAAGATAGCTCACTATGTTATAGCTTTACCTTGGGTCATCTAAGGTACTATAGTTATTTTTGCATTCAACTTATGTATTGATAGACCTTGAATGTACCTATTCATTTATCTTAACATATTTTGCTCGTTTCACTAATCATATGCGGCAATATTTGGATAAAACCTTGTCAATAGTCACACTTGTTGACCCTGGGCCATTTATTAGTGTGATATACAGATTTGTATTTTGAGTTTTAGTGGTAAGGAGTTTCACTTGTATCTTTTGGCCCCAGCACTGATTGATTTAAATATTATCTTTGGTATGGATCAGCTAATTTTGTGTTACATAGTAGTAAAGTGTAAGGAGATGGTGGTGACATTATTTTTTTCTTGGTTAATAGAAAATTTTCTTTTTATAGAGTAAAAATATAGAGATGTCCTATACCATCTCTCATGTAAATACTACTGTGATGTTGGGAAAAGGTGATAAGGGTTATCTTGCTTGTGTGTGAGATGATGTATAAAGATCCAATTTTGGATGATATACCGACGAGTAAGAGTTTGTGGATGTATTGGTGATATATGTCTAGTTTATACCTTAAATATTGAGTTTGCTATAAATTTGATTCTAGAAATTATCTAGATATTTAATTTACCTTACAAAATGACACCAAAATAATTAAAAGAGTTGAAAACTTCAATTTGAATATCGTTATATAAAGATTTTATTAGGCACGCCATTGTTGGGGGTACTACTTTCACTTTCAAGAGTATTTAGATAAACATTATGATACATATGATCAAGATTTATGCTTATACTAAAATCATGAAGCCTAAGATTAGAAATTAGTTGTGTGAAGACAAAATAGAGAAACAATTATATAACTTGTTGATTGCATTTCATTGGAACCAAAGAGGTAACAAAGTGATATTTTGCCTATAGCCTTCTTTTTCCTTGAGGTTTATTTACTTTAGTTGGGTAAGGAAACCAAAAAAAAAAAAAAAAAATCCAAAAATCTCAATACAGTGAGAGATTATTTGGTTAAAGAGTATGAGTTTTAGGAATTGAAATAAGACTTATTGAAGTTGTTTAGATCAATGGAATATAAATAAAGGTATGAGAATGAAACCCCTAAGTTATGGGTTTTGTGAAATCCAGTACATTCATGGGTTTGGGTGAAAACTCATGTTTGAAACCCAGCCCCTGGCCATTTCCCTTTTAACCCCTCATTTTTCTTTCTAAAAACCTCATATCTCTCTCTCTCTCCTTGATTCGCCTTTCGTCTTCAATCTTTATCGCCAGTCGCCACCTATTCAATCAACGTTTCAATCTCTGCCTCAATTCATTTTCAACAGTCACGTCTGACTTGATTCGTAAGTCAATCTTCGTTGTCCGAAGTCGCCATCGTCTAATCTATTAACCAATCTTTTTCGATCTCATCATCTTTGCATGTGCTTCTTTTTCTCCGCCATCTCTGTCCTTCACTGTTCAAGTTCCAGCCTTCAGTCACCATCTTTGAATCGACACCGTGAATTTCTGTGATCGCCTACAGTCACAATTGTCGTTCACTTGAAGTTCATTATCCTCTTTGTCGTTCGCCCGATCACCATTCACTTGGAGTTCATTTTCTCCTAATTTATAAGGATTATTTTTATATAATTTTAGTATAATATTTTTCAATTTTTATTTTATAATTTAAATTAACAATTCTTTTTAAGGTAATATCTAATTATATATAATAAATTTATTATCCAGTCATTTAATTGATTTTTTACTAGATTTAATATTATAAATTAATTAAATCACTAATTAGAATAAACAATAATTATTTTAAAATTTTGATTAAAAATAAAATAAAGGAAATTACGTTTTAATTTAAAAAATAAAATAAAAATTTGAAAATATTTTTATTAAGGATAATTAAATAAAAATATATATAAACTAAATAACAATAATAATAATTATATTTATTCTAAAATTTGAATCATAACAATTAATATCAGAATTTGATTTTAATTCCGATTCGATCATGGTTTCCAAAATTTTTTATTCTGATTCTAATTTCTCCGGGCCAAACTTGAGTGTGCTCACCGTGGAAACACCTTTGTAGAGAGACGGAGGAACATAAGATAGAGAGAGAGAGATTCAAAAGGGCACAGCGGCAGGTCAGACAAGAATCGTCTCAACGCCTCCTTCCGCCATTCATTTCTCTCGATCATCATCGTCAGATCTCATCCTCCATGATCAAACGTTGACCCTGGGGTGTGATCTTCAATTGTATAATTCAGATCTGAAAACACTTTTGTACCATTAATCAGCAGAGGATTTGGCATGGACGATTTTCCGGGGATTTTAGCTCGGGATTTCGGGTTCAAACCTCAGGGTAAATCTGCTCCAATGGCCGCATCCAAGTCTTCCTCGACCACCGATTCTCTTAATTTCGGCATCGGATCTTCTTCCACTTCTTCTCGATCCAAACCTGATTGGTCCCTCGATAATCACGGCAACATTTTCGCTCCTTCCAAGCCTTCTTCTTCTCAAGATTTCTCCTCCTCTTTCAACGATGTCTTTGGTGGTCCTCCCAAGTTCAATAGCCAATCCACTGCTGCTCAAGATTCCTCGTCTCCTTCCTCGTTCAATTACGATTCCATATTTCGTGGAACTGCCGATTCTGGAACATCCAAGTCTTCGTCTTTGCCTGTCTATGATAAGCCTGTTTATGACGATGACATTTTCGACGGTGTTCCTGGATTGAAGAGTTCAAGTTCTGTTAAGTATGATGATGTCTTCTCTTCAATGCCTTCCCGACCCAGGAAGACCAGTGCTGCTTTCGATGACTTGTTGGGGAATTTCGCTAAGACTGAGCCGGAATTGAAGAGCTCGAGATCAAAGAAGCTGTCGCCGGATGCTGAGAAGGATGCCCAAGCTTTTGATGATTTGCTTCCTGGGTTCGGTGGAAGCAGTTCATCCACAAACAGGTATTTTATTGCTGGACTCAGTAAATTACGTTCATATTAATAGCGATAAATTTGAAGTTTTGATGCTGCCATGTTATATACCCATGCCTTATGTTGGGCTAGCTTAAAGTAATAATTAAGGAAAAAATATTAAATGTTTGGTTAAACTTGCTAAACTGTCTGGCGGATAATGAAAATGCAATAAGTTTGCATATGGGGTTGCAGCGAGATTTAGCCTGGTCAATTGCATATAAGGATTCGGAGTGTTTGAGTTTTTTGAGATTTTGAACTGATAGAATCTACAAGCAGTTTGAGTGCAAACATGGTGCCGGGGTCTCCTGGGTCTAGGCAAAAGGTGCAAAGCAAGGCATGTGCTTGACAGCCAAAACTATGGATTAAGGAAGAAGTTGATGATTGGTAGTCTGGGTAAGCAAGCCAAGAGAAAGTTTATGTGACGTTGAAAGGCATGGGATGGGTGAAAGCTTTTTCCCGAGGTGCAGCTTTTGTTAGAAATTGGAAGTAGGGTGGTGGAGTGGACTTCCTTCAAATTTACAGAGAAGGAAAAATGGGGCTACTTCAGGCATGATTATTAGGAGTTGATGGCTAAAAATTCTTTCTTGGATTTGTTATAGTCTTCATGCTTACTGCTGAGCATAATGATAATTCTTGTCAGACTAAAGGTCATTGACTGCTTTGATATTTGGACCAAGTTGTGGCTCATGTTGGGGGCAGAATCATGTGTTATAATTGGAAGAATGTGGGTTAGCATCACCCTTAATTTCGTTGCCGTTTTCTCTTCTGGACTGCACGAGTGGTTTACGTTCTTATCATTTAAAGACTTTGAAGTTTAATTTTGATTTCAAAATAATAATTCATAAGTAAATTGTGCAAGAAGTTGGGTGGATCATTTTCCACAACATTGCTTAGTTGCTTTGCAAAGTTTTAGTTTCTCAATGTGTGAAACGAGTGATTTCTTGATATTCTATCTTCTAGGAGTAATTGATATGAAAGGATCTCACTGATTGTGAGAAGGAAATAGCTCTTGTATCCTATGGATCATTGGAGGATAAATTATTATTTACTTTGGATTCAGTTGAGTTATTCATGGATTAAATGTTGTTTCTGCATTCTCTTGTTTGGGCTGGCTATTTTGAGGCAGCCTTTCTATTCATTTTGTATCTTATATTATAGTAATATGTATTGGAACATAAAGGTGTTTTCTGTTATTCAAAAGAGATTCTGTCTTTAGTGTTCAGGAAAATTGGTCTTACTTTCATGTCTCATCCTCTGATCCTTCAATGGTGAACTTGCTCTCTCCTGAACTGGAATTTTCCTATTTGACTAAGTAATTTAGTTGTAGGATTGGGCTGGAAGGTGTAAGATGACAAGGTTGGCTACATTCTCTACAATTGAGCATCTAAAAGATTCCCATAAAGAAGCTCACGATGAATGGTAGAAGGTCTATCAAATTACATACTGAGAACTATTTTAGGGTTACGAGTAGGATAAAGGTCAATGCTAGAGTTTGTATGTTTATGTGCGATAATATCTGATCAGGACCAAAGATCCAATGGTTAACCTTTTTTTCGAGGTCGTTTAAGGTTTTAAGGGTTAATAATGAATGGCGTTGAGCACTTTTTCCTGCAGCAGAATTTTTTTTGTTTTAGAATTAGTTTTTATTTTTGTATCTAGTTGTTTAACAGGTTATTTCTATTTTAATTGTTGTTAATGTCATTGCTAAGAGTATTTAGGAGTTTCTAAATCTTAGTGTTAGTAGTACTTTCTATTTTTGTTAAGGTATTGCGTATGCAAAGACTTGTAATGTTATTGTGAGAATAAAAAAATAAAACTTAAATTATGCTCTGAGAACTTGGAAACCCTAGAAAGTGTGATGTTTTCTTGCCTTAGGCATAATTCCTAAGGATCTACTTGTGTAATGCTAGCAAACCTATTCTTTTCGTCTCATTTATTGTTTTTTTTTAATTGAAGTTTGATTGCTGAATTTTTCTACGGTAAATCCCGGCTTCCTTGGCCCTAAACCTTGCCCTAATTCCTCTAAAGTCATCCGAAATCAATGTCTTTTATCTGCTTTTGCTTTTAGTGGTGTAAGTAACAACTATTTGCCCATTAAGGATTCTATGCTTCAATAAATCTTGCTCTATGTGTTTGACATGTATAACCAGAGAAAATGTTATCTATGTTGCATAGTAGAAGAATGGATTAAAAAGGCGCTAAAGGGGAATCAGGCATGTTTGTTATGGGAGAGGATTGAGAGGAAAAGAAATCTTATACACACACATCCTATAATAATGCCTAACGATCTTCCTTGATTAACCTAACCATCATCCTTGTAAAGCTTTTACTGCAATTGTCAATAGTCAATGAAAGAGAAAGTGATTAACTTATTCATTTTTTAGTTTGCCAAGGAATTACCTGTTGGCCTAAGCCCTTCCTTGTTTTGTACCAATCCAGAATCCTCATTCATGATGTCTTGATAGCAAGTTTAGAGATCAGATATGGAATCCCCATGAAAATTGCGTTATGTTGGATCAGTTTCATGCTTATAATTATGATCTAAATAGCAACTTGTTTTGTACTCACAGCTGAGAACTTGTGGAGCCCTTCAGACCAAGAGCACTTCAGCATTCAGAACTTAGCTTAGCCCCCTCTTACGCACTCTCTTCTGTTATCATAATCACATTATCTATCAGTAGAGAAGTGAGGTATACACAAGTGCACGCCTATATAGCCAGAGGGGGAGAAAGAATGTTGGGACTGGTGAAATAGTGGGTAGTTACGTGGGGCCATGTTAACTGAATAGATAGAGCAATCAGTCATATGATGTAACTGCCTTCTTCAAAATGTATAAATACTTTGAAACTGTAAAAATGACAAAACTAAGTTCCCGCTGGATAATATTTTATGTCTGATAGTGTTGGTGACCTTTAAAAATGAAGTTTGGCCAAAACTACTTTTTATATGGGCTTGTATGCCTGTCATACTTGAGGTAATTCATGCTTTCTTATTCAAATAGCAGTAAATTGGATTGAAAGATCTGCATTGGCAAGTCTGGAGTGCCTCGGGAGTTAGTGATATAAGGTTGGATGGGGTCTCTTCCTTCTTCTCTCTCTTTCCCTTTCTGTTTTTTGCGGCATGGGTTAGTGTTAGGAAGAGTTTAGAGGAAGATAGGCTATAGAATTAGCAATTGAAATTCACCATTGAAAAGTAAGATTGTCACTACAGATAGAGAGAGAATTAGAACTTAATTCCCTCATCTTTCCCCTTCAGCTCCAAGCTGAATCTTCCTACAGAAAAGAAAGAATGATCCCCCCCAATACAGCAGTCTCCTCTCTCCTAAATAACCTCTCTCCTAACTGCCCTGGATTCCTTTCGGGGTTGGTTATTCTCTAACAATTTTCTCCTAGGTCTCTCTCTGCGTTGGCAGACTTTAAGCCCCTTTGGTTCCACCTCATCCACCACTTGGTTGACTGCTGCCATCTCATCTTCCAGCTGGTCTCCTGCTGATGTATCATTCCTGACAGTTACGGGAGCCTTTTTTTCCTTTTTTTTTTTTAATTCATTTTTCTCTTAACTGCTGCATTTCATGAGCTCCTTTAGAATAAGCAAATTGCTGAGTTGAGATGAAAAAAGTGTTTTCATGAATTTGTTGAAATGAATGTTACTGGATTTGATCTTTTGATATGTGACTTTGGTGAAGTTATTACTAGTGATGCCTATTATCTAGGTTAGATCTTTATTGCATGTCTTGCAGGTATTGTGTTTACTTAACAATCTTGATTGGGGAACGATTCCTGCAACCTCTTTTTATCTCTATTTATTCTACTTGCATAGGGTATCTCTTATTTCTGTGCCTGTATTCCTTAACGGTTGCTATGGGAAGCTAAGTTAAAATAAGCAGTAGCACTTGAGTTATGCATTACTTTTTGCAGTATTCCCTGTTTGGATGACTTAAGTTTAGTGTGGTGCCACCATGTTAGATGTTCTCTAGCATATAAAAATGCAGTTGTTGAGACTTCTTTAACTGTGTTTGGGTTGTCGACGGGGCAAGGTTTAGATGAGATGTTTGAGATATCTGAAATTTCTTCAGTTGAGCCTATTGCATTCTATGAGAATTTTCTTGCAAGGGCTATTGATTATTATGAAGTTATTTGCATGTTTCGAGTTTTATCATGTGTTAATTGTGTCTAGATCAAGTTAAAATGTATGTTCTTTGTATCTTCTGTCTAAAAAGTTGCACTCGTTTACTTCCCAAACTGCTGTTAATGTTAGATCTTCCTTGACTTTTCCTTTGTGTTCAACCCTTGCTTCGAAGGATTACTTTTTATCATATCTATTCAATTCAATGTTTTTCTCTACCCACCAGATATTGTAAAAGAGCATCAGATATGATATCCTTATATTACGTATGAAATCCAGTACATATCTACTATTCACATGCTTGACACTCGCATAACGTATGGAATTTAACCATGTAGTGCATCAAATTTTCTAAAGTGATGTTTGAAGATTTGATATTTATTTTTTATATTTGAAGGATATTCTACAAAGTTACTGCAGATAGAAATTTCGAGTGCTTTTATTGTTTTGGATGTTTGTTGTAGTCTTCCCGTCAAGGCGAATCTCACATTTTAGTTGCAGATTGACTATTTTCCTATTTTGAAGCATATAGTCATAGGTATAACGCTGTAGTTGAATTTTATATTTCCTAATGTGTATTAAATGTGAATATGTGATTGTTTGAAAGCTAGTTGTGTCATGCCTTACTCCTGGAATTTGTTTTTCTGTTGTGTTTATATATTTAATTATGTCATGCCCATGCTTTAAATTAACATTTGCTCAAAATAACTTTCTGAGCTCTTAGTTTTATTTAATATATAACTGTCTGAATGTTTATAGTCCATCAATGTTGGTAAATAGATTTTAATGTTGATTGATAAAATTGATTTACTTTTTTGGATGATTACATTTTTGGGTGGCTTAATTTCTTTTTTATTTTATGCTTTATTAGGTTGTTATTTTTGTAACCTCTCTCTCTCTCTCTCTCTCTTATGTGCACGTGCCAAGGGTTCATACATGTTGGTCCCTTTGATGCTCCTTTTCTATATATTATGCTCTTTATCAGAAGAAGAAAAAGAATCTAAAACTGTGATCATCCATGAAAGTGACTGAGCAAACAACAATAAAGATTTGCAACATCACTAAAAGAATTTTCTTTGAAATGTTATACCCACAATGACATGGAAACTAAAAAGTTTTAATAGTTCCTGAATAGAATAGTAATGGGAGCTAATGAGGTAATATCATTGGTATAGGAAAGCCAAATCCCCATGAAAAGCTATATTGTACTTGTGAAGGCAGCGTAAGAAGGCCTATGCTAAATGTTTAAGAAAGGTCTCTGACTTGGCTATTCATATTTTTGCATTTTATGAGGTTATATCTTGCTTAGACATGTTTCTGAAACAATAATTTTAGAACACTGGGTTGAACCAAGTCTATATCAACCCATTTGAGAATGAAACTGGAGCAAGTATAATTCTTGAGTTGGAAATGTTTGAGTTGCCCCAAGTTCTCTACCATGTTTATAGCTCCATTGATATCATATAGGTGAAGTGCTAATGACAAGCTAATTGAGGATTGGAGTCAATAACAAGATAGAATTTTTGAATACTTGAGTTACATTATGCCCTATTTTACAAGAGCTGATCTTCCGATCAAGTCTCTTTACTCAAATCGACCTTATGAAAATTTTATTTTCCTTCATAGGCCTTCGCCACAGGGCTCCCAGAGAGCATCTGCCAATTCAACCAAAACAACCTCTGGCACTATGGATGATCCATTTGTTGTTTTGGGATCAAATTCGACGCCAGCAACTTCTTCTGGGCTCTTTACTGATCCATTGGAGGAAATTAGCAAACTCAATAGCTCAGGAAGTACAAAACTTAACTCATCTACTAGGGGAGTATTTGATGATATCAATCCCCTTGAAGGTCTTGGAAAATCTGTACCTGAATTTTCATCTGAGCTGATGAATAATAAGGTAAAGGATGGTAGCCCTTCAAGGAAGGGGTCAAGCATGAGTGCATCTCAGAGTTCAGTTGGTGGAGAATCATTTGAGAAAACTTCCACTAGAAGTGCTGAGAGCCGCTCACAGAAAACAACTCCTGGCAACAGTTTCTGTGAATCTCAGGAGCCCCTGTTTGGCATGCCTGCAGCTTCATCAGAGTCTGATAAACCTTATAATCAAACTACTTCTCCTGCTTCATTTGTCAATGCTAATCCTGAGTCAAACTCAGAGATAGGTACCTCGCCAAGATCTGAAGATAATGTAGCAACTTCTGATGATATATGGCTTACAGTTTCAGAAATTCCACTATTTACTCAACCAACCAGTGCTCCTCCACCATCAAGACCCCCTCCTCCAAGACCACCAAAATCTGGAGTGGGCTCTTTTGCCTCCTCAAATTCGAGAAAGAATGTTAATGAATTTTCCTCTTTCCCAAATTCCATGCAATACTCTCAGGGCCTTAAATCTGCTCCTGCTGCTGCAAAACCTGTTGTGTCACAGATTGATGAACTCGAGGATTTCGCCATGGGTAGAAATAGAAGTAATTTTGACAAAGATGTAGATGCTCTTACTGGGGAAGATGGAGAGACAAACTCAGTTGCTGCTGCTGCTGCTATGAAGGAGGCCATGGATAGAGCTGAGGCTAAGTTTAGGTATGCTAAGGAAGTAAGGGAGAGAGAGTACGCTAAAGCTGCTCGAAGTAAAGAAGCTATAAATTTGGATAAGGATGAGAGGGTAATGCAAGATGATAACGAGAGAGAGCTCAGGGAAAAACAGGAGAGACTGGATCGTGAGCTGCGACAGAGGGAAAGGGAGGAGGAAGAAAGAGAGCAGAGGAGACTTGAGAGAGAAAGGGAGAGAGCTAAAGAACTTGAGAGGGAGAGGGAAGAGAAAGAGAGAGAACAAAGGAGACTTGAGAGGGAGAGGCAAAGAGAGATTGAAAGGGAAAAGGCCAGACAAGCTGTGGAAAGGGCCACAAGAGAAGCACGAGAAAGGGCCGCTGCTGAGGCTCGTCTAAAAGCTGAAAGAGCTGCAGTTCAGAGAGCACAGGCTGAAGCCCGGGAGAGAGCTGCAGCAGAGGCAAGGGAAAGAGCAGAAAAGGCTGCTGCAGAAGCCAAGGAAAGGGCAAATGCAGAAGCAAGGGAGAGAGAAGCTCGACTCAGAGTAGAGCGAGCTGCAGTTGAAAGAGCTGCTGCAGAGGCTCGAGAGAGAGCAGCTGCAGAGGCTCGGGAGAAAGCAGCTGCTGCTGGAAGAGCAAATCAACAAAAGAATGAAAATGACCTTGATTCCTTTTTCGGTATGAGTTCACGTCCTAGCAGTGCGCCAAGGCCAAGGGCCAACTTTTCAGTGAGAATCTGTCCCTGTGAACTTTCTGTTTAATATGATATCCGTTATTCAGTTTCTGACACCATGTTTCAGGAACCGTTGTTTGACATGCAGTCCCAGAACAGGCAAGTGCCTGAAGCAGTAAGGAGAACGTCAGTGGGATCCTCATCCAGTATGAGGAAAGTATTGTCAACTACGAATATTGTTGATGACCTTAGTTCAATATTTGGAGGTAAATTATTGGTGGAGTGCCGCTATTGAACCATGTTTTATTGTCAGTTTGCTGTGCTCATTTGGCTTCTCTGTTCTTTCTCATCACTTGATGATCCTTGCAAAAGCTCCTCCATCATCTGGGGAATTCCAGGAAGTTGACGGTGAAAGTGAAGAAAGAAGAAGAGCCCGATTGGAACGCCACCAAAGGACTCAAGAGCGTGCGGTGTGTGCTTTCTTTCAAAATTTTCCATTGAGTCTTACATGATGAATATTTTGTTATATTAAGCTTTTTCTTGAGATCTCAAATTGGGCTTTAGTAAGTTGTCTGCCTGTTTTGAATATTGCCCTTCGATTCTTTGATGTTGATTGCTAAATTGCTGCTTAGGCAAAAGCTCTAGCTGAGAAGAACCAGCGGGACCTTCAAACACGGAGGGAGCAGGCAGAGAGACATGTAAGTACCTCCACTTTTCCTTCAAAGCTGGTCATTCTTTGCTTATTATCCATATTTCTTTTCCCCCCTTTTCCCTGTATATTTTGTTTGTTTTGTTATTTTATTTTAGAGTTTCTTGGGTGGGGAGTTAGGGGTTTGGGTGCAGCGTTCAAGATTACCAAACCAGCCGGTGCTAATTTGGTGTGATAGGCATCAGCTTTGCAAAACACCCTCATATGTGACCAAATTGACTGTTGGATTAGGCTGGATTTATGATAGACTTAGCTTTGCCTTTGTCCCTTATCTTCTAGCGTGGAAATTCATCTTTGGGCTGTACGGTTCTAAGAATGATGACATGGATGTGTAATACTATACCTTCTTGAAGCTGCTACACTGTTTGTTTACAAGTGATACAGAAATTACTCTTTTAATACTCCATTATGTTATAACAGATGTATATAGCATTCTAAAATAATTTTGTGATCTTTACCGAGGACAGAAAGGCCTTCTCCACTAGCGGTGCTAAAGGATTTTTAATTTTGAAAGATTCAGTATCTTCTGTTGGCCATGATTTTGTAGATGTTCTGATTCAGGTGGGTATCCTTGCAACTATATCTTTGAGAATTTTTATCGATGGAAGTAATGGAGCCAATAATTTTAAATATCAGCATTGAATCATGTTGGAAATAGCAATACAAAATTATTAGGATCTATTGGAAATAAGAGAAAATCAATAAATTTCTCTAGGTAATATGAATACAAGTATGGCAATCGGAATTGCACGATTCACAATTCCAATCATGCAATTCGATTCACTTAATAGCATAATCGATTCAGATCAGTTATCTGAATCGCAGATTGCTAAGAATTGTTGATGAATTGCCCGATTGTATTTGAATTCAATGGTTTGATTGAGGTTGTGATTGAAGAAGAAGATGGAGATTGAGGACATCGTTACCGTCGATGAAGCAGATCTCCAATTGGAACTGTAGGAGATCAAGGACTCGTGCTGACTGCTGAAGTCGTTTGAGAAGTAGGATGGATGTTGTTGAAGGAGATCATGAACATAGAGCGTCGATGTAGTCATGATCACGAGCAGTCTGAGGAAATACTGGAGTCTGGACTGCAGACATGTTTTTCCTTTCATACTTAAAAAAAGGAAATAAACACTGGCTTGTAAGTGGAATGGACTGCACACGTGTTTTAGTATCAGCCAACAAGGCGCTTTTCTTTTTAGTATTATTTTAAGTTGTATTATTGTGTTTTAGTATCAACCAACAAGGCACTTTTTCCTTTTTCTTTTAACTCATTATTATTATTTTTAGTCATAAAATCATCTTGTTGAATGCAATAGACAACAGTCTCTTTTCTTTAAACAATACAATTAAGTTCCTACTTTTTAATGCGTAAAACCTTTTTAAAGACACAATTTTAATTTATCAAATGTTAGCTTTTGAGTACTTTATTTTATGAATACTTTATTTTAATATATTGTGTATTCATGTTCTACAAGGAACCTATATAGGCTATATGCATTAGACTCAATCTTACAATTCATGATTCGATATGATTCACGATTCAAAAAATGAGCTTTTTGATTCACGATTTGAATCTCGATTCAATTTTAATAAATACGAGTCTTGGGAAATATAACTTTGGATGCAAATTATTCGTAAAGACATGATAGTTAAGAGTTTAGACGAGAAGATGACTTTAGATAGGAATGAGTGGCGTAAAAAAATCCGTACAAATTAAATTATCATATTTTATATTATATAATATTATTTCATTTTTATTTTTGTTTATATTTATTTATTTATTATTATTATTTTTCTTAATTCATTTATCTTCGTATTTATTTATTTATTTTAATTATCTTCATATTTGCCTCTCAAATACTCCAAACTATTGGGATTAAGGCTCAGTTTGTTATTCTTGTTGTATGAGTCTTGGGAAATATATGCCATCTATATTATCATGGGAATGCTTCTCTTTGATTTGTATAAATAGATGTGTGTTTGAGTGCTAATCATTCAAGCAATCATTCATGATGTAACCTCTCAAGCAACCTCTTGACCATGTAATCTCTCTCTCTATCTCAGTCTCTCACTCAAGCCAATTGTCACAAGAATATTGTTAACTATTTTGTCATTATATTCCAAGAGTTACATAATTCTAAGTTGGAGTTTCTTCTTGGAGTTGCTTGTGATATGAGTGAGTTTACCCCTGGGCATTATGTTTCAGTATTTGCCAACTGATTCTTCCTGTAGAAGAAATTTTCACCCTTGATTTTATCAGCAACCGTTCTCATGGTTTTGTACCAGGACACACTTGTTGTGTTATCATAGGATACATGGAAATGCACTTTTCTGTTTTTGTTTTCTGCTTTTTGTTATTATTTTCTTCTCACTATGTACATAGTCCTATATCTGAAGCGCTGATGGCTACTTGGTTGCTGATGTGGTTCGATATCGACTTTTATTCCCTCCCAAATGATTACCTAACAAGAATGGAAGCTATAATAGAAACATGATGATGCTATAAATTTTGAAAATATAGGATAGAGTACAACTGAAGGGCGGGCCTGGTGCAATGACGGAGTCTCTCCATTGTGTCCTGGAGGTCCAAGGTTCGAATCAGCCTCCTTGCAAAAAAAAAAAACAAGGGGAAGGCTGCCTAGGTATACCCTTCCCCAGACCCCACAATGTGGGAGCCTCGGCACTGGGTACGCCCTTTTAGGATAGAGTTCAACTAGGATACAATAATGAAAATATGTATTTCCAAATTCATATCAATTATATTTAATAAGTAACAATGCTTATAATTTTTTTTTTGGGAATAAATTTTAAGATTTTGAGATTTTAATGCTAGATGAGAAACAACATAAATAAAGTTGTGGTCTGGCTTAAGATAGTAAGAGAGGGTACAGAAACAAGACACGAGAAGAAGTATGTGAGATTTTAAAATTAAAGATTGTGGTCTGTTCTTTTACCTTATAGAGTTGAGAAAAGTAGAAGAGAAGATGAAAGTGATTGAAAGAAAGAAGGTGCAGATGAGTAAATAGAGGAAGAGGAGAGAAGATAAGTTTCATTAAAAATAGAAAGAAGAGATAAGAAAAACCTGAGGTGGGAGCTTCATTTCATCTTTAGATGAGGTTGAAGTTTCTTGATCTCTCACTTCCTTAATCTCTGTTGTACCCATAGTCTAAAGGAGTACCACTCATTTTGTTTGAAATTGAGCTCCTTTCTTTGTACTTCTACCTCTCAGATGCTTGAAGTTAGAAGTTTAAAGAAATCCACAGTATTTCTCTTTGTCCATCCACTTTATCAGAGATTTGAAGAGTTCCTCTCTCTTCAAAATATCCACAAAATTTTTATCCTTACAGTATTCCCTGCATATCCCACCATTTGAATAATGCAACAATTGGAATACCGTGTATTTGACATGTATATCTTGGCATATCTTTATCCGATACTTGTATGTATGGGTTCGGTTTTAAAGTATATGTGCTTTCTAGATGACTATATGTATCTGTGCTAATAAAGTCCTAATTTCTCTTGATTGGCCTTCCGAAACAATTGTACTTGGAAGTATAAGTACATGAAAGTTGTGCATAGATTAGGTTGCTTATAATTCCTGTATGATAAAAGAAGTACAGGAAGAGCTGTTATTTAGTTGAAGTTTGCATGGTAGATACTTTTCATCTTTTTGCTGTTTCTCTTTTACCAGAGCTTCTTAATTCTTCTTTTGAGTCAATTTGGCTGTTTAGGTTGTCTAATATAGTTTTCGTTGATACAGAGGATTGCTGAAACACTTGATGTGGAGATCAAGCGCTGGGCTGCAGGGAAAGAAGGAAACCTCAGGGCTCTGCTTTCAACATTGCAATATGTATGCTTTAGTGCCTGTGAATTTGTTAAACTTCCATTTATTTTTATTACTGTTGTTTCAATTACATTTTGATGGTAATTGGGCATCATTTAATCTCAGGTTTCGAAATGGTTTTCTTTGTGCAACTGTTATATTCTGATGTCAAATCTCGTGTTGCTTCTTGGTGTTTTTCTTTGTCTTTTCTGTCTACTGGTGTTAGTCAGCCTTGACATACTTTAGCTTTTCCCCATTACAAGCATGTATTATTCTTTGTTCTTTTTTGTATGCGTTTCTTTTTCCTTTAATTTAATTTATTTATTTTTTATACCTGGACCACTTAGTGCCTCTAGGCTGCTTTCTCTTCATCAACAAGTACGTATATTTCTGATTTTAGCTTTTCTGCTACCACATGCCTTAATAAAATCTGTTACATTGTTCGAGCTAGTTTTCCTGGAGTAGAATTGGGGTACCAAATGACAGTTGCTGTTTTTCAATAGGGCAAATTTTGTTGTTTGGTTAAATATGCTTTCCTTTAGAACATATGTAACTGTTTTAGGTTTTTCTTCTATTGCTCTTGTGTGCCTGAGCTTCTTTCATTTGATTGTTGTCAAAGTATTTGTTTACCTATGAATCATCAAGTATACATATGAAAGCATGTGTGACGAATTTCAAAAATCACGAACATGATATATTGATATGGAATATTGATACATGAGGGTACCTACATGATGGAAATTTGAAAAGTAGGATACAAGAGATACATCATCAATGAAATGCTATTTATATGTGGGATTAAGGCTTAGTTTTTTGTTGTTGTATATGTTAATAAGCAACTCACGTGGTTCAAAATTTCTTGTTTATAAGATTTGTCTGCCTGGTTCAAAAGCATTCCACAAGACAATGTCCGATCCCATGACTATTTTTTGGTAGTGATATATAATGCTTTGTTTCCTTTTCCTTTGAAATGTCATATATGTTTCTTTAAAAGGTTATGAACTTCTGTTGAATGGGGGGGGGGGGAGGGGTTTGGCTTGTTCACAATTGTTGACTTGTTCCATTGTGACTTGAAGATCATGGATTCTGGTGAGATATAAATTATGAAAAATGCCTTTTTCCATAAGTTTATTTTGGAGTGGATTGTTTCACAAGGCATATCATGGTACCACTGTACAGGTTGTTGGTCCAAATCTTACCGGACTCAATTAGTCATCTCATCTTATGTTTCACATGTTGGAACTCTCTTATAAGTTGTGTCAGACCCACATGTAACGAACCGAGTTAAGACATAAAATTTTGAGAAACACCTTCCTCAAGTTTGAATTTTTGGAGTGGATGTATGTTTTGAAAAACTTAGCGCATTCAAATTGCGACAAGTACCTTTTCTTGTATGCTAAAGCTTCTTATCATCTCACTTAGCTCCATTGGGAGCCTCATTTGTTGGCTACTCTTTTTATCATTTGGTTCTTAATATCTCTTGTTTAAGATGTTTGTATTATGTAATTTTGTCAATACCTCTGAGACAAACCATTTCTTGTTAGGTCCTGTGGCCTGAATGTGGATGGCAACCAGTTTCTTTGACTGATCTGATAACAGCTGCAGCAGTCAAAAAGGTATACAGAAGGGCTACTTTGTGCATCCATCCTGACAAGGTGCAACAGAAAGGTGCTAATCTTCAGCAAAAGTATATTGCTGAGAAGGTTTTTGACCTCCTCAAGGTATTTCATCCTTTGGGGTTTATTTGTCACTATATTTGTTCCTTATAATTGTTCCACTTTTTTAGAAAAAAGAATTGTATTAAATATGTGAGAATATATACGTAAAACTCTAATGTTGGGAAGTCCTATGAAGTAAGAGAAAAGAAGAGTTAACAAAGACTTAAAAAGCTTTTCAATCCTTCAACTCCTCTAAACTGTTATCTCTATATGCACCTAGAGCTCAAAGAGAAGTATAAAAAACAATCTTGTCCTAGACGACAGGACCAGTATTCTGATCTTTAGAAAACTTAGCATTCTGCTCCTTTCAAGTACACCAAAGATTAGCTACCAGTGCATGTCTCCAAAGTGAAGTATCTTTCCAGCCCTCCAACACCTTTAAACTTTGTCAATAGCAAATGAAATTATAGTGGTTTCTAGGGTGGGCCCACTAATTGAGAAGTTCCATGTTTGCTGTACAAAAAAGTAATGTAGAAACAAATGGTCTCTAGTTTTAGACTCCTTGTAACACGGCATATGTCTGGAAAGATGGCTTTTAAAACGATTCATTATTTTCTTTTTAACTAACCATTTGTATTGATTTTGTCAACCTCCATACACCAAGTAAAAGGCTTAACTTTGTTAGGAATCTTTACCTTTCATATGAAATTGGTTGGGGGAAAAGGAAGGGTACAAGGAAGGGAAATGAGATGATGAAAGATTTACAAGAGATGGTACCACACGCATCAAGACTCCAACATTAGTATCACGGGCATTGAAAAATGATTCATTTCCTTCTAACAATAAAGTTTGGGGAAAAGCTCTATAACTTATCTATAATTAAGATTTCTTTAGAAATCTAAATTTCAAGCAACTAAATGAGCCTCCTCATTATAGAAATCTTTCATTGGGGCCAAGTGAAGCATAGATAACTGATAGAATCGAGTAAAGGTGATGAAAAGGGGAGAATACCTAATCCAATATTTTTCTTAAAAGAAAACACAAGAACTATCCCCCACTTTGAATGCTCTAGAGGAAAAAAATTATGATGTGAGTGATGCACTTCTGAGGGTTACAATGAAAAACTCTTCCTCTGGTCTTATCATTCCATCCCTTTTGCCGAGATCTGTTCCTGCTTATCATAACTTCATGCCATAAAGAATTAAGTTCTAGGGGCAATCTTCATGCCATTGTGCACCATGGAAATGTTCTCGAACACCAAAGTTATTGAGTCCCAAACCACTGCAAAATTTATGTTTTGAAGTCCACTCCCAAAGCCACACCACACCTTGCCTTAGGAAGTTTTTTGTTAACTACTCATCTCTTTTGTCACCCTTACAAGAATCGTAAGGGGGGGAATGGTAGAGAGAGACTCAAAGATAAGGATAATGCGTTCATTTACAGAGAGAAAAGCATCCTTCTACCTTTCTAATCTGTTACTAATCCTGGGCACAATTGGATTCAGAAAATGAACACTACTTGGATTGCCCTCCAAAGGAACTCCTTAGTAAGAAATATGCCACTCCGTCTTCTCACAACCAATGAGCACTACCAAATTATAAAAAGTCCCACTTGGGACATTAATATTGAGAAGTTCACTCTTGGCCTCAAGATTTTCTCAAAAATGTTGAAAAAATTAATCATTTTCCTTAAACTCTCTATTCTTGTTGAGAAAGAGGATTGCATCATTTTGCAAATTAAAGATGAGAAACGTCTACAAACTTCGCCATGCCCCACCCTGAGGCTAGAAACGATGTTGGGAGAAGCTTTCGTCTTTGTGGGGGTAATACTGGATAAACTTCCATTAGCTTGGATTACTTCAGTGGAGAAGGTTTTTCCTGGGATGGAATTGAATACCCTCCAAAAAGAAGTCGAACCAGTTATTATGGTCCGAAGGATGATAAAAGGAAAACCCAGTCCTAAATCCTAATCCTAGTCCCCATGCATTCCCTACCAAGTGCTTCTCTGACCTAGTGCATTGCCCTGACCTCCTGCAACAGTGGCTTCGCTCATCAAGCTGTAGTTATAGTGAGTGGACATCACTGCTTTTCGTTCTGTCCTTCAACAATGGAGTTAGAATGTCAAAGTCTGCTGAAGAGAGTCACTGAGTTCGTATTTGCCACCATACAAGGCTTCACTCGGTGTGGAGTGAGAGGAACAATAACAATGAAGTGAAGAAGATGAGATTTTTCTTAATTGATCCAAGCTTCTGTTCGTGAAAGGTCAAAGAGTCCTGGAGATGCATTGATAGAATCTGCATTTTCCTAGGATTCAGCTAAGCCTGGCCTGACCATTTGTCTGGCCTATTTTTCTTTGACTGGACCACTTTATTGGCTGTGCTTACCAGGCTGGGCCAGACTGAAATTTTGGCTGCCTTTGAAGATGGTATTGCATGAATTAATTACTCATATAACCTTTATTTATGCTCTTCTTTTATGCTAGAAGTTTTCCTAGGTTAACTTCGAAGCACACTGTTTCCTAAATATGGATGAGGTGTGTCAGATACATGTCTGTCCATATTGGACATGGACTGTGCTCTTTTCCAGATATAAGATGAGGAGGACACTGCTCTTTTCTAGATATAAGATAAGGAAAAGGGAAAAGGGAAAAGGGAAAATAGTTGCTCTCTCTGTTCCATTGTTATTTTTAGTTTCATTTGAACATGTATAAGTTTGTTTGTTTTTATTTATTTGCTTTTCTTTTTATTTCTTTTTATTTTTTTTCCTTTCCCCTTTTTGTGTACCCTTTTGTTCTTGGCTTTGTTCTTACTAACTCCTAAAATTGATTCATATTCGTGTCATTGGACATGTTTATTAAAATGTTGAGTCAATCTGAAATGCATAGTTGCTTTGCCTTTTATATATTAGAATCACTTTCTCACGCGATTTTGATTTATGTCGGTATAGGAAGCCTGGAATAAGTTCAATTCAGAAGAGCTGTTCTAAATTCCTTTGAATATGCATCCACCCAAGATTCTTCAAACTGCAAGTGCCCAATGACTGTGATGCAATTGTATTGCTGTGAAATATGATGCTGCTGCTCTCCTGCATTTTTGTTGATGTTAGTTGTACCAATTGGTAAATGAAGGAAGATTTCTTCGATAGCTGCTGAGAAACCTGAATGGTAAAGTACCCCCGTATCTCCATTACTGTAAATTGATGTTATGCTGGGGCCATGCAGATATGGAGATGCTTTTGTGCTTGGAAACTTGGGACAGGCTGATCAATGTAGAATAGATTTGTGCATGTAGCCCCCAATGCGCGTATACGGAAAATTGTTTGGCCATCTTAACGCCTCTTTTTGTTGATTCATTTCTTCCTTTTGTCTGTGATGATAGAGCTTAACTGTTGAGTGAATACCAATGTGTTGATTGTTATATACCAAAAGCATTCAATGTTCCAATATGACTTAAAACTGAACTTCATATATAATATATTTTTTGGTTTCACGTTTTCTTTTAATTGCTCAAAAATCCAATAAAGGGCCTTGAATTCTTTGTTTCTTCTGTTTTCTTTTTTCTGGGCATAGGTCTCTACATTTCAGTTATTGTTCTTTCCTGTAGCTTGCCTCTATCTAGAATATAGTAATCTTGGATGTATTTTTAGAACGATTTGTTGATTTGCCCTAGATTAAATGATCTGCCCAAGGAATCTGCATGCTTGAGATGGATGTTTATATCTTCTTTAATGACAAAAAATTTTCTTTGGTTTGTGATGATATGTGTGTGTGTGTGTGTAATTTTTTTCTTTAACATATCCTGATTTAGTTTGTGAATTTGTGACTACAGCATTAAGGACAATCATTGTTGCGGACAAAATAGGAAATATACTTCCGATAGTTTTTAACGAAAATCATTTTCATTGTATTTAAAATATAAGAATTGATGAGATTTACCTTGTTTGATATTGCTGAAATTTTAAGACTTAGGTAGATATCGGTCTCAAGGGGGAAAAATTACTTTGCCCCATGCCATGCCTCCGTGTGATCTAACCCAAGATCTTTTTTTTCCATAATAGGTGTTTGAAAGAGATTGGAACGCTTAGTTGTAGGGAAAACGCTTTTTGGGTAAATTAATTCCATCATCTTGTTATTGTTTATGACAATTAACACTTCTTTGACCAGACAGAGATGGGTAAAGTAATAACAGACGAAGCCTCATGGGCTCTTCGACAACTTTTGAAGCACGAGGCTAAGTGCCGGTCAAAATGCATCTATTGTAAGTACATGTGCAAGATCATGATGTGTCATTTTGTTTATGACTTTTGTGGGTAGCGACGATCAAATCTCTAACCAAGGACATTCATTCCATCTCCATGAGGCATCGTTTTCCCTATTGCAGAAGATTCCCCAATTCTACCTCTCCTAGGACTCGGTTGGTGTCTTAGTAGACTCCATCGGTTGGGTCTATTCTTAGTAGACCTGGAGCAGCTGTCCTTATAAATCTTATTTATAGTACAAACATGTATAGTCTGATGCTTAATATATCTAGTAATTTCTTTCGACGGAGTAAGTTTCAGTTTTTATAATAATTCTCATTTATTAATTTAGTGGTTGAATGATTGATCATTACGTCTTCTTTGTGTAACTCTAGGTCCAAGAGTCTCCTATTAAACATTTTTTTTACCATCATATGATGCACAAGTAGCTTATTTTTGAGTTTTGAATCAATCTCTATTATGTTTCTATGTTTGTAACTCCACAAATTCATAAATCATTGTGTACAACGAATGATTTTTTTAATCATCGCAAAGTGCTTAGTTGAATATAAAATATTAAAAATTTAGGCAGTGACGCATGTATGCATTTCCAATGACATTAATATGAAGCAATTTTATTAGTGTTAGTGTAACACAAATACTAATCTATTTGAGACTATATTTGTTTAAAATTTACTATATTTTCTTACATCTTAACCAAAATTGTCTATATGACTGATTTATTGAAATCTATTTAATTTGTTTATTTATCTTTTAAGATATGTACCTAGTAGTGTAATTCTGTATCGACTAAATAAGTTTTGAACTAAATAGTCTAAATTTTAACCAATTTTTAATCATATTATTGTATTTTGATTGATTCGGATTATATTTAGTAAAAAATTAATCAAAATATGTGGACATGGATTGTTACTTATGAATTGGTCCATTTGATCGACATAATATTTTTCTAAAGATTTTTATTAGTTGAAGTAGCCGACACTAATAGTTCTCTGTCCTCCCTTGTTACGAGTCCCTGGAACAAAGATTATATAGTGTTGAGTCCTGGTGGAAAGAGAAAAGGCAGTAAGGCAGTAAAGGAAGGGGATTATGAGGTAGCATTGCCATATGAGTTGATGTTGGGTGGAGGGTTGTGGAAAAGGGGTATTCTTTTTTGTTTTTTTGGGTATAACTAACTAGTATGTAGAGTCATATTTTAAATAATTCAGTTCAAATATTGTTGAGTTCAATTTAAGGAAAAATTTTTTTAACATAATTTTTTTTATTCTCAAATTCGGATGGGACACACCTTTTTGTCATATTTTTAACTGGCATCCAATATGGGAGATTCTCTCTATGGTCATGTTTGTGTACCTAACTACTATGAGCCGCCCTATGAAGTTTGTCACATGCAAGTCAAACCCTTTAATTTGATTGCAGCAGACATTGAAAGTAAGGCTTCACTATCTAAGTCCAAGCTGAATTCCTGTAGCAGACATTGTAGTGTAGTCTCCCTCCACCAATAAGGTTTTATTTTTATTTTATTTTTTATTTTTCATTTGGAGGACGACGTTTTAAATACAAAAGGGGTGAGGGGGATAAGGTGTTTTTAAGTGGGTGAGAGCAAGAAATCCTGATGCCATTCGACCAAATGACCTTTGGTGATTAAAATTTGTCTTTCAAAATCACAATATTCAATCTACGCTGCTGCTCTTCGTTTGTCTAGCAGCTCTACGGAGTTGGATGATGGATTTTATAATGATTTTAGGACATAAATGTTTTCTTGAGAATTACTTCAAGTTCTCTTCATGTAGATTCGTGTTCCCCCCGAGGAGAAACAGAAAGTTAAGGTATTTGGAAGCATTTGAAGTGAAACTAAGTGCATTTAATTCTCTGAAGCAGATTGCAATATTATATTAGATACATACTTTGTTGGGTGCGAACTCCTGGTAACGGGAAAGACTCAACCAAACACTACAAACAACGCCAATACCACCGGCTTCAATATTGTTTAAGGAACTAGTACATTTGCCCTTCTTTTGTGTAATCAACCTAAAATTAGTTTCTTTTTAAGGGACTCTCAATATGTTGTCTTGAATGGCTTGTAAACTTTGAGATCCTGCAGAAGACCAGAAATCGAACCAGCTGCTGCGGTTACTGATACAACCAGAACAGGCATAACACAACATTTGCAGGCACAGCCATCTAGTACACCACTTTGGAATCTTCTTTCGTGCTATGTACATCCTGACGGGGAAGTAAACTTTAGGGGCCAAAATCCAAATGATCCCAAAATTCCCTTGGTGATGAAGAAAGGCTAGATCATTGAAATAATGGTAGTCAAGATTACAAAAATCGTTTTCCAAACCAATTGGAAGAGGTTCAGTTTGTAAGGTTTATAACCACTGGGAAGTGGAATCCCGATTTCCTTGGTAATGAATTCAGTGTCTGACCATGTTTTAGATGCCCCTTTTTGATGAAGGCAAATAAGGGTTGGAAATACACGTGGTATGCTCCAACAAGGTGGATTACAATGGCTGCATTGGCAATGTCAAGAAGCCAAAATGGGTTATAGAAACCAAATCCTGTTATGGGATTTCCGGGATCTATGTCTCCAAATGCTGCATACCCTGCACAGCCTCACAGCGTGTAAAATGTTGTTGCCACTGCTATGCTGAACATAGTGGCTTTCTTCATTGTCTTTGATTCAGATGGTGGGGATTTGATTGTGTCCTGTTAAACAGCATACGAAAGACCAATCACATCAAGGTTATTAAGATCCAGATTCTATAATAAAAGGGGTGTCTTTTGGACAAATTACCATCTGAATTTCGACGAGGATAAGAGAGTGAGTATGCAAAGGCTATGTTGCCTAGTGCTTGAAAGCTCCTCCATTTCTTCTGGGTCTCAGTTACTGCTTCAATGCTTATGCCAGTTAGACTCCCTCTGAAACTTCAATTTGCTGTCTACACATGAAATAGAACTTCAGAAGATTCCAAATTATTAGGATTGCTAAAGTAAAAGAAATTCATACCTATGACTTGGATGATGCTGAGGGCAAGACCAATAGTAAAGCAAAGGACATGACATCAGCAACAATTGAGAGCCACCATATTTGATCGAAGTCTGTAATCTGCAAAAACAGAATTTCTGCAATTCCAAATGCAATCATATATGGATTGCTTGAAATGTGACAAGGGTTCTTCCCACCAATCTCATGGAAACAGTTTGACCTCTTTATTGCCCTGCAAAAAACCATCTCAAGAAGTCGAAAGAGGCAATTTCCACTAAAAATTTTCATTTTTTTTCCAATAATATTTACTTACACCATGCTTATGGATGCTGCAAAAGCGTATCCAATGGCAACACCAAAAAGATTTAAGTACTGAATAAGTCCACAAATCTAGACCTTGAACCCACCTAAGAAGAACGAACACATGTCAAAGACAAAAAGATGGTCAGTAATGCAATAGTATACTTTTCATAAAAGCTATACAGGAGGACAAGGGCATATTGAGATCCCAAGATTGGATCTAACATCATCCATATAACTTTAATTTCCCTTGCCATTGAGAGGGACTCCTGAGTGGTAACAATCCGCGAGGAGAGTGGAAGTGTAATAGATGACAAAGGAGAACAAAAACATTACAGCAGGGCCAGCAATCCATCCAAGCTGACCTATAGCCCATGCTAGTGAAAGCTCCCCTGACCCTATTACTGCTGTTACGATATGTGCACTTGCTATCCAAAAGTCCCCTGAAATCGCAGAAAAACTAGGCACTCAAAAGGTGAACATAATCATTATATATTATCTGCATTTTTCTTTTACAAAGCGTTTTCATGGACAAAGGTGGCTTGTTGAAGTAAACACCTTTTTTAACATCCTTTTATGTAATACTTTTACTAATTCTACTGTCAAAATTGTCCAAGAGACCATAATGAGAGAGAGAGAGAGAGAGAGAGAGAGAGAGAGAGAGAGAGAGAGAGAGAGAGAGAGAGAGAGATACCGGCTCTTTTGAGGTGTCCATCGTCACCGAAGAATTTTGAGGGATTGGGAGGAGGAACGTTTAGGGAGATATCAAAGACTTGGTGAGGGTTATAGTCGGGGTGGTGGTCATAGTTGTTATTATTGGAGGCAGCATTCTTACCCACCTTGTTTTACATTAGAATTCACAATACCCAAATATTAGTAGCAGAGAAAAAGCTTGTGATAATCGTATTAGAATTCGCAATGCTTCTTTTAACTTGTTCAACAAAAGACACACTCAAACATTTACATTTATACAACCCCTCCTTGCCCCGTTCTAATTGCCTCAAATTCAAACTCTCTCTCTCTCTCTCTCTCACACACACACACACATTCACACACTCAAACAACATATTAAGAAGCTTAACTTAGAGACACAAACAAAGATTTAAGTAGTATCACAGACTTGTCATGTGCAAGTTTCGAGCGCAAGCTAATGATTTTTAAAAAAATTCATATATTATCTACTCAACAAAATGGATGACCAAAGTCCTAGTTGTGCATGCTCTTTTACAAAAAGAGCACCAAAGTATTTACAAAAGAGGCTTTATTGACAGAAAATATATTTATAAGAGAGATGGGTATTAGTGAGAAGAACTAAGTGCTGCAATGTCTTGGGGAACCCTTGAAGCTTTACATAGAGCTAAAAAGGAAGAGAACATAAAAGCAACTACTACTACTAAAACCATTATTTTATTTAAGTTTCCTTTTGAGTATCACTCTCTCATGTGCAGACGCTCCCCTCCATTCTCACTTGCTAGGGGAATAAACCCCCCACCCATCTC
This sequence comes from Dillenia suffruticosa, assembly GCA_033439265.1. NCBI lineage: Eukaryota > Viridiplantae > Streptophyta > Magnoliopsida > Dilleniales > Dilleniaceae > Dillenia > Dillenia suffruticosa. The sequence continues at coordinate 15,229,313 of JAVTVX010000012.1, read as the reverse complement.
CTCCCGGTGCTCATCATTTGTATTTTTTATATTTGTATTTTTAATTATTTCTTAAATTACACAAAGATTGTAATAAATTTGTAACACCAAACTTAAAAAAAAAAAAAAAAAAAAAAAAAAAGAGGGGAGAGCCAAAACACAGCGTTTTGACCCCCCCAAATTGAATTAGGGCAAAAGCCCTAATTCCCCTCTTTTCTCTCTCTCTCTCTCTCTCTCTTTCTCTCTCTCTCTCTCTCTCCCCCGACCCTTCGTCTCTCCCCCACCGCGGCACCGCGGTGCCGCTCCTTCGCCGTGAGCTCCGCCGCCCTCTCCTTCTTCTCCTTCTTCTTCTTCTTTCTTCCCGCGGCTCACTCTCCTTCCTGTAGTCGCGATCGTTCGCGAGCTCACCTCCTTCGCAAGCTCCTCCAAGCGCCGCCACCGCGCGCGATCTCGCTTCCGTCCGCGAACAGCCGCCACCAGTAGCAACCCTCTCCTGCCACCATCGCACGAGTTTGAGCGCTCCATAGCGCGATTCCTCCGCCGCGAGCCTCCGCGAGTAGCGCAATCCCCCAGCCCAGGCCGTGAGCGCGAGCCCAGACCGCGAGCGCGAACCCAGGTCGCGAGCGCGAGCCAGCGCACGAGCGTGCGCGGACTCAGCACGCAGCAGCGCGCGGACCAGCGCGCAGCAGCGCGCGGCCCAGCTCACGGGTGCGCGGCCCAGCGCACGAGCGCGAGCAGAGCGCGCGAGCAGAGCGCGCAGGGGCGCGCAGGGGCGCGCAGCAGCGCGCGAGCGCGCACGAGCCAGCGCAGCACACGGGCGAGCACCAGTCCGCGAGCCACTGTCGGCCCGCAGGCCCGCCAGCCTGCAGGCCCATTAGCCGCAGGCCCATCAGCAGCAAGCCCACGGGCCCACCAGGCCCGACAGCCCGTCCAAGCCCGCAGGTCCAGTACGGCCCGCGGCCCAGTTCAGCCCATCGGCCCGCCAGCCCGCCGGCCCGCTACCCCGTAGCACGCAGACCAGCGAGCCCGCTAGCTGTAGCCCACGAGCCCGCGACGGCCCGTGAGCCCGTGACAGCCCACGAACCTCGACGCAGGTAAATGACTTAGGGTTTTTGATTCGGATCTAAGTGTTTAGATCTAACAAAATAAAAATCTTGTTTTGATAGGAAACACTACAGACTTTGGAGTGATCGAAACGACTTTCAGACGAGACTCGACGCTTCGAGAAAACCCTAGGTGAGGAGATTTCGACTCTAATTGATAAATTGGACGAATCTAGGATTGAATTTAAGATGAAAGGTTTTGTATATGTTTAGAGTGTAAGTGGAATGCGAATAAAATATAAATTATGAAATGATTATATATGAATTGAAGGTTAAATATAGAATGTTACAGAAATTTGATGATCTGATTTAGGTTGATCTTTTGGAGACTCGAGCGGTCAGATCCGATTTGGCTTGTCAGTAGGGAGTGACTTCCCTCCCGTAGAACTGTGAGTAGGACTTTGACATTCGCTATTGATTGAAAACCATGTTTCAAAAATACTTTTAAATGACATATTTCTGCAAATGTCTGATTGTTAGAATTTTCGAATATTTGATGAATGTTTTGTGACCTTTGGAGTGTCTTAAATGCTGACTTTATTGATATGCATCCATGAGTTTTGATAAATATATATTGTGCCATATTTTCAACATATTGATATGTTTTAATGCTTCCACTGCATTGGCACATGGTTTTAAATGGATTTATTTACACATTTGGGCTATATGCCCGGCCGACTTTATGATATTATGTTTTGGGCTGTATGCCCGGCCGACTTTATGATATTATGCATTGGGCTGTATGCCCGGCTGACGTTATGATATTATGCATGGGGCTATATGCCCGACTGATCTGGTGATGGGATGCATGGGGCTACGTGCCCGGCTGATATGATATTGTGATCCGTAGCTACGAAGGACATCTGGTAGAGGCACCCCTTGTGTTCGGATACGCTTCAGTCGGAGGTATCCGCCAGATTGTCGTGTGTATGGGTGTCCCAGGTTGACCCTCATCGGAGAGGACGTTGAGTACGGCTCCGTCTAGCACCAGGCGGGGGCACCATACACGGCTGACTAGTTATATGTACATTATTATTATTTACAGGCTAGTTGGGGTAGTCTGTGGCCAACATTGGGGCAGAGAGCCATTCTTTAATACTTGCATTTGGAAAAACCCCCATTGCGCCGTTCTTGGTCGAGGTAGACCATTGCCGGGAATATTTCATTTGCCGGCTCTTCATGACATTGATGTGAATATTGGATACATATCTTGCTTTTTGATGTGTGCGTGTGACATATGATTTTGGAAATAACATGATCAGTTTGCACACTGTGGATATTTTCTTATCTTATGCTTTGACACTCCAAATTCACCTCGATATTGATAGTATGATATCAATCCCCTCACTTACTGAGTATTCTCCCATAGATACTCACCCCTCACTTTCTTTCCCACAGAATTAGTGTTGGACCGAGGAGATATCACTGGGTTTGGGTATGGATGTTTTTCATCTTTTTCCGCTACGATGATTGGTGATATTATTATATATATTGGAGATTTTAGTTTGACCATTCTATTTATCTAAATTTTTGGGATGACTGTATAAATTATGGACTTTTATTCACGAAACCTTCGTGTTGATTATTTCATTGCATTGAGGCATTTGTAAATATTTAAAAATAACTTGGGAATTTATTTTATATATGCGTAGAATTTAAGTCCGTTCGGTGTGGCGGCTGCTCATGCTCTAGTTGGACGTGACAGTAGAGGTCTGTTGCTAGGACTGCTATGAACTTTATAGCCTTGCGTTGTTCTGGATGTTGGCTGGGATATCTGTTGATTTTGGAGAGGCCGGGATGACCAATTATTTATTTTTACAGGATGAATGTCATATACAGGTGAAATTGTACATGGGAAACCTCCGATTTATGGGGAGGTTCTGCCCGATTTTCTGTAAAAATACAGCCGGCATCCAGGGACAACGGGCGGCTGTTCACGATCCCGGTTCGGGGCGTGACAGTTCTGTTGGTATCAGAGCTCTTGGTTTAGAGCTATGTTTTATAAAATGATTTGAAAACATTCCCAAGTAACTTGATTTTAAAAGTCCTCAATGCATAAGAGTTTCATACAGTCATTTATGTCCCTGCATATGGTCTTCGACATATGAGTTTATCTATTTTAGGGGGTTAGATACTAATTCTTATCTAACCTAGCATTTCTTCATTTTCAAAGAAGGAACCAATGGATATGGTTCTTAAATTGATGATTTCATTCATTTTAGGGGGTTAGTTGTATTAACCCTAATCCTTGAACAATGCCTAATGAAAATTCTTATATTGCGGAACTATGACGAGTACATGGAGCACTAGATATGTGCTCCCTGATTTACTTAAGGAGAGCGAGGATACTTCCTCATTACTGGCGCCCCTTTCGGTGCCGAAGAATACATCCTCTGTGTGTGTTTTCTCCAGCACCTTCTCAGCCGGCTATTATACCAACGTCTCCACCATTTACTCTTGATATTTTCGGGTAAGAGTACGAGTGATACACGGCACATGGGGTCCAGATGTCACCCCATCACCTTTGATAGCAAGGCCGATATCTACGGCTGCGCTTATTTCTTCTACAGTAGTTCTTACTCAAGCGGCACCAAATCGTCCATCGGTGGCCGTTCTTCTTACACTTTCGAATCTGAGTTATAATAATTGCGCCATACTTAGGTGCATCCCCGAGTTGACCCAACTAGTCACGGTAGCTCGACAGTTGGGATGCACAGATTTTTGGACTTGGTGATGCTACGGTAGCACAATACTGAGTCAACTGAACCCGACGGATCTTCATAGATCTAGGCTTGCGCGAGGAGTATAGTCTACGAGTTATTGAGAGACTATTCGATAGGGAAGCCCTCATTTGAGGGGAGGCTATTTGCGATGAGGCTATAAGCCATTGCGACAAAGCGATTTCCTAATGGAATTCGACGATATTTCACGGAGTTTTAGCGGGACCATATCTCCGGTGGTTATATCACCAGTCCTAGTGCCATGAGCTAGGCTACTGCTTAGCGACCTTTTCTTTGCCGCATATGTGGCAAGCACCACGCTCGAATAAATATGTAGAGCACTTATTACATGTTTCCACTATGAGAAGCCGAGGCATATTAGGAGTTTATGCCCTGATTTGTAACTTGGAGGTTAGTTGGCTTCGAGTCATCAGAATACACCACATGTAGGACAGCAGGGAACACCTACGCATCCTAGTGACACTGCTCCACGGACTGCAGCCGGGAACAATATAGTATTAGGTTTTCACGAGAATAGTTGAGGGTGCAGGCCCTTGTGTATGCGATGACTCAGGAGGACGCTCTGGCGAACCCAGATATGATCATGGGTAATCCTCCTGCGGATCCTTCCATTTAGAGGTCCTTATGCACTGTTTCTTTGAAATCGTGTATTTTGTGATGATATGTACGGACATGATTGTTACAGTACTAGAGGCTTAACTATTTTGATATACCGGTGTCGACGTTTGTGTTCTTATTGGCACAAGGTCGAACTATTTCTACGTGAGAGTTTCTTTCGCTCAACAGTCGGATGGGCTGTTATCGTTAATTGATGAGGAGCGATTAGTTGTTGCTCCTCTTGGTGAGCAGTTGGTTAGAGAATTCGTATATAGAGAGTATGATGTCATGGCAGGTGGGACAGTGCTGAGAGCAAACCTGATCCCACTGGATATGACAGATTTCGATGCCATCTTAGAGATAGATTAATTATATACTTATAGAGCTTCCTTAAACTGTTTTATCAAGAAAGATGATTTTTGGAGGCCTGAAGGGCCACCACTGACGTTGCGAGTGAGAGACGAGTGTTACCCCGTGGTATTGTATTAGTGAGGAAAGCCAGACGTATAATACGTCGAGGAGGTATGACAGATCTGACACATATGATCGATACCACCATACAGAATCCGAGACTTGAGGAGATTCTGGTGGTACAAAAGTTTCTTCAAGTATTTCCCGAGGAGCCACCCTAATTATCATTGATTCGGAAATTCAATTTTGAGATTAATCTGGCTCTAGGGATTTCTCTTATATTCTATTTTGCTATATAGAATGGTACCATTTGAGCTGAGAGAGCTCAAGATTTAACTACAGAAATTGTTAGATAAATAATTCATCCATCCAAGCACCACACCTTAGGGTGCTTCGGTATTATTTGTAAAGAAGAAATATAAAACACTTAAACTTGTTATGGATTATTGGCAGTTGACTAAGGTCACTACCAAGGATTGATATTTATTTTCTCACCTCGATGATTTGTTTGATCAGCCTCTCAGTGATAAGGTCTTTTCGAAGATAAATCTTCGTTCGCGTTATACTCGGTTACGGGTTGGGTAAGCCCTGTCGCGAGGTAGCACGGCATACCTAACTCATGTTATCGACACCACTGTTGAGGACCCGAGACTTAAAAAGGTCCCAGTGGTGCAGGTTTTCCCAAATACATTCCCGAGGAGCTACCCGGATTACCCCCAGTTCGGGAATGTGCTTTCGAGATTGACATAGTTCCAGGGATCATTCCCATTTTTAATTCGCCATATAGAATGACACCAGCTGAGTTTAGAGAGCTCTAGGTCTAGTTGCGGGAATTACTGGACAACGGTTTTATCCATTTGAGCACTTCGCCTTAGGGTGCTCCGGTGATTATTCGTGAAGTAAAGTAGAAAGACGGGATTCTAAAATTGTGTGTGAACTATAGACAGTGACCAAGGTGTGAAGTTTCCTTGGCCTTGCGGGGTGTTATCGGCGATTCATAGAAGGATTTTCCCGAGTCGCCGCTATACAAACCAGATTGATACGAAGGGAGTCAAATTCTTGTAGGACGATCGTTGTGAGACGAGCTTCCAAGAGCTCAAACGTCTGACGAGAGACGGCCAGACAGAGAGGATCTTAGTGTTTCAACTCAGCACGTAGCTATTCTAGATGGATAGATCAGAAAGCTGCGGAGCAAAGAACTTTCATTGGTCAGAGTTTTGGGGAGGAGTGATCAGGTCGAGGATGAGACCTGAGAGCCCGAAGAGACAATTAAGAGACTTAAGAGACAGTACCCCCACTTGTTCAGCGTATTACTTTCTTTTAGTTTCGAGAACGAAACTTGTTTTTAGTGGGTTAGAAAATGTAACACCAAACTTAAAAAAAAAAAAAAAAAAAAAAAGAGGGGAGAGCCAAAACGCAGCGTTTCGGCCCCCCCAAATTGAATTAGGGCAAAAGCCCTAATTCCCCTATTTTCTCTCTCTCTCTCTCTCTCTCTCTCTTTCTCTCTCTCTCTCTCTCTCTCCCCCGACCCTTCGTCTCTCCCCCACCGCGGCACCGCGGTGCCGCTCCTTCGCCGTGAGCTCCGCCGCCCTCTCCTTCTCCTTCTCCTTCTTCTTCTTCTTTCTTCCCGCGGCTCACTCTCCTTCCTGCAGTCGCGATCGTTCGCGAGCTCACCTCCTTCGCAAGCTCCGCCAAGCGCCGCCACCGCGCGCGATCTCGTTTCCGTCTGCGAACAACCGCCACCAGCAGCAACCCTCTCCTGCCACCATCGCACGAGTTTGAGCGCTCCATAGCGCGATTCCTCCGCCGCGAGCCTCCGCGAGTAGCGCAATCCCCCAGCCCAGGCCGCGAGCGCGAGCAAGCGCACGAGCGTGCGCGGACTCAGCACGCAGCAGCGCGCGGCCCAGCTCACGGGCGCGCGGCCCAGCGCACGAGCGCGAGCAGAGCGCGCAGGGGCGCGCAGCAGCGCGCGAGCAGAGCGCGCAGAGGCGCACAGCAGCACGCGAGCGCGCACGAGCCAGCGCAGCACACGGGCGAGCACCAGCCCGCGAGCCACTGTCGGCCCGCAGGCCCGCCAGCCTGCAGGCCCATTAGCAACAAGGCCACAGGCCCACCAGGCCCGACAGCCCGTCCAAGCCCGCAGGTCCAGTACGGCCCGCGGCCCAGTTCAGCCCATCGGCCCGCTACCCCGTAGCACACAAACCAGCGAGCCCGCTAGCTGTAGCCCACGAGCCCACGACGGCCCGTGAGCCCATGAGCCCGTGACAGCCCACGAACCTCCACGCAGGTAAATGACTTAGGGTTTTTGATTCGGATCTAAGTGTTTAGATCTAACAAAATAAAAATCTTGTTTTGATAGGAAACACTACAGACTTTGGAGTGATCGAAACGACTTTCGGACGAGACTCGACGCTTCGAGAAAACCCTAGGTGAGGAGATTTCGACTCTAATTGATAAATTGGACGAATCTAGGATTGAATTTAAGATGAAAGGTTTTGTATATGTTTAGAGTGTAAGTGGAATGCGAATAGAATACAAATTATGAAATGATTATATATGAATTGAAGGTTAAATATAGAATGTTACAGAAATTTGATGATCTGATTTAGGTTGATCTTTTGGAGACTCGAGCGGTCAAATCCGATTTGGCTTGTCAGTAGGGAGTGACTTCCCTCCCGTAGAACTGTGAGTGGGACTTTGACATTCGCTATTGATTGAAAACCATGTTTCAAAAATACTTTTAAATGACATATTTCTGCAAATGTCTGATTGTTAGAATTTTCGAATATTTGATGAATGTTTTGTGACCTTTGGAGTGTCTTAAATGCTGACTTTATTGATATGCATCCATGAGTTTTGATAAACATATATTGTGCCATATTTTCGACATATTGATATGTTTTAATGCTTCCACTGCATTGGCACATGGTTTTAAATGGATTTATTTACACATTTGGGCTATATGCCCGGCCGACTTTATGATATTATGTTTTGGGCTGTATGCCCGGCCGACTTTATGATATTATGCATTGGGCTGTATGTCCGGCTGACGTTATGATATTATGCATGGGGCTATATGCCCGGCTGATCTGGTGATGGGATGCATGGGGCTACGTGCCCGGCTGATATGATATTGTGATCCGTAGCTACGAAGGACATTTGGTCCACCCCTTGTGTCCGGATACGCTTCGGCCGGAGGTATCCGCCAGATTGTCGTGTGTATGGGTGTCCCAGGTTGACCTTCATCGGAGAGGACGTTGAGTACAGCTCCGTCTAGCACCAGGCGGGGGCACCATACACGGCTGACTAGTTATATGTACATTATTATTATTTACAGGCTAGTTGGAGTAGTCTGTGGCCAACATTGGGGTAGAGAGCCATTCTTTAATACTTGCATTTGGAAAAACCCCCAATGCGCCGTCCTTGGTCGAGGTAGACCATTGCCGGGAATATTTCATTTGTCGGCTCTTCATGACATTGATGTGAATATTGGATGCATATCTTGCTTTTTGATGTGTGCGTGTGACATATGATTTTGGAAATAACATGATCAGTTTGCACACTGTGGATATTTTCTTATCTTATACTTTGACACTCCAAATTCACCTCGATATTGATAGTATGATGTCAATCCCCTCACTTACTGAGTATCCTCCCATAGATACTCACCCCTCACTTTCTTTCCCACAGGATTAGTGTTGGACCGAGGAGATATCACTGGGTTTGGGTATGGATATTTTTCATCTTTTTCCGCTACGATGATTGGTGATATTATTATATATATTGGAGATTTTAGTTTGACCATTCTATTTATCTAAATTTTTGGGATGACTGTATAAATTATGTACTTTTATTCGCGAAACTTTCGTGTTGATTATTTCATTACATTGAGGCATTTGTAAATATTTAAAAATAACTTGGGAATTTATTTTATATATGCGTAGAATTTAAGTCCGCTCGGTGTGGCGGCTGCTCATGCTCTAGTTGGGCGTGACAGTAGAGGTCTGTTGCTAGGACTGCTATGAACTTTATAGCCTTGCGTTGTTCTGGATGTTGGCTGGGATATCTGTTGATTTTGGAGAGGCCGGGATGACCAATTATTTATTTTTACAGGATGAATGTCATATACAGGTGAAATTGTACATGGGAAACCTCCGATTTATGGGGAGATTCTGCCCGATTTTCTGTAAAAATACAGCCGGCATCCAGGGACAACGGGCGGCTGTTCACGATCCCGGTTCGGGGCGTGACAAAATTTGAAAAGATGGGAAAAAATATTGACCTTTATAAACTGAAAAGTAAATAATAACAACTTCCTCAATAAATTTGAACTTTTCTACTTAATAGTTGTTTTACATAATTTAAGATGGAATCATACGAGAGTAGATGGTACATGGCCCAAATTGTACGGGGGCCTAGAGGTTAGTCACGCCCGCAGCCCTTCAACAGACCCTCGTTGGTACACACCGAGCACATCTCTCAACGTTCGCTTGCTCGGTACTTCAGTTGGTAGATTCTTAGACCCCCTTAGTGCTCGGTATGAGTTGTTCGGTCAAATACCGTGATATTCGCTCTCTCTAAAAAGACGAAAAAAATCCTAGGGAAGGAAATCTACAGCTATAGCCGTTGAGAAAGAATTTTAGTGACAATTTGGACTTTCCAAGACCAATAAGCTATGCATTCTTTGAGAGTCCTACGACATGATTTTTCGAAAATCTCGGGACACCCTTGTAAGAAAACTAGGATTTTATCACTCCACTTGCACATGGCTCTTACACCTAAAAGCTATATAAGCTCTAATATGTCTACTGTCCAGATAAGTCCTATTGACCCACGCAGAGCACACGAGTATAAAGAGTTTCCTCGCTTTCTTTGGCCATGAGTCTATTTCCTTTTTTTCAAAAATCGCTCTATAACTTGAGCGTCAGAACCTCTCCCGTCGGACCACCCTCTAGCGATTTTTGCAGGTCTCATCATTCAAGATCACCAGACAGTCATACCGTCCTGTTTGAGTTAGCAGATTTATTATATGTGGAACCAAATCTAACCCCAACAGATTGGCGCCTTTTGTGAAAACAAATTGATTTTTCGACTCAATTAGTCCTTCTACTATCTTTTTCTCTCACTACAAAATTAAAGAATTATCTCGACGGTAACATTGATTGTCAGTAAGTTTTACTTACGCTTTTTTGAAGTTATATAGACTATTATGGCTGAAACCATAAAAAATACTATATATTTTCTTATGGTTTTAAAATTGTCGTCGAAAAAAGATTTTCAACCATGGCTAAAGGTGCATAGCATTTGTATAAATAATATTCTATACTTACGGATATAAACATGTCTGTATTTACATAAGTTTTATCTTTACGGATATAATTTGTGATTGCTAAATATAGGTTTTGTAGTGACGATTTGAAAGGTGTTTGTATAGGCAATGCTGTATGTTTACAGCTATAACTTGTGATAGGTAAATATAGGTAGTTTTCTTTAATAATTTGGTGACTTAGTAAGTACTGATTTAGAGTTATATTGACAGTTATCATCCACCGTTTATATAGAGTTATTTATAGAGTTATTTATAGAGTTATATTGAGTGTGTTAATTAATTAGTATAAGTGTTGTTTTTGTGAGTGGGAGGGGGTAAAGAAGTAATAAGATACAAATGTGGAAGGTTATAAAGGTGATAAGATATTGACATGGTAAGCTACGGTAAGTTATGGTAAGTGTAGTAAGATATGATAAATATGGTAAGTGTAGGATATGTAAGGTATGATAAGTGTAGCAAGATATGGTAAGTATAGGATTTGTAGGCTATGGTAAGTTTTGATAAGATATGGTAAGGTATAGTAAGTGTAGTAAGATATGGTACGGTTAGAAGAGAGTTGGTAAAAGTTACTATCTTTTATCGTCGATTACTATTTATGTTATAAAATGTTATGTCATTTACTGTCAGTTATTACATATGTTAGTAAATATTATTACCTTTTATTATCGGATACCACAGTAAATTTACTATCTTTTATCATCGTTGTCACATCTGTTAGTATAAGTTACTGTTTGTATCATCAGTTACACAAGTATTTGGAAATATTATTATTTTGTTGTCGGTTACCGTCAGTTAGTAAAGTTACATTAAAATAAGGAGCAAAACAAAAGAGAAATTGTTTTTAGCATTTTGGCGTGAAGAAATCTGATTAAATTGGAATAAACTGAAAAATTGGCATGAAAAAGAAAATTTTGATTAAATTGGATTTAACCTGAAAAATTGATTTTGATACGAAATTTGATTAAATTGGATGTGGATAGAAAATTTGTTTTTAGAACGAAAATTAGAGATTTTATTTTGAAATTGTCATTGAAATGTTAAAATCGTAAATCGTAAATATTAAATTTAATGTGAATTAAAATAAATTAATATTAATGTTAATGTTTTTAACTTTTTTTTGGAATTTATATAAAATTATATAATATTGATAATTAATAATTAATGTATTATTATCATGTATATTATATAATAATAAAAAATAAATTAAAACGCTATATTATATAATTACTAATTTAATATCATTGCATTATTTAAATTAATAATATTAATAATTTAAATTATATAAATTAAAAATAATAATATTAAAATTTTAAATTAAGCACAGGCGGGGGCATGCCTTATGTGGCCAAGACGGCTCATCCGCGCAAGCATAATTTTATCTTATTACTACTATATTATTGTATTACTACTATTAAATATTGTTATATTGTATTATATAACTATCACTACTACTAGTAATTACCACTATTACTAGTAAATATTACTATTATATTACTACAATATATTAAATATTTAATTTGGTCAGGATGGTTCAACCGCGCATATATTACTATATTACTACTAGTAAATATTATTATATTGTATTATATAACTACCACTACTATTAGTAAATATTACTATTATATTATTATATTGTACTATATATTTAATTTGGCCAAAACGGCTTAAACACGCATGCATAATTTTATCTCATTACTACTATATTACTATATTACAACTAGTAAATATTACTATATTATATTATATAACTACCACTACTACTAATAATTATCACTACTAGTAGTAAATATTAGTATTATATTATTATATAGTACTATATATTTTATTTTATTATTACTACATTGTTATATAATTTTATATTTACATAAAACTTTTACATGATTATATTATTTAAAATAATAATATTAATTAAATTATCATACTTAATTTATATTTTAACGTTTTTATAAATAAGGAATCTGGTGGAGATGTGCGTTGATGAGATGATGCATTATATTATTTAAATTAATAATATTAATTACACACTTAATTTATATGATAATTTATATTTTAGATTTTATAATTAAGGAATATGATAATTAAGTTGTATAACATAATAATATTATATTATACTATTATAATAATATTATTAATTACATTGTTAATAATTATATTATTTAAATTAATATTGATAATCATAATTATAATGAATTTATAAATTTATATTATGAAACTACTTATAATTTGTTATAATTTATAGTTGTATTATATAGTAATGTTATATTATATTATTATGGGCAAAATTTTTATAAATTTTTTCGACTTTCATTACTCCAATAGTTGACATAAGGTTCACAGTTTATATTTCAAATAACCGCGAAACAAATATTGAAAATAAATTTTTTCGTATCATTTTTTATTAGAAAATTTAAACCATTTTGCATAGTTTTCATTATAAATTTTTGTGAGATGCGTTATTATTTTTTAACCATCTTCTTTTTTAATCTTAATCGTTCAGATTTTAATAATTGTTTTAGTTACATGATATAGTGAATATCCCTTCTTTTTTCTTTTATATTTTAAGTGACCGCGCAAAACAAACGTTGAAAATAAATTTTTCGCGCCATTTTTCATTAGTAAATTTAAATCATTCTGCAAGCTTTTTCATTACAAATTTTTGTTGAATCGTTCGGAATTTAATAATTGTTTTAGTCACGTGATATAATGAATACCCTATTCTAATATAAAATTTGTAAAATATGGCATGGTAAGGTTGATAATAGTAAGGTTGGTTCGTAATGGTAAATTTGGTATTTTTTCCATTTTCATTATATACTTTAATTATCTCTCTTAACTTTTTATTTTATATAAGGTTTTACTTTTCTAAATTTATGAAATATATTTGTGTGTGTATATAATTTATATGGTAGCCGAGTTGTAATTTGTAATTTGTAACGTTTGTTAAGAAAAAAAGTTTGTTAAGAAAAAGTTTAACTTAGAATAGAGAAAAAAAGAAAAGGAAAAAAAAAACAAGGAAAAAAATAGAGTGCGGGCGAGATAAGGAAAAACGAAGAAAGGAGTAGTGAGATAATCGAATGAAAAAAAGAGAGAGTGTAGGATATGTAAGATATGGTAAGTGTATGATATGTAAGTTATGATAAGTGTAAGAGATGTATATTAACGGTTAGAAGAATGTTAGTAAAAGTTACTATTTTTTATCGTCGGTTGCTATATATGTTTGGAAATGTTATGTCATTTATTGTCAGTAATTATATATGTTAGTAAATACTATTATCTTTTATCATCAATTATCATATCTGTTAAAAATATTATTATCTTTCATTGTGGGTTACCATAGTAAATGTTATTATGTTAGTAAATGTTATTACCTTTTATTATCGGATGCCATATGTGTTAGTAAATTTACTACTTTTAATTATCGTTTGTCACATCTGTTAGTATAAGTTATTGTATCATCAGTTATACAAGTATTAAAAAATATTATTATTTTGTCGTCAGTTATCATAACTTAGAAAAGTTACATTGAAATACGGAGCAAAACAAAAGAGAAATCATTTTAGCATTTTGGAGGAAGAAATTTGATTAAATCGGAATAAATTGAAAAATTGGCACAAAAAATTGATTAAATTGGATTTGACCTGAAAATTGGTTTTTGGTATGAAATTTGACTAAATTGGATGTAGATAGAAAAATTATTTTTGGCGCAAAAATTAAAGATTTTATTATGGAGTTGTCATTGAAATGTTAAAATTGTAGATCGTAAATGTTAAATTAAATATGAATTAAAATAATTTAATATTAATGTTAATGTTCTTAACTGTATTTTTGGGAATTTATATTAAATTATATAATATTCATAATTAATAATTAAAGTATTACTATCATGTATATTGTCTAATAATAAAAAATAAATTATAACACTATATTATATAAATTACTAACTTAATTTTATTGCATTATTTAAATTAATAATATTAATAATTTAAATTATATTAATTAAAAATAATAATATTAAAATTTTAAATTAAGCACAAGCAGGGGCATGCCTTGCGTGGCCAAGACGGCTCAACCGCGCATACAGACTCTTAATTTATTACTACTATATTGCTATTAGTAAATATTACTATATTGTACTATATAACTACTACTACTGCTAGTAACTACCACCACTACTAGTAAATATTACTATTATATTATTACATTGTACTATATATTTAATCTGGTCAGGTTCGCTCAACTGTGCATGCATTATTTTATTTTATTACTATTATATTACTATATTACTACTAATAAATATTATTATATTGTACTATATAACTACCACTACTATTAATAAATATTACTATTATATTACTATATTGTACTAAATATTTAATCTGGCCAGGACAGCTCCACCGCATATACATAATCTTATCTTATTACTGCTATATTACTATATTATTACTAGTAAATATTACTATATTGTACTATATAACTATCACTACCATTAGTAAATATTATTACTATATTATTACATTGTAATATATATTTTATCTTATTATTACTATATTGTTACGTAATTTTATATTTACATAAAAATTTCATATGATTATATTATTTAAAATAATAATATTAATTAAATTATCATATTTAATTTATATTTTAAATTTTTTTATAAATAAGGAATGTGATGGAGATATGCGTTGATGTAGATGATGCATTACATTATTTTAATTAATTATATTAATTACATACTTAATTCATATGATAATTTATATTTTAGATTTTATAATTAACTAATAATTTATATTTTAAATTTTATAATTAAGGAATATGATAATTAAGTTGTATAATATAGTAATATTATATTATACTAATATAATAATATTACTAATTACGTTGGCAATAATTATATTATTTAAATTAATATTGATAATCATAATTATAATAAATTTATAAATTTATATTATGAAACTATTTATAATTTATTATAATTTGTAGTTGTATTATATAGTAATGTTAAATTATATTATTATGGCCAAAATTTTTATAAATTTTTTCGACTTTCATGACTTCAATAGTCGACCTAGGATTCATAGTTTATGTTTCAAATGACCGCAAAACAAATGTTGAAAATAAATTTTTCCGCGCTATTTTTCATTAGAAAATTTAAGCCATTTCATATGTTTTTTATTACAATTTTTTGTGGGATGCGTTATTATTTTTGACCACATTCTTTTTTAATCTTAATCGTTCAGAATTTAATAATTATTTTAGTCACATGATATCGTGAATATCCCCTCTTTCTTCTTTTATGTTTCAAGTGACCACTTGAAAATAAAATTTTCCTTGTCATTTTTCATTAGAAAATTTAAACCATTTCGTGTGTTTTTCTTTACAATTTTTTGTGGGATGCGTTATTATTTTTTACCACCTTCTTTTTTAATCTTAGTCATTCGGACTTTAATAATTGTTTTAGTCACATGATATAGTGAATATCCTCTCTTTCTTCTTTTATGTTTCAAGTGACCGCTTGAAAATAAATTTTTCTGCGTCATTTTTCATTAGAAAATTTAAACCATTCAGCGTGTTTTTTCATTATAAATTTTTATGGGATGGACCATCTTTTTTGATTGTTCGGACTTTAATAATTGTTTTAGTCATATGATATAGTGAATACCCCATCTTTCTTCTTTCTTGTATAAAATTTGTATAATATGGCGTGTAACAAAGGATTTTTAACAAATGGTAAACAATAATTGTATAAAATTTATATAATATGGTATGATAACAAGTGATTTTTTAAGTACTATAGGATATAGTAATAAGTGATTAGAAATAATCTATTACATAACAAGCCACAAGGGCATTTGAGGATTGTTAATATAATAATTGTATAAAATTTGTATAATATAGGATGGTAAGAAATTGTAATAAGTGACTTTAACAAATCGTAACAAGTAAGGTTTAAGGTGTTCTACACGAGATGTATAACAAATAACAAATGCCAGTAATAAATGTATTTCATGACAACTGGTAATGCAATAATCCTATAAAATTTATATAAAACTTGTATAAAATTCGTATAAAACCTAACCCAATATTGAAAAACATGGAAAATAATGTTACATATTTATCTGTTTATATGAACCAACGTAACCGGTTTTAAAAATCACATTACTAACAAATGTTAAAAATCACATTACTAAGCTAATGGGAAAATAACACATATGAAAACACCGGAAATATATGATAAAAGAAGAAATAGTGTATTTACTATAACTAAAACAATTACTAAACTCCACACGATTAAAAAAAGGCGGTGAAAAATGATGGTAAAAAATAATAATACATTCCAATAAATTTGTAAATGAAAAACACGCGAGAAAAAAATCGTGCGGATAAATTTGTTTTGTTTTGTGCATATGATATCTCACTTGACTTAAACCACAAAACTTATGTAAAAATTTATAAAATTTTTTGCCATAACAATATATTCTAACGTTACAATATAATATAACCATAAATTATAACAAATTATAAGTAATTTTATAATATAAATTTATAAATTTATATTAATTATAATTATTAATATTAATTTAAATAATTTAATTATTACCATTGTGTTAGTATAATATAATATTACTATATTATAGAATATGATAAGGTATGGTAAATGTAGAATATGTAAGATATGGTATAGAATATGGTAAGGTAAGGCTAGTAATGGTAAGCATTTGTTGGTAATGGTAATGTTGGTATTTTTTTCCTTTTCATCATATACTTTTATTATCTCTCTTAATTTTTTATTTTATATAATTTTTTGTTTTTCTAAATTTATGAAATATATTTGTGTGTCTATATAATTTATATGGGGAACTTATATGGTAGGCAAGAAATAGTTATAAGTTATATACATATGACATTAGAAATGAATTAAGTAAAAATATGATACTAATTATATAAAATTAATAATGATGTATAATAATATTATATTATATTATATATATATATAATATTATATTATAATAATGTAATAAATTATTATATATATTGCATGATCATGTGCTTGCGCGGCACAGCTGCTAGTGTCCGTGCGGTCCAACCACGAGGACAATAATATATTTCTTTATATTATTATACATTACTACTATATTACTATATATTACTACTATATTATATTATATTTATATATTATATTTTTGTAGATAATATATATAATATGTAATAGTTACTATTATGATATTATATGTTAGAGTAATATTTATTATATATTACTATTATATTTATTTAAATAGTAAGCTAATAATTATATAAAATTTGTATCATATCGAATGATAATAAGTTATAACAAGTTATTTTTAATAAATGGTAACAAATACTTTTATTCTCTATCATATAGGACATGTTAACAAGTGATGGATAAAAAATAACAAATGTTAACAAGCTAACAAGTTCATTTGACGATTGGTTCAACTTCTTCAATAAGTTGTAAGGCAACAATTGTATAAAACCTAACAAAACATTGAAAAATATGGAAAATAATGTTATAAATTTATCTGTTTGTATGAACCAACGTAATAAGTCTTAAAAATCACATTATTAACAAGTGTTAAGAATCATATTACTAAGATAATAGAAAAATAACACATATGGAAATATTAGAAACATATAATAAAAGAAGAAAGAGGGTATTCACTATAACTAAAACAATTACTAAAGTCCTCATGATTGAAAAAACGGCGGTGAAAAATGTCAGTAAAAATTAATAACGCATTCCAATAAATTCAGAAAAAAAAATCATGCGGATAGATTTATTTCCAACAAATGGCGTGGATAGATTTGTTTTATTTTGTGCGTATGATATCTCACTTGACTTGAAATACAAAACTTATATAAAAATTTTGGCCATAATAATATATTTTAATATTACTATATAATATAACTATAAATTATAACAAATTATAAGTAATTTCATAATATAAATTTATATTAATTATGATTATTAATATTAATTTAAATAATGTAATTATTACCATTGTATTAGTATAATATAATATTACTATGTTATAGAATATGGTAAGATATGGTAAATGTAGGATATGTAGAATATAGTATAGAATATGATAAGGTTGGTAATGGTAATATTGGTATTTTTTCAATTTTCATCATATACTTTTATTATCTCTATTAATTTTTTATTTTTCTAAATTTACGAAATATATTTGTGTGTCTATATAATTTATACATAGAACTTGGAACTCATATAATTTATACGTGGAACTTATATGGTAGCCGATGAATAGTTGTAAGTTATATATATACATGACATTAGAAATGAATTAAGTAAAAATATGATACTAATTATATAAAATTAATAATAATGTATAATAATATTATATTATAATATTGTAATAAATTATTATATATATATTACATGATCATGTGCCTGCGCGGTGCATCCGCGGGTGCCCGTGAGGCTCAACCGCGAGGGCAATAATATATTTCTATATATTACTACACAATACTAATATATTACTATATATTAGTATTATATTATATTTATATATTATATTGATGTAGATAATATATATATATATATATATATATGTAATATGTAATAGTTACTTTTATGTTATTATATATTAGAGTAATATTTACTATATATTATTATTATATTTATACAAATGGTAAGATAATAATTGTATAAAATTTGTATTATATTGCATGATAACAAGTGGTAACAAGTTATTTTTAATAAATGATAACAAATATTACAGAAACCTCTTGCATGTCTAGAGAATGATACAAGTACATTATTTCATTTATTGATCATCTCTCTAGATATATATGGGTGTATATGTTTAAAAAATGGCACAAGCACATAATATATTTAGAAAATACTATCATCTAGTTATTAAAGTGTATAGTATATCTATTTAAACTCTTAGAATGAATGATAAATAAATTATATGACCTAACTTTGAAAGTTTTTTAAATCAAAAGGGTATAAGATTAGAAATCATGAGTTATAAAAATCTCATTATAAACGAGGAAGACAAAAATATATTACCATGTTTTCTATCAGAAAATGAACATATGACTCATGAATATTGGTGTGATGCAATTAACACCATCACACACTTATACAACTGCATTCCTTAATATGCACTAAATGATAAGTCGCTATTAGAGACAATTAAAAGTAGCAAACCAAACCTTATGCATCTTAGAATATTCGAGTGTGTTTGCTACATAAAAGAAGAATTATGCATATTTTTAGGATATGGCCCTAGAAAAGATGAATATATTTGCTATAAACCTAAAATTAACACGGCATATATGTCGCAAGATATGAAATTTATCGAAAACAAGTATTATTTTGCAGAATTAGGTAATAAAGCACCTCTGAGTCTGTCTACGGATGCTCCAACTAAGGAGCAATGGGGAGAACAAAAATGCTATGTGCATGTAGCAGTACCAGTCAAGTTATTGGGGGCAAGCCGAAAGCCAAAACCAAAAAGAAGAAAAATAACAAGAAAAGGAAGACTAAGGAAGCTCAACCATCCGACTCTACCTTCGAAAGTCACGACTCCACGGAATTCCACTCGTTAGATTTGAGGAGTGTTGAAAGTGACGATGAAGTATACAAGAAAGCATGCGAATGGATGCCTCCCGAGTACATTGCCCTAATTCGCCAGAACCTTGATAGCAAATGCATATCAAAAGTCCAAGGAAAGAAAGGGAAGGAAGGGCCCAAAATAAAGCTGTCAAGACTCAAGAAGGCTATCCAAAAATGGGCAAAAGAGTTAGTTAGATTTTTGGACAGAAAATGTTCAGAAATCTGCCCAAGAAAATTACCCTAACATTAAGGCTCAAGTTAGACCAAATTTTGTGCAAGTTTTCCCAAATTTTGTGCAAGTTTTGGAGTCCATAAGTCTAAGTTTTATGCTCCATTTAAGGTTCAAAAATGGCCTCATTTAAGGTCCTTCATGGCCCAAAGAGTGGACCAACAGTCTGTCCAATCTGCCAAGGGCAGAATGGACAGAGCACATTTCAATAGCTAGTTTTTCTAGCTGTTGAAATGCAATGATGGCCCTTCCAACAGTCATATTGGACTCTCCTCAACTTTTCCTCTATAAATAGGAGGTCTCTTGTATTCAAAAAATACATTGGAGCATTGTCTCCCATAGTCTAGTATATAGTATAATCTCTCTCAAAATGTCTTTATATATTATTGAGTATTGTCTCCACAAAAGTGTCTTACATTTTATATTTCATCAAAACAATATAATTGAATTCATTTTCATAAATTCAAACTCTCATTTTCTTTGTTGTTCTTCAGCCTTCAAACACACTCAACACAAAGCTTTCAATCCATTGCTCAACACAAAACCTTATCTCAATCACTTATACTTCCGCATTCCAAATTTTAACAAATAGGGGATGTAACTACCAAAAGGATAGGTACGATCCTCCCTCTCATTTGAGTTCTCTGTCTCTCTCTCAATGGAACGTTTTACTGAACGTAATGTACCACCAATAAGGGATGTAGATTCTAGATAGGCAGGCATGACCCATGCTTTTGATTGAAATTTTGTATTGAGTTAGCAAATGTTAAATACACAAACAAAGAGATTAGTTAAACGATTCAAATATGCTGAGAATATTGTTATGTTTCACATCACAGGTATATTTTGTTTCTAATTTTGAGAATATTTTGATATTCATTCATGTTTTCTATTTCTTCCATGTCTTGTTTCTAATTTTTTTTCCTTGTTAAAGGGTTATTAAAATCTTGATTCGTAATGATTGTGAGATCTAATTGAGTATATTGAATAACAATTCATAGGTTTTTATTTAAATCATATACTGTAGCGTTTATGTTTTTTTTAGGGTTTATTGTCTAGTTGGTTGATATTTAATTATCCCAAAATAATCTACAATCAACTAAAACAACAAATCTTGTTTGTTTGTTTTAATGTATTGTTGCATGACATAATTTCACGTCTCACAAGCAATCTAATATATGTCATGGTAATCTAATTTTAATAAATTTGTTTGTATATTTATTGATTAAAATTTGTTCTCTCTGTATCTTAATTCTACCAAAATACTAAATCTTACGAGATTCTCTTCTTTCGATTAGGAAAATAATTAATGAGATTCTCTTAATTTTCGACGAAGTAAAGAGATATTGATTGTTTGATAATTATTGAATGACTATAAACAATGTATTTACATTGACAAAATTTGGGTTTGATGATGATCAACAAAGTTGAGCTCAAATAAATATAGTCTGTAGAATCTTCAAACATATAAGCATTCTAAGTCAAAAGACAAGTTGACCTAGCCTAAAAGTGTGTCGATTTGAGCATAATGAACTTAAACTTTAAAACTATACATGAAAACCTATTAGAGAATACAAGTCGACCAATTGAGGTAACTTGTCGATTGATTAAAGCTCATGTTGACCTATATGCCTTTAGTCTATGACCTGAAGAAGATCATTTCGACCTATACACATAAAAAGTCAACCTACACAATAACTGAAGAAAAAGTCGACCTATTAAAGTAGAGATGTCAACTTATTTAGACTCCTGATCGACTCATGTTCTACTTAGTTGACTTGATTCTTAAGCCAAAAGAAGAATGGTCAACTTGTTTTCCCCATATGTAGACTTATAGGGATGCTTAAACACTTAAAAACCATTCTGTAAATCACACAAGTTGACTTGCAGTTGTGATTTGTCGACTTACATACACCAATTTAAGTAGAAGAATAAGAAGCTGTCGACCCAATAATTTAGTATGTCATCCCAAAACCATGATTAAGTCGACTTTACCTTGAATGAGCAGACCTTCACAAATAAACAACCAAGGAATTTTGACCTATTTATATGTATAAGTCGAATGAATCCCTAAATTGCTCGACTAAGCCACTAAAATTGGTCGACCAACAAGTAAGGTTGACTTGGGATCACGATGTCGACTCAACAGATACATAGGTCGATGTAACAAAAGATGAGATTCAATGCAAACCTTCTGAATAAATTGAATGTCAACTTAGAAAATATATTTGTCAACCCTAGCTATCATTGCTAAAAGATAAACAGTTGTCAAGTCGACCTGAAAGTTAAATAAGTCTGCATGAGCTTTGAAATAGGTAGATCTTCCTTAAAAATAAGTCGACACCATTACTTCACAAGTTGACATTTCATGCATACAACTGATAAAATTCAAAACAAAGTCGACTATTAACTAACACCATGTCAACTTGTGAGAAACAAAATTCAAATACAGAAACTTAAAATTTTCATACACAATGGTAATGTATCTTTGTGTAATTAATAAGTTGTTTGTGAGGACTAATGTTGATGTGTTATAAAAGCAAAAGCAAATCACTTCATTGGCCAAGGAATGAAGATACAGAAAAGAGGATGTTATTTGCAGAATTTGAGAAACAGTTGACAACATTTAATAGAGCCGATAAACTACATTAATTACCAATGTTCGGCTTCAACCTATCCCATAATGACACTCTTCTGTTCATTCATTAATGTTGAAAGATGAGAATTTACTACATTATCAATACTCGTTTTTTTTTTTCAAAGAATCATACTATATTTTCATTTCAATATACCTCCCTAAGTGTAAATCTATCGTGAGTTTGTAGATAATCACATCTAAGAATTAAAGCTTCATTATCTGTACCATTCACCTTTCTCTATTCAAAATTTTTGAAAACCGGAGAAAAACTCATGGTCTTGAGTTTAGAGAAAGAAAAAATCAACCTGAGTAAGGTTGAAGGGTAAGTATTTATGGACAAACACTTTAACAGTATAATTTGAATCATTAATCAAGTTTGTATTATTCTGATTGTTGACATAGTACAGTTTTGATGATAATTGGTTGTAAGAAAAATAGTTCAAGTAAATAAAAATAATAGTTAGAAAATTCAAAACTCTGCAGTTCATGTCCACCTGGTTAGTAAATATATCGGCCTGCATAGCAGGTCCACCAATTGCAAGTATTGTGTCGACCAATTCATGACATTTACACAAACACATCGACTTATTTGTTGTTCTTAACTATCGAAATTTGTTTGTTACTCAACCCTTTTACTTGCCTATCTGGAATGGCAATGGGTTGGACTTTAAAGTTCAAATTTCATTCAACTCACTAGGAGTGTCTCTAGGACATGAGATTTATTGGGTGCATACTTCTAAATGGTCCTATGTAGCAGGGATTCAATTTTCCCCTCTTTCGGAAAAGGATCATGCCCTTCCAAAGTGAGACTTTCAAGAACACCAATTCATTTACTTCAAACTCGAGTGGTCTCCTCCTTTTATTGACATACCTTTTTTGTCTATCTTGAGTTGTATTCACTCTTGCTTGTATTAATTTGACCTTTTCAACTGTGATTTCTATTAAATTTATACTTCCAATCTTCCTTTCACCTACTGCATCTGAACACATGGGGGTTCTACATGTTCATCCATACAAAGCTTCATTGGAGGAATCCCTATGCTAATTTGGTAACTATTGTTGTAGGTGAATTTGATTAATGGATGTTCGTCCCAACTACCATGGAAATCCAATACACATGCTCTAATCATGTCCTCCAAAGTCTGGATGGTCTGTTTGGACTGACCATCTATTTTTGGATGGAAGACCTTGCTAAATCTCAGTTTAATACCCATTGCCACATGTAGTTATGGCCAAAACCACGAGGTGAACCGAAGATCATGATTTTTAATAATTGACACTAGAATGCCATGGAGTTTGACTACCTCATGGATATAATGCTTTGTTGGCCCTTCTAAAGGATAGGAGTTCGAAATGGATAAGAAATGAGACGATCCACATTACCCTAATTGCATCATCTCTAGCTAGAGCACGTGGTAAACTAACTACAAAATTCATGATAATGTGTTCCCATTTCCACTCTGGTATGGGTAGAGGTTGAAGTCACCAGCAGGCCTTTGATATTCTGTTTTTACTTGTTGACATATCAAGCATCTAGCAAAAATCTCAGCAATTTCTCTTTTTATACCAACCACTAATATACTTTTTTGATAGTTTGGTACATTTTCGTACTTCCTGAATGCATAGTATATACCAAAGAGTGAGCTTGCTCAAGGATAGCCTTTCAAAGGTCATCATCTTTCAAAACACATATCTGGTTGCCGAGCACAAACATTCCATCTTCTCGGATTTGAAACTCACCTCCTTCCCTTTTTTGGACCTTCTCCACAATCGCCTTCAACTCATCATCATTTGCTTGAAGCTCCCAAATGTGGTCCCCCAACATTGGCCTTGCTTCAAATTTAGCCAATAAAGCACCCTGGTTATCATTTGCCAAGCTAATCCCAAGAGCTTGGATCCAAACTAAACATGATAGATGTGCCACTCCATAGGATATTGGTCCCAAAGAGGACTTCCAACTTACGGTATCCGCCACTACATTGGCCTTCCCAAGATGGTAGTCAATAACCAAGTCATAATTTTTTATCAACTCTAACCATCTCCTCTACCATAGATTCAATTCCTTCTGCGTAGCAGATACTTTAGCCTTTTGTGGTCCATATAGATCCTACAAATCTCATCATACAAATAGTGTCTCCATATTTTTAGTGCAAACATCACTGCTGCGAGCTCAAATCAAGAGTGGATTGCATTGAGAAAATTACTTAACATGATCATGAGCTTAATGTCTTTTATTCTTGTGATTCGCTTGAAAATTATATTATTAATTCATTGCATATGAATCATGAATTCCTAGACAATAAATAAGTTGACGCATATGCTATTTTGTTTGTGAATTTAGGTGAATTTCAACAAAAAAAGAGCATTGACGCAAGAAAGGAAAGGAAGTTGCAGTTAAAGGGGCAAAATGAGGCATATGAAAATACACATTGATAAGAAAGGGACAAAAGTATGGTATGATGCAATGAACATACATAGTGTGAAGATCTATGAGGACAAAAGGAAGAGAAGTTGCTACTGAAGAGGAAGCCACAGATTTATCGATTTTATTTGGGGGAGTATTTTGTTCTCCTCTTATAGTATTGCATTTTGCACATTATGAATAATGTTTTTTTTTAAGTGTGGGTGGAACATAGACTGATTTTTTTCTTTGCTGAATTTAGATTTAGATTTAGATTTTAATTTTGCACATTTTGATTAAAAAAAACAACTCAAAAATTTTGAAAAGAAATTTAGCTTTTTGCTGAAATTTTTTCTGTACCAAAAAAAATTTCTCAAATTTTCTAGTTCGTATGTGTTATTTGATTTGAATTAGTTTGAAAGAAAAATAATTTGTATTAGTAATTATTTGGTATATGATTAGTTATTTATTTTTTTATAGTTGGTTTGAAAGATAAATATACAATATTCGATATAAAAATTTATCCAAGGATTTGAGTATTAAAGAGTAATTTTTTGTGTTTCATTTTTCTTGTTGAGTGTATATTACACATAGTTTGTTCATTCTAGAATTTATTCTGTTTTGCATTTTGAGACAATATTTTTTTTTTATTTCATACACCAAAATGATTAAGATGTTTAGGTTTATACACTTTTGGCTTTTGAAAAATATCATGCCTAATATTTTATATCCCTTAGTTAACCTATTTGAGTTTAGACATTTTTTTTTTAAATTATCCACATAATTTACCCAAGACCTATTTTTTCCAACTTCATATTTTGAACTTAAATTCACTAATATACTTATAATTGATAGCATGATATTATGTTTTTGGGTTTTATTTTTTTTATATATTGGAGTTTTATATATATTTTTAGCAATTACATGTTGAGTTACAAAAAAAAAGTGAAAAAAAACATCCAAATTCAAAAAAAATAGTGCTGGTTCAAAAACATAAAAAAATTGAAAAAGAAAAAAGGCATTTTTTAATCTTAGATATTGTTCACTCTTATAGTGGAATTTCATTACATATTAGGAGTTGGGTGCTATTACATGTTTTGGGATTAGAGTGCTATTTTCTTTGTTTTGATATAAATAATATCATATCTTGATATTAGAGTATTTTTAGTGAATTTTTAACCTAACATTTGAGTTTATTTATATACTCTTAATACTAACCCTGTAACAACTAAATAAAAGATTTTTTTATTGGTATATGGATTTCATATATTTAAGTGGTGGAAATTGGATATATTAGTAAGCCTACGGTAATACCATATCATTGTATTGATTTAAATGATACATATACCCTTACATAAGATTGAGTAAATAGAATAGTCAAATTTCTTTTATCATATCTCTCTTTGCATTGAGTGAACCAAATATGAGGGTATTTGAATGTTACGTTGTTCTTGATTTTGAGAAGACTATAGGAGATACAATAGTTTTTCTAGCACTAAATATTACGAAATATTGTTTATCTTAATTGTAATTCTGCTTTGAACTTGTCATACACATGGCTAGGAAATTAGAAAAACTGAATTGGTTATGGTAGAAAATTGTTTTTGTTATTGTTCTTGTTTGAGGACAAACAAATAATCGCATGTAATCGATATTTAATTACAATAATTTTTATACACTTAAATTATTTTATTTTAACCTTTATTTTTAATTTTTAGGACTATTTTAAATTTTATTTCGTGATATTGTACTTATTAGATTTGTGAGTTTTGATTTAGGCGATTCTGGGATTATTTAAAAAAAAATGGACTAGATAGACAGTTGTAAGTATTTAGGACATAACATTCAGCTCCAATATCTGATTGAGATGATTCTTTTTTGGTTGAAAACTAGATTTTAAGACCTACAAATCTTGTGAAGAGTCCAAAAATTGATTCAGGCTAGAACATATTCGAAAATTGGAAAAAATTATTGCAATGCTGAAATTCAAGAAAGACAAGTCTTTATTAAAGAAGGCAACTACTTCAGTTTATCTAATACGAGATTTAAGGGCAAAAGTTACTTAAACTTTAGAAGTTTTTAGATTCAAGAATGAGGAAGAAATTTTCAAATCTTGAAGGAAAAAAAATTAATACTTATCACAACAAAAACAATTCTCCAAATCAAACAACAATACCAAATTTCTTAGAAACTCACGAATTCTTGTTGATCTAGGTTTTAAGTTAGGAGGCATCCCCAACCACATTCTCTCCATCCAAATTTTAAGGTTTTATTTTCTTGATTTTTTAGTATATTTTGTTATTTTTTTTTGTCTATAGGACTCGATGGATTCAATTTTTTGATTAATAATATAGTTTGAGATTATTTCTTATCTTTAAGACTTATTAGCATGATTACTGTTTGATAAAATTTTATTATTGATCTTAATATTTCAAAACGTTTGAACCCTATGTTTTGATGATTTGAAATTGAATGTATAAATGATGAATGTAATTGTAATAGGTTAGTCCAATACAATAAAATCTACATAAGGTTGTGAGATTGATGGATGATTAATTTTGTGTGTGGAGTTTTAGGAAAAACTTTATATTCCACAGAGTTTTGTTGAAAATAAGCACTTCTTATCATTAACCTAGGCCTTCTTCTCTCTTCTTCTCTTAGGGACTCCCAAAATGGTATGAATTTTTAGGCCCATTTTTCAAACCTATTTAAACCTTTCTTATCCTAGTGGGCTACCCTAAAACAGCCCCTCCTTGGCCCTAATTGGCCCAAGAAGAAGGGTCCAAAGAGGACCCCAAATGGCTAGCTTAGAACTAGCCATTTGGGATGCCAATGGCTAGTTAATCTAGCCATTGGCAATCCTCTCCAACGGTCAAATTTTTTGCCATTGGAGAGGGATCTCTCCCACTCCCCATTAAGTCTTGGTTGCTCTATAAATAGAGGCTCTTGGTGTCCTCCAAAGGCATGAACAAATTGCTAAAAAATTCAATCTATTCTTTCTTTGAAATTCAATAAAAGTCTCATTAGTTTTATGTTACTTTGCTTTCTACTCGTATCATAGTTTCAACATGATATCAGATCAGCAAACGATTCCATCCTCTTCAAGGTTGGATGACTCTCTTCCTTCTACAAACCTTACCCAAATTCAAAATATATCCTCTATCAATTGAAAGGAGAAAACTACTACCAATGGGTGACCATTATGAAGAGAGCACTCAATTTTCAAAACTTGAAGGGACACATTCTTGATGATCCTCTTGCTAAAAGCAATACATCATATAGGGAATGGAAGAAGAGAGATGATCACGTCTTTATCATCTTGCTGAACTCCTTAAATGTAACTCACAAAACCATGGTAACTTGTTCTCTTAATGCCAAAATGGTGTTGGACACAATGTTCTCCTTATATAGCCAAGAGTCCAATCTAGGGAGAATTTTCAAATTGAAGAAGCAAATTGCAAACTTCAAGAAGGAAGAAAAGTTTATCCCACGATACTTTGGAGAGCTCACTGATTTATGGAATAAGCTAATGATTCTTCGATCAGATTTTATCGATTTTAGAATCATTCAAAAAAGGAGAGAGGAGAACAAAACATTTGCACTTCTAATGGGGCTGGATGATTCCTTTGCCCATTTCCGACAAGAGATCCTTTGAATAGAGTTTCTTACATTCGGAGAAATACAAAATATGGTGCAAAGAGCTGAAGTGAACATGAGGATTGAGAAAAGCTCCAAATTCAAATTGGAAACTCATGGATTCATGGCCTCCTAAGAAGACCACACGGCTGCCAAGATTCAAATCAAGAAAGATGTATGCTCTCATTGCAAGAAAAGGGCATACAAAGGATAAGTGTTGGTTCTTGCATCCTCATCTAAAACCAAAGGGATTCAAGCTAAAGGACCAACAAGGAGTCTCGAACTTTGGAGCTCAAGCTATTGCCCAATAAGCAACAACTCACAACCCTACTTTGCAGCCCTCAAAGCAACTCTTGAGAATGTTACAAAGAGGCTCCAATAAATCTCTCCACTTGAAGGTACAATTTGAAAGCTCTTCACTAATTTACATTCTAAAAATTTTCTCATTGATTTGGGTACCGACTATCATATGGTAAGAGATAAAACAAAAATTAAGATAGTTTGAGTTGTTAATGGGTAAATTTGAAAGTAAACCAAGTCGGGGAAATTGATATGTTTGAAAAAACTACAAATACTTTATATATCCCAAACTTATTTCAAATCTATTGTCCATAAGCAAAATCACTAAGAATCAAGAGTGTAGAGTTGGTTTTTACCTAAACTCAGTCTCTTTTCAGAATCTCAAGTTGAATCAATTGATTAGCAATGGTTCTAAAAAAGGAGGTCTCTATTTTTTGGATCAAGAATAACATGCACTTGTAGTCATATCAAGGAAGATTCATCTCTTTGACATGGGTGTTTGGGCCATCTTAGTAATCGAGCTTTAAAACATTTATTCCTAACTTCAAATCATGATAGTAGATATTGTAAAAATTGTATTTTTGATAAAAGAAACCCAAACAATGTATCTCATTTCTAAAACTATCTATAAAAATGTTTTTGATTTGATTTATTCAGATGTTTGGACTTCTCCCATTATTTAACACTTAGATTACAAATATTTCGTTACATTCATTGATCACAAAATTAGGTATAATTGGATTACCTTTTATATGCCAAAGATCAAGCCCTTGATACTTTCGAGAGTTACATGAAATATATAACCAAACTATACAATGCAAGTATCAAAGTCCTAAGAATAAATCATGGGGGTGAATATACAAGTCACATCTTTGAAAACTTTTAAAGAGACAATGGAATTATTCATCAAATGTCATATGTTTACATAACTCAACAAAATAGGGTAGTTGAAAGGAAAAATAGGCACATATTAAGACCACTAGAGCCATGATATTTTATACAATTATGCCAAAGAAATTTTGGTGTGATGCAGTCAAAACCGCAGTACATCTTATCAACCTTATGCCCTCTAAAGTTCTAAAAGGGCAATCACCTTTAGAGATCTCATTAGAAAGAAAACCAAATATCTCTCACCTTAGAATCTTTGGGCATGTATGTTATATTCATATTCCAACACACTTTAGCAATAAATTAGAACATAAAGGGCAAAGGTGTTTATTCCATGGATATGCCTAATTTGAAAAAGTATATAGAAATTATGATACAATTTCTAACAAAACATACATATCTAAAGATGTGATATTTATAGAGGAAGAACTCTTTTCTATAGAA
The DNA here is from genome assembly GCA_033439265.1 of Dillenia suffruticosa. Classification (NCBI taxonomy): domain Eukaryota; kingdom Viridiplantae; phylum Streptophyta; class Magnoliopsida; order Dilleniales; family Dilleniaceae; genus Dillenia; species Dillenia suffruticosa. The sequence goes on along the minus strand of JAVTVX010000012.1, from coordinate 15,199,016 downwards.
AAAGAGCAACAAGAAACTCCAAAGGATGATAGTCTACCAACCACTTGGGATTTTTTAGTGACTCCTTATGTTGCTCAAGAGGCTGAGAATTCAATCTATCCTCAAGTAGCCGAAGGAAGTTCTCAAAATGAGGAAGAAGGATCAAGCCATATGGATGAAGGCTCACCACTTGATTTAGGGGGAGATCAAAGAATTCCGCACCAAGTTCAGAAGAGTAAGATAAGCCCCCTCATCAACTTAGAAGATCAACCAGATTTAGGTTTCCTCTATCAAAATGGGTTAACCGAAGAGTTTATTACAACTCTAAGGTAATTTCATTCCTATTTCCAATTATTATACTATCTCACATATCTCTTTGGGTCACCAAACATTCTTGAGTGGCATAGATAAGGAATTAGAACCAAAGACGTTTGAAGAAGCCATCAAGGATACAAGATGGAAGGAAGCAATGGATAAGAAACTAGAAGCTCTAACTAAGAATGGCATTTGGGAGATCACATCACTACCAAAAGGAAAGAAGGCCATAGGCTGCAAACGGGAGTTCAAAATCAAGTATAAGAGTGATGATTCCATTGAAATATTCAAATCAAGGCTAGTGACAAGGGATATACTCAAACTTATGGGGTGGATTACAAGGAGACAATTGCACCAGTTGCAAAGATGAATACCGTTTGAGTGCTATTATCCCTTGTAGCAAACTATAATTGAAATATGTTCCACATAGATGTAGCAAATATATTCCCTCAAGAAGATTTGGAAGAAGAAGTATATATGCAACTTCCTTATGGGTAACTTAGTGCATCTAATGAAATTTTCATATTTGGTTTCGAGCAATGTGCAATATTTCTGAGGATGATTCAATGGAAAATTTTGATTACACATTTGTTAAAGTTGGCTTCCCAAGATTCAATGCAAATCAACAAATTCCACCAATTCACAAAATAGATCAATGAAATCGATAAATCTTTGTGTCAATTACCTGAGTTTCTTCGTCTTCCTTTCGCTGATATTCCAAAAATATGGGTTTTCCGTAGAACAAATGGAAAATGGGTTGATCGAGTTGAAACATTTCTCAAAACCCTAATTGGACTCTAAAATTTGGGCACAAAGAAAGCAAGGGAGAAACAGAGGCATCTATACTAGGGTTTAAGCCCTTTTTCCTTTACCATTGCCTGCTAGGAAGTTACAGCATTACATAGGAGGGAAAGAAGTGTCTGACTACTACATAGCACTGAGCAACAAAAGCCTTGAGAAAACAAAATTTAGCACAGTAGACCAACATAGTAGGGATACGATACAAAAGTATTACCCATTTTTCTCTTTTTTTATTTTAAAGCTTCACCATTTCCCTTTGCAAAAAAAACTAGCTAACCCATTATTGAAGACCATGTCATGTGAAAACGTATCAATTATTCTTTGAAATATCATTCACAAGACCATAAAGGTTTCAGAAGATCGCCATTCCCAACCTTAAAATTTAGGGTTATGTTTAAAATTTTGTGATGCGAACCTAAATAAATGAACTCCAATGATCTAAAAAATCTATAATGTCTAAAATTTAGGGTTACACCAATGGCTTAATTAGTTGGCTTAATGTGAGAAAGAGAGAAGAGTCAGGAAGAGAGATAGAGACGAACCTCAAGAGAGAGAGAGAAACCCTAATCTATTGAATACATATGTCCTTCCTCCTATTGGCAATGGCCTTCATTGATTTCCCCTTTCACGATAGCCGTGAACAAGCATAACCCTCCAAGAACAGAAGCCTCAACGAAGAGAGAGACAGAGAGAGGGAGGGACAGAGAGTCGAGCCAAGGGAGTGACTAAATGTCTTATTTCCTTTCAGAACACCAACGGATTATCTCTAGTGTCCCTAGTGTCCCTAGTGTACTATTGATAATATCGACTTTACTATTTATTCGACATATGTCAGTAACAAAGTATATTAATAGTAATTTTTTGGTTGAAAATACTAAATACCAAAAGTAATAAGAACAACAAAAACAATAAATATTAGTTCTGTTAATGATATTTTTTCAACAATGATGCCACGTGTACACACTTATCGGTCATTAATTCCACGTTGACAATTTCATTGCACTAAATCCAAATTAAAAAAAATGATTGCAAAAAAGTACAACATAAACCTTAATTTCATGAAAATAAAAATTAATATATTTGATTGAAGAACTCAAAGTCCAAGCAATTATGGAATATCCTGTAAAAGTTCAAGTACTCCAATACCATTATCCCATTATAATGAAACAAGAAAAGTATAGAAGGCCTGTTTCTTTTTGGGGGGTGAGGAGGGGGGAGGAGATGGGATATAATAAAATCCATTAAAATATTAAATCTCAATATAAATATGATTATAAAGGCACTTACTTTGTATTAACATACAATGGCAAACACTACTAGAAAATTAACTTTCAACGACAGAAAAATTCATCGCTAAAAATCAAATTTTCGTCATTGAAAGGTATTAACAACGGATTTTTTCCATCACTAAATCCGTCACTGATATTGGTCCCGCTAAATATTAACGACGGAAAAAAATCCGTCACTAAAAAAAAAAAATCAGCAACAAACTAGGTCTGTCGCTGATTATAGACTTCTCAAAAAAAAAAAATGTGCTCCAGGCAACCCGCCTACTCACTTCCTTTAATTTGTGAAAAAACGCCCCAGCCTAGCCCTATTATGACACCCGAGTTGAGCTCGGGTATCACAATACCCAACCTCGGCTTGAGTCTAAGGTAGGTGAGCTTGAGCTCATTGAGCCTATCATCTTAGAGCTCGAGTTCGACTCGAAATTTCATCGAGCAGCTCAAGTTCGAGGGTCACAGACCTCGCGCGGCGCAAGATTGAGTCCGAGCCCGAACTCGAGTGTCACGGCCCGATTCTCGATCCGAAACTGTGAACAGTCATCCATTCCCTCATATACTGCCCATAATGCGACACGTATCCCGAGATAACACAAAAACTATTAAAATATCATCTTTCAAAACGCATTCCATTGATTTATCTCCTCAAAAGTCAATAATTTTTCTCTCTCTCTAGTCTAACACACTAAACTCATTCCTTCTTCCTTGAGGATTTTCTATATAGAAACATTATTAATATCATATATAAAAGGACAAGAAGCACAATGGTGAGTACACTGAGATGTCGGTGTTACATCGAGATGTCGGTGTTGCACCGAGCCCGAGCCCCAAACCGAAGCTGAGAAGAGATCAAACGAGAGCAAATCTAGAGAACCCTAGAGAGAGAGAGAGAGAGAGAGAGAGAGCAAGAGTTTACCTTCGAGGAGATGAAAGGCGAGATGCGAGAGCTAGGTCTCGTTGAGATCAATCGTCGCACACAAAGATTGAAGGAGACTTTCGATCGCCGTAGTGAGATGAGAAAATCTTCGTTCGCTGTGGTGAGAGGAGAAGGAGATCTTCGATTGATCACCGTCGTGTCAAAAGAAGGAGACCTCTGTGGTTGAACGTAGAAACGAGAAGGAGACTTCGATCGATCTCTCCTTCGATCGATCGTTGTGGTGAGAATAAAAGGAGAAGGAGACCTCTGCGACTGAATGAGAAGGAGACATTCGATCGATCGCTTAGTGAAACTGAGAGGAGAAGGAGATCTCTACAGAGAATGGGTAAGGGCTTTTGTAGCTGAATGAGGGGGGTAAGGGCTTCAGGCTTCTGCGGCTGAATGAGGGAAGGAGAATGGAGAATGGGTAAGGGCTTCGTGCTTCTGCGGTTGAATGAGTAAGGGCTAAGGGATAGGGTAAATGAAAGAGAACACCGGATAGCTCGACGAGTTTCGAGTCTGAGAGAATATGGGTTCGAGCTCGAACTCGAGCCTTAACCGGGTAGTGTCACGGGTACCCGTGACACTACCCAGGTATCATAACAGCCCTACCTCAGCCTACCCACTTTTTTTAATTTGTGGAAAAATGCCTCCAACCACTTTCGAACAAGGAACAAAAGAAATTCCATGAGCAACATAACCACCAATCCATACTTCGTATCTAATCATTTTATTTTATTTTTTACTTATTATCTTTATCTCATATTTTTTAATAATAATAAAATAATATAAAATTATAATTTATTATAAAATAATAAAATAATTTATTTTAGCTTAAAATAAAAAAGTAAAATAATATTATCCTTCTACAAAATAAAATAAAAATAAATACATTAAATAAAATTAAAAAAATTTAAAAAATTTAAAAATTTAAAAATTTAAAAAATTAAAAAATTAAAAAAATTAAAAAAATCCATTGATAATCCGTCGCAAATTTATCCGTTGGTAATCTATCGCTAATTTTTCGGTAATAGGTTTACAAAAAATTTTAAAAATTTAAAAATTAAAAAAAAAATATGTTGCTAATCCGTTGGTAAAATTTTCGTAGGTAATCCGTCGCTAAAATTTCAGTTGATAATCTATCGATAATCTGTTATTGATAGTTTAATAAAAAAATTAAGAAAACTTAAAACTAAAAAATTATAAAAAAAAACAAATTATAAAAAATCCATCGGTAAAATTTTTGTTGGTAATCCGTCATAATTCCATCGTTATTACCAACAGAAAAAAATCTATCGGTAATTTTCTGTCGCTGAAAGTTCATTTTCTAATAACGAAACCTTATCACTTGTAGACTAAACACTTGTATATTTAATTTAGACACATTGCATCCATCTTATGATATAACTACCTAGCAATAGTCAATCATGTGAATTAACAAACACGACACTACTTAAATATATACTTCATAAATAAAAATTTGTGGAGGGAAAAGGAAAACCCAATCTAGCATTTATCTAGAAAGAAATATATATGTATATCATATTTTCAAAATTCTAAAAAATTATCTTATTTGTAATCATCGTATGTAAATAAATCTATTTGAATACTAACATAAATCTAATATGCATCTTTTCTATATAAACATAAGGGTTACGCTTCAACACTAACAAGCACCACCTTGCATGACATTTATATGTAACCATATTGAAGAATATAACTAATTCATCAAAATTCAAATCATTCAAAATATACAGTTGTAAACAACAAATATCCTGTATACATAAATGGTCTTCTGAAATGTTCATGTATTATTCTTATAGAACACATAATTATCAATAAGTGATGTTTTTCAACTATTATTCTTTTATGGGGATGGGCAATACTGTAATTTTTTGCATTGCATTTTTGTAAATTGTCCATAATGTAGTGTTGATAATATCAATTTTATTATTTGTATTAAATATCTCAGTTAGAAGTATCCTAATAGTAATTTGTTTGGTTGAAAATACTAAATAGCAAAAAGTAATAACAGCAACAAAAACAATAAATATTAGCTATGTTAATGATAGTTTTTTCCACATAGATGTCACATGTACACACTTATCGGTCATTAATTCCACGTCATCGATTTCAATGCACTAAATTCAAAATTAAAAAAAAAATGATTGCAAAAAATAAAACATAAACCTTTAATTTCATGAAAATAAAAATTAATATATTTGATTGAAAAACTCAAAGTCCAAGCACTTATGGAATATCCTATAAAAGTAAGTACTCCAATGTTATTGTCCCATAATTATGAAACAAGAAAAGCATAGGATGCCTTTCGTTTGGGGGGGGGGGGTGGGGGGAGGAGAGGGGGGAGATAGGGCTTAATCAATTCCATTAAAATGTTGAATCTCATTATAAATATGATTATTAAGGCACTTATTTCATACTAACATACAATGTCAAACATCATCACTTTAGACTAAACACTTGTATGTTTAATTTCATCCATCTTATGATATAATTACCTAACAATAGTCAATTATGTAAATTAACGAAGACAACACTACTTAAACGTATACTTAATAAATAAAAATTTCATTGAGGGAAAAAGAAAACCCAATCTAGTATTTATATAGAAAATATATATATCATATTTTCAAAATTATAAAAGACTGTCATATTTATAATCGTCGTAAGTAAATAAATCTTGTTTTTTTTTTCTTTTTCTTTTTCTTTTTTTCTTTTTCTTTTTTTCTTTTTCTTTTTTAATCTTGATTATGGTTTAAAACATATGTTACTTATTCATAAAATGTGATTGCGTTAAATTTCTTAATAGTTTGCTTCCTAATTATTGAACAAATAGGAAATCTTGATAATTAAGTATCTTGTCAAGACTTTGCTGTTTGTTTCGTTGATCTCATATGGTAATATACAATTTTACTAAGACGCCGAGATAGTAGGCAGATGTGGCTTGCTTGGTTCCTCCCTGGGATATGCAAATTGTATTGACTATGCAGAAGGTGGCTACACTTGTCATGTCAAGGTCCATTTAAGCTCATTATTGGATTTCCAATTTGAATCCAAAGCCTTTAAATCATTTGCTTCATAGACCTTTTAAATGGTTATTTTTGGACAAAAAGACGTCAACTCTGGCTTGACTCTTTCCTAAAGTTGCTTTTCTGGTGTCCGATGATTTCGACAATAAAATGATGTTAAGCTCTAATAAATTGGCTTATCTTCTCGGGGGCAACTAGATGGCTTTGGGAGGTAAGTTTTGGAAGAACTCAGGAACAAACGAGCCATTATGGATTATAAAATGCACTATAACTCCTTGTGTAATGTTCAAATGATCGTGGATTTTATTCCTGGATTATGTTCTATCATCATTGTCTTTTGTTTCTCTCCTATGTGTTCTTTTTCTGGAGCTACTCTCCTTAATGTTTTTACTTCATTTTACGGTTCAAATCCTTGAACTCCTCTCTCTCCCTCTCTTCTCTATGTGGGCAATTCTTTCTTTTCTGACCCACTTTCCTAGATGTTTTACTTCATTTTATGGATCAAGTCCTTGCACTCTTCCCTCTCTCTCTAAAAAATATTACCCTTAACTTTTGCAATCTTCTATTTTGCTTGTCCAATGCTAGGATGCTAATCATTGCAGAGGTGTCTTCTTTTCGGCCCATAAGTACTATATGTAGCACTAGCTTAAACAAATTTCCGGATGCATTAAATGTATAACTCTCTCCTTTCATAGTTAGTAATCTATATTTTCTTTCATCTGTATTCATTAGTAAGATCATTAGAACAAAAATTCTTGCACTCCTCCTTGTCTTTTGTCCTGTGTCATCCTAGAAATGAAAAATTATAATCGATGGGTTTTGCCTAAGAGCTTATTTAATTTATTTATTTTTCTATTCGGGGATCTTCTTTTTTTGTTTATTTTTTTAATTTTTTTAAGGAATGGTGTTTGGCTTTTGAAGGGTAGGTAAATGGAAGGTCTTAAACCAAGCTTCTGACTTCTATGCAAAACATGCATACTACAAGTGAATTCAGAGTTTTCTCCAATTATTTCACCTTTTTCAAAGCTCTAAATTTCTTTTCCCTAGCAAGACATGGCGTGTACTCTTTGGTGTCATTGTCATGTAAAATAGCTACTTGACACAATTGCTTTGTTGGGAAAGAATACAGTCATTCATGAATACAATCATTCACAAATAAGATAGCTCCTATGATTTGTCATGGAAAGTGCAAAAGGTGCTTGATGCCTTGACTACAGAATATGGGATCTAATGTAGTCCTTGTCTTTTTACCACACATCTCATCAAAGTAGTTGAAAACCAAGAAGGCGAATAATGTTTGACTTGGAAAATTTACACTAAATCCTCGAGAAAAATAAGAAAAGCAAGTCAGGATAAGAGAACGACGGAATGACTTTGAAACAAAGAAACAATTCATGGGTTTTGATCTTAAAAGGTGAGTCAAGAAAGAAAAGTAAGAACAAGATACGAGCTGAAAATAATAGATGACTCTGAATGTGCTCGTGTTGTTTGTGTATAGAATTGGAGGGTTGTACAGGAAAACTTAGTTGTGGTTGAGAGATAGAGACCCTTTTTAAATCTTTTGATCATTCAATTCAACAATTTTATGATTCAAAATCTTGTAAAGTTCTATTTTTTTTTGGGGGGGAGGGGGAGGGGGTGGGTTTACACAACATGATAGGCTTTGTTTAATCCTGTAAGCTCCAAAAATGACCATGGAATATGATCCAAGTTTAATAATTTTTAGTTGTGAAGTCAAAAGAACCCATGGAGCTCTGATGCTCATCTTTGAGATCACCCTCATCCTCTTAAGTGCAAGTCGCTACTCATCTTGGAGGCAGGATGTGTTTGGTTTTGCAGATGTTGGGCATGGTATCCCCAGTCGTAATTTTATGCTATGTATCCATTCAACTCTGATGCTTATCTTTGAGACCACCCACCCTTATCCTGTTTAGTGCAAGCCGCCAACCATCCTTAGAGGCAGGATGTGTTTGGTTTTGCAGATGTTGGGTGTGGTATCCTTAATAGTAGTTTTATACAAGGAATCTTGTGATTGCTTGGGTAATCAACCAGAGTTCAGCATCTGGGTCATGACATTTGACTAAATCACAACATTATTGTATTATTATTCTTCTTTTTAAAAAACATTTTTTACGCTAGTTTACTCTTTTATGGAGTTTCTTGGCGTCTGTATGCTATTTCAAATGAGGGCATATCATCCTGCTCGATCTAATTGAAGTTCTAGTGATCTTACGGTTTGTAGGACACAGCTACCCATCAAAAAAGTGCATAGGCTCTTAATGACACAAATTTGTATTAAGAAATGTTAAAAACTTACTTGGATGTATTGGAAGTTTATCCAAAACATGAGGTATGAAGTGGTTTGCATGCCAACTATTTGCGAGAGTTGCTGCCTTAGGAATCATAGATTCTCCAGATCATGTTGGTTACCATTATTTAACGGGAATTAGACATGGTTGCGTGAGGGCATGCACTAAATACTTTATGGATACACCACATGGAGTATCTTATTACTTTATTCTTTTTAAATTGAAGGATATGGTGAGGATACACCTCGGATGTATGAAGACAACAGTGGGATCAAAATTGAATTACTTTTTAGAAAATGCAGGGCTTAGGTCTCCCTTTTTAAAGTTTGGGGGTAAAATTAGAATAAGGTTTTGAAATTCTAAGAAAAGAGGATTAAAAGTTCAAAATCTTTTGGCATCTCGGTTCTTATCTCTATTGGTTGAAGGAAACTCTAGAACCTTCAGCAAAGCTCCGATGGCGACTGTGGAAGAGATGGAAGATAAGAGGAAGGTGGGTGCCGTGGGGTGAGAGGCAGACAATGCCCAGTTCTATAGTGGATATTTGTATGCAACAATCAACAGTTTCAAGACATTACATCATATCCAACTAGTATACGTTTAAAACGAACGGTGCATGGTCAACTATACATAGTTACAGACACTACTTCTTTGAAAAAACTTTTCATACAATCAACGTATAAATTTTCATACTTTTAAAATCAAATCGAAAATCCATGATCCAGAATTGAATTACTAACCCTTTTGATACACGATTGAAAAAAACAATCACGTATGATTTGTTTTTATTTTTCACAATCCAAATACTCTTAAATATAATATATGAATAGTCACATTCAATCCCTCAACAATGGAGTTTTCTTAGGTTTAGCAAAAAATTGAAGAAGGAGGAGTTGCTTGAAAGTTGTTTTATGTAACCACGCTTTTGTTCTTTTTACAAAGTTAAAAGAGTAACTTCTATCATTTTCAAAATTCAAACTAATAAAAGAAGTTGGGAGAAAAACTACTCCCCCTTTGTTGTTTCCACATCATTTGAATTTTATATTAAAAGGGTTTGGGTCTGGTCAAGCCCATATGGGCGACCCGACCCTCCAATTTTTAATATCTCCCACTCGCACATGAGAATTAGACCCGTACTTAACTCAGTCATTTTCATATATCAATAATTTCATATAGGTTTATGGATTGTCTAATCAGTGAGTACATCAAGAGTTCAGAACTACACACCGGTTAAAAATATATAACAGCTCACCATTTAATACAATGAGAATATTAAGTCTCGCTATACTCCAGACTTCTTTCTTTCTATCATAATAGTCAACGTATCCCTCGTCCTTCAAGCAATACATTGACTCAACACAAATTATGTATTTACAATTATGTATCAAAATACCAAATTAAAACATAACTGGTCGGCCTGTAAATACAAAACAACGTATCAGCTATAAGATAATCTTCCTTTCATACTACTATCTATCCTTTCCATTTTAGCTACTTTCTTAGACACGCACCACAAAATCAAATCAATCATGGTCTTTTAGTTACATGTTAAAGTAGCAATACTAAAATAAAGTTTCAAGAAACAAACGAAAGTTCTAAGAGTATCGATGAGGTTAAGTACAAACATTTGGGTTTCACACAATAAGGTAGAGGGAATCATTAACTCATTACCCTATCCCTTACCTCAAATTCCAAATCTCTACGTCTCTGATCTACAGAATTCTTCTGGCGAAATTGAGCTATTCTAAGCTTTTCTCAAATGGTTTGGACTTTCTCCATGGTTTCTTTGTAGATAAGCAGGTCCTGTTTCGGATTAAAATAGCTGCTTCTCTCCCACTTCATCTCAACAAAGAGGAGTCCTACATTTCCTCCCATATAATGCTTCAAACGGTGTCATACCAATGCTCGAGTGATAGCTGTTGTTATAAGCAAACTCCACTAATATTAAATGTTCGGCTCAACTATCACGTAGTTCTAAAATACAAGCTCTCAACATATCCTCTAAAGTCGTATAGTCCTCTCTGATTGACCGTTTATCTGAGGATGATATGTTTTGAAGAAATTAAGTTTAGTTCCCAACCTAGATTGAAAGCTCTACCAAAATCGAGAAACAAATCTTGGATTTCTATCGAAAACAATTGATACTGGTATGCCATGCAACATCACAATTTTGTCAATGTAGCATAAAGTCCTCTCAGAGTTTTAGGCAACCTTGAGACAAAATCCATGGTGATATGCTCTCATTTTCACTCATAGATAGGGAGTGGTTCAAGTAGTCCACCAGGTCTTTGGTGTTTAGCCTTTACTTGTTGACAAATCAAACATTTACGAACAAACTCTATAATGTCTCTCTTTATATCTGGCCACCAAAAGGATTGACTCAAATACCTATACATCTTGGTGGATCCTGGGTGAACAGAAAAGGCTGACCTATGTGCTTCATCCAAAATCAATCTCTACAATCCCTGGGCTTCCAGAACTACTAACCTTTTGTAATACCCCAAAAAAATAAAATAAAATAAAAAAAAAAACAAAATTAGGGCTTAAAGCCCAATTTTCTCTCTCTCTTTTCCCCTCTCTTCTCTCTTCTCTCTCCCTCTTCTTCTCTCCCTCTTTCTTCTCTCTTTTCCCTTCTCCCCGCCGCCGTGTCTCTTCCCCTCCCGCTGCCGCCGCCGCCGCCAGCACCGCCGGTCACCACCAGCGCCACCCACAGCCGCTGCAGCTTCCCCCCTCCCGCGAGCGAGCCGCTGCAGCTCCTCTCTGCACGAGCGCCGCTGCAGCTCCTCTCCTTCGCACAACAGCGCGCGAGCCCAGCGCGCGAGCCCAGCGCCAGCCCAGCACGAGCAGCCCGCGAGCAGCGCGCGAGCAGCGCTGCGAACAGCGCTCGATCAGCGCACGAGCAGCGCGCGACCCCCGCGCGACCCCAGCGCGCCCTTGCGCGCCTCTGCCCGAGCCCCTGCGCACCTCCAGCACGAGCGCAAGCGCTCCAGCGTGTGACCCACTGCGCGAGTGCTCGATCCAGCTCGCGAGCGTGACCCTAGCCACTGCGGCCCAGTCCAGCACGCGGCCCAGTCCGGCCCGCGTCCCACCAGGCCCATCAAGCCCGCCAGCCCGCGGCCCGCGGCCCGTGACAGTCCGTGAGCCTCTGCGAAGGTAAATGACTCTAAGTTTCGATTTTCGCACTTGGGTTTCGAAATTCTTTAGTATTGGACTTAAATTGTTCGCAATTGTTTCAAATTTGGAAACATTCAGGTTTTAGACCAAACCAACGGGCGAACGAAAGCTAAATTCGAGATCCGAAGAATCCTAGGTGAGAGAAATGAAATCTCTTCAACCCTTGAATAAACCTTGTCAAATTAGGTAGCATTAGTTGATTTGTTTATAAATTGAGGAATTTAGGGTTCGTACGAAATTAAGAAAAACGATAAACCCTGAAATAGTCGGAAATTGATGAAAATCGTGATGACTTGATTAGGTTGGCTTTCTTGGTGACTCGATTGAGGGGCGCTTTGTTTTGCGTATTTTGGTGTTATTGGAGAGTGCGCTACCTTCCCCAAAACTGTGAGTGGGATTTATTTCAATACTTTTGTTTAATATGTAAATCCTGTTTTACAACATTTTGATAATGAGCATGATTTGTCGTATGTTGGAAATGTTTTGACTGGTTTTAAAATTGACTTTTGTGAACCGTTGGAGTGTCCAAAAACTGTATTGAATTATGAAATTATGCATCCATGTGGTTGAAATGTATAATGTGCCATTTTATGCTCTATGTTGCATTGGTTTATGAACCTGACTTCGGCACATTTTGATGTGATATTGATTTTGGCTTTGAGAGCTTTGATATGTATTGTTCCGTAGCTACGAAGGACACCGTGAGAGGCGCTTTGGTGGCGTCCGGATATGCCTAGGTCTGGGGTATCCCACGAGTTGTCGTGATTTGATTATCTACACGGTACTAGCCAGGTTGAACCCGAAAGGGGGAGGATTTGGATTTGGATTGGATATCCTCTCCAAGTCTAGCACCTGGACGAGGTTCGTCGCCAACGCCGGGGTAGAGAGCACTTTAAAGAAATTTGCATATAACACCCCCGGTGCGCCTGTCATAGGTCGCGGTAGACCTCTGCCAGGACATTTTCGGCTGGCAGCTCTATGATTTTAATGACAGTGCTTTGGATGCATATTTGACTTGAAAATGCATGAAATGATATATTGTTGAAATGAAGAGCATGATGATTTGAAATATGATTTATATACTTATGTTTTGACACTCCAGTTTCACACTCCATATTTGATGACTGCATTGACCCACTCACTCACTGAGTATTCTCTCCCGAGTACTCACCCCTCATTTCCCTTTTGTTTCAGAGATAGTATTTGACAAGGAGTGTCGCTTTTAGGACGCTCAGTATCTTTGGGAGATCAGGCCTGGACTTGAGGAGTCATTGTGTATTTCCGCAGCAAAAAATTTGTATTGGTGATGTATTTGTATTCTGAGGTCTATAGATGACCATTTTTATAATTCTGGGATGACTGTATAAATATGGACATTTAAATTGTGGAACTCTCATGTCACTGCATGACATTGCATTGAGGCATTTCTTTTTCGTTGCGTCTGTATTTGGGAATGTGTCATGTCTTAGAATTGTCCTCTAGGATCGCTCGGTGCCTCCTCTAAATCACAGGAGGGGCGACTGGCGGCTGTCCATACCTTTCACGGGGGCATGGCAGTAGAGGTCTGTGGTTAGGACTGTGGAGAATTGTTTGTTAGCCTTGCGTTGCCCTGGATTATGCAGTAGGATGATCTGATTTGTTGTTGAGGATAATATATGCATTTTGAGGCCGGGATGGCCTCTTTTGGACAGGTAACAGGTTTATTTTAATATGGGAGACCTCCGATATATGGGGAGGTTTTGCCCGATTTTCTGTAAAAATACAGCCGGCATCCAGGGTAACGGGCGGCTGCTCACGATCCCGGGTCGGGGCGTGACACCTTTCCTGAAATCTGATTGTTTCATTGTATATATTAAATTTACTTCCCCCTTTAAGAATGTCTTCCTCGAGTTTAATTGTTGCTTTATTAGCTTGTTAAGCCACCCTTATACAATCAGATAGATCTGGTTGGACAATAAACCGAGCCAAAAGAGACCCCTAGCTGGTTATCTCAGCATCAATTCTCAATTGCTCAAACTCAGCTATCATCTAATGTTCTCTTACTCGTAGAGCTATTACTAGAGTAGTAGATTTTCGACTGAGAGCATCTGCTACAACATTTGCTTTGCCGTGTTGATATTGAATAGTAACATATAATCCTTCAACAGTTCGAGCCATCTGCGTTGTCTTAGATTCAACTCTTTCGGGGTAAATAAGTATTTAAGACTTTGATGATCTGTGAATATCTTGCAATGCTCACCGTAGAGGTAATGTCTCCAAATTTTCAAAACAAATACAATAGCTGCAAGCTCTAGATCATGGGTGGGATAATTCACTTCATGAGATTTCAACTGTCTAGAAGCAAAGGCTATCACATTTTGTCTCTGCATCAGTACACAATTCAAACCGGTCCTGGATACATCTCTAAAAATCACATACCCCTGTCCACTAACCGGTAATGTTAGTATTGGAGTCAATACAAGTCTATCTTTTAGAGTCTGAAAACTGGTCCTAGATTGTTCAACCCACTTGAAGAATGTATTCTTACGAGTCAAATTCATAAGTGGAGCAGCTATCAAAGAGAAATCCTTAACAAATCTACAACAATAACCTATCAAATCCAAAAAACTACGAACCTTCGTAACTGTAGTAGGTGAGGACCAGTTAACAAAAGTTTTAATCTTTTTCGGATCTATAGAAAGTCCTTTACCTGAGACAATGTGACCCAAGAAGGTTATGTCACTGAGCCAGAAGTCATATTTACTTAGTTTGGCATACAATTTCTCGATTCTCAAAGTCTACAGGGTGATACGACGATGCTGCTCATGCTGAGCTTTATCTTTAGAATAGATCAAGATATCATCAATGAATATCACAATGAAATCATCTAGATAGGGTTTGAAAACACGATTTATCACATCCATGAAAATGGCTGGGGCATTGGTTAACCCAAATGACATCACCAAGAACTCATAAGGACCATGTGGGTACGAAAATCCGTCTTAGGTATAAATTTCTCTCTAACCCTAATCTGATGATAGCCCGATCTGAGATCAAGTTTAGAAAAAACTGTTACATCTCACAATTGATCAAACAAATCATCAATTCTCGACAGGGGGTATTTATTCTTGATGGTAACTTGATTCAACTTGCGATAGTCAATACACAACCTCAAAGAACATCATCTTTCTTCACAAACAAAACTGGTGCTCCCCAAGGAGAAACTCTCGGACGAATAAATCTCTTGTCTACTAGTTCTTGTAACTGAGTTTTCAACTCTTTTAATTCAGCTAGTGCCACTCTATATGGAGCCATAGAAATGGGTAGGGTATCTGACATCACATCAATAGTAAACTCTATCTCTTTGACTGGTGGTAGCCCTAGCAAATCATCTGGAAATACATCCGAAAAATTCCGAACCACTGGTATGTCACACAATTAAGATTGCTCTTTTTTGTCTTCAATAACATAAGCTAAATATTTTTGACAAAAAACAAAAGTAGTCAGCAGGACTTTATCCACTTTGTTGAGGGATATCATTAGTAAAAATATTAAAATTTGGGAAGAATGTTTGCTACATGTTGAGCTTGCATATGATCGTACTGTTCACTCTACTACTAAATTCTTATCGTTTGAAATTGTTTATTGTTTTAATCCTTTAACTCCTTTGGATTTCTTACTTTACCTATTTCTGAGCAAGTGAATTTAGATGGTAAGAAAAAGGCAAAATTTGTGAAGCAACTTCACGAGAAAGTATGGTTCAATATAGAGAGGAGGACCAAACAATACATCAAGCAAGCTAACAAGAGACGTCACAAATTGATTTTTGAACCCATTGATTGGGTTTGGTTACACATGCGGAATGAAAGATTTTCGGCACAGAGACGTTCCAAGTTGTTGCTCCGAGGAGATGGTCCTTTTCAAGTGCTAGAACGGATCAACGACAATGCTTACAGACTTGATTTACCAGGTGAGTATAATGTTAGTGCTACTTTCAATATTACTGACTTGAGTCTTTTTTATGTAGGTGACGATTTGAGAACAAATCCTTCTCAAGAGGAGGGGAATGATGAGGTCATCAAGATTGTAAAGAATTTACAATATCCAACTCAAGTTTTAGTTGGGCCGGTGACAAGGGTCTGAGTTAAAAAAATACTGAATAACTTAATTCAGGGGGTTTTACAATAAGAAATTGAATCCCAAATAAATAAAAAACCAAAAGAGGCCTTAATTATGCTCATACAAGTCTAGTTAGAAAAATAAAAAACCCAAAACTACCCAAAACCAAGGGAGAACGAAAATAAAGAAAAATAGCAGCAAGACTTGGTCAAAATAGTTTGGTTTATTTAATTTCCTAATTTTTATTTTTATTTTTTGTAATTTATATTTTAGTTTTCTAATTTTTTATTGTTTAAGGAGTTATTAAATTTTTAGCTGTCAATTAAGTTTTTACCTTTAGACTATAAATAGGTCATTACACATTATGTAAAAAAACAACACTTTTGGAGAGAATTAATAAAATTGTGAGGGTTCTTCACACGGGTCTTGTTTTTTTGAGAACTTTGAACTTATTCAAGATAAGAGTGTTGTTTAATTCTTTGACTTATCAATCTAGATTTTGAACCATCTAGGTTGTGGTGTCATTCATTCTATCTTTATACCAAAATTCTTGATCTAGTGATAAATGAGTTTAAAATCATATACCTTAGGTTTTTCTTTCTTTAGGATAAGGGTTGAGGTTTTTAATTCTATCGATTTAAATAATTCATTGAAACGATTTTTTTGGGGCTAAATTAATTGTTCGTGGGTTCTAGGGTTTCTACACCCAACGGGTTCACATCATACTCCCCTTGTTGTTGTTTCCACATCATTTGAAGTTTATATTAAAAGGATTTGGGTCGGGTCAAACCCACATGGGCGATCCGACCCTCCAATTTCCAACATTCTTCTTCTAATATTAAAAGTGAAGGTTTTCATACAAACCAACAAAATAATTTTTGCATATGGAAATTTTTAGATTTAAATTTGTGTTATAATTATTTATTTTTTCTGACAGTTAGGTATTTTAGGTCGAGAAAATATCACAAAAATGAATCATCCTCTACATAATCCAAATAACTCTTGATGATAATGATCAAAATTCTTTAAAACCTTCTCTTTGAATCTAACGTGGGAAGAATCATTTTTCACCCCTATAGCTTGTGCATATACCAAATTGCATACTTTTTCTTTTTACCCTATTTTTTAATGTTTTGTTCACGTCTATTTTCTTTCAAAATTGGTTTCTTTGAGGGGAGTTGAGGGGGTTGACAGGTGGTTACAAAAAACCGCCCCCACCCCTTCTCAAATTTAAACACAAGTTGGAAAGGGTTGGGTCTACCCACATGGGCGGACCCGCCCCATATTTCAATATTTTCCACTCGCACATAAAAGTTAAGCTCGCACACAATGTGATCATCCCTATCGAATATTACCAATTTCATACAGACAAATGGATCATGTAACCTGCAAGAATACCAAGAGCTCTAGAGCTTTACACCGGTTAAGGATATCTAGTAGCTCATCGTCAATATGGTGATAAAGACATCCTATCTCGCTATACCCCAAACCTCTTTTATTTAACACAGTCAACGTATCTCTCATCCCTAAAAAATAATGTAAGAGCATACTTGACTCGATTCTAATCATGCATTCACAATTATATCTCTAAACACTAATTCATAGACATAATTGACCGGTCTGTGAATACATAGCAATATGTCAGTCAAAAATAGTTTTTTTTTCATACTATTAACTTTTAACTTTATCTTAACTGTTTTCATAACCATGTACCACAAAACCGAATCAACCATAGTTAATTGATGACATACTAAAGTAACAATACTAAGATAAATTCTCAAAAGACAGACAAAAGTCCTAAGTGTAAGATCCCATTTTGAGAAACCATTAAATCATGCAGTTACATTTGCATTTACCTTTTCTTATTTTATTTTATTGAGAACAATTAAATTCGTCGTATTATTTTGGACTAAAATTTGTTGAATTCTTTTCATATATGTAATGCTTGCTTTGGTTTTTATGTTCGCGGTTTTGAACATAGGTCGAATATACTATAATTAATATAAACTAGTGAGACATATTGGTGAATGAGTATGGTCGGAATAAGTTCACAATAGCACCAAATTAGGCTTTAGTATGGGACCCACAAAAGGCTTGGTGTGGGATCCACAAAGAGCATGTACATCACTATAAGGCACGACATAAGACACTTGATCCATTCCTTGACACAACATTTGGGTTAGTGGGAAAAGGTTTGGTATGGGACCCACAATGACACATGGTCCATCCCTTGATACACCACTTGAATTAGGGAAAATCCACATTTCACTTAAGTAATGAGAGAGAGAGATAGAAAGAGAGAAAGAGAGCCAAACCTTTCTCTTCCTTACCCCTAATACCGTTACCCACCTTCCTCTACCGTTACCCACCTTCCTCTCCCAAAAATCCACCCTAAACTCCATTAAAACCCACTAGAGCTTGAAATAAATCTTCTTCACCCATATATATGATAACCCTGGTCTTTTGGAAGCACAAGAGGCTGTAGTAAACACAAAGAACAACATAAAATTCAAAGAAAGTTTGGAAATGGAAGCAAGGAAACCCAAAAGAAGAATTTGGCAAATTTGAGGTAAGTACCATATGTGTTTGTTTCTTTGATACCTAATAGCCATGTTGATATATTTTCAGACTGTTTGTGGTATTGGAATAAGGATATAATGATGTGGGAAAGAAAGAAGTCATGTTTTTGAACATAGAGGTATGAATAGACATGAATTTTGCATGTTGGACAGATTGACAATGCCTCTGTTTTTGGCCTATAACGTTTTCTACATAACTGCAAATGGAACACGGTTTTATTATAATTAAACTAGACTCCCATAACTTTAAAATTACATAGAATTCGAAGATTTTCATTGAGAAATGAATTTTTAGTCAATTTTCAAAGTGACACATTCTTTGCACAAAATCCTATTTCTACCCTGTTTCTGCGTGAAACTTTGCTGCGATTTTTAGCTACCCTCTAGACTGAATTAGACTAAAGTCTGAACATAGAAATTGTAGCTCTGTGTCTTATCTTTAATTGGCCATTAGAATCACCTCAATCCATTTTGTGCAGGACTTATGTTTATTTTTCTATGACTGCGCAAGCTATGTTGTTGATTTTGAACTATAACTTTGATTGATTTGTGTTTCCATGTGTGATTGGAATTGAACCCAGCTATGAACATGAAAGTTCTAGCTTTATGTCTTAAATTTAAGTAGTAGCTGGAATCACCTTAATCCGAGCACTGTAGTTCAAGTAATGTCATTTTTCCCAAAACTGCTTGTGTTGGAAATTTGTTGAGCAAGTTCTGGAGTACTCAAAGGATTGCATGGCATGTGTAATTGTGATGTTGGATTATAACTTATGTGTAAAACTAGTAAGGGGTTGTGGTGATTACATCGTGAGAATCACAAAAAGATATAAAGAGAAAGTGATTAAACATGAATTCCTCTAAAAGCTTGTGCGAAGCCTGTGGGCCAAGCTTAAGGAACATAGATGGATCTCTTCTTCTTTTGAGGATGGAATTAGAAACAAGTGAAGTGTTTGAGGGTCTCACCTTAAAAATAACCTAGATTCATTTAAGAATCCCTAAATTTAGTTTACTCTCCAGACTCTCATACACTAGGTTAGTTCAACACTCTATTCCTTTCTTTAAATGTTGAATTAAATCGGAACAAAAAAGATGGAAAAAGGATAATGATTCTAAATGTGGCAGTTGTGATTGTCTTCTTGAGTTCATGTGCATCTTTGGTACGCTTTGCTATGTTTCCGATTCTTATATGGTGTAATATTCTTGTACTTGTTTGTTTACTTTGCTTGCTATTGGTCACCCGTGCACTTGCTCTGTTTATGCTGACCCCAATATCCTTATTTTCAGGTAATCATGGAGACGAGGGGAACCATTGGGTAGAAGCACTTGACTCTTGGGATCTAGATCCCTACTCATCTACGACCACCTAATATTTTGTCTAAGGCATGTAAATATATATATATATATATGTTTTTGAGATGTTTGAGTTATGTTGCACATATAGATGTATGGTTATGTCATATGGATACCTTACGTATTGTTTTGAGAATATAATGACCATATACTATGGTGTGTTATGTTAGGCTGCTAGGAGAGCCATTGATGTTAGTTGGTTTGATAATAGAAGTGTTATATTATTTGATCAGATTTTATATTAACCCCAGGTGGTAAAATGGTCACTAAATAGGGGAGATTCTACCAATTTTTCTTTTGAAAAGGACATGTAATTGGTTTTCTTTTAATCTAAATCTCTTTTTGTATTATCACACATAGGGAGTGCAATTGTCATGAATCCAGACATTGCATTTCAATCGTGATTGGTCACTTTCGCATTTGCATGTTTGTCCCTTTATGCAAGAGGGTGCAATGCCTAGATAGCGGGTTGTCACAATTAGTATTAAAGTCCAAGGTTTTGGGTAATTTGCACCAAAGATTTGAGCCTGTAGGTTTAGATTATTAGGTAGAGGGTGGCTTATATCATGAGTGACGTTGTTTGTCATTTGTATGCAATAGGTCACTAGGATACAAATGGTTAAGACTAGGAGACAGAATGAAATATCTCCTAAGAGAGAGCATAGGGATGATGAGCAGACGCAAGAGCCGCAATTTCAGGCGCTAGGCGATTAGAGGCCAGAAGGGCCATGCTAGCAACAGGCTTTTGCCGCCCTGATGGCTATGGTAGGCACTATGTCAGGGGACATTCATAGATTAACTGAGAGATTGTCTTAACCAGTGATAGGGAGTGAGAGTGCAGATGTCTCTCCAACTACTCATACCATACCTACCTCTTCATACCATAGAGGGAATGTATGCATGCCACTAGAGGATCGTCGATTCTAGAAATTAGTGACTGAGTTCAGAAAAATGGAGGCAATGATTTTTTTAGAAAGTAATGACCCTCAAGTTGTAGAGACATGGGTTGTTGAGATGCAAAGGCTTTTCTCTGAGTTTATGGTCATTTAGGAATACAAAGTCAGACTTGCCACTCATTACTTGAAAGAAGCCACCTATGATTGGTAGAGATCGAAGTTAAGATTCCGATATAGGAGTGACCTTCAGTATGTCATTTGGGGTGATTTCACTCAAATTTTTCATGAGAGATATGTCTTCTTTTATTAGAGATCAGATGATGTCAAAGTTTTTGAATTTAAGACAGGGCAGTCAGACTGTTAGTCAGTATGAAGGCCACTTTGCTAAATTATCAGTATATACTCCAGAATTAGTTGATACGGATGAAAAGAGATCCAAGAGGTTCAGAAAAGGATTGTGATCCCTTTTCCAGAGATACCTAGTAGGTCAGCCTTTTTTGACTTACCGGGATTTAGTGAACAATACTAAAGCTTTGGAGTTGGTTACTAAGGATAAACAGGAAAGGTTGCAGGGAAAGAGGCCAGCAGAAGTCCAAACTTCAAGCATAAAGAAGAAAAAGGAGAAGAAGAGGCAGTGAGCATGGTGAAAGTTTCCGTAAGAGGCCATCATATCCCATTTGTGAAAATCTTCATATAGGGCCTTGTGAGGGAAGAACGAGACTTTATTTTATATGTTTTCAGCCAGGCCATTATGCCTCACGTTGTCCTCTTAGGCCCGGGCAATCACACAGTCTACTCCTTTACAGCATGTTCTACCACCCAGATCTTTACCAGCTCAGCATGCAGTAGCCCCTCAAGTTCCATTGAGGTCGGGACCATCTAGACCAACCTTACCATCACAGCCACAGCAAAGATGACCTCAGGGTATGCCACCAAACCCAAGAGGTCAGGCTAGAGTTCATGCAATCATAGCTCAGGAGGCTCGTGCTTCACCTGATGTGATTACAGGTAGGATGAAGTTATTTTCTTGTGATGTTCATGTCTTGATTTATCCGAGTGCGACACATTCATTCATTCCATCTACATTTATTATGCACTTGCCTCGTGAGTTTGAATCTCTAAAGCAATGGTTGTGGGTTGCTACTCCTCTTGGAGATGAGGTTCTTATTACTGAGATTTATAGGGATTGTATTGTGAGCTTCCAGGAGTATGATTTTAGCATTGATTTACTGCCCTTGGAGTTGTTAGATTTGGATGTAATTCTAGGCATGAATTGGTTATCAGCTAATTATGCATCGGTTGATTGTTACTGGAAGATTGTTTGCTTTTCACCACCAGGACAACCATAGATTCTACGATAATAACCTACCAAACCTAGAAAGCTACGCACCTCCGTAACTGTAGTAGGCGTGGACCAGTTAACAACGGCTTCAACCTTCTTCAAATCAATAAAAAGTCCTTTACCCAAGACAATGTGACCCAAGAAGGTTATGTCACTGAGCCAGAACTCACATTTACTTAGTTTGGCATACAATTTCTCGATTATCAAAGTCTATAGGGTGATACGAAGATGCTGCTCATGCCGAACTTTATCTTTAGAATATACCAAGAGATCATCAATGAATATCATAATGAAATCATCCAGATAGGTCTGAAAACAAATTCATTAAATTCATGAAAATGGCTGGGGCATTGGTTAACTTAAATGGCATCACCAAGAACTCATAATGACCATAGCATGTACTAAAAGCCGTCTTGGGTATATCTTCCTCTCTGACCTTAATCTGATGATAGCCCGATCTAAGATCAAGTTTAGAAAAAACCATCACACCTCTCAACTGATCAAACAAATTATCAATTCTCGACATGGGGTATTTACTCTTGGTGGTAACTTAATTCAACCTGCGATAGCCAATCACAACCTCAAAGAGCCATCCTTTTTCTTTACAAACAAAACTAATGCTCCCCAAGGAGAAACACTTGGACGAATAAATCTCTTGTCTACTAGTTCTTATAACTGAGTTTTTAGCTCTTTTAATTCAGCTGGTGTCATTCTATATGGAGCCATACAAATGGGTAAGGTATCTGGCATCACATCAATAGTAAACTCTATCTCTCTAACTGGTAGTAACCCTGGCAAATTATCTAGAAATACATTCAGAAAATCCCGAACTATTAGTATGTCACACAATTGAGATTGCTCCTTCTTGTCTTCAATGACACTTCGATAGCTGCTCCACTTATGAGATTGACTCATAAGAATGTGCCCTTCAGGTAGGATGAACAATGTGAGACTAGTGTTCAAACTCTAAAGGATAAACTTGTATCGGCTCCAGTGTTAACATTACCGGTCAATGGACAAGGATATGTGATCTTTAGCGATGCATCTAGGACCAATTTGGGTTGTGTATTTATGCAAGGGCAAAATGTGATAGTTTATACTTCTAGATAGCTAAAACCTCATGAACAAAATTATCCTACACATAATCTAGAGCTTACAGCTATTATCTTTGCCTTGAAGATTTGGAGACATTACCTTTCTGGTGAGCACTATGAAATATTCACTGATTATCAAAGTCTCAAGTATTTATTTACTCAAAATGACTTGAATTTGAGACAACATAGATGGCTTGAGCTATTGCAGGACTATGATGTTACCATTCAATATCAGCACGACAAAATAAATGTTGTTGCAGATGCACTCAGCCACAAATCTACAATATCCGTAGCCTCTTTGCGAGTGAAGGAGTTTAAGATCTTAACCAAATCCGAGCAGCTGAAGATTAATACCAAGGTTTCTAGGCAAGGATCTCTTTTGGCTCGATTTATGGTCCAACCAAACCTATCTAATCACATTATAGAAGCTCAAAAAACTGATGAGATGACAATAAAGCTTAGGGAAGATGTTCTAAAAAGGGGGAAGCAATCAGAAAGGACTATACAGACTCTAGAATATATGTTGAGAGCTTATGTTCTAGAGCTTCATGGTAGTTGGGTTGAATATTTGATGTTAGAAGAATTTGTTTATAACAATAGTTACCATTCCAGCATTGGCATGGCACCATTTGAAGCATTATATGGTAGAAAATGTAAAACTCCTTTTGGTTGGGATGAAGTAGGAGAGAAACCAATGATTGAATCAGAAACAGGGCAGGGCTGCTTCTCTACAAGAAACCACGGAAAAAGTTCGGATCATTCGAGAAAAGCTTAGGACAACTCAATCCCGTCAAAAGAGTTATGCTGATCAGAGATATAGAGATTTGGAGTTTGAGTTAGGAAACAAAGTTTTTCTTAAAATTTCTCCAATCAAAAGTGTGATGAGATTTGGGAAGAAAAAGGGGAAGCTCAGTCCTAGATTTGTTGGTCCTTCTACGATTCTATCCAAAGTCGGATCTGCTGCTTATGAGCAGGCTCTACCCCCAACATTTGATGGAGTTCACCCTACATTCCATGTTTTTATGTTAAGGAAGTATGTTTACGACCCTTCACATGTGATCACCTATGAACCCCTCCAAGTTGTAAAGGACTTAACATATGTTGAGCAACCGATTCAGATTTTGGATTTTCGAGAACAGAACTTAAGGAACAAAAACGATTAGATTGGTAAAAGTTCTGTGGAGATATCATACCTCTGAGGAGACATCTTGGGAGTTAGAATCAGAGATGAGGAAGTGGTATCCCAAAATCTTTGAGCATGAACGGTGATCCGGAGGACCGGATCTTTAAAGGGGGAAGGATGTAAGGTCTCATTTTGAGAAACATTAAATCATGCAGTTACATTTGCATTTACCTTTTCTTGTTTTATTTTATTGAGAACATTTAAATTTGTCATATTATTTTGGACTAAAATTCATTGAATTCTTTTCATATATGTAATGCATGCTTTGGTTTTTATGTCTGCGGTTTTGAGCATAGGTCGAATATACTGGAATTAATAAAAACTAGTGGGACATATTGGCGAATGAGTATAGTCGGAATGAGTTCACAATAGAACCAAATTAGGCTTTAATATGAGACCTACAAAAGGCTTGGTGTGGAATCCATAAAGAGCACTTGTACATTACTATAAGGCATGACACAAGACACTTGATACATTCCTTGACACACCATTAGCATTAGGGGGATAAGTTTTGGTATGGAACCGACAAGGACACATGGTCCATCCCTTGATACACCACTTGGATTAGGGGAAATCCACATTTCACTTAAGTAATGAGAGAGAGAGATAGAGAGAGAGAGCCAAACCTTTCTCTTCCTTAGACCTAATCCCCTCACCAACCTTCCTCTCCCAAAAATCCACCCTAAACTCCATTAAAACCCCCACTAGAGCTTGAAATAAATCTCCTTCACCCATATATATGATAACCCTACTATTTTGAAAGTACAAGGGGCTGTAGCAAACACAAAGAACAACATAGAAATTCAAAACAAGGTTGGAAAGGGAAGTAAGGAAACCCAAAAGAAAATTTTGATAAATTTGAGACAAGTACCATGCGTGTTTGTTTCTTTGATGCCTAATAGCCATGTTAATATTTTTTTCAAACTGTTTGTGGTATTAGAATAAGGATGAAATGATGTGGGAAAGAAAGAAGTCACGTTTTTTAACCTAGAGGTATGAAATGACATGAATTCTGCATGCTGGACAAATTGACAATACCTCAGTTTTTGGCCTGTAACGTTTTCTACATAACTTCAAATGGAACACGTTTTTATTCTGATTAAACTAGACTCACATAGCTTTAAAATGACATAGATTCGAAGATTTTCATTGAGAAATAAATTTTTGGTCAATTTTGGCACATTCTCTGTAGAAAATCCTGTTTTTGCCCTGTTTCTGTGTGGAATTTTGCTGTGATTTGTAGCTACCCTTTAGACTGAATTAGACAAAGCTCTGAACATAGAAATTGTAGCTCTATGTCTTATCTTTAAATAGCCACTAGAATCACTTCAATCCGATTTGTGCAGGAGAACTTATGTTCATTTTTCTATGACTGCTCAAACTATGTTGTTGATTTTGAATTGTAACTTTGATTGATATGTGTTTCCATGTGTGATTGGAATTGAACCCAGCTATGAACATGAAAGTTATAGCTTTATGTCTTAAATTTAAGTAGCAGTTGGAATCACCTTAATCTGAGCACTGTAGTTCGAATTATGTCATTTTTCCCAAAAACTGCTTGTGTTGGAAGTGATTACACATGAATTCCTCCAAAAATTTGTACAAAGCCTAATGGCGAAACTTGAGTAGTACGGGTTGCATATAAAGTTTCACAAGCTTGTGCGAAACCTGCAGGCGAAACTTGAGGAATATAGATGGATCTCTTCTTCCTTTGAGGATGGAATTAGAAGTGATTGAGAGTCTAACCCTAAAGATTAACTTAGATTCATTTAGGAATCCCCAAATTTAGATTGCTCTCCAGACTCTCATACACTAGGTTGGTTCGACACTCCATTCTTTTCTTTAAATGTTGAATTAAATTGGAACAACGAAGATGGAAAAAGAATAATGATTCTAAATGTGGAATTGTGATTGTCTTCTTGAGTTCATGTGTATCCTTGGTACACTTTGCTATGTTTCTGATTCTTATATGGTGTAATATTCTTGTACCTGCTTGTTTACTCTACTTGCTATTGGTCCCCCATATACTTGTTCAGCTTATACTGATCTCGATATCCTTTTTTTCTGGTAATCAGGAAAATGAGAGGGAACCATAGGGTAAAGGCACTTGAGTCTTGGGATCTAGATCCCTACTCATCTACGACCCCCTAAAATTTTGTCTAAGACATGTAAATATATATTTTGAGATGTTTGAGTTATGTTGTACGTATAGATGTATGGTTATGTCATATGGATACCTTACGTATGGTTTTGGGAATATAATGACCATATACTATGATGTGTTGTGTTAGGTTGCCAAGAGGGTCATTGATGTTAGTTGGTTTGATAATAGAAGTGTTAATTATTTTTTCAGGTTTTATATTAACCCCAAGTGGTTAAATATTCACTAAATAGGGGAGACTACTAATTTTTCTTTTGAAAATGACAAGTAATTGGTTTTCTTTTAATCTAAATCTCCTTATATGTTATCACACACAAAGAGTGCGACTGTGTGAGTCCAAATGTCATATTTTAATCGTGATTAGTCGCTTCTGCAAGTGCATGTTTTTCCCTTTATGCTGAGGGTACGACGCCTGGATAACAGGCGTCACACTAAGGGTATAAAATTGAGATTAAATATGAACCTCCGAATCTCACACAATAAAATGAAGAGGGATGCACAATCTCATTACCCATATGGTCACATAAGCACACATATTATGAAACATGTGGTACAGTGCGCTATTTTCCCATTTAGAAGCGTATATCTGATTTTCTAAAAAAAAAGTATCGTATAGGTTTTAGTCCAAATGTACACAACACTTGATTTGAGTTTTTCTTCTTATATGTTTTCAAAAAATCTCACAATATCAAGGAAAAACTCACACTTGGTTATTTGACAAGTCCAATGAATTGTGGGGAATCCATTTTGCTTACCACATGTGTATACTCAGTCGGTAATCTCATTTTACACTACAAAAAAACACGCTTTTAGCTATAAATTTAGCGATAGAAATTTTAAAAAAATTCGTCATTAAAAACATTAGCGACGAAAAATTTTTCGTCACTAATAACGCGTCACAAATATTTAGTGACAGAAATTCAAAACCGTCACTAAAATTCATTGTAAAATTTAGTGACAAATAATTTTTTATCATTAAAATTCATCGCAAAATTTAGCGACGAAAAATTATCCGTCGTTAAATTAAAAACGGAAAAAAATTCGTTGCTAAATTTAGCGACGAAAATCTAAAATTCATCGTTAAATTTAATGACAGATAAATTTCGTTACTAAAATCCGTCTCTAATTTAGTAACGAAAAAAAGTTTATCGCTAAATTAGAGTTGAAAAATTATCTGTCACTAATTTAACGACGAAAACAAATCCGTCACTAAATTAGCGACGGATTCCAAATTCGTCACTAAATTCAAAATGCCCAAGGGAGCACACCTGGACGGGCCCCCGCCCACCCAACCGAGCCAGCACCAATCTGCAAGCGTGCCCGTCCACCCGAGCCAGCACCCGCCTACAAGCACGCCCCCCACATGCCCGCTCCAGCACCCGCCTCCTCACTTAATTCTTGAAAAATGCCTCCGCTTTGTCTTCACAGCGGTTCGAACTCCTGTGCATGCATAAATCTATAAAAGCATATATCCACCAATCCAAATATTAATATGTGATATACAAATTTTTTTTTTACTTATTATCTTTTTTTCACATTTTTCTAATAATAATAAAATAATAAATATAATAATTTTTTTACTTATTATCTGTAAAAGCATATAACAATTTGATGTACTTGCCGAATGAGATGAATTGTCGGACATGGATGTGTCATCTATTATGTTGATGACAATGACAAATGAAAATGAACAATTGAACTTTCAAAAACAATTGAACTATATGAGAGAAGTGAACGGATATAGAAGATGAAATACATAAATGGTGAACTCCACAATCGCGACTTATTGAAAATTGTCTGTTACAGATTAATTGAATTATTTATAATTGAAAATTCTAAATTTGGTAAGAATTATAATATTTATTATATATTTAATTCAATTTCGTTATTCAAAATTGGTTAAAAAGGGGGACACGCTTGAAAATATTTTCTAATAGAGTATAAAAAAAATTTAGTTATGAAATTAGTCTTAAATTTTGAAATACAGATAATAAATTAGAGACGAATTTAGTCACGAACACTTTTTTGTGGCTAATTAGTGACGAATTTAGTTATAAATATTTTTTTGTGATTAATTAGTGACAAATGTAGTCACAAATTTTAGAGTTCGTTGCTAAATTTAGAGACAAATATTTTTTCGTAGTTAATTAGCGATAAATTTAACGATGGAAAATTTTTGAAACTAATTAGCGATAGAATTTGCCATGAAATTTTTTCGTTGCTAAATTTAGCGACGAAATTTGTCACGAACTTTTTTCTTCGCTAAATTTAACTATCGATCACTGTATCCGTGGCAAAATTTAGCCACGAAATATTATTCGTCACTAATTAGTAACAAAATTTGCAACGAAAAAACTTTTTATCGTCAATTAGCGACGAATTTAACAACGAAAATGTTTTCATCATTAATTAGGGACGAATTTAGCTATGACGATATGTCAGTCGCTAATTTAGCCACGACTTCTTTTTCATCACAAATTTTGTGGCAAATTAGCGACGAATAAATTTTTGTCGCCAAATTTGTTGCACATTTTTTCCGTCGTGAAAATCTGTGACTAAAAGCGTATTTTTTTATAGTGTTAGTACTTAACTAAAGCAGCATATATGAGTGCGAATCTACCACAAATTAACACAGGCTCATCTTTACATATCACATAGGCATTAAAGGCGATTGTTTATGTAAGAGAGCCAATTTCAAAACTTGTTCGATATACTTTTAACGTAAACATCAGAATTTTGGACAAAAAATACAAAATTTAAATGTCATTAAATATGAGTATTACATCATCTATATTATGTAAATGATTACAATCACAATCACTGTACTGTCAAAACAATCTACGCAACTCAAGAAACCCAACATGTCACACAAACATGTCTTTAGATACTGTCTTTGTAAACAGATCAGCCACCATTAAATGCGTAGACATGTCCTTTAATGTCATTTCCCTCTTTTCAATCATGTCTCTAACAAGATTGATCTTTGTGTCAATATATTTGGTTTTGCTATCATATTTGGAGTTTCTAGCGTAAGCAACAGCTGACTTATTATCACTAAGTCATAACTTCCACCAAATTGCTTACTACTCTTAAATATTACAAAAATTTATATAATCAAATATCTTCTGAATTGTGAAAGTATAAACCACAAAGTCTACTTTTATTGTAGAAAGAGATATACAAGTTGTTTCTTACTAATCCATGAGATAAGGCTATCATTGAGAAAACAAACATTACTAGAGATAGATTTTTCTCATCTAAATCACCTTCCAAATTACCATTGTATATCATTTCAATATTGGATTGTTTCCTTAATTACAAAGAAAATAATCTGTAGTTCCATTCAGTTATCTCAATATCCAATTCACATCGATCCAATCATTATTTCCTGGATTAGACAGATACCTGCTAACCAATCCTATAGTATAATAAATGTTGGGACGAGTATATATCATAGTGTACTTTAACTTTAAAATTGTGCTAAAATATGGTATTCTTGACATTTCAACTACTTTTCTAGGAGTTTTCGGATACATTTCATCACTTGAACTATCGTCTTCAGTCACAGATGTATTAATGGGTTTGCAGTTTTCAACTTCAAGTTCTTGAGCCTTTACAATGTAAAACTATTGAGATAATTCTAATAATCTCTTGAAACGATCTGTATAGGTTTTAATTTTCAATTTGTCTTAACTCATATCCTTCATCTCAAAATTGAAACACAACCATTTCAAGATCTGAAAGGCATATTCCTTATCATTCGCAACTAACAGTATGTTCTTGACATATAGAGATAGAATTACAAATTTGTCATCGGACATCTCAACATGAGTACAATGGTTTTCGTCTATCATGACGAAATCGTAAAAGATTACACTTTTGTGAAATCTTAAATACCATTGTTCAAAAGACTATTTTATCTCATAAATTCATCTACTCAATTTATATATTCTGTTTTCCTATCTTTCAATGACAAAACCCTTTTAGAGAGTGTAACATCTTACTACCAATTGAGTCTTTTACCTCTCAATAATTCCATCTACCTTACACTTAGTTTTGAGAACTTACTTGTTCCCAATAACTTTGCACCCCAATAAAAGTTCAACCAATTCAATGCATGGTTAGAACTCAATGAATCCAATTCTTCTTCTTCCATCGCTTTTATCCACTCATCATTGGCAGGACTAGATAAAGCCTAATCTATGTTTTAGGCTCTTCTCCATTTTCTGAAGAAATAATAAATACATGCCATTTATTCTCAAAATAATAATTGGACATTTCTTTCCTAACACTTTTCTGAGTTTATAATTAGTTGTATCATTAGAATTTGAATCCCTCCTACTGGAAACAATATCATTCTAATGATCCACTATGGACTGAGCCATCTTTTGAATTAACTAATTGAAATAAAGGTTTTATGTATTTCACGTCATCTTTGTTAAGAAATTCATTCTTCAGGTAATATGACATCATGATCCAATCCTTACTACAATACCATTTTCTTATTTATCAATGAACACTTAATTTTTAAACTGGTTGAAATATTTAATAAAGATACTCTTACTTCTACAGGGACCTAATTTTTCAAACTTATTAGAAAAACCTTAAATACAGTCAGCCGATCCCTAAGATCTGAGGTTATTCATACTCGGTTTTCTATCAGTTCAAAATTCATATAATGTCAATGGTATTGATTTTGAAGATATTTTATTCAAAATTTAAGTTACAGTTAACAAGGCATATCCTTAAAAGAAAATCGACAAGTTAACCCGCACTCTCATGAATTTTGTTTTATCCAACAATATTCTATTTCTTCTCACTACAACACCACTTCACTAAGGTGTTTACAGAATGGTCAAGTATCGGATTATGCGTATTTCATTACACAAATTCTTAACTCAATTTGATAGATATTCAGATCATCTATCCATTCGATTCTCTAACCTGCTCATATAATGTCTAAAACACTCAAGTGTTTTAGACTTGCGAGAAATCAAATAGACATGACCAAATGACGTAAAATCATTTATGAACGTAATGAAATAAAAAATTTCATATCTTCTTACCTTCAAACTCATTAAACCACAAATGCTGAATGGACTAACAGTAATGAAATTCATCCCAAATGGCTTTTCTAAATGGTTTTCTCATTATTTTGCAAACATGACAATATTCAACTTAATAGTTAAATATTCGTCTATTATATTACAAAATTATAAAACCATTTACAAACTGCCCAGAACCAATACATGTCAGTCAAGGACAAATTTACCATGTCTTCCTGAAAGTTCAAAACATGGTCAAGTTCCAAAAGAACAAGAACAGATAAGGTTCCGTTGTATTTTTGGCATGTAGGGAACATCATACAGAATGAGAGTTTGGCCACTTTGTAACTTTAATTTACAAATGCCAACTCCTCTAGTCTCTATTCTTGTATTGTTTCCCACATAACTCAATCTCCTACCAAAGGCACTCAATGAAAAATTAACAAAATGTCTCTTTATCTATTCATATATCTAGAGTTCTTCTTTTGTGATCCATCTTCATTCTCCTTTTCTTTCTTGATTTTGTTATACTCATTCTATACTTAGAGTTTGAAACTTCTCTTGGAACTAAACTCTACAATAAAAGTATAAGCTGTGGATCTTCCAGCACCAAGCCGCTCATCCTTAAGCTCAACGTCGTGAGAAACATTCGAGAAAGTCTTCATACGATACTAAAGTGACACTGTCATTGTGAGTCAAACTGACTTTTAGATGCTCCCACTTAGCAGGAAAGGACCGGATTAAAACTTTGAACTTTCTATTTATCGGAGATGACATGACTAACTGACTACTACTCTCTGATTATGTTAGACATGACCTTAAATACTGTTTAATACTATGACAATATCACTTTTCATAGGTATCAAACATTATGATAATTTGTTTAAAATGAATCATTGATACCTCTATGTTTTACCATGAGGTACACCCAAATGTCATGAGCAGTCACATATTGCTTACATTCGGGTATCATGTCATCAATCACAAAACTAACCAGGGTTGTACAAAAAATGGAATCCATCATTTTCCATGCTTGATGAACCTCTTTTTCTTTCCTTTGCAGAGCAATATTGCTCACATCAAGGTCCTCTATAATATGCTTGATACCTTCCGAGATATCATATTATTTCAGCACATATCAAATTTTATGTCGTCATATCCCATGATTGTCATCAATCAATTTATCATCTCTACTCAAGCCCCCCAATATTGGACTTCGATACTATGGTTTGGTTTTCTAAAAGAGTGGACACTTATACTAATTCTCATATCATACACATAATTTTATATTTCAAAATTAACATTCATGGCAGATCAATATTAAGTATAGAATCGAAGGTTCACTAAATTTCTAATATCATCTATAGTCTTAATGTATCACCATCATAAATTTAATTTAAAACTACAAAATTTAATAGCTTTTATATGAAAATTACTCAAATTCTGTCAACCATGAAGCCTTCCACTTAAATACACAAAATATTTAAATAATATTACAATTTTGGATGAAAATTACTCAATTCAACCGATCCAAAATTTTCGTTTAAATATTCAAACTATTTAAATAATATTTTAATTTCGGATAAGAATTACTCAAATTCTACTAATCCAAAAATTTTACTTAAGAGATTTTAGTTTTCTTTTGTCCACATGATCATATATTTTTAATAAATATAGCAAACAATTGTTAAAAACAAAAAAAGAAACTTTACATTAAAAAAAAGTTACTCTATTTCATGATTATGCTCTTAACCAACAGTCATAATACGTAAAAGAAAACATATAAATAAATCATCTCATTTATGACAAATCCATTCGAGATATCATATTTACAATTTTCTTAGATAGTCTATCCTTGGAAGCAAATCTCTTGATGTCTCGTGAGAAATCATTTATATTTTGGGATAGCCTTGTCTTCATTTGGGTTTCTATATTTTTGACTTCCCACTTTTCTATTGATAATGGTTTCACATCATGCAAAGTCATGCTCATTCTTGGCAAGCAACTCATCAACTACGTTAGCCCAATAATGAGGCAGAGAGTTTCTCAGTATGTACACGTCATCCCCCCCAAAAAGCATGATCTAACCGAAGAAGTCCAAGCGTTTACTTCCATAATCTCCTGATGATCCGGCAAAGTATGAGATAAGTCCATTCTGTAAGTCAACATTTGACCCAATTTCATCAAACGCTCTAGACTTCTCAAATCTCTTTCCCTCCCCTAGAGGCCTGAAAAACTTTCAAAAAAAGTCCAATTATCACTATTTTCTCTGAAAATGGGAACAATATTAGCTTTGACATGAAACAACCATAATATTACAATAAATCTCAGAATATTTAATTTTAAAGATATTTGGTCAAATTTCAAACAATTATATGTTAGAAAAACAAATTTTTGAATAAAAATAAATGAGCAAAAATTTAAAACAAATGATGGGTAAAAAACAAATCTTCACCTGGGTAACCAAAATTAAGAAAATAATTTTCTTAACACATATAAAAATTTTCAAAATTTTTTGTTTATTGTAAATAATTTTTCTATAATTTTAAACAATTTCTAAGTTTAAAAATTAATAAAATTATTTTTCGACTTTGAAAAATAAATTAAAAATTATAGAAAAATCCGGAGGGTAAAAATAATTATTCCGGTGAAAATTCCGGCTGAAATGGGGCCTTCACATACATGCATGTGCTACCGGAGTGGGCTATCGAAAATAGACATACGTCTACTCTCCTAGGGTGGCGCGTGACATGCACTAGCCATCTTCCCGGTGGCGGGTGGCTCCGAGATTTTGGCCCCCCCATTTTTTATATCTCTGAGTTTAATGGTGCTCTCAGATTTTCAATCAGAAGTCTCTAACCTAGGGAGGAAACTTCACTTGAAGTAGCCAAAAGTGGGAATGGCATGCACACTGTTCATCATCTTCTTCATTTTTATGGTTTTTGATCCAAACTTCGATGGTCATATCTCTCTCTATTTTGAACCATTTATCATATTTTTTATATGGTTGGAAAGCATTTTTTAAGAGAAATCTAATTATATAAATTTTATATCATGAAAGACAGTATTTTTATAGATTCGAGTGCATTAAGTTTTGGTTAGGATTTGCAATATCTCATAATGTTCTCATCAGATGCATGCCAAATTTTATAGATTTTATCCTCATACAACAAGTACCCTACTGTGTAAAATTGAGAGCATTTAGTGAGTTCTATATCAGGTTGTCATTAATGAATATAACATATTATTTATGATATTCGGCATTTTAATACCCAAGAAAAAATGTAGGAAACACCCTAAATGGCTCTGATACCAATGAAGGTTTTCATATAAACCAAAAGAATAATTTTCACATGTGAAAATTTTTGAATCTAAATTTGGGTTAGAATCATTTATCACTTTCCGACAGTTGAATATTCTAGGTCGAGAGAATATCACAAAAATTGATCATTATTTATTGCTCACAATCCAAATGTCTCTTGATGTAATGATCGAAATTCTTTAAAGCCCTCTCTTTGAATCCAATGCTGGAAGATTCATTTTTCACCCCCTATATATTGTGCATATACCAAATTGCACAATTTTTCTTTTTACCCCATTTTTTTAATGTTTTGTTTACGTCCATTTTACTTCAAAATTGGTTTCTTTGAGGGGAGTTGAGGGGGTTGAGAGGTGGTTACCAAAAACCATTACCACCCCTTTTAAAATTTAAACATCTGTTGGAAAAGGTTGGGTCTACCCACAGACTCGTCCCATATTCCAACAAAAAGAATAGTACATATTCAACTAGTAATGAGATTGTTAATTAAGAACTGTAGTAGTATTAATCAAAATAGTGTGAAAGAAAAATTACATCATAAAAAGTGTATCTGCATAGGATTGCACATTATGTTAAAAATTTAACTTGCTTAAGTTTTTCAGGAACAAAACTTAATTTCCAATTTATATTTTTAGTCTAGGATATTCTTCTTATTTAAGGAAGAAATTTCTTACCTTAGATTATGTGTTTGGTACAGATATGTTATTTGCTATTGTATTTATCAGACAGGAAATAGATAATATAGTTCTTATAAGTATTAATTTCATTTTTTTTTTACCTTAAGAGTCTAAAACAAATGAAAAAGAAAAAGATAATGAGTTAAAAGAAAAATTATATTCATGAAGAAGTCAGGACCATAAAGAGAGAAATTCTTACTCCTATGATGTTGTCGTAAGAGACTCTTTCTATAATCCTTGTATACTCACCATCCTCAATTGCTTCAAATTGTGAAATGAGAAGCTAGTAATAATTTAATGTTGGTAAATGATGCCCACGTGGCATTTACCAATGAGTTAAATGGGAGGATTTAAATGTTTAAATTTAAATTAAGGGGGCTAAGGGATAATGGGTAACCACCCATTATCCTTAACCTCCCCACTTCTCCCTAAAATTAAGGCACTTAATTAACCTACGTGAGAGGTGTGTGCTGGTTCTTGAGTGTGTGCATTAGGTGTGTGTGACTTCACATTAATCATTGTGAGAAAAAAAATACATCATTCCTGAGGGTTTACAAAATTCCGAGAAGGGAAT
This sequence comes from Dillenia suffruticosa, assembly GCA_033439265.1. Classification (NCBI taxonomy): domain Eukaryota; kingdom Viridiplantae; phylum Streptophyta; class Magnoliopsida; order Dilleniales; family Dilleniaceae; genus Dillenia; species Dillenia suffruticosa. The sequence continues at coordinate 15,162,874 of JAVTVX010000012.1, read as the reverse complement.
TTTTGTGTCACCGTTGTCACCGAATTGAGGATTGCGATATCATGATTTTATGGTGATAGTCCGTGTAACGTGGTTATCATCCCGACTGCGAGACGTTCGAAGCATCACGGTTCCCAAAATCTGCGTATTTATTCATCGAAATATGCCCTGTATTTTATTGTGTATTTTACTATTCCAAAAAATTCCATTGTGCTTCGGTTGCGTGTACGTGCATTACAACATTGGTATCAGAGCGTATGCTGGTTTTATTAAAATTATTTTTGAAAATTTTCAGTATAAAAAAATATGGGGTTAAAAATTTGGGGTTCAGATCACGGATGAGTTTCGTAAATTCGATTATATCATGATGTTACCTATATCACGTAGATTATAGAAATATTTTTTCAGAATTTTTGGAATACATTTTAGCCATGAAAATTGTATCCAAAGTTTTCGACTCTAAGGGTCTCTGGAACTAAAAACCTAAATCTATCCATATAAGGGGATGGTTGATCTGAAAAAATGACATATTTATATTCCACATGTCGTGATCTACATTTTGGCATGAATTTTGTGACTTGTCGTCGCCGAAAACTGGGTTTTCCGATGAGGCCGCGGAGAGCCAAAATTTTATATATATATTTCACCAAGTTTAGGGCGCAAATAACCCAAAAATTGAGTTTAGGATATTTTGGAATGTCCCAAATTATTTTCAAGTTGGAATCGCCTTGAAAAACAGGCCAGAAATGAGTTTTTCAGAAAGCGGGTTCGAAAACCCGATTGCAGGCTCGTCGGATGAAGAAGAAAGACCCAGACCCGTGGGCGGTGAAGAACATGTGCGGAGAGGCACGTCAGAGGCCAACAGTCAGGCGCGTGCACCTTACTCACGAGGAAGGCATGTGAGGTGGTCAGTGGAGCGGATCGGGTTGGGGCCTAACCCGCTCCGACCCATGAACTGACACGTGTTAGGTCATACCCCCGACTTGTTGACTGCAAATCGGGGTCAACCCTGACCCATTTGACCGATCAGATCTGGTCAACCCTGACTCGTTGACTGACTCAGTCATCGACCCCAGCTGACTCAGTCATCGTGAGCCGAGTTGTGCTAGACACGTGGCAGCGCTTGTGAGGCATACCGCGTGTTTGGCGCATGAGCCAGGCTCCTGCAGACGCGTGGAGGTGTGTCGCAGGGCCGGCACAGGTGGACCAATATAAAATTGCACATCGACCAATTATTGAAGAACATCGACCTGCACAAATTAGACATCGACACAAAGAATGGAAAACACATTAGGATATCGATGTGTGCACAAATTTTGTCGATATAAGACTATGAGAACAATGACATATCGACTAATTCATTTTAACACATCAACTTGGTTTGTAAAAACACATCAACCTGTTTACAACACATCAACTTGAATAGCGTCATGTCCACCAATTTCAAACACAATGTCGACCAATTTCATAAATGAATAGGAACATATCAACCTGCATGGATAACACATCAACCTGTTGGTGTCTTACTCTGAAATGCACACATCAACCTGTTACTGTTCTTGTTGACCTAGTCAAAACACATCGACAAATTTACTTAGACACGTCAACCAATTCAACCAATGACAGTAACACATCATATGAGATTGGCGTATGTCGACTTGTTGATATAGGTATTTGAAAAATTCACATCGACATGTCAAAATTGCTGTCTACCTGTAGAAAACACATCGACCAATTTATCTATCCAGATCCACCAATTTGTAATTACACAGTAGTATGTCGATGTATGCTATATGACATGTCGACCTGATACTTGTTTAGTCATTGAATCACACATCGACTTGTTATCTTCTTGTCGACACAACACATGAACATCAACCAATTAAATTACACACGTCGACTAATCTATTATCTGAATAAGAATATGTCAATGTATTAAAATGACTTGTCGACCTATCCTTTACAAAGTTTGAAACATCACACATCAACACGGGTAAAAACTTGTCGACACATATGAATACATCGACCAATTAAAAATCACATGTCCACCAATTTTATTTAACACAATTCCTTGTTGACCTGTTCTACTTCTCATAGAAATATACCAGAAATGTTCCAAATTCAGATCGATGTCCACGTTAAGCTTGTCGACCTGTGTATGTTAGAAACCAGATCTGGGAAATAATTTTGAACCTAACAGACTTCTTATTTCTTTGATTTCTGAAATATTTCTTTTTCTATCAAAACTAACGTTCGAATGTAACGTAAACAAAGTTTAATTGGATTATTTAAAAGAGGCGTCAATAAAGGGAACAAAGATTCAACACGAACGATAGAGCAGTTGCAGAAGCTTTAATGGTGGAAATTAAATGCCCAACGTTCGAATGCAACAACCACCACAAACCCTCAATGGATCTATTCAATATCTCAATAAATACTGAGAAGTAGAAAATGAAGAGTGTTACTAAATATACGAGACACAACGACTTAAATTAAAAGTTCTATTGAATACTTTCATCTCTGTGTATTTAAAGTTTGAAATTGCATTAAGTGTCTCCAAAAATTTTCTCACACTGTCAAATTTGAGAAATGCAAGTTTCGATTATTGACATTCATTTATTGATTAATTCGAGTGTTAAAAACTAAGGAGTGTGTAACATTGCCTTAAGTTTAGAGAAGTCAAATTTCAGTCTGAGTAAGATTGAATTGTAGTATTCAGGCGTAACACTATATGAGGTTGAACTTGAATCTGTAATCAAGTTTGTAAACTAAGTATTTAGTAGAAAATCTAGGGGGAGTTGGGAGTGGACGTATACCGGGTTTTGTGAAACCATTATAAAAATTTTTTATGTCTTCTTTATTTGCTTTTCACTTACTGTCATATTGTTTTAATTTTCAAAAAGTCATAAAAAGTCCATATGTAACTATTCACCCCTCCCTTCTAGTTGAATAACAATGAGGTATCGGTTCTATAGAAACCTTGGAATCGAACGGTGAGAGACTGATAACATGTTGAGCGACTCCATCTCTTCTCGTGTTAGAACATTTGAATTCATCTACCACAAGTTCCTCGACTTATTTCATCAAATCATCAGGGTTATGTTGGGACGTCACCGATGGTTCTCGGTGCTCTTTGGGCTCGAGCCTTCGTTGGTGTTCATAACCCAATCGGTGTGAGGAAGATTGTGTTTCTAGTTTGAGGACACGACTGAACTCCACTAACTGTTTACTCATGCCTTGTAGCATGGATTCGAGCCTTACTATCTCGGGCTGAGTGGCCTCTTCTAGAGAGGCTACAGCGGGGGGCAGAATCAACTAGTTCTTGTGGACAATTGGCGGTTGATCCTCGGGCAAGTTGGCAGCGATTGGAACTTCTGTAGGGATGTTGGGTGCGGCCAATTGGATGGTGTTCGTTGGGGTGGCAATATGTCCGTCCATTACGGATGTAGCTCTAGAAGAAGTTCTATTTTTTTCTCAGAGGCATGAAGAGGGACAAGTTAAAGAATAAGTTTTCTTTTAGTCTATTCCTACGAATGACATCAATCTGTTGAAGGCGAGTTTGGATCCATAGATAACGACTTTGCTGACTTGAACGGATTGACTTGGCGTCTATCGATCCAGATCAATAAGACCTGTAAAGAACCGCAAAGGGTGTTCCAATATGGAAGACTCCGACGCTCAAGTCAGAAAGTGGTTTTCGAGTAGAGAAGCAAACTAAAAGAGAGTTTTGAATACCTTTGTGTGTTTTGTGTAAATTCAAAGAATGTACTTGATCAATAGGATTAATGATTTATATATAGTATCTGTGTATGAGTTTTATATGCATTCAGAATATTAAAACTTTAATTTTCTTATGAAAATATCCTGAGATTATAGGGATCACAGTGAGAGATTCTTGAAAATTTAAAATACTTTTTTCAAGAAAATTCATATCACCAAAGATTTCATTCCTTATTGGTAGCAATCAAAGGTTTCATTATCGATTACGAAAGATTGTCTCCACACTTTAGGGAAAGTGAATATTGTCTTTAGTTAAATAGTGGCATCGAGCACCGATGAGGTTTAAGAGTCGATCAGGCAACTGCCAAGAAAGGTTTGGTCGGTGTGTCCCAAGAGGGTAGGCTGTGCCAACCTATTTGGGAGATGAATCTTGTATTGACAATAAGTTTTGGTAAGTTATGTTTATGGGACTACGAATTTGAAGGGACTCATGTCTCGTGATAATAGACTTTTTGGTCATACTCCACCAACTAGTCATATGTAATAATTTTTATTGAATTCGGATCCCATACAATGATCAACATAAATCAAGATCCATTAATAAGAAATTTACATACTATAGTTTATACAATAAAAAATAGTATTCAGTTTCATTAATTAGTTGTGACTTATATTGTTAACCCGATCACATACACAACTCATTTACATTTAATCGAAAAATATTATACACACATAAATAATATAAAATATTATTTATATATTCAAAAAATTAAATCAAATATTATCCTTAAAATTAGGACCGATTCTAATATTTTTAAAATGGCATGATATTTCTAAAGTAAAATAAATTCAACTCTAGTTGGGGATAGCATAAGGAGAAAAGAAAGACTAAAAATAAACAAATAATGAAAATTTTAGAAAAACTTATCAAAAGTAAAAATTTCTCTATCCCTATAAAGAAATAAAAAAAAATAAATTTTTTTTTCCTTCTAAATTGTTTTCTCCCGTCACATGCTCTAGTTGAGCTGTCACTTGAACCCCTTTATAAAAGTACCGCGTTCGTTCCCTCGTGGCAGCATTTTCTTAAGGAGTACGATATTTTTTTCTGTATCTTGCTTAACTCCTAAGTATCAAATTTCCCCAAATACATCCAATTTTTAAACGGGGAGAGAAGGGGGGGGGGGGGATCACAACGTAGGGTATTGCAGAGACGGAAAGGAAGAGGGATTGATAAGGATGGAGCCAGTTCCCGGAGAAGTTAGGGACATTAACGTAACTGATGGCAGCAATAATGCTGAGATCGAAGGCCTTGGTCAATTCGCTGTCCAAGAGCACAACAACAAACAGGTTTCCTTCTTATTTGATCGTGATTTTTGCTTGAAATTATGTTAGGGGAGTCTTAATTTGTGCACTGTACAAAATTTGGGTCAAGCAGAATGCAGTGCTCGAGTTTGCAAGGGTATTGAAAGCGAAAGAGCAAGTGGTTGCTGGTAAGCTGTATCATCTGACTCTGGAAGCGATTGATGCCGGCAAGAAGAAGGTCTACGAAGCCAAAGTGTGGGTGAAGCCATGGATGAATTTCAAGGAGTTGCAGGAATTCAAGCATTCCCATGACTCCCCTTCATTCACCACTTCTGACCTCGGTGCCAAACCAGGTTAACCCCCAACTTTCTTAATTTGTATCTTATCGAATCGTTAGGGAATTCCCTTAACTAATAGCATCTCTTACGTTGATTTTGACACTTGCAAAGCCATTAAGCCTTTAAAAAAAAGTTAGTTATTTATGACTGGAAATTTTCCTCATGCTAGGTGACACAATCAGAAATGCACAATCATTTGACTCCGGAATTTTGTGAAATGTTTTATAACTTTTCCTTGTTTCCAAATCCGTTTCGTGCCGTGCCGGTGTCCCCTGTTTGTGTGCGTGCTTCATCGCTATTGTACTCTGGTGCCTTTTTTTGGAAATTCACATGTACATAGCTCCATGTCAGAACATGACAATCATTGTAACATCCATAATTCATTGTTTTATCTACCCTGCCGTGTTGTAGCAAGCATTCCCTTCCCAGTTCCGGGATAGTTTCCAGTTCCTTCATTGGTTAATTTTGGTTCATTGGATACTAAAATACGCCATTTAAACCAATGCTGCCTTAGCATAATCTCAAGTCCTTAAACATCTTGATATAATAGATTGATTGGTTGGGGTATTTCTGTTTCCCTTTCTTTCTTCTGGGCATGGAGCGGGATGGCTTGGGATCTATTAGTCATATACTTGTGCTTTTGGCATCTAGACACCTTAAAAGATATAGGTGTACCAAATGCGTGGCTGTTGGAATTTGCATTTAGTGGTTATGGTTCTTGAGGTATTTGGATGATATGCTGTTAATACTGCTTAAAATAGCTATCAATCCAAGGATATTTGCTTTCATAGCTTCTTGTCATTACATTTGTGTTCTTAAGCTAGTTTACATATAATCATTAGTTGTTTCTCCCCCCCCCCAACATTTTCCTTCCTTTTGCTCCATGTGTATTGATCTTTTTATTTTTTAGATTCTGCTATAAAATTATTTAGTTTCAATTTTCAACATTCCTAGATTTTGCTATGTTGGAGGAAATTAAACTTGGAATCTGTGATCAAGTGTAATGGATGATTTTTTGTTGTTGCATTTGTAAGCATTTGATGCTACTTTGACATGTGTGTGTATCATTGTCTGTGTTTTTCTTATATTTTTTGCCTTCCGCAGAGCTTCAAACTGGTAAATAACTGATTGATTGGAGCAAAGTGTGCACCCACCAAATTGAGGGATTTTAATTCTTCTCTTTTTGCAATCATATTTGTGTGTCATATTAATTGAATGCATCTTTGTGGCTTGGATTGCGTTTGTTGGACTTCTATATTCCGATAAAATGTTGTCTCTCTCTATTGGATTTATATGCTTACAGATGCGGAAGCGTGATAAAATTTTCTGAATCATAAAACTCTAAATTTTTCGGGCATACCTCAATGAGCAGATCGCAGAAAATTCGGGAAACCACGAGTTTTGATGGAACGACCTCACCGTTGGGATGATTGTCACGAAAATCGAACTATCACCATAACACCACGACACCGCAATTGAAATCTGATGACGAAGACTGCAAAAATTCTTTACGCAAAATTTTTTCTCTAACCCTCACTCTCAAGAAAATATTTTTTTCTCTCTTGTGCCGTCACTCACAATGGTGTGTTCCCTAGGATTTTTTGCCTTAGTTTCCTTATTCCTTTGTAACCACAAAAGGAAGGAGATTCAAATTATTTCGGTTACCGCTTTTTGGATATGGAAAGTGGGATAATTCTCATTTTCTATACATGAAAAAATGCCCTACTTGAATATTAATTTCATTATCTCCCACTTGCACACGAGAGTATTTTTGTTCTTCACGAGATCACAATTCATGCGATTTCCTATATCACCCTACTGAATTTTCATACAGGATTCGGTGTCGTCCAAATGGCGAGTATACCTGCAAGCAAAAACTTCTCGATACACCTATTAGGAGGATCAAGAAGTTATCGTTAGTATGAAAAAGTCTCGCTGTGTTCCAGACTCAACACAATTATATCTATCGAGTCACTTCTCTCATCGAAAGTGATCCCCAATATTTGCTCAAAAGTGTATTCACTATTACGCTCGTATCCCAATGTGGACAAACATAACAGATCGGTCGGATAACATCACAAAAGAGTTATCAGATCATATCAGATAGATACAATGATTCTTCTCGATTATCGTAAAATAATAAGATATTACCTTCTCATGAAATCTTAGGTATCACCGTTTGGATGATTGTTTTAGGCCAATATCGACTTTCGAAATCGACAGACCTTATCCTCATGACCCATTAGAGCGAACCCTGATGGCTGCTCTATATAGATTTCCTCATTCAGATTCTCGTTAAAGAAAGAGGTCTTTACATCCATCTGATGCAACTTTAGATCCATACTTACGATAATCGCCAAAAGTAAACAGATCGATGTGAATTTGACTACGGGGGAGAAAGTCTCCTTATTGTCAATACCCTTTGTCTGTGTAACTCTTGGCTAGTAGACGGGCCTTGTATCTCTCCACTGATTTGTCGGTCTATCTTTTGATTTTGAAAATCCACTTGTTCTCAATGGCCTATTTATCCTCAGGTAGGTCAACTAAGTCTCAAATCTCGTTGACTCTCATAGATTCAATCTCTTCTTTCATGGCCTCTAGCCATTAGTCCTTCATAGGATTCTCGAAAGCCTCTTGAAAGGTTCGAGGTTTTTCATCATTCTCAGGAGTCACGATAAGGATCTCATCCTCAATCGGAAAACGACGTCTTGTTATATGTTCCCGACTACTCCTACAAGGAGAGAGAGCCTCCTCACCTCTAGATGGACCACTCTCACTAGGAACAAAATTCGTTACAGGCTCTTGGGTTCCACTGCTGGGTTTCATTGGGCCGTTAGGCTCACCCATTTCATAAAAGGTGAAGTCCTAGTCGATTTCATTTCTTTTAGAGAAATCATTTTGTAGAAACGTAGTATTACGAGATTCGATCTTAGAGACCGTGTCATTCGTACGTTCATCTAGGAACACACGTCGCTTAGAATGTTCGGAGTATCTTATGAAGAAACACTTCTTTCCTCGCGAGCCTAATTGCCGTGTAGGTGCGAGAAATCGTGAACGTACGCGGCATAACCCCATGGCCTCAAATGGTTAAGGTCAGACTGCTTCATTGTCCAAAACTCGTATGTGGTATTAACTACGAATTTCGTTGGAACAAGATTGAAAATATAGGCAGCAGTTAACAATGCATCTTCTCAATAGGAGATAGCCAAACTGGTTTGCGCCATCATTGATCTCACCATCTTCAATAGAGTTCTATTCCTCCTCTCGATTACTCCGTTCTGTTGGCTGAGGAGTAACAGGAACAGTCAACTGTCTCGTAATACCTTTTACGAAATAGAGCTCTTTAAACTCCTCAAACAAATACTCGCATTTTCAATCGATTTTGAGACTCTTGACTCTCAATTCTAACTAATTTTCAATTTCGCTGATAAATCTCATGAAACAATCTAATACATTAGATTTGTGCGAGATCAGGTATATCTAACTGAAACGCGTGTAATCGTCTATGAACGTAATGAAATATGTGACTCCATTTTGGGTCTCACATTTATAGGCCCACAAAATCGGAGTGGATCAGTTGCAATTGGGTCCCATCCCTCATTACTTTTCCAAATGGTTTTCTCGTCTAGTATGTCAAACAAAAATATCAACTATGCTATCAAATGCATACGCAATAGAAGATAAATCAGAAATATTATTACATGAAACAATGTTCAACGCATAAACTCTATCATGGACCAAACCAATACATATTAGAGAATTATCGTACGAAATCAAAACACTCAAGTTTTTAAACTGAACAGAATATCCTAAACGATTTAAACAAATGATAGATACAAGATTCCGTCGAATATCGGGAGCATGCAATACATCATGAAGGTACAGAATTTAGTTACTTCGAATCATCAACTTGTATATACCAATTCCCTTTACAACCACAAATGTTTCGTTTCTCATATATAGCCTCCTCGCTTGGGAACTCAATTGGTGGAACTCTACATATGTGTTTTTATCTTGAGCTACATGGTTGGTAGCTCCTGAGTTTACAATCCACAAAGGAGAAGAGTTAGTAAGCATCACAGTGGATGAAATATAACTCGTACCATGTAAAGAAAAAGGAATTACCTTTTGCTCACCACACTCGCGAGCAAAATGCCAAAATTTGACACAAACGTAGTATCGGACTTTGCTCTTGTAGAGCTCCTTCTTGCGTTTCTGCCTTTTGTCCTCGATTTTCGCTGATGGTTTCTTCTTAGATTGGCTAAGATTCCTGTCATGTCTGCGCCATTTACGTTTGGCGCCCTTGGAGCCCTCACTCGACTTCGCCACATAGGCATGACCAGAAACTGACTTAGCCACCTCCTGGCCTTTTTCCTCGAGCTCACAATGTCTACACACGTCCATGAAAGTACGAATACTCTTAGTGTGAGTGAGATTGGTCTTTATCGCATCCCAGGAGTCAGACAAGGACCGGATTATCCCAGCACGTGAAACTCATTAGATATCGGCTTCCCCATGTTCTTTAGAAAAGCGATCATACTCGACATATATATCAGATATTGTTTCATAGTATGATTAGGCTTCTTCTTATAGGTGATGAACCATAGGTTAGCATCCTGAGCTTAGGAGCTGACCAGAAGCCAAGGTGCTCTCTCATAGTACTCAAAACTGACATCACAATAGGATACTGCTCATATACTGGAATCAAATCGTCCATGTTGCTAAGGAGGATTGTCCTACCTTGGCCATCCTTCCTTTTTCATGCACGATACGCTTCTTTATCCAGTTTTGCCTTAGGCGTATCACCCACCCCGGGGTCTATCATCTCGTAAAGCAGGACCTCCGCTAGGTCTTTTTCCTTGAAGACAAATTTAACTTTATGATGCCAAATCTCATAGTTGTCACTGTTCAGGTTGTTTCCCTTAATGAGATCAAGTACGATACTTCTCGTCGCAGCCACAGTCTCTATTACACAGAAAGAAAGAAAGAGACGTTAGTGACTAATAATGTTTATTCTTACAATTTCGTGCACATTACGAATCAACAAATCCAAAATGATTCGATTATTGATTCCAAAGCGAGCATATGGGTTAACGGATACCATACACCACAATCCGAGATCTCATCTCACTATCCCGACTTGGATTCGGCGCTCAAAATCTCACAAATAGTCACAAATATTGATATAAGACTCAAAAAATTAAAAAAATTCAATTTCGGATGACCTGACAGGCCGTCGGGGTCCCCACGAGCCGGCGGCGCGTCTGTAGGCCCTGCCACATGCCAGATGCGTAGTGCGCCTCATACGCGCCTAGCGTGGCTTGGCCCACTCACGGTGTGCGGCTCACAAGCCTTCACGCCCGATCCGTGTCAGCCGAGTCATAGACCAGGTCGAGCGCGGGTTAAGGTTTGAGCTGACCTATCGGACCCCGACCCCGACCCGACCGTGTCGGTACGTAGGTCGGAGCGGGTCAGGCTCCGACCCGATCCGGGTCCCTGATCACTTCATGTGCCTAACTCGCTCGTGAATTGCACGCGTCCGCCTGGTGTCGTGTGATGTGCCTCTTTGCGCATGCTTCTCAAGTGCTCGTGGGTTTGGATGTCTTCTTCCTCACCCGACGAGCCTGCTACCGGGTTTTTCGATCCGGTTCTCCGAAAATCCATTTCCGACTATTTTTTATGGCGATTTAGACCGGAAAATATATTATACTTCCTAAAAACATGCCTAACTCGATTTTTGGGATATTTACACCCTAATCTCGTCGAAATAAAATTTTGACTCTCCGCAACTTCATCGGAAAACCCAGTTTCCGGCAACAACTTATCATAAAATGCCTGTCAAAACGCAGATCATTGCACATGGAACACAAATATGTTATTTATTTAGATCAAAAATCACTCTATACGGACAGATCTAGAGTTTTAAGTTTTGGGCACTCTTAGGGCAAAAAATTTTAATTTCAATTTTTATGGACAAAACATGTTCCAAAATTTCCGAAAAAAATATATTCATGACCTACGTGACATGGGTAATATCATGGTATATTCGGATTCACGAAACTCATCTGTGATCCGAACCCCAAATTTTCAACCCTATATTTTTATGCCCGAAAAATATTCTGAAAAGATTATTTAATAAATCCAACCACTCACTTTGATACCAATGTTGGATTTATATGTACATACATATGCGGAAACGTGACAAAATTTTCAGAATCATAAAACTCTAGGTTTTTTGGTCATACCTTAATGAGCAGATCACAGAAAATCCGGGAAACCACAAGTCTTGATGAAACGACTTCACTGTCGAGATAATAGCCACAAAAATCAAATTATTACCACAGCACCACAACACCGCAATCAAAATCCGGTGACGAAGACGGCAGAAATTCTCTACGCAGAATTTTTTCTCTAGTCCTCACTCTCAAGGAGATATTTTTTTCTCTCTTGTGCCGTCACTCACAATGGTGTGTTTCCTAGGGTTTTTGCCCTAGTTTCCTTATTCCTTTGTAACCACAAAAAAAGGGAGATTCAAATTATTTCGGTTATCATTTTTTAGATATGGAAAGTGGGATAATTCTCATTTTCTATACATGAAAAAATGCCCCACTTGGACATTAATTCCATCATTCTCTTTCAAAGATAACCACACACCCGCGTCTTAGGCTGTGCATTCAAGTTTTCTCCATTTTTTTTTTTTTTTGAATCGGATAGACCAAAGACATTATGAAGTTGTCACATGCGTTTTGTGAACAGGAAGCTTACACTTGCTCATCTCATCTGAAAGGTTGTTATTTATGCAAGAAGAATCACACATTAATTCTGATATATTTAACATGCTTTAGCATACATGAAATCTTGTATTGAAACAACTAGTTGTCATGTACTTAGATGGTCATGGACCAGGATGGAAAGCCGTGCCAACTGATGATCCCGAAGTCCAAGATGCAGCATCTCATGCTGTGAAGACCATTCAGCAGAGATCCAACTCTTTGGGTCCCTATGAACTTCTAGAGATCCTTTTGGCAAAGGCTGAGGTCAGGAACAGCACTTATCACTTAATAATTATTTAGTTCAGATTACAAGAGTCCTAGTGCATCTTTCCAGGTCAAATTATTCATGCATCACTTTTGTTCTGGTTGGTAATCAGGTTGTTGAAGATTGTCCCAATTTTTTTTTGCTTCTTAAGGTGAAAAGAGGAAGCAAGGAAGAGAAATTAAGTGTTAAAGTACGTAAAAGTGATGAAGGAATGTTTCATTTGAGCGATATGAATCTCTGTTGCTAATTAGTTTGTTTTTAAAAAAAAAAATACATGGATGGTACTCCCTATCTACCACTATCTTGTTATTTTCAAGTTATGAATTACCCCATATGTTTATAATAAATATAGATATAAACCTGGCTTTTGTAGATTGCCTTCCTTTGTGTGGAATGTTAGTTTTGATAATGAAGGTGTTCCGCTGGTATCTCTTCCAAGTGTTCCATGGATACAGTTAGCTCTATTTGTTATGTTGATATGAGTATATAAAAGAGTGATATGCCATTGATTTGAACCTTTATGGATTAACTATAGCTGGTTAGCAATATTTATCGCTTTCTAGTGAAATCTTAAGGTCAGAATGATGTAGCGTTTTCATCCCCCCCCCCCCCCCCCCCCGGGAAAAAAAAATCCCTCAACCCATATCTAGCTAAATCAAATATACCGCTTCAACTCTTTCATTCAGGTTAATGTCCCTGTGACCTTGATCGATTTGAACTTCATGAAGTTTGGCTGTCTTTGCCCCTTAGGACATGTTTGGTAGGACAGAAAGAAGAGGTGAAAACTTACTAACTTTAAAATTTTTCCTCTTTTAAGGTCGTTTCCTAATCATCCTAAATTTTCTTAGGGATAGTATTTACTCCAAAGTTGGGGTAAATATTACCCTAGTTGGGGGTGGGGTAATATAAAGGAAAAGGAAATAGAAATTTTAAATTAAATGTAATTATAAATTATTAATTAAATTTATTCTTAGAGAGAATTAAAAAAATCATTAAATTCGGAGAGAGAAAACTTAAAATAATGAAAATTTTAAAGAGAAAATTAATACATAGAGAGAAAACTAAATGAATGTATTTAGAGAAAATTGAATTAAATAGATTTTTTAAAAAGAGAAAACTAACATGTTTAGTTAGATAGAGAGTAAAACTAAATTAGTTTTTTAGAGGAAAAATTTAAAGTAAATATGTTTAGATAGATAGAAAATATAAATTAAATTGATTTGTTCAGAAATGAAAATTAATATATTTGGTTTTAGAGAAAGAGTAACTAAATCTTATATTTTTGAGGAGAGAAGACTTAAAACAAATGTGTATGAAGTGAGTGTTGCGTTCTTTTTTTCCTTTTTTTTCCCCTTTTAGAGAAAATTGTTTTTTTTTTTGAAAGAAAATTAAAGTGTTTAGTTGCGGAGAGAATTTAAAATCAATGAATTTGGATAGAGAAAATATGAATTAAATTGATATTTGTAAAGAGAAAATTAATATGTTTATTTTTAGAAAGAAACACTAATTATGTTTTTGTATAATCAAGATTTAAAATCAATCAATTTACACAAAGAAAATTGAAAATTTATGCTAAATGGATTTTTTTTAGATAAAGAAAATTAATTTATTTAGTTTTAAAAAGAGAAAAATTAAATTATATTCTTAGAGAGAGAATTTAAAATCAATATCTCTACCAAGAGAAAATGTGAATTAAATTAATTTTTAGAAAGAAAATTAATTTGTTTAGTTTTAGGAAGAGAAAAACTAATTTTAGTTTTTGTAAAAAGAAAAAATTTAAAATCAATGAGTTTAGAGAGAAAATATAACTTAAATTGATTTTTAGGGAGAAAATTAATGTGTTTGTTTTTAAAGAGAAAAATTAATTTTAATTTTAAAATTAATGTGTTTGAAAACTGAAAATGAGAATTAAATTAACTTATTTAAAATGCAGAAATTAATGTGTCTTTAGGTTTAAAGAGAAAAATTATTTTTTAGAGAAAATTTAATCAATATGTTTTGATGAGAATATATATCCTAAATTGATTTTTATTATATATTATTTTTTAAACTTTTTATTTCGTATATTAAATATTATATTTGTTCAACCAAACAATAGAAAATGGGAAGTATTATGAGAGTAATATTTTTATTCTTTGAAATATCACTCTTAATTTTCCTCTCTGGAAACATGTCTATGGGACCAAGATAAAAGTACTTGGGGCGTCGTAGTCTAGTTTAGGACCAACATAAGGTATTTAGGTGTCTTAGTCTCGATCCAAGACCATCTTTGGCAAATCTTTACTTGGCTCAATTTGTTTTATTCTATCTATATTTTATTTTATTTTACTTGTAAAATGAAAGAATTTTTACGAAAACATCTTGGAGTTTTACAATTGAAAATTTTTGTATTAAAGAACTTTTTTGCTGACATTAGAGCTCAATTTCAATGTTTTCCAAAACAAGTTCTTAGACTAGTACTCTCACATTGATCAGGGTTTTCGGGTTAGGCATATGACAATATCAGAAATTTAGGAAAACAACAAAAAGAAAAAAGCTAAACATGAACTCAACAAATAACACTTTTAAAAAAAAAAAAATTATGCAGGTTCATGCTTAGTTATTATTACCGCCTAAAGAAATTTAATTTTTTCTTTTTTTTTTTATTTTTTGGGACCCAAAAGGGTCGTATAACCACCGTCACAACCACCCAATACTTTTTCTCTTAACATTTAAGAGATTAACATTGTACGGTCTTAGGTTACTCAAAATTCAAAAACATAAAAGGAAAAAATATGCAGCACTTGGAACATTACACATCAACGGCAACACGTTTGTACAAATGTTCAGGCAACCTTGGTGTAGGGACTGCTTGCAATGGAGTCCGCATGTAGGTGACCAGTCCCGGACTTTCAGACATGTCAATCTCATCTGGGCTCACCCCAGGTGTAGGGCCCCACGTGAAGTGATGCAATAGATGGCCCAACATGGAGGTGACCAAATTGATACCCAATTGGGCCCCTGGGCAGACCCGTCGACCCGCTCCAAATGGCAAGAGCCGAAAATCATGGCCCTTCATGTTAACAACCTCGTCAAGGAATCGCTCGAGTCGGAATTCGAGTAGGGTTTTCCTCACGGCCAGATCTCGGGCCACAGCCCAGACATTTACGTGCACATTCGATCCCTTTGGAATGTCGTAGCCAGCTATCTTCACATTGGCGTTGGCTCGGTGAGGAAGCATCAACAGTGTTGGGGGTGCAACCTATAACAACTACTAACTATAGCGTTAGTAGTTAATTATAGTTAATAAGAATAGTTAGTGGTTAATTGTAATTGTTAGATTAGTTAGTAGTTAAATGAAATAATTAATAGAATTAGTATAAATAGTAGTATTTAAAATATGTAATGATATGTATTGAGTTATATTGAATTCTCTCATTCTCTCTTGTACTCTCTCTTTCTTTCTCTTTCTCTCTCTAGCCCTCTCCCTCTCTATCTCTCTCTCTTTCTTCTCTCCCTAATCTCTATCTTTCTCTCATATTCTCTCTTTACCCTACTTGGGTTATGACAAATGGTATCAGAGTTTACGAATCCTTGGTTAATATTGAAAAATAGTAGAACAGATCGGGTGTGAAACCATCAAAGCGCAAGCCTTCTATGAAGCCATCGAAAAACATCTCAAAAGGCAAGAAATTATAATACAAGAAATGGTTGTAGAGATCAAAGAATATCATTTGCATCTTGACAAGAAATTGGAAAAGATCATCCAAAGGATTGACAAATGGTATCAGTATTGTAACAACTACTAACCATAGGGTTAGTAGTTAATCATAGTTAGTAAAAATAGTTAGTGGTTAATTATGATTGTTATATTAGTTATAGTTAAATGAAGTGATTAGTAGAATTAGTATAAATAGTGGTCTCTAAAACATGTAATGACATGTAATGAGTTGTATTGAATTCTCTCATTCTCTCTTGTATTCTCTCTCTTTCTCTCTCTAGCCCTCTCCCTCTCTATCTCTCTCTCTTTCTTCTCTCCCTAATCTCTATCTTTCTCTCATATTCTCTCTTTACCCTACTTGGATTATGACAAATAGTATCAGAGTTTACGAATCCTTGGTTAATATTGAAAAATAGCAGAAGAGATCGGGTGTGAAACCATCGAAGCGCAAGCCTTCTATGAAACCATCGAAGAACATCTCAAAAGGCAAGATATTATAATGCAAGAAATGGTTGTAGAAATCAAAGAATATCATTTGTATCTTGACAAGAAATTGGAAAAGATCATCCAAAAGATTGACGAACAAAATCAAAGGATTGACGAACAAAATCAAAGGATTGATGCACAAAACCAAAGGATTAATGCTTATATGGCAAGTCTTGATGACAAATTCAACATTTTATTGAAAATATTTGGTATCGATGAAGATATCAAAGTTTTTGTGGAAAAATAGTAAGAAAAAGAAAAGAAATTGGAAAACAACAAAACAAATCAAATGGTAGAAGAAGCAATACCAAAATCTATGGAAAAGCAAGGTATTGAATAATTTTCAAAATCTCTCATTTTATCTACTTCTAGTGAAAAAATGTTAAGAGTAGAACAATTTCAAATGTTCAAGAAAGAAGGGTTTTGCATATCCAAAAAAGAATGGTTTTGCATGATCAAGAAAGAAGGGTCTTGCATGTCCAAGAAAGAATGGTCTTACATGCTAAAAAAAAGTTGTTGATGGTGAGTTCTTGCCAATCCCTCCAAATATTGAATTTTTTGTATTTATCGAACCAAATCCTTCATAAAAAAGAAGTTAAAAAAAAGATTTTTTCAAGTTTCCTTATCTCTACTTTTCTCCCATTATTCTCATTGCAATTCAAGTTATATTCATTGTTCGTCTTTATTATCTTATCTTTCAATACAAATACAAGTCTTGGTACAAGATTTATGGATTCAAATCTCAATTCTTGATTTTCCATCCTTGAGGACAAGGATGTCTTCAAAATAGAGAAATATTGTAACAACTACTAACCATAGGATTAGTAATAGTTAGTGGTTAATTGTGATTGTTAAATTAGTTAATAGTTAAATAAAATAATTAGTAGAATTAGTATAAATAGTAGTCTCTAAAACATGTAACGACATGTATTGAGTTGTATTGAATTCTCTCATTCTCTCTTGTATTCTCTCTCTTTCTCTCTCTAGCCCTCTCCCTCTCTATCGCTATCTCTTTCTTCTCTCCCTAATCTCTATCTTTCTCTCACATTCTCTCTTTACCCTACTTGGGTTATGACACAACCTCAGAGCCTCCTTGGCGACCAACTGTAGGTAAGGGAGGTTTGAGAAGTCGGATTCGGTCATAACCCGGCCTGACCCAACTACCCGATCAAGCTCTTCTTGGGCCTTTTGTTGGACTCTTGGGTGCTTAACTCCCTCTGCCATGGCCCATTCAACCGAAATTGTAGTTGTGTCCATTCCAGCAGTGATCATGTGGATAAATATTAAACATATGAGGCCAAATTTTTCAAATTTATGCAAAAGTCCTTGGAGAAAAAGATATCTACTTACCCAAAGAAGCCCAATTATGGTACTTCACTTTGGTCATATTTTTCCTGGAGGTTGAGCAGAGCATCCACTAAGTGCAGTTTGGCACGCCCACTTTTTTGGCGGGCAACGGTGTGCTCTTCCATTATGGCTCCCGTAAGTCTGTCCCTACGAGCACCGTGCTTGGCAAACGCTTCCTCTTCGAGAGGAACATCCATCGAAGCCATGGAATGTGCTCTGCCATAGCCAGAGAGGCCCCAATCTTCAATCCATTGGCCACAATTGCCTTAAACTCTACACCTTGCTCATCCATTATGCCTTGTGAGTTCACAAACCTCTTGCCAAATGCAAGTCTTGTTATGTTGTTGAATGCCACTGCTCCCAAATACTTCCTCACCACTAAACTCTTTCCTTTATTGTCTGCATCGTTTCAAAATTTTCTCTCATCAATCCAAAATTTGGTATCTTTTGTCGAATAGAATGGCTCTAGTCAAGTATTATACTGAGACAATGGAATTAAAAATAATTTTAAATAACTCATAGCAAAATGATTATTTGTTGGGGAAATACTAAGTATCGGCTAACTTTGACTATTGTGACAAAATTGCCCATTTGTTAGCAATATAACCTAAAACTGAAGATTCAATAACATGTGAGACACTTTTATGCTCCTCCAAGTTAGTAGTTATGATGATGTTCTCCTTCACCTTTTATACTAATAAGGTAGAGAGATTCATATTCTATTGAAAGAAACTAATGAGGTTTGAAGAAAAAAATGCAATTGGGAGAGCTATCTTTTTTATTTTATAGTCACTCTAATTTTGAAATTATGGCGGATCGATTTGAAACCTAATCCTTTTGTGATATCAATTATTAGAAACCTCAGTGCCCAACTATTAGAAAAGGTGTAATGCTTGTGGCTAAGGATGACTCATCCTTGGTGAGCTTCTTGCAAGAAGCCCTCTAATCTAAGCTACTCAAATGAATATTTTGGAACGCATAATAACTTCAGGAAGACCAACAAAAAAAATGTCAGCTTTTAACAAATTTAAGTTTTTCAAACTAATAATTTGTTTCTATGGCCTCCCAATTCAACAAACATGATTTCACATCAGGTTTCCCACCTAACCATGTTTTGGACATGGCTCTTTATTTAGTGTGTTCTAAATAATGTAAGAGTGGTGTCCAGGAAACGTCAACTATCCGCAATTCGCCTTAAATTAATTATCTTTATGTTTTCTTATTTAACTTATAATATTTTTCTGTAAAATAAAACTATTCATTTTAAAAAAATTATAGAGTCGTACAAATAAAAAGTTGTGCAAGAAAAAATTAAATTTTTTCATATAAAAATAATTAAAATTATCATCATACTAATAATTTTTTCTGTAACTCTAATTCAACTTGGTGCAAACTTTCTCAAATAACACCTAACATGCCCTCCAAAAAAAAAAAAACTAAAGTAAACATAAAACATATTATCGATTTTTTTATGAATTAAATTAGAGTGAGTTAATTGTGACCCGCATTAATCCATAAGAGCCACTTAAAAGGTTGAGGCCTTGTTCAAGTTGCAGTGAGGATGACGGGACAAGCATTTAGAAAGGGTGTGACCATAGCCAGAAAGCTAAGTTTGATGCATCGAACTTTAATTTCATTTGGGGTTAGTTGGAGACTTGGTCGAGCCGTCTCATTAAAGCATGAAGATGAAGCTTTTCTGTTCCAAAAAGAGAAAATTTTGAACAATACCCAAACCTGACCCATTTAGATATTTGGGGAATCCTTCCATCTGTGGTCCTCCTCCAATCATCTGGCTGTGGATTAACTCCTTCACTAGAGAAGTCGCCAATGCAACGATTGAATTGCTCAGTTTATTATAAATCCTATAATACCATTAGCCGTACCTAGTATAGTAACTCCTGATAAAAATAGTATCATTTCACAAGAAACAAAAAGAAAACACGCAGAAACCGGGAATAATGGAAATTTAAGAGAGAGAGAGAGAGAGATAGAAGAAAAAAAGGGTACCAGGATTAAGGCAATCGATGAAAATGGATTCAACCATAGCAGTGACTTCATCTTCTCCGAAGGGACGAAGGGCTTCAAGTCTCTTGGGAGAGAAAAGTTCGAGAGTGCAAACTTTTCTAACCTTAACATAGTAAGGCCCATAATCGGCCCATATAAGATCCTTACCATCTCTTCTGATTTAGCGGCGGATCTACTCCTATGCCTATCCGCCAATTGTTGATCATGTTCTTTCAACACCTCCTTTGCCAATTCCGAGCTCGACACTATCACGTTCAGTGTTGAACCGAACCACACCGATATTATGGGTCCGTAGGTTTGCGCCCATTCTGCATAGCAACGGAATCGAACCTGTTTTACGTCGTGCAGGTTCCCTACTAGGGGCCACGGGCTTGGACCGGGTGGGAGCTTGAATCTTGGTCTTTGGTAATGTTGGTTATTTATGTCTATTGTGGGGCATTTTGGTAAGATGGAGATAATCGAGAAACTCCCATAATTAATTATCAATTAACCATCAAAATGATAACTCCCCAATTAAGCCCAATAGATGTCAAAGTGAATGAATTTGTCTTCTCTTCCTTAATGGCTTCTTGAAAAAAAAAATGGTTTTCTTTCTTCCTGCGAGTGAATAGTAGCCATGCAAAAAAAAGGGGGCCAAGATTAGTGCACATTCTCTAGAGAGAGAAAATACCGTGAGGGTTGGAGATTTTCGCGTAGGAAAATCTTCCTTGTCAAAGTCGTCATCGGACTTGGGTTGAGGCGTCGTGGATTTACGGTGGTGGTTCGATTGCGTAATCACCATCCGACCGTGCGATCCGTTCGAGAGAAATCGCGACACGATCGATTTTGGAGATCGCCCTATTGAGGTATTTATCCCGAAAAAATTCCGATCTATTTAATTTACGCTTCCGCATGTGCGATTAAATCCAACATTAGTATCAGAGAAATCGTTGGATTTAATTTAAATGATTTTCGGAATTATTTTTTGGATATAAAATTTTGGGGTCCAGATCATAGATGAGTTTCGTGAATCCGAAAACACCGTAGGAATACCCATGGCCCATGGATTACAAAACTTTTTTTTTGTTTAATTTTCCGAACATGTTTAAACCATGAAAAGTTCGATCGAAATTTGTGACCGTACGGATTTTAAAACCTTAGATCTATGGCTTTAGATGGCGGATCGATGCATGAAAATGATTTATAAGTGTTCCATGTATCCTGATCTATTTTTTCATGTATTTTTTGATGAGTTTTGGATGCCGGAAATTGGGATTTCCGAATGGCCGCGGAGGATCGCAACTGGGGTGGTTGAGTTCCGTCATTTTTGGGTTTGAATTCTTCTAAAATCAAGTATAGAATGTTTAGAGGATGCCCACTAATTTTTTCCAGTCGAAAAATGTGAGAAAAAGCAACCGGAATTGAGTTTTTTGGCAACCGGGTCGAAAAACCCGTTACAGGACTCGTCGGACGAACAAGACCCGGCCCAGATTTGCGGGCGCTGCGTCGCACGCGCTCTAAGGCGCGTCCATCAGGCGCGTGTACTTCACGCTCCACATAGGCACTTGAAGCGGTCCGTCCTCGGTTCGGGTCGGACCCTGACCCGGACCTACCCGCACCCGACCTCAAACCCTGACCCTTTGACCGACCCGATTTGACCCGGCTCAACACGGCTCAGTGCTTGAGCCACGCGCCGTGATTGGGCCCGCGTGAGCCGAGCCTCACCAGGCACGTGGCGACGTATGTGCAGCGCGCGCGCCAAGCTACTGCCAACGCGTAGAGGTACGTGCTAGCACGTGGAGTGCACCGCCGGCGCGGGGCGGGGTGTGTAGGCCCCGGGGCCGCGCATCAGGTCACTTAAAATTGAATTTTTTCAATTTTTGGGTCATATATCCATAAATGTGACTTTTTGTAAGTTTTTGTGTGTCGAATCAAAGTCCGAATGGTAAGATACGATTCCAGGTTGTGGTGTATGTGTCCGTTGACTCATACGCTTATTTTAGGGTCTGTACTCAAGTCATTTTGGTCTTGATGATTCGTAAGCGCACAAAAATGTGATAATAAACATCTCCAAGTCACAAATGTCTCTCTTAATGTATTAAGAACTGTCGTATTAAATTTTTGCAAGAAAAGTAAACTGAATGATATGATTTGCGAGATTTCATATCAGTAGATTCAGTTTATTCTCGAGAGGCAAAATCTTACGGGAATCTGAGGCACGAGATGATGAGCCCCAGGGTGGGCACCGCACCTCAGAATATATGAGATAAAAAGATATATCATGTATGGTATAAAAGAATTGCCAAGTTAGGGCAATATTTATCAGTGGATGCACGATGACTTAATCTCGTTCTACAAAACATATCCTATGGACATGTCAGTTCGACTCGCCCCATAAAAGCATTGTGTTGCTCTCTTCAGCTCCTATTATGAGAATGCAAAAGAAAATAGTTGATCATACAATGACACAAATGTTAAGTATGATCACCGAGTTGAGAAATACGGACGAGCAAATTTCAGATGGAATTTAGGTACTGGATGTGATCCAGTTTTTACCTGATTCATGGGAAACCGTGAAACCTATCTTACACTTGACGAAAGTATTTGTACTTTCGTTGACATGAATACGTATTGTGAGTTCGATGAGAAGCACCTAAAGGCGAGTAGGTCACACTCGAGTCATGCTAATTCAGATGAGTCGAGTAAAGACTTCCCCGGCGCTAAGCCAATAGCATAAGTATGTGAACGAGACTTAAGATCCAGATAATAAAAATCATTCGAGAAACCCGACAACAAGGTATAAAAGCGCATGGAGAAAGAATTTGATTAGATTAATGTAAATTGCTACGTTTGAAGTAGATTTGGTCATTTCGCTCATGAGTGTGACGAGTAGAAATTAATATCCTTCTTCTTTACGTGGTTTGAGATTTGTCTCATTCACTATAATGTTCGCTGATTTCTCTCCTTTGTAATCAGGAGCAACCGATCACGTAACTCGAGACAGAAGTGCGTAAATAGAGTTCCATCAAGTGAATCCTTAAATTTGGAGGATTTACATCAAGGACAGAGCATTTGTCGTTGTCAGAGAGAACGACACTTGCTATGACGTTCTTAATATAGTAGGCATTCGACAGATCTTCAATTTAGTATTTTGTCTAAGATTAACTAGGATATGTGTAAAACTTATCCTTTTTTTAAATAATACGATAATTCTATGAATTGTTCTGGTTCTAATCCATGATAAATTGTATGCACTGGGTGCTGCTCCTTCTAATGGTTTCTTGTCGTTCTCCTATTGTCTTTACATCTGATTGCGTAGATGATGATATAAATGAATGACATAGTAAACTTATATACATGGGGTAAGAGATGATAAATCGGTTAGTAGCGAGAGGTTTATTGGACCACGAGATTCGAGTTACCCGTATATGAGTTTTACCTAGCCGGCAAAATGACGAGAAAACCATTTGGCAATGCAATGAGAGCTGGGACCCCATTGCAATTAGACTATTGTGTCTTTCCTTTTTTTGTGGTCTTATGACCATGAGAGCCAGAAATGGAGTTATATAGATAATTATAGACGCTTACGTACGTTTCGGTTCATCTATCTGATTTCGTACAAGTCTGAGACATCAGAATGCTTTAGGAGGTTCATAAGCGAGATTGAGAATCAGTTAGATTTGAGAGTAGAAATTCTCAAAACCGATCGGGGATGCAAGTATTCGTCTAAACTACATGTGGAGCTCTGTTTCGAGAAGAGTATTACGAGATTACTGACTATTAGTCAGTTCTCTATTTGAACTTTGGATAGGGAGACAATCTGACTTTAGCCACTTGAGGTTATGGGGTTGTACCGC
The DNA here is from genome assembly GCA_033439265.1 of Dillenia suffruticosa. Lineage (NCBI taxonomy): Eukaryota > Viridiplantae > Streptophyta > Magnoliopsida > Dilleniales > Dilleniaceae > Dillenia > Dillenia suffruticosa. Next base: position 15,139,103 of record JAVTVX010000012.1, on the reverse strand, counting down.
GATATCTCGCATTAACACGGTGAGTTAGGCCCGCGAGAAATTACGTGTTCTTAGGCGAACATACGGACGACACTATAATCGAGATTGAGTCTCGTAATACCACATTACTTGAGAATGATTTCTCTAAGAGAGGTGAAATCAATTTAGACCTTACCCTTTATGCGATGGATGAGTCTAGTGGCTCGTGGAGTCCAACGTCGGGATACAAGAACCCACTACGGATCTTGATCTCAGTGGGAGCGATCCATCAAGAGGTAAAGATTTTTCTCTCTTCATATGAGCATCGAGGATGCAAATTTAAACGTTGCTTCTCGATTAAGGGTGAGACCCTCGTTGTGACTCTAGAGGATGATGAAAAATCCAAAACGGTCCAAGAGGCTCTCGAGAGTTATGCAAAAGATAGTTTATTGAAAACCTTAAATGAAGAGAATGAGTTGATAAGAATCAACGAGATCTGGGACCTAGTTGATTTGCATGAGGGCGGAAGGACAATTAGAAAAAATAGATTCTCAAAATCAAGGTAAAGGTCAACGGATTGATGAAAAGGTAAATAACCCGTCTAATAACTAAGGGTTACACTTAGAATGAAGGGTAGACTACCGATGTGTCATAGTCAAATTTATCTCGATCCGTTTAGCGATTGTCACTAATATGGATCTGGAGTCACACCACAAAAACGTAAAGCCCGCTTTCCATAATGAAAGTCTAGATGAGGCGATCTACATGGAGCATCCATTTGAGTTCGTTCTAGTAGATCAAGTGAATAAAGTCTGTTATTTTAGAAATCAATATACGACTTTAAGCCATCATCTAGATAGCGGTGCCTGAGATTTCACGAGAAGGTGATATCTTATGGCTTTATATGATCTAGTAGGATCATTGTAACTATCTGATACGTTCCGATGGCTCCTTTATGAGCACATTCTCATATGTAGGTGACATTCTGTTGGCCGGGAACAACAGAGAGTATACAATAACCATTGTAATATGGTTATGAGGTTTTAATTCATTCTCGGATTTTGGATCCATAGGGATCGCTTGAGAATGGTGTTAACTTTTTAACAAGAGTTTTACATCATATAGATTCTTGAGCATTTCGAGATGAGCGATAATGATCTAATATATACTCTATCGCTAAAGTTAAAAATCAGATTCTTGACATGTGTCCTAAGATTTATAAAGAAATAAGGGAGAACAGATTCCCTTATTTCAGTGCAATGTACATTTCTAGTGTATGCGATGAGGTATACACGTGCGATATATAGTTTAATGTATGCGATGAGGCATACATGACCAGACGTTTATTTTGCGGTCGATCTAGTAAGTAGGTATTAATAGAATCCTGGAAGGGATTACTGTAGAGCAGTGAAAAAAGATTCTGAAATATCTCATTTGAACTGCAGATCTCTCCATGTGTTACGGATGATGTGATTTACGTTTTTTCGTTGGGATTCAAATAATGACTGGGAGTAGTGATCTGAATAAACGCAAACTAACATTAGGTTTTATCTTCTTAGAGCAGTAAGAAGAGAACATGTATATCTCTATTTATGATAGAGACTGAACTTGTAGTATACTCAATTGCAGTTCATGAGAATGGTTGGATTCAGACATTTCTGAATGACTTAGGGTCGTGACAGATAGTGGAAGGTCAGTGATGATTATTGTGATAATCAGACCGCCATTGTCGACAACTGAGACCCTAAGTGTTATAGTAAATCCAAACACATTGATACCAAAAACCACTTTGTGAGAAATATTACCGAGAAGGGTATTGTGACAGCTAAGTATACCTTGACATACAGTATGATAGCTGATCCCTTCAGAAAACCCGTTGTGAGAGATTCCTTTGTGAGATAAGAAATCATTGGGTTTAGTGTACTTTAACATTTCTCATTATATATTGTTTTAAATGTTTATTGAAATATATAATATACATACATTATTGGGTCACATATTTATTTCATGCACTATTTATTGTCATATATTGTGATCTTGTGATAAAAGATGTGTCAGACAGGTGTGGTTGACTCTCTCATACGAGTGACCACCTCCTACTCTAAGTGAGCGGAGATGAGACGGATTCTAGTTGTAAGAGATTTTGAGAGTGACACTACTAGAATATAAGTCGCCCTGATATGTGTTCAAGATGAGATCATATACGATATGACCGACATGAAAATACCCACATCCATGTTGCCAGTAAATAGCCAGATTTGAGATCTCAGATATCACCTGCGATTTGTGATATTTGTCTCTAAGATACTCTCTCTGAGATCTCTGAGTAAAGTCTTATGTGTAAACTGAGTTTCATACTTGTACAGTGTTAGAAAAATCTAACATATGTCATTTGAGAGATGAGAGAACAGCACTGTGGCACGTGTTTCATATCACGTGTGATGAGACGACCATAGAATAGTGGGAGCTCTTATTTGAGACGATAGTTTAATCCTCGTTCCCACTGTGTAAGACCTGAGATCCATTTGGTGGGATCTCTTATACTCTTATTACTTTCGACTGTCTCTAAAAGTTTTGGTTCAGTATTGCTAATTTAATCTGTTTACCTATGGTCCGTAAGATAAATTGAGGTTTAAGGGACAGGTCTAGGAAAGCAGTTGAATTGAGACCGATAGATTCAAGTTTGGGAAAGGAATGCCAATAGACATTACATCATTGTCGTATATTCACAGGTCGACCTGTTATGTTAATGCATATTGGGATTCAAACATAATAGTTAATACATAGTCGAGCAAATTGATTGGAGATCACTTTTGATGAGGAAAGTGACTCGATGGATATAAATGCATTGAGTCTGAAGTATAGTGAGTTGTTTTTTATACTAACTGTGACTTCTCGATCATCCTAACAGATGTATCGAGAAGTCTTTGCTTGCAGATGTACTCGCCGGTCACACGACGTCCAATCCTGTATGAAAGTCAAGTAGGGTGATACGATAGATCACATGAGTTGCGATCTTGTGATTGACGGAAGTGAAATGCCCTTATGTACAAGTGGGAGATGTTGATTATTTATGTCCATTGTAGGACATTTTGGTAAGAGGGAGATAATGAGGTAACTCCTATAATTAATTACCAATTAACTATCAAAATGGTAACTCCCCAATTAAGCCCAATAGATGCCAAAGTGAATTGTTGTTGTTCTTCTTCTTCCTTAATGGCTTCTTGAAAAAAAAAATGGTCTTCTTTCTTCCTGCGAGTGAACGGTAGCCATGAAAAAAAAAAAGGGACCAAGGTTAGTGCACATTCTCTAGAGAGAGAACACCGTGAGGGTTGGAAATTTTCGTATAGGAAAATCTCCCTTGTCAAAGTCGTCATCGGACTTGAGTTGAGGCGTCGTGAATTTGCGGTGGTGGTTCGATTACGTGATCACCATCCGACCGTGCGATCCGTTTGAGAGAAATCACGACATGATCGATTTTGGAGATTGCCCTATTGAGGTATTTATCCTGAAAAAATTTTAATTTATTTAATTTACGTTTCTGTATGTGTGATTAAATCCAATAGGTATAGCTTGTAGCAAAGAAGGACGAAGATCGGCGAGAGGAGAATTATTAGAAGAAATGCCATTAGGGGCGGAGAGCGTGAATGTGTCCGCTTCTTTCCGTGAGTTGGGTGTGGAAGGAGTTGAAAATAGTTGGTAAATGGGATTTTCATTTGGGGGGGAGAGAGAGAGAGAGAGAGAGTTGGTGAATGGATTAATCTACGCTGTTTTTTTATTTTATTTATTTACCTATTTATTTTTGTATTTTGGTGGTGACGTTTTTCATTTTTGATGGAATGGGTTGGTGACGACGGAGTAGAAGCCAACGAAAATTACTCTTCAATTACACAATTGGTGGTCAATATATGGGTGCAGTTGCCTGCAATTAGACTTGGGGAGTTTTCAAGTACTTTGTATTATGTTTATAGAAGAGGTTTTGTTTTGGTAGTTGGCGAGTAGAGAGCATTACACTGACACTTCAGCAAGTTTTTTTTTTTTGGTTACAACTTCAGCAAGTTGTTGTTGAGGTGGTGGGTGGTGGTAGGGGGGGACCCTTCTTTTCGTTAGCCACAATGAATAAGATATGCCCTTTTCAGCCACAACTATGGTATCAAAATAATCTAATATTTTGTCATGAAACAATCGATGAAAATGGAAATTTAAGAGAGAGAGAGAGAGATAGAAGAAAAAAAGGGTACCAGGATTAAGGCAATCGATGAAAATGGATTCAACCATAGCAGTGACTTCATCTTCTGTGATGGGACGAAGGGCTTCAAGTCTCTTGGGAGAGAAAAGTTCGAGAGTGCAAACTTTTCTAACCTTTAACATAGTGAGGCCCATAATCGCCCATATAAGATCCTTACCATCTCTGCTGAATTTAGCGGCGGATCTACTCCTATGCCTATCCGCCAATTGTTGATCATGTTCTTTCAACACCTCCTTTGCCAATTCCGAGCTCGACACTATCACGTTCAGTGTTGAACCGAACCACGCCGATATTATGGGTCGTAGGTTTGCGCCCATTCCGCATAGCAACGGAATCGAACTGGTTTTACGTCGTACAGGTTCCCTACTAGGGGCCACGGGCTTGGACCGGGTGGGAGCTTGAATTTTGGTCTTTGGTATAGCTTGTAGCAAAGGAGGACGAAGATGTGGCAAGAGGAGAATTATTAGAAGAAAAGCCATTAGGGGCGGAGAGCGTGAATGTGTCCGTTTCTTTTTGCGAGTTGGGTGCGGAAGGAGTTGAAATATATGGGAGAATAGTTGGTAAATGGGATTTTCATTGGGGGGGGGGGGGAGAGAGAGAGAGAGAGAGAGAGAGTTGGTGAATGGATTAATCTACCCTGTTTTTTATTTTATTTATTTATCTATTTATTTTTGTATTTTGGTGGTGACGTTTTTCATTTTTGATGGAATGGGTTGGTGACGACGGAGTAGAAGCCAACGAAAATTACTTTTCAATTACACAATTGGTGGTCAATACATGGGTGCGGTTGCCTTAAATTAGACTAGGGGAATTTTCTAGTATTCTGTATTATGTTTATAGAAGGGGTTTTGTTTTGGTAGTTGGCGAGTAGAGAGCATTACATTGACACTTCAGCAAGTTGTTGCAGAGGTGTGGGGGTGGGTGGGGGGACCCTTCTTTTCGTTAGCCCACCTCTATGAATAAGATATGCCGTTTTCAGCCACAACTATGGTATCAAAATAATCTAATATTTTGTCACGAAACAATAGAAAATTTCTTGAAAAACAAAACTTCAACTGAATCTCACAAAATCTTATAAATATATCACTATTAAAAAATAACGTATTAATGATAAAAATATCTGTAACTAATAAATATATGCAACAAAAAATTTTCATCTAATATTTTGAGAATATTGTTTTTCGTAGCTTTAAAAATTTTCATCTTATTTTTTGAGAAAATTTTTTTTATCACTTATAACTTTACATAATCTTTGCCGCCCACTCACCTTGCCTTCTTTTTTTTGTTCCAAAAAGTGTCATCATGCGACTCGAACCTAAGCATGCAAGAAGATTTTGAGTTGTGACAGTCACTATATCACAAAGTCATATGTGATCTTTTTTTAATTATTTATTATTTTATTCTCACATGTTTTTAAGAAAAATAAAATAATATAAAATGTTAATTTATTATAAAATAATTAAATAATAAAATGCTAATTTAAAATAAGATAATAAAATATTTTAAAACATAAAATAATATTATTCTTTAAAAAATTAAAATAAAATGCTAATTTAAAATATTATAAAATAATAAATATGATAAAATTATATACAATAAAAATATAAAAAATATAATATAATATAATATAAAATGCTAATTTAAAAAAAGATTTACATATCAACGATAAAAATTTCTATCGTTAAAAAATCATTGTTACCATAAAAAAAATCATTGTTATCAGAATTAAAATAATTATTACAATTTGTTACTATTTGTACGAAAAGAAAATAGTAATTGTTACAACTTGTTACCACGCAATTCGTTTATTACCAATTGTTACCATTATTACGATATTCTATTATACAAAATCTATATAATTATTGTCTTATCACTTATTATATTGGACCAGTATCACTTGTTACTACTTATTATCATTGTTACCATAATAAAAATCATTGTTATTGAAATTAAACTAATTGTTACCATTCGTACGAAAAAGAAGTAGTAATTGTTATCATTTGTTACTACGCAACCTACTTCTTACCAATTGTTACTATTGTTACGATTTTCTAATGTACAAAATTTATATAATTATTATCTTACTATTTATTAAATTGGACCAAGATCACTTGTTACCACTTATTATCATTGTTACCATAATAAAAATCATTGTTACCAGAATTAAAGTAATTGTTACCGTTTGTTACTATTTATACGAAGAGAAAGTAGTAATTGTTAGCACTTGTTACCACGCGACTCGCTTATTATCAATTGTTACCATTGTTATGATATTCTATTATACAAAATTTATATAATTATTATCTTACCACTTGTTATATTGGATCAAGATCATTTGTTACTATTTATTATCATTGTTATACAATAAAAATCATTGTTATTGGAATTAAACTAATTGTTATCTTTTGTTACCATTTGTACGAAGAGGAATTAGTAATTGTTACCACTTATTACCACTTGTTACCACTTGTTATCACGTGACCCGCTTATTACCAATTGTTACTATTGTTACGATATTCTATTATACAAAATTTATATAATTATTGTCTTACCACTGATTATATCATACCAAGATCACTTGTTAACACTTATTATTATTGTTACCACAATAAAAATCATTGTTATTGGAATTAAAGTAATTGTTACCATTTGTATAAAGAGGAAGTAGTAATTCTTACTACTTGTTATCATTTTTTCATACTTTTAGTTTTTGAAAATTTGATTATTATATGCTTTTTACCCTTACGTCATATTTTGTATATTCTACTATATGCCTTTACCCTTAAGCAGTAATTCTTACTACTTGTATGGTATCTTCACTTAGGTCATATTTTTCCTGGAGGTTGAGCAGAGCATCCACTAAGTGCTGTTTGGCACCCCCACTTTTTTGGCGGGCAACAGTGTGCTCTTCCATTATGGCTCTCTTAAGTCTGTCCCTACGAGCACCGTGCTTGGCAAACGCTTCCTCTTCGAGAGGGAACATCCATTGAAGCCATGGAATGTGCTTTGTCATAGTGTAACAGAACCGCCAATAACCATGAGCAGCTCACGAGAAGTTTGCACAAAAGGACACAAGCAAAAGGTGCAGACGAAAGGTCACAAGCAAAAGACACCATTTGAGAAGCCCCTTGAGTATCCTGCAAAGCGCTCAAACAAAGGCAAGCATGGCTCGAGAAACTCACATGGCACCCAAGTAACCGTTCACCAAAGGACGCGACCCATGAGCCAAAAGTTACGACCTTTCATGTTACACCAGGCAGTCCTCAAGCAAAGCACACCATTGCACAAGACATCATTGAGCAGCAAACACTTATGGATGAACCAGGAGATGCAAAGAAGCCAAGGCAAAGAAGCAAGGAAGAAAAGACACCAGCAAAGTACCAAGAACCAGTCCCTGCATGTACAGCACATGAAGAGATGAAAGACCCAAACAAGGCAACACTTGAGAAGGCGTCTAGAGCCAAAGGAGTAGTGCTAGAACATGTAAAGGCACCTCTAGACAGCGAAGAGACTCAAGCAAGAACCAAGCAGCACGTGGACAGCCAAAGGATATGAACATCAAGCAAGCAACCGCCGAATAAATGTTCTATTCTAGACAAATTCGTGCTATAATAATTATTCTCCAAATAGTGCCTTTTAAATTAGTAACTTAAGTGTTAGAATTCATGTTTTAAGAGTTGTAATAAATGGGGAATCATTGCATAGGGCCAAAGGACTCTTTTCGAGCAGTTATGGGCAGTTAAATGCCGAATGAGGTCATGTAAAAGTCATGGGATTGCATTTGGCCGAATTATTGCCAATGCTGTCCATTCCTTGTCACATTCCCTTGCCTATAAATAGGCATGCCTTGTACTCATTTGGGCATTCAATCAAAGATTCAGAAGTAAGAAAACCAGAGAGTTTCTCTCCAATTCGGGCTTAAGAGTGCCTAACCTCTTAGGTTACATCACCCCAGCGTGATAGGCTCTTGTTCTTGGACATACCTACCAAGGCAAGTTCAATCCCCATCCATCCTTCTCCATTTCCTTTCCCTCTCATCCCCTTAAGTCCGTGAGCCATCCTACAGCATAGGACCTCATTGCCATGCAACAAAGGTACTCCAACCATCACCCTAATCTCCCCGAACCAAACAAGAAATTTTCTGCAGCAAACAAAGGTCATACAGCCTGTTTTGGTGCAGCAGCCCCACGGATCCCTTCCAATTTGGTGCTTTCATTGAGAGGCAGATCCATTTGATCCCTAAAGGGAATCAAATTTCGACCTGTGAGGAACCATTCTTCAGTACAAAAAAAGTTATTTGACTCCTCTCCATCTTCATTTCTGTGACAGATTTTCATTCCATCATCAGAATTTCTTCCATTTTCAGCATCATACATTCTGTCCAAAGAGTTTGAAACCCCTTTCCCTGGTGTTCTATCATTATTGAAGTGTCAATCTTGTTCTAAACAAGAGAAATTCATCAATCAGAAGCATCAGAACTTGGATACCCATCCTTTTATGTCAAACCGCAGCAAGAAACCTTTCATTTTTCAAAAAAAAAAAACTGTTCATCCATTTTCTCTCTACCTTCACACCTTTTCATCAATATATCATCATGGTACAACTAGAAAACCTTCCTTTTCGAAAAAGAATTCTTCAAATACAGAAGGATTCAGAGAAGCACAGGTTAGAGATGAATCAATGTGCAGATCGCATGGAGAAATAACTCTCAATAATCACAAATATACTCCAAGACATGTTGGAAGAGTCATCTCAGCAAACCAGGAGTCACAAAGGCCATCATGATCATATCCTATCATCTTCTAGACCAGGTGAAGTACAGAGGCAAACAACCAAACCAAATCATGTCAAACCATGCAGTAGCAACAAGGGAGAACAGCAAACAACCAGCCTGCAACAAGAAATGTCCTGCAGTAGCAACACCCACCATGCAGTCCATGCAACGGCTGAACAAACAACTAGCAGTAGACCCAACCAACTTTCAACAGGCAGGAGACGTCCAACTTATGCCACCATATGTTTGGCCTTAAGCCAAGTAGTCCAAGGGTCATGTGCCAAACAACAACGCCACGGACAACACTCTACAAATCCACGGTAGCAGAACATGAAGCCGAGTGCACTGCAGCAAACCAAAGGTCATGAACCTGTTGCCCAATAGTTTTTTCATTTTGCACCCATTCATCCTACACGAGCCCCTTCAATTAACCAAACATATCTCCCTTCACTTCACAAACCCCACATACACCCTTCTAATCATCCGCCTGAAAATCCACCAGTGCATTTCACAACACATGCCCACATTTCTACATCACCCAATTCAAAAATACCACCTTTCATCCAACCCCAAGTGACACCACTTCACACATTTGCCTATCCATATGACCTTTTATCATCCTATCCACAAACTTCACCTTCTAACCAAACCAAAGAGATACTACTATATTCCCTTGTCCCAATTTATGGCTCTACATCTTATGACTCCTACAAACAGTCTACCCTTGTTCACCACCAATCTTCTATCATACATCCTTACTACTCACCAATATACCCATGTCCTACAACCAATCCCCAGCCATACACTCACACCACAACCCATTATAGCTACCACCACAAGATTCCAGCAAAAAGCGAAAGACCTATAGCCTTCGAAGATCACATTGAAGCCATGAAAAAAGGGAAACCAGTAGCCAATGCCTTACTCATAACCAAGAAGGTTCACCCCATGTCACACCCATGCCTCATGAGATGCAACAAGATCAGCAGGCCGAGACACACCAACCAGCCATTACAATTCCGCCGCAGGAAGAAGGAAAGATCATCTATGAGGAGAGACAACTAAGGAACCGATGTCCCTTTTGCAAAGAAGTATCAACCAATGGTCACAAGTGCAAGCAATCATCATTCTTCATGTACGAGTCTAGTGAAGATAAAGAAGAATCAATTGACACAACATCCATTGAAGAAGATCCAGAAGAGATACCATCAATGAAGAGTCTTACATTTCAATCTATACCTTAACCAAGGAGGAAGATCCAAAAACTTGGAGAACCACAACATGTATAAGAAAGCAAGACATCAACACCTTGATTGACAACAATTCTTCCATCAATTTCATCAAGCAAAGGACAGCACATTCCTTAAGGCTACCCATGGAGCAAGTCATACCATTTCAAATCAAGACCGCAACCGGTGAAAAGTTCCAATACTCAACCATCCACCGAGGAGTCACCAAATTCATACAAGGGTATGAATTCAAAACCAATCTTTATTCCCTAACAAATATTGAGTTGGATCTAGTTCTCATAGTACAATGGCTCACAACCCTTGGAAGAATCATTACCGATTACCACAAAATGCAATTGGAGTTCATGCATGAAAATCGATGGATCACACTTGAGATGCAACCACAATATAATCCTAAAGGCTATCAATCCACCAACATGAAACAGTCTGTCCAAAGAAGCAACAAAAGGCAGCCCAAAGGGTACATAATTTCCCTGTAGCCTCCATCAAAAGGCAGGGGACAGCAGGTGCATTCCACCATAAAAAAGACAGCTTTCAATGCAACAAACGGAAGGCTACCAACCTGTAGTAGCAGACCATCATCCCATGCCAAACTGAATATGCAAAATGATGTGTCACGCCCATCCAAGGCCAACCACCCAAAAAGACAAGCAAGAAGGCAGCAGCAAAATGAGTTTGGTTCACATCAAACCAAAATTTGCTATCTTTTGTTGAATAGAATGGCCCTAGTCAAGTATTATACTGAGACAATGGAATTAAAAATAATTTTAAATAACTCATAGCAAAATGATTCTTTGTTGGGGAAATACTAAGCATCGGCTAACTTTGACTATTGTGACAAAATTGACCATTTGTTAGTAATATAACCTAAAACTGAAGATTCAATAACATGTGAGACATTTTTATGCTCCTCCAAGTTAGTAGTTATGATGATGTTCTCCTTCACCTTTTATACTAATAAGGTAGAGAGCTTCATATTCTATTGAAAGAAACTAATGAGGTTTGAAAAAAAAATGCAATTGGGAGATCTATCCTTTTTATTTTATCGTCAGTCTAATTTTGAAATTGTGGCGGATCGATTTGAAACCTAATCTTTTTGTTATATCAATTATTAAAAATCTCAGAACCCAACTATTAGAACACTACAAAAAATCGGTATTTTTGCGACAAATTTTACGATGAAAATTTTGAAAAAATTCGTCACTAAATAGATTTACGACAAATTTTTCGACAAAAAATAATTCGTCGCTAATAACTCGTTGCAAATCTTTGCAACAAAAAATATCATATTTGTCGCAAATTAGCGACCGATATTATTTCGTCGCAAAATTTAGCAACCAAAATTTTTTTGTTGTAACTTTCTGACATATTTTGCGACGAAAAATATCTGTTGCAAATATATTCGTCGTAAAAATTAGCAACCAAAACTTTTTTGTTGCAACTTTCCGACATATTTTGTGATGAAAAATATCTGTTATAAATCTATTCGTCTCAAAATTCGTCGGAAAAATTAGCAACCAAAACTTTTTTGTTACAATTTTCTGACAAATTTTGTGACGAAAAAGACCTGTTGCAAATGTATGCATCGCAAAATTCATCGGAAAAATTAGTATCAAAAATATTTTTGTTGCAATTTTGCGACGAATATTATCTGTCACAAATTAACGACGAAAAATTATTTGTCGCAAAATTGACACTGAATTTTTTCGTTGCAAATCTTGAACAAAAATTTTTTTGTTGCTAATATTTGCAACAAATTTTGCGACGAAAAATAATTTCGTCGGAATTTGCGACAAATTATATTCGTCGCAGAAGTGCGACGAATATTTATTTGTGATACAATTTGTCGCTAATCTGTGACAAAATAGACGACGAATTTAATGACAAATTTTGTGACGAAGTGTGAAAAATTTAGCAACAAATTTTGTGACGAATATCATAATCAGTAACGAATCTAGAAAATTTGCGACAAAAAAATTTGGTTTGTTTTTTTTTTGCACCAATTTTCCCTATATATCATATTCCTCCCTGATCAACCAATTTATGAACTAAACCGTCAACATCATCATCAACAAACCATTCAGGGTACCATCCAACAGCCAAAAATATGAAATATATCCAGTCTCTACTCATCCAAACAACTAACCATCTAATAATATCAATCAAATAATAATTATAAAAGCACTACTATCGTTATGAAATAATAATAAACAGTAATAAATAAGTAACAGAATATTAAATATCTAGTAATATGAACCAAGTAATAATAACAACTCTAATTAAATAGAAGGGTGAAATAAAAACTGTTTCAAGAAACATTATCACCATCACCGTCACCGTCACCGTTACCGTCACCGTCCCCGTCACCGTCACCGTCACCATCATCATCATCAAATATGTCATAATCATCATCACCATCATTTGGAGGAGATTGAAAAGGGGGAATCGAACTTGAAGCAGAGACTAACTGAAGATACTGTATTATAGGCCTTTGTTATGCGTGAAACTCTTCAAAGTCATTGTCTCTTCGCCCGAGTTCTACGCACATGGCTTGAAGTTCATTGTCTTTTTGTGCTAACTGCTCCTTCATGTGGCTCAGCTCTTGGTTCAATTGTATTAATTCTGTTCTTACTGGTGTTTGGGTGGAAGACGATAGACCATTGATTCTGCAAGTCCTGCTCAACGAGCCCATCCCAAGTACTCTTCCCTACTTCGCTCCACCAGTAGCCTCGAGCCATAAAGCCATATTATTAACAAATGGCTCAGACGTAGCAGCATCATCACTACTACTGGAATTTTTCAGTACAAGCTGATCATATTTCTCCTGCATTGTCATAAGAGAAATTAGAAGAAAATTAAAATAACAATATAATAAAATATCCAACATAAGAAATACAAGTGCCAATTAACAGTTTAACAATATAATAAAATATCTAATAAAGAAAATCAAAATATAAAATTGTATTTCTCATTAAGCGATTGACAATAAATAATAAGACACAAAAATTTATATATGAATCAATGATTACAAATTTAATAGACTTGTGGAACTGAAATTAAACATACTTATATTTATGTATTTAGTTGCTTAATCCTTTAGAATGATATTTAGATAATGAGGAGTGATGTAATTAAAATTAAAATTCAACTACTATTAGGTGTTTGAAACTATAACAGATCGAATAAAAGAAAAAATTATACTAGTACGTAACATAATGAACCAACAATTTGGCAATGACGTAACAAAATTGATATTATGTATTCTCTAATTTTAATTAATAATGATATATATATATATATATATATATATAAATTAGAAACGAAAAATTCAATTTAAATAGTGAAAAAAATTTTGGAATAGACAGATCTAATAAATTTTTCTTCTAACGTTGTTATGATAGATTCAGCATAATATGTTAAAATCTTTGTTGCATAGTGTCTATAAAACAATTTAAAATTTTGAAATTACATACCATAACCGCTCTAGCTCTCTCTCCACTCCAGGTCTTATCTTTTTTCTGAAAAATCAGTGCGAAAATCTCTATAAATGATGGCGGGGATCCCATTTTCTTGGCCTAAAAAAATACTGTTAGATGAAATAATGAAAAAATAAATGAATTAAATTAAAAAAATAGTAATTTAACGAAATTACCATTCTATTTCTATACTCATTAATATTGATTGAGCCTCCTGCATAAGTAGCAGATGATTCCCCAGAATTATAAGATCGATTTTTTTTTTCATTTTGCTCACTCCTCCGTCGGCTCTCATCGGAATCCCAAAAGTTTAAAATCCTGAGCCAATTTTCTTCGGTGATGCAGTGTGGCTTCTTTCGGTTCATCTTTGCATGATTTGGTACACCTCGGTTGTAATGATCGCATTTTTTCTTAAAAATTCTTCTTATTTCAAGCTCCTCAGTCTCATCCCAATTGAACTTTCGTTGCAATAAATAAAAATACAATTGGTTATATTTAAATTATACACTTATTTTTATATTTAAACTTAGAGGCCTAATTTACCTTGAATTCTCTCTATCATAACTCTTTGATATCATCTGGAGTGCTTGTGTAAAACATCGATACTCCTCCCCAATGGTTGTTAATGATTCTATTCAGCTCATGAATAACACACACAAAATTTGTAAATCTATCATAAAATTAGAAACAAAAAAATGGTTAGTAAAAAAAATAGTTAAATAAACTCATCAGCTATATAAATAAAAAAAAACTATTGTGATAATATTTCAAAATTTACTACTTACGAATCTCCACAAGGGGATATCACCTCTCGTGTATTTTCCCTCTCAACGTGTGAATCTTGCATTGAATGTACAATCGAAGGTGCAACTGAAGGAGATAGTGAAGGTGCATCAGTACAAGGCAAAGGGGCATGGGAAGGTGCAGCTGAAGCGGACGGTGATGGTGAAGAGTTTGGTCTTGCATTAGAAGATCGTCTATACCCTCCACGTCGATACTGTCGCAAGAGTTTGGTCTTACAGGCAATGAAAATTGCATGTTTATAAAAAATATAATAGAGTATATAAAGAAACATACTATATTGAAATTGTCATCCGAAATGATCTATACAAAAAAATACAGCGTATTAGCAAATAATATTTCAAAAATGAAACATGAGACACTAAATATATCATACAAATTGAGAAACGAAATATGCAAATCTAAATGTATTTTCACATTCAAACAGTTAAATAAAATTTAATCTGATATTAGACAATTATAATAAATCTTAAAAAACAACACTTACCGACGATCAAAAATCAAAATCATCATTGTCATCATCATCCTCATTATCAGATTCTTCAATATCAAATTCATCCTCATTTTCATCCTCATTTTCATCATTTGTCTCAAAATCAGATTCTTTATCGCCAGCCTCATGAATTTCAGTTTGATCCACATCTATCACTACTCCACGTGAATCTCGTAATGTTGGAATAATAAATTCCTCAGTCTAAAACGTGTTGGCAACTTTCTCTTATTGATATGCTATGTCTTCCCAACGTTCCTCAATTTTCTTTCGTGCTTTCGTTTTATAAACAGTCCATCAATCAATTTTGTTATATTTCAAACTAGAATATGATGAATAATACACTTGAATCGCTTGTTGTGCCAATACGAATGGTTCATATATTTTATAAAATTTTTTATGCTTTATTTCGACTAAATTAAATTTTGGATACACGTCCATCTCTTTTACGGGGTCAAACCATTGGCACATAAATAAAACGACCCGCAATTTTGCTCCAAGGTACTCTACCTCAATAATTTCATCAACAAACCATAACAATCAACTTTTACACCTCCATCGTTGGATAACTGAACGCAAACACCACTATTCATTGTAGCTTTTCCAGTTCCATATTCTTGAGTGTGAAAATTATACCCGTTTATAAAATATGATGGCCAAGTTCGTACCGTTGAGTTTGGACCCCATGACAGATGAATTAACAATTCTTACATTGGAATGAATTTAAATTATATTATTGATACAGTGTTGAAAATAGATGAATTTAAATTACAATTCTTAAGGTCGACCGAGATAGTTGAAAATAGAGAATGAATTTAAATTAAGATCAACAGGACCCTCATCATTTCTGCCCGCTCTCCATCTCTTACAATGGACATGAAGGCTCGAAATAATATGAAGCAAAAGTTATCACTTCCTCCGCAAAGTATGCATTAACAATAGAGATTTCAACCCGTGACTTATTTTTCACTTTTCTCTTCAAATGATATAAAAATCTAATTGTAATTAAATAAAGTGTATCAGAAAATGATATATAATGAATTTAGTAAAATGATAAGCACTCTAAAGTTGTTATGAAGAGAAGGTACAAAAATTTACCTTTCAAATGGATACATCCATTGATATTGGACGGGACCTACAACTCTGGCCTCATAAGGCAAGTGAACAAAAAGGTGTTGCATGGAATCAAAAAATGACGGAGGAAATATCCTTTCTAGATTACACAAAATGATAGGGATATCTCTCTCTAATTTCACCATATGTGATTCCTTTAATATTGTCAAGCAAATATCATGCATGAAAATACTTAACTCTGTAATGACGCCCCATACAAAATCTGGTAAAAGTTCCTTAAAAGCAATTGGAATCAATCTTTCCATAAATATGTGACAATCATGACTCTTCAAACTAATCAACTTGCATTCTTTCATATCGACACATCTCCCAAGATTTGAGACATAACCATCAGGAAATCTCAGCGATTTCAACCATTCACAAACTTTCCGTCTCTGATCCTTATTTATTGTATAAATTGCCTTTGGTTTTGGTCGCTTACTACTTCCATCCACATCAAGTGTAGGCCAATTACAATGAAGCCGCATATCTTTTCTCACATTCAAGTTATCTTTCGTTTTTCCAGAGACATCCATCAACGCATTAATCACATTTTCAAAAACATTTTTATCGATATGTATCAAATCGAGATTATGATGAATCATTCTAATATGGTAAATACCAAAATATATTCCGTTTGGTCCATTTATGCACACTTCCATATCCATACGTTGTACCATGTGGGTCTTCAATAACAGATGGAAAGTGAGACACTCGCTTCCAAATTTGTTGACCAGTTAATCTCAATGGAAGAGGTGTTTTTTCAACTTTATTCTTCATAAACTCTTCTTTATTTCTTCTAAATATAAGATTTTGTGGCAAAAATTGTCTATGATAATCAAAATAACTCGCATTCTTACCATATTTCAATCTGAACGACTTAGATCTCTCCATACATATTGGACATCCTAAAACCCCAACAGTACTCCATCCCGAATACATGCTATAAGCTGGAAAGTCATTTATCGTCCAAAGAAGAGTTGTCTTCATTACAAACATCTGATCAGTGTTAACATCATATGTAAAAATACCGTCATCCCATAATTGTTTTAACTCCGCAATCAATGGTTGCATATAAACATCTATCAACTTCTTCGGATTTTGCAGGTCAGGTATCACCAATGTCAAAAACATATAGGGTGTCTTCATACACATACCCGGAAAAATATTATACGGAGTTATGGGGGGGACCCTTCTTTTCGTTAGCCCACCACAATAAATAAGATATGCCCTTTTCAACCATAACTATGGTATCAAAATAATCTAATATTTTGTCATGAAACAACAGAAACTTTCTTGAAAAACAAAACTTCTACCAAATCTCACAAAATCTTGTAAATATATCACTATTAAAAAATAACGTATTAGCGAAAAAAATATCTGTAACTAATAAATATCAGTAACAAAAAATTTTCATCTAATATTTTGAAAATATTGTTTTTCATCGCTTTAAAAATTTTCATCTAATTTTTTGAGAAAAATTTTTTTTATCACTTATAACTTTACATAATCTTTGCCGCCCACCCGCCTTGCCTTCTTTTTTTTGTTCCAAAAAGTTTCATCACATGACTCGAACCTAAGCATGCAAGGAGATTTTGAATTGTGATAGCCACTATGTCACAAAGTCATATGTGATCTTTTTTTATTATTTATTATCTTATTCTCACATTTTTTAAGAAAAATAAAATAATATAAAATGTTAATTTATTATAAAATAATTAAATAATAAAATGCTAATTTAAAATAAGATAATAAAATATTTTAAAAAATAAAATAATATTATTCTTTAAAAAAATAAAATAAAATAAAATGTAAAATGCTAATTAAAAAAAGAATTAAATATTAGCGACGGAAATTTCTATCGTTAAAAATTTCGTCACTAATCTGTCGCTAATAGTTTTAGTTTTTGAAATCAACAACAGATTAGTGACGAAAAATTTCCGTCGTTAATAGTTTTAGTTTCTAAAATCAGCGACGAATTAGCAACAAAAATTATCCATTGCTAATTTTCGTCGTTGATAGTTTTAATCTCTAAAATTAGCGACAGAAAATTTATGTTATTAAAATTCTATCGTTAATAGTTTTAGTCTCTGAAATCAGTGACGGATTAACAACGAAAATTTTTTGTCGCTAATTTCTATTGTTGATCTTTCGGTGATATTTACTTTTTTATTTTATAACTCTGACACTAAATAATCGCTGAACTCTCGCTATTTCTGACGGATATTTTTTCGTTGTTGATACCCTATTTTCTTGTAATGTATATATATAATCATACACTTTTCTTCACAAAATTCAAATGGTGTCCATTCATATGCGTCCTTGACAATCATACCTTTTTGTATGGTGAATAAATATAGTATTTGGTAAAAGATTAAAAAAGAAAAATTGCATGTTGGATGATAAAATGAATTTAATTTATATTTTCTCTTACTAAAAACATTTGTTTTAAGTTTTTCTTCTTTAAAAAAATCATTTTAATTCATATTCTTTTTATTTAAATGCATTTGTTTTGAATCTTATTACTTTAAAAAATAAAATTATTTTAAATCCTCTTATTGCACTACAACGAAAATGGTATATAGAGACGGACGAAAACCGTGAGGAAAAAGTGATAAAACCGTCGATAAAGTCTTCTCCGACGGATAGAGCTTCAGTTGGGTATAGAGAGGGGTCGGGATAGACCTATATCGACACTTGTCATGGCTGTTGGAGCATGTTAAATTACTGGACGATTAAAAAACTGTCAGTAAAAATCGATATTATATCATCAGTTGTAAAGGGTGAGCAAAATTTCAATTTCTATCGTCACTTATAAAAAGTTAGTAAATATTACTAATTTTATTGTCAGTCATTATTTTAGTAAATATTACTACTTTATTATCGGTTACAGAAGTATTTGGTTTGTAAATGTTACCACCTTTATTGTCGCTTACAAAATTATTGAATTAGTAAATGTTACTACTTTTATTGTCGTTTACAGATTTATTGATTAGTAAATGTTACTATCTTTACTATCGCTTACAGAATTATTGAATTAGTAAATGTTACTAATTTATTGTTGCTTACAGACTTATTGGTTAGTAAATGTTATTACCTTTACTATCGCTTACAAAATTATTAAATTAGTAAATGTTACTATTTTTATTGTCACTTACAGGCTTATTGGTTAGTAAATATTATTACTTTTATTGTCGCTTACAGAATTATTGGATTAGTAAATGTTACTACCTTTATTGTCGGTTATAGAATTATTGGGTTAGTAAATATTACTATATTTATTGTCGAACTGATAGTAAATATTACTACTTTTAGTGTCGTTTTTGTTGGTGAGTGAATTTTACTACTCTTTTTGTCGCTTAGGATATGTGGTTAAAGAGTTGTTACTTATTCGTTACTTATTATCAATAATCAAATGTTATTACTCTTTTGGCTCGGTATACTCTTTTGGCTCGGTAAGAAGTGAAGAAATGATATTTGTACCTTAACCCCAGCAATGAGCCTTACTTCATTAACGAAGTTCAACAATTCATCTCGCTGATCACTTCCGGCATGCATAGCAACATGCATAAGAGTATTGTTTACCAGATTAGTAAGATTCTTATTTTGTTCCATTAATCGTTCCATCATAACAGTCATATGTTCGTTCTCAGGTTTGCTTGAATGCTGCCATTGTGATGGAGTTGTAATTTTGCCAATACATCTAATTTTTCCCCTGAAATTAGCCCCTTTAACTTTGGATATGGGTTGAAAATATTTGATTCAATGTGATTTCGTTTGAATTAGAAATTTTTAAAGATGTGAAGGAGAAGAGTTTTTGAAGGAAATGAGAAGTTTCGATATTTGTAAAGGGAGGAATGGTTTGAAATATATATATTTAGTTTAGCGTCAAATAAATTTTAGTTTGTAGCGCCAAATAAATTTTTCAAAACCCGCCATTTTGTCCCGTTTATCATATTTTAATTTTTGAATTTTTTGTGATTTAACTCTCCTTTTATAGTTTGAATAATTAACAGAAAACTTTAACTTTAACATATTACTATATAATTCCGTGAAATAGTAATAAATATTACTACCATGTTCTATATAACTCCCCGTGAAGTAGCATTACCAAAAAACACGGTTTTTGCGATAAAATTTAGCGATGAATTTTTTTTGTTGCTATTTTGCGACGAATTTAGCGACGAAAACTTTTTTCATCGCTATTTGCAATGAAATTTGAAACGAAAAAATAGTCATAGCTAATTTAGCGACGAATGTAAATTCATTGCTAATTTTGTGACGAATTTCGGAATTCGTCGCTAAATTTGAAAAATAATAAAATAAAATAAAATACTACTATATTTTTATAAAATAATTAATTAATTTAGCAATGAATTTCAGAATTTGTGGCAAATTTTACGATGAATTCCTAATTCGTCGCTGATTTTGCTACGAATTCCGAATTCGTCGCTAATTTTACGATAAATTTTGAAATTCATTACTTAATTTAAAAAATAATTAAATAAAATAAAATATTAATATATATTTATTAAATAATAAATTAATTTAGCGATGAATTTCAAAATTGGTCGCTAATTTTATGAAGAATTCAGCGACGAATTGCGAATTCATCGCTAATTTTATGACTAATTCCTAATTCGTCGTTAATTTTGCGACGAATTAAGAATTCGTGGCTAAATTTGAAAAATAATTAAATAAAATAAAATAAAATATTAATATATATTTATTAAATAATAAATTAATTTAGCGATAAATTTCGAAATTTATCACTAATTTTACGACGAATTCAGAGACAAATTCTGAAATTTGTCGCAAAATTAGCGACAAATTAGGAATTCATCGCTAAATTTGAAAAATAATTAAATAAAATAAAATATTAATATATATTTATTAAATAATAAATTAATTTAGTAACGAATTAGGAATTCATCGCTAATTTGGCGATAACTTTCAGAATTCGTCGCTAAATTTGAAATATAATTAAATAAAATAAAATATAAATATATATTTTTTATTTTTTATTTTAGTAAAAAATTATCATATTTATTATTTTTAATTAATATGTTATATTTTATTTTTATTTTATCTTTTTAAAAAATAGTATTATTATTTTTTTAAATCTTTTATTATTTTATTTTAAACTAATATTTTATTATTTTATAATAAATTGTTAATTTATATTGTTTTATTATTATTAGAAAAATATGAAGAAAAGATAATAAATAAAAACAAAAAAAAACTTATAACAGATATTAATATTTAGCTTGATGGTTATATGATTTTAAACGTGGCATTTTTCAGGAATTAAGTGAGGGAGGGCATGTGGGAGGATGCTGGCTCGGGCGGGTGGGCTCAGGTGCAGGTGGGAGCGTATTTTTTTTTATTGCTAATTTAGCGATGAATTTATAGTTGTCGCTAATTTAGCGACGAAAATTTATTTTTCACTAAATTTAGCGATGAATTTTAAATTTTGGTCCCTAAATTTAGAGACGAATAATTTTTCATCGCTAAATTTGCGATGAAAAATTATCCATTGCTAAATTTAGCGACGGATTTCTAATTTTTATTGTTAAATTTTTGCGATACGTTATTAGTAACGAAAAATTTTTTATCGCTAACTCCGTCGCTAACGTTTTTAGCGATGAATTTTAATTAAATTTTCATCGCTAAATTTAGGGCTAAACGTTTGTTTTTTTGTAGTGTACTAGTAAGTATTACTACCATGTTCTATATTACTCCGTGAAATAGTAGTAAGTATTACTATCATATTACTAGATCGGGCGTATACCTACGCGGCACAAGCAGGCTAGAGCCTGGAGGCATGGGCACCGTGGTGCGGCAAGGGATTTTTAACAACTGGTAGGTAATAATTATATAACATTTATATAATATGGTATAGTAACAAATGGTAATAAACACTTTTACTTTTATATCATGTAGGATATGATAATAAATGATAAGAAGTGATATATAATAACTAACAAATGGTAACAAGCTACAAGTGCATTTGAGAATTGCTAACATAATAATTGTATAAAATTTGTGTAATATAGCATGATAACAATAAGGGATTTTTATACTTTTATTCTCTACCGTGTGTGGTAAAGCAATGATACTATAAAATTTGTATAAATGTAGCCCAACATGGAAAATAATGTTACACAAACATAACAAGTCTTAAATATCACATTACTAAACTAATGAGAAAATAGCATATATGGAAATATTTAAAAGAAGAAAGAGGGGTATTCACTATAACTAAAACAATTACTAACGTCCGAACGATTAAATAAAAGCCTGTCAAAAATTATTGTGAAAAATGATAATACATCCTAATAAATTTGTAAATGAAAAATAGGTGGAAAAAAATGGTGTGGATATATTTATTTTTAACATTTGTCTCGCGGGTGCCCATGGACTTTGTATGCGCTGTGCACGCGCAGACATGTGCGGTAAATGTTACTATATTTTATCATCATTTATATATTTATGTTAGTAAATGTTATTATCTTTCATGTTAATTATACAACCGCATATGATTTATATAATATATGATTTATATGATTTATATAATATATCATCTTCTCAAACAAATTTATTAATTAATACCACTAGTGTCTTTCAATTGAAAAAATCACTTACTATATATTTTTTACTACTTACCTTGCTATCATCTTACCATTTGTTACATATTATATAAATTTTATATAATTATTATCTTACCTACATTTGTTTAAAATCACCTGTTACCACGCCATATTATACATTACCACTTGTTATATGAAATTATTATATATCACTTATTATCATTTATCAATAGACGAAAGAGGAGGGGAGAAAGTGAGAGGAAGCCGATATATTTGATATAAAATTAGTTACTCACTCATGAATAATAAAGATATAAATGACAAATTAATTATTTAATTTAAATACAAATCATATATAATAAAATTTGTAAAATAATTTAATAAATTTATTTCATCATATCATATATTAGTAATAGAACATTGTTTAAGATTATTTAAATTTAATAATTATTTGATATTAGTAATAGAATATGATTATGATTATTGAAATTAGTAATTATTTGATATTAGTAATAGAACATGAATATTGAAACAATATAATTTATAGTTATATTATATTGGCCAAACAACATATTTATATTTCAACTCAATCGAGCGCTAATTGATTCAAATATTGAGAGTTTATGTTAGTGTCAAATGTTAAAAATCTATTTGCGCCTTATTAAATCTATCCGTACCTTTTTTTCCCTTCTTTAGAAATTTATTGGGATGCTTTAATTTTTTATGGGTTTTTTAAAATTTTTACCACCTATTTTTTTTTTCTTTAAATGTATAGTTATAGTTTGGAATGTAATAGCTATAGTGAATAGCTCTTCGAATAGTTATAGTGAATACTCTCTCCAATATTTATATGTTTCATATTTGTTATTTTATCGTTAGGTCAGGTTAGAGCTGGCACAAGCAGGTTAGAGCCGATTGGCATGGGCACCGTGGTGCGGCATGAGGTACAAACCGTCGGCACAAGTAGGTGAGGCAAGGGCAAAGTGGTGCGGCATGAGGCATGAACCGGCGGCACAAGTAAGAGTGACCCGGGAGGCATGGGCACTGTGGTGCGGCATAAGGCGTAAACCGCCGGCACAAACAGTAAGGCAAGCACAAAGTGGTGCGGCATGAGGCATGAACCGGCAGCACAAGCAGGCTAGAGTTGGGAGGCATGGGCACCGTGGTGCGGCATGAGGCATAAACCGCCGGCACAAGCAGGTGAGGCAAGGGCAAAGTAGTGTGGCATGAAGCATGAACCGGCGGTACAAGCAGGCTAGAGCCGAGAGGCATGGGCACAGTGGTGCGGCATGAGCCATAAACCGTTGACACAAGCAGTGAGGCAAGGGCAAAGTGGTGCGGCATGAGGCATGAACCAACGGCACAAGCAGACTAGAACTAGGAGGCATGGGCAGCGTCCTGCGCTCGCAGGGTGTAAATCATAGAACATAGAATTATAAATAATTACAAATAAAAAAAGTTAAAAATTACAGAAATACATTTATATATTGATACATATTCATCACTACATATTCAAATAAGAAACAAATTAAAAAATCTAGAATTATAAATAAATACAAATTAAAAAGTGAAACGAAAATGAGGATACAGATCCTGAATTATACAAAGTTCTAAATACTTAATTCATATGATAATTTATATCTTAGATTTTATAATTAAAGAATATGATAATTAAGTTGTATAACATACTAATATTATATTATACTAATATAATATTTTACTAATTACATTGGTAATAATTATATTATTTAAATTAATATTGATAATTATAATTATAATAAATTTATAAATTTATATTATGAAACTATTTATAATTTGTTATAATTTATAGTTCTATTATTAAATATAATAAATGTATCATATAATACTATAATCCTAAGAATGCATGCGTTATTGCATGCCTGGCACAGCCGCCCTTGCCCCGCAGCGCTATCGTTTAGGCTTGTGCATGCATTCTTGCATGCTATAATATAGTAATACTTATTACTACAAAATAGTAACAATTACTACTATAAAATAATAACATTTACTATAAATTAGTAACATTTACTATAAAATTGTAACATTTACTATTATATGTGAAAGGTAGTAAATTTATTTGTCTTTCATGATTAAAAGACAGTAACCTTTACTTAGACTAACCATAATAGTCAAATTAACAAATAATAAATTATATAAAATAATAATATTAAATTATAGTAATATAATGTTATCAAATAATTTTGATAATCATAATTATAATAAATTTATAAATTTATATTATGAAACAATATAATTTATAATTTATAAATATATATATTATGAAATAATATAATTTATAGTTATATTATATTGGGTAAACAACATATTTATGTTTCGCGCGCTTGTATTATACCGCAATTCATATTCAAATATTTCAAGCGAAACCGTAGGAAATGTTAAAAATCTATACGTGTGTTTTTTTCCCTCATTGACAAATTTATTAGGAGGCTTAAATTTTCAATGGGGTTTTTAAAATTTTTACCATATGGTTATAGTTTGGAATGAAATGGTTATAGTGAATACTCTGGGAGTAGTGTTTCATATGTGTTATTTTATTGTTACGTGTGTAATTTTTAACATTACATATTTTCATTAGTATTATTTTCCTTTTTTATATAAATTTCAGTTTTAAAAAATATTTGTTACCATACTTATTACTATTTATTACAATTTGTATGTAGAGAAAGTAGTAATTCTTACCATTTGTTACCACGCGACTTGCTTGTTCAATTGTTACCATTGTTACGATATTTTATTATACAAAATTTATATAATTATTGTCTTATCACTTATTACATTTACATTGGATCAAAATCACTTGTTACCACTTATTATTATTGTTACCATAATAAAAATTATTGTTATCAGAATTAAACTAATTGTTACCATTTATTCGAAAAGAAAGTAATACTTGTTACCACTTGTTACCTTGCGATCCGCTTGGTACCAATTGTTACCATTGTTACCATTGTTACGATATTATATTATACAAAATTTATATAATTATTATCTTACCACTTATTACATTTGACCAAAATCATTTGTTACCACTTATTATCATTGTTACCACAATAAAAATCATTGTTACCAGAATTAAAATAATTATTACTGTTTGTTACCATTTGTAGGAAGAGATAGTAGTAATTGTTATCATTTGTTACCACGCGAGCCGCTTATTACCGATTGTTACCATTATTACGATATTCTATTATACAAAATTTATATCGTTATTGTCTTACCACTTGTTATATTGGACAAAAATCACTTGTTACCATTTATTATCATTGTTACCATAAAAAAATCATTGTTATCAGAATTAAAGTAATTGTTACCATTTGTTACCATTTGTACAAAGAGGAATTAGTAATTGTTATCACTTGTTACCACGCGACCCGCTTATTACTAATTGTTACCATTGTTACGATATTTTATTATACAAAATTTATAAAATTATTGTCTTACCACTTGTTATATTGGACCAATATCATTTGTTATTACTTATTATCATTATTACCATAATAAAAAGCATTGTTATTGGAATTAAACTAATTGTTACCATTTGTACGAAAAGGAAGTAGTAATTGTTAACATTTTTTACCATGCGACCTGCTTGTTACCAATTATTACCATTGTTACGATTTTCTATTATACAAAATTTATATAATTATTGTCTTACCACTTATTATATTGAACCAATATCACTTGTTACCACTTATTATCATTGTTACTATAATAAAAATTATTGTTACCAGAATTAAAATAATTATTACTGTTTGTTACCATTTGTACGAAAAGTAAGTAATAATTGTTAACATTTGTTATCACGCGACCCGCTTGTTATCGATTGTTACTTTTGTTACGATATTTTATTATACAAAATTTATATAATTATTGTCTTACCACTTATTATATTAGATCAAAATCACTTGTTACCATTTATTATCATTGTTAGTACAATAAAAATCATTGTTATTGGAATTAAACTAATTATTACATTTTGTTACCATTTGTACGAAGAGTAAATAGTAATTGTTACCACTTGTTATCACGTGATCCGCTTGTTACCAATTATTACTATTGTTACGATATTCTATTATATAAAATTTATATAATTATTATCTTACCGCTTATTATATTGGACCAAAATCACTTGTTACCACTTATTATTATTGTTACCACAATAAAAATTATTATTATTGGAATTAAAGTAATTGTTACCATTTGTACAAAAAGAAATTAGTAATTCATACTACTTGTTACCACCTTTTCACACTTTTATTTTTTGAAATTTTGATTATTATATGTTTTTTACCCTTTTTATCATTGTTTTTGTTTTATAATTAACATAAAATTTTTACCTCTATTACTTTATAATTACGTTAAGTACTAGTAAATATTACTATTATATTACTGTTAATATATTTCTTATTTTATTATTATTACTATATTGTCACATAATTTTAATTACATAATTTTATATTTAGATAATTTGATATGATTATATTATTTAAAATAATAATATTAATTATATCAAGTGGGTTATGCGGGGTTCGTAGCACGAGCAGTGCACCTGCACGGTATAGCCGTGCAAGCATGTGCTTGCATGCTCTCTTGCTTGCGCGGTACTGCCATGCGGGACCCCGCGGTATAGCCGCGCAGGCATGAGCACGCATCCTTTTTTGCGTGCGCGGTACTACTGTGTGGGCCCCCGCGGTATAGTCACACAGGCATGAGCACGCATGCTCTCTTGCTTGAGCGGAAACACTTGTTATTACTAGTTTTTATCATTTGTTACCATACCACCCACTTATTACCATTTGTTACCATATTATATTATACAAATTTTATATAATTATTTAATTACCACTTGTTATATTGGACCAATCCATATTACCATTTATTATTTGTTAGCTATCACTTGTAGAATGTATCAAATTTATTTGTTTCTCATGATAAAATATTAATAACATTTACTATTAAGGTAACCACAATAGTCGAATTAACAGATAATAAGATATAGTAATATTTTCTATATAATCACAATAAAATATAGTAGCATTTACTATAAAATAGTAACATTTATTATTATAATAATTGATATGAAAAGTAGTAAATTTATTTGTCTCTCATGATTAAAGGATTGTAACATTCACTATTAAGCTAATCACAATAGTCGAATTAACAGATAATAAGATATACTAATATTTACTATATAATGATAATAAAATATAGTAACATTTATTATAAAATAGTAATATTTACTATTATAATAACGGATGTGAAAAATAGTAAATTTATTTATTTCTTATAATAAAAAGATAGTAACATTTACAATTAAGCTAACCACAATAATCAAATTAACAGATAATAACATATAGTAACTGTTACTATATAATCACAGTAAAATATAGTAACATTTACTATAAAATAATAATATTTACTATTATAATAATACATGTGAAACGTAGTAAAATTATTTGTCTCTCATCATAAAAGATACTAATATTTACTATTAATCTAACCATAATATTCAAATTAATAAATAATAAGATACAATAACATTTATTATAAAATAGTAACATTTACTATTAAAATAGTAACATTTACTATAATATAGTAATATTTGTGGTAAAATAGTAACACTTACTGCTATTTATCATTTCATTTTACACTTATCATTCGTTACTATATTCACCCATTATCATAACAGTTGAGACACCTTTTAAAATCGTGACTACAAAACATATATTTTGTCATCACAACTTATAGCCATAAGAATAGGGGTTATGTAAATTCATATGTTCTTATATCCGTAAGTATAGAGTGTTGTTTATACAAACGGTTTGCTACCTTTATCCATGATTTAAATTGATTTATCGACGACCATTTTAAAACCGTCGAAAATATATACTACTTCTGACGGTTTTAGTTATTACCGTCTGTATTGTTTCAAAAAATCGTCGGTAATACCTACCGAGAGTAAACGTCACTATCGGCATAATGCTTGTTGTTTGTAGTGTAGATAAAAGAATTTTGAGGGAATTAAAATTTGTTTTCATTTTTCCCCTGTGGTTACCCTACCCCCTTTGGAGGAAACATTAAACCCTTTTTTTGGAGTTAAATGTTACCTTATGAAATTTAGAGCGGGAAAAGTTGGTATGCCATACACCTTAGAGTCGGGGAAAATTTCAAACGTTTTCATCCCCTTTCTCCCTCCTACCACATAAAGAACAAATTAAGTGTTCATGATTTAATTGTATGAAATGTTGTTCCTTGTTTTTGGGTCTTCAAATGGCAATAAATGCTCCTATTTACCACCATATTCAAAACTTTTCCTTCACTATGCTTTATAATAGCAAAAATAACCCCACTAAATAGTTGGCCAAAACTATAAAAATTCACATGTATTCATCCCCCACGATTGACGGCTTTACTCTTCCATCCAATTTTAGGTCATGTGCGATATATACGACACTCTTTCCATTTTTTTCCTTCAAAATTGTCCTCCCCATTTCAATTAAAAGAATCAGCAAAACAATGAAAAAGTGAATATATTCCCATTAGGAAAACTACATTTTCTTTAGACGTATACCTTTGACTGGGTTGGGGTGGCTTAAAATTGAAGAAACCTCATCTTTAATGGACATTAAAAGGAAAAAAAGAAAAAAGAAAAAAGAAAATTTGAATGGCTACTGAACGGAATATATTCCAGTTTCATGGTACGATATGCATTTGATGAAATTCAGAAATGAGTTTCAGGTGCCAAATTTGGAATTATAATGAATGTACCACATTCGAATTGGAAAATGAGTTGCTAAATGGAATCTATACCAAAATGGTACATGAAAATTGGTGCAATATGGTACTACGCCAAATTGGGTATTCGGGTTTTTTATCCAATGTACATTTTAATTATGGTTGTGATTTGTGCCCTTGTTATTATTAGAATACCAGAATTCCAGAATTAAGTTAATACAGAGAGAGCACAACAAAACAAACAACATCACAAACCACAAACTACCAATATCACATATCGCTTATTTCTAGTATCCATATTTATATATTCATTGAATTTGTTATGGACATGATTAAACAGGCTTGTTTTACCCCCACTTGTTTACTATTTAGCATCGATCAGACTTGTTTATTAGTCAGATGACTAGTCGCGCTTGTTTTGTTTTACCTCGATTACCGCAATAGGTAAGACTTGGTTATTGTTAGAATGTGAATGATCCACCAGACGTGTTTAATTATCAATTTATCTGATCATCAACTGATGTTAAAAATTAGATTTTTATGTTGCTATATTATTTTTTTAAAAAAATAATTTAAATTTGAAATTATCAAGTTGAAAGAAGAGGATTTGTACCATTAGACTATCTTCTTGGACGTTGGTATATTAATTTAATTGATTGAACTGACAAATCAAAATATTGGATAATCAGGGGGGGAGAGAGAGGGGATAAATAAAAATGTTAGATGAACACATTCAATTAAGAGGGGTTAGCAGATCATCACGTTTTCCAGGTAAAATAAATTGTCATATGTATCGAATTATCTCCACTAAATAAATAAATATAAATTGATAGATTGCATACTATTGGATTTTTTAACATCTTATCCTCCATGTTATGTAGATTTATATATACAATTTTTAATTCATCATATTACTTAAATAATGGATTGTCATATACATTTCCTTATTTAAATATATATATATATATATATATATATTTAAGAAATATTTTGGTATATCTAAAACTAATTTAAATATTTTCATATTATGTAAATCCAAAATTCCAATTATAAAAAAACATTAAAAGGGTATTTCTGTCATTATAGAAAAATAATACAGAGTGGTCTCTCTCCAAAAATGGAAGGCATTTATTACTTGTTAAAACTTTTCGTAATTTAATTTCATGAGAATCATGCCATGCCATATATGGAAGAAGGCAACAATTTAGGCAGTGCTTAGTTGTAAGTATTTGTGTCCTCATCGTAAGTAGCGGCCTGTTTGTTATATATTTTATGGAATTAAAAGTGGCACCAAATTCCAACACCCGGATCCAGATGACATTCCTATTCCTATTGTTTGGTACAGAGCTGCAGAATGTGATGATACCTATGTGAGGCGAAGTGACCCAAAAACAAGTCTTACCAACCCCACCGTCTAAAAGTGAGATACTTGTGGCTTGGCTTGTGGGTTGTGCTTCGTTCGTGAATCCGCCATCGAAAAGTGATTTAATTCGTTTTTCTAAAATTTTGGACTATAAAGTAATTTAGAAAAATAAAGGAAATAATTTCGATGTCATATTGACGACAACATGACCGACCCCTTGTGAAACCACAAAACTGTGTTCTAGTCCACCGTCCCACGAAACTAGTATTTGTGTTGATCGACCGTCGCACAAACCAGTGAACCATCTCCCAGGAGATTGTAAATGGCGCGATGCCCCCTTTCTATGCCGTTTAGTTGATGCCTTTTTATATTTTTTCAAATCAAGTTTTTGTTATTCTTATTTAATTAATGAGTTTAGAGTGATTTCAATGTGATTTACTTTACATCTTTTTATTTATTACTATACTTCTAAATTAGGAAATTTATATATTTCGTTCGTCACAAGTTTGTAATTTTGAAAATGAATAAATTTTGAAATTAATAATTTAGAAAAATACTCTTTGCTAATTGTCGATAAATATCAACTAAATTCATCTCCAAGCTCATCATTTAAAAAAAAAAATCATCTCTAAAAAATTTAGAAAAATCAATTTAACTTGTTCATGAATTCCTCCCTAAATATTCGTTTGCAATTCTCGTGTGGATTACTTTTGCCCATATTTTTTGCCAAGCTGGTCGCAAAAGTTGGTGACAATGATTTTATACCAATATAATTTTTTTTGTTATATACATTCGAATATGAAATTATCAGGTTGGGAGATTTTCGTACCAATATATTTTTTTCCAAATTCATTGCAAATTTATGGAAAAGTAATATTTTTTTTTGTAAAATCATTTATGACAAGATGTTTTTTGATGAATTTTTTCTTTTGTGTTTCTTGCATGAATGTTTAGCAATGAAATTTTTGTTATTTCATCCCTGAAAATTGTCCTGAAAATTATTGCAAGTGCGGAAGTTGACGAGATGCAGTTTGTAATAAGGAGAGGAAGATAGTCATTGTGCAAGTGCAGGAACCGGATGTAATTGGATGAGAAAAATTTTGGCTGTTGTCGATCTTAATCATGAAAAAAGATAAAATTTATATGCTTATTTTATTGTATAATTTTGGAACTTTAAACTCTTGCATGCATTAGACGCTTGATTTATATTTTCTAACTCAAGATTTCAATTCTGGGCAACACTGTGTGATGGTCTGACCAAGGCTGATAATGTGGATAGAGAAAATATATATATGTTAATAAAAAATCATGATTTTGTGGACTGGTAAATTAGGACGTCACGTGAAGTTGTAAGATATCCATGTGCATGTGGTTCTCTTAATGAGAGAACTATTAATGGATCGCCCTGGGACTGAGACACGGAGCATCATTAGGGACATTCATATTCTACTCCGGGAAACACGTTGAGCTCTATTCATGAAGTTGATCTATTTCTTACAACTCCATCATCACACCATTCCCCTTCATCACCTCTCACACATAAAATGAAACGTGGGAATTGATAATGCCCTTCTAAATTTTTAACGTGGGAATTGGTTTAAAATGAAAAATGAAGGAACAAGGTATTCATTGATGTACTTAAACCTATTTTTCCCTTTTGTTTGGAAAATTTTTCTGTTCTAATTTTACTTGTATGTTTGTGACATTTTCTAGCCAAATTAAAGTTTTCATGTGCAAGAAATAAACACATGAAACCGAATCCAGGCGGTATACCTTCACATTTTGATTTCTCCAAAATTTGGTGGGACAGTCGGTATAAACCATGAAAGCCACTAATAGAGCTGGTCAAGCCCGTTAAACTACTTTTCTTGGCCCAAACATCACTAAAAAGCGCAGCCCAGTAAGTGCTCTGGCATTTATTTATTTATTTATTTTGGTAGGTTGATCAAGTATTTATTAATTAATTTATTGATTCTGACTAATACAATTTAAATTAACTATTGAACCTATTAAAGGGGATAAACTTTTTTAATATCTTTTTTTTTTTTTTTTTTTTTAAATTCAAACTTAAGAACATATTAAGAAACTCCGGTACCTTTATTAAATGGACCAACAAGATATTGATGTGCTCTGATTTTATGATATTTGACAACGAACACTTTTGTGTGGCAAAGTAGTTTTTTATTGTATTTTTTTAATAATTTGTATATTTGTTTAGCGTATGGAATTTATAAGTTACCATGGAGTACACTAAAATTTTATTATTAAACATTTAAAAAAATAATAATTAAAATTCCGACGAAAATATTTTAGTTAACATATTATAACCAGTATGTTGTAAGATTTCCTATCAGCAGATGCAGTTACTTAAAAATGAGTCAGATTTTCTTGTTTAATTTTTCTTTTTCTCTAATCAAAATGTGAAAGGATTGTTATTGAATGGAAAGTGTTCAAGAATAATTTTGTATATTAATCTGGTGTTCCCTCTTCTTTTAGGATCATTTAAATTCTGAGTAGTTTCTCACTCGACATAATATATAGACAAGGCATTATACACACACATACACACGAAAATATTGATAAACATAAAAGGATAGGTTCATGCTTTCCTTAATATAAATTATTAGAAGGATGCATTATTAGAGTTTTTGACATTCATAAACATAAAAGACAAAAATTGAACAGCAGCAAGTCAGCCTTAAAAGGATAGGTTTTTATATGAAAATATTGATAAATATGTTGCGCATAGAATTGATGAATATATGACTGTAAACATTCAACTCCTTTTTTTTTAAGTTCTGTGAAACTTAACCAACATTGTTATATGATAATTGAATGTTGCCTCATGAAAAAACAACATTAACAAGAGTGGATGAGTGGTAGTAATATCAAAGAAAGATTTACAGTGAACTTAGGAGTAACCTTATATTAAGAGGATTTAATCTGTCTGGACTAGGATTCAGGAACAACCACTACAAAAAAACACATTTTTTGCGACGAAATTTAGTGATAAATTTTTTTCGTTGCAATTTTGCGACGAATTTAGCAACGAAATATTTTTTCATCGTTATTTCTAACGAAATTTCCAACGAAAAAAAAGTCGTAACTAATTTAGAGAAGACCGAAAATTTGTCACTAATTTTGCTACGAATTCCGAAATTCGTCACAAAATTTGAAAAATAATAAAATAAAATAAAATATTAATATATATTAATTAATTAATTAATTAATTTTGCTACCAATTTTGAAATTCGTAGCAAAATTTTGAAAATAATAAAATAAAATAAAATATTAATATATATTAATTAATTAATTAATTAATTTTGCGACGAATTTCAAAATTCGTAGCAAAATTAGAGACGAATTTTAGAATTCGTCGCAAAATTTGAAAAATAATAGAATAAAATAAAATATTAATATATATTAATTAATTAATTAATGAATTTTGCGACGAATTTGGAAATTCGTCGCAAAATTTTGAAAATAATATAATAAAATAAAATATTAATATATAATTATTAAATAATTAATTAATTTTGTGAAGAATTTTATAATTCGTCGCAAAATTTGAAAAATAATAAAATAAAATAAAATATTAATATATATTAATTAAATAATTAATTAATTTTGCGACAAATTTTAGAATTCGTCGCAAAATTTAAAATATAATTCAAAAAAATAAAATATTAATATATATTAATTAATTAATTAATTAATTTTGATACGAATTTCAAAATTTGTGGCAAAATTAGTGACGAATCTCAAAATTCGTCTCAAAATTTGAAAAATAATAAAATAAAATAAAATAATAATATATATTAATTAATTAATTAATTAATTTTGCGACGAATTCTAAAATTCGTCATTAATTTTGCGACGAATTTTGAAATTCGTCACAAAATTTTGAAAATAATAAAATAAAATAAAATATTAAAATATATTTATTAATTAATTAATTAATTTTGTGACGAATTTCAAAATTCGTAACAAAATTAGCAACGAATCTCAGAATTCGTCGCAAAATTTGAAAGATAATAAAATAAAATAAAATATTAATATATATTTATTAATTAATTAACTAATTTTGCGACGAATGTCAGAATTCGTCGCAAAATTTGAAAAATAATTAAATAAATTAAAATATTAATATATATTAATTAATTAATTAATTAATTTTGCGACGAATTTCAGAATTTGTCACAAAATTTGAAAAATAATTAAATTAATTAAAATATTAATATATATTTATTTATTAATTAATTAATTTTGTGATGAATCTCAAAATTAGTCGCAAAATTAGCGACGAATCTCAAAATTCATTGCAAAATTTGAAAAATAATTAAATAAAATAAAATATTAATATATTTTTTTTATTTTTTATTTAAAAAAATTGTCACATTTATTATTTTTAATTAATATGTTATATTTTATATTTATATTATCTTTTTTAAAAATAGTATTATTATTTTTTTATATATTTTATTATTTT
This sequence comes from Dillenia suffruticosa, assembly GCA_033439265.1. Lineage (NCBI taxonomy): Eukaryota > Viridiplantae > Streptophyta > Magnoliopsida > Dilleniales > Dilleniaceae > Dillenia > Dillenia suffruticosa. Next base: position 15,103,773 of record JAVTVX010000012.1, on the reverse strand, counting down.
ATTTTAAACTAATATTTTATTATTTTATAATAAATTGTTATTTTATATTGTTTTATTATTATTTGAAATATGTAAGGGAAAGATAATAAGTAAAAAAAAAAATTTATAACCGATACTAACGTTTAGCTTAATGGTTACAGGATCTTAAAAGTTTTTGGAAGCGCAAGGGTTCGAACCATGGTGGGAGCAAAGCGGTGGAATTTTTCAAGAATTAACTGAGGGAGGGCGTGTGGGTGCTGGCTCGGGCGGGCGTGTGGGTGCCGGCTCGGGCGGGCGCGCGGGCGGGCCGGATTCAGGCGGTGGAATTAATTAATTAATTTTGCGACGAATTTCAAAATTCGTCGCAAAAGTAGCGACGAATCTCATAATTCGTCGCAAAATTTGAAAAATAATAAAATAAAATAAAATATTAATATATATTAATTAATTAATAAAATAAAATATTAATATATATTTATTAAATAATTAATTAATTTTGCGACGAATTTCGAAATTCTTCACAAAATTTGAAAAATAATAAAATAAAATAAAATATTAATATATATTTATTAAATAATTAATTAATTTTGCCACGAATTTCAGAATTCGTCGCAAAATTTGAAAAATAATTAAATAAATTAAAATATTAATATATATTAATTAATTAATTAATTAATTTAGGGACGAATTTTTTATTTTCGTCGCTAAATGTAGCGACAAATAATTTTTCATCGCTAAATTTGCAATAGATTTAGCGACAAAAAATTATTCGTCGCTAAATTTAGTGACGAATTTCTAATTTTTTGTCGCTAAATTTTTGCGACGCGTTATTAGTGACGAAAAATTTTTCGTCGCTAATTTCGTCACTAATGTTTTTAGCGACGAATTTTTATTAAATTTTCGTCGCTAAATTTGTTGCTAAAAGTTGATTTTTTTGTAGTGAACCCCAAGTGTTAGGGAAATGCGTCCATTCAAAAGACAGAGTGCAAATGCTTGATGACAGCCAGCAATCTTCAAGCATGCCGCATTAAAAGAGAGTAGATTGATTTGAAGGCCATGAGATGAAATTTTCACACAAAAAGGCAGCTTGACTTGGATGTTCAACATGAGAGCGACAACAGTTAACGTCTTTTAAGACATCTTGGAGAGCCATGGTGCTGAATATCTCGGCTTGATGCTTAGCATATTCTTTCTGCCTATCTTTCAGCGTCTTGTACTCCATTCTCTCATCTCTGCTTGACATACACCAAAAAAAAAAAAAAAACAAAACAAAACAAAAACAAAAACAAAAACACATGAATTCACCTCAAACCAGACATCCTTGACAAATTTATGTGAAGAAGGAAAAAGAAAAAATTTAACAAGCAAAAGGTACACATGCCTGTTGGTTGAATCAAAAGCTAGAGCTCTCTTTATATCTGCGCCTCAGCTTTTTCCAATTCAGATAAAGCATGACTTAGATCGTCTGTCCTAGGCTTTTACGTTTGAAGGATCAAACTCTAAGACCCGTGATATGAAACAAGTATTGAACATTTCAGCAGCAAGGTCTTCTGATCTTGCCAGAGAGAAAATTTTATACATTTGCATGGGTTTTGAAATATCAAACATGCAGATAATGTTTGATTGAAGTACAGAAAATGAAATTTCTTTTTAGAGTTGGAAAAAGAGAGAGAAACCTTGTAACACAAAGTTGCAGCATCTAGATATTCGCCAAGTTTTGCTTTTCAGGTTGCGTTGCTCAAATAACATTGCAACTTCTGAGCTTTTGCAAGAGACTAGTCCTCATAAGTGAAGGTGTGGTCAAACTCGACATACTTCACAGCCTGCAAGTATACTAAAAGTAGATGCTTTATTTACAAACAGCAATAGGTGACTCATGATAAAGTGTACACATTTCGGCACATCCAATCTTTCGTTTTCGTACTCTTGGAAGCATGACGTGGTTTGATGAGGGCATCCACTCTATTCCATTTGCACATATTGATCCCAATGCCACTTACATTGAGAATCAAGATCAAATCAAGTCGGTAGTGCCTCCAAATCTTCCTTTGGACCCAATCACAAAATCAAGAATTAAGAGACTTAGTAGCTGCAATCATTTATAATTGGGAGCATGAATGACATCCGGCCTACTTTCAAGAAGTTCAATAAAGAGTACAAACCCATACAATTAATTCAAACTCAAATGTCTCACATGAAGTAACAAGAAATCATTTATATTTACAGAGCTATTTTAGGAAAGATTTTGTAGATTTTTAGGAGAAAAATATTACCTAATTTTCATCCCCAAAAGCATGCAATTAGGCATGTAAATCTTAGAAATTATTGCGAGTGATTAGGGAAAGAATAATGTCCAATTTTCAACTCAAAATCTGCTGATTATATTTTTTGATCTTATGAATAATTTGTGGTTAATTAACTATAACTTTATAGATTTACTAAGACTTTGTGCATGTGATTAGAGGTATATATACCCTTCTTTTTCAGCCATGTACGAACAAATTTGAATAATAATACAGTAAGTTTTCTAGTTCTTTATTTGGTTTATCTTGTTGAACTATCTGGGACAAATTACGTTTTATCCTAGAACGCTTTTTGACCGTATCAATGGGTTGCCACCCCCATTGTGGTGTGTCCGCTTCATTAACCCCAAGTACCAAACCCCTAGTTCAATTCCGATTCATTGCTTTACATTTTCCTCTCAAGCACAATTGGAGGTATCCGTAGATTTGTGTATCATTTTTTGTATCAGAGCTTGGCTAGAGGTCGGCTGTATATCCCTTATTAATTTCGTTGCTATTAGTTGATATGTACAATAGCTTTGTTCTTGTTCTTAATTGGTATTGCCATCTTTGTCTTTGTAGTCGCCATCTTTGTTTCTTGTTGCCATCTCCATAAAAAAAAAAGCTTCTCAGTTTCTGCAGAATCCAAAAGAGAGAGAGAGAGTGAGCTTCTCTATTTCTGCAAAATTAAAAAAAGGGGTTTCTTTGTTTCTGTAAAAAAAAAGGGTTTCTCCATTTCTGGAGAATAAAAAAAAAGGTTTCTCTGTTTTTACATAATCAAAAAAAAGAAAAAGAAAAAAACTATTGCAAAGGTTATTGGTATGTAATTTTTGTTAATTGCTCATTGTACTTGGAGGAAATTTTATGGGATACTTAGCCAGTTTTCAAGTTGTGCACTCTCTTAAGGTCCAAACAAGCGAATTATGGTAAGTCGAGAAAATGGTGCAATCGAGTTTGAAGATGAAGATGACATCGATTGTTTGCCTCCATTGGAAGACGACCCATCTGAGCTGAGGAGTATGTGGCTGAACATGGTGAGATGTTAACGATAGTAACATGTCGAGCCTTAAGCTTACAAGCCAAAGGAGTTGAAGAAGAAGTACAACGGGAGAATATCTTTCACACACGTTGCCATGTGAAAGACAAGGTATGCATTTTGATTATTGACGGTGGTAGTTTTACTAATGTTGCGAGTAAGACTTTAGTGAAAAAGCTGAATTTGTCAACCACTAAACATTCTCAACCATACAAGCTACAATAGTTGAATGATAGTAAAGAAGTGAGGGTTACAAAACAAGTTGTTGTATCATTCCGGATTGGGAAATATGAAGATGATGTGTTATGTGATGTGGTGCCAATGCAGGCTGGACATATTTTGTTAGGAAGGCCTTGGCAATTTGATTGATATGTACAACATGACGGCTTCACCAACAAATATTCATTCATGTTCAACCAACTAAAAATCACTCTAATTCCGATGACACCAAAGCCAGTCTATGAAGACCGATTGAGGTTGCAAAAATTGAGTGAGCAACTGAAACAAAAAGATCAAAATGGGTTGAGAGAAGAGAAAAAAGAGAGAAAAGAAGAGAGAAAGGCCGAATTTGGTGAGAAAGAGAAAAGAGAGGAAAGTTCGGCCAATGAGGTAAAATCCGAGAGAAAATAAAAGAATTTCTATGCCAAAACAAGTGAGGTTAAGGGAACGATGCTCTCAAGACGGCCAATGATTGTACTTATGTACAAGGAATTCCTTTTAAACACTGACCAACTTAACCCTTTTTTGCCGAGTGTTATTGTTTCTCTTTTTGTAGGAATTCGAAGATGTGTTTCCTGAAAATCTACCCCAAGGTTTGCCACCTATCCGAGGGATTGAATATCAAATTGATTTCATACCCGGTGCATCAATTCCAAATCATCCAGCATATAGAAGCAATCCAGAAGAGGCGAAAGAGCTTCAAAGACAAGTCGAAGAGTTGATGGAAAAGGGGCATGTGAGAGAAAGTATGAGTCCATGTGCAGTTCCGGTGATTTTGGTACCTAAGAAAGATGGAACATGGAGGATGTGTGTTGACTGTCTAGCCATCAACAACATAACGGTAAGATATCGACACCCTATTCCTTGTTTAGATAACATGTTAGATGAGTTACATGGTACTTGTGTGTTTTCTAAAATTGATCTTAAGAGTGGATATCATCAAATACGAATGAAAGAAGGAGATGAATGGAAAATAGCTTTTAAAACTAAATATGGGTTGTATGAGTGGTTAGTTATGCCCTTTGGATTAACCAATACTCTTAGTATATTCATACGCTTAATGAATCATGTTTTGTGTGCTTTTATTGGTAAATTCGTGATTGTTTATTTTGATGATATTTTGATATATAGCAAAAATTTGCATGATCATGTCTCACATTTGCATTCGGTTTTGGATGTACTTAGAAAAGAAAATTTATATGTTAACCTCAAAAAGTGTACCTTCTGCACCGACAAGCTTGTTTTTTTGGGTTTTGTTGTGAGTGCTAAAGGTATCAAGGTGGATGAAGAGAAGATCAAAGCCATTCAAGAATGGCCAACCCCCTCCAATATAGGTAATGTTAGAAGTTTTCATGGCCTTGCTAGTTTTTACAAGAGGTTTGTGAAAGATTTAGCATTATCACTGCACCGCTTACACAAGTCATCAAGAAAAACGTTGCATTTCAATGGATTGAAGAGCAAGAGAAGGCGTTTCAACTTATTAAACATAAACTTACTCATGCACCTTTACTTGCTTTACCAAACTTTTCTAAAACATTTGAAATTGAATGTGATGCTTCTGGTGTAGGTATAGGCGCTGTTCTTATGCAGGATGAAAGACCACTAGCATACTTTAGCGAGAAGTTAAGCGGGGCTGCACTTAACTATCCTACCTATGACAAAGAATTGTACGCCTTGGTTCGAGTTTTGGAGACATGGCAACACTATTTGTGACCGAAAGAATTTGTTATTCGTACGGATCATAAATCTTTGAAACAATTGAAAAGTCAACATAAGCTGAATAAGAGACATGCTTGATGGGTGGAATTTATTGAAACTTTTCCTTAAGTCATTCGATATAAACAAGGTAAGGAGAATATAGTTGCGGATGCACTTTCACGCAGATATGCCTTAATCTCTACTCTTGATGCTAAATTTCTTGGTTTTGAGCATATTAAAGAACTTTATCATGATGACCATGATTTTGAAGAAATTTATAGTGCATGTGACAAATCTGCAGAGTGCAAATTCTATAGGCATGAGAACTTTTTGTTTAGAGAAAATAAGTTGTGCATGCCAAATTGTTCATTGAGAGAGTTGTTAGTTCGAGAATCTCATAGCGGAGGGTTAATGGGACATTTTGGAGTTGCTAAAACATTGGCAATTTTACAAGAGCACTTTTATTGGCCATACATGAAGCGAAACATTGAGAGATTTTGTGGTAGATATATTACCTGTAGGCAAGCTAAATCTAAGGTTCAATCTAATGGTTTTTACACACCCCTACCTCTTCCTAGTTCACATTGGATTGACATTTCAATGGATTTTGTTTTGGGTTTACCTAAGAATAAATATAGATGAGATTCGATCTTTGTAGTTGTAGATTGATTTTCTAAGATGGCTCATTTTATTCCTTGTCATAAATCTGACAATACTTCTCATATTGCGGAATTATTCTTTAGGGAGATTGTGAGGTTACATGGGATGCCTAAAACAATCGTTTCAGATCGGGATGCTAAGTTCCTGAGTTACTTTTGGAAGAATTATGGGGAAAGTTAGGAACAAAATTTTTATTTTCAATAGCTTGTCATCCTCAAACTGATGGTCAAACAGAAATACTCAACAGAACTTTATCCACTTTGTTGAGAGCTGTCATTAGTAGAAATATTAAAACTTAGAAAGAATGTTTGCCACATGTTGAGTTTGCATATAATCGTGCTGTTCACTCTACTACTAAATTCTCACCGTTTGAAATTGTTTATGGTTTTAATCCTTTAACTCCTTTAGATTTCTTACCTTTACCTATTTCTGAGCAAGTGAATTTAGATGGTAAGAAAAAAACAGAATTTGTGAAGCAACTTCGCGAGAAAATATGGTTCAATATAAAGAAGAGGATCAAACAATAAATCAAGCAAGCTAACAAGAGACGTCACAAGTTGATTTTTGAACCCGGTAATTGGGTTTGGTTATACATGCGGAAGGAAAGATTCCGGCACAGAGACGTTCCAAGTTGTTGCCCCGAGGAGATGGTCCTTTTCAAGTGCTAGAACGGATCAACGACAATGCTTACAGACTTGATTTACCAGGTGAGTATCATATTAGTGCTACTTTCAATATTACTGACTTGAGTCATTTTGATGTAGGTGACGATTTGAGGACAAATCTTTCTCAAGAGAAGGGGAATAATGAGATCATCAAGATTGCAAGAAATTCACGAGATCCAACTCAAGTTCCAGTTGGGCCGGTGACAAAGGCCCTAGTTAAAAGATTCAAAAAAATACTGAATAACTTAATTTAGAGGGTTTTACAACAAGAAATTGGAGTCCAAATAAATAAAGAACTAAAAGGGGTCTTAATTATACTCATACAAGTCCAGTTGGAAGAATAAAAGAGCAAAAACTACCCAAAACCAAGGGAGGACGAAAATAAAGAAAAATAGCAGCAAGACTTGGTCAAAATAGTTTGATTTATTTAGTTTCCTAATTTTTATTTTTTGTAACTTATATTTTAGTTTCCTGATTTTTTATTGTTTAGGGAGTTACTAAATTTTTAGTTGCCAATTAAGTTTTGACCTTTAGGCTATAAATAGGCCATTATACATTGTGTAAAAGATAACACTTTGGAGAGAATTAATAAAATTGTGAGGATTTTTCACACAGGTCTTGTTCTTTTGAGAATTTTGAACTTATTCAAGATAGGAGTCTTGTTTAGTTCTTTAACTTATCAATTTAGGTTTCGAACCATCTAGATTGTGGCGTCATTCATTCCATCTTTATACCAAGATTCTTGATCTAGTGAGAAACGGGTCTAAGATCATATACCTTAGGTTCTTCCTCCTTTAGGATAAGGGTTGAGGTGTTTAATTCCATCGGTTCAAATAATTCGTTGGGATGATTTTTGAGCTAAATTAACTTGTTCGTGGGTTCTAGGGTTTTTATACCCAACAGGTTCTCATCACATTGGGTATAGTTTATTGATTTTGTAAACTCTGGATTTGTTCTAACTTCCTCATTTGTTTTCTTTGAAATTGTAAAGTGGTCTCCTTTGCAACCCTTTTTTTAGCCAATCAAATAGCATTTTGTGGCAAAAAAAAAACCACTTGTTTGAAACCGTGATTATTCCTTGTTGCGTTTTGTACATGCTTGCTACCCTACTTGTCTGTTCAAACCTTACTCAACAAAAAAACCTTATTTTGATCTTTCCCTCTTTGTTTTCAAAATTGGACACCTTGTTTAGTGGTTGAGCACTCGGCTAGCATAGTCCAAAGTGTGCTTCTAGTGTGAAATTTTGCTTGCACATGTGTGGTCATTTGGTGAATCTCTCTAAAGAACTTTTGAGCAAAAAAGGCTTGAGAGGTGAGAATATCAGAGTGACAAAAGCCTTTAAGAGTGAAACACGAGTGGTAAAACAAAGAGTGCAAACATCTTTGAGTGATACACATCATGGAGTGATTCTTTGGTGAAGTCCATTTTTTCTTTGCACTAACCTTTTTTTGCAAGGAAAAAATCATGGACAACGAGTATAACCATGGTGACACAAATGGCTCAAATCCAAGATTTCAACTCAATGCAATAGATCAAGTGTTTAAATAGATCCTTCGAAAACTTAACCAATTAGAAGTCATAGAGCGCATGCCTACACCTCCTATACCAACAACACGAGAATGAGTTTCAAATTAACCCCGTGAAGCCTTTGGAGAGGATGAACAAACCACTAGGATAGAAGATGATAGATTTTTACACCAAAAGAGTCGTAGGTGAGAGCGGTCCTAAAATATGCAAAGAGGAGATTCGAAACTCAAATTTCCTACTTTGCAAGAAAATCAGACCTGGAAGCCAATTTAGATTGGGAGGCACACATAGATTCCACTTTTGCTTGCTATGACTACGATGATGAAAGAAGAATGAGGATTGAAGTTGTCCAACTTCAAGATTTCGCTATGGTGTGGTGGATCAAATTGCTATTTCTAGGGAGAGAACACGCTTGCCACCAATTCGTTCATGGACTGAGATGAAGAACATCATAAGGAGCATATTTGTGCCACCTTACTACACTTAACAACTCCACAACCACTTGCAAAATCTCAAGCACGGAAGTAAAACCATGTGGGAGTACTGCACAGAGATGGAACACCTCATGATGCGTATCAGTATAATGGAGGATGAGAGAGCTACCAAGACTCGATTCTTGGGAGGTTTGAATTTTGATATTTCTCGCAAAGTTGAATTTTATTAATATAACACTTTACAAGAATTGATACATTTTGCAATTAAGGTAGAAGAGTATATCATGAAGATGAAGAGTAGCCTATTACCTCTCAATCCTCATGAAAAGGCTCCTCTTTTAGACATGAATAATGGTAAGAGCAAAATGGAGATCAAGTTCAACACAGCTAAGCCCAGTACCCCGAAACCAATAGACGTATCCAAGAAAGATGCTGGAAAGGCACTACCAAGATTTTGAGACATTGAATGTTTCAAATGTCGTAAGAGAGGAGACGTTGCTATTGATTGTTCAAGCACTAGTATCATCCTTATCAAGGAAGATGACGACTACAAATCTGGTGAAGAGGTGAAAGATGAGATCTCTGGTAGCTCATCCAAAAGTGAGTAAGAATCGGAGGCCGAAACAAGAGAAATACCAGTCACCTGAAAAACCCTTAGTATGCAACCCAAGAGTGAAGAAAATGAGCAACAAGAGAACATTTTCCATGCTTGTTTTGTGTTAAGGATAAGGTATGTCTTGTTATTATTGGCACTAGATCATTACAAATGTTGCTAGCTCTTATAGGTGTAGAAATTGGAGCTTCCAACTACCAAGCACCTACATCCCTACAAACTTCAATGGCTTATTCATGATGAAGGAATAGGCATCTTTGAGCAAGTTTGTGTACCTTTCAAGATTGGGAGGTATGAAGATGAGGTTTTGTGCGACGTAGTGCCCATGGAGGTCAGATACCTACTTCTAGGGAGGCCATGAAAATTTGATAAAAAGGTAAAATTTGATAGTTGTACCAACAAGTACGCAGTTTTGCACAACTATAAGGCCTAAACTCTTGCTCCCTTGACGCCACGTCAAATTCATGATGATTTGGTCAAGATGCAAAAGGCCCTAAGAAGCAAAGACAAGCCTCAAACAAAGCCCAATGACCAAAAGGAGGAAAGAAAGAAAACCAACTTTTTTGTGAAAGTCCAAGAAGTGAAAAAGGCCATGATGGATAAGAGGGAGGTTTTCCTTTTTAAGTATAATGAGACATTGTTTAATAGTAATGAGTTAAATAGTTCCTTACCTTCTAGTGTTGTGTCTCTTTTGCAACATTACCAGGACGTGTTTCCAAAAGATATTCCTTTTGGCTTAACACCGATTCATGGGATTGAGCATCATATTGACTTAGTTCCCGCCGCACAATTACCAAATCACCCAGCCTATAGAACCAATTTTGAGGAGACTAAGGAGCTTCAAAGATAAGTAGAGCAGCTCTGAGCCATGGTATATGTGTGTGAAAGTTTGAGTCCATGTTCCGTGCCCGTACTTTTAGTACCAAAAAAGGATGAATCGTGGTGCATGTGTATGGATTGTCGCACCATCAACAATATCATAGTAAAGTATCGTCACCCCATAACCTCGTCTCGATGACATGCTTAATGAATTTAGTGGTACCATTGTGCTCTCTAAAATTAATCTAAAAAGTGGATACCATCAAATAAGAATGAAAGAGGTTGATGAATGGAAAACGATATTTAAAACCAAGCAAAGTGTTTATGAGTGGCCCGTTATGCCATTTGGGCTCACAAATGCTCTATCCACTTTTATGCGCTTAATGAATCATATTTGGAGATCATTCAGAGGAAAATTTGTGGTTGTGTATTTTGATGATATACTTGTGTGTAGTCACAATATGCAAGACCACATTCAACATTTAAAAAAGATTGTGAAACTCTTTGGAAAGAACTTTTGCAGGCAAATTTTAAGAAATGTGTGTTTTGTCAAGATAAACTCTTGTTTCATGGATTTGTGATTAGCTTGCAGGGCATACATGTGGATGAGGAAAACATACGAGCAATTCAAGAATGGCCCACAACTTCCAATGCTAGCCAAGTAAAAGTTTTCATGGATTGACTAGTTTTTACTGGCGTTTCATGAAGGACTTTAGCACCATTATAGATCTACTCATCGAAATCAACAAGAAGGATAAGGTTTTTGAATGGGGAGAAGCTCAAGAACGAGTATGTCAAGTACTCAAGGGCAAGTTAACTAATACTCCGATCTTAACTCTTCTCGATTTTTCTAATACCTTTGAAATTCAATGTGATGCATCTAGTACAGAGATTGGAGCCATTTTAATGTGAGGAGAATGACTTGTTGCCTATTTTAGTGAGAAGTTTCATAATGCTACTCTCAACTACTCAACATATGACAAAGAGTTTTATACATTGGTGAGAGCCCTTAAGACATGGCAGTATTATTTATGTGCCAAGGAGTTTGTAATTCACTCTGACCATGAAATCTTAAAGCATTTGATGGAGAAAACCAAGCTGGATAGACAACATGCCAAGTGGCTAGAATTCATAGTCTTTTCCCTACATGATCCAGTACAAAAAAGACAAGAAGAATGTCGTGACAGATGCCCTTTCTCAAAATTATAATCTCTTGACCACCATGAACGCTAAAACTCTTGGATTTGAACATTTAAAGAAGTTTTATTTTCAAGATCTAGATTTTAGTGACGTGTTTCATGCATGTGAGAAAGGTGTTTTTGGGAAATTTCATGTGTTTAATGGGTTTTTGTTTAAAGAGAATAGGTTGTGCATTCCCCGTAAGTTAGTAAGGGACCTACTTGTTAGGGAAGCTCATGGAAGAATACTACACTACAAAATAAAAATATTATGTTAACGGTAACGTTTATTGTTGGTAAATATTAATGACGGTTTTTTAAAACTAAACAGACGGTTATGGTTGAAACCATCGAAAATAATATAGATTTTACAAAGATTTTAAAATGGTCGTCGATAAAACAATTTGAACAGTGGGTAAAACTAGCATACCATTTGTGTAAACAATACTCTATACTTACAGATATAAGGATGTCTGAATTTACATATCCCTATCCTTATGGCTATAAGTTGTGATCGTAAAATATAAATTTTGTAGTCATGATTTTGAAAGATGTTTGTATAGACAATGCTATATGTACAGCTGCTGTGATGATGGATGAAAAAGTAAGGTATAGTAAGAAATGGTAAGCGTAAAAGGATATGGTAAGTAGCGGTAAATATAAGAAATGTAAGGTATGGGAAGTGTAAAGATATAAGGTAGATAACTGTAGAATATGTAGAATATAGTAAGTTATGGTAAATATGGTAAATATAAGATATTTAAGGGATGGTAAGTGTAGAATATGTAAATTGACGTTTAGAAAGTGTTCAAAATAGTTTATTAGGTATATGTGTTAGTAAATGTTACTATTTTATAATAAATGCTATTATATTTTATTGTGATTATATAGTAAATATTACTATATGTTATTATCTGTTAATTTAACTATTGTAGTTAGTTTAATAATAAATGTTACTACCATTTTATCATGAGAGATAAATAAATTTATTAACTTTCATATGTGTTATTATAATAGTAAATGTTACTATATTTTATTGTGATTATATAGTAAATATTATTATATGTTATTATTTGTTAATTTGATTATTGTGCTTAATTTAATAGTAAATGTTATCATCCTTTTATTATGAAAGATAAAAAAATTTACTAATTTTTGCATACGTTATTATAATAGTAAATGTTACTATTTTAGTATAAATATTATTATATTTTATTATGATTACATAGTAAATATTACTATTCTTTTATCATAGGAGATAAATAATTTTACTACCATTCACATACATTATTATAATAGTAAATGTTACTATATTTTATTGTGGTTATATAGTAAATGTTATTATATGTTTTTATCTGTTAATTTAACTATTGTAGTTAGTTTAATAGTAAATGTTACTATCATTTTATCATGAGATACAAATAATTTTACAATTTTTCATATGTGTTATTATAATAGTAAATATTACTATTTTATAGTAAATGTTACTATATTTTATTGTTATTATATAATAAATTTTACTATATATTATTATATATTAATTTGACTATTGTGGTTAGTTTAATAGTAAATGTTACTATTCTTTTATTATGAAAGATAAATAATTTTACTATCTTTTACGAACGTTATTATAATAGTAAATATTATTATATTTTATTGTGATTACATAATAAATGTTATTATATATTATTATTTGTTAATTTGACTATTATAGTTAGGTTAATAATAAATATTACTATCCTTTTACCATGAGAGATAAATAATTTTACTATATTTCATAAGCGTTATTATAATAGTAAATATTACTATTTTATAATAAATGTTATTATATTTTATTGTGGTTATATAATAAATATTACTATATCTTATTATCTGTTAATTTAATTATTGTGGTTAGCTTAATAATAAATATTACTATCATTTTATCACGAAAGACAAATAATTTTACTATTTTTTACATGTTTTATTATAATAATAAATATTACTATTTTATATTAAATGTTACTATATTTTATTGTGGTTATATAGTAAATGTTATTATATATTATTATCTGTTAATTTGACTATTGTGTTTAACATAATAGTAAATGTTATTATTCTTTTATCATAAGAAACAAATAATTTTACTATCTTTCACATGTATTATTAAAATAGTAAATGTTAATATTTTATAGTAAATGTTACTATATTTTATTGTGGTTATATAGTAAATGTTAGTATATGTTATTATCTATTAATTTGACTATTGTGATTAGTTTAATAATAAACATTACTATTCTTTTATCATGAGAGATAAATAATTTTACTATTTTTTACATATGTTATTATAATAATAAATATTATTATTTTATAGTAAATGTTACTATATTTTATTGTATTTATATAATAAATGTTATTATATGTTATTATATATTAATTTGACTATTGTGGTTAGTTTAATAATAAATGTTACTATTCTTTTATCATGCAAGATAAATACTTTTACTATTTTTTATATGTTTTATTATAATATTAAATATTATTATTTTATAATAAATGTTACTATATTTTATTGTGGTTATATAATAAATGTTACTATATGTTATTATCGGTTAATTTGATTATTGTGGTTTGTTTAATAGTAAATATTACTATTTTATAGTAAATGTTACTATATTTTATTGTATTTACATAATAAAATGTTATTATATGTTATTATTTGTTAATTTGACTATAAATGTTACTATCCTTTTATAAACAAATAAATTTACTATATTTTATATCCGTTATTTAGTAAATGTTACTATTTTATAATAATAAATGTTACTATTTTATAGCATGCAAGAATGCATGCACACGCCTAAATGGATGCACACGCCTAAATGGCAGTGTCGCGGGCCAATCACGACTGTGCTGCACATGCAATAATGCATGCTTGCTCACGCCTATATGGCTGTGCCCCAAAGGCCAACGTGGCAATGCCATTCGTGCAATAATGCATGCGTTGGTATGCCTAGATGGCTATACCGTGAAGGCCAGTGCGACTGTACCGCGGAGGCCAGTGCGACTGTACCATGCATGCATTTTCGCATACATAGTTTTGAAAATTTAATTATATTATATACACATAATGATAAATGTGATAAATATAAATATTACAATATATATTACAGTATTACAATATCGACTACTACTATACCATTAGTAAATATTATTACCATATCACTATAATATTTTATTATGTTAGTAGTAGTAAATATTACAACAACGGTACTAATTAACTTTATATTAGCTGAAACATAATTTATTAGTACTATATTACTATATTCTATAAGTAAATATTACAACATTTTACTATATAACTACCACAAGCAGTAGTGATAAATATTACTATTATATTATTACATTATACTATATATTTTAACTTATTATTAGTACATTACATGTTTTTGATATTTACATAAAAATTTCATATGATGATATTATTTTAAATAATAATATTAATAATATCATCAATCTTAATTTATATTTCAAAATTTTTATAAAGAATGTAGTGGATACTATTTAAATTAATAATATTAATTAAACTGAATTCATATGATAATTTATATTTTAGATTTTATAATTAAGTTATAAATTATATTTTAAATTTTATAATTAATGAATATGATAATTAAACTGTATAACAAAGTGATAGAACGAAGAAAAAAGATAAAAGGAAAAAAAACAAGGGAAAAAAATAGAGTAAGGATCAGATAAGGGAAAACGAAGAAAAAGAAAGGTGTAATAGTAAATGGTAAAATTGTGATATTATTATTAGTATTGATATTATGACATCTAACTAGTAGTAATTATGGAAAGTTTGGTAGTAATCGTGGTAAGTTAGATACATATAGTAATAGTAATAGTGCTAAAAACGGTAACTTGAATTTGAATATATAGTAATGATTTTGAATATATAATAATATTATCACTATAAAATCTCTCTACAAAATCGAATTTCTTAGAACCAAAAACAAATTTTCAATAATATAAAAATATTAAAATTACATTACTATATAATACATATATATTACTATATATATTATTATATGTATTACTATAAATTATATTATCTAATTATCGGACCAATTTAGGTGATTTGGATATTCTCATTTGGATGACAACCTCATTTTGATGAGTGGATGAGTGGAGACTTAGTATCATAATATAAAATTATAATTATTAATAATAATTTAAATAATGTAATTATCATTAATATAATATTAGTAGAGCTATTATATAAATAAATTAATTTTCAATTTATATTATATTAATAAGTCATAATTCTTTTATTATAATTCACTTATAATTATTTGTATTATTACGATTTTAATATATCATGAATATAGAACGAAAAAAAAAGACCCAGAGTGAAGAAAAAAAAAGGTGAGAAAAAAAATGACAAATAATAATAAAAGTGGATATGAAGAGACAAATAAACACATAGGATTCATTGGCATAGTGGCATGGGTGTTGGCTTTAGAACCCACAACCGCGCGGGCTCCCGACGTGCACGCATGCGCACGCATGCATTCTTGCATTATATTATTTAAATTAATAATATTAATTACACACTTATTTGTATAATAATTTATATTTTAGAATTTATAATTAAGTGATAATTTATATTTTACATTTTATAATTAAGAAATATGATAATTAAATTGTATAATATATTATAATACTATATTATATTATATTTATATTAAATTAATAATTTATATCATAAATATTTCTTTGAATTATGAGTTTATAATTTTATATCAATTAAAAAAATACAAAATCTCGTATATTTTACATCAATTAAAAAAAACAGCCGTATCTTCCTCCTCTCTTCCTCCTCCTCTTTGGGGCCATTTCTTGGAGCCAACAAAATTGGCACAAAATTAGGGGCGAGTATTTATTTACTTTTTTATTTAGATTACCTCCTCCTCTTTACACCATTTATTGGAGCCAACAAAATTGGCGCGAGTATTTGTTCATTTCTTTATTTAGATTAGATTTAGGAGCCCAACTTAATCAATTTGGCACCACAAAAAAATATCTTTCCCTATTTATTTCATTTATTTATTTGTTTCTTTCATTTTTCTATTTTCAATTCTTTCTTTATTTCATTTATTTCCATTTTCTCATTTATCATTTATTTTTTCTTGTTGGTTTTTGCAATTATGTTTTGATTTATTGTAAATAATACTTGTATAAAATGTAATTTTCTTTACATATTTATCTTCTCTATTTTTATATTTTTAATCAGTCTACTTTCATTCTTGGTATCAAGTGATATGACATGCTAACAAGTGGTAAGAAACAAATGGTAACAAATATTTTTATTATGACAAAAAACAAATGGTATCATAAATAAATGGTAACAAATACTTTTATTATAACAAATAACAAATGGTAACAAAATAACAAATACATTTTTCTATCTACGTGTAACAAGTGATAACAATAACAAATGATAACAAATGATAACTATAAATTATATTGTTTCATAATATAAATTTATAAATTTATTATAATTATGATTATCAATTTTATTTGATTAACATTATATTACTATAATTTAATATTATTATGCTATACAACTTAATTAATTATTAATATTAATATTACTAAATAATACTATTTCCTAATTTCAATAATTAAATTCTATTACTAATATCAAATAATTATTAAATTCAAATAATGTTATTGACGTACGGTTACATTTTAATTATCAAATAACAACTATCTATTATCATATTTCTTAATTATAAATTCTAAAATATAAAATATATATTAACATATCTAACAAGTAGGTCGTATGGTAACAAATGGTAAAAATTACTACTTTTTTTTCGTATAAATTGTAACAATTACTTTAATTCTGATAACAATGATTTTAATTGTGGTAACAATGATAATAGTGGTAATAAGTGATTTTGATTCAATGTAACAAGTGTTACGGCAATAATTATATAAAATTTGTATAATATAATATCGTAACAATGATAATAATTGGTAATAAGTGGGTCGTATGATAACAAATGGTAAGAATTACTATTTTTTCGTACATATAATAACAAATGGTAACAATTACTTTAATTCTGATAACAATGATTTTTATTATGGTAACAATGATAATAAGTGTGGTAACAAGTAATCTTGATCTAATATAACAAGTGATAAGATAATAATTATATAAAATTTGTATAATAAAATATTGTAACAATGATAACAATTGATAACAAATAGACAACTACTTTCTCTTGTACAAATGGTAATAAATAGTAACAAATATTTTATTATGCTAACAAGTTTTTTTTTTTAATTATATGAAATTTGTATAAACCAGAAAATAATACTAATGAAAATATGTAATGTTAAAAACTACAGACTTAATAATAAAATAACACATATAAAACATATAAATATCGGAGAGGATAATCACTATAACTACTCCAAGACTATTCACTATAACTATTCCATTCTAAATTATAACTATATATTAAGCGGTAAAAATTTTAAAAACCCCATTAAAAATTTAAGCCTCCTAATAAATTTGTAAATGTGGGAAAAAAACGTGTGCGGATAGATTTTCAACATTTGGCACTGGTTTCATTTGAAACATAAACTCTCAATATTTGAATACGTTGTTTGGTGGTATAATACAACTATTAGCCCAAAACATAAATATGTTATTTACCAATATAATATAACTATAAATTATATTGTTTTATAATATAAATTTATAAATTTTTTATAATTATGATTATCAAAATTATTTGATAAACATTATATTACTATAATTTAATATTATTATTCCATACAATTTAATTATTTATCAATATTAAAATTATTAAATAATACTACTTATTAATTTCAATAATTATGTTCTATTACTAATATCAAATAATTATTAAATTTAAATATTATTATTAAGGTAGGGTTATATTTTATATAATAGATTTGATGTTACTGGTATATATACTCATAATATTTTTATGGTAGTTTCTTTAATTTTCTTCATATTTCATTTAATTATTTTAATTTTTTATTATTATTATTTTCAATTAAATTATTATTAATTTAAATAATTTCGATAATATTATGGATGTTATTGTAAAATTTGCTATCACATTTTGATTTCAATTCCTTACTTTTTTAAATATATAATATTAAATATAATTATCATATTCCTTAATTATAAAATCTAAAATATAAATTAAACATTAACATATTTAATTAATATTATTAATTTAAATAACTCATACTCATACTTATCATATTCATCATATGCAGTCAAAGCACATAATCCAAACTCACATTTCTTAATTATAACGAAATTTAAATTATAAATTAAGTATCAAATGTTATTATTTTAAATAATATAATCATATAAAATTATGTAAATAATGTAGTAATAATAACATAAAAAATATATGAATTTTTGTAATATATGATTTTATTTAAAATTATTTATTCATAAAGAAATTTAATAAAATGTATTATGACACTATATAATATAAATTATTAATTTAATATATTTAATGATTGTATATAACAAGCTTAGTAATATAATTTCATAATTTCATATAACAAATTTAGTAATATAATTTAAAAATCTTTTATAATTATATTAATAATATCAATGTTTTATTATTTAAAATAATAAAATTATTATTTTAAAATACGGTGTCCGGTTGAGCCGCAGGTTGTGCTGCGAGGGCATTTGCGGGAGCACTTGCCTGGGTGGCTCAGCTGCTGAAGCATCGCGGTTGTGTAGTGTGCCGCACAGGCATGCACCCGATCTAGTAACATGGTAGTAATACTTACTACTATTTCACAGACTTATATAGTAATAAGTCAAAATCAAAATTTTTTATTAATTACTCAAATTATAAAAATAGAGGTAAACAACAAAAAATTTAAAAACTAAAATTTGATAAACCGGACAAAATGGCGGGTTTTGAATAATTTATTTGGCGCTAAACAAATTATATATACTATAAACTAAAATTTATTTGGCGTTAAACCAAATATATATATTACAAACCCTTCCTTCCTCCCCAAATATCAAACTTCTCATTTCCTTCAAAAACTCTTCTCCCTCACATCTCTCGAATATTTTCAACAAAAAATTTTCAACGAAACGAAATAAACTAAAAATGACCATTGTAGCTGAACACAAAGAATCAGAACCTTCCGAAAAACAAGTTGACTCTGAAGAAACCCAATTATACGAAGATGATATCCAGTTCTGGTTTTGTTTATGTTTATGTTTAAAAATAGATTATTTCTTTTTAATAATATATTTTTATGTAATTACTATGTTATCTATTTTTATTTTTAATTTTCACCAATTCTCAAAAGAAAATATAGAAACCCAACCCGCTATCAAGATGTCTAGGATTTAGAAAAGGGAAACGTTTGCTGATTGAAATGAACGATTTGAATCAACCAATAGAAATCGTAAGTACGATTTGTATCATTTCTTTACTTCTTGCCATAATCTTACTTTTGCTTCTAAACAATAATCCGCATTATTTGTATTTATATTGTTAGTTTTTTCCAATATAAGATACTGGAAATGCATATCGAAATCAACAATTATCATCATCACCACCTCCTAAGTCTATCCCCAAAGGTAATAAGTTTTTATAACATACCTTATAATTATATTAATTTCATTACTATAAAATGATACTACACATCATGGTGGATCCTGGAACTGAATGCTACGGATGCTGGAATTTTTTGCGTGCTCCAAGTCAACATTTTTGCCATCAACATTTCTTTTCAGAAGATATGAAGATATGTAATGACCGAAAGTTATAATATTTTTCTCTCTCTTGTAATATGTCTGTAATATTATCATATATATTCCGTGATGATATAAAAGGTACTTCATTTCCTAAAAAACGGTATTTATAATATTTTCTAACTCTTTTCTACCCCACAATTGTAACATTTTCTTGATGATAAAGTAGTAATATTTTAACGATAGACTAGTAATATTTGTATTAACATATCCTAATATTTACTAATATTGTGATAACCGACCCAAAAGAGTAGTAACATTTGATTACTAATAATAAATAATAAATAAGTAACAACTCTTTAACGACATATCTTAACTGATAATAAAAGTAGTAAAATTTATTCACTAACAAAAGCGACACAAAAAGTAGTAATATTTACTATCCTTTCGACAATAAATGTATAACATTTACTAACCCAATAATTTTGTTGTAAGGTTACCTCTTCGTTTACATTTCTACTTATTATACTTAAATTCTTTTGCATTGCATTGTGATAAATTGGATACATTGTGATTTTGGATGCATTTGCAATGCATGTTGTGATTCTTGTGTTTATGACCCCAAGTAGAGATGAAGCATAGTGAATTAGATAGACTGTGGAACATAGTGACTAATAAAAATGATTGAAATTATTTCGTAAGAGAACCAAATAAGGGTTTGGTGTGGGATCCACAAAAAGAAAAGAAAAACAAAAAGGAAAAGGAAAACAAAAATAAAATAAAAGAAAACAAAAATAAAACAAACATAATTTGGGGATACCATGACACTTTATTAATTAACACATAGCAACCTTAATTTTGACACCTCACCATACTTGGGCCCCACATTCCACTTAGGTAGAGAGGTAAGGATGGAGAAAGAATTCAAAAACTTAACTTTCTTATTCCGAAATATTCATTTTCGGATTACATCTTCTTCCTCCAAAAACACACCCCAACCTCCATTAGAACTACCCTTTAAGCTTAAAATAACACACCTCCATCCATATATATGTTAACCCTAGCCTTTGGGAAGTAAAAGGAAGTGCAAAATATCTAGAGAACAAACTAGAAATCCAAAGAAAGCTTGGAAAGAAAAGAAAGTAAAACTCAAAGGAAGAATTGCAAGTTGAGTCAAGTACCTTGTATGTCTTTTTTAAATTGATACCCTTTAATTCTATAGAACATATTTTTTGATGTAATTGTGCTGTTGGAACATGAAGGAAATGAATTAGGGAAAGAGAATTTCGTCCTTGAATGAAACCCTAGAGAGTTGGTATGCTGGACAATCAATCCATGGTTCAGTATTTGATCTATAATTTTTTTTGTACAACTCTAGATTGAGTACGGTTTTTGCTTGATGAAACTAGACTTCTGTAGCTTTAAAATAACATAGGATTCAAAGAGTTTTGAGGAGAATTGGAATTTTGGTGAATGTTTGAAATAGCATGTTCTCTACAGAAAAACTGTTCTATTCGTAGCATAACCATGCTCTATTCTTTGTTAAATATCATTCTTTGCAGAACTGCAAATCAAATGCGGTTTTCTTTGTAAGAAACTAGACTTTCATAACTTTAAAATGACATATATTTCGAAAGGTTTCATTAAGAAATGAATATTTGGTGAATTTTTAAAGTGCCACATTTTCTGTAGAAAACCATGTTTCAGTCTGTTTCTATGTTGATGTTTACTTTGATTGTTGCTGCCTTATAGACTTAATTAGGCTAACCTCTGAACATAAACATTGTAACCCTGTGTCTTACCTTTAAATGGCCATTGGAATCATCTCAATCCGATATTTTCAGAAGAAATTATAATAGTTTTTCTATAACTACGCAAGTTATATTGTTAAATTTGGACTTAACATTGTTTGATATGGCATATTTTGTACAATTGGTACTGAATCTTACTATGAATTCTATGTGATCCTTGTGATGAATTGGAATCTTTGTGATATCACTCATGTGAATATGAAGTAATATGAAGAGAAAGTGATACTGCGATGATAACTCCGAAAGATTTGCGAAGCCTGTAGGCAAAGTTTAAGGAATATAGTTGGTATGTGGAATTCCGAAAGCTTTGTGAAGCCTGTGGGCAAAACTTTAAGAACTATGGATGTATCTCTTCTCCCTACGAGGGTAGAATTAGCAACATGTGAAGTGTTTGAGGTGTCCATCTAAAAAGACCTGGATTTCATTTAGCAATACCGAATTTTTTGCTTGTTCTTCCGACCCTCATACACTAGTTTGGTTTGACACTTCATTCATTTCTTTAAATGTAAAATTAAATTGGAACAATAAAAATGAAAAAAGTATAATGGTTTTAAATGTGGCAATTGTGATTGTCCTTTTGGGTTAATGTGCATCCTTGATATATTTGCTATGATTCTGATTCTTATATAGTGATGTTAATATTCTTGTGCCTGTTGCTTATATTGCTTGCTATTGGTTCTCTGTGTAATTACTCAGCTTATACTGACCCCGATATCCTCATTTTTAGGTGATCTGGAAGATAAGAGTGAAGCCCAGGGTGGAGGCATTTGAGTTGAGTGATTTAGATCCCTATTCATTGTGGATCCTTTTTATTTTGTTTGAGACATGTAATTATTTGTTTTCTTGTTAGTAGTTTGGGATGTATTCCTATATATATGTACAGTTTTGACACATGAAAATATATTATATATAGTTTTGTGGATATAGTGTTCACATACTATAGTATGTTATGTTGGGTGACCAGGAGGGTCATTAATGCCAGCTTGTTTGAAAATAGTAGTGTCATATTAATCTTTATCAGGTTACCCTATGTGGCTAAATAGCCACTAAATAGGGGAGACATTGTCGGGATTTTATTTAAAAAGAACAAACGATTTATTTTCTTTTACTATAAATCTTTTTCCATGTTATCACACACAGGGAGTGCGACTATCGCGAGTTCAGATGTCGCATTTTAATTGGATTGATTGCTTCCGCATTTGTATATTTATCTCTTTTTGTTAGGGGGTGCGACATCTGAAAAGCGAGTCGTCACATCTGTAACCGACAATAAAGATAGTAACATTTACTAACTTAATAATTCTGTAAGCGACAATAAAAGTAATAACATTTACTAACTAATAAGTTTGTAAATGACAATAAAAGTAGCAACATTTACTAACCCAATAATTTTATAAGCGATAGTTAATGTAGTAATATTTACTAACCAATAAGTCTGTAAGTGACAATAAAAATAGTAACATTTACTAACCCAACAATTCTGTAGGTGATAGTAAAGGTAGCAACATTTACTAATCAATAAGTCTGTAAGTGACAATAAAAGTAGTAACATTCTAATAATTTTGTAAGCGACAATAAAGGTAGTAATATTTATTAACACAATAATTGACAATAAAATTAGTAATATTTACTAACCCTTTACAAGTGACGATAAAAATTATAATTTTGCTTACCCTTTACAACTGATGATATAATATTGATTTTTACCAACATTTTTCTAACAGTCTGGAAATTTAACATGCTCCAACGGTCATGACAAGTGTCGACATAGGTCTATCCCGACCCCTATGTACCCAACTGAAGCTCTATCCATCGGAGAAGACTTTATCGATGGTTTTACCACTTTTTCCTCATGGTTTTCATCCGTCTCCATATGCCATTTCCGTTGTAGTGCTAATAGGACATTTTGGTCAAGATAAAACTTTATCCACTTTGCATGAACATTTTTATTGGCAAGAAATGAGGAAGGATGTTGAAAGGGTGAGTGGGTAGTCTATTGCATGTAGACAAGTAAAGTGTAGAACTCAACCCTATGGTTTATACTCTTCCCTTCTGTTCTCGAGGGCCTTTGAATTGATATTTCTATAGACTTCGTATTGGGTTTGCCTAGGTCTAAGAGTGGTAAAAATTCGATTTCTGTTGTAATAGACTGATCTTAAAAAATGGCTCATTTCATTCTTTGTGCAAAAACTAATGATGCACCCCATATAGCCAAATTGTTCTTTCAAGAAGTAGTTAGGTTGCATGGCATGTCAAGGATCATTATATCCGACCGTGATGCCAAGTTTCTTAGCTATTTTTGGAAACGCTTGTGGAACAAATTAGGGAGAAAGCTTTTATTTTCTACCACTTGCCAACTGCAAATGGATGGGCAAACTGAAGTGGTGAATCGTGCCTTGGGTAACCTACTAAGAACCACAGTGGGGAGGAACTTAAAGACTTGGGAAGAATGCATACCTCATATAGAAGTTGCATACAATTGAGTTATGCATGTTACTACTAAATTTTCATCCTTTGAAATCGTGTATGGATTTAACTCCTAAACCCTTCTTGAGTTGTCCCCACTCCTCTCTTCTAAATTGATGAATTTAGATGGCTAAAAGAAAGCTAATTTTGTCAAAAAGATTCATGAAAAGGCTCGTGCTAATATTGAGTGAAAGAATGAGCAAGTTGCAAATAAGGCCAATAAGGGGAGGCATAAGATTGTTTTTCAGCCTGGAGATTGGGTATAGTTTCACTTGAGACTTGAGTGATTTCCTAATCAATGAAAGGGTAAGTTGGATCCCTGTGGAGATGGTCCTTTCCAAGTGACTGAACGCATCAATGACAATGCATACAAGTTGGACCTATGAGGTAAGTATAATATTTCACCTACTTTCAATATTGTTGATTAGATGTAGGTGATGAAGATTTGATGGCAAATCCTTCTCAAAGGGGGCATCCATTCTATTTCATCTACACATATTGATCCTGATGCCACCTACTGTGAAAATCAAGATCAAATCAAGTCGTTAAAGTTTCCAAGTCTTCCTTTGGGCTCAATCACAAAATCAAGAACCAAGAGACTTAAGAAGCAACTGGAATCATTTATAATAGGGAGCATGAAGAATGTCCGGTCTACTTTCAAGAAACCCAATGAAGAGTACAATCCCATACAGTTAATTCAAATTTAAATGTCTCAAATGAAATAACAAAAAATCATTTATATTTGTTTCTTTTTTTCGGCCAACTTATAGAGCTATTTTAGGGAAGATTTTGTAGGTTTTTAGGGGAAAAAATATTGTCTAATTTTCAGCCCCAAATTTGGCAATTAGGCAAATAATTCTAAGGAATAATTGTGGCTGAATAGGGAAAAAATAATGTCAAATTTTCAATTCCAAATCTACCAATTAGTTTTCTTGATTTTAGGAATAATTTATGGTTAATTAGCCACAACTTTCTAGATTTACTAGTACTTTATGCATGTGATTATGGATATATATAATTTATGGTTAATTAGCCACAACTTTCTAGTTCTTTATTTGGTTTACCTTACTGAACTATCTGGGGCAGATTAGGTTTTATCCGAGAATACACTTTGATGGTATTAATGGGTTGCCACCCTCGTTATGGTGTCTCCGCTTCATCACCCTAACATACCAAACCCCTAGATCGATCCCGATTCATTACATTACATTTTCATCTCATGCATGTTTAGAGGTATCCGTAGAGGTATGTATCAGGATTTCCTAACTTGGAACAATACATTTCCTTCTAGCTTTCCTGTCTCACAAGCTTTTAGTTTCTCCAAAGTATCCATCTTCCAAAAAGGTTTATCTTAATACATAATATGAAAAGAAGAAACATTTTGTGGACATTTCATGAATTCAATCTACTTAGTTTCACTATTAAAGAATAACTAAATAAAGAAAATTAATTACAACCAGATCTCATCAAATTAAAAATGCAGGAATTACTATCAAGTCTTTAATCTAAAGAAAGCTAAAATAGCTACCAACATAAATATATGTTATTTTATTGCAATTCGACCAAGTGATCATTGCATGCCCATAATACATTCATGTCGACGTGCACATGACATAATTCAAGGGAGTAAACCTCAAGTTATCCCCCCTGCATAAGGCAACATAAGATTTCAGGATGGTCGAACAACTAAGACACTGTAAAACCGGAAACCATTATCTAGTTGTATGAATGACTTGTATCCCATAGTGTGAACTTTGGTGGTATAAATTTAAACCATGAAATTGAATGATTTAAGAAATTGAATTTTTAAGATTGGTTTGAACTAGTGGTGAAACCCAAACTTTTAGAATCCAATTCCTTAAACCCAATTTGGAGCCCAATGTTTGAGTTAACAAATTTCCAAAACCTCACTCACATTTTTTATTTTTTTTCTTTTCTTCCCTTGAAGTGTGGAATAGAAATGCTTGAAGTGTGTGATAGAAAAGCTTGAAATGTGGGATAGAAAAGTCAAAGAGAGCATTTAATGTTTCAATTTCTTTGTCTTGGGTTACATTTAAGGAAAAAAAAATGGGAGAATTTGTTTATGTGTGTTGGCGAAGAAGTGAAAGAGAGAGATAGAGAGAGATAGAGAGAGATAAATAATTCTTGAACCTTACATGGGTTTTTATGTGTGTGGGACCGAGAAGAAAAAGAAAGAAAATGGGAGAGAGAGAGAGAGAGCAGTTCCCTTCTTCCAAACCCTAACAACAAGTCCCATACTTCTCTCACACAAAACCACATCAAAATCAACATTTAAACTCAAAATAAGTTATTTCTATCCATATATACCTTATACACGGCCTTTAGAAGTTAAAATGTTGTGAAAAGTCCATAGATCAAGTTAAAAATATTGATAGAGCAAGGAGGCCGTGAAAGCAAAATGGAATGTGAACCTTGGAGTTTAGAAAACTAGTTGTAAGGAAAGTTTAAATTTATGGTTTTCGATTTTTGATTTATTAGTGAAATCATAATAAATAGCATGTTTAATGATTTGAACATATATGAATGTTGGAAATATTAGAACAAAGATGAAACTCTTGATTTTTTACAAACTGGACAGTTTGAGTTTACTCTGACTTTTCATTCTTTTTTTTTTTATTTATAAAACTAGACTTCTAGCCTTGAAACTAACATATAATTTGAAAGATTTCGATGAAAACAGAATTTTTTGTGATTTTTCAACCGAACATATTCTGCAAAAATCCCTTGTTTTATGTTCTGTTATGGTCGTAGGATCTGTTGTGATTTTAAGTTATCTTCTAGGTTAAATCAGACTGAATTCTGAATATGAAAGTTGTAAATTCATATTCTATTTTTAATTTGAGAATTGAATCATTTAAATTGCATGTATGTAGTAAAAGTTATGATAGTTTTTCTATGACTATGCAAATCTAGATTATGCAGTTAGGATTATTATATTATGCACCTAAATATTTTTGTGTAATTAAAATGGACTTGGGTTATCAACATAAAAGTTATAGTTTTATATTTAATTTTTAAGTGAAAATTGGAATTTTTACAATTCGGGAATTTTAGTTCAAAATATAACCATTTTTCTAAGACATGTATGTGTTTTGCAATCTTATTTGGGAAAATAGTTTTGTAATTTAGTTTTAAGTGTGATATGTCCTCTTTGACTTCATAATGTTGGGAAGGTGAATTTGGCATGTTAATGTCATAGAAATTGATTTGCATTTCATAGTTGTTGAAATGTTCTTTTGAGACAAAAATGAAAATGTGTTAAGAAATGATTTTAGAATTTAATTATGAATGGAAAAAGATGTTTTATGGTGATCGATCATTCATGCAACTATTGTGATTTATTATTCACTCATGATCAGCTGAAAAAAGAGTGGTATGAGTGGAATCAGATATTGGATTGAGATAGTGTGATACGAGAGGTTCACTTATGCAATATTTAGGTTGGGCAGTCATGTCACCAAAGGTGATATCCAAGTCAACACCAAGGACAGGACATTTTCTTTGGTTCAACAAATGAATAAAAACTCTATGTGGATCTAATTCTTAACCCCGACAAAGGTCTTGGATTAGAATATATACTTTTGATAGTCCCAAAATTTTGAATGAATCTCAATCCATTTTGTTACCCATTTTGATATAAAGAAAAATATTTTTAAATACAATGATTTTGAAAATTGTGATTTCTTTTAAAATGATAAATGAATTTCGTTGATATTGGATTTGAGACACAATTATACTCCCACTCATTGGTATGTACATAGATTTTTTACTAATTGAGTACAATTGTACTTATTCATTTTCTCTTATATCTTCAAGTTTGTAGTTAATAAGTCAGTTAGGAGACTTCTTTTGCACCTTGTGATAGTCACCTCTTTGGAATCATTTGCTTGGCGTGATTTAGTTCCGCTTTGGTAGATTTAGTTTGTAGACGAATCCATGGAGGTTAACAAAAAACTGATTTTTGCTATCTCAAGGATTTCTTGTAAAAACTTCAATGTATATACATATATTTTCTTTTTTGTGGAAATACATATATATATATATATATATTCTTGTTTGACTTGCCATCTTATCTTTAAAATATGAGGGTTCCACCTTTACACTTTTAAAAGAGACTTTTATAAAGCATGATTTATGTTTTTAGAAAAGTGTTGAGAATTGAAGTTGTAGTGATGCTAGATTAGCCTTGTGATGTCTCAAGGCATGATACGGGATTGCACGTAGTTCGAGGCATTGTGATGGTTGTCATGTGCTCAGATCCGAGAATTGGGTGTGTTAATTACATTGGTATCAGAGCGAAAGTTTAAAATGTTTTTAAATGTTTCGAATATTTTTAAGTGTTTTTGAAGGCTTCGGTGTTTTAAATGTTTTGAAATATTCGAAAGCCTCCTATGGATTCTAGGAAGTGGAGTCATGTTTAAATATAAGTGCATTCATCAAATTATTAGTATATGATATAGTTAAAACCAAGAGACTTGTTTGGTTACTCTTGAAAGATAATATAGAGATGATGAATAGAGGCAAGAGCCTCAGTCCTGAACTCCTTGTGTTCAGATTCCACATGAACTAGATTTTTACCGAGCTTTGGATAGTTTGTTGGCCATAGTTGGTATTGCGTCTTCGGATATATATATATGGTGACAGTTAGATTGTCTTAGCCAATAACACGAAATGAGACTATGGGTGTTTCTCTAACTATTTAAACCACTACCACACCTTCAATTACATTGGGCTTACTAGTGTCTCCAGCACCAATAGTTAGCTCTTAATTAGATCTGGCCAATTCATTTGCATATTAGAGAGCTATAAAGCATAGAGATGGATTTGTGGATTCAAGGAGCTGATGTGTATCCCGAGAGGAAAGTAAGTTATAGAAATTTATAGCTAGATTAAGGAAAATAGAGTCAATGACTTTTCAAGGGAGTAATGATTCTCAGGGCTATAGAGTATTTCATTGTTGAGTTGTTGAGACTTTTCCATAAGTTTATGATCATAGAGGAGTACAAGGTCAGCCTTGTCACTTGATATCTAAAAGAAGTTACCTATGATTGGTGGAATTTAGAGTAACCTTCAGGATATTTTTTGAGTTGATTTTATTTATACCTTCCATGAGAAATATATACCTACCTTTATTGGAGATCAAAAGATATCTAAGTATTTGGACTTGAGATAGAGTGGCTAGACTATTAGTAAGTATGAGATCACTTTGTCCAACTGTTAGTTTATGCTCAAGAGTTAGTTAATGTAAATGAAAATAGGGCAAGGAGGTTCAGGGAAGGATTACCATCTTTTTACATAAATATTTTGTAACTCAATTCTTTACCACTTCCAACATCTAGAAAATAATGAAAAGCTTTGGAATTGATTACTAAGGACAAGCAAGATACGTCATGAGGGAAAAGACCAATAGAAATTCAATCTTCAGGCAAAAAAAAAAAAAGGGAAAGAAGAAGCAATATGAGCAACATGAGAGCTCAGGTAAGAGACTATTGTATCCTAGTTGTTAGAATATCCATATGAGATTATACGATAAAGGGATAAGACCTTTTTTTTCACATGTTTATTTGGGCCAATATATCTCGTGTTACCCCCTTAGGCCCACGCAACCATAATCTGTCCCTTTACTACATGTTACATCGCTTAGACCTATAGATCCTTAGAAGCCAATACTTTCTCGAGCTCCACCAAAGCCAATGTCACCTAAACTAGTTGTACTACCATAGCAAGAATAGAAATAAACTTGAGATGTGTCACCAAGCATAATAGGTAAGGCTAGAGCTCATGCAATAACTATTCAAGAGGTTTATACTTCATTTGATGAGGTCACAGGTAGAATGAGCTTATTTTCATATGATGCGCATGCTTTGATTGATCTTAGCATCATGTATGGATTCATTTCATTAGTATTTAACATACATTTACTGCGTGACTCCGAACCATTAGAGTAGTGATTATGGTTATCGAGATTTTTAAAAATTGTATTGTAACTTTCTAGGGGTATGATTGCAATAGTGATTTGTTGCCATTGGAGTTGATGAATCTGGATGTATTTCTAGATATGAATTGGTTATCGGTAGATTATATATTAGTAAAGTACCACCAAAAGAATATTAACTTTTCACAACCAAGACAACCATGAATTTTGTTTGTTAAGTGATAGATTTGTTAAAACTCTAATTATATCTTTTATTTGAGTGACTAGGATACTATCTAGAAGTTATAGATATTTAGCTTTTCTCAATAAGGACAAGAATGAGCAAGGTCATTGTCTGACATACCAAAGGCTTAAGATTTCCCTCATGTGTTTCTAGATGACTTGCCAAAGAGAGATTTCATTATTGATTGATGCCAATTACTACACCCATCTCTATAGCTCTATAAAGAATGACACCAATTGAGCTGAAAAAGTAGAAAACTCAGTTACATGAACTCATAGAATAAAGATTTGTTTATCCTAGTACTTCTTCGTGGGCTGTACCAATATGATACATTGAGATTATGTATAGACTATTGAAGATTGAATCAATTTACTTAACTACCTTTGTGAAGAATTGATGATCATTTGATTGATTGAGCGGTGCCACAGTCTTCTTTAAGTTAGATCTTAGATCATGTTATCAGCATATTATAGTCTGGGAGAAAGATATACCTAAGATAGTTTTTCGTACTTGCTATGGATAGTTTGAGTTTGTGGTGATGCCATTTAGGCTGATGAATGATCCCACGTATTTTAGACACTGTCCGGATGACTTCATTATTGTATTTATAAATGATATCCTAGTTTACCCTAAAGATATATTCTAGTATAAGTACTACCTTTGGAAGCACTACCTTTGGATTATTACTTACTTTGAGAACCGACGGATTGTGTTGCCAAATTGAGTAAATATGAGTTCTGACTTAGCAAAGTAACTTCTTAGATCTCATTGTTTTGGTAAAGGACTTTCTATGGACCCAAATAAAGTTGAAACTCTTGTGAACTGGTATACACCTATTACAGTTCTTAAGGTATCTAGTATTTTGGGTTTAGTAGAATGTTTTGCGAATTTATCAAGGATTTCACCTTGATAGCAATTCTACATACTAGAATGACTCATAAGAAAGCACTTTATAGTTTTTAGATTTCGAAGGATAAGTTATATTAACTCTAATTTTGACATTGTCGGTCTGTGGATAGAGCTATAAGATTTACAGTGATACGTCCATGAATGTTTTGGTTGTCTATTAATATAAGGACAGAGTATAATAGTTTATATTTCTAGATAGTTGAAGTCTTATGAGGACAACTGTTCTACTCATGATTTTGAAGCCGTTATTTTTGTTTTGAAGATTTGGAGACAGTTTCTTTATAGTGAGCATTGTGAGATATTCACAAATTATTAGTCTTAAATACTTATGTATCTAGAAAAAGTTGAATCTGTGACAATGCAAATATCTTGAATTATTAAAATACTATGATTTTACGATCAAATATTGCCTATGTAAAGCAAAAGTTGTTGTAGTTGTACCCAACCCCAAAGTCACAATACCTATGGCAGCTCCGTGGCTTAGTGAATATCAAATGATAATGCTAGAGCTTGAGAAATTGAGAATTGATATTAAAGTTATTGGCAATGGGTCTCTTTTGGCTGGATTTATTGCCCAACCAGACCTATATAAAGCCTTTGTTGGTTTTCCAAAAATGTCAACTTCCTCAACTTGATTTACTCTCAAGTCTTGTCCATTTGCAACACGAACAATCATATGGTTAGGAAGTTTTTCAAATCTCTTTATTTTCTCTTTATGCTTAACCATATGACATTCGTTTCCCGAATCAATGAGAAATTTTTCAGAATTTAAATATGAGAAAGGTTCTTGAATTTTACCAGATGAAGGAGCCATTTGTTGAAGCCTCTTTGTAACCTCATTTAGTTGAGTTTGGAGTGCAGCAAAATTAGCAATTGATAGAGCTTGGACCTTCACGAATTGGGCAAAAGGCTGCTATCTAGAACCAAAGGCAGTTGGAGCTCCTCTCTTTGTTTGAACGTTTTAGGCTTCAAATGAGGATGCAATAGCCAGCATTTATCTTTTGAATGGCCTCTTTTCTTGCAATGAGAACAAATCTCATTTCTCCTTTGAGTTTGAAATACTTTGGCAACAACGAATTCATTTGTTGAGGCAATGAATACTTGAGCTTCTAATTTTTGTTTGGATCTTTCTTCCAATCTAATGCTCACTTCAGCTCTTTGTATCATATTTTGAACTTCCCCAAATGATGGAAAGTCCTTCATTCGAAAGATTTCTTGCCTTAGATGAGAATAAGAATCATCTAAACCCATGAGAAGACCAAATATCTTATCCTCATCTCTTCTCTTTCGAAGAACTTTGAGGTCTATAGAATCTGGCCATAGAGTAATTAGCTCATTCCAAGCATCTGTGTACTCACCAAAGTATTGAGGAAGAGATTTGCCTTCCTTTTTTATGGAAGCAATTTGCTTCTTCAGCTCAAAGATTTTTCCAAGGTTGCATTCCAAGCCATATAAAGAGAACATTTCATCCCATAAAGTTTTTGCATTTGGAGCACATGTCACCATTGTCTTGTGAGTTTCATCTAGAGAATTAAGGAGGAGAATGAAGACGTGATCATCCCTTTTCTTCCATTCTCGAAAAGATGGATCTATTTCCTCAAGAGGATCATCAAGAAAGTGGCTTTCTAGATTGTTCAGATTGAGTGCCCTCTTCATCACATTTGCCCATTGGTAGTAATTGCCCCCTTTCAATTGTATGGAGGATAAAATTTACATTTGGGAAATGTTTATGGAAGGAGGAGGGTCACCCAACCTAGAAGAGAATGGGATCGATTGCTCTGATACCATGTTGAAAGATCAAAGTAAGAACACAAGAGAACTTTGAAATGCAATTCTGAAATTTATTGATAATGAAGGCAAATAACATTCATAGTTTTGAACTTTTGTTCATACCTTTGCTTGAATACATAGAAGCCTATTTATAGAAGAAGAAGATGGAGAGAATTTAGAGAGCAAATGAAAGAACAAGAGAGGGGTTAAGACCCCTCTCTACTAGCCGTTGGACAGTCTCCAACGGCTAGATTTGTCTAGCCGTTGGGGCGTGATTGGGCCCCCCTTTGTAGGCCTAAAAAAAGCCCTTTTCCTGGCCCGGGCTGGGCCCTTCAAGCTATACCAATTTAAGGCTTCATCTTTGAGACAAAAAACTCATAAAGAATTTATTTGGTTTCAAAGGAGAAGAGCTTGGTGGACTCTTGGGAAGACCTTTTAGAAATGTAATGATAAGTTGATTAATTCCCCTTTTAAACAGATGTATGGGACATTGTTGAGAAGGGCTGTGATCAGCGTGAGAACAAGGGAGCAATGACGACTACACAAAGAGACGCTTTGCAGAAGGCTAAGAAGAAAGACCAACAAGCTCTTACTCTTATCCATATGTGCTTGGATGAGAGTATGTTTGAAAAGGTTTCTTCTGCAACAAGTGCAAAGGGTGCATGGGAGGTTCTTCAAAATTCCTTTAAAGGAAAAGACAAAGTCATTAAAGTGCGTCTGCAAACCATGAGAGGTGAGCATGAAAATATGAAAATGAAGAACTCTGAATCTGTTAAAGAATATTTTAATAGAGTTTTGGCAACTGTTAATCAACTAAGAAGATATGGAGAAATGAAGGACGATATTCGTGTGATTGAAAAAATTCTTTGTTCGTTGATTCCAAAATTTGATTTTGCTGTGACTGCAATCGAAGAGTCACATGATTTGGAGCAAATGTCAATTGATCAACTTTTGGATTCTTTACAAGCCCATGAAGAAAGATTAAAGAAAAGATAAGAGTCTGTCGTCCAAATATTATAGGCTAAATTAAATATCAATGAAAAGGAGGATGCAAAACAATAATTTGCTGGCGGACGTAGCAGAGGCTGAAGCCAAGGAAGACTGAGTGGAAGAGGTCGAGGCTAGACTCGAGGAGGATGTGGAAGAGGCAAAGGAGGCAGAAATTTCACTGATAATGAGGAACTAGATGTTCAACAATAAAAATCAAGAGGACGCGATAGAGGTGGCTGGTTTCAAAGAGGCCGTGGTCGAGCATCAAGTATACAATGTTACAATTGTCAAGGATGGAATCACTTTGCCACAGATTGTAAAATGCATTTCAACAAAAATGAGAAGGCAAATTTTGTTGAGGTCGAGGAAGATGAAGAGTCCACCTTGCTGATGACTTGTAACAAAAATGAAGAAAGAAATCTGGAGTTTTGGTATCTTGACTCTGGAGCCAGCAATCATATGACAGGTAATAAAGATTTGTTTTGTAATCTTGATAAATCTATTAAAAGTAGCATTTCTTTTGGCGATAAAACTACTGTTCATGTCATGGGCAAAGGAGATATTCTTATACGATTAAAGAATGAAGATCACCAATTTATCTTTCATGCTTATTATGTTCCTGCCTTAAAAACAAATATTTGAGTATTGGACAACTTTTGGCAAAGGGATATGGGATAATGATGAACTAGAATGGGCTTGTTATGAAAGATGGAAAAGGAAGGTTGATTGCAAAAGTGCCATTATCAAAGAATAATATGTTTAAACTGAAGATCAACACTGATATTCCTAAGTGTTTAAAGGCTACTGCAGGCAATACATCATGGCTGTGGCATCATAGGATGGGTCACTTGGATTTTGGTGGATTGGAGTTGCTGTCCAAGAAACGGTTGGTGTATAGTTTACCTCCCATAAACCATCCCAATCAAATATGTGAAGATTGTATTTACGGTAAGCAAACCAGGAAAAGTTTTCCAAAGGAGTCTTTCTCTCGAGCCTCACAACCACTTGATTTGATACATGCTGATATATGTGGGTCTTTCAACCCAAATTCGTATGGGAAGAGCAGGTATTTTTTATTGTTTATTGATAACTATTCTCGCAAAACTTGGGTTTATTTTTTGAAGGAAAAATCTGAGGCATTTGAAGTTTTCAAAATATTCAAAATTCAAGTTGAGAATGAAAGGGGCTGCTTAATTATAGCCATTCGAACTGATCAAGGAGGAGATTTCACATCACAAAAGTTTAATCAATTTTGTGAACATCATAGTATCCGACACTCATTGACTGTTCCAAGGTCACCTCAACAGAACGGTGTGGTGGAACGAAAAAACAAAACCATCCTTAACATGGCTCGTAGTATGCTGAAAGGCAAGAGAATGCCAAAAGAGTTTTGGGCTGAGACAGTTGCATGTGCAGTCTATCTGATAAATAGAAGTCCCACAATGAGATTGAAGCAAATGACTCCACAAGAAGCATGGAGCGGGAAAAAGCCAAATATTTCACACTTAAGAGTGTTCGGCAGTATTGGTTATGTTCATGTTCCGGACGAGACAAGAAGCAAATTGGACGATAAAAGTGAAAGGCTCGTATTCATAGGATACGCAAAATATTCTGAGGGTTACAAATTTTATAATCCTCAGAATGGAAAAATTATCATCAGCAGAGATGTGGAGTTTGATGAAGATGGCTCTTGGGAATGGAATATTCCTCAAGATGAAAATTATAACTTTATTCCTTTGTTTGATAATTTTGTTTATGCAGATCAATCTCCAGACCAAGATGTTACTGCTGCTACTACATCACAGACTCCTCCACGAGTATCTCAAACAAATCAAGCTGCTACCACTACGTCACAAACTCCTCTACGTGCACCTCAATCAAATCAAGTAGATTTTTCCCCTCAAAGCTCCTCCGAGAGGCCTCCTCGTATGCGAAGTTTGGAAGAAATTTATGCAGAAACGGAAGAACTGAATGATTCCACTCTCTTTTGTTTATTTGCAGACACAGAGCCAATAAGTTTTGGCGAAGCAGTCCAAGATGAAAGATGGAGATTAGCTATGGATGAAGAGATAAAAGCCGTTGAAATGAATGGTACTTGGCAGTTGATAACACTCCCAATAAGAAAACAACCTATTGCAGTAAAATGGATTTACAAAGTCAAGAAAAATACTAAAGGAGAGGTTGAAAAATACAAATCTCGGCTTGTTACAAAGGGATTCACCTAAAAAGTGGGAATCGATTATGATGAAGTCTTTGCACCAGTAGCTCGCTTTGAAACTATCTGGCTAATTATTTTTTTGGCTGCTCAACAAAATTGGAAAATTTTTCAAATTGATGTAAAATCTGCCTTCTTGAATGGCACGCTAGAAGAAAAAGTCTATATGCAGCAACCCGGTTATATTGTTAATGGTCAAGAAGAGAAGGTGC
Organism: Dillenia suffruticosa; assembly: GCA_033439265.1. NCBI lineage: Eukaryota > Viridiplantae > Streptophyta > Magnoliopsida > Dilleniales > Dilleniaceae > Dillenia > Dillenia suffruticosa. The sequence continues at coordinate 15,067,347 of JAVTVX010000012.1, read as the reverse complement.
TAAGGTTGAAAAAGACTTTATACGGCCTCAAACAAGCTCCAAGGGCCTGGTAAACATGCATTGATGAATATTTTCATGAAGGTAGTCAAGAGAATTCTTCGATAAGTTCCTGCATGACTCATAAAGTCGATACATGGAAACTCCAACTCTAACTCACATGAAGGTAGTCAAGAGAATTCTTCGATATATTAAAGGAACATTGGATTATGGTTTATTTTATACTGCTGTAAATGATTTCAGATTATATGGGTTTAGTGACAGTGATTGGGGAGGAGATGTTGATAATCGAAAAAGTATAAGTGGTTTTGTTTTCTTTATGGGTGCAACTGCATTTGCTTAGAGTTCAAAGAAACAGCCAATTGTCACTCTTTCAATCTGTGAGGCTGAGTATGTTGCAGTAGCTTTCTGTGTTTGTCATGTCATTTGGATGAGGAGCCTTCTAAAGGTTCTAACATAAACAAGATGGGGCTACTGATATTTTTGTTGAAAACAAATCAACAATAGCCTTGGGAAAAAATCCAGTTTTTCATGACAGAAGCAAGCATATCGACACCAAGTACCATTACATCCGAGAATGCATTGCGAAAAAGGTGATTCAGCTCAAGCATGTGTCATTTAAGGATCAAGTTACTAACATATTTACAAAAGCTCTAAAGTTTGAAGATTTTTGCAGATTGAGAGCTACTCTTGGAGTTATCAAAGGTTGAATTACAAGTTTAAGAGGGGGTGTTGGAAACGTAAACTTGTTTTAATTAAAATAAATAATATGTATTTAATTGGGAATATCAAAAGTCTCTTTGTGAGTTCCAAAATATTTCAAATTCCAATGGGTATCAATTACAAAGTATTGTATAAATTATGTTCATTTTGAATCAATAAAGTGTGAGAAAGATTTTATAAAGTTGAAGAGTCCATCCTGTATTCTACACCAACAAGGTCATACCCATAATCTTACCGTGACTGGACCTTTGAGTTTTCTTTCCAAATTATTGTGCCAAAGAAAATTATTTTAAGCGTTTGCAAGTCCAACACACATTACCATTCGAAAAGCAAATCTTCTCATAACACTTTAGCATCAACTTAATGGCCTATTAGGAAGGAAAGGCCAACTTCTTGATGTTGGGAACTGTTGGTGTGCTCATTGAAGCTTCCAAGTATAATCTGAGACTGATGCATTATTATTATTATTATTATTTGGTGGAGTTTTCTCTTTTGATGACATCAGAGAGTAATGCTAATGGATAACAAATGTAATCCATTAGTGTGCATTATTAAAATGGACTTGTCTTTTTAACCTGTATTCACCTTTCCTTGTCATCCTCAATATTGGAGAGTGTGATATGAAGGAGCCATCTACTTAAATCAGACAACATTCCACTATTATAAACACCAAAGCATAATATGAGAGATAGAGAGATAGAGAGTGGAGAGAAGGAAAAGCATTATTTATCATGATAAACATAATGCAATGAGAAGTAAGTGAAAAACTGCTAGTTTACTTATTTCTCAGCATAATTTTTCATGATTCAAATTTGAGTTTTGTAAAATATCATCCTCTATTTTCATGAGAACACGTATGTCTGTTTTTTTTTTTTAATTTCGGTTTCAAAGATTCAAAAATGAAACAGTGAGCCTATTGATAAACATAAGTTTAATTCTTTGAACCCAATTATCTGATACATTGAATTGTCACTTTCTTGGTTTTTGAGGTTCAAAGGGTAAAACATGAAGTTCAAGTACAGGAAAGGTCAGCACACCAAAATTGTCTCACAGCAATATTGCTTTCAAAGTGCTTAGAATAATAGTTGTTGAGATAGTGGAGAGGCTGAGTGTCTCGCAGCAATAGGACAGGACAAAGCCCCTCCCTCCCTCCCAAATAAGTGCTTAGAAACAAAAACAAAGAGACAGATTTGTATTATTGTGGTGTTAAAAAGCTACGCGGAGAATCGATGTTTCAATCATCATGTTCCTTTTCTTAGTGTTTTCCATGCAGATTAACCAATGCTTCTTGGTGGGCTTATTATGCGCTAGTCATTATCGAAATTTCATCGTTGCTTTCTTCACCTGCAACTTCCTTCATACAACCCAAATAATTTATTATTATTTTCCTTAAATCAAAAAATTAAATTAGTTCTGGGTAATCAACTTTGAGATTGTCAAAGTTTTTTAGCACATAAGAGATCACCATAATAAGGGGCTTTCTTCGTTTATAGATGTTTTGGAGTACTACAAAATGAACAATAAAAATTAGTTTGATATGCGTCATGTACTAGTGTCCCCCACTTCGCCCTCTTGACCAGTTTGCTTCTCCTTCTCCTTCTTCATTTTTTTTTTAATAAATTCAATATAAGTTGCGGAAAATGGGACCTGCTCAATTGTTATAAGCATTGAAAACATATAGGAGAAATGATATCGCATGAGCACACTCTGACTTAGTTTCTGTCATTGAGGACAAAATGAAATGGAATCCCTTTGTAAGTTGAGTGGTTGAAAATGAAATTAAAATTGTATAAATGTCCATTACGCAAGTGAGAGACTTTCGAGACGACTCAAAAAAGAAAAAAATTACAATCATTTTTATGTCAAGTTTAATAATTAAAATACTCAATTTTGATATCTTTGAATTCATATTAATTATTAAAACTCAAAGAGTAATTGCAATGATAGATTTGTATTAACAACTTTGCCTACGACTTAAATTAGATATTTTAATTTCAGGAAGTGCTTTTTAACCCGAAGAAGATTTTTTTTTTTTGTTATATAAGGGTCATGAAAATCGTAAAAATATACGAATTCATAAATATTTGAATATGAAATCTAAAAAAAAACACTTAAATTAGAGTTTTTTATCATTTGAGTACTCGGGTGTCCCTACAAATAGGGTAAGAAGATTTTCTTTTTTGCGGATTAATCACTTGAAAATAAAAATAAATGAGGCTGATTTTGTCATTTTGTTTGACGTTTGGGTCAAAATAAAGCCAATTATTGTATTATGAGGGAAAGTGAGCATACAATCATATGCGAATGAGTAGTAAGTGCTTCGGACATGTTGCACTGTTATGAATTGCATTTAAAGCTTTAGAAGAGATTTTTGCGTGCATATTATGGCCTCGTGATAATGTACATATATTGCCATACTCAATCTGTGGTGTTTGGTAATACATTAAGGTGGTCAATGATGGCTTCCAAAACATTGGCAAGGCCTATCATATTGCGTATAAATTCTATGAGGAAGGAATCCATTTTATGGGGAAAACAGAGACCACGTAGATACAACATAAGTTTTTTAATTTCTATGATATAAAATACTCAAATGGTTTCTTGAATCAATGGAGTCAGCATCCACAAATGGAGTGTATCGTGGAGATGGAAACCCATCGCATTCGGACGCACTATTTGCAAATGTATCGTACGTCGGCCAATATTACAGCAACAATAGATACACAATGTTCTCTCCAAATATAATCGCCAAACGCTTCTTGTACTTTCCTTGGTAGATGATGGCATATTATCCATATTCAAGTTTGAAAGAGACTTGATATTATTCAGGCACTGTACCATTTGCCATGACATGAGCCTCTTGATAAAGACACCAATTCTATTATAGTTTATGAATTGATTCTCTCATAATTTGAATATATACTCAAAATGGGAAATCATTAATTAATTGATTCTCATTATTCTTGAGACAAGCCTAAGAATTCATCACCTTAGTAAAGTTAGTAGTGCCATAAAGTTATATCATTCCATTGTTATACTTAGTTTGCCTCGAGGACTGTTTTTTTTTTTTTTCAACATTTCAAAATTATTTTCTCCAAGTTTCACACTACATTTCTAAATCTATCTTTGAGCCCAGGAAAATTGTTAAGTTTTGTGCAGGTTAACTCCACCTATTACATCGTGATTTACAACTCTAGAAAATATTTCATCTCAATAATTAACTTTTAGATTTGAATCAAATTTTCAATGACATGAGAGTCGGAGTTTAAAATTGTTCCCTTAAATTCATCTATTTTGATTACCATTGAAAGTGGATGTTAAATTGTATATGGCTCTTTTACTTGTCGAGATATATTAAAAAAAATTCAACTTTATTAGTTTTTATGATATAAATCAAATTTTTCCAAAAAAAAAAAGTTTTCTAGCATAAAAATATCTGGTGTGGATGATATGAACTCTTAAATGAAGGAAGGAGAGTCCTTCAGGGATAATTCAACCAGTAGAATCTTCTCACTTCTATCATCTTTTCTCCGATTTGATCATATTTGGTTGCATTTTCTTACACCAAAAAAAAATTTAAGGAAGGAGAGATGCACCTCGGAATAATGTACACATACTTCAGAATCATCTAGGTTCTCAAGTTATCTCAGACACGATTGGGACACATCGAGAACGTAAGAGGGATCAAAGATGATGTGATTAAAGAGGAAAACTCAATATGGTACTGGGGAATTGTGGACAGAAGTGGGGTAAGATATATGGAATTCTCCCGAACAAAAACTTAAATTTTTCTTTTCTTTTTAACACAACTTGGCCACTAATACAGTGCAGGGTTGGCTAAATGATCAGAGCGCTACATAGAATCTGAATTTAATTTTTATGTGGGTTGAAGCGAGAGACATGTCAGCTTCAAGAATTTGCGGGCAGAGCTCATGCGTATATGCTTAAGTTCCTGATTAAGGATAACTCAACAGCAACTAAAAGTAATGCCATTAAAAATAAAATAACATGTTCTGTGAAGTTGTTTTACAGAACACCGGGGGAGAGAGGGAGAGAATACAGCTGTCCATGACCTGCGACTAAAGAGGCTGAGGAGAAAAAGGGAGAAGAAGAAAGTAGGTTTTGATTTGTGGTTACTACTACAAATTCATATCATAGGCTGGACTTCTACAATCTTCGCTAGACCCCTTTTTGGAGAGACTCGAACTCAAGATCTCTAAGAAGAAAGGAATGATGTCAACTAAATTATAACTCATTAACGAAATGTCTAATTTGAATATAAACTCTTGTAAGATTCTCCCATGGACCATTACTAATCATCACAAGCCATATTAGAATCCCATTGATTGATTTTAATGAAGGGGGAGACCTAATGCTTTAGAATTACCTAGTTGCATGTGATTATATATATATATATATATATATATATATATATATATATATATATATATATATATATATATTAATGAAAAGAGAGAAGAAAAAAAAAGGAAAAGATGGTCTCTATGGATAAACAAGATGCTAGTTAAAATTAAGAGAGGATTAAGGTATGTCTTCTTCGAATGGCAGGTGATGACAAAGAACTTGGGAAGCCGAAGCAACTACAAATTGTTATTCATGATTGTTTCTTGGGGTCAAGCAAACCTTCATCAAGAAGCCCAATCTTTTGCGAAGCTGCTGCATTTCAAATGTACTGCACCATAAGATGCATAAATATCCTTCCGTGGGGGAAAAAATGCATACATCTCTAAAATATGTCTTTAGTTGGTGTGGTGTGAATTTTAGAATCATTCTGCTTGTGGCATCATAATATTTTTTTCCATGATCTTGGTTTTCTCTAAGACTGTTGGTCAGCAGACGTCTTCTCTAATGGGATATTTTCTTGCGTGGAGCCATGGAATTAGACGTATGACCTTGCTTAATTGGTTTGCTGAGACATAACACTCCACCGGAGTTGCAATCACTGCTTAATTTCCTCATCCCAATAATATTCAATTTAGTTGAGAATTTTGAGGAATGGTTCAATGCACCTGTTGAAAATTAAGCAAAGTGATTGCAAAAAATGAAATGAATAACTTCATAATTTTATTGAATCTTTGAAAGAAAATACATCACACATACTTTGAACATTTGTTCATACTTTACAAGGCCAAACCATTTGACTATTTATAGAGCAAAACATGGCAAGTGAGGGACAAAAAATGAGAGAGGAGAGGGCAAGTGAGGGACAGAAACTAGCTGTTACACCCAACGGCTTGTTGGAAACTAGTCGTTGGGCCTTGTCTCAACGGCTAGTTTCCACTAGCCATTCGAGCCCAATTGGGCCCTTTCTCAAGGGCCGCGCTGGGCCTTTTTTGGGTCCTTTTGGATCCTCTGCCCGGGCCCATTAAGGGTTCTTCAATGGATCTTTATTCTGATTTTTATTTTTAACACTCTTTTTCAAGTTGGGTGCGTATATGTCGATAGTGCTCAACTTGCTTATTATTTCTTGAAGATGAGCTGACGTCCCTCCTTTGATGAAAATGTCTACTAGTTGATCCTCTCCTTTAATGTGTGGTGTGCAATAAGTTTTCTTTTACTTTTTGACAAATAAAGTGACAATTAACTTTTATATGTTTGGTACGCTCATAGAAAACCGGATTAGAGACAATATGAATTACAGACTAATTATCACAATGGATCTTGATTGGAGTTGAGATTCTAAACTTTAGCTCTTCTACTAGGGCCTTTTAACTATACTATCTCATTAGTGCCTACTGTCATAGCCCTATATTCAGATTCTACGCTTGATCTAAACACAACCCGCTATTTCTTACTTTTCCAAACTATTAAGTTGCCTCCTACAAACATGCAATATCTGATGGTTGATCTCCTATTTGTCAAATCTCCTGCCCAATCTGCATCGCAGTAGCCTTCAATCTCTGTACTTCTATTATTTTTCATCCAAATACCTAATCCGGAAGATCCTTTGATGCAGTGAAGAATTTGTTCTGCAGCTCTCCAATGTCCTCTCTTTGGAGCATGCATGTATTGACTTATGTAGCTCACGGCATAAGCAACGTCTAGTCTAGTGATTGTGAGATAGATAAACCTTCCTACAAGCATTTGATATCTCTTTATGTCTTCTATTGGTTCATCATCATCAACTAGAGGACCGGAAGGAGAAACAGGACTACAGGTTGGTTTTGCTCCTAACTTTTCTATTTTCTGCAAAAGATCAAAAGTATATTTTCTTTGGGAGAGGACTAACCCATTGTGATTATATGCCAATTCAATTCCTAGAAAATACTTTAGTTTCCATGAATCCTTAATTTCAAATCTAGAATTTAGAAATTTTCTAATTATGTCTATTTGATACATATCACTTCCTGTAATGACAATATCATCCACATAAATTAATGCAATTGTGATATGATTATTACTTTTCCTAACAAAAAAAGAGGGGTCACTATTGCATTTATGGAAACCACTACTAAGAAAGGCAATGTTAGTTTTGCATACCAACCTCTCAGTATTGTTTGAAACCATAGATTGCCTTGTAAAGTTTGCATGCATTTTCTCCTTGTAGTTGAAGACCTTCAAGTATTTGCATGTAAACCTCCTCTTCTAGATCCCCTTGGAGAAAGGGATTTGCAACATCCATTTAAAATAGGCTCCACCCATGGTTTACTACAAGAGATATAAGAACTCTAATGGTGTTTATTTTTGTAACTGAAGCGTTGGTCTCTTTGTAGTTGATTCCATAAACTTGAGTATATCATTTTGCCACTAACCTTGACTTCAACTGCTCAATAAAGCCATCACTCTTGTACTTGATTTTGAACACCCATTTACACCTTACAACTTTCTTGCCCTTTGGTAGTGTACAAGCATCACTCATCCAACCCTAGACACCAACACATTGAAACAAGTAAAGGGTGATCTATAAACCCTAAAATTTAAATCAAGGTGAAAACCCATTTAGAGACATTAATGGGTCCTAAATGGTCCCAGGTTTTAAGGCCAAAAAGGCACTCAAAATGGGCCCAACCCGGCCCTTGAAGAAGGGCCCCGTTGGGCAGCAACGGCTAGGAGAGGGCAAATGCCCTCTCCCTTCTCATTTTCTCTCATTCTCTTGCTTGAATGCTTCTCTATAAATAGCCAAGTGCTATCTCCATGTAAGGTATGAACAAATGTTCATGAATTCAATGCATTCTTATTGTGAAATTCAATTAAAGTCTCTTTAGTTTTTTGTCACTTTGCTCTTTATTTTCATTATAGATTAAACATGGTGTCAGAGTATTAAATGATCCCATCCTCTTCAAGATTGGGTGACCCTCTTCCTTTTATAAATCTCACCCAAATTCATAATATATCCTCCATTCAATTAAAAGGAGAAAACTTCTACCAATGGGTGAGAATCATGATGAGAGCACTCAATCTTCAAAACTTAGAGGAACACATTCTTGATAATCCTCTTGATGAGAGAAATCCCTCATATAAGAAATAGAAAAAAAGAGATGACCATGTTTTCATTATTTTGCTAAACTCCTTGGATAAAACTCATAAAGTCATGGTGACTTGTGCTCCTAATCCAAATTGGTGCAAGACACAATGTTCTCCTTATATGGCCAAGAGTCTAATCTAGGGAGGATCTTTGAATTGAATAATCAAATTGCAAGCATCAAGAAGGAGGGAAAGTCTCTTACTCAATACTTTAGAGAACTCACCGATTTGTGAAACGAGCTAATGACTCTTCAGAGTCATCCAAAAGAGAAGAGAGGAGGACAAAACATTTGTACTTCTAATGGGGTTGGATGACTCCTTCACTCATCTCCGACAAGAAATTCTATATATGAAAGAATTTTCTACATTCGGAGAAATGCAAAATATGGTGCAAAGGGCCAAAATAAGCATGAGGATTCAGGAAAGCTCCAAGCTCAAAATAGAAGCTCCAATCCTACTATGGCCAAGCTTGCTGCCCTCAAAACCACTCTTGAGAGTGTCACAAAAAGGCTCCAATAAATTTCTTCTCTTGAAGGTATAATTCAAAAACCTTTTGCTAATTTATATTCAGAAAATTTTCTCATAGATTCGGATACCGACTACCATATGGCTAAGGATAAATCAAAAGTCAAAAAATTTTAAAATCTCTCTAACCATAAGATAGTAAGATTTGCTAATAGGTAACATTTGAAGGTAAATCAAGTTGGGAAAATTGATATTTATGTAAAAACTACAAATGTTTTATATGTTTCCAAACTTATTTCAAATCTATTATCCATAAGCAAAATCACTAAGCATCAAGGGTGTAAAATTGTTTTTGATCCAAACTCTGTTTCTTTTCAGAATCTCAATTCGGTTCAATTGATTGGCAAGAGTTCTAGAAAAAGAGGGCTTTACTTTTTGGATCAAGAATAACATGTACTTACAACTCATATTAAGGAAGATTCATCTCTTCGGCATAGATGGTTAGGGAATCCTAGTGATCGAGATTTAAAATGTCTATTCCCAATTTTAAATTATGAGAATAGACATTATAAAATTGTATTTTAGCTAAACAAACCCAAACTATGTATCCTATTTCTGAAACGATATATGAAAGTGCTTTTGATTTGGTTCATTAGGATGTCTGGACTTCTCTCATTGTTTCACATTTAGGATACAAGTATTTTATCACATTCATTGATCACAAGACTAGGTATACATGGGTGTATCTTTTAAACACCAAAGACCAAACTCTTGAAACTCTCAAGAGTTATGTGAAGTATGTGATCAAACTTAAAATTCTAAAATCAGACCATGGTGGTGAATTACAAGTCTCAACTTTGAGAATTATCTTAAAGACAATGGCATTATTCATCAACTATCATGTGTCTATACACCTTAACAAAATAGGGTAGCCAAACGTAAGAATAAACATATACTAGAGATTGCTAAGGCAATAATGTTTTATGTAAACATACCTAAGAAATTTTGGTGTGACGCGGTTAAAACCACGATTCATGTAATCAATCTCATGTCATCAGATGTTTTGAAAGGACAATCTCCTTTAGAACTTCTTTTAGGAAGAAAATCAAAAACTTCTCAGCTTAGAACATTTGGTTGCACATGTTATGTTCATGTTCCTGCATACTTAAGAAACAAATTAGACCATAAGGAAAGAAAGTGTTTATTCCTTGGGTATGCATCCTTTGGAAAAGGACATAGGTGCTATGATATTCTACTAACGGCACATACATATCGAAATATATGATATTCTTGGAAGATGAGTTTTACTTTTTAGGTGAAGAAGAAAATGAAATTCCAAATGAAAGTACTCAAACAATTAAGTGGGATTTTTTAGTGACTCCCAATGTTACTCAAGAGGCTAAAAATCCAACCAATCCTCAAGAAGCCAAAGAAAGTTCTCAAAATAAGGAAGAATGATTAACCCCACGGATAAAGACTCACCTCTTCATTCAGGAGGAGATCAAAGAACAAGTGAAGATGAGAACTCCTCACCCAGTTCAGAAAAGTCGAGTGACCCTTTCATTCAGTTTAGGAGAACAACTAGACTTAGACTTTCTCTATCAGAATGGGTTAACCAAAAAGTTTACTACAACTCCAAGATAATTACTTATCCAATTTCAGATTATTATTCTGCCTCACATGTTTCTTTAGGTCACAAAGCATTCTTGAGTGGCATAGATAAGGAATTAGAACCAAGAACGTTCGAGAAAGTCATCAAGGATCCGAGATGGAAGGAAGCAATGAACAAGAAATTAGAAGCCCTAACTGAGAATGGCACTTGGGAGATCACTCCTCTACCAAAAGGAAAGAAGGACGTAGGATACAAGTGGGTGTTCAAAATCAAGTATAAGAGTGATGGTTCCATAGAAAGATACAAAGCAAGGCTAGTAACAAAGGGATACACTCAAGTGTATAGGGTTGATTACATGGAGACTTTTGCACCAATTGCTAAAATGAATACCATTCGAGTACTTCTTTCGCTTGTGGCCAACTATGGATAGAATATGTTCCAAATGGATATAGCAAATGCATTCCTTTAAGGAGACTTAGAAGAAGAATTGTATATGGAACATCCTCAAGGCCTCCAACATCAAGAAGAAAATATATGTAGGCTACACAAAACAATTTATGGGTTCAAGCAATCTCCAAGAGCATGATACGCAAAGATTGCTCTTCTTAGTAATGATTTCACAAAATGCAATAGTAATTCATTCTTGTTTATTAGAATAAACAATGATAAAATAGTAATTGTTTTAGTTTATCTTGATGGCATTATAATAACAGGTAATGATATGCATCTCATAAATATTGTTAGAAATTTTTTAAAATCTATATTTGAAATTAAAGATCTTGGGAGACTAAAATATATTCTAGGAATTAAGTTAACCTATTGCCATAATGAGTTAGTTATATCCCAAAGAAAATATGCTCTTGACTTATTGCGGGAACAGAAAAACTAGGTGCTAGACTAACTTGTAGTCCCGTTTCCACCACCGGACCTTAGAAGATGATGAGGAACTCTATGAAGATGTCGAGAGATACAAACGGCTTGTAAGAAGGTTAATCCACACTATCACTAAACTGGACATTGCATATGTCGTAAGTTAAATAAGCCAATACATACATGCTCCTAAGAAGGGATATTGGAGAGCAGCTAAGAGAGTCCTTCACTACATCAAAAGTTCTTTCAGATTAGGAATTTAGATGAGAAGAAATGGAAGCTCAGAGATTGAGAGATATTGGGATACAGATTGGGTCAGTGATTCTAAAAATAAAAGGTCCACTACCGAGTTTTGCATGTTCATTAGAGGTAATCTTGTTGCATGGAAGAGCAAGAAACAACACATGGTGTTTAGATCAAGTGCAGAGGCTAAATATAGGACAATGGCAGCTAGCGTTAGTGAAATGGTATGGTTAAAGGCTCTAGTGAAGAACTAGGGTTTAGAGTTTCGACTCTGATCAAGGTTCACTGTGGCAATCAATTCGCAATTCATATCGTCTTTAATCCAGTCTTTCATGAGTGTACCAAACACATAAAAGTTGATTGTTACTTTATTTGGCAAAAAATAGAAGAAAAGCTCATTGCCACTCCTTACATCAAATGGGAGAATCAATTAGTGGATATCTTCACCAAGGGAATAACATCGGCTCATTATAAGAAATAATCGGCAAGTTGGATACTATCGATATATATGCACCCAACTTGAGGGGAAGTGTTGAAAACAAGCATCACTCATCTATCCCTAGACACCAACACATTGAAACATGTAAAGGATGATCTATAAACCCTAAAATTTAAATCAAGGTGAAAGCCCATTTAGAAACCTTGATGGGCTCGGGTTTTTGGGCCAAAAGGCCCTCAAATTGGGCCTAGCCTGGCCCTTGAAGAAGGGCCCAACTGGACCCCTAACGGCTAGCCGGAACTAGCCATTAGAAGATGCTCCAATGGTTAGTTCCAGCTAGCTGTTGGGTAGCAATGGCTAGGAGAGGGCAAATGGCCTCTCCTCTCTCATTTTCTCTCTTTCTCTTGCTTAAATGCTCCTCTATAAATAGCCAAGTGCTATCTCCATATAAGGTATGAATAAATGTTCAAGAATTCAATGCATTCTCATTGTGATTTCAATCAAAGTGTCTATAGTTTTTTGTTACTTTGTTCTTTACTTTCATCATAGTTTAAACAGTGTGGTGATTTCCCAAGTTCCATTTTTTGTTAGAGCTTCTAACTCTTCTTCCATTGCCTTCCTCTACCTTGGATCCTTTGAAACTTCTTCAAATGTCATAAATTCAAGTTCCTTATCTATGCCACTGAAGAATACTTTGTAGCCCAAGGAAACACGTGAGGTGGTATAATAATCACAAATGAGATAGGAAGTTACCTTAGAGTTGTAAAAAACTCTACGGTTAACCAACTCTGATAGAGGAAATCTAAGTCTTGTTGATCTTCTTAGTTGAGGAGGTGGTTCATCCGATTCTTCCATGACTTCAATATTTTCTTCTTCATTCGTCTCATGTTCTCCCCATGAGTCACTAGTTGGTTCTGCTTCTAAAGTATTTGAACCTTCACCGTCTTCTTGAGATTCATTGTTTGTTTCTAGGGAAGCATTTCCTTGCTCAAGTTGCACAACTTGTTGATAAGAGGGTAGGAGAAAGTTCTAAGTTCTAGGTAAAGTCTCATTTTTTGGAATTTTATTCGCTTCTTCACCTGTAAAATAAAACTCGTCCTCTAAAAATATCACATTCTTAGATGTGTCTGTGCAATTAGTAGAGTAATCATAGTACTATATCCTTTCTCAAAGGAGGAATGCCTAAGAAATACACATTTTCTTCCCTCTATATTCTAATTTGTTTCTTAAGTGTATTAGAACACAAATATAGTATATGCAACCAAATGTTCTAAGATAAGAAATTTTTTGTTTTCTTCATATATTTTATTGCATTGAGTGAGCAAGAAGCATACATTGATTTGAACTTTTGTTTATAAGAAGGAAAGACAATGCTCTTTGCTATTTATGGGAGAAGAAAGAAGACTCATTTGGCAAAGGGAAAAAGCCCTCCAACAGCCATAATTATGGCCATTGGAGGGCTTCCAACAGCAAGTGGAACTAGCCGTTGGGGAGGGCTTCGGCCCCCTTCTTGGGCCAAAATAAGGCCCGCCTTTTGGGCCTGATTGGGCAGCTTGATGCTGCCCAATCAGGCCATCTTCATACGCTGAACAACTTGATCTTTTGGGTTTGATGATAGGCCAATGCTCTAAATCATTTGAGAAAGATTTGTTAATTTTGTCATACTTATTTTCAACACTCCCCCTCAAGTTGGGTACGTGGATGTCAATAGTATCCAATTTGCTTATTATTTCTTGTAGATGGGTAGCAATTCCTCCTTTAGTGAAGATGTCCGCATATTGAAGCTTTCCATTAATATAGGGTGTAGCAATTACTTTCTCCTCCACTTTTTCACGAATGAAATTGCAATCTACTTCTATGTGTTTTATCAACTCATGGAATACGGGATTGGAGGCAATGTGTATGGTCGATTGATTATCACAATGAAACTTGATTGGAGTAGAAATCTCGAACCCTAGCTCTTCTGCTAAAACATTCAACCAAACTATCTCACTAATAGCTGAAGCCATAACCCAATACTCTGCTTCGGCACTTGAACGAGATACCACGTGTTGCTTTTTGCTTTTCCATGCAATCAAGTTTCCTCCTACGAATATGCAATATCCTGAAATAAACCCCATAACCCAATACTCTGGTTTTGCTCCTAACTTCCATGTTTCCTATAATAGATCAAGCACATATTTTTTTTGGAAGAGAATTAACCCATTGTGACAATAGGCTAGTTCTATTCCTAGAAAATACTTTAGTTTCTCTAGATCTTTGATTTCAAATCTATTATTTAGAAAATTTCTAACTAAATCTATTTTATATGCATTATTACCCGTAATAATGATATCATCTACATATACTAAGGCATTTACTACTTTATCATGATTTTTCCTAACAAATAAGGATGAATCACCAATATATTTCACAAATCCACTACTACTAAGGAAAGCACGACTTAGTTTATTATACCATAACCTTGGTGATTGCTTTAACCCATAGATTGCCTTTTTAAGCTTGCAAACATCTTCCTCTTGTTGCTAGTATCCTTGTAGGAGTTGCGTGTATACTTGTTCTTCTATGTCTCCTTGGAGAAATGCATTTGCCACATCTATTTGATAAATGTTCCATCCATGATTTACAGCGAGAGAAATCAAGACTCTAATTATGTTCATTTTGGCAACGAGAGCATACGTTTCCTTGTAATCTATTCTGTAAGCTTGTGTGTATCCCTTAGCCATGAGCCTTGCCTTGAACCATTCAATTGATCCATCACTTTTATGTTTGATCTTGAATACCCATTTGCACCGTACTACTCTTTTATTTTTAGGAAGTTTAGTAACTTCCCAAGTTCTATTCTTAAAGAGAGCTTCTAGTTCATCTTCCGTCGCCTTTCTCCATCTAGGTTCCTTCTTTGCTTCATCAAAGTTTCTAGAGTCTTGTTCTTTGTCTATGCCACTCAAGAATGCTTGGTGACCGAAAGAGACGCTAAGTACTATAAAAATCAGAAATGGGGTATGACATTACCTTTGAGTTATAATGAACTCTTCGGTTAATCCATTATAATGGAGGAAATCTAAGCCAAGTTGATCTTCTTAGTGGAGGAGGAGGCTCATTTGGTTCTTGAGGGTTTTCTTCATCATTTTCTTCTATATCTTCTCCTTGATCTCTCCCTGAAATGGTAGGTGGTTCCTCCTCCGAAGGAGCTGATTCCTCTTGATCACTTGAGGGTATTCTTTCGGCCACTTGAGGACCAGCTTTCATAAACGACATCAAGAAGTCCCAAGTATTTAATTGAGCTTCTTCTTTTGATATTTCATCCACTTTAGTATCTGTAAAGAAAAACTCTTCCTTCACAAATATCACATTCTTAGAAATGTATGTTTTGTTAGTTTTATCATCATAACATTTATACCCTTTTTCAAATGAAGTATACCCTAAAAATAAACATTTTCTTC
This sequence comes from Dillenia suffruticosa, assembly GCA_033439265.1. Taxonomy (NCBI): domain Eukaryota; kingdom Viridiplantae; phylum Streptophyta; class Magnoliopsida; order Dilleniales; family Dilleniaceae; genus Dillenia; species Dillenia suffruticosa. The sequence continues at coordinate 15,052,070 of JAVTVX010000012.1, read as the reverse complement.
CTTTGTGATCAAAATTATCTCTTAGGTAGGTTAGAATGTGGACATAACAAATACATCCAAAGGACTTAAGATGAGAAATGTTTGGCTTCCTTTTCAATAGGACTTCTAGAGTAGACATTTCTTTTAATGTTTCACAAGGAATTAGATTAATTAGGTGAACAATGATTTTAATCGTATCATACCAAAATTTCTTTAGTACATTTGCATGAAACATCATTACCCAAGCTATTTCCAAGATGTGTTTATTCTTGCGTTCAACAACCCCATTTTATTGGGAAGTATATACACAAGGCTTTTGATGTATAATGCCATGACATCTAAGGTAGTTCTCCAAGGTATGTTTGTGTATTCACCACCACAGTCAGAGTCCTCAAGATTTTTAAATTGGCATTGTAAAACTTAGCCACATATTTCATATGGTTTTTGAGTGCTTCAAAAGGTTGGTCCTTTGAGTGCAAGAGATAAATCCAAATATATCTAGTTTTTTTATCTATGAATGTAATAAAATATTTATAGTCTAAATGAGACATTATAGGAGAAGTTCATACATAAGAGTGAACTAAATCAACAACATTTTTATAAATAGTTTTTGAATAGATGTTTTAAAATTTGATCACTAGGATGCCCAAATCACATGTACCAAAGAGCAGCATCTTCTTTGATGTGGGCTGCAAGAGCATGTTGATTTTGATCCAAAAAAATATAAGTTCCCTCTTCTAGAACTCTTGCCGATTAATCGATTCAACTTGAGATCCTGAAATGAGATAGAGTTTGGGTCAAAAATAACTCTACACTTTTAATTCTTAGTGACTTTACTAATGGACAAGAGATCTGAAGTAAGCTCGGGGACATATAAAGCATTTGTTGTTTTTCCAAATAATTCGATTTCCCTTATTTGCTTGACTTCCAAATCTTGCTCATTCGTAACCCGAACTATCTTATGGTTAGGAAGACTTTTAAACCGTTTAATTTTTCTTTTATCCTTAACCATATGATAGTCCGTTCCCGAATCGATAAAAAAATTTTCAGAATTTAGATAAAGTAAAGAGTTCTGATTGTTACCTCCCGAAGAAGCAAATTGTTGGAACCTTTTAGTAACATCATTCAATTGGCTTTGGAGTGCAGCAAAATCGGCCATTGAGGGAGCTTGAAGCTTTACATGTTGAGCAATTGTTTGCTGTCCAAAATTGAAAGAATTTAAAAACCCCTTGTTGCTCTCTTGATTTGAATGTTTTAGGCTTCAATTGTGGATGGAGGAACCAACATTTGTCCTTCGTGTGCCCCTTTTTCTTACAATGAGAACATATATCAACCCTTTTAGTAGCTTGATAGAGTTTGGTAGCAGTATGCTCCTTTGTTGTGGCCATGAGTCCTTGAGCTGCAGCTTTAATTTGGAACTTTTCTCCAACCGCATGCTTACTTTTGCCCATTGGATCATATTTTGTATTTCCCCATATAAAGGAAAATCCTTCATCTTTAGAATTTCTTGCCTAGGATGAGAGTAGAAATCATCTAACCCCATGATAATACCAAAGATCTTATCTTCTTCCCTTCTTTTTCGAATGATTTTCAAATCTATGAAATTTGGTCAGAGAGTTGTAAGCTCATTCCATGCATCCGTGTACTCCCCAAAGTATTGTGGGAGCGATTTGCCTTCTTTCTTGATGCATGCTATTTGCTTTTGAGATCAAATATTCTACCAAGGTTGCACTCCAAGCCATAAAGAGAGAACATTTCATCCCACACTGTTTTTGCATTTGGAGCACAAGTCATCATTGCTTTGTCGGTTTCATCGAGTGAATTGAGAAGCATAATGAAGACATGATCATCTCATTTCTTCCATTCTCTAAAGGAAGATTCAGTTTCCTCCATTGGTTCATCGAAGATATGACTCTCTAAATTGTGGAGGTTGAGTGTCATCTTCATTACTTTTGACCATTGATAGTAATTCTCCCTTTTCAGTTGGATGGAGGATATATTTTGTATTTGGGTAATGTTTATGGAAGGAAGAGGGTCATCCAACCTTGAAAATAATGGGATCGATTGCTCTGATACCATGTTGGAATTTAAATGTAAGAACACAAACTAAGATTAAAAGAAACTTCAGAATTTTATTGCATTGAGTGAGCAAGAAGCATACATTGGTTTGAACTTTTGTTCATAAGAAATAAAGACAATACTTTTAGATATTTATAGGAGAAGAAAGAAGACTCAAAGGCAAATAGAAAAGGCCCTCCAACAGCCATAATTCTGGCCGTTGGAGCCCTCTCCAACGACTAGTTCTACTAGCCATTGGGGAAGGCTTAGGCCCTCTCTTCTCGGGCCAGAATAAGGCCCTCCTTTTGGGCCTGGTTAGGCAGCTTGATGCTGTCCAATTAGGCCATCTTCATAGACTGAACTACTTGATCTTTTGGGCTTGATGATGGGCCAATGCTCTAAATCATTTGAGGAAGATTTGTTGATTTTGTCATGTTTATTTTCAACAAATAGCATTTCTAATGGAGATTACCCTTTCAAAACTTCAAAGGGCATAAAATTAATTACTTGAAGTATGGTCTAAATTGGGATACATTGTTCGGGTTTCCTTTGCCAAAATATAAGCTTTACGATATCTATTCTCAAAATTTGAAGTTGGGAATAGATATTTTAAATCTCGATCACTAGGATGCCCTAAATGTTCATACCAAAGAGATGCCCTAAATGTTTTAAATGAGAGAAGGTGCCTTGATTTTTATCAATTAAGGGAACAATGTAACTTCATTTAATTGACTTTGCAATGCAACAAATCAGCCAAAGTAGGAGTTTGGACCTTCACATGCTACGCATTAGCTTATTGTCCAAAACCGAAGGGATTTGATGCTCATTGTTGCTCCTTTGGTTTGAATGTCTTTGGATTTAGTTGAGGATGCAAAAACTAGCATTTTTCCTTTGTATGGCCCCTCATTTTGCAATGAGAACACACTTCATTTTTCTTGAAAGGTTGATTCACCTTGGCAGCCGCATGTTTATCTGAAGGGGCCAAAAACCCTTGAGCTTCCAATTTTTGTTTGGAGTTTTCTTCTAATCGAATGCTCACCCCAGCCCTTTGAATCATATTTTAAATTTCTCCAAATTATGGAAATTCCTTCATTCGAAGGATTTCTTGTATGAGATTTGAGAAGGAATCGTCCAACCCTATGAGCAAAGTAAATATTTTATCTTCTTCCCTTTTTTTTTAGATGACTTTTAAGTCGATGGAATCTGGCCGGAGGAACATGAGCTCATTCCATAAATCGATGAGCTCTCCAAAATATTGTATGAATGATTTTCCTTCTTTCTTGATGCTAGCAATTTTCCTCTTCAATTCAAAAACCCTTCCAACATTAGATTTTTGACCATACAAAGAAAACATTGTATCCCATACCATTTTGGAGTTGGGTGCACAAGTTACCATGGTCTTATGAGTCTCATCTAAAAAATTAAACAAGATGATGAACACTTGATCATCTATTTTCTTCCATTCTCTAAATAAAGAATCAGACTGATTTAGAGTTTTATCAAGAATGTGACCCTCCAAGTTGTGAAAATTTAAAACTCTCTTCATCACATTAGTCCATTGATAGTAATTGCCTCCTTTCAATTGGATGGAGGTTATGCTTTGAATTTAGGTAATATTGATGGAAAGTGAAGAGTCACCCAACCTAAAAAAGGAAGGGATCGAGGTTTGCTTTAATACCATGTTGAAAATTGAGCAAAGTGATTGCAAAAAATAAATAAATAAATTCAGAATTTTATTGAATCTTTGAAAGAAAATACATCACACGTACTTTGAATATTTGTTCAACAAGGCCATACCATTTGGCTATTTATAGAGCAAAACATGGCAAGTGGGGGAGAGAATGAGAGAGGAGAGGGCTTAAGCCCTCAACTAGCCATTGGAGGCCCAGCTAGGCCCTTTCTCAAGGGCCGGGCTGGGCCCTTTTTGGGTCCTTTTGGACCCCAGCTTAGGCCCATTTAGGGCCCATTAAGGGTCCCTAAATGGGCCACTATTCTGATTTTTATTTTCAACGGCGACCCTTCTGATGTTGATCCGTATCATGCTTGTGCTTGAACACACACACACACACACACGAGCCAACAGAAAACCTTAGTTACGTGCAATTGCTATCCAAGCATCAATCCCTCACCAAATTGCTTGCAACAGGCATTTCTTCCCCCCTGTTATCAAATTATGATCTACAAAATTTTGATTGTCCAATCATCGGTAATGCGGACGTTAGGTCTCCTAATGGTTAGAACAAGCGGACCCTTCGACCCTCTAAGCCAAAGTGGCCCAAGCTCGACATCAACTTTCTGGTTTGCTGGTTGGATCAGTGCTCTTTTTGGTCCAGATGAATGTCCCAGCAATATAATCCTCTCCACAACGCAGTTGGACAAAAATTGAGATTTCCCGGATGCACTGGGTGCTATGTCAATAGACGTAAGCTTGCCATCTGAGAAGACAAAACGTCGATGGATGTATGCTCCTTGCTCAAACTCAAAGCTCTTGCCATCATCGATATAGAGTTCACCTTCAGCGCCTTTTGAACTGTTAAGAGCAATCACCTGGAAAAAAAAAAGCAATCAGATCAAATGCATATACACAAATTTTCTGCATCTTAATTTCATTTGCACCAATAAAGAAAATAAACAGCTTACTCGTAACTCCTGTAACAGCATTCATAATCAAAAGAAAAATATTTTGGTGCTATGTTTAGATAAGGAAGACCTATTTTGGTGCAATGTTTAGCAATTCAAAACATTAATTATTCCTCCTTTTTCTTCATTTGAATTGAGATCGTAGTATCAACATCAAACAATCCACAGCATATTTTTAAAAACCGTAAAACTGCAACGCATATATTGCTCTCAAGTGGCCAGATATATCAAGGATATATTAACGAGGAAATGACATGAAAGTGTATGAGGCACCGGAAGGTTGACATCAAATTGAACAGCAAGATAAGAAATAATATCAAGCAAGCTGGGGGTGCACCAAGTAGGTGCAAAGGCTCAAGCAAAAACTTTATGATGGAACTAATGTTTAGGCACATGAATTTTGGGAAAATGATCAATTTGGAAAAAAATCTGCGATGTTTTGTTTATGGATACTAAATGGAGGAAAACTACAAGATTATTTCACTAGAAGACAACTGGAGAAACTAAGGTTCATTCTACCCGTCAAGTGACCTGCAAAGACTTACAAGCTAATAGAAATTTTTTGCAAGGTGAAAGAGGATACAAGCTACATATTCCTTGCACAACCTGATTGTTGAGCCACTATATCAGCTTCCTTTGCATTGTCACCAAAAGGCTTTAGGAGTTTGCACATTGGACATTGAGTATTCTTCTGAGGTTGAATTTACTGAAGAGAGAAAAGCAAAGGGCTTAAAGGTCCTTTTTCAGAAAATGGGAAGAAAGATACCTTTTTGAATACTGCCATTAAATTGCTAGTTGATGTGGGTACACATCAGAAACTAATAAACTATGTAAATTTTATGCCAATCAATAGCAATATTTTCACAAATAACAAGATAGTAAAAGTAATAAACAAATTATAAAATTTACTGGAACAGTACATCACCAAAATAAAATAACAGATATCCCATATTCCAAACTATTAACTAACATGTAAAATATTATCCCCTAGTATTGTCTTGGTTAGGGGTGTGTTTGAGCGGAGTTGATTCCGAATATCCCTGTATTCGAACTCAAACTCGAATTTTTTAACTCAACTCGAACTCGACAAATAATAATAATTAGGACTCGAACTCGATCGAAAACTCGATTTTTATATAATATATTAATATATTTTATTTTATTTTATTTTTTATATTATAATTATATGTGCATATATATAACATATATTAATATATGTTATCGAACAACTAAACGAGTTTTCGAATCTAAAATTCTATTACTCAAACTCGATTCGATTGTATAATGAAATCGCTCGAACTCGACTCAAGTTGGATCAAAATCAAGTTGAGTCGAGCTGTTAACTAAACGGCTTGCGAGCGGCTCAAACTCGACTTGATTCACATAGCAGCCCTAGTCTTGGTCATTTGATAGGTAATAGGTTGGAAAGAAAACACAACATTTTATTTTAGAAAGGAAAACACAACTTCTTCACAGAGATCAATTTTGAGGGAGAGTATCTTAGCATCAAGCTTCCCAATTCCAAGAGTACTCAAGAAGCATCTTTGAGGTCTTTACAGTGTTCCACAATGAGATCAACTAGTCAAACAATTGATACTCTGATATGCCTGAAAGGGGCAAGAAATTTTTCAAACACAATCTGTTTGTATCCACTACTCTAGACCTGACATTTCCCATGGAACTTAGACATGAACCATCATGAAGCAGGATATACAAAATGTATGAAAACCCTATCAATGTTCAACTAACAGAATCATGAAACAGACAATAGTCTGGCATGATAATACTCCAAAATAAAGAATATCAAGCTTGTAGCAAAAATTATTAAAAGCCCCTTCTTAAACGAGAGAGAGATAGAGCGAGATTTATTCCGGCATGACAATACTCTAAAATAGAAGAATATCAAGAAGGCAGCAACAATTATAAGATGCACATATTTTAATGCATGAGAGAGAGAGAGAGAGAGTGTGTGTGTGTATTATCAATGGCATACCAAGGTGTAAGGATCATTCACCATCTGTACTGAACTTCGCCGAAGTCGGTCCTTCCTTGGAATGATGGTTCCAGCCCTCTGGAAAGTTGGGATGCTCTCCTCTGAGACCTCTAACTTGTTGCTGGAAGCACCCTTATATGTAATTCCAGTTCTTAGGTCATACCACGATTGCTCCCCAGGCAGGTACACATTTACAGATTTTGCCTTCTGCACCACAGCACAAATGTTTTTGGAAGCTATTAATGCATTGCAGCACAGCAAACAAGAAGAAACACTGAAAGTTAAAAATGTGTAAATGCAAATAGATGAGAATCTAACAGAGCAAAGGAGAGTGCATTATGCTAGCACCTCAGTAAAAATCCCTTGTACTAATAGGCTCTTTCCAACCATAAAGGCCTCATCATTGCTAAATGTAGCTTCATCATAAGGAAACTCCATCCACAGCGGACGCATAACAGGAACACCAGTGGTGTTTGCTTCTCTGAATGAAGTGTAAAAATATGGGAGAAGAATATAGCGCATGCGAATGGCATCTCTCATAATTTCTGTATTTCTTTCACTGCACTCAATTTATGGTTGCCATGTGTGAGACAATAATATGACTATAATAACAAACTCAACTGAGACAAAACAATACATGTGTGTCAGTGAATTCTTCAATTATGGTCCTCTTAAATAAGGCTCAATTTGTTGTTGTTGTTATGTCCTCTTAAACAATCATAAAGATTGGGCCCAGACTGGTGAAGGACTGAAATATTTTGTTCATTACTTAAAACAGATAACTTTTTCCTAAACTAGTTCCTCATTGTAGCTTGTTCACTTATTTTTAACTTGTCATGTAAATTATCGTGTTTGAACATCATCAAGCAGATGGATTATGGCTATGCTCACTTTATGACATAAAAATCATTGATTCGGTTCATGTATTAAACTGTTTGGGGGGACATTCACTTTATTCTGGGGGGTTAATAAATAATAGCAATAAAATGGGTGGGCAGAAGGCCAGAAGAGCTATTTGAGTAATTGGAGCAATTGGAACTAGGACATACCATGATCCACAAGATTTGACGCTATTCAATTTTTGAAATCAAAGTTCACTTTTTGTTTGACATCTCATTCCAATATGTTCTAGACAAGCAATACTAAGAGAGAGGGATAATATATATGTGTACATGTGTGTGCTTCTGGACAAAATTAAGCGAGGCCACCATGTTAAATGCTTGAATTTGCATGGAGGTGAAGCTCCATGGAGAAGGAGAAGATGATGACTACAAGGAAGGTTTGAGGATTGAAAAATGAAACAAACTGGCATGTTGCTGTTAGTAGTGGAAATAAACTATTCAAACCCCTATTCACAACTTCACTTTGACAGTCAGTTTAGGGATGGAATGCAGATTAGAACGTAAAGTTTGTACGAAAAAGCTCCCAAAGTGTTTCCAAAAAGTAGCTAATAAACTTGACATAGTCAAACGACCTCACTAAAGAACAGCTTAGCAACATGAGAGGCATTAGCAATCTTAGCACAAGGATGAAGTCTGCCATCTTAGAGAACCTATTGACCACTACAAAGATGGAATGATGACCTTAGGAAGTCTGAGGTAAACAGAGAAAAAAAATCCATAATCAAATCCACACAAGATTTGTGTGGGACAGGGTGGGGAGTGTACAACACACTGCTAAGCCTTGCAAAACTTGACAAGTACAATAATGAGAGAATTTTAGCAATATAGTGCACAATGGATTGCCAATAACATCTATCCTCAATGATAGCAATGGTTTTATTGCTTTGGATATGAGCCGAAAAACCATATTGACAGCGAAATCATTTTTCTGTGACAAGCACAAACTGCAAAGCTTCTTAAAAATGATACCAGAGTTTGGACACGAAGGATAATCATCCCTAAGACCAATGAAACATATGACCTGAACATCTAAGGAGTTGAGATCAGTGTCAATACGACTAAGAAGCACCTACGACTTTGTTCTCAACATTTAACCAATATTTAAGAGCAAAAGAGTACTCTTCCAAAAACTTGCACCAATGAACAAGTCTCACAATTTGAAATATGTTGCAAACAGAGGTTATGCAAGACCTTATGATTGGAGTAAAGTACCAACTGAATAGGCAACAAATAGTAGAACCAATGGCAAAGGAACTGCATTACCATGTAGAACTCCTTATCATAACTCAATTTCTTATATTTTTCCTCATTGGGTCTCTCACTAAAGTAAGTGGTAATGCCTTTTCCTAAGAAATCCGCCTATACCTACAGTTAATACATCAAGCAACCTCAAAGACTTTAGAATATTCTGGATGTCTCAAAAGAGGTGTCTTGGCCATTTTGATCTTAAGAACTTGAATGCCTTGGACACTGCTGGTGGCCAAGAAAACTCATTCTTGTTCATGCACTCTATTATAGGTGCCATAAGGGTACTAAATTTACGAATGAATCTCCTATATATGGAAGCTAACCTATAGAAACTACATTGTCAATGCCAAGAAGTTTTGGCCATCGCCTTCTTGGGATACGCAAAAATTTCTAAAGCATAAACTAAGAAGCCAAGCACTTGAGTCATCATTTGGATAAACTAATAAACTTTCCTGCATGAAGCGTCATCAAAACCAAGCACAGATGGGTCCAAGTGTTTTTCTTTAGACTTACTATACAAAAGAGTGTCATGAAAATATATCATAAGAAACTTTCCGGTAAAAGGATGTAGGACTTGAGTCATCATTTGGATAAATACATTACAAGCATCAGATAAACCAAATGACATCACTAACCCTTCATATAAGCCATTTTGGGTTTTAAAGGTAGTCTTTCACTCATTGCTCGGATTAATTTGGTGGTACCCAGTATGTGATCCAATCTTTGAATACCAACTAGCAACAGCCAAATAATCCAACATATCATCTATCCTTAGAACAGGAAATGTATACTTCATAGTAATGCAATTAATGGCCTCACTATCTATGCACATGCTCTAAGATCCATCTTTTTAAGGGATAAGCAACATAGAAATAACACGAGGCTAAGACCATGATAAATGAAACCTTTCTACAGAAGTTCCTCTCCTTGCTTATTCAGCTCTTCACGCTCTTTTGGATTTGTCCTATAGAGGCAATTGATAAGGAATTCTCGATCAGAGTAAATCTTCGTCCTTAGATATGTATCCCACTTCCCATCAAGCTAACATTCTCTCAAATTTTCTTACTGCCCATCCCACACTGCTTTCTCCTTGTATCAGCCTCAGTCGAAGACAGATAAACTAAAAGGGCAAGCTTCCCTTTCTACAACCAGTACAGCCCAATAGAGTCACATTTAACATCATTTTCTTGATAGAACACATTTAACGTCATTACCCAACCAGTACAAGCTGCAACACAATACCAGAGCATAGATATAAGATAATAGGCTTAATCAGTTCCAGTAGAGATTTCAATTATAATTTCAGACTACGTATTCACTGAATCAGAAAAGCAAACATGGAAAACCAATTAACTAACAAAAGTTTCTCTACATCATAGAGTTAACATGAGCCAGGAACTGTTTGATAATCCACTAGAAGCCTTCAACAACTAGCTATTACTTGCCTCACTATTTCTTCACTGTCATTCTTGTGTATCTAGCCTATGACAATCTTGAATATCTTCTTTTCCTGTTTTATCTTTTCTTGCAATGTGCTTATTACATTTCCACAAGGGTACAATATTGCGGATAGCTGGATGATGTGCAGTAAAATGACTAAGATATGCAAATTCAAGCTACCCTGTCTTTCATCCCTGGCCAGTAAATCATATTTTTGCATCCATTAATCTAGTTGTCATATTGCCTAACCATCAAAAACAATCCACTCTCACCAAACATTTTAAATGTTATAAAAAAGGAGGTAAAAAAAGAAGAGAAAAGAAAAAGAAGCTGCACCCCCCATTCTCAATTGCTTCAAGACTAAACTTCCATCTGCACTCTGAAGTTACCCTGTGGGTTTGGGAAAAGGAATATAATAAGCGGAAAAAAAAGCCATGAGCAGATTCCTAAAGCCAAGAGAGCTCAAGGACCAAGGAAACTTGGGAAACTGTACATTCACATGCATGAAAAGAAGAACCAACAGAAGGGGGAGAATGTGTAATGTCACAAACTTACAAATACAGAGATATCTAATTTAAAATGCAAGTGTTAGCATATCCAACTTTGACACAGAGTTTAAGTAAATCGAGTTGCTAAATAGCAAAAAATATATATATTCTTACCTAAATAACCATGGTTCCCGTCTTTTAGTATCATGATGAGCATGTGCCCTGAAGAAAGGATAGTAAGCACCCAGTTGGTACCAGCGAACTAATAACTCCGGCTCAGGATTTCCAAAAAACCCACCAACATCCGCACCTGCAATATAATACCAAAAAACTTTGATCCTCTTTGTAATGAATTAATCACCATTTTAGATAATAAGAAGGGCACAACTCACCAGAGAATGATATTCCAGTAAGCCCAAGTGTCAAAACCATTGGAACTGAAACTCGAAGCTGATCCCAGTTAGCTGTATTATCCCCAGTCCAAACTGCTCCATACCTTTGTGTTCCAGGAAAGAATGCTCTTGACAAAACAAAAGGCCTATCCTGTCCATTGCCTCGCTTCACAAGTCCATTAGAGGTAGCCATATGAAAATAGTACCCATAGGCGTTGTGCAATTCTCGATGCTCTGCATCCCCATAATGCAAGGCATCTCTAGGCATGGTCACCTGGTGCATAAATATTAGCACCGATGTAATAAAAGTGTTAGTAGACAACAAAGTATACACCAATCTCTTTTGGATTGAGTAGTCACAGCACTCTACCCCTTAATCAGAAATCTCGAGTTCGAACCCTAAGTATGGCGAAAAATAATTTGGAAAAACCAACCCCTAAAATGAGTCCCATAGTGCTCAAACCGGATTAGTCGGGCAAAACTCAAATACCATTAGTGAAAACCACAAAAAAAAAAAAAGAAAAAGAGACAATAAAGTATACAAAAAAACACCTACTCATAACAAGAAGTATCTTCCCCAGGATAAGACATCATTATAACCATATTTGACTATCAAGAACCATTTTCCATAAAGTGCACAAACTATTCTCCATTAGAGTTATTCACACACAGATGTTGGATCAAGTCAATACAATACAAGCCTGGATTTTTCCTACTATCATTTTAATTTTTGACAATTTTTTTTTTTGGTGGGTGCGCCTAGCCCATGCAGTAGTGCAACGCGGGCAACACATGAAAGCCCCAGTAGCTACCTACTATGGTGGGCCTTCCCCATGAAAAAAATTAATTTAATATCATATGGGCTCAAGCCGACGTACCACATATTAAACTGATAAAATCTAGGCCAAGAAAGGTATATCTGATTTTTGACAATATACACATTAAGTTTATGTGATTTTACACTATGTACCACAAACACTGCAATATTACACCGTTTACCACATTACAGGATAATGACCCATGACTTTAGAACAATCAATTCAAAATCTCCTTCTAGTTAAAGGAAACTGTCACTATTCTTTTTTTTTTTTGGTTACCTACCATTGGTATCCGGACCCATATTACGGTTATTCAGGTTAGAAGAGGAAATGGTCTCAATAGGAATGGATAGCGTAGAAAAACGTGCACAAATTAAATCAATATATTTTAGATATTTATCTATTGATTTATTTATTTACTTTTCTTTTTCTTTTTCTTTTTATTTTATTTTATTTATCTATTATATATATATATATATATATATATTTTATCTTCTTCAAATTTATTTCTCAAATGGTCAACCCCAAATATTGGGATTAAAACTCATATTGTTGTTGTAATTGTTACCATTAGTATCCGGACCCATATTACGGTTAATCTAGTTTGAGCGTCTACGATACCCTATTTAAGGGACGGCTCTAATAGCATAGTATTTTCCATTCCCAAGTTTCAAACCCGACACTTGGTTAAGGCATCTAACACCTCATCCCACTAGGCCAACTGTCTGTTGATGAAACCGTTGCTATTCAACATACCATCACATACCACGCTACAAGCAAGCTAGAAGGTGTTACTCAGAAGAGAAATCAATATTTCTTGCTTTGGGTTGAATGAGGAAAAGCCTAAAAATGACAGGAAGAAGCATCGTAGATTCTAAATTATTTAGTATAAGGTTATGAAGGACTGAGACAAAAGATGCCGTTCACAACTTTAGATGGGTTATTTGGAGGGTAGGAAATTGTTACATAGTTTAAACAATGGAATAATCAGCTCTGAGCTGAAGTTATCCATGTTTATTTCAATGGCCACAATGGGGAAAAAGGTTCACTTTCTTTGACCGTTTCTGTTTCTTTTTTCTTTTTTCCATAGAACTCTACATGTGTAGCTTATTGAATTGAATTTTCCATTTTGAATGATATATATTCCTCTCATTCACTTCCCCAACCAACCCATAAAGGTATAGAATCATGCATTCACATAGATATGTCACCATAACCAAATTAGAGAGGAGAATAACAAGTTGGAGGCTTTGCAAATAAAACCATGGAACAGAGATCAATATAAAGCAACTGATTACCTCAGGACCATTGAAAACAGAAGGTTCATTCATGTCGTTCCAGATGTACAATGAAGGAGTGGAACCAACATAGTTCTGTAATGAGAACTTCTTACTCCACCAATCCCTGACTTCAGAGTTCAACATGTCCACGTATGATGATGATCCTGGCCAGCACCACCCATCGTAATCGTTACCCTTTGCATCTTTAACATAGTATCCCTTCTGGGTTGCTTCTTTGTGCACATAGTATGAGTCATCCCTCTTAATATGAGGATCTACAATAGTAACCATATGCCTACCCTTTGCAGAAAGCTTCTTTTGCAGCTCTTCTGGGTTGGGGAAAAGCACTTTATCCCATGTAAAATACCGCTTCCCATCAGTGTGCTCAATGTCAAGCCAAAGAACGTCATAGGGAATATCAAATTCATCAAACTTTGAATCTACATGCTGAACATCCTCTTCATCCCTATAATTCCATCTACATTGATGATAAGCTGTTGCAAAGTGCTGCGGCATCGCTGGCATCCCAGTCACACTCGTGTACTGCCTAACAACATCCTTCGGCCCAGGACCCACAAAGAAAAATGCATCAACAACACCAGCCTCACTAATCCATAAAGTATCAATCCGAGCTTGTTCAGATGGCAAAGAAATCCCAGAATCAGCATCCCATCCAGCACCAAGAACATCAATCTGCATCTCAGCAGCATTCAACCAGAAAAACCCAGAAGTTCCACGGGACTTGCCATGTGCAAGCATGAAGGGAACTGACCCATAAAGTCCAAAAGGAGACTCGTGAAGGTATTCAAACACATCCAAATTAAACAACCTATATGGCTCAGAATGATCAATCCCAGGTCCTCTAGTGGGCTTCAAAGCTAAACTAGTGGCATGTTCAGGAATACCATAAACAAATTCAGACTCATAGAATGACACATCAAAGCTAATAGATTGAGGCCCATAAGGTCTGGTATCAGTATGTTCCCTGAAATTCTCTTCCCAATCATCCCCTTCTTTCTTCACTCTCAATTGCTCAAAATCAAACAAACCATGAGAATTCAAAGACAAAATTCTCTTACCTCCTTTCTTTCTCACAAAAATCTCAAAAGGGTCTGCGCGAATCACTCCTTCGAATCCATCCCCCAAATAGACAACCGAAGAAGGCTCAGAATCTCCGCCGATCACCTCCGTCGATACCCTCTGCAACCGGAGCTTCTTGGTCTCGAATTCCGGCACAATCACATCAGGAACCTCGAATCTTTTCTTGGGTGGATTGAGATTTGGGTCTTCGTCGATTTTGAGCCTCAAAATCCCATCTTGGTAGACAGAGAGAGTAAGAATCAAAGGGTGTGAATCTTCACCGCTGGTTTTCGGGATGAGTTTGGCATTGACGTTGCCGTCAACGACGGAGATGTCAGTGGCAATGACGGAACAGAAACCGGGTTTTCGTGATCTAGCTTTTTTGCAAAATGGGGTTTGATCGCAGTTCCTGAATTCCTCCTTTTTCCAGGAGAAAACAATCGTCAAGTGAAGAAAGAGGGTTAAGAGAAGAAGAAGAAAATAGAATGCGGAGTTGGACATCTTGTAGATCGTTTTCGATTACAGGGGAGAAGGTATGAATAAGAAGAAAGAATGAGTGCGCGTGAAGAGGCTGCAGTGGTACGCCGTCTGAGTTACTGGGAGATGAGATCAGGCGGATCTCCTTTCTTTTAACACCCAAATTACGGGGCGCCCAAATAGACCCCGTAGGCCAAGCCCTCGGAAAGAAGCTCTGCTCAATAACAAAATAACTTTTTTTTTATCTTCGTTTAAAGTTAAACTCCAATTAATTTAATTAACATGTCTACGAGAATCTTATTAAAAACAGTGACTCATTTAATATAATATTTTTTATTTCTAAAATTTAAATTCAAGATTTTATTAAATGATTTAACAAACCATCTTAACATAATATTTTTCTTTTTCTAACTCAAATTTTCTACTTCCTTTCTGGTTTTAGCTTTTAGTCTTTTAATAAAAAAAAAACATGCTTTTTCAAAGTTTTATAATACTTCTCTAAGCCAAAAGTAATTCTAGTGATGTGTACGGGCATGTTTGGGCCTGAAAACTGGCCCATCAGGCCCCCAAAAAGCCTGGTCTGTGAATTGAATTGGAGCTATAGTAACCCAGCCAGATCTGAATCTGATATTGTAGCAGTTCGGACCGATTTAACTGATTTTGGAACATGGAACCGGTCATGGAACCGATCCTGGCTCGGAACTGACCTTGGCTCGGAACCGACCCGGACACGGAACCAGCACAGAACTAGCCCGACCTGTTCCAACGGCTCTATAACACTGACACTGCGGTATCCGTATTACTGTACTTCTAAAAATAAAAATATTTTTCAGAAATTTTTATTTATTTTGATTTTTGATTTTAGGGTATTTAAATTCAATTTTTTGTATATTTTAAAATTTAGAGGAGTGCTGCGTTTTGAACCAAAACGCAGCACACCCAAATCAGATTAGGGCTTTCTCTCTCTCTCTCTCTCTCTCTCTCTCTCTCTCTCTCTCTCTCTCTCTCTCTCTTCCTCTCTCTTTCTCTCTCCGCCTCTTCACCTTCTTCCCGCGGCCGCCTCATCTTCTTCCTCCTCCGTCACCACCGCAACCGATCGCCACCCTCTGCCGCTCTCTCTCCACGCTCCTCCCTCCCGCGAGCACAACACTCCCTGCACGAGCCCAAGCATGCCACAGTGCGATCCTTCTTGCGCAAGCACGCGACCTTCCTCTGGGGCGCCACAGAACAAGCGCGAGCACGTGACTGCGCAAGCATACCACGGTGTGAGCACACCCACGCATGAGCGCGCGCCAGTCCGCTAGCGCGCGCAACCCGCGAGCGCGCTGCAACGTAACTTCCCCGTGCGAGTGCACCGCAACGCGAGCTTCCGCGTGCGAGCGCTTCTGCGCACGAGCACTTCTGCGCACGAGCATGCAAGCGCTCGACTGCAGTCCTGCTCACGAGCGCTTCTGTGTGTGCCAGCCCTCTAGCGCGTGCAACCCGCGAGCACGTGACTACAGTCCAGCTCGCGAGCGCACGCTTCAGCCCATGAGCACGCCAGCCCACAAGCGTGCCAGCCCATGAGCCCGCGCAGTCCACGAGCCCACTACAGGCCGTGAAGCCTACTGCGGCCTGCTAGCTTGCTGACCTGCAAGCCCACGAACCTCTGCGCAACTAACTTAGGGTTTTGATCCAAATCTAAGCGTTTATAATCTAACTAATAAATTTTGTCTTGATAGAGAGCATTGCAGATTTTGAAGTGGTTGAGAAAACGTTCGGACGAAGGTCTACGCTCCGAGAAAACCCTAGGTGAGAAAAATGCGATCTCTTCAACATTTGAAATAAATGTTATCAAATTTAGGTTTCAATACCTTTAAAATGACATATGGTTTGAAGAAATTTGAGAAGAATTGAAAAGTGTATGATTTTTCAAAAATTTTTCTAATTTATAGAAAAGTTATGTATTTTAGACTTGTTTTCAATTTTGAACAGTTTTAGATTTGAATTTAGCTTGATTTTGATTAAGTTATTTATTTATAAATGGAATGAAATTGATAACATTGATATATATTTATAAAATGAGGAATTAAGATTTATACAAACTTAGGGAAGATGATAAACCTTAAAAATAATTGGAAATTTGATAATAATTATGATAATCTGATTATGTTGACTTTCTTGGAGATTCGAGGAGTCGATTTGGTTTAATTTTGAAAATAGGGAGTGACTACCCTTCCTAAAAAGTGAGTATGACCCTAATCTCTTGCATGAAATAGTAAAACTTGATTTTATCGTGTTTTTAATAAAGCATACTTTTGATATGCATTGTCTCGATGTATGGAATTGAAATTCAAATCTATTTTGTGATTATTGTAGTGTCGTATTTATATTTTCTACAATTATACATCTTTGTTTGAAATGAAATGAAATTGTGTCATGATTTGAGAAATGGAACGTTTTCTATTCTACCATTGTATTGGTTTGTTAAATTTAAATGATTAAGATAAAATATATTGACACATGGATTTGAATTGTTTTGATGATATGATAAGATGATTTGGCTATTTGGGTTGGATGCCTACTACCTTGAGATGATATGATGATATGACATTATTTGATTGATTTCGTAATTACGAAAGGCGTTTGTAGAGGCACGGGTTGCCCGGATACGCTTCTGCAAGAGGTATCCGCAAATGTCAATTTATATGGCTATAGGCACGGCCAGTTGAACCCACATCGGAGGAAGAAGTGTGTGACGCCACCGTCTAGCACCGAGCGGTGACCTATTGACGAGTTTGGGTAAGCAAGGGCTAAGCCAACGGCCAACGTCGGGATAGAGAGCTACTTTTGAAAACTCTTTGCATAATAAAACCCTAAATATGTCTGTCCTTAGTCATGGTTGACCTTTACCAGCATCCTTTCAACTTGCTCTATGATCTACTTGATTTTAAATTGATGCATATATGTATGTTACCATGTGAATGATTAAATGAGTTCATTTTAGCGAATATATCATGATTTACTGTAAAATTTGAATTATTGGTTATGAATGATATTATTTGACACTCCAATATTCACTTACACTATTAGTACTTGAGATTAATCCTCTTACTCACTGGGTATCTTTCTTGATACTCACCCATCTTTTTTCCCTCCTCAGACAAGATTATTGTGCTAGAGTGACGTTTTGGGCTCTAAAGGATTTGATAGCTCGTTGGCGAATTTGAGTGTTTTTCGACGGTGAGATTTAAATTAATTTGAGATATGAGCTCCGCACTTTATTTTCGACCCTGTGAAGTCTTAACCTTGAGGTTCGTAGTTGATCGTGTATTTATTATGGGATTGACTGTATAATTTATGTACATTTATTTGCGAAACTCTCATATTTCATTTGTATTGAGGTAAATTGTAGTATTTGAATATTAAATTGAGAAAATTGGTTATAAATTGTATAAAACTTAGGCCTGCTCAGTGTGGTGACTATTCATACTTTAGTTGGGCATGACAGTAAAGGTCTATAGTTAAGATTGTTGGTAATTTATTTAGTCTGGCGTTACTCTAAATGTCTGTTGTGGTTGGTGGGTTATTGTGAGTTCGAGATGACTATTTTATTTTATTCACAGAACGATTTTAAATTATACAGATTTAAATAGGTTTATTTGTACATGGAAGACCTCCGATTTATGGGGAGCTTTTGTCCGATTTTTTATAAAAATACATTCAGCATTTAGGGCAACGGGCGGCTGTTCACGACTTCGGTTCGGGGTGTGACAATTCTATTGGTATCAGAGCGTCTAGGTTAGAGAAAAAATAGTAATAAAAAGTCTTCCCAAATACATTAAAAGTTCTCAATGCATTAGAGAGTTTCATACAACCATTTAAAGTCTTATACAAGGCCATAGGCATATATGTTCATCTGTTGTAGAGGGTAAGATATATGCTGCACCTATCCCATTATTTCGCATTCATATGTCTTGAACCATAACTCAAATATTTTTAGGGGGTTAGTTACTAGCTAACTCTAATTCTTACTTTTATCTAATGAAACGGTGCTCACCTTACAGAACTATGCCGCCTAAACGTGGTAAGCGTGGTGCACCACTAGAGAGTCCCTCAGAGCCTGAAGCTTCTAGGGCACTTGAGGCTCCACGAGTACCAAAAGATACTTCCTCTACTCACGCACCTTTACCGATGCCACCCCAGCACCTTCACCAGTGGCACCTCCACCAACTGTTACAGCCGAAATTCCTCCACCACCACTCGATACCTTAAGGCAATGGCAGGAGTGGTACAGTAGATATGGGGCGTAGATGCGCCACCTCCACCACCGTCTCCAGCCACCGCACATGCGGCCATTCCTACTCCTACGGTATCGATTCCTCCTCCGGTGGCCGGTCCTTCTGTTTCTATTCCGACCGATAAGATATCGGTTACTTTGAGGCGCATCCATGAGCTTACTCAGTTGGTGAAAGAGTCTTGGCAGCTCAGATGCACAGACTTTTCAGGATCTAGTGATACCATAGCAGCAAAGCACTGGATCAATATGACTCGTAGGATCCTTACAGATTTAGGGTTGACAGAGGAGCTCAGGTTGAGAGTTGCTGAGAGACTCCTCGACGGAGATGCCCTCTCGTGATGGGAGGCTATCCGTTATAGTGCTACACAGACCCTACGGAGGGAGAACTTTCTATACGAGTTCGACCGCATGTATTTCACTCCGTTCCAGTAAGACCGTATGAAGACGCAGTTTCTACACTTATGCCAAGGGACTAGATTAGTCTCAGAGTACGAGACTGAGCTCAGACGACTAGCGGCCTTTATTCCCGACACGGCTACACCAGCTCAGATGAGGTT
Source organism: Dillenia suffruticosa (assembly GCA_033439265.1). NCBI lineage: Eukaryota > Viridiplantae > Streptophyta > Magnoliopsida > Dilleniales > Dilleniaceae > Dillenia > Dillenia suffruticosa. Next base: position 15,032,439 of record JAVTVX010000012.1, on the reverse strand, counting down.
CAAGTTTGAAGATGACCTCCAATTTAGTATCAGGAAATATATAACGGTGACTCCCTCTTTTACACTATCAGAGGTGATTGATTCAGCGTTTCAGGCAAACGAGATTGTCCGAGATAAGGCTAGATAGCGAGAATCACCAAAAGAGGAAGACTGGATCACAGGGTGGATAGTCTTCGAAGAAGGGTAGGGGTTTTGGTCATCCTAGAGGTTCTTCTAGCTTCAAACTAGCAGAACCAGATAGGGGCCTCGATCACAGGGTTTTGGGGCACCAGCCCTAGTGTCTTTTCACAGTCTACTATACAGAGACAGCCTTTCTGCCTTAGATGCGGCAGCCACCATGCATATGGGGCATGTACAGTACCGGTTACTTGCTACCAGTGTGGGAAGCAAGGTTACTTTAAGAGTACCTGCCCAGATTTGAGTAGAGGATAGACTTTACGGGGTCGTACTAGTACTTCTAGTACAGGCCAGCAGGGGGAACCTGCGCACTCAGCTCTTATAGCTCCTCGGTCTGCAGCCGGGAGTAATATAGTGCCAAGACCATCGCGATAGCAGCCTAGGTTCTAGACTCATGTGTTTGCGATGACGCAAGAGGACGCACAGGCAAACCCTGATATTATTATGGGTAATCTTCCAGCAGACGCCTCAGTATAGTACTTTTGTTATACTTTCTTTATGAGATTTTGTATGTCATGACGTCGATGTACAGTTTTAACCAGTTAAAACTTTAAACGTTTAACTAGTTTGAGATAACGCCCATGTTCTTATTGACACCGGGTCGAATTTCTTTTATGTGAGAGCGTCTTTTGCTCATTAGATGAGTAAATCCTTATTGCCACTTGATGTGGAAATAATGGTTATCACTTATCTCGGTGAGGACCTTCACAAAGATTCAGTCTATCGTGGATGTGAGGTCATGATAGGGGATGCGGTACTCGAGGCAAACTTAATTCCCCTTGAGATGACGGATATTGATGCCATGCTCGGATGGATTAGCTAAGCAAACATAGAGTTTTAGTGGATTGTTTTACCAAAGAGATTGAGTTTCGGAGATCAGAGGGATCCCCTTTAAGATTCTCTGGCAAGAGGAGAGTATTCCCTCGTTGTGTCGTATCAGTGATGGAAGGCAGGAGGTCGATACGCCGAGAGTGCATGGCGTACCTGGCTCATGTCGTTGACACCACCGTTGAGGGACCGGGACTTGAGGAGGTCCTTGTGGTGCAGGATTTTCCAGATGTGTTCCCCGAGGAGTTTCTTGGATTACCACCAATTTGGGAGTTTGATTTCGATATTAATCTAGTATAGGGGACCGATCCTATTTCTATTCCGCTATACAGAATGGCACCTGCGGAACTGAGAGAGGTTAAGATTCAGTTGTAGGAACTTTTGGATAAGGGGTTTATTTGCCCGATCACTTCACCCTAGGGTGCTCCGGTGCTGTTTGTAAAGAAGAAGGATGGTATATTTCGGATTTGTGTGAACTACAGACAATTGAACAAGGTCACCATCAAAAACCGATATCCCCTGTCATGTATAGATGATTTGTTTGATCAGCTGCAGGGAGCTACGGTTTTCTCAAAAATTGATCTCCGTTCGGGTTATCATTAGTTGAGGATTCGGGCAGAAAATATGCCCAAGACAGCCTTTCTCACTTGATACGACCACTATAAGTTCTTAGTCATGCCGTTTGGGTTAACTAATGTCCCAGCTGCTTTTATGGATTTGATGAACCGAGTTTTCCATGATTACTTGGATCGGTTCGTCATCGTATTCGTCGATGACATCTTGGTATATTCACGGAGTGATGAAGATCATGTTCAACACATTCGGGTGGTATTGCATATATTCCGTGAGAAGCAGCTATATGCAAAATTCTCGAAATGTGAGTTTTGGTTGAGACAAATTGGATTCTTGAGGCACATTGTCTTCGCGGAGGTATTTATGTTAATCCGCAAAAGGTTGAGACTATACTAAAGTGGGAGCAGCCACAAACAGTTACCGAGATCTGTAGTTTTCTTGGTTTAACCGGGTATTATCGTCGATTTGTAGAAAAATTCTCTCGGATAGCTGCTCCATTGTCTAGATTGATCCGGAAAGAGATCAAGTTTGTTTGGGATGACCGTTGTGAGATGAGCTTTTAGGAGCTCAAACAATGATTGATATCTACTCCTATTTTAGCCCTTGCCACTAGTAGTCGGGAGTATACAGTGTACAGTGATGCTAGCTGATTAGGATTGGGTTATGTTCTGATGCAGAATGGTCGGGTTATTGCATATGCCTTGCGACAGTTGAAAAAACAAGAGCTTAACTACCTGACACATGATTTAGAGTTGACAGCCATAGTCTTTGCGTTGAAAATATGACGACATTTTTTTTATGGGGTGATCTGCAAATTATTCACAGATTACAGGAGTTTAAAGTATCTTTTCACCCAAAAGAGCTAAATTTGAGATAAAGAAGATGGTTACAACTCCTTAAAAATTATGACCTCATTATTGACCATTATCCGGGTAAGGCGAATGTTGTAGCAGATGCCTTGAGTCAGAAGTCAGTATCATACTCACAGTCGACAAAGAAAGCCTACCTTTCTTGTTTAGTGGGACTCTGAGCCTTGAGAGTCAGTTTGACTAGTGATGATCAGAGAGGCTTACTAGCTAGATTTGAGATCAGACCGACTTTGTTCGACCATATCCGAGAGCTCTAGAGTACAGATGAAGAGCTTCAGAGTATTGCGTATAAAGTTCACAGAGCTGAGGGCGGAGACTTCAGAATCTGAGGAGATGATTTGATAGTGTTCAAAGAGCGGGTTTGTATTTCCGCTGATTCAGATCTCCACAAGGCCATACTCGAGGAGGCACACTCTTTCGCTTATACATTGCATCTAGGTGGTACCAAGATGTATCGAACCATTTGTGATAATTATTGGTGGCCTGGCATGAAACGGGAAATCGTGGATTTTGTGGCTTGGTATTTAGTTTGCCAGTAGGTAAAGGCCGAGTATCAGCGGTCGGCTGGTACATTACAGTCCTTACCCATTCCTGAATAGAAGTAGGATCACATTACTATGGATTTTGTGATAGGGCTACCGTGAACTTCATTACGGCATGATACCATTTGGGTGATTGTAAATCGACTCACCAAATCCGCGCATTTTCTTTTTATTCGCAATGACTATCCTTTAAAGATCTTGACACGTCTTTACATTGATATGATAGTCAGGCTGCACGGTGTTCCTGTGCCATAGTATCAAATAGGGAACCAAGGTTCACTTTTAGGTTTTAGCCTAAGTTACAGGAGGCAATGGGTACAAGACTGAATTTTAGTACGACTTATCATCCGCAGACAGATGGTCAGTCAGAGAGGACCTTTTAGACCCTTGAGGACATGCTGAGGGCATGTGTGATAGATTTCCGGGGTAGTTGGGATCGGTACCTTCCACTGGTCGAATTCGCATATAATAATAGCTATCAGGTCAATATAGGAATGCCCCCGTATGAGGCACTATATGACAAGAAGTGCCGCACCCGATATGCTAGGATGAGGTCGGAGAGCAATGTCTCAGCAGTGTCGAGTTAATTGAGAAAACGAAGGATAAAGTTAAGGTCATCCGTGAGCGGATGAAAACCACCCAGGACAGATAGAAGGCATATGCCGATCGTATGCAGTGACCTCTTGAGTTTGTCACTGGAGATATGGTTTTCTTGAGAATATTTCTTTGGAAGGGAGTTATACAGTTTAGGCAGCGGAGCAAGTTAAACCCCAGATATGTTGGGCCCTTTCGTATCCTTGAGAGGGTCAAGAATGTAGCATACAGATTAGAGCTGCCAGATGAACTATCCCGTATTCACGACGTCTTCCATGTCTCAATACTCAGGAAGTACTTGGCCGATCCTTCTCATGTACTTGAGCCTCTACTTGTTGAGTTATGAGAGGATCTTAATCTTCCAGTTTAGCCCGTGGCTATTTTAGATCGGTAGGTCAGAAAGCTACAGAACAAGGAAGTTTCATTTATTAGAGTTTTATGGAGGAATGATCAGGTCGAGGAAGAGACCTGGGAGGCCGAGAAGGCTATTAGGAGACAATACCCCAATTTGTTTACTGTTTAGCCTTCTTTTAGTTTCAAGAACGAAATTTGCTTTTAGAGGGTTAGTAAATGTAACACTGACACTGTGGTATCCGTACTACTGTACTTCTGTTCAGCAATTAAATAAAAATATTTTTCAGTTATATATACAAAAAAATTTTTATTTATTTTGATTTTTGATTTTAGGGTATTTAAATTGAATTTTTTGTATATTTTAAAATTTTACCGTATTCGCGAATTTTAGTATGAATTGAATATATATATATATAAATAATAATGATAATAAGAGTAAAAAAAAAGGAGAGTAGTGCTGCGTTTTGAGCCAAAACGCAGCATACCAAAATCAGTTAGGGCTTTTAGCCCTAATCTCTCTCCCTCTCTCTCTCTCTGCCTCTTCACCTTCTTCCCGCGGCCGCCTCATTTTCTTCCTCCACCACCGCCACAACCAATCGCCACCCTTCGCCGCTCTCTCTCCACTACTCCTCCCTCCCGCGAGCAAAGCCCTCCCTACACGAGCGTGAGCACGTTACAACACGATCCTCCTCGCGCGAGCGCGCCACAGTGTGCAACCTTCTGCCAGGGTGCCACAGCGCAAGTGCGAGTGCGCGGTTGCGCGAGTGGGCGGCTACGCGAGTGTACCATGGTGTGAGCACGTGCTAGTCTGCTAGTGCATGCAACCCACGAGCCCGCTGCAACGCTAACTTCCCTGCGAGCGCGCTGCAGGGCTAACTTCCCCGCGAGCGCGCTGCAGCGCTAACTTCCCCGCGAGCACGCTGCAATGCTAACTTCCCCGCGCGAGCGCACCGCAGCGCGAGCTTCCTCGAGCCAGCGCACCGCAGCGTGAGCTTCCTCAAGCGAGCGCTTCTACTCACGAGCGCGTGATTGCAGTCCTGCTTGTGAGCGCTTCTGCGCACGAGTGCACGCCAGCCCTCTAGCGCGCGCAACCCGCGAGCTTGCGACTGCAATCCAGCTCTCGAGCACACGCTTCAACCTGTGAGCGCGCCAGCCCGCGAGCATGCCAGCCCGAGCTCGCTAGCCTACTGCGACCCGCGAAGCCCATTGTGGCCCGCTAGCTTGCTGACCTGCGAGCCCGCGAGCCCACAAACCTTTGCGCGGGTAACTGACTTAAGGTTTTGATCCAAATCTAAATGTTTATGACCTAACTAATAAATCTTGTCTTAATAGGGAGTATTGCAGATTTTGGAGTGGTCGAGTAGACATTCGAACGAAGGTCTACGCTCCGAGAAAACCCTAGGTGAAAGAAATACGATCTCTTTAACATTTGAAATAAATGTTATCAAATTTAGGTTTAATACCTTTAAAATGACAATGGTTTGAAGAAATCGGAGGAGAATTGAAAAGTGTATGATTTTTCAAAAATTTTTCTAACTTGTAGGGAAGTTATGTATTTTAAACTTGTTTTCTATTTTGAATGGTTTTAGATTTGAATTTATCTTGATTTTGATTTGATTATTTACTTATAAATGGAATGAAATTGATGACATTTGTGTATATTTATAAATTGAGAAATTAAGATTTATACAAATTTAGGGAAGATGATAAACTCTAAGAATAATTGAAAATTTAATGACAATTGTGATAATCTTATTAGGTTGACTTTCTTGGAGTGGAGATTTGAGGAGTCGATTTGGTTTGATTTTGGAAATAGGGAGTGACTACCCTCCCTAGAAAGTGAGTGGAACCCTTTGTATGAAATAGAGAAATATGATTTTATCGTGTTTTTAATAAAGTATACTTTTGATATGTATTGTCTCGACGTATAGAATTGAAATTCAAATCTGTTTTGTGATTATTGGAGTGTCGTACTTATATTTTCTACAATTATGCATCCATATTTGAAATAAAATGAAATTGTGTTATGATTTGAAAAATGGAACGTTTTCTATTCTACCATTGCATTGGTTTGTTAAGTTTAAATGATTTCGATAAAATATATTGACACACGGATTTGAATTGTTTTGAGGATATGATGAGATGATTTGGCTATGTGGTTTGGATGCCTACTAGATTGTGATGATATGATGATATGACATTATTTGATTGATTTTGTAACTACGAAGGGCATTTGTAGAGGTACGGGTTGTCCGGATACGCTTATGCAGAAGGTATCCGCAAACATCAGTTTATATGGATATAGGCACGGTCAGTTGAACCCACATAGAGGGAGGACGCGTGTGACGCTACCGTCAAGTACCGAGTAGTGACCTATTGACAAGTCTGGGTAAGCAAGGGCTAAGCCCACGACCAACGTCGGGGTAAAAAGGTACTTTTGAAAACTTTTTGTATAATAAAACTCCCGATGCGCTTGTATTTGGTCATAGTTGAATTTTGCTAGGATCCTTTTAGCTTGCTCTATAATCTACTTGATTTTAAATTGATACATATATGTATGTTATCGTGTAAATGATTAAATGAGTTCATTTTAGCGAATATATCATGATTTACTGTAAATTTTGAATTATTGGTTATGAATAATATTATTTGACACTCCAATATTCACCTACACTATTAGTACTTGAGATTAATCCCCTCACTCACCGGGTATTTTTCTTGATACTCATCCATCTTCTTTCCCTACTCAGACAGGATTATTGTGCTAGAACGACGCTTCGGGCTCTAGAGGATTTAGTAACTTGTTGGCGGATTTGAGTGTTTTTCGTCGGTGAGATTTAAATTAAGTTGAGATATGAGCTCCGCACTTTATTATCAACCCTATGAGATCTTGACCTTGAGATCCGTAGTTGATTGTGTATTTATTATGGGATTGACTATATAATTTATATATATTTATTTGTGAAACTCTCATATTTCATTTGCATTAAGGCAAATTGTAGTGTTTGAATGGTAATTTGAGAAAATTTGTTGTAAATACCTTACACTTCATTTCCAAAATTTTCATAACAAAATATCTCTCTCTCTTTCACATCTACATTCTCTCAATATTATTACATTCTCTCAATTTTTATTACTATTTTTATTATTATTTTCTTTTCATCATTTTTATAATTCTATATACCCATTTTCATTATCATTTTCTATACCATTTCTATCAATTTCTATACCTTTTCTGTTATCATTTCCACAATTATATATATTTCCACAATTTTCTTTATTTCTATCATTTTTTTCATTAAACATATTTTCATTAAACACATTCTCAAATTTGTATTTTAAACTTTTGTGAAACCAATTAATTCAGTATGTAATGGTATAACATGTTTAGCAAAATTTTGTCTGGGAGCAACTAATTATCGAAAGAAAGAGGTATTTAAGCGAGTACAGACAAGGTTCACCTTTTATCTGGGAACTTTCCTTATGCTCTTGCTATAGAACGGTTTGGGTGGAGAAGGGAGGATTACAAATTTTTCACAACCATCTACATTGATTAAGATTCGGTAAAATTTCAAAATTGGGAGCTCAAATTCAAGATTTTGTGAAAAACAATTGCGATATCCGTCAAATCGGTACATTGAATTTTTTTTACATCTTTATTTTCTTGCATTTGCATTACTTTTTTTTAAAAAAATTAAATCTTAAAATTAAAAAAATAATTTTAAATTTCTTTTTAAAAATTTAATCGTATATTTTATTTTGAAAATTTATTCTTAATTTTTTAATAAAATGGCCGGAGCACACTTTTCTCAATTTTCTCAACAATCTCCTCTTCCTCCAGCTAGTAAGAAAAGAATTACTATTTAGCATAGTTACATGTCCCGTATTTGAAGAATATGTACAAAAAAATTTACAACTCGGCTATAAAAAATGTAGTAGAAGTGGATTTTAAAAATCATTGTAAATAGAAAAAAATGAAAATGATATAAAAATCAAAATAATATAACAAAAAAATTAATGAATTTTAAAATTCAAGTGATGAGTTTGGTAGTGGACATATATCGAATTCGGTGGAACCATTTTAAAAATTTTGTATTTCTAATTTTTAATTTATTTTTTTATAAAAAGTGAATTAAAAAAACAAAATGAAAAAATAAATCATTAAAAGAGAGTAAAAAAAATAACGATAAAATTAAAAAAAATGGAGTTACAAAAATAAAATAGAATTAAAAAATAGAGTTACAAAAAAAAGAGAGTTAAAAAAGGCAATAGAGAAGAAAAAAAATTTCGGACCGAATCGGGGCAGGCCCGGTGTGAACTGGGCTTATTTTAATGCGATCATTTTTTTTATAATGTGATATTATAAAAATATTTCAAAAAATAATAAATAATAACAATGTATGCAAAATAAATGATAATTTTATTATAAAATTTTATAATTATACTAAAAATATTTGAAATAAATGATGTGTAGTAAAAATACTGTAGTATTTCAACACTATAAAAATTATAATTATAAAAATATCAAGTAATAAAATAATCAAAAATATTTTTATATTAAAAAAATCCTTGCAGTTTGTCATATATTATTATTATTATTATATTATAGGGTTAATAACACATCAAATAATAATTTTATTAAAAATTTTACAATTATATTAGAAATACTAAAAGTATTTAATATATATAATTTTATTATATGCAAAATATTTTTGCCTATAGTAAAAGTATTATAATATTATAACACTATAAAAATTATACTTATAAAAATATTAAGTAAAAAAATATTTTAAAAATGTTTTTATATTAAAAAAATGAACATAATATTACAATACTATAAAAATTATAATTATAAAAATATTAAGTAATAAAATATTTTTTCTTTCTCTCTCCTCTCTCTCTCTCTCTCTCTCCCCTAATTAAAATATTAAAATATATTTTTTATAATTAAAAAACATCTATAATATAAAATATTAAAAATTATAATTTAAATTTTTAATATTAAAAAATATCATTAAAAGACATTTATAATATAAAAGTATTAAAAAAATTTTTAATATATAACAGTGATTAACTTCCTTCCGTATAGATTTTCGTCGTCCTCCAACTTGGCGTGGTGGGGACCCACTTACGACCACTCCCTGTCCTCCAACTCTATAGCTGAGGAACTTGATAATTGAGAAAGGTCAACCGAGAAACTTGACATTCTTGAGAAACAAAATCCATACTTTCTAGAATAATTGTGTTACTCATATAAGAAGCCGTGATAATATGACAATTTTATTTTAATGCAATCATTTTTTTATAATGTGATATTATAAAAATATTTTGATAAATAATAGATAATAATAATGTATGCAAAATAAATGATAATTTTATTAAAAAATTTTATGATTATATTAAAAAAATTTGAAATAAATGATGTGTAGTAAAAAAAACTATAATATTACAATACTATAAAAATTATAATTATAAAAATATCAAGTAATAAAATAATTAAAAATAATTTTATATTAAAAAAAATACTTATAACCGGTCACGTATTATTATTATATTATATAATTAATAACACATCAAATAATAATTTTATTAAAAAAATTTATAATTATATTAGAATTACTAAAAGTATTTGATATACATGATTTTATTATATGCAAAATATTTTTGCATATAGCAAAAGTATTATAATGTTATAATACAATAAAAATTATACTTATAAAAATACTAAGTAAAAAATATTTTTAAAATGTTTTTATATTAAAAAATAAACATAATATTACAATACTATAAAAATTATAATTATAAAAATATTAAGTAATAAAATGTTTTTTTCTTTCTCTCCTCTCTCTCTCTCTCTCTCCTAATTAAAATATTAAAAAATATTTTTTATAATTAAAAAACATTTATAATATAAAAATATTAAAAATTATAATTTAAATTTTTAATATAAAAAAATGTCATTAAAAGTATTAAATTTTTTTTTAATATATAACGGTGATCGACTTCCTTTCATATAAATTTTCGTCATCCTCCAACTTGGCAAGGTGGGACCCACTTGCGAGCACCCCTGTCCTCCAACTTGATAGCTGAGAAACTTGATAATTGAGAAAGGTTAACCAAGAAATTTGACCTTGCTGATAAAGCAAATCCACACTTTTTGGAATATTCATATTACTTATATAAAAAGTCGTGGTAATATAATAATTTTATTTTAATGCGATCATTTTTTTATAACGTGATATTATAAAAATATTTTGAAAAATAATAGATAATAATAATGTATGCAAAATAAATAATAATTTTATTATCAAATTTTATAATTATACTAAAAATATTTGAAATAAATGATGTGTAGTAAAAATATTATAGTATTACAATACTATAAAAATTATAATTATAAAAATATCAAGTACTAAAATAATTGAAAATATTTTAATATTAAAAAAAGTACTTAAACGGGTCATGTATTATTATTATATTATATAATTAATAACAAATTAAATAATAATTTTATTAAAAAATTTTATAATTATATTAGAAATACTAAAAGTATTTGATATACATGATTTTATTATATGCAAAATATTTTTGCATATAGTAAAAGTATTATAATGTAATAATACTATAAAAATTATACTTATAAAAATACTAAGTAAAAAATATTTTAAAAAAGTTTCTATATTAAAAAAATAAACATAATATTACAATACTATAAAAATTGTAATTATAAAAATCTTAGTAATAAAATATTTTTTTCTTTCTCTCCTCTCTCTCTCTTCTCATTAAAATATTAAAAAATATTTTTAAAAATTAAAAAACATCTATAATATAAAAATATTAAAAATTATAATTTAAAATTTTAATATTAAAAAATATCATTAAATGACATCTATAATATAAAAGTATTAAAAAAAAATTTAATATATAATGGTGATCGACTTTCACGTAAATTTTCATCATCCTCCAACTTGGCATGGCAAGACCCACTTGCGAGCACCCTCGTCCTCCAACTCGATAGTTGAGGAATTTGATAACCAAAAAAGGTCAATTGAGAAGCTTGACCTTACTAAGAAACTTGACCTCTTTCAGTAGCCGAGAGAAACTTGATAACCGAGAGTGGTCAACCGAAAAACTTGACCTTACCGAGAAAGCAAATCCACACTTTCTGGAATATTCATATTACTCATATAAGAAGCCGTGGCAATACGATAATTTTATTTTAAAGCGATAATTTTTTTTATAATGTGATACTGTAAAAATATTTTGAAAAATAATAAATAATAATAATGTATACAAAATAAATTATAATTTTATTATAAAATTTTATGATTATACTAAAAATATTTGAAATAAATGATGTGTAGTACAAATGCTCTAGTATTACAATACCATAAAAATTATAATTATAAAAATATCAAGTAATAAAATAATTAAAAATATTTTTATATTAAAAAAGTATTTACAGTTGGTCATATATTATTATTATATTATATGGTTATCATATGGTTAATAACATATCAATTAATAATTTTATTAAAAAATTATGCGATTATACTAGAAATACTAAAAGTATTTGATATACATGATTTTATTATATGCAAAATATTTTTGCATATAGCAAAAGTATTATAATATTATAATACTATAAAAATTATACTTACAAAAATACTAATTAAAAAATATTTTAAAAATATTTTTATATTAAAAAGGTGAACATAATATTACAATACTATAAAAATTATAATTATAAAATTATTAAGTAATAAAATATTTTAAAATATTTTTACATTAAAAAAGTGATGACAACTGTTGAGTCATGTGTTGTTATTATATTATATGATAAATCACACATCAAATAATACTAAAAAAATTAAAAATATTTGATATAGATGATTTTATTATATGTAAAATATTTTTGCATATATTAAAAATACTGTAATATTATAATACCATAAAGATTTTAGAAAAATATTAAATTAAAAAATATATTAAAAATATTTTTATATTGAAAAAAAATGACCATAATATTATAATACTATAAAAATTATAATTGTAAAAATATTAAGTTGAAATAAATTTTATATTAAAAAGTACTAACAACCGTTGAGTCATGTGTTATTATTAATTAACAATATACATATAAGCGTGAAAGACCCCCTGCCTCCTGGATTTCGTCGTTCTCCAATTGGTGTAGGATGATTGGTCGTTGGTGAGGTGGAGCTGATGTGGAGCTGATGTGGCCCGTTTTTCTTTTTTTCTTTTTTGGTTTTTTTTCCTATCTTTTTTTGGTCTTTTCCTTGTGGTTTCTCTCTTTCTTTCTCTTTCTTTCTCTCTTGTCAGAAACATTAATGAAGTAGATTTTGTTGTTGATTTCACGGAAGACGTGCACAAAGTGGTTAGGGAAAAAAAGTATGTAACGTCATTCTTTTGGTACTCATTGCGATTAGATTTCTGTACTTTTGAGGGGAAAAAAAGTGTATGAGGCCATCCCTCTATGCTTTTTGTATCTTTCTTTGTTATCTCTTCTCATCTTCTTCTCTGCATAAAAGTATGACGGTGCTCTCTTTATCTGTTTCTCGCTCTCTCTCTCAATGGGGTGGATGGAGACGTTCGGTTTCAGGTTCGGCTTCTTTTTTTATATCCGCTGTTTGGCGCTGATGAAGATAGCCACTGAGGTTTTCTCTTGTTGTGTTTCTGACTGTGCCGAATATATTTACCCTCTGTGTTCAAGGTTTGTGTTTATTTTTCCTATTTTAGGATGCATTTTGAAAATTATTCTTCTCTTCTCTATTGTGATGGTTTGTCTTTATCTTTTCTTTTAAAGGTTTGTCTCTCTAGGTAGGAGGAATGGAGACGTTCGGCTTGGGACTTTTTCCGTTTCTTTTTTATATCCGCTTTTTGGTGTTGATGACGATGGTCACTGGGTTTTCTCTTGCTGTGTTTCCGAGTGTGCCGAATATATTTCCCCTCTGTGTTCAAGGTTTGTGTTTATTTTCCCAATTTTGGGATGCGTTATGAAAGTTATTTTTCTCTTCTCTATTATAATGGTTTGTCTTTGTGTTTCCTTTTGAAGGTTTGCCTTTCTGGGTGGGGGAAATGGAGACGTTTAGCTTCAAATACCGATTATGAAAGTTATTCTTCTCTGTTGTGATGGTTTGTCTTTGTCTTTTCTTCTGCAATTACACTTTGTTGGTTTTGCAATAACCCAGTTCTGTAGTTCTGCCGGTGGTTCTTTCTGTAATAGCACTTTAGTGATTCTGCAATAGTTCTGTAAAAACTCATTTCTATAATAAGTTTACTCTGTAGTTCTGGGTTTAGGGTAGTTCTGTAATAGCACTTTCAGTTCTGCAATAGCTTCACTCAGTTGTTCTGCAATCGTGAGCCTTGGGTCTACAGAACTCCATAGTTTGTTTGGTTGCTTTGTTAAAAACTTATTTGGTTGCTCTTTGTATTGTTTTTCTTTATATTGTTTTCTATACAGGCTACCGTTATCGTTTGGTTTCTACATATGTCATGGATCTTTGTGTGTTATAATATATAAGTGGATTTACAATTGATACTTCAAAACTATTGATTTTGCAGAACAACTATAAGGAGTTGTAGAAGTACATTTTTTTTTAATAATAGCATTTAAAGTTTGGAATTTTTTATTGATGGATTTGGTTCTGCCCAGCATAGAAGGACATGGTTCTGCTCCGTGCAGAATGACATGGTTCTGCTCCGCACATAATGACTTGGTTTTGCGCCACACAGAATGACATAGTTCTGCTAAAAAAAGTAGTTTTGCTAAAAAAAAAAGATTTTTGGTTAGGAATGTTAAAAACAAAAAGTAGTTCTTCTACAAAAAATGTAGTTCTGTAATGCCATTAAAAAAATTGTTCTACAAAAAAAATTGTTCAAAAGTAGTTCTGCAAGAAAAAATAAGCTCTGTAGTTAGGTATGTTCAAGAAAAGTAGTTTTGTAATACCATTAAAAAAAGTGGTTCTGTTAAAAAAGAATAGTTATATAGTTTGGTACGTTAAAAAAAATGTTTCTGTAGTTCTGTAGTTCTGTAGTTAAATATATTGTCGGCTATGTTTTCAAAAAAAAAATAGTTCTCTTAAAAAATATAGTTTTGTGGTTCTGTAGTTCTGTATGTTCAAAAAAAGAGTAGTTTTGTAGTTTTGTAGTTAGATATGTTGAAAAAAAAAAGTAGGTTTGATATGAAAAAAAAGTAATTCTGTAATGTCGTTAAAAAACAAAATAGTTCTGTAGTTTGGTATGTTTAAAAACAAGGGTAATTCTACAACAAAAAAAAATAGTTTGTAATGCTACTAAAAAAAAAATTGTTCTGCTAAAAAAAATTTCAAAATAGTTTTACTAAAAGACAAAACGACATGGTTCTGCACCATACAGAACTACATTGTTATACTAAAAAAAGGTAGTTTTGCTAAAAAAAATAGTTCTTCCATTAGATATGTTAAAAAAAAAAGTTTTGTGGTTAGGTATGTTAAAAAAAAATTGAAGTAGTTCTACTAAAAAAATGGTTATGTTATGCCATTAAAAAAAAGTAGTCTACTAAAAAAAATAGTTCTATAGTTAAGTATGTTCGAAAAAAAAAAGGACTTCTGCTACAAAAAAAAATAGTTCTGTAATCCCATTAAAAAAATAGTTCTACTAAAAAAAATAGTTCTACTAAAAAAAATAGTTCAAAAGTAGTTTCATAAGAAAAAATAGGTTCTGTAGATAGGTATGTTCAAAAAAAGGAGTTTTGTACCGCCTTTAAAAAAATTGTTCAGTTAAAAAAGAATAGTTATGTAGTTTGGTATGTTAAAAAAATACTTTTGTAGTTCTGTTGTTGGATATGTTGTTGGCTATATTTTTTAAAAAATAATTCTATTAAAAAAAAGTAGTTCTATAGTTCTGTAGTTAGGTATGTTTAAAAAAAAATGTAATTCTGTGGTTTTGTGGTTAGATATATTCAAAAAAAAAAAGTAGAACTGATACGAAAAAAAAGAGGTTTTGTGGTACCGTTAAAAAAAATTATGTACAAAAAAAAAGTAGTTCTGTAATTAGGTACGTTAAAAAAAAATGTAGTTCTGCAACAAAAAAAATAGTTATGTAATGCCATTAAAAAAAAGAAAATAGTTCTGCTAAAAAAATTTGTTCAAAAGTACTTTTGCTAAAAGAACCATGTGGTTTTGCACAGCACAAAACGGCATGGTTTTGCACCACGCAGAATCATGTGGTTCTGTCTGGTGTAGAACAACATGGTTCTGTATTGTTCTGCTAAAAAAAATAGTTTTACTAAAAAAAAAGTAGTTCAAAATAGTTCTGCTAAAAGAACCATGTGATTTTGCAGTGTGCAGAACTATATTGTTCTTCTAAAAAAAAGTAGTTTTGCTAAAAAACAAAATAGTTCCATAGTTAGGTTTGTTAAACAGTGCAGAATATGATATTTAGATAAAATATTACGATATTATAATATTTAATATTATAATAATAAAAATATTAAGTAAAATGTATTTGGAAATATTTTTATAATAAAAAAACACATGGTTTTGCTTAGTAGAACTATAACAGAACAATGTTGTTCTTAGAATCACATGGTTCTGTTGAGCAGCAGAACTATATGATTCTGCTGAGCAGCAGATCTACATCGTTCTGCTGCATAGCAGAACAGTGTCATTCTACTTGATAGAACTATGCATAACTATATAGCAGAACTACATAGTTTTGTTATGCAGAATTCCATAACTCTGCATACTACCATATTTCTAGATATTTTTAATACAATTTCAAAAACTTTACAAAATTTAGCCCCTAAAAAAAAAATTCATCGACAAAGGCATTACAAGTATTTTAGATATTTTTAATACAATTATAAAATTTTTTAATCACATTATTATTATTTTTTTGGATAGTATTATAATAATATGCTTTTAATTTTTTTAATCATAGATATTTTCAAAATTTTTAACTTGATATTTCTATAATCTTAAATAAATATTATTTTATCAAAATCACAATGAATGAAGTCATCAGAGAAAAACTAAAAAAAAAATCACCATCTAGTATGAAGTCACACCTGCGTCGATGAAGCTATATATTTTGATCGAAAAAACATTCATAATCAATGTTCTTTTTCCTTTCTGGATTGCGTGAAAAAGAAAATAGATTATCTTTTTTTCTTTAACTAAACCACATAATTATGAAAAATTACAAATTCAACTTCAAAATGGTAATATAATTTTATTAATTATGAATTTTTTTAAATTTAAAAAAAATTTCAAGTATGGTGATGATCGGTATTTTTATTTTGATGTTGTGAAAAATTTTTGGTGCATATATAAAAATACTTTGATTTAATTTTATGATATTCGAAAAATTGGAATTTTAAAATTAATAAGAAAATTATATTTTACTAATATCTTTAGATTAAAAAAATACAGGTACTAGAATTGACAGAATTATCTGCGAAATGCAGAACCACGAGGGTAGTTCTGCGAAATGCATAACTATCCAAATCGTTTTGCAAGGTGCAGAACCAACATAGTAGTTATGCGAGGTGCAGAACCAACATAGTAGTTATGCGAAATGCAGAACCACCAGGATGGTTCTGCGAAGTGCAGAACTACCCATGTAGTTCTGCCAAGTGCAGAACTACCCATGTAGTTCTGCCAAGTGCAGAACTACCCATGTAGTTCTGCTCATTTACTAAGATAGTTCTGTCAAGTGCAGAACTACCGAAATAATTTAATATTCAACTTAATATTTTATAAATTTTTTTATTTTAATATAATATTACAAGTAATAAACAATTTGGATATATATAAAAAATATATAATATTTAATATATAAATTATTAAATACTAATTTTTAATATTACAAATTAATATTAATACTAAAAAAAGTATTAAATTTGTAAGAATAAAATATTTAAAATATGTAATATTTTATTTTAAAACTTGAAGTATTAATATTTAATATATTAAAATATTAAAGCTAAAATTTATATATTAAAAAGTTTTACGACTTGTAAAATTTAAAAAATTCTTATCAGTCGACCTCGGTGAGCTACCGTTCAAAAACTTCACAAAATTTAACCCCTTAAAAAAAATTCATCGAAAAAGACATTACAAATATTTTAGATATTTTTAATACAATCACAAATATTTTAGATATTTGAAAAAAAATAAATGATCTATGATAAATTTTTCATACTATTATAATAATGTAAAAAATATAATTATAAAAATATTAATTACAAAGGTGGAAATTTTTTAATATTAAAAAATTTTATTTCTTTGAACCATGTGTTGTTCGTATAATAATGATTTTATTATAAATTTTTCTAATTACAGCAAAAATACAAAAAATATTATTTTTTTTTATTATATACGAGTGTTGCTGACAAAAGTTTGGTGGTTTTGCGGTGCAGAACTATCGAAATTCTGCATTGTATAGAACTACTTATTGGTTCTGCATAGTGCAGAACTACCAATGCTTTCCATCGTCGACCTTCATTTGGGCATCTAAACAAAACAAAAACAAATGTTTTCATGTGTTTTAAAAATAATAATAATAATTTGGAAGATTAAAAAACTTTATTGAATTAAAATTTTCATTTGTTATTTATAAACAAATCATTTAAAATTAATTATACCAACTGTCTTATTTAAAAGAAGAAAAAAAGTTTTTTTTTTTTACAACATTTCGGATTTAAAAAAAAATTAATACTTGTCGAAAAAAGTATGCAATTTCATCAGCAAAAGCATGTGGTTTTGCTTAGTATAACTACAGCAGAACAATATTGTTTTTAGAATCACATGGTTCTGTTGTGAGGTGCAGAACCAACATAGTAGTTCTGCGAAGTGCAGAACTACCCATGTAGTTCTGCTCATTCTGCCAAGTGCAGAACTAGCGAAATAATTTAATATTCAACTTAATATTTCATAAATTTTTTAATTTTAATATAATATTACAAGTAATAAACAATTTGGATATATATAAAAAATAGATAATATTTAATATATAAATTATTAAATACTAATTTTTAATATTACATATTAATATTAATACTAAAAAAAGTATTAAATTTGTAAGAATAAAATATTTAAAATATGTAATATTTTATTTTAAAACTTGAAGTATTAATATTTAATATATTAAAATATTAAAGCTAAAATTTATATATTAAAAAGTTTTACGATTTGTAAAATTTAAAAAATTCTTATCAGTCGACCTCGGTGAGCTACCATTCAGAAACTTCACAAAATTTAACCTCTTAAAAAATATTATATCGAAGAAGGCATTACAAATATTTTAGATATTTTTAATACAATCACAAATATTTTAGATATTTGAAAAAAAATAAATGATCTATGATAAATTTTTCATACTATTATAATAATGTAAAAAATATAATTATAAAAATATTAATTACAAAGGTGGAAATTTTTTAATATTAAAAAATTTTATTTCTTTGGACCATGTGTTGTTCGTATAATAATGATTTTATTATAAATTTTTCTGATTACAGCAAAAATACGAAAAATATTATTTTTTTATTATATACGAGTGTTGCTGACAAAAGTTTGGTGGCTTTGCGGTGCAGAACTATCGTAATTCTACATTGTATAGAACTACTTATTGGTTCTGCATAGTGCGGAACTACCAATGCTTTCCATCATCGACCTTCATTTGGGCATCTAAACAAAACAAAAACAAATGTTTTCATGTGTTTTAAAAATAATAATAATAATTTGGAAGATTAAAAAACTTTATTGAATTAAAATTTTCATTTGTTATTTATAAACAAATCATTTAAAATTAATTACACCAACTGTCTTATTTAAAAGAAGAAAAAAAGTTTTTTTTTTTCACAGCATTTCGGATTTTAAAAAAAAAATTAATGCTTGTCAAAGAAAGCATGCAATTTCATCAGCAAAAGTATGTGGTTTTGCTTAGCAGAACTACAGCAGAACAATATTGTTTTTAGAATCACATGGTTCTGTTGCGAGGTGTAGAACCAATATAGTAGTTCTGCGAAGTGCAGAACTACCCATGTAGTTCTGCTCATTCTGCCAAGTGCAGAACTGGCTAAATAATTTAATATTCAACTTAATATTTTATAAATTTTTTAATTTTAATATAATATTACAAGTAATAAACAATTTGGATATATATAAAAAATAGATAATATTTAATATATAAATTATTAAATACTAATTTTTAATATTACATATTAATATTAATACTAAAAAAAGTATTAAATTTGTAAGAATAAAATATTTAAAATATGTAATATTTTATTTTAAAACTTGAAGTATTAATATTTAATATATTAAAATATTAAAGCTAAAATTTATATATTAAAAAGTTTTACGATTTGTAAAATTTAAAAAATTCTTATCAGTAGACCTCGGTGAGCTACCATTCAGAAACTTCACAAAATTTAACCCCTTAAAAAAAATTTCATCGAAGAAGACATTATAAATATTTTAGATATTTTTAATACAATCACAAATATTTTAGATATTTGAAAAAAAAAATGATCTATGATAAATTTTTCATACTATTATAATAATAATAGATATTTTCTTTTAATAAATATGCTTTTAATTTTTTTAATCATAGATATTTTCAAAATTTTTAACTCGATATTTCTATAATCTTAAATAAATATTATTTTATCAAAATCACAATGAATGAAGTCATCAGAGAAAAACTAAAAAAAAAAAATCACCATCAAGTATGAAGTCACACATGCGTCGATGAAGCTGTATATTTTGGTCGAAGAAACATTCACAGTCATTGTTCTTTTTCCTTTCTAGATTGCGTGAAAAAGAAAATAGATTATCTTTTTTTCTTTAACTAAACCACATTATTATGAAAAATTATAAATTCAACTTCAAAATGGTAATATAATTTTATTAATTATGATTTTTTTTAATTTTAAAAAAATTTCAAGTATGGTGACGATCGGTATTTTTATTTTCATGTTGTGAAAAATTTTTGGTGCATATATAAAAATACTTTGATTTAATTTTATGATATTCGAAAAATTGGAATTTTAAAAATAATAAGAAAATTTTATTTTACTGATATTTTTAGATTAAAAAAATACATGTACTAAAATTGACAGAATTATCTGCGAAGTGCAGAACCACGAGGGTAGTTCTGCGAAATGCATAACTATCCAAAAGTACTTTTGCTAAAAGAACCATGATTCTGCGTCACGCAGAATTGCATTGTTATGCTAAAAAAAAGAAGTTCTGTTAAAAAGTAGTTCAGAATAGTTCTGCTAAAAGAACTATATAGTTCAGCACCATGCAAAGCTACATTGTTTTTCTACAAAAAAGTAGTTTTGCCAAAAAAATTATAGTTATGTAGTTAGGTGTGTTAAAAAAAATAAAGTAGTTCTGCTAAAAAAAATAATTTTGTTATACTGTTTAAAAAAAAAAAGCAGTCTGCTAAAAAAAAAGGGTTCAGTGGTTAGGTATGTTAAAAAAAAAGTAATTATGCTACAAAAAAAAGTAATTCTGTATTATCATTAAAAAAATCTTTTGAAATATTTTTATATTAAAATATTCATAATCGAAATAATTTTATGATTATATTAAAAATACTAAAAATATGCGATTTTTTTTGCATATATAAAAGTACTTTAATTTAATATTATGATATTAGAAAAACTATAATTTTAAAAATACTAACTAAAAAATAATTTACAAACTTTTTTGATTGAAAAAATATTTCTGCATTAATGTTTTGCACATGCAGAACTGTATAGTTCTACGCGTATAGTACAGAATTATATAGTTCTGTAAAGTGTGTCTCATATTCAAAGCTGAGTACAATCACTTTTTGCAATAACAAAATATTACACTTCTTGGAACAAAAAAATATTGCACTTTTTGGAAAAAAAATTACACGGTATGCATCTGTGCCGGCAAATTTCAAATTTGCCAAACTAAAAAATTTTTATATTTTCTTGAGCACTGAATGATCCTTAAATGCTTGTGTTCCAGATTCAATCTCATAGTGTTCAATCTCAAATCTTTATGTTTTTAGTTCTTGAGAATATTTAATTTGTGCAACTAATATTTTTTTATATTTTTCTTTTCAATCTGTAGTTGGTCTTCTTCTCCAATTTTGTCTCAAGATCCGTCTCTAATTTTCTCTTTCATATAATTGCTTTTTGATTTAACAAGGAGATAATAGGATAGGGTCTGTCCCTGAGCCATAAATCGCTTCTGGAAATGATACAGACGTACTCATAGCTGTTAGCAGAGATCTTGTGCAGAACTATCAAAGATGTGTGGAGCTCATGCAAAGCCATCAAAGTCTATTGTTTGTTATATGGCATGTGCCCAGTAATCCAACTTGCGAAGTGCCATTTACTTGGCTTCAATTGCAAGCACGTTGTTGTGCATCAAAACCTCCATCAATTACAAAGTTTAGGCAAATATAGTAAAAATGTGTCATAAGTAATAAAAAGGTTATTATTAATTGCATATTGAACTGAAATATTAAATGAAAATAAAGAGAATTTCGTCAAATTTTTAAAGTTGTGACTTTGCTTGGTACACAAAACTGTCGAACATAATAACAAAATAGTAAAAAAATTCAATTAATAATTAGTAATTTATTGGAAGAATTACATCTCTAAAATATCAAAATCTTTATGGGATAGAGAGACGGTTGTTTATAAAATTACAAAAAAAAAGATTTAATAAATATCATTTTAGAAATTATAATTCATTAAATTTAAGAAAAAAATTATACGCACAGATCTAATATAATACGTTTTGATAATTCCATAGTTCGAAACACAAAATTAACTGTGATTCGTATAATTAGCATGATCCCATAGTACTACGTAGTGAGCTTTTCTTTTTTTTTTTTCCTTTTGTATAAAAATATATTTAGAATATTTTGTCTTTTATGATATGATAAAACTATTTTTATGAAAAAAAAAATTCCATCAAATGGAATAGTGTTTTGTATTTTTATATTTTTTTCTGTTATCAAATATTAATATGTGTGCCATAGGCATAGCGCAGGACTTTTATTTTTTCTGATCAAAGTGATCTATAAAGATAAAAAAATATTATTATAAGAGTGGCATGTTAAAAACATTATCAACATACATTTTAACTATTAATTTATTAATTTACTTTACATGTTAGATTGTGTTGGATTGAAAAAAAAAAAATTTGAAAGTGGTGAAAAGTTCTGCACTGCAGAACTAAGTTCTACATATTGTGCAATGCAGAACTCAAAATATTATAATTTAATCCCTCTAAAAAAAAATAATTCATCGACGAAAATATTATAAAAATTTTAGATATTTTTTATAATTTATCCTCTCAGAACATTCCATTTTTTTATATTTTAGATTTTACACATATATTGATATTATGCAGATATTTTTTTATTTTAATTTAGGATATTTAGATCGAATTTAAACAAATGAGAATGAAAAAAAAAAAACAATAGACAGTGTACTGCAGAATTAAGTTCTGCATAGTGCACTACAGAACCACAAAGTTCTGCGGCTCTGCAGTCATGCAGAACTAAGTTCTGCAACGTAGAAGTTCATTCTGCAAGAGCAGAACTTCATTGTTCTGTGCGTATAGTGCAGAACAATCAAAGTACGTCTCATGTTCGAATCCGAATGCAATCATTTTTTGCATTAAAAAAACATTGTATTTTTTTCAACAAAATTTTTTTTACATTTTTTCAACTTAAATTATTGAATATTATAATTACAAATTAATGTTTATATTTTTTAAATTTTATAAAGATATTAATATTATAATGATATGTTTTTCATTTTAATTTAATATATTTAATGTTAAATGAATATTTAAATATTTAAAAAATGTGTATGGTAGAATTACAATTTATAAAAACATTAAGTTAAAAGATATTTGAAAATATTTTAATATGTAAAATTTTCATATTTAAAATAATTTTATGGTTATATTAAAAATACTTAAAATATCGAAAAAAATTTTGCATATATAAAAATATTGTCGACGAAGGTATTACAAATATTTTAGATATTTTTAATTCAATTATAAAATTTTTAGATATTTACAGATATTTATAGATTAAAAAAATAAAGGCACTAAAATTAACAGAACTATCAGCGAAGTGCAGAATATGAATGTAGTTCTGCGAAATGCAGAACCACAAGAATGGTTTTGTGAAGTGCAGAACCGCCAAGGTGGTTTTGCACAACTACCAAGATAGTTCCGCCAAGTGCATAACTACAAAAATAATTTAATATTCAATTTAATATTTTATAAAATTTTTAATTTTGATTTTGTATTACAAGTAATCAACAATTTGAATATATATAAAAAATATTTAATATTTAATATATAAATTATTAAATAATAATTTTTAATATTACAAATTAGTATTAATACTAAAAAATATTAATATTATGAGAATTAAATATTTAAAATATATAATATTTTATTTTAAAATATGAAGTATTAATATTTAATATATTAAAATATTAATGCTAAAATTTATATATTAAAAAGTTTTACAGTTAACAATATTTTAAAAATTTTTATTATACGATATCGGTGAGTTGCCGTTCAGAAATTTTAAAAAATTTAGCCCCTCAAAAAACAAAATTTCATCAAAGAAAGCATTATAAATATTTTTAATATTTTTAATACAATCATAAAATTTTCTAATCAAATTATTTTTTTTTGGCATACTATTATAGTATGATGCATTTAAGTTTTCTAATAAAAAATAATTTAAAATTTTGTAACTTGATATTTCTATAATGTTAAATAAATATTATTTTATCAAAATCATAATATATGAAATCACTAAAGAAAAATTAAAAAAAAAAAGAATCACCATTAAATATGAAGTCACCCTTGCGTCAATGGAGCTGTATATTTTGGTCAACAAAACATTCACACTCATTGTTCTTCTTCCCATCTAGATTGCCTGAAATAGAAAATAGAATTTTTTTTAAACTAAACCATATTATTACGAAAAAAGTACAAATTTAGCTTCAAAATGGTAATATAAATATATTAATCATGAATTTTTTTAAATTTCCAAAAATTTTCAAGTATGGTGGCGATTGGTTTTTTTTTATTTTAATGTTATGCAAAATTTTTAGTGCATATATAAAAATATTTCGATTTAATCTTATGATATTAGAAAATTTATAATTTTAAAAATAATAAAAAAAAAACTATTTTACAGATATTTTCATATTAAAAAAATATAGTAACAATAATTAACAGAACCACCAGCAAAATATAGAACTACAAAATAGTTATGCGAAATACAGAACTATTTAGAAAATTCTACCAAGTGCAAAACCGACTGGGTGGTTCTGCGAAGTGCAGAACAACCCATGTAGCTTTACGAAGTGCAAAACCACCAAAGCGGTTTTGCACAACTACCAAGGTAATTCTACAAAGTGCAGAACTACCAAGGTAATTTATTATCCAATTTAATATTTTATAAAATTTTTAATTTTGATTTAATATTTCAAGTAATCAACAATTTGAATGTATATAAAAAATATTTAATATTTAATATATAAATTAATGAATACTAATTTTTAATATTACAAATTAGTATCCATACAAAAAAAATATTAATGTTGTATAAATTAAATATTAAAAATTATGTAATATTTTATTTTAAAACTTGATATATTAATATTTAATATAATAAAATATTTATGCTAAAATTTATATATTAAAAGGTTTTACGATTAGCAAAATTTTAAATATTCTTATTATATGATCTCGGAGAGTTGTCATTCAAAAGTTTTACAAAATTTAGCCCCTAAAAAAAATTTGTGGACGAACACATTACAAATATTTTAGATATTTTTACTACAATCATAAAATTTTTTAATCAAATTATTATTTAATTTACATATTATTATAATATGAAGCTTTTAATTTTTTTATCAAAAATATTTTCAAATTTTTTTACTTGATATTTCTATAATCCTAAATAAATATTATTCTATCAAAATTACAATGTATGAAATCACTAAAAAAAACAAATAAAAAAAAACCTACCATCAAGTATGAAGTCACATTTACGTTGATGAAGCTGTATACTTTGGTTGACGAAACATTCACACTCATTGTTGTTCTTCCCATCTGGATTGCATAAAAAAGAAAATAGATTTTCTTTTCTTTTTTTAACTAAACCACATTACTATGAAAAAGTACAAATTCAATTTCAAAATAATAATTTAAATATATTAATTTTGATTTTTTTTAATTTTCAAAAAATTTCAAGTATCGTGACGATCAGTATTTTTATTTTAATATTATGCAAAATTTTTAGTACATGTATAAAAATATTTTCATTTAATCTCATGATATTAGAAAAATTAAAATTTTAAAAATACAAAAAAAAATTATTTTAGAGATATTTTAAGACTGAAAAAATACAAATACTAAAATTGACAGAACTATCTCAGCACGATGGTTCTGTGAAGTGCAGAACAACCCATGTATTTCTTCAAAGTACAGAACCACCTGATGGTTCTGCACAAGTACCAAGATAGTTCTGTCAAGTGCAAAACTATCAAGGAATGTAATATTCAATTTAATATTTTATAATATTTTTAATTTTGATTTAGTATTATAAGTAATCAACGATTTGAATATATATAAAAAATATTTAATATCTAATATATAAATTATTAAATACTAATTTTTAATATTATAAATTAGTATTAATACTAAAACAATATTAATGTTGTATGAATCAAATATTTAAAATATGTAATATTTTATTTTAAAACTTGATGTTTTAATATTTAATATATTAAAATATTAATGCTAAAATTTATATATTAAAAGGTTTTACAATTAGCAAAATGTAAAAAATTCATATTATTTGATCTTCGTGGGTTGTCATTCAGAAACTTTATAAAATTTATTCCCTCATAAAAAAAAAATTCGTCGATAAACGCATTACAAATATTTTAGATATTTTAAATACAATCATAAAATTTTTTAATCAGATTATTATTTAATCAGAACTACCATGGTAATTTAGTATTCAATTTAATATTTTATATAATTTTTAATTTTGATTTAATATTACAAATAATCAACAATTTGAATATATACAAAAAATATTTTATATTTAATATATAAATTATTAAATACTAATTTTTAATATTACAAATTAGTATTAATACTAAAAAATATTAATGTTATAAGAATTAAATATTTACAATATGTAATATTTTATTTTAAAACCTGAAGTATTAATATTTAATATATTAAAATATTAATACTAAAATTTATATTTTAAAAGGTTTTATAATTACTAAAATTTAAAAAATTCTTATCATATAATATTGGTGGGTTGCCATTCAGAAGTTTTATAAAATTTAGCGTCTCAGTTTGCAGCCAAAATCAAAATTGAAATTAATGCGAATTTTAGTAAATCACACCGGACAACTCCCCTCAATTTGTAGTCAAAATCAAAACACTATACCGCGCGGTCATTCAATAATTTAATTTAAGTGAGTTTATAAATATTTTATCTAATTTAAAATTATATAAGAATAAAACTTTTAATTTAATGATTTAGATATTTATTTAATATTAAATTTGTTATGTATTAAATATATTATAGTAAAATGGAAAAAAATATTTGTATAATGTTATATTTAAATATATGTTTTATTTGGAAGAGTAAAGGTAGTTCTGCAAATTGCAGAGCTATTATGCTTTTTTGGACATAAATAATATTTGATTTAGAGTTTAATATCTACGTTTATTATCTCATGTTTTGAAACACATGAACAGTCAAAATACTATGATATTATAATGCTATAAAAATTATAATTATAAAATATTAAATAAAAAAATATTGGAAAGTATCTTTATATTAAAAAAATATTTTTTTAAGTGTTAGGTGATGTGTTGTTAATATAAATGCAGAGCTATAAGTGCACATGCAATTATGCAAAACTATCGAAATTGGACTTAATATAGCGTAGAACCACAAAATGCAGAACGAGGTGGTTCTGCGATGGTTTTGCGCAGTGCACAACCACATCGTTCTGCACTGGACAAAACCATGTGGTTCTGTGACAGTGCAGAACCATGGTTCTGCCCAATGCAGAACGATGTGATTCTACGCTGCGCAGAATTTATATCATTTTTTTCAAATCTTTATTTTTATTTTTAGATTAAAAAATTTTATGATTATATTAAAAATATCAAAAATATTTGAAATAAATGATATTTAAAACAAAAGAAAGATTTTTTTTGACAAATTTTTAGATTTTTTAAAAATGACATTTGAGAAAATTTAAAAAGCAAATTAAAATTTCATAAGATTAAAAATTTATTTCTATTCATATACAAACTTAAATTGAAAAATAAAAAATAATGGCAAACTTAAAATCACAAAAAATTAAAAATTTTCTTATTATATGAGCCGAGTGGGTTGTCATCCTAAAGCTTCACAAAATTTAGCCCCTAAAAAAATTCATCAAATAATGCAGAAAGCTATGAAGTTCTGCTATGTACCAGAACAATATACTTTTGCTGAGCAGAACAATGTAATTCTGTTGTAGTTCTGCTAACGTTATACATATTATATTATATTTTATTTAAGTAAACATAATTTTTTGATTTTAGTTGGTAGTCTTAAATTAATATTTTAGAAGATGTAAGAGGTGCAGCTAAAATTAAAAATTTCATTTCTAATTAGTCTGTTATTTATACACAAACTATTAAAAATTTAATTATTGTTTCATATTTTTTTGTATGGATAGACATATTTTATTTAAAACAAAAGAAATCTTTTTTTTGACAAACTTTCAGATTTTTTTTAAATGACATTTAAGAAAATTTAAAAAGCCAACTTAAATTTCATAAGATTAAAAATTTATTTTCATTGATACCCAAACTTTAGCTGAAAAATAACAAATAAAAGCAAAATTAAAATCACAAAAAATTTAAAAATTTCTTACTATATAAGCTCAATGGATTGTCATCCAAAAGTTTTACAAAATTTTACCTCTAAAAAAAAAATTTATTGACGAACACACGGAACTTAGAAGTCTGCTACTTAGCAGAACATTGTAGTTCTACTATTTTGCAGAACTACATAGTTCTGTTAAGTAGCAGAACTATAACGGAACTTCATAGTTCTGCTATGTAACAGAACTATAGCAAAACTTCATAGTTCTGCTATTTAACAGAACTATGTAGTTTTGCTACATAGTAGAACTTTGAAGTTTTCCTACGTAGCAGAACTTATATTTAAATATATATAAATATAAATTTATACAAATATTTTTCTCATTTTAATATAATATATTTAATGTTAAATAAATATCCAGGTATTAAAACTAAATATCTAAATATTTTTATTTTTATATAGTTTTAAATTACATAAAAATGCTTATCAATTTGTTTTGATTTATTGTTTAATATTTTTACATTTTATACGATATAAATTTATATTAAGATCTTAAATATCTAAATATTAGTATTTAAATATTTCACGTTTGAAATTATTTTTAATTCTAAAAAATATTTTAATATTTAAATTATTTTAGGAGAAATTCTAACTTCCATAATATTTAACAAATTATCTCATCGCACCTGATTGCTTTTCTAAATTGTGGAGGTGTCCCAAGAGAATATATTATGGATATTTGAAAAAATGTTTTGGAAGATGTATACAATATCCACTCCAATAAACGTGCAACTCTTAAAAATAAGTTTCTCTCTGTGATGCTATATTGATCTCACAATACATAGATATTTTCTTTGTGCTTTACCTGAGAAATTCAGTTGTCACATTGACTCTGGCTTTTGCTTTTGTTATGTATGCCTGCATCCCTTTTTCAGAGAAAGAATACAAATTGAGTCCACACTCCTATGTTGAGTTGTTGTTTTTTGTTGTTGTTTTTTGTAAATTCTTTCATAACTTGATGAGTTTTTCTTGAGAATGATGATTAATGTCCGCAACTCTTACTGTTTCTGTACTTGATTTTTTGCCAGATTTTTTCTTATACCTTTGGTTGGATGTGATCATCTACGCTGTTGGTTTTAGGGCATGATTGTGTACCTCAATGAACGCATAAAATTTTAGATGAACGCTTTACAAATATTTTAGATATTTTAAATACAATCATAAAATTTTTTAATCAGATTATTATTTAATCAGAACTACCATGGTAATTTAATATTCAATTTAATATTTTATAAAATTTTTAATTTTGATTTAATATTACAAGTAATCAACAATTTGAATATATACAAAAAATATTTAATATTTAATATATAAATTATTAAATACTAATTTTTAATATTACAAATTAGTATTAATACTAAAAAATATTAATATTATAAGAATTAAATATTTACAATATATAATATTTTATTTTAAAACCTGAAGTATTAATATTTAATATATTAAAATATTAATACTAAAATTTATATTTTAAAAGGTTTTATAATTACTAAAATTTAAAAAATTTTTATCATATGATATTGATGGGTTGCCATTCAGAAATTTTATAAAATTTAGCCCTTCAATTTGCAGCCAAAATCAAAATTGAAATTAATGCGAATTTTACTAAATCACACCGGGCAATTCCCCTCAATTTGTAGCCAAAATCAAAATACTACACCGCGCAGCGCGCGGTGTACACCTCCTAGTTATATTATATGGTCAATAACATATCAAATGATAATTTTATTATAAAATTTTATAATTATATTAAAAATACTAAATAAATATTGGATATAGATAATTTTATTATATGCAAAATATTTTTGCATATAATAAAAATACTATAACTTTATAATATTATAAAAATTATTCTTATAAATATATTGAGTAAAATATTAAGTGAATTCACCTTCCCTGTCTATATATCCAATGGTGATACTATGGCCAAACTAATTGTGCTAGGGTGCCTAGAAGATCTCCTATGAGTTGTGCTATTCGCACATTTAATACACCAACAGCCTCCGCTTCCTCCCAAAAGAAAAATCAAGTAAAAGAATTTGCCCCCGTCCTTAGTCGACCAAGCCAGGTCCTTGGTCAGCGAAGAGAGAGTTTCAAAGACACATAGCTCAAGACTGTGTTCTGTTACATTATGGGGAAGTACTTTTTGTCCTGCAAATTATTGCTAGGCTGCACACCATTAATCTAGCAATCCATTACACCAAAAAGATGCCGCATCATAATGAGAAAAAGAAATATTTTTTTTACCTTTCATTTTTCTTTTGGGTGGGTGGGGTTATCTCTTTTCTCCTAACCCTTCAAACCCCGATATATTTTTAGAAAAAGAAAAAAAAATGATACACTTCTTTTGGAAAATCTTAATCAAGACCCTTACCCTCAATAGAGATTAATCCTAAAACCATAGAAATACTATATAACCTCCTTTATGAAGATTAGAGATAAACAAAATCTAGAAGTGAAACTTAACAATACCTACTTCAAAGTCCCCACTTCTGTCTTTTCCCACACACAAAGAAATAGACTTGCAGGATAATGTTATCACAGCGCCACGTATAAATGAAACCCACTAATTGAGAAACTCTTTTAAAAAGAGAAACTATTTAAACCACTTTAATTTGATAATATTAAAGTTGCTTTCCTTCAAACAAGTGGTAGTGATTTCCTTTTTTCTTGCATTTTTGAAACCTTTTGCCTAAAAATGGAAAAAAGAAACTAAAAGGCTTTAAATGTGTCATAGCACTTTTCCCTTTTGATAGTGCAGCGGATAAAAGTAGAAAGCTTTGAGCAAAAAAAAGAAAAACGAATGTCTATACACAATTCTCTCTCTCTCTCTATCTTCCAACCCACTCCATTTGTCTCTCAACATTTGTAACTTGAACGGAGAGAGAGAAGAGAAACCCATAATCACACAACTAAAGAAATTTTATTTGACTGTCAAAATTTTTACAAAACAAGTATACTAAAAACTCTTAAAAGATGTTCAAAATTCAAATGAAATGCTTTGCTTAGAAGGGGTTCTTTCTTTGGTGCACTACTGTTATATCATGTGATGTAATAAGAAGCTTTTTTTCTTTTGGTTATTAGTTCTTTTATCTTCTTTTTGATGCCGTATGTTCTATTTGTACTTTCTTTGGGTTTTGTTCTCATATGGTGGTTATGTTGTCTCTATTTGAAACCAAATCAAGTCATTGTTCTATTGTTTCAAAGTACTTTGATATTCCATAATTTTTAACGTGTCGAATAAAATGGATAAAAAAGCGTTGTACCGTAAGAAGTATGCAGAAATGCCACCTCTACAAAAAGCTGACCTTTAGCATCGACGAAGAGAAGTTAGAGCATTAAAAAAATTTGAGGAACCACTGCGTTCTCATGTTAATAAAGTTCTACTTGATTTTGTGGAGTCCGGTGTTTCATTTCCCAATGGTTTTACTAGACTACTTCATATTATAGATAGAATCGCTTTAAATGCCATTATAGTAGAAAATATGTATCTGTTGTTTGCTACCAGCAGTTCTATTGCTATTGCATATGTTTACAAATTTCTCCCCTTACATATGTCTGTCTTCTTCTTCTAGCCAAAGAGTGCTTTTAGCACTAGCAGTTGTTCCTCATGGAGTTATCTTTCTTCGTGTCACTCCAGATTGTTTAGTCTCCTATGTTTGTTCTCATTTTGCGCTATTTGTTTTTCATACGTTCTGAATGTCTACACTCTTGGCCTCCTATGACTTATTATAATGCAAATAAGCTTGCCCATGTTTGTCACTTGCAGGCTTACACTGTATTGATAACCTAGATCAAATAAAGTGTCGAAGGTCACTTGCTACTTACAAAAGAGAAAATATTGGCTTTGACTCTCTTGATGTTCAAATTGATATTTGTGTTTCAAAATTGAACTTGGCTATTTTGAGTCTTCCATACCTTTTGCTGAATCAAACAATGTCTCTGAACTTAATGACCAGAACAACTACAATATTTGAATTGAAAATTTAAATTTAATTACTTACCAACATTATCCAAACCTGATTCAAATATCTTCTCTAGACAAATATTCTATCAACAATGAAGGATCATATGGTCATACACAGTCAAAGACTTTTGTAAGTTGTTTTGGAGGTAAAGGTTTACTTTTATGTCTACAAGCATTTTCTCTTCAACATTTGGTTGATTAGGCTGGTTTGCAACTCATTGGTATATGCTCTTGAGGATCATTGTAACTATAGTCATATAGGCCTTCATCTTGGTTATCTACGTTAACAATCTCCACGATCTCCTGTATGTAGTTTATTACTTAGATAGCTTTTATTGGTAAAAGATGCTCTAATGCACCTAATTTTGTATAGTATTGATGATATAACACCAAACGTGATGCTTACCTACTGTTTTCAGTTAAAAGTTATTTTCAAAACACTCTTATTTATAATTTTTGCTGTCTCCAATCTCTTTTCTCCCATGCAAAACCTTTCTACAGGTTTTTGTTAAGAGTTTTATTGTGTTCCTTGTATAATCTCCACTATTTCATGTTGGCACTTTCATTGTTTTTATATTTGTTAACAACTTTTGTTTTCTATAGAATACTTTTATTAAAAGTTTTAATTATATAATTTCTCACAATTTATTAAATTTTTAATGTAAAATTGTGAAAAAAAAATTCATAATTATTTGTAGTTATTATAGTGTGCAACCGGTAGGAAATCCAGGGCATTTAATGGGCATATTTAACTTCACTGCGTGTAAGTGCAGTCCCTCTCTTTTTCCCTACTATACCATACATCCAAAAGATGTGGATTGAGCTTAACAGAATGGAGCATGCTTAAGAGTTCTAAATTGAAAAAAACAAATGAATAACCTTCTATTCCATTTAATTCTCTTAAAATAAATGACCCTTTCGATTTGAGCATTTCTTAAAAAATAATTGAAATTTTAAGAAAAATTGAAAATAATTTATCGACGAGGAAAAATCACTCATTGATGTGGCATGTTTAGCCCGAATTGAGGCCAACTCAAACTTAAGAGAGAAAGAATGTGAGAGGGTTCTAAATCTCAAAAAAACTTTTCTCTGATTGAAGGATTAAGAAAAAATCCATGTAGGGAATTTTTTATGTCACTTTGCCATCGAATTGAGAATTGTTGTGTTATGATATTGTGATGATAACTCGCACAGTGTAGTTATTATTCCGATGGAAAGATCGATCGAAAAGGGATTCGCAGTTCCCGATTTTTCTACGATTTATTCACCAAGGTATACCCGAAAACCAAAAATTTTTATTATTTTGAAAAATCTATCATGCTTCTGCTTATGTATGAATTAAATCTAACATTTGTATAAGAGGTAGTTGGATTTATTAGAATAAATTTTTCAAAATTTGTTTGGGTATAAAATTTAGGGTTTGTATCATGGATGAGTTTCGTGAATCTTATTATACCACGTTGTTACCCATGATTTGTAGATCACAAATATATATTTTTTTATAATTTTTGGAGCATGCTTAGACCTTGAAATTGAAGGTCAAAGTTTTCGACTTTAATGGTATTCAAAACTTAAAATCTTAGATCTGTCAAGATAGAGAACTAATTGATCTATAAAAATGGCATAAATTTGTTTCTTATGTGCTGATTTACGTTTTGACATATGTATTGTGTATTGCCGTTGTTGGAAACTGGTGTTTTATGACGTGACTTTGAAGAGCCAAAATTTTAAACATTTGATTCGACAAGATTAGGGTATGAATCTCCTAAAAATCAAGTTGAGGATGATTTTGGGAAATTGTTGAACTCTTTTTTAGAAGATCCGCTCTGATACCACTATTGACACTAAATATGATAATTTAGAGAGAGTGAATAGGTTATCTACAAATTTTGACTAATTGCTGAGATTTAAAAACAATTTACAAAATTAAACAAAGAAAATTTAAAGAAATATTGACACAAACAATTTCTAGTGGTTCCATTTTTTTGGTGTACATCCACTCCTAGGTTTTATCTGAATTTTTAAATCTACTATTCTATCCAAAGATTTACAAATTAGTGTGCCATGGTGCTAGTGAACCACAACAAGTATTTTCCCAATTACTTCAACTTAATTTTCACAAGATCAAACAAATCTAATTGATACCTCTCTTTATCACTTTCACTCAAGACTCAGAATAATGAAATTCTAATTTTATACAACAAGTAGAGAGAAAAATGAAAAGCAAAGTGAAGCTCTTGACCTTCAAAATTGCTCGTTACAGTACAAATAGATACAAATTTTAAATAAAGAATAGAGTTTATCAATGATATTCTGGGTATTATTCAAGACTTTTACACGCACCTCCTCCACCATTCTTGAGTTGGTTTTATAGTTGAAAAATATGATTTAACCATTGGAGACCATTAAATGCATAGTAGTGTTTGGTGAAGTAAGTGAACAGTACATTTAATTCGAGAAGTTTTTTCTGAACAAATAAACGTTAGACACAGCAAGTTAATCTCTCAAGGTCTTAAACAGACTTGTCTTAACAATTTGAATTCTTGAGTTAGCTTAATAATTGTATTAGTCTACTTGTCAGGATTTCAAATGTGAAAGGTAAGGGGACTTGTCAAAGCTATGAGTAAGCTTATAAAAAACATAAGGCTTCTTGTGGAAATGATGAGTCATCTTAACCTTGAATTTTAATTTACAAGGCGACTTGCATTTATGAATAAGACGACTTAGATGCTTAAAATCTTTAATTAAGTCACATTGAATAAATTTGGGTCTTCTTGCCTAAATTTCAGACTGTGCCAAGTCATCTTGTTGAATTTATCAAGGCGACTTGTGCTTTTATTTTCTATGTTCAGGTCACCTTGTGCCTATGCTTGAATTGTCCTTGGTATGTGCAGACATATACTTCTGAGATATGTATTCCTCAAGTTGTCTTGTGCTAAAGGTTATGTCGCCTTAGGTTTTGTACAAACTTGGACTTCTGAGGCTTGTCTTTCTCGGGTTGTCTTGTGCTAAAGGTTAGGTTGCCTTAGGTTTTGTGCAGACTTGGACTTCTAAAACTTGTTTTCCTCATGTCGTCTTATTTCAAATGTTAGGTCGGCTAAGGAATTGTGTAGTCTTAGATTTCTATAACTAGTTTATCTCAGGTTGTCTCATGATGGTGGTCAAGTCACCCTGAGTGCGTGTAGACTCATATTTATGTGCCTGGTTTATCATAGGTCGTCTCATGCTAATGGTCAAGTCATCTTAGGTGTTGTGTAGACACAAATTTTTTAGACATGAATTTCTTAGATCGTCTTGTGTCTATTCTTAGGTCGTCTTGAGTATTTGCACTTAGTCAATTTTCTCACATTCATGCTCATAGGTCACCTTGCACTACATGGATAAGGTGACTTGCCTATACAGATTTCAATTTTAACAATTTTTCTTATTTCTTTCTAATTTTAATTAATTATCCAAAATTAACTTTTATCACTCTTAATCATCATCCAAACTTATTTTACTCAATAAGAAGCATTTAGGAGCACAATGTTTGAAACAAAAATACTACGGCCAAGGATTTCCTTGCGGATATTGAAAATAGGTTTGTCAAAAATGAAAAAGTTGAAATAGGAACACTTTTGACAAATTTCATTTCAATGAGATATAAATGTAAATGTAATATCATAAAGTACATCATAGAGATGTCTTATCTTACTTCTAAACCAAAAATGCTTAAACTTGAACTCTCTAAGTAATTGTTAGTGCATCTGATTATGATATCTCTTCCGCTACATTTTAACCAGTTTAAAGTGAGCTATAATTGTTAGAAAGAGATCCGGTCTCTAAATAAGCTCTTATCACACTGTGCTCATGAAGAGAAAAGGTTGAAATAAGATAAAATAGAGAGTGATTACCTAGCCTCAACCTTTAAAAATAAAGATAAGGAAGAAAAGAAAGAAAGAAGGAATCTATAGATATAATATTTCAAAAGAAACAACAAACGAAATTGGATAAAGTGGAAGGTACTGATTTTTTTTTTTTTTTGTAGGGCTGAAGGGTATAAGAAAAAGAAGTATATTAACTATCATGCGTGGCATACCAAGAAAGGTATATATTTTAATTTGGTTTTTTATGAGGTTAAATTAATTCCGGTACCTAGACACATGAGATGGATGGATTTTGTTGCAACATTCAGATCAATATGTCCATCCAGCGTTGTCTAAGCTGCTGAAAGTTAAGTGATGGTGAAAGATACATCTATATGGGCGATGGCAAAATGATTCAAGAAATTTAGATTATTGTTAAAAATTGAATCTTATTTGAATTTAATGAAATATTTATTATACCATTATTTAAATGGAATTTAATTTCTATTTCTATTTTGTACAATTCTGGTTCTTTTTATTCATTTGGAAATGGAAAGTTCAGTTTGTTTCATGATCCAAATTAGGTGGGTTTGATTTTTTATCAAGTTACAATAATCTTTATTTAATTGATGCAATTGCTTTATTTAATAAATTGCTACATTTCAGTACATGACGTGTAAGGCGAAAATTAACTAATGAAAATTTTGCTTCATTATAGCACAAGAGATAAGATCATATCTCAAGACAAAGAATTGAAATATTTATATCAGATAAAATTCTTGATCCCCTTGATTTTATGGATTTTGATGTTTGTGTTAACTACATAAAAGAAAACAAACCAATAAAAGGAGATTAGAAATCAACAAGATTTTGGACATCTTAAAGTTAATACATACAAAAGGTGCAAAACTCATTTGTTACAAATGGGATATTTAAGAAAAAGAGAGATTCAAAAGGCGATGTGGAGAGATAGAAATTTATCTTGTTGCAAAGAATTTTACATAAAATGAAGGCATTGACTATAAAGAGACTTTCTTTCCATTTTTTTCGAAAGATTCTTTCAAGACTATAATGGCATTGGTGCTACATTTTGATCTTGAGTTATATCAGGTGAATATAAAAATAGCATTTCTAAATGGTGACATTGATGAAAAGATTTATATGGTGCAGCCAAAAAATTTCGCATTGGGAGATAGAAAAAATATGGTTTGCAAACTCAAAAAAATCTGTCCGTGGACTCGAATAAATATCTCGACAATGGTATTTCAAATTTTACTAAGTGATTTTCTCATTCGGTTTTGAGATAAATTTGGTTGATAATTGCATACACCATAAATTCTATAGGAACAAGTACATTTTCTTGATTTTATATATTAATGACATTTTGCTTGTCAACAATTATATAGACTTATTACACGAATCAAGATATTTCTAGTAAAAAATTTTGAGATAAAAAATTTTGATGAAATCTCTTTTGTTTTAGTATCTAGATTCACTGGATCGGTTATAAGGTCTTGGATCATCACAAATGGGCTATATTAAAAATGTTCTCAAAAGATATGGCATACAAGATTGTAAATCGGGTGATACCCATATAGTTAAGAGAGACAAGTTTAGTATTAGTCAGTACCCTAAAAATGATTTTGATAAAAATGAAATGCAAAGGATTCCTTATACATTATCAGTAGAGATTCTTATATATACTCAAATTTATTCGTGTCCGGATATTGCATATGTTACAAGAATGTTAGGTAGTTAATCAAGCAATTCTAGAGTATACCATTGGAAAGCCATTAAACGGGCCTTACAATACTTATAGAGAAAATGAGTACATGCTCCTATATCGAAGGTTATATTAGTTTGAGTTCATTGGGTATATTGACTCCGAATTTGTTGGATTCCAAGATAGTATAAAATCTACGTTGGGTTATATCTACCTGCTAACAAGGGGTGCTATTTTCCAGAAGAGTGTTAAACAGTCCCTTATGGCCTCCTTTACCGTAGCGGTAAATTTCATAATATATTATGAAACATCCAATTATGGCTGTAGAATTTTGTTACGAGACTGTAGATAGTGGATGGAATTGATAAACCATTCAAACTATTTTGTGACACTAAGTTGGTAATCTTGTATTCCAATAATAATAGGAGTTCAATGAAATTAAAACATATAGATATCAAGTTCATGATTGTCAAAATAGATAGTTATCTATAAAAAAGCGTCCGTACAATTTTCATGATTGTAGATCTGCTTACTAAGGAATTGTCACCCAATATGTTTCATGAGCATACTACTCCTATAGGTGTCATGTCATTTGAAGATTTTCAATTTTAGCATGAGTTTGTAATTTTTTGAATACTTTTCTAATATAGACACCTTTTGTTATATTAGTTTATGGATATTTTGAAATTATTTTCTACAGAAATATAGTTTTTGGTTTATGCATACTATGATTTTGGTAAGATTTGATCTCATTAAGGTTTAAAATGAACCAATTAAAAATAAGCATGTTAAGATTATATTATATAAAATTTCTATACTACACATTTATATCATAATCCATATTATTCGGTTATATTAGCATCCGTGATTATTAATGGGTCAAGTTATGACAAATGTGATAAAGGTTGTT
Source organism: Dillenia suffruticosa (assembly GCA_033439265.1). NCBI lineage: Eukaryota > Viridiplantae > Streptophyta > Magnoliopsida > Dilleniales > Dilleniaceae > Dillenia > Dillenia suffruticosa. The sequence continues at coordinate 14,994,051 of JAVTVX010000012.1, read as the reverse complement.
TTGATCTTATGTCTGTATGACTAATGGATAGAATTGGTTACGGATATTTTTTGGTAATGACAACAGAGTTGAGTTTATACGATTATTTTTGTAATACATAATTATAAGGTTACACGTATAATCCAAACGAGAGATTGTTGGATTTTTAATCCAATATTAGACTTATATATGAATAATTATATATTACATATTGTCATATAAGTTTGATTCAATTTAAAAGTGATTAACTAAAATTTTAGATAATTTGGACTCTAAGTCATGTGATACGGCATGAAACTTTAATGTTTAGAGAGTTAAAGGATAATTTATATTTTTATGATAGGTTAAGATATGAATACCAAAAGATAATAAATTTATCCATGTATAATGGTTATGTTATCCATATACAATGGTTGTGATCCCCAGATTACATGGGACTTTAATTCTTTATAGTATCCCATCATCTAGAGAGAAAATCAACAGAGAGCTTAAAGGATTCTCTTAGAAATGTGTGTAGAATTGGAAGGCCAATCACATGGCTCTAAATGATAATTAAACATTATAAATTTAGGTACGTTTTCATTAAGTGGTTTTTATCAAGTGGTTATTTTCTAACAACTCTTTCTCAAGTTAATCTAGAGATGGTTAATCTTTCACTACCTCAAATATTTCAAACTTGTGTTCCAAAGGGTTTTAATTTTTTTTACTAAACTTAGTAATCACAATGCTACAAAATATTCGATATTTATCCATATACAATGGTAGTGATCCCCAGATTACATGGGACTTTAATTCTTCACGGTATCCCATCATGCAGAGAGGAAATCAATAGAGAGCTTAAAGGATTCTCTTAGAAATGTGTGTAGATTTGGTAGGCCAATCACACAATTCTAAATGATAACAAGTCATTATGAATTCAGATACGTTTCCACTAATAGATTTAATAAATTTTTAATAGTTTAACATGAGATTTTAGATGTATAAATAATGGTTTTCATCAAATGGTTATTTTCTAACTCTTCCTCTAGTTGATCGAGAGATGGTTAATCTTCCACTTCCTCAAATATATTTAAAACTTGTCTTCCAAAGGGTTTTAATTTTTTTTTTTACTAAACTCTGTAATCACAATATTACAAAATATTCAATATTTCTTTCCTCGAAATCACAATTCCAATCTCAATCAGCAGTAACTGCAAATAGAAAGTTTATAAAGAGTAGCTTAAGCTTACTCTTGCTCTGCTATTTGAAAGATAATCCACTTAATCTTGATATCTTTCATATTCCTAAATTCCCCTTGGCAATGGAGATTATTGTTATGGATCCATTTGATATAAGATTTCCGTTCTATCCACAACTTTTGCAAAGGTCATGTGACTAAAGGGAGAGACTCTTACTTTAATACGAAGCCTTATCTTCTCAATACCACTATTTCGCACTATTTACCATCAAAATCTTATCACCTATGTGAACAAATTTAACTTTTACCCTACAACACTCATGTCGCACTCATTTCATTTCAATTTATTGTAAGATATTGCATTTTGATTTTGAAATCCACTCTTATAAATGAATAAGGTTAGTCTGTGTTGAAAACAAGGATAACTCAACCCATCTTCATCACCAACTAAGTGCATCTACTTAGAAGCCTAAAAATCAGTCTGCATTATCCAGCAAGCATGGCCTATTTGGGCAGCTTAAACCAACCCAAAATACATTCAAAAATAGGCCCAAGGAAGCCCAAAAGTTTGGAGAAAAGTCTAGGAAGCAAACCCAAATAACTAGGGGCAGGTTGGGCAGTATATATTTCAACAGTAAAAAAACTAGCTGTTGGAATTCCTTGGGGTTTGAGCTTCAATGGGAATATTACTTTTGAATCACTATCTACTGGCTATTTTTTCCTTTTCTCTATAAGTAGAGCCTCATTGTATCTCCAAAAACTATGAGAAAAATGCTCTCAAATCTGTCGATGTATGCTTTCATTCTTCTTCAATAAAATTCAGAAGTATTCTTCATTTCTTGTGCTCTATTTTTTGATATTTCAACATGGTGTCAGAGCAAATTTCGATCCCTTCCTCTTCAAGGTTGGGTGACCTTCCACCTTCCATCAACATTATCCAATTTCAAAATATATCCTCTATTCAATTAAGAGGAGGAAATTATTATCAATGGACAGCCTTGATTAGAAGAGCGTTGGAACTTCACAACTTGGAGGGTCACATATTTGATCAACCACTTGAAGAGGTGAATTCTTCCTTCAGAGAATGGAAGAAGAGGGACAATCATGTGTTTTTTCTTCTACTCAATTCAATAGATAAAACACACAAAGCCATGGTGACTTGTGCTCCCAATGCAAAACTAATATGGGATATAGTGTTTTCTCTTTATGGCTAAGAATCTAACATTGGCAGAATTTTTGAGCTCAAATGACAAATTTCAAACATCAAAAAGGAAGGGAAATCACTTTCTCAATACTTTGGGGAATATACGGATAATTGGAATGAGCTCTCCAATAGAGGAAAGAAGAAGATAAAATTTTTGGTCTTCTCATGGGTCTAGATGATTTTTACTCTCTTCTTAGACAAAAAATTCTCCGAATGAAGGAATTTCCTTCATTTGGAGAAGTGCAAAATATGATCCAATAAACGGAAGTTAGCAAGTGTTTGGAAGAAAATTCCAAACTTAGACTTGAAGCTCAAGGTCACATGGCTACCGTTGAAAAGCACATGGTTGCCAAAGCACATCAAGTTCCAAAGAAAATTGATGTATGCACCCATTGCAAGAAAAGAGGACATACGAAAGAGAAGTGTTGGAACCTTCATCCTCATTTAAAGCCCAAGACCTTCAAACCAAGGGAGCAACTTTCCGAGCAGCATAATGCACTTCACGCCAAGCTTCAAGGACCTACCATGGCTGATTTTGCTGCTCTTCAAAGTTAACTCAATGACATCTCCAAGAAGTTTCAACAACTTGCTCCCTCCAATGGTAAAAATCAAAGCACTTTATCCTCTTTCAATTTCGAAGATTTTCTAATTGATTCAGGAACGGACCATCATATGGTAAGGGATAGAAGAAAAATAAAGCGTTTTAAAAAACTCCCTAACCATAAGATAGTCCGTGTTGCCAATAGGCAAGATTTGAAAGTTGAGCAAATTGGGGAATTTGAACTTTTTGGAAAAACGTCAAATGCTTTATTTGTTCCCCAACTCACTTCAAATCTTTTGTCCATTAGCAAAGTCACTGAGGATCAAGAGTGTAAAGTTGTTTTTGACCCGAACACTGTTACTTTTCAGGACCTCAAGTCGAATCAATTGATTGGCAAGGGTTCTAGAAGAGGGGATCTATATTTTTTGGATCAAAAGCATCATGCACTCGTAGCTCATGTCAAAGAAGATGCATCTCTTTGGCATAAACATTTTGGTTATCCTAGTGACCAAACTTTAAAACGTCTATTTCCAAGTATTAATATTGAAGATAGACATTGTAAAGCTTGTATTCTGGAAAAAGAAACCCAATCAATGTATCCAATTCAAAAACAATTTATTAAGATACTTTTGATTTAGTTCATTCGGATTTGAGCACTTCACCCATCAAATCTCATTTAGGCTACAAGTATTTCATTACTTTTATAGACCAAAAAACTAGGTATACTTGGGTCTACCTTTTGAATACCAAAGATCTGTTGAAAAGAAGGATAACTCAACCCATCTTCATCACCAACCAAGTGCATCTACTTAGAAACCCAAAAATCAGCCTGCATTGTCCAGCAAGCATGGCCCATTTGGGCAGCTTAAACCAACCCAAAATACATTCAAAAAAAGGCCCAAGGAAGCCCAAAAGTTTAGAGAAAAGTCTAGGAAGCAAACCCAAATAGCTGGGGACAGTTTGGGCAGTATATATTTCAACAGTCAAAAAACTAGCTGTTGGAATTCTTTGGGGTTTGAGCTCCAACGGGAATATTACTTTTGAATCACTATCTACTGGCTATTTTTTCCTTTTCTCTATAAATAGAGCCTCATTGTATCTCAAAAAACCATGAGAAAAATGCTCTCAAATCTATCCATGTATGCTCTCATTCTTCTTCAATAAAATTCAGAAGTATTCTTCATTTCTTGTATTCTATTTTTGATATTTCAACATGGTATCAGAGCAAACTTCAATCCCATCCTCTTCAAGGTTGGGTGACCTTCCACCTTCCATCAACATTACCCATTTTCAAAATATATCCTCCATTCAATTAAGAGGAGGAAATTATTATCAATGCGCAGTCTTGATGAGAAGAGCGCTGGAACTTCACAATTTGGAGGGTAACATACTTGATCAACCACTTGAAGAGATGGATTCTTCCTTCAGAGAATGGAAGAAGAGGGACAATCATGTGTTTTTTCTTCTACTCAATTCCATGGATGAAACACACAAAGCCATGGTAACTTGTGCTCCCAATGCAAAACTAATATGGGACACAATGTTTTCTCTTTATGGCCAAGAATCTAACAATGGCAGAATTTTTGAGCTCAAACGACAAATTTCAAACATAAAAAAGGAAGGGAAATCACTTCCTCAATACTTTGGGGAATATACGGATACTTGGAATGAGCTCTCCACTCTCCGCCCGGATTCCATAAATCTCAAAATCCTCCAAAAGAGGAAAGAAGAAGATAAAATTTTTGGTCTTCTCATGGGTCTAGATGATTCCTACTCTCTTCTTAGACAAGAAATTCTCCGAATAAAGGAATTTCCTGTATTTGGATAAGTGCAAAATATGATCCAACGAACGGAAGTTAGCATGCGTTTGGAAGAAAATTCCAAACTTAGACTTGAAGCTCAAGGTCACATGGCTACCGTTGAAGAGCACATGGCTGCCAAAGCACATCAAGTTCCAAAGAAAATTGATGTATGCACCAATTGTAAGAAAAGAGGACATACGAAGGAGAAGTGTTGGAACCTTCATCCTCATTTAAAGCCCAAAACCTTCAAACCAAGGGAGCAACTTTCCGAGCAGCATAATGTACTTCACGCCAAGCTTCAAGGACCTACCATGGCTGATTTTGTTGCTCTTCAAAGTCAACTCAATGACATCTCCAAGAAGTTTCAACAACTTGCTCCCTCCAATGGTAAAAATCAAAGCACTTTATCCTCTTTCAATTTCAAAGATTTTCTCATTGATTCGGGAACGGACCATCATATGGTAAGGGATAGAAGAAAAATCAAGAGTTTTAAAAAACTCCCTAACCATAATATAGTCCGTGTTGGTAATGGGCAAGATTTGAAAGTTTAGCAAATTGGGGAAATTGAACTTTTTGGAAAAACATCAAATGCTTTATTTGTTCCTCAACTCACTTCAAATCTTTTGTCCATTAGCAAAGTCACTAAGGATCAAGGGTGTAGAGTTGTTTTTGACCCGAACACTGTTACTTTTTAGGATCTCAAGTCGAATCAATTGATTGGCAAGGGTTCTAGAAGAGGGGATCTATATTTTTTGGATCAAAAGCATCATGCACTCGTAGCTTATGTCAAAGAAGATGCATCTCTTTGGTATAAACGTTTTGGGCATCCTAGTGACCAAGTTTTAAAGCGTCTATTTCCAAGTATTAATATTGAAGATAGACATTGTAGAGCTTGTATTCTGGGAAAAGAAGCCCGATCAATGTATCCCAATTCAAAAACAATTTATAAAGATACTTTTGATTTAGTTCATTCAGATTTGTGGACTTCACCCATCAAAACTCAATTAGGCTACAAGTATTTCATTACTTTTGTAGACCAAAAAACTAGGTACACTTGGGTCTACCTTTTGAATACCAAAGATCAAACTTTTGAAGTCTTTAAAAGCTATGAGAGATATGTGACCAAACTTTACAATGCTAACATTAAAATTCTAAGGACGGACCATGGTGGAGAATTCACTAGTTTGAAACTTGAAAACTACCTTAGAGAGAATGGCATTGTACATCAAATGTCTTGTGTGTACACACCTCAACAAAATGGGATTGCCGAAAGGAAAAATAGGCACATATTAGAAATAACTAGAGTTATGATGTTTCATACAAATGTGCCTAAGAAATTTTGATGTGATGGAATAAAAACCGCTGTCCACTTAATAAACCTTATCCCATCTCAAGTCCTAGATGGCAAGGCACCCTTAGAAGTCCTACTAAATAGAAAACCTAAGATATCTCATCTTAGAACATTCGGTTGTGTATGTTACATTCATATTCCAACACACATGGGGGATAAGTTAGATCACAAGGGTAGAAAGTGCATATTTTTGGGGTATGCTTCCTTTGAAAAGGGGTATAGATGTTATGGCCCTAAGACTGACCGAACATACACATCTAAGGATATGATATTTGTGGAGAATGAGACCTTTTTTGTAGATAATGAAGAACATCAATCATCAAAAGAAGAGAGCACTCCAAGCACGTGGAATTTCTTACTTCTCCCGAATCAATCATCTCCACCAATTGTAGAAGGAACCTCCCAAGAGACTAATAAGCAATCTCAAAATAATGAAGAAGAAGGATCAAACTCCATAGAAGAGGAGGTAGCCCACACTTCAGGAGGAAATCAAGAAACCGAAGAGAAAGAATCCGAGCATGTAGAGGGAGTTTTGGATGCACCGCCTCCTCACCTTAGGCGATCCACGAGGCTTAGGGTTCCCCGTTCGGAATGGATTAACCGTAGAGTTTACTATAACTCCAAGATAACATCACATCTGATTTCTGATTATTATACCATCTCACATGTTTCTTTGAGCCACCAAAATTTTTTGAGTGGCATAGATAAAGAACAAGAGCCTAGGACATATGATGAAGCATCCAAGGACCCAAGGTGGAGAAAGGCAATGAAGGAAGAGTTAGATGCATTGACTAAGAACGGTACATGGGAAGTTACCTCTCTTCCAAAGGGCAAGCGGGCTGTCGGATGCAAATTGATATACAAAATCAAATATAAAAGTGATGGATCAATTGAAAGGTTTAAGGCAAGACTTGTGGCTAAAGGATTCACTCAAGCATATGGGATAGATTACAAAGAGACATACGCACCCGTTGCCAAAATGAACACAATTAGGGTCTTGATGTCTCTTGCGGTGAACCATGGATGGAGCTTGTTTCAAATGGATGTAGCAAACGCGTTCTTTCAAGGAGATCTCGAAGAAGAAGTGTATATGTAACTTCCTCAAGGGTTCCAACAACAAGGAGGAAACGTGTGCAAACCACACAAGGCTATCTATGGGCTGAAGCAATCCCCAAGGGTATGGTATGCAAAATTAAGGCATGCTTCCTTAGTAGTGGATTTGTTAAATGCCATAGCGACTCATCTGTTTTCATTAGAAAAAACAATGATAAAATAGTGATAGCCTTTTACGTAGATGATATCATCATTACAGGAAATGACATGCATTTAATAGATATAGTTAGAAATTTTTGAGTTCTAGGTTTGAAATTAAAGATTTAGGGAGACTAAAGTATTTCCTAGGAATTGAGTTAGCCTATTGTAATAATCGGTTAAATCTATCCCAAAGGAAAAATGCTCTTGATCTTTTGTAGGAAACAGGAAAGTTAGGAAGAAAGCCAGCTTGTAGCCCTATTGTCACCACTTGACCTCTAGTAGATGATGAGGAGCCATTTGAGGACACAAAGAGATATCAGAGACTTGTAGGACGACTGATCTACCTCACCATCACTAGGCCAGACATAGCCTTTGCCGTGAGCCAAATTAGTCAACATATGTATTCTCTAAAGATGGGTTATTGGAGAGCAGTTGAGCGCATCCTTCACTACATCAAGAAATCACCCGGACTAGCTATTTGGATGAAGAACAATGGAAGCTCCCAAATTGAAGGCTTTTGCGATGCAGATTGGGCGAGCGATTCAAAGGATAGAAGATTTACCACCGGGTACTGCATGTTCGTAGGAGGCAACTTGGTAGCATGGAAGAGTAAAAAATAGCATGTGGTGTCAAGATCGAGTGCGGAGGCTGAGTATAGGGCAATGGCGTCAGCGGCCAGTGAGATTGTATGGTTGAAGGCTCTAGTAGAGGAATTAGGGTTCAATGTTTCTATACCAATCAACTTGCATTGTGACAATCAATCGGCGATTCATATTACATCCAATCCGGTCTTCCATGAAAGGACTAAACACACAGAAGTTGATTGTCACTTCATTCGACAAAAGGTGGAAGAAAAGCTTATAGCCACTCCTTACATCAAAGGAAAAGAGTAACTAGCTAATATCTTCACAAAAGGGGGAACTGCAATGCATCTTTAAGAAATCATGAACAAGTTGGGCATTATCGATATCTATATACCCAACTTGAGGGGGAGTGTTGAAAAGAAGGATAACTCGACCCATCTTCATCACCAACCAAGTGCATCTACTTAGAAGCCCAAAAATCAGCCTGCATTGTCCAGCAAGCATGGCCCATTTGGGCAGCCTAAACCAACCCAAAATACATTCAAAAATAGGCCCAAGGAAGCCCAAAAGCTTGGAGAAAAGTCTAGGAAGCAAACCCAAATAGCTAGGGGCAGTTTGGGCAGTATATATTTCAACAGTAAAAAAACTAGCTGTTGGAATTACTTGGGGTTTGAGCTCCAACGGGAATATTACTTTTGAATCACTATCTACTGGTTATTTTTTCCTTTTCTCTATAAATAGAGCCTCATTGTATCTCCAAAAACCATGAGAAAAATGCTCTCAAATCTATCCATGTATGCTCTCATTCTTCTTCAATAAAATTCAGAAGTATTCTTCATTTCTTGTGTTCTATTTTTTGATATTTCAACAGCTTTTGAAGCCTTTAAAAGCTATGAGAGACATGTGACCAAACTTTACAATGCTAACATTAAAATTCTAAGGACGGACCATGGTGGAGAATTCACTAGTTTGAAATTTGAAAACTACCTAAGAGTGAATGGCATTGTACATCAAATGTCTTGTGTGTATACGCCTCAGCAAAATGGGGTGGCCGAAAGGAAAAATAGGCACATATTAGAAATAACTAGAACTATGATGTTTCATGCAAATGTGCCTAAGAAATTTTGGTGTGATGGAATAAAAACCGCTGTCCACCTAATAAACCTTATCCCATCTCAAGTCCTAGATGACAAGTCACCCTTAGAAGTCCTACTAGATAGAAAACCAAAGATATCTCATCTTACAACATTCGGTTGTGTATGTTACATTCATATTCCAGCACACATGAGGGATAAGTTAGATCTCAAGGGTAGAAAGTGCATATTTTTGGGGTATGCTTCTTTTGAAAAGGGGTATAGATGTTATGACCCTAAGACTGACCAAACAAACACATCAAAGATGTGATATTTGTGGAGAATGAGACCCTTTTTGTAGATAATGAAGAACATCAATCATCAAAAGAAGAAAGCACTCCAAGCACGTGGAATTTCTTACTTCTCTCCAATCAATCATCTCCACCAATTGCAGAAGGAACCTCCCAAGAGATTAATGAGCAATCTCAAAATAATGAAGAAGAAGAATCCGAGCATGTAGAGGGAGATTTGGATGCACCACCTCCTCACCTTAGGCGATCCACGAGGCTTAGTGTTCCCCGTTCGGAATGGATTAACCGTAGAGTTTACTATAACTCCAAGGTAACATCACATCCGATTTTTGATTATTATACCATCTCACATGTTTTTTTGAGTCACCAAAATTTTTTGAGTGGCATAGATAAAGAACAGGAGCCTAGGACATATGATGAAGCATCCAAGGACCCAAGGTGGAGAAAGGCAATGAAGGAAAAGCTAGCTACATTGACTAAGAACGGTACATGGGAAGTCACCTCTCTTCCAAAGGGCAAGCGGGCCGTCGGATACAAATAGATATACAAAATTAAATATAAAAGTGATAGATCAATTGAAAGGTTTAAGGCAAGACTTGTGGCTAAAGGATTTACTCAAGCATATGGGATAGATTACAAAGAGACATACGCACCCGTTGCCAAAATGAACACAATTAGGGTCTTGATGTCTCTTGCGGTGAACCATGGATGGAGTATGTTTCAAATGGATATAGCAAACGCATTCCTTCAAGGAGATCTCGAAAAAGAAGTGTACATGCAATTTCCTTAAGGGTTCCAACAACAAGGACGTGTGCAAATTATGCAAGGCTATCTACGGATTGAAGCAATTTCCAAGGGCATGGTATGCAAAATTAAGTCATGCTTTCCTTAGTAGTAGATTTGTTAAATGCCATAGCGACTCATCTATTTTCATTAGAAAAAAACAATGATAAAATAGTGATAGCCTTAGTTTACATAGATGATATCATCATTATAGGAAATGACATGCATTTAATAGATATAGTTAGAAATTTCTTGAATTCTAGGTTTGAAATTAAAGATTTAGAGAGATTAAAGTATTTCCTAGGAATTGAGTTAGCCTATTGTAATAATGGATTAATTATATCCCAAAGGAAATATGCTCTTGATCTTTTGCAGGAAACAGGAAAGCTAGATTGTAGCCCTATTGTTACCACTGGACCTCTAGTAGATGACGATGAGTCATTTGAGAACATAAAAAGATATCAGAGACTTGTAGGACGACCGATCTACCTCACCATCACTAGGCCAGAAATAACCTTTGCCGTGAACCAAATTACTCAATATATGCATTCTCCAAAGATGGGTCATTGGAGAGTAGTTGAGCGCATCCTTCACTACATCAAGAAATCACCTGGACTAGCTATTTGGATGAAGAACAATGGAAGCTCCCAAATTCAAGGCTTTTGCGATGCAGATTGGACGAGCGATTCAAAAGATAGAAGATCTACCATCGGGTACTGCATGTTCGTAGGAGGCAACTTGGTAGCATGGAAGAGCAAAAAACAGCATGTGGTGTCAAGATCGAGTGTAGAGGCTGAGATGGCAATGGCGTCAGCGGCCAGTGAGATTGTATGGTTGAAGGCTCTAGTAGAGGAATTAGGGTTCAATGTTTCTACACCAATCAATTTGCATTGTGACAATCAATCGACGATTCATATTGCATCCAATCCGGTCTTCCATGAAAGGACTAAACACATAGAAGTTGATTGTCACTTCATTCGACAAAAGGTGGAAGAAAAGCTTATAGCCACTCCCTACATCAAAGGAAAAGAGCAACTAGCTGATATCTTCACAAAAGGGGGAACTACAATACATCTTCAAGAAATCATGAACAAGTTGGGCACTATCCATATCTACGCACCCAACTTGAGGGGAAGTGTTGAAAAGAAGGATAACTCAATCCATCTTCATAACCAACCAAGTGCATCTACTTGAAGCCCAAAAATCAGTCTGCATTGTCCAGCAAGCATGGCCTATTTGGGCAGCTTAAACCAACCCAAAATACATTCAAAAATAGGTCCAAGGAAGCCCAAAAGTTTGAAGAAAAGTCTAGGAAGCAAACCCAAATAGCTATGGGCAGTTTGGACAGTATATATTTCAACAGTAAAAAAACTAACTGTTGGAATTCCTTGGAATTTGAGCTCCAACGGGAATATTATTTTTGAATCATTATCTACCGGCTATTTTTTCATTTTCTCTATAAATAGAGTCTTATTGTATCTCTAAAAACTATGAGAAAAATGCTCTAAAATCTGTCCATGTATGCTTTCATTCTTCTTCAATAAAATTCAGAAGTATTCTTCATTTCTTGTGCTCTATTTTTTGATATTTTAACAGTCTGTATGCTAAAGATAAAGAGGTGTTTAATATAACTGGATTCTAAAAAACCTTATATCTTCGACCTATCTTTCCTATACCCTTTTTTCTGTAACTCTTTCATTTTTACTCAATAAAATTGTTTGTATCAACGTCTCCTTAATTCTCTATAAGTTTTATTTTTATGAATTCAATTTGCTTCAAAAGTTTTTTCGGTTTTGTTTATTATGTTCATTTATATTATAATTGAATAATGTGTAAAGTTAATATAACAAGTTTCGGGTTTTGTCCCCCTAATATAAATTTTTAACTTACTCCTTCATAACAAATAGGTCTTACCTTCCTAAGGAAAGGCCGGGAGGGCAACTTTTACGTAGCGGTGGTTTCAGCAGCAGGGAGCTTGGGCATCAGCTCTAATAATTCAATGACTTTACTTGTAAGTGCGCGCTTAGTTAATATTCATTGTTCCTTCGTATAAACCACTTGTGGAGAACACCATGACCATGACATTAGCAGTAAGCTACTACCTTGATTTTACTTCAAAAGTGGAGTTTGCTTGGCAACGCCCTTGGGGCCATTCCCTTTGTTTTTTCAATAAAGTTGAAACTTCTCCACTTAACCACTCTCTAATCTAACGGTGCTTGCTTTGATCATCACTAGCAATTTTGTCTGTCGTTCTGCCTAAGCAGCATGGGAAGAAGATACTAGTCTATAGAGATCATCATGAAAACCAAGAGAGATTCTCCTGTGCTTGGAAAGAGACCTCTCTAAGATCCATTAAACATGCACACTTGTTGTTTCTCTATAAAGATGGAGTAGAGGTGTGCATATTCAAACACAAACATATATATATATAGAGAGAGAGAGAGAGAGAGAGATGGGGAGTCCAGAATTACAACAGGGGGAAACTAGTGCAATGAAGGAGTCACCATTGAGCAGAGGGATTATTTCAGAAACAACAAGGATTGATATGCCCAAAAACAGCCCTCTACCTGTGACTTGTACCGAGAGTGGAAACAATGATTACAATAAGGTCTCTTCCTCAGCTTCTTTCTTCATCTTCTTTTTCAGTTGATAGTTTTTTTAGTCGTTAACTTATACATGGAAGAAATCAGCATAGAAACATAGTCATTAGTTAACTATAATTGGTCAAAACATTACATGAGAATATGGGTGGTCTTCAATCTGGCCAATCACATGCCAGCATATCTGATCCTTGAGCAAAATCAACTATTCAACAACTTGGAGGAATAGCATTACTCTCAACATTTAGCTCATTAGCATTTAATCCTTTTCTCATAATCGCAGGTACTGGGGTGGAGAAATTTTTTATCCTTCGTGGGTCCCGGCTTTCTCATCTCTTTAGTTTACCTTGACCTTGCTAATTGTAAATATCTCTCTCTCTCTCTCTCTCTCTCTCTCTCTCTCTCTAATTTACCTAATTTAATTGGCCTCATGAACAGTGGAAACTGATCTGCAAGCTGGAGCAAATCATAAATATGAGGTAAAAAGGATGTCCTTCTGAAAAGTGCTAAAAACTATTCATTAGCCAACCACCCTCTTACACTCTTCACTATTAACAGCTACTTTTATTGGATTGGTCTTCAGTCTCATAATTCAGTCACTTGCTGCAAATCTTGGTGTAACAATCGGAACATCCTTTTTTTTCTTTGGACAATCTGCAGGCATTGATAAATTGAATACTACATGAATGATCAGTTCATCTTACTTGAAAATGTTCTAAAATTAGAAGCTACCCCAAACCTACCACTGATAGCTTTTTCCCTATCAATGAAATAGCTAGCCGCAAGCTAATGATGATATTTGCTCACTGTGGCTCTTGACATAATCTTCTGCAACATGGTAGGCAAGCATCTTTCTGAGCTATGCAGGGTTGAGTATCCAGCATTGGTAAACTATTGCCCATGGTTTTTAGCTGAGCTTGCAGTGATTGCTTCTGACATCCCGGAAGGTTTATTCATCTGTTTGACTTTTTCCCTTTTCAGTTTTGTTCCCAAAGGAATGAAAAAAAAATAGAAAAAAATTCTGAAATCATTGAAACTTAAAACCATAGCTTATTAATGTTGCAGTCATAGAAACAGCCTTTGCACTGAACATCTTATTCCACATTCCCGTCTGGGCTGGTGTCCACTTTACCGGTTTAAGCACTCTCCTTATTTTGGGGCTTCAGAGATATGGGGTAAATTTACTATGAAATGTTCATGCAAGTTTAATACATGAATTACAAAACAAAATTAAATCAAAGAACAAGCGGAAACAAAGTATACCACCAGTCATGGATTCCGATGACTGTAACTCCCTTCTCAGCACCTCTGGACGTGCAAGAAGTCTTCCAAACTCTCAATTCACTCTCTAGATGGTGTGTGAGACTAATGAATTAAACTTTGAGACCCTTGCTATGGTTGCCCCTATTTATAATGATTGTACTATCAACAACCATTATTGAGACCCATACTTGGTTACTCATTTGATGAGTGAAAAATCTCTTACTTTTAGGAATAGTTTTACAGGATATGGAGGATGATGGGCCACCCTCTTGTTCTTACATTCTCCCACTTGGTCCACTCACCTGACTTTGTGACTTTATCCAAGCCGAAACTTAATGAAAAAAGCACACATGAATCATAGTGACAAGTCCTCTAATTCAATGAGTATTGTCTCCTGTGTATCACAATGCATGCTACTCCCTATCCTTATGGTAACCATCTTTATGAATTGTAAGTTATGGGTACTGGGTCAAGTCGTCCATGTGGGTTTGATCCAAACCCATTCCCTTGCATATTTTTAAAATTTCAAAAGAGGGAAGGGAGGGAGTGGTTTTTTAAGAGAAAAACCAACTCCAATTCCCATAACCATCCTTCATGCACATTGAAGGTTGAGAGAGAATTCACAAAACAAAAGGGAAGAAGAAAGATCTACACCATATATATTTGACTCTTGGATTGTGAACAAGAAGGAGATTGATCAATTGGTAATATTTTTTGGACCCGTATATCGAAAAAGGTTAGTGATTCGACCCTAAATCTTGGAACATTAAATATTTATTTCGCTGTAATTGCATTAAATAATGCTTTCATTGGTATCAGAGCCTGATTTAGGGTGTTTCCTATATTTTTTTATGTATATTCGAGTTCAATTTTTTTTTAAAAGTTGAAAATGATAACTTTGATTATAAACTATGAAATGTTTTGAAATTTGAAAGGTAGAATACCCATGATATTAGGAATTGATCTGCAAAATTTCATGCAGGGCCGTTATGTATTTTTGGAGAAAAATGAAACCCTAGCCGAAAATGAAAATGCTTATATCTATTTGCATGATAGGTTTTATGATTTAAAACTTGATGGTTAGATTCTCCATTAAAAATCCTTTCTAACCATATAAAAAACATGCAAAATGGTTTAGAAATGAGGGAGAAATCAAAATCTAAAAACTATTCGAGATACAGAAATCTGGACTTAGGGAAGACGATGAATAGTGCAAAAAACATAATCTCACTCTCTAGCCGTGGGCTGTGAAACCCAAACGTCATGATCCAGACCTCAAAACGGAAAACTAATGGCACCATTAGATTCAGAGACCTCAAAAATGGGGGGAGGTAGGCAAAATCTGATGGCCGGACTTAGCCGGGAAGGCGGCGCGTAGGCTTCACACGCCGCCTGGGCGCGTGGGCGGGTCACCCACGTGCCGCCACTGCCAGGTGGCACGTGAGGGCATGTGACGCGCCCTCTTAGGCCCCGTTTTTTTTTTTTTTTTTGATTGATTTTTCTATAATTTTTAAATTATTTTTTTTGACTGAAAGTTATTTTCCATTGATTTTAAATTAGTAAATTTTTTTAAAAAAAATTACAGAAAAATCAATTAACAAGTGAGACAAATTTCTGAAAATTTATCACATGCTTGAAAAAATATTTTCTAGTTTATGTCTACCTGAATTAAATTTTATAACATATATTTAATTTGTACTCGTTGATTTAAGTATAAGTAATTGTAGATGGTGTTTTAAAATTTTTTGATTGGCTTTGTGTCCAATCTAATACTTACCCCATTTTAGAGATATGGTGAGAATCAGACATACCATTGCACCTCTCCGGGGGAGAGGCAAAGATGAGACGACCCTGGAGCGTTTGGCAAAACTGTATATGATATTGTATTATAAGATGAAAATAACGCACACTTTGCTGCAATATCTGTGGGTTATGAGTTGAAAACGTTATGAATTTCGACGTTTGGGTCACTGGTTCGGAGGCGACGAATCCGAAATTAAGATTATTAGAAACTCCCTCCTTGATCATTTGGTTGGAATAACTGACAAAATATTAGAGGATAATAAGTGACTCTACCTCAAGGATTTCAGACTAAAACTGCTTAGGATGTGGAGAGTTAGGGAGATAGAGATTAAAATGAAAAGAGCGTTGTCTCTAAAGATCAATAGCTCTACACCCCAAACTGTTAGAAGATTCACTCCGAGAGATAGACTTTCATTGGAATGATCAATATGGTTACTCGCATGTATATGGAAGATAAGAAAGAAAAGAAAAAAGAAATTTAAATTGTATATATATATTTTTTTCTTCTTCTTCTTTTCTTTGTGCATAGTTATCTACTATAATGAAAACAATGCCATGAACATATGATGTAATGTTTTTTCTCTTTATATATATATAAAGAATGTGTATATTTTGTATATTTATGCGAGCATGTGAAGAGATATGTTCTAAATTCACATGATTTTAGTGGGTTTTTTTTAGGTTGGTAGAATTTAAGTAATTCTCACCTAAGACTTAAAAAATTTTGCTACTTTGAAATCAAATTTATGATAATTAAACATTTGGATGATGGATAATGATTGACAATTTAGTGATCTTTCGAGTTTATACCTTATGTTCGTTTATGATAAATTTATTAGATTTCATGTACAAAATTATATGAATAAATGAGTATGAATACTTACAATAATCTCTTTTTGAAAACCCAAACCAGGGTATCGAAATCAATAATAGCAGATTTGAATAAAGGTGATAAATTTAATGGCGACAATTATGACATTTGATGCCATAAGATATGGTATGTGCTGGAAAAGTAAGATGGCTTAGAAGATATCAACTATATCATGCAAGACCCTAAAATTGAAAACACTGCTCAACAGAGAAGAGATCAAGAAACTTATCAGGTGTGGAAGAAAAAAAATTCCACTGCACGTGGCATTCTGGTTAGTTCTGTAGTTGATGATCTCATACATGAATGTGAGCAATTCCCTACTACTCATGACATATGGGTGTACCTCAAAGAGAAGTATGGAGGTATCAGTGTGACCCGTCTGAGACAGTTGACTATTAAGTTTGATACATACAAAAAGAAGTCTAATCACAATATCAAACTACACCTGAAAACTATGTCAAACATGATAAGGGAATTGAAGTCAGCAGATCATGTTTTATCTAATGAGCAATAGATTCAAGCTTTAATCCGATCTCTTCCAGATCAGTGGGAGCACTTGAAAGTCAATCTGACTCACAATGATAGCATTAAAACTTTCGCTGATACTGCTCGCCATGTAGAACTCGAAAATGAGCGGCTTGGTACTGTAAAATCGATTTCTAATACATTTGTAGCTGAGTCAAGTTCCAAAAAGTTTCAGGCTTTAAACAGAAGGGGAACAAGAGCAAGGGCAAGAAAGGGAAGGAAATTATGGAAGGGTTTAAGAAGAACAATTCCAACCGCAAGAACAAGCGCAAGCAGTTTTGGAAAAAGAAGGATAAGAGCAAACTGAAGTGCTACAATTGCAAAGCTCTTGGTCATTTCGCTCGAGAATGTCCCGAGCCGAAAAAGGTAGCACCCTGTAACGCTTCTCTAAGTGTTATATATGTCTCTAGTACTATTTTACTTTCTAAATCTTATCATGTGTGGATTATAGACTCAGGAACAATAGACCATGTGACGAGAGATCGAGAAGCATTCGTAGACTTTCGTCAAGTTCCTCCTGGTGCAGGATAGATATACATAGGAAACAATACAAGAGTAGAAGTCAAAGGAATTGGTACTTGCAAACTGGAGTTATGAAGTAGGCAAACCCTAATCTTAGACGATGTTCTCTTTGCACCGAAAATTCGACGAAATTTAGTCTCTATTATTATTCTTCTTAGACTAGGCTATGACTTGAACTTTACTCGTGATAGGGTTTGTATTTATAATGGTGGTGTGTTTTATGGTACTGGATATCTGTTAAATGGATTTCTTACTTTGGATTGTGACAGACAAATGTTTAACTGTTATGTCGATCATTATATTTCATTAAATGTTTCTTTTTCTAGTAATGCTAATATAGATGACAAAGTATGGCATTCTAGACTTGGTCACATAAGGCAGGACAGGATGAATCGACTTCTAAAAGCAGGACTATTGGGTTCGCTTATTAAAATTGATTTACCGAATTGTGAATATTGTCTTGCTAGGAAGATGACTCGAAAACCATTTGAAAAAGCCGTGAGAGCTGAACTTCTATTACAATTGGTTTACTCTGATATTTGTGGTGCAATGAATGTGAAGGCTAGGCATGGAGCGTCATATTTCATTACTTTTATTGATAATTTCACGTGTTTTAATCATATCTATTTGATTACTCACAAGTCTGAAGCACTTGAGTGCTTTCGATGTTATATGAATGAAGTGGAGAATCAAATGGATAGAATGATTAAAACCTTACGGACAGATCGAGGGCGTGAATATCTATCAGATCAGTTCAATAATCTGTGTAATGAAAAAGGAATAATTAGACAATTGATTACTCCCCACACGCCTCAACAGAATGGTGTTGCTAAGAGGAGGAATAGGACGTTGTTGGAAATGACGAGATCTATGATGACACAGGCTAACTTGCCAATTTCCTTTTAGGGATATGCATTGTTAACTGTGATTTATATCTTGAATAGAGTGCCTTCAAAAACAGTATCCATAACATCGTACGAACTTTGGACTAGTAGGAAACCAAGTCTGACTGCTTTTAGACTTTGGGGATTAGCAGCATATGTTCATGACCCTTTTAATAAATTTGCCAATTTCCTTTTAGGGATATGCATTGTTAACTGCGATTTATATCTTGAATAGAGTGCCTTCAAAAACAGTATCCATAACATCGTACGAACTTTGGACTAGTAGGAAACCAAGTCTGACTGCTTTTAGACTTTGGGGATTAGCAACATATGTTCATGACCCTTTTAATAAATTTGGAAAGCTTGGTCCCTTGGAAAGAAATGTATCTTTATTAGATATTCTCATCAGTCAAAAGGTTATGTGTCATCGGTGAAAGAAAAGATGGTACCGTAACTGAAATTAAATTACGAAATGTGATATTTTTGAAAAATGATTTTCCTAGTAAAGGTGATATAAAAAAAGGGGAATCTTTGTTTCAATTAAATAATTCAAATGATGGTTCCGTGCAGGATGGATCAAGGGAATTGCGAGAAGTTGAATCCCTAGATAATCTCAGTGGGAGGGATTCAAATTCTAACGATCCAACCGAATCGTCAATTCAGAAAAGTACTAGGAAAGATGTACCCAAACGTCATTACGAAATTGAAGAGTATGCTTTTATCATTTCTCCACAGGACAAGGATGATCCGAAAAATGTGAACGAGGCTTTGTCTTGTCCTGCCAAGAATGAGTGGGTAAAAGCAATGGAGGAAAAAATAGAGTCGATGGATTTCAACCATGTTTAGGAACTGGTTGATCTTCCACCTGGGTGCAAACCTATTGGGAACAAATGGATTCTCAAGATTAAACGTAAAGCTGATGGAACAATTGAGAGGTACAAAACTCGATTGGTGACAAAAGATTATACCCAACAAGAGGGTATTGATTATGAAGAAACCTTTTCATCAGTAGTGAGATTTATCTCTATTCGCCTATTGTTAGCTATTGTAGTTAATTTAGATTTAGAATTACATCAAATGGATGTGAAGACTACGTTTCTCAACAGAGAACTTAAAGAAGAAATCTATATGGAACAACCAGTAGGTTTCATAGTTAAAGGTCAAGAAAACAAAGTTTGTAAATTGAATAGATCAATTTATGGTCTCAAACAGTTTTCCAGACAATGGTATTTGAGATTTCATAGAGTCGTAATCTCTTACGATTTCGTAATGATAGTCGAAAACTATTGTATTTACGTGAAAAAGTTCAATGATAAGTTTGTAATTCTAAATTTGTTTGTCGATGACATATTGTTAGCCGAAAATGATATGGAGCATATTTTGAATTTCAAGAGTTGGTTATCATCAAATTTTGAAATGAAAGACATAGGTGAAGCAGAGTACATATTGGGTGTTAAGATCCACAAAAATCGCTCCAAGAGATTGTTAACCTTATTTCAAGAATTTTACATTAAAAAAATTTTGGAACAATTTAGAATGGATAACTGTAAATCTATTGATACTCCTGTGATTAAAGGCGAAGGTTTAAGTTTAGCAATGTATCCAAAGACCGCTGAAGAAAAACATGAGATGTCAAAAGTACCGTAATCCAACGCTGTTGGAAGTTTGATGTACGCTATGATGTGAACTCGCCCTGACATCTGTTATGCCGTGGGTTTGGTCAACATGTATCAATTCAATCCCGGTAAAGGTCATTGGATGGCTGTGAAGAGGATTCTAAGATACCTGAAAGAAACTACGAATTATTCTATTTGTTATCAAGGAAATGACTTATTATTGAGCGAATACACAGATGCTGATTGGGGTGGTGATTTAGATAAACGTAAGTCCACCTCAGGTTATGTTTTCTTGCTAAATAAAGACTCCATCTCTTGGAGAAGAAGAAACAAACATGTGTATCACTGTCCATGATGGAAGCAGAGTTTGTAACTTATGATTCATTAGTTCAGGAATGTGTTTGGTCAAAACGGTTTTTATAACATCTAGGGATCGTAAGCGACAAAATGGGAGCTGTGACAATTTATAGTGATAGTCAATCAGTTATCGCTTACACGAAAGATCCCAAATATCATGGGAAAACCAAACATATTGATACAAAATTCAACTTTATTCGAGATATTGTTGAAAAGAGAGAGGTGACATTGAAGTATTTATCTACACATTTAATGGTGGCTGATCCATTCACGAAATCGATACCTAGAAATGTATTTCTGAAACATGTAAAATCTCTAGAATTGCGTAGAGTGTAATTGTATGTATATGCAATGAACGTGACGTAATGCTCATTATTATATGACATTTAAAATTGTTTGCATTTGTGAGTTCTTATGTCTTAATTAAAAAGTATGTCGGACAAGTTTGGAAGTTGGTTCTCTCACACGAGCAATCACCTCTAATATTTGTGTGATATGTAGAGATGAGATAATATTAATTTTGGATAATTAACATAAATTAGCCACCTTAGTACAGAATTAAGATGAGATTATTCTTGATATTTATTTATTTGATAATCGAAATGGATTTCCCACAATCCATTACACTTGTCTAAAAGCCAGGTGTGGTTTTCTCTTGGAAAAGTGATTTTTTGGAGGATTTATAAGAAGAGAGAATCAAGTCAGTATCATGATATAGTTGAACTAAAACCTGTACGATATATTATAATTTTGAAATAAACATACGCTTTTAAATAAATAGAAAAGATATCGTAGCACGTGTTCATACCACGTGCGCTTTCAGTGACCCTATGGGTAATGAGTTAATAAATCCCTCTATTTTATTGTGTGAGACCCAGAAGTTTGTAATTAACCTCATTTAATACCCTTAAGAATTTCGTTTGTTTTTTGAAATTTTATTTTAGTGTTGATAATTTAGCATGTAATCAATAGATCATGATTAATTCGGTTTTGCGGTGTATGACTAGGAAAGCAGCTAAAATGAAGTGGAAAGATAGTAGTTGAAAGGAAGACTGTCTTAAAGCTTGTACGTAATTTTTGTATTCACAGACCGGCCAGTTTTGTTTTTAACTTGATATTCTGAAACATAATTGTGAATGCATAGTTGAGATGAGTCAAGTATGCTCTTGTTCATTAATAGAGGGAAAAAAGGTACGGTAACTCTGTATATAGTAAAAGAGATTTGGGGTATAGCAAAATTTGATATTCTCATTGTATTAGATCTTGAGCTGCTATATATCTTTAACCGAAATATAACTATGAGCTCTCGATATACTCGCTGGTCACATGATCCAGTTATCTGTATGAAATCGATGGTATATGGAAGTAATTGAGCAAAATGTAGGCCTAACCCTCATGTGCGAGTTAGAAATGTAAATTATGGGTACTAGGTTGGGTCGCCCAGTGGGTTTGACCCAAACCCATTTCCTTACATCTTTTTGAAATTTCAAAAGAGAGAAGGGAGGTAGTGGTTTTTTAAAAGAAAAACCAACTCCAACTCCCATAACCATCATTCATGCACATTGAAGGTTGAGAGAGAATTCCCAAAACAAAAATGAAGAAAAAAGATCTACACCATATACATTTGACTCTTGGATTGTGAACAAGAAGGACATTGATCAATTGGTGACATTTTTTTGGGCCCATTCATCGAAAAGGTCAGTGATCCGACCTTAGATTTTGGGACATTAAATATTTATTTCGCTATAATTATATCAGAGAATGCTTTCATGAATAAACCCTATGTTTATTCGGGATCCATTTTCATGAAATTTTCTCAAAACTGGAATGTATACAAATTCTTATACGAGAAAATTCAATTCAAAATTCCATTAAAATTGGGATTTAAACCCATTTTTACAATATGATCCCTGAATTTAACTGGAGGCATGCCTTTAGTCAAGGGATCAACAAGCATACATTCGGTGTTTAGATATTGGATTACAATCTTATTTTCCAATATATGTCCCCTTATAGTTAAATACTTAATATCGATATGTTTATTTCGACAACCACTCTTATTATTTTTAGCTAGAAACACTGCAATCAAATTATCACAAAATATGCTTAATGACTTAGGTACAGAGTAAAAAATCCTTAACCCAGCTATGAAACTTTATAGCCACACCGCCTGTGACGTAGCCTCAAAACACGCCACAAATTCAGATTCCATAGTAGAGGTCGCAGTCAATGTCTGCTTAGCACTCCTTCACGATATAGCTCCACCGGCCAGAACAAAAATATATCTAAATGTTGACTTTCGAAAATCAACACAGCCAGCGAAGTCCGAGTCTGAGTATCCAACCACCTCAAAATTGTCGGTCCTCCTATATGTGAGTATGTAGTTCTTGGTATCTTGCAAGTACCGTAACACCTTCTTTGCAGCCTTCTAATGCTCCAAACCGGGATTACTTTGATATCGTCCTAACATTCCAACTACATGCGCTATATCAGGTCAGGTACAAACCTGTGCATACATAACACTTCCAACTACGGAAGCATACAAAATATTGGTCATCTGTTCCCTTTCCAATTCCGTCTTGGGATACTGGTCCAAGCTAAATCGGTCACCTTTGACGATAAGAGATACACTCGGTGAGTAGTCTTGTATTCTGTATTTCTTAAGAACTTTCTTAATATAGATTTCTTGAGATAATCCAAAAATTTTATAAAATCTATATTGATTTATCTTAATGCCAATAACATAAAATGCATAACCTAAATCTTTTATAGCAAAGTTCTTAGAAATGAATTGTTTCACCTCATGCAACATCCCTTTATCATTGGTTGCAAGTAGAATATCATCCACATATAGCATTAAGAAGTAAATTTTACTCCCACTTATCTTGTGGTATATACATTAATCCACAATATTTTCTTCAAAACCGAATAAAGAGACTGTCTCATGGAATTTCAAATACCATTGACAGGAGTCTTGCTTCAATCCATATATAGATTTATTAAGTTTGCAAACTAAATTCTTACCATCACTAGAGGAAAATCTTTCAGGCTGATATATGTAAACCTCTTCAAAAATATCGTTTTCACATCTATTTGTTGCAATTCTAAGTCAAAATGTGCAACAATCGCCAAAATAATGTGGAGGGAATCTTTTTTAGATACTGGAGAAAAGGTTTCTGAATAATCGATTCCTTTCCTTTGAGTGAACCCTTTACCAACAAATCTAACCTTGTATTTCTCAATGTTGCCAAATGAGTCAGTTTTTGTCTTATAAACCTATTTACATCTAATGGGTTTTACCCCATCAGACAACTTTACAAGATCCCAAACTTTGTTACTTGTCATAAAGTCCATCTTATCTTTCATGGCTTCTAGCCACAAACTCGAATCGTTAAAGCTTATAGCTTGTGAAAACGACTCAAAATCATCTACAGCACCAACATTGTAATTAGACTTTTGGAGGTAGATTACATAGTCATTAGATATTGCTGATCTCTTAATCCTAACAGATCTTTTTAATGTTGGCTCAACAATCTCTCTAGGAAAGAGCTGTCCAACTTGACCTGTTCCGGTGTCAGTAGATTGTGGAATATTTTGATTATCATCTATAATCGGGTCAACGTCCATGGGTATTCGAAGGACGCTTTGAATGACAATCATGCTTTCACTTGAAGTGGAAGACATACTTGATAGATTCCTTTCAAGAACTAAGTCTTGAAAGGAATCCCTCCCACTAATCAAGTGATCCTCAATAAATTTCGCATTTCTCGATTCCACAAATCTAGTATGATAAGATGGACAATAGAATTTGTATCCCTTTGACCTCTCAACATATCCAACGAAATACCTACTAATAGTCCTTGGATCCAATTTCTTTTCTTGTGGATTATAAACCATTACTTTTCACGGACATCCCCAAATGCGTACATGTCGCAAACTAGGTTTCCAACCTTTGAACATTTTGAATGGGGCTTTGGAAACCGTCTTAGTTGGAACCCTATTTAATATGTACACAACCATTTTAAGAGCTTTAATCTACAAGGATTTAGGCAATTTAGAGTTAGATATCATGCACCTTACCATGTCCAACAATATCTGATTTCTTCTTTCAGCCACACCATTTTGGTCTGGAAAATCAAGCATGGTATATTGGGCGACAATCCCAATTTCTTGAATAAATCGAGCAAATGGACCAGGTGCTTGTCTATCTTCAGTATACCTCCCATAGTATTCTCCACCTTTATCCGATCTCACTATCTTTATTTGCTTACCGCATTATTTCTCTACTTCTGCTTTGAAAACTTTAAAGACATCCAACGCCTCATCCTTATGGCGAAAGAGATAGAGATACATATAACGTGAGTAATTATTAATAAAAGTGATGAAATACCTTTGATCATATGAGTTCATATCCGGACAACATATGTCTGTATGAATGATCTCTAACAGATCTGAGCTCCTATTGGCACTTTTTTTGACTTATTGAACTGTTTACCCTTAATAACCACACAGGTTTCAAAGTCACTAAAATCTAGAGTACTAAGTACTCCATCTTTTATCAACTTTTTAACCCTTTTGATGGAGATATGTCATAATCTCCGATGCCACAACATAGAGAAATTTTCATTTATGACACACATTTTCACACCAATATGTATTGTGTTGCAACATGTGTTATCTTGTAAATTAATTTTGTATAGTCCGTCAATTAATAGACTCGTACCAACGACATTTGAATACAAAAATAATGTCATTGTATTATTGAATTAAAAAGAATATTTGAATTGTACAAGTTTTGTACAGAAATTAGATTTCTAGAAAAACTTGGTACATAAAGAATTCTTTCCAACTGTAAGACATTTTCATTAGTCAAAATGAGCTTGAAGACATTTCCATTAGTCAAATGAGTTTGCGATCTCCGATGGCTTCTACATGCGAGCTCATCTTGTTTCCTGAATAGATGAATTGCTCACGGCCCACTGGTTTCCGCTGGTTTTACAAGCCTTGCAACACATTCGTAATATGAATTGAGCATCCAAAATCAATCCACCATTTGTCGTAAGAAGTTTTAGTTATAAGAGATTCATAACATACAAAAGAGATTTTCGTACCTCTGACAGCAAGCCATTTATGAAATTTGGCACAGTTTTTCTTTATGTGTCCCTTCTTTTTACAGAAGAAACACGTAGAATCCCTTTTTACAATTGAGGTAGGTTTCTTTACCTTTTCTTTCAGTTTGGCTTTTCCCTTCGCCTTTCCTTTCATGACCAAATGTGCGCTACTGGTTCCCTCCTTTATTTCCATGAGCAACCTCCCTTCTTCCTGTACACACATGGTCATCAACTCATTGATGGACCATTTAACCTTATGTGTGTTATAGAAAATTTTGAAGAGACTATAAGGCTGTGGAAGGGTATTTGAATATAGTGCACTAAAAAGGATTCAGACATTTCTACCTCAAGAGTCTTTAGTTGGGGCCACAATATCTCGAATCCTCGTGATGTGCTCGCATACTCCGTGAATAGTGGTGAGTCTCTTCGATGAGAACTCCATAATCAAGGTGCTAGCAAGAGATTTATCAGACGTCTCGAATTGCTCATCAATTGCCTTAAGAAGGGTATGGACATCATTATGCTGATTGACAGAGCCGCGGATGCCAGTTGATATTTTATCCTTAATGAATATCGTATTGAGACGATTAGATCGCTCCCAGCGCTCATAAAGAGGTTTGTCCGCTGTAGAGCTGACATCCGTTATCATACGGGACTCGTCATGCCTGATAGCATAATCTAAGTCACGCCATCCCAAATTGAGAGGTATCTTCTCTTTCCACACCTTATAGTTCTCACCATTTAATATGAGAATTTCAACGATATCAACGGTTTGTATAGTTACAACAAAAATGCTTACAAATTTTAGTTAACCCTTTAATATATGTTTACCTATGTAAAACATATAAAATAAATCTCATGACATAGAAATTGCCTGTGGACTGAATTTCTAATTCGGATTAGATTTATTATATTTTATGAAAAGATTGACAAGATTACTTAATTTCCTAATGCCTGTAGGGTAATTAGGAGGAATTATATAGAAAATTTTTCCCAGAATTAGAGCTTCCCTACAAGATAGCATCACTCGTGTCCAGGAAAGTCCCCAGATAGGTGGTGGGTCACATGAAACCACTTAAAAACCAGCCAATCTTAAACTTATTCCTGTCTTATTGATAGGACTTTCCTAGACATGTACTTGATCTGCTGAACTCGAAAAATCTTGTAGGAGAAAACTCTAAAGTCAGGTAGACTATCCACATAACTAGGTTATCAAATCTTGCCATTTAATCCTGATTAATTATTTTTAATATGACAAAAATTCACGTGGGATAAAATTTGTCACACAAAAATAAATAATCACAAATAATATTCTTTATTTTAATGTTCAAAACTATCCCAATATATAATTTCTTTCATATTAGAGCTGTTGTGGCCATACCCTAATAATCAGAAATCATACGAACCATAAGAATATTTTCTTTCAATTTTATGTAGGTTTTAACATTTATTTTGCTTGCGTCTTTATATGCGAAAACCATACAAAAATTAATTTATACAAAATCATAAAGTTTTAATAATTTTATAATTTTGTACGGGTTTTAACCTTTATTTTACACGTCCCTCAATATGTAAAAAACCATATAAAAATTAATTTGTATAAAATACACATTTTTCATTCATGTGTGATACCATAATACAAAATATATTGGGACCAATCTGTAACATTTCAAGGTTTATCGGGTTTTGTATAAAGGCCGGGGACCAATGTGCAATCTTGTAATTACAGAAAGTTTTCGGGTAGATCCATTATTTTTAAAAATTGCATACCAAAACGACGTCGTTTTTTTCTGCATCCGGGTCTTCACCACCCGAATGGACCCCGAGGGTCCCGACCCGGATCCGACGGGTCTGAATGCCGGAAAGTGCCAAAAAATTCCATTTTTTTGCTTTGAAAACCTAAAATCATCCAAAATTTAATGCAAAACTCATTTTCAATTTCAAAATTTATTCAAATTTGGGCCAATTTTTAAAAATTTCAGAACCCAAAAAAATTGAAAAATTTGCCAGAAAATGCAGAGATTCTAATGGCTCTGATACCAAATGTGAAATGTTCATGCAATTCTAATACATAAATTATAAAATAAAATTGAACCAAAAAACAAGCGGAAACAAAGTATACCTCCAGCCATGGATTCCGGCGACTGTAACTCTCTTCTCAGCACCTCTGAATGTGCAAAAAGCATTCCAAACTCTCAATTCTCTCTAGATGGTGCGCAAAACTAATAAATTGAGTTTTCGGACCCTTGCTATGGTTGTTGCTATTTATAATGATTGTACCATCAACAATCATTATTGAATTCCATACTTGGTTACCCCCTTTGGTGAGTGAAAAATCCCTTACTTTCAGTATTGGTTTTGCAGGGTATGGAGGGGTGATGGGCCACCCTCCTGTTCTTACATTTACAACACCATTTTTCATATCCTTGCTTTCTAGAATTCTGTCGTTCTTGCTAAAAAAACAATGATTAATAGGTTCATAAGCTGGAAATGGTAATAGCATCAATGGTGCTCATAATAGGAGGCTGTTATTTTGTGGAAATGCG
The DNA here is from genome assembly GCA_033439265.1 of Dillenia suffruticosa. NCBI lineage: Eukaryota > Viridiplantae > Streptophyta > Magnoliopsida > Dilleniales > Dilleniaceae > Dillenia > Dillenia suffruticosa. The sequence goes on along the minus strand of JAVTVX010000012.1, from coordinate 14,965,894 downwards.
TCATGTAAAGCCTCCAGCGTCGCAGGTGATGACGGGTTTGATCGTTCCGAAACTCAAGGGCCCAGAAGCAACTGCTGATACTATTGCACTTTTAGGAAGCCTCGTAATGCCGTATGATCCAACTCCTTTTTCATTCCCTACCGTATACCCATCACATAATCTCTCACTTGTGTCTTAAATTTTAACAGGCACAACCTGTTTCTTAATTCTGCGCTAGTACTTTCGAGAAGGTGCCTCAATCAGCTCAAGGAATCAATGTATATTTTCTGTGCAGACAATCTCTATTAAAACATCAAATTTGTGTCTTAGCTTTACCTAACTGCACTACACTACTTCAACCTTGCAGAATGTGTGCAGATTCTTCTTGATAGAAAGTGGGCTTGCGCTGTTCATAGCACTCGTGATTAATGTTGCAGTTGTCTCTGCAACCGGCACACTTTGTTTTGCAGAGGACATTTCCATCAACTCAAATCGCTGCAAAGTCCTCAACCTCAACTCCGCTTCTTTCCTCCTAAAAGTTGGTTAAGATCTTTCAAATGCTTCATAACGTTGTTGTTGCTATGACTTAAATCATTCTGCATAATGTATACTAGGGCGATCAAGTTCAGCCGTTTATGCTGTAGCCCTAATGGCTTCTGGGCAAAGCTCAGCTGTGGCAGGAACACATACAGGGCAATATATAATGCAGGTACAGAAAATCAACATCTCCTCTAGTATTAAGTGCTAGTAAACTGAAATGCGTATAAGCATATTGTCTCTATCACAGGCGGATCTTCTGGAGCAGGACGCCTTATCATTATCTCCTCAGTTCGTAACTTCGTTTAATTTACTTATACAATTAAAATACACATTACTTTTTCTAATACTACTTTGAACTAATTGATCCATTTTGCGGCCTTTTCCAGATGATATTATCCTTTGAGCTCCCCTTTGCACTCATTTCCCTTCTCAAATTTAGCAGCAGTTCCGCCAACATGGGACCACACAAGAACTCCAACTATGTGTGCTCTTTTTTCCTTTTTTTTTTTTTTTTTTTTTTCAAATTTTATCTTTCGAAACAGATTAGATTGCGGTACTTCACCTAAGTGGGTCATAATCAGTTGACTTTTCGTAAAATGTGTAGATCATTGTCATATCATGGATATTAGGCCTATGCATAGTCGGGATCAATCTCTACTTCTTATGCACAATGGTTGTGTTCTGGCTAACACACTACGGTTTTTCTAAATTGGCCAAGGTGCTTCTTGGGATGGTGGTCTTTCCTCTGATGGCTGTCTACATTTTTGCTGTCGCCTACTTGACATCTCGAAAGGACAGGATTGTGACATTTGTTGATACATATGAAAAGGATGTCAAGATCAAGGATGAGATCAAAATGGAGAGTGGGTTAGGTGAAAAATGACTGCCTAATTTAGAGCCAATAAGAGGTCCATAGTTAAATGAGTTTGGATTTTCACAAATATCGATCACTTGGTTAAGGATGTTGCTTCGTTAGCAAAGACCTAAGGATCCTGTATCACTAACTTTGTTGCTCTTATAATGCTTATGTAGTTAAAAGATAATACTAGATTGCGTCCAATTCCAAGTACTCTCCTCAAACAAATGATGATTGTAGCCATCAACCTCAAAATTAAGAGGACAAACTTTCTTTAGTTTGTGTTTGCCCTACTCGCCAAAGCTGCAATGCCCCAGTAGATCCCAAGTCTAGCAGATTTCAAGGACCATTTAAACAACCCCTACCACCACCACAACGAAAGCTGAGTAAACACTGTTCTAAACCCATGTTCAGGATCCATACCTAGGTTGGGATTGTAATCACTAGGCTGTCCCCTTGGGGACATACCTAGGTTGATTTGTGACAACAATAATTATGGAGAGCCAAAGCTCACGACTAAGCACCAAAACTGGCTACAACTTTAGGAAGTTCAACACCGCAGTGGGCATGAACAAGCTCAGACAAATTTTACTAGTCACTTGGAACTCTAAAAATGATAGTATAGATGCTCAAAGTTAAAAGGAGAAGATAGAGCTATGATTTATTAATAATTTCACAATTTATTTGGAGCCGAATTAAATATTGTAAATATGGAATTGAACTAAGGTAAGAAAATCGTTTCATAAGGGAAAAAATGGAGGGAAAAAAGAAGATAAAATCAAAAGCAATAGTGTTTGCCATCTTATTTTTAGGAGAAAAATGCTAACTAATTCTTGAATGAGTGTAACTTATATAATCATGGTGGTTGTATCCTCCGTGAAATTCAACTGCACACAGTCTCAACAGCAAGTTTCTTGACTGCACCGGGGCACAAACCCTTCTTGAAATATTGTTCTGTCAACTGTATCTTGCATTCATTTTTGTTCAAGCAGACCTGCAATACCAATTATATCATCGCAAGGTGAAAATCTTGTGACGATAGGTTGAGTTGAGACACAACTCAGACAATCAATGTCATTTTTGAGGGTCAATAAAACTAGACTGCTAAGGCCATCAATGGTATGAATTTCTAGCATAATCTTGCAGACATCATTTCAGTAACAATACAACTAGCATCAATTTCGAGCTTTACTCACAATATATAGCATAATGATTATTGAGTTTCCAGAATTAACAAAATTATAGAATGAAAAAAAAGGCTGCTAACATCACATACCTTTTCTATTACTGAAGCAGAATTGGGATCATGGCAGGAACCTTTTCTAAAGGACCCACAGGTTCCCAAAGGAGTTCCAAAGCTAGCAAATTTGACAACAGAAATGCTGGTGTTAATAGGGCACTTGAGAAGAAGAGTTGCTTTCTCATTGCTCTTGTTTCCTTCTTTACCCGTCAATTCGAGATCAAAAGGTGGATAGTTCTCTGCTACATAAGCACAAACGCCTGTTACTTTTCGTTTGGAGAATCTGATTTGAGTAGGATCTCCACCTTTCTCCTCAAAAATCACCAGAATGTTTCCAGTTGGTTTAAACCAAGACCGTGGAACATGGTACCTATTCCAATCATAAAGAATATAGTTTCATCAGAGGAAGTGAAAAAATTATGGATTAGTAGATGCTTAGCCATTAATAATCTGTGACACATTTAAATCATATATTTATTTATATATTTTTACTCCAATTGATATGGAATCCATTGAATAAATGCTGATTTTTAAAGAGATAATCCTGAACTTATATTATTGTTGGCATCTAATATTAGGAGTAAAAAATATGACCGTTCTAGTTTTTATACCGCATGCTGCATATTCATTTCTTGAGGAGAAAAAAGTTCAATATAATTTTTACCATCTTTGAGTTGGCTCTCCGCATCCAGTTCTGCATTTATCTGGGAAGAATTTTCCTCGATAATTGCACTCACTAACACAATCATGCACAGAGCTTTTCACAGGGAAGTATCTTCCGATTTCTTGTCCATTTAGCCAAGCAAGTCCTTTCCCCATATGAAGCATATCCAAACCTACTGGCTCATCTCCCGTTGGAGAGTCCACAACAGTCTGGAAAACATACGTTAATTGTCTTTGACTCCCCAATCTGGATATTAAACTCAAAAACAGTTGCATGTGTTCAGCAAAATTAAAAATATCAAGTTGGATGTATACCTTGTACCAAGTGAGGGGCTGATTTTTTGGGGGATCTGAGGTCGACTCCCAGCTTACAGCATCCAGACTTTCTGGTTTATAAATTCCTAGGTGTTCCCCTTGCAATCCAATCTATCAAATTTAAAATAAAGAATAGAGATAAGATATCTTTAATATTCTATATGTCTACACAATGATCCAAAGTTAAAAATGCACTTGCCGAAACCTTCAAAGCACAAACATTCATGTGAAAACATAAAATGATAGTTACCCACATAGTGCAAAAACATTAACAAGTGAAGTGATTCCATCTAAGGTCAACTGAGATGGCAGCAACAAATTACAAAAGACTGAATAGTCACTTCTATGTTTTCTTGGTGTTTACATCTCATCTCCCACATTGAACTCAATATAAACCAAATCCTATTGTTCTCATTTGGAGAGTCCCACTTACTTTTTTCCATCTAACATGTTTTCTTAAGTTTGGTTTTATTTCACCACATACCGATAGGGCCACAATATTTCAACAATCATATCTGATATCCAGTACTTCTATAGAGGGTACAAAGGAGGCCTGACGGTTTAATATCCAATAGTTTAACATCGAATTTATATTCTTTAACAACATTGACCCATTCAATGCAGTTGGTTGGTGACTGGTTATGATATGATCTCAGTTTAGTTGCCTTAAATCTTTGTTCTTGCAGCGATGCCTTAAACCTGTTAATCCATAAAAGGGACTATCACATTATCTACATGGGTGAAGGTCCTGTTGCTTAACTGATACATAGTGATCATCCAAAAAGAAGCGGACTATTTTCGCCAATCAGATGAGTGGGGAGGAAAAAAAAAAGGGGATTAAGAGCATACTGGATATGAGTCCAGTCGTCAAAAAAAAAAAATTTGAGAGATTAGGTTTTTGGGCCTTGGGGACTGTAAATATGCTTTTGGAGATTAGAGATAATGTAGAAGCAAAATGATAACAATTTGTATGCAAAATATGAAGGACAAGTACCTTGTATGTCCAAATATTAGAAGACAAGTCAAGTGTTCCATTTTTCAAACCATTAATCTTAACACTTGTCGGCCCTGCTCCAATCCATTCATAATAAGGCCCTGCATTCTGGAGGCAACCACAACAAGAAACCCAGTGAGGGGTTGATTATATAGCAAGGAAACTGAAGAATGGAACAGATTAAGCATTTCTTTTTTACTAAGAAAACTATGACCTTGATTTGCAGAAATATTTCTTGACTCCTATCTAAAGGCAATGATGGACCTCTCATGGAAAAGAAGCAAGTATTGTTGCAGAAAGTCCTATCTGTTAGTGAAGGAAATAAACAATTTATTCATTGCCCATCCTTTCCTGAGTTAATATAGACCTTCCACAAAGACTGCTAGAAATTGAAATAGCGTAAGGAAATCCTTGCACTGGAGATTAAAATTGTATAAAATTAGACAACAAGGATAGTCCTTATAGCTAATTCTCTCTTTTAAACCACTCCATCCACTTGTAGAATATATGAAAATTAAGCAGTTATTGGGTTATATGGTTTACTCAACATTCAAGAATAAGCAGACATAAACAATCAAATGAGCTTCATTTCAGAAGCATGGAAAACTCAAACAGACTAAACACCGTGGGACTAGTTTTAAGCCCACTTTCTTGTACAAAAATCAGTCATCAGATATGCAATCAGTGATTGCCAGTAGCATAAAAAGCCCCTTAAGACCACAGATAAAAAAGTAAATACAAGGAATCCTAAAAACTTACCGTTATTCCGACAGTCATGCTCAAAAGAGCAATTTCATTTTCTCCAGGCTTAAGAGTAATGGGAAATTCAGATTTGAAAGTCCAAATGATGCCATTTCCTGATACACTAGCTGCAAATAAAAGAGTTTCAATACAGTGAGATTAAAGTTCAAAATTGCATTGCAAATGTTTTCATACTTAAATAAAGGGTTCTTTGCCTTATATCAATTATAAGAAAAGCAATGGAAATGGCAAAAATTGGTATCATGCTTTTAATTGGAGAAAAATATGTACTGCAAATCAACCCTAGCAGCACATAAGACCAAATATGAATATGTAGTCATCTATGAAAGATCATGATAAGCTTAGACATGAATTCAGTGTGGTCTATACTAGAATCACCATTATTAAGCCACATAATAGAAAAAATAAAAAATAATAAAGAAACAGCCTAGAATCACTCTTTCATTTTCAATTCTTCAAAAGAAATAAAAAAAAAAAAGAAGGGATCTTTTTTTCTTTTCTTTTCTTTTTTCTTTTCAGCATGGCAAAAGACACAAGTTATTGTCAAGGCTTCTGTGCTATGCATAACGGTCAAATAGCAAAGTATATTTGGCTGCCTCATATTTCCATTAAATCTAGCAATGTGATTCCAAAAGAAATGAGGTCATCAGACATGATAATATAATTTGCAATTTGCTGATAAGAAAAGTTTTGAAATGAATGCTATCAACAAAAATTTTATAAAAAGCTTGCAATTCCTTTAAATATATATATATATATATATATATATATATATATACATATATGTAATAAATAATGACCTGCAAGATTTTTATTCACAAAAGCATGGATAGCATGACCCTTTGATTCAATGAGCAGAGTTGTTTGATTGCCTTTCTTTAAGATTTCCTCATCTTCATTTACCACCAATCTGCCATCAAATACACACCACATTAAGACATCAGTACAGCCTTTTTTTTCTCTCTTTTTCTTTTGAGAACAACAAAGAATAATAAAAATGTGAATCACATATTGCAGCCATCTTAAAAGTATACAATCTAAAATTTCAGAGCCTAGTGTAAAATATAATAGGTCTCAAACAAACTAACCTTGTTGTATACCAGAGATAATCAGTAGAAAATTTGGTTGTATTTATATGATCCTTAAAGCCCTTCTTCATAAAATCAGCTAGTCCATGGATTCTAACTTTTTCCTTGAATATGTCCCATTTAAGGCCCTTCAGATCTTTATTTGGAGGCAAAAGTGATGGCTGTAGGTTCTCTGGCAGCATTTCAACCACAGTAGTTTGTGCCTTAACCTGTTGAAGTTTGAAAGGTTTTACAACAATGGCACTCACAAGCAATAGAAATAAAACTAGACACATGTTTACAGGTTCATCTCATAGGCCTACACCACAAGGCAAGGGGGAAGCAATCCATTATAATCAAAACAAAGTACAAGCCATGGTGGAGAATCACCACCTGAGGGGACCAAAAAACAAAAATAAAAACACGATGGGACTCAAGACATAATATATATAATATAATATATCTACATATATATATCAATTGCTTACTATAATTTAAAGTGGTCAGGTCCATAATAAACCCACATGGCCCCACCAATTCAATGACATATATACATCAGATTGCACCAATGGACAATCGGCCTAGTGGGATGGGGTACTAGATCCTTTAACCAAATTTTAGGTTTGAAACTTGAGAATAGAAAAGATTACACTAAAAGAGTCGTCCCCTAAATAGGGCCATTGTAGATGCTAGAACTGGATTAATCAGAGTATGGATCTGGATACCAGTGTGGAAACCAAAATACACATACACACACACACACACACACACATATCAGGTTGCTCTGCCGAATATGTCAGCTCGGCTACCAAAACTCAGCATGCTGAATAATATGTGTTTCCTGTGAAGCTGTTTTAAAGCAGGAGAAGCATACGTGAAGGTGGATTGTGCAGTAGCCAAAGCAAGAGTGAGATAAGAATAGGATAAAGTAACAAGGATCCTATTTCTGCATTTTCTTTCTAAGAGATTTAACAAGAACTTAGGCACTGATCATGTCACACTTCACATAGGTGTGAAGAAAGGCAGCTATCCTGGACACTACATACCCACCTTTGTCAGGTATGCATAACCAATTGTGTCTATATATGCTTGTATACGTGCTCAAAAAAATGCAGACTCATATCAATAGAGAATAGCACTATACAATTAATATCATGTTCACATAACCATCAAGAGCATTAATAATTGTGCTTTCTGATTTTTTTTTCATAGTTTCTTCTTAGAAAAAATGGTCCATATTGTTAATAAGTATTTTTAATTTATCTTGGAAATTTGAGTTTAAATAGTTCGAAATATTATAATGTTGTGTTATAAAATGAAGATGCACCAGATCTGAAAGCTTACCTTGGCAGAGTTAAAAACTTCATTCTTACAGTCTTTCAGAATGCTCACTGACCACGCGGGCATGTGATATGACACATTTTGGAAGACGATTGACTTGTCATTTACATCATCTGTGTTAGCAAGAAAAGCAACACATGCTCCAGAAGGATCACTATAAACATCAACCTGCAAAAAGTTGTTTAGGATTCAACTAGGGCACAAATATAGAACATAGCTGAACTGGGCTATGTAGTGGATAAAAGATACCCAAATGAGAGAGATCCAGTACAACTGTAGTCTTATTTCTGTTGTATAAAACAAAGTGAATGCAAACAAATCTTCGTATTTCTAATTCTCGTCATCGAAAGAACAAGTTCTTGAATTAATTTAGGAGGATTATATTTTCAAGAAGAAAAGTGCCTCTGTTATAGTTAGTCCTTCAACCTCTTTCATTTCATATCCTTGTCAAACCAGTGCTACTAAGACTATATTTATGACTATGATATAGGGTATAGAAGTTTGACTGCCTCTTGCAAGACTTAATAAATATCCTGTTTCAATCAGCTTGTAACATCAGTCTAAATAATGTCCAAGATCATAGTCTGTTTGCTAATTAGCATTTTAGCACTTTCAAATGTGTCCCTATAAGAGAGAGAGAGAGAGAGAGAGAGAGAGCATATTGTTGAAGTAAATAAACAGCACATACAAATGAATGAAGATTCTGACAAGCAAATATGAATAAAGATTTCAATGCAAAAGGAAGGACTCAAAAATAAAGGGACAAAGAAAAGGAGAAAAAGAGGCCATCAACATCACACAAATTAATTAATAGCCAAGGAAAGACAACTCACCTCCTGCAAAGGACCGAGAGACTGAAAAGTAGGTTCATTGTTGAGCAACACATGCTCTACTGACTTTATAGTATTATGAAGGTCCTTAAGATGTCCCCATTTGGGAAGCCTAGGTAAACCTGAAATCCACATCCTGAGCTTAAAAGACAATGCAATTGGCAAAAAGAAAAGAACAACACTAGAATGAACAAGAAAAATAGCTCACCATACTCATCAATAGGAGCCTCATAGTCGTAACTAGTTGTAATAAATGGTCCACCTGAAGTGCGGCCAAAATTTGTTCCACCATGATACTGACATAGGAAGAAAGAATGAAATAAGAAAATAGGCATAAAGCTCGGAGAGAATATGGTAGGAATAACTGCCCAGAACACTTAAACAAACTGCAAGTTCATCAACTTTAGACGATTTTTTAATATCTCTCTCAAATAAATTACCCCAATTAAATTGTAGTAAACAAAATGGCTAGGAACTCATTCTTCTAAAATGTAGATAGAAAATGTTTACTGATTATGTCTCTGAGTTCAATTAAGCTCCCAGAAATGGGGTATTTCCTCCAAAAGCATGAGAGGCTGCCAGTAACAGAGATACAAAAAAAAAAAATTCTAGAAGTTGGGAAGGGATCAAAGTGTTATGAAGGACAGATGTGATTGGAAATTGGAGTCAATGGGTGGTCATGTCTTTTCTTCCCAAGTTTACAAAGAAAGGCAAGACTATTACTTGTTAAAGTAGTAGAAATTGCAGCTAGGGCTTTTCTTTCATTCTCAGTCCAGTTTCATTTTCTATGCTCCCTTTCTTCTTTTCCCTGTTCTTCCTTTCATACCATGGTCCACCTGTATTTTAGGTCTTATTCTCTCTTTAAAAAATGGAGAATATAGACTACATGAGCACCTCACCCATGGTTCTGACTTCATTCCATGTAAGGACTAATCTTGGAGAAGTTTTAAAAACAAGTACCTGGAGAACACTGAAGTAGGAATTTTGGAGATAGCAAATGTGGTAACGTGGTCCTATGTAGGTAGATGGTGGTATGACAGTGCAAGTTTTGTAACTACAGCAACAAATGAAGATGCCACCCAAAACTGTAAACATGCCGAAAAATTTGTTTCATTTAGGAAATTAGAGTATTTCTAGCTCCACAAAAGTTCACACACAGAAAAAGAGAAGGCCTATGAAACCCAAAGAAACACCAGCGTGCACCATATTGCATCAAAGCCAACCTCCTACCCAAGAAATAAATAAATAAATAAAATGCAAACAAAACAAAAATGATGTCATGCCTACCATATAATAGTTCTGCACGCTTCCACCTTTCTGAAAAAATCGAGCAACAGCAAAAGCAATATCTTCTGGTGGTCTATGAGGATCACTAGCTCCGAATGTTTTGAACCTGAGAACAATCAATATAATTACATAATAAAATATTTAGAGTAAATAGTTGAATTGATCACGTTTCTTTGTTATTGATTCTGATTATGTTTTCTTCAAGCTACCAGATAACAATGGCTCTTCATCTGTTGCACCTATAAGTTCAGGTTGAGTAGAACTTTGTAAAGCATTGCAAGTGGAAATTTCCAATGAACAAATTAACCAATAAATAGCATATATATACAAAAATAAAAAACAATAAGAACAAACAAATAAAAAGTAACAATACCATCCTGGCCAGTTCTCAGTCCAGATCTTGGGCTTGTTTGGAGAATTAGGTTTAAACTGGTCACAGTAAAATGAATTACAGGTGTTGATCTGCAAGACAAGCAACAGAATTCGAAGTCAAAGCTGGATGTACTTGGTGTTATTCTTTATCAAGCAAACTCCGGAGCAGACAGAAGAAAAAATATACATGTCTACAGCCACACTAAGAGACGACGCATCAATGGTTTCATCCTCCGAGTCGTTCTTCTCTTCCTAATAAAACTTACAATTAAGGAAATGCTGTGACAACCCATGAAAATGATGGGCATGAACAAAGGCCATAAACAGCCATTTCCTACCATTCTCAAATCATAAATGATGATCAATTTCAAGTGAAAAGTTTTTCAATGGTGGTAAAATTGTGATAAGAAATAGGTAACCAACTTCAATTAAATGCCTAAATCAACATTTCCATGGACACATGTAAAACAGGCAGAGAACCATGGAAGAAGAAAAATGGAAGAAACCAGGACTGCACTGTTTTCTCAAAGGTTAAGTGGAAATCAAAATAGCATGTAATGACAAGAAGGTGTGGGCATGCTATCATTTGCGTCAGCAAAGGTTACAGCTATTTAACTTATATTATCTTACCACAGGATCAGGAGCATCATTCTGCTGGCACATGATCCAAGGGACACCTATATTTTGTGAAACAGCCATTTTAGCAGCCCACATTGCATATGGCTTTGCCCCAACTCCATATGCTCGTTCAGTGTCTCCATATTCATTTTCTATCTGCAATAAAGAGGAACATGCAAATTTGTCAAGAAAATGTCAGAAAAAAGTATAGATCTGTAGCATATTCTTGTGGAAATTAGCAAAATTCCCAATTTCCCACAATCAATACACAGAAAAAGAACAAAGGAAAAAAGGAAAAAAAAAATGCCCACACACACACACATGAAGGTGCAGTCCTATAGGCACAGACTCATCATTACATTGAACTTATTCTGATGTCTTTTACACTCTACAAGCTCATTCTGCTACACAACTCGAACCCTCACTATCTTTAAAATCATCAACTAGACCACTGGCAGAGACAGACTTTTACTAGCGAGGGCAACACATACATGTTTGCATACACTGTGAAGGCTTCTGTTACCAAACATTTTAGTACATCAATAAATGACGACATTATCATGCAAAATCAATTAACTTGTTTCAACCTTTTTAATGTAAATAAACATACTAGAAATTTTACTAAACCACCATCTATTGCTTTCACTGGAGTTAACTGGAAAAAGGCAAATTCATGTTGCCACTGAAGGCCCTAGTTGGGACATTTGAGTTGAGCTAAATGTACTAAAATTTTTAAAGTATTGCAAGGGCAAAATTTCACCCTTGATGATTTTATGGGTCAAATGCCCCAACCTTGAATATGCATCTGAACAGAAAGTGGAAACACGGAAATTGAATTCAAGACAGCATAATCCTTGGGGCCATCACATAGAAAAGGAAACTAATCTCATTCAACTTAGGGACATTCTGAGTTTAATTTCAAGACGAGCATCAATTTTTCTGCTCTTAGATAAGAGTGTACCATTTTTAAAATAACTTATCAAATCAAGTAAGAACTAGACTTGCCTGTGCCAAGATAATAGGGCCTCCTTGCGATGCGAAAAGCTTTTCCTTCTTCATAAGTTTCACTACATATTTTGTGAACCTATGCATATATTTCTTAAAAATATGCACAAGAAAAATTTTTAAAAGGTAATGCAATGATTCAGTTATTCAATATTGACAATCACATTTGTTAGCTCAAAGTATATTCTCACCTTGAAGGGTTCATTATTAGTTCGGAAGACAGTGCCGGGAACATAATGTAACCAAACAGGCACTCCCCTGCATTAAACAACTACAATTAGGATTTCTTGCCATATTAAAACCATGGGATGATTGAAATTATGATTTACACCAAAGTCTAATACGACATAATCCATTTTGAACTCAGAAAAGATTTATCTTTTCAAGTAATATAAAGCAAGAGTGATGTTATACAGGCCTCACATTTTTAAACCAATTTATACATTATGAGATATTAATGATCCCATAAAAGATACTTGATATCAGATCCTAGGTTTTAAAAAAGCACTTGCAGATAAGTCAAATGGGTGTGGATGGATCAAGAAATTTAGTGCAGACTATATATCAATTTGAGTCATTTTCCAATTTTTCACAATTTCTATACCAGCCAACTAAGTTATGTCGCAACTTATAAAATCCTACCTCCTGCTTAATACATCTGTCTTACAACTTAAAAATTGAATATTATCCATTTATTTAGTAAAAAACTCAAACAAAAATAACTTTAAAAGATGTAAAAAAAGGGCTCACCCGGTGCACAAAGTACTCACCGGCTTAGTGCGGGGGTAGGGAGAGGATAGGCGTATATGTACGTAACCTTTCCCTTGCATTTTTTGCAAAGAGTCTATTTTCACAACTTTAATAGATCTATATTTAGAAATATTATGGTTGAGTTTTTTACCCCAATAAAAAAAAAAAGAAAAAGAATGGAATTTTATATGCAGACACATTGCATAATTTAGAAAGTAGAAAAGAAAAAAAAAGGTGAGAAATGTACAGACAAAAGATTAGAAACATCAAACAGTTAGAAGCCAAAGATCAAATATCAAATAATTAATACAAATCATATCTTTGCTAATTAGAAACAACTTTAAGGTTCCATATATACTCTTTTAATATCCAAAGTTATCAGATCAAAGATTTACATAAAGTGGAAAAATAGTTTATTTTCATTCATTTTATTAGAGTCATAATTGATTTAAATCAATAGAGATCAGATTGGTCCCTTGACCTCAACTAGAGTTCTCATTTACACCACAAACAAATAAAATCCTCACCAAATAAAATTAATAGAGTCCATTAGATTAATAAAACCTTTGTCGCCCATTAGGATAAAATAGAAGACCTTTTATTAATTAATTAAATTTTGATAAAAAGTAAAATACTCTACAAATAAACTTAAATTGAATGCTAAAGAGAAAATAAAAAGGAGAAACCATAATTATGTCGTGATAATTTAAAATAAAAGAAAAAACAATCCCTATAGGCTATTGGTGTGAAAAAAAAAAACAATCACGAGAGGCTAATCTAGGATAAAATATATGACTCACTAATTAACTAATTAATTTTTTATTAACAAAAAAAAAGGGAAAACTGCTGTACAAGTAAATAGGATTAAATACAAAAAGGAGTAATTCTAGACCAAACATTATGTAACATGTCGGGATATATTGATCAATAAATAATCAAATTCGCAGCATATTTTGACTAATTTAAATAAACATTTGATTAAAAATTTATAAATACTGCCGGGATGTGTTAATCAATCATTAGGCAAACTTGCAACATGCTCCACTAATTCAAATAAATATTTAATTAAAATTTATAATGATCAACACTTAGAACTTATTGGGGTTAATTTAATCCATCTAACATTGCTGACAAAAAACCGGAGAGGAAAGAGATGGAAAGAGGAATTACCCATAATACCATTCGGCAGCAACAAAAGGGCCAATGCGGAGGATCATATGCATGCCAGCCTCCTTAACTGTCTTCACAAACTTTACCAAATCATACCGATCCTCGAAATAGTACTGCACCATACATCACATGTCATTACATTATAACGTTTTCAATCCAATAAACATAGGTAGCTAAGAAATTAACGTTAATTGCATAAAAAATAAATAAAAGTTTTGGGGGAGGGAGGGGCTTACATTGTTAGGAGAAGGTTCATGACCATTCCAAAACACATAACTTTCAATCACATCGCACCCTCCTTCTTTTGCTGTCTGAATCAATCCTGGCCACATCTATTTTACCCCATCCATTCAACCCAGTAATCTTACAACAGAGAGAAAGACAGAGAAAGAGGACAGGTGTGATACTAACCGCAGGGACGCTGCGAGGGTAGTGAATGGAAGCGGAGATGAAAAGCATGCGCTTCCCATCAATGATGAGAGATCTACTGTCATAGGTCACATTGGCTCCAAATGTATTCTCAACTGAGAAGAAGAAAAGAAAAAAGAAGAGGGAAACAAGTAATGAAGAGAAATGCTTCATCATTTTTGGCTGCTGAATGCTTCAGCTTTTCTCAAGTTCCCTCGTCTGCTCTTGTATACATATATACTGTGATGTTCGGCTCTGCGCGTGATAGAGAGAGAGAGAGAGAGAGAGAGAGAGAGAGAGAGAGAGAGACAGAGAGAAATGGAAGTGAACCGGACCTTTATGGGAAGAACAGACACGGCGCGTTGATATCAGCACCGAGTCACTGTCTGACACGACACGGTTTAGAGAGAGAGAGAGAGAGAGAGAGAGAGAGATGGGTTAATTTACAACTTATTAAGTTGGAACATTTGTTTTAAGACGTAGGAGTTGGTGAAATTCCCCGCAATGATTTTACACCAAAAATAAATAAAAAAAAATCCGAAAATTAAGGTATGCCGTCACGTAAGGATGTAGGCACTGTTACCTCTTGATTTGATTTGTAAGGTAAGAAGTATTTTTACATAAAATTTATCTTCTTAAAACATATTATCTAAAAGATATTTATCCGATCGCTCTTCTATCAAATTTAGATTAATAAAATTATAACCACCAATTGTATCCACTTCAATTTTTACAATATCCTATGGTCTCGTAGTCTTAAATAGGATTACTATTTTTCAAATTTTTTTATAATAAAAAGATTTCTGATAACTAATTTTCTCTCAAAATTTTTTATTAACTCAGTGCTAGTGGATCTCCTACTAGTAGAGGGTCTACTTTCATTATATATTTTACATAATTTGTTTATGTACAATGATTTTAAGGATTTGCACCTTAAAATTCTATCTTTTCCTGTGTCTAATGATGTTGAAGGATTGTTGTTTAGTCTAAACCTTTCATCTATTCGTGATTTTGCTAGATTTAGAGAAATTTCTAATAAGTTTGTATGATTCATCTAGAGGGCTCTAAGAAAGTTTATACATTCTCAAATATCTCTTCAATTTTAATTATTTTCTTTTATTCAAATTGAAAACTGTGAACACATAGCTATATTTAATGACTATGTAGTATATTTTCAACAATCTGACTATAATATCGGAACCATAAAAGATCCAGAAACATTTTCATAAGCTATGAGTTCTAATAATTCAAATTTATAACTGAACGTCATGAAGGATGAGATGGACTCCATTGTGGAGCAACAAAATCTAGGCTCTTGTAAAGTTGTTAGATGAGATAAAATTTATCGAATGTAAATGGGTCTTTAAAACTAAAACTAACTCATTAGGCAATATCAAGAAATACAAGGTGAAATTTGTTGCTAAAGGATTCACTCAAAGGGAAGAAAACGGTTATTCAGAAACATTTTTTCTGGTATCTAAGAAAGATTCCCTCCACATCATTCTGTTACTTTTATACATTTTGATATAAAATTACAACAAATGGATGTGAAAACAGTTTTCTTGAATGGGAACTAGAGGAAGAAATTTAGGTATATGTCAACCTGAAAGATTTTCTTCTAATGGTAGTGAGCATTTGGCGTGCAACCTCAAGAAATTCATATTTGAGTTGAAACAACCAATGGTATTTAAAATTTCATAACGTATTCACTCTATTCAGTTTTGAAGAAAATATTATAAATCAATATATATATATATATCTCAAGTTTAGTAGGAGTAGATTTTGTTTTCTTGTTCTATATGTGAATGACATATTACTTACCACCAATGATAAGGGGATATTTTATGATGTGAAACAATTCCTCTCTAAAAACTTTGTAAAGAAAGATTTAGGTGATATATCTTATATAATCTGCATAAAGATATATTGTGATAAATCCTATAAGCTTTTGGAACTATATCAAGAAATCTATATCAACAATGTATTTAAGAGATACGGGATGGAGAACTGCTCACCAAATATAGCTCTGATTGTCAAATGGAATAGGTTTAATTTAAACCAAGACATATTTGGAAAAGGAACAGATTGCTAACATTCTATAGCTTTCAGTGTTGGAAGTCTCATGTATGCACAGTTTTATACAAGACCTAATATAACGCATGTTGTGGGGATGTTAGAAAGATATTAAAATAACTCGGGTTTTGAACATTGGAAAGCTATAAAGAAAGTATTGAGGTATTTACAAAGTACCAAAGCACATGTTTACATACAGAAGAATCAATAGTTTAGAAGTAGTCGGGTTCTCAGATTTGGATTTGTCGGCTGTGTTGATTCCTAGAAATCAATATCAGGTTACATCTTTATGATGGGCGGTAGAGCTGTATCGTAGAGGAGTGTTAAGTAGATATTGATTATGACCTCCACTAAGAAAATTGAGTACGTGACATGTTTTGAGATTACATCATACACAGTATGATTCAAGAGTTTTATATCTAGATTTAGGGTTTTAGATTATGTACTTAAACTATTATGTATATTTTGTGACAATTCAGTTGCTGTATTTTTTGTTAAAAATAATAAAAGTGATAGTCGAAATAAACATATCAACATAAAGTACTTAACCAAAGGCATGCCGCCTAATAGATTTAGGAATCATACTATAAATATGAGTTTATTGTTTTATTTAAATGAAATTTAGAGTTGAATTTTCTAAATAAAATTCTGCACATGTTTTTGTTTTGAGATAAATTTATCAAGTTTGGATCTCGAATAAACGTAAACTTTATTCATAAGATAAATGTCATCACAAGATTAGAAAATAGAATATATTGTGGTACATAGAAAATAATACTCACTTTTAGAGAACTAATCACCGTGACTCGTATACTCGATTTTCTTAAGAAATTGATTTGGTTTTGACTTCAAGTCAGCTTGATTAGCCAAATAGAAGAATGTTAGGAATTTTTATTCAAATTCCATGAGATTAATACATTCAAAATGGAATTAATGGAGGAAAAAATAACTAAAAGGATTAAAAATGATGGGTAATAAAAGAAATTTGAATTGGATTGTATTTGGCCAGATTTTAGTGGCTCATTCAAATTTCTACATAATTAATGCTATTTTTTTGTTTTAAATGTTTAATTCTCTTCCTGCAATAATTTAGAATGATAATTATAAACTTTTAATGGCTCTTTGATTGTTAAGAGTCTACATAAACCCCTTCCAAGTACATTGGGTCTCTAAGTCCAAATTTCTTAATTCCACACCATTTATTGAGTGAAATTGAGAGTTTAGAAGATTTATGCATGTCCCAAGGATAATTTTGGTGGTGTTATAGTCACCAGAGGTGTTACAGTCACCAGAGGTGTTACAGTCGCCAGAAGTGAAGGAGAAAAGTATGGCCAGAGGAACCCTTGTTCGCTTCTACTTTAATTTTGACTCAATTTTTGCATTAGAAGAATGCACCAGAGGTGTTACAACAGGAATATCTAGGCAAGGTGAAGAAGATACCTTTAAAAGGATGGCAACATGGCTAAACCTAGACTTCATGGTTAATAGGAAAAGAGTTATCGATAGATGGGTTCAAGCTACCCAATTAATAGCTATGACCAATAGTTGGTGAATGGACCAATAAAGAAATTATATTACTCAAGTCATGGAAGGGAATATATCTGGGAATTGGTAGAGGCAATTAGCTTTGATCGAAGAAAACATAATCTTATACGGATCAGAAACAGAAAATCTCCCACCAATAGAAAGCAAAGAGTCCATTATGGAAAGAGTTTGAGCTGCATTATATTTAGAATTCTTGGGGTAATACTGGAGTGCCCATAAACAACTATATAGATTCAATCTGGTCTAATAAATTAGGTATAAATTAGATAGATTAGAATACTATTTGTTAAAATATTTTAACGAATATGTAACGTATTTTGAAAATTACTAATGGCAGAGTAATATCATGAAAGATGAAGATAAAGTCTTTTTAAATAGATTTTTTGAGAGATTACCACAAAGATTCATAATGTTACGCAAGAAAGAATATAATGACGATAGGAATAATCAAGATTTAACTCCTGTAAACAACTTAGGAGTTCGTATTGAATTTACAAAAATAAAAATACAAGAATGGTGTTAGCATGCAAAATTGCTAAAGAAGGCTAAAAATCATGATGATCGTCTTTGGTGTGGAATCAATAATGATATCTCTGACCTAGAGTGTACAAAAACTCATTTTAGAAAAAAGAAATACAAAAAGAAACATAAGTTAGAGAAAAGAAAAATTTATGCTAAATTCAGAAAATATAAGAATAAATACCGTAAGAAGTTTGTTCCAAAGGAAAAGAGCCAAAAATATTCCAAGAAAAATCATAAGAAAATCCAATCTTATGATAAATCTGAGTGCAAGTGTTGGAATTGTAGCGACAAAGGACACTTTAAAACCCAATGTCCAAAATAGAAATGTGGTGGGAAAATTTACTATCATGATATAGAAATCTTCGAAGATACAGAGATCCCAAAACAATTGCACTTGATAGAAAGTACAATTATATATTTGATAACGAGACATAAATGAATTTTATATGGATTCAGAATTGAAAACAAGTAGTAATTATTCATCTGAAGAAGATGAGTGACACCTCAAGTATTTGCAGTGAGTGATCATATCTATAACAGATTGATGACAATCAGTATTATCAATAAGTTACAATCTTTAGTAATAAACAAGTTAAGAAAATAAAAGAAAAAGGACTGAAAACAAGTTAAAAAATAGGTTTCAAGTGTAGTTGGAAAATTAGAAATCTAATCTAACAAAAAAATGAGATTAGATACATAATTCATTATATAGAAACACCACAAACGATGGAACAAATTCAAGGGCGTTTTAACATTAGTCTAACACCTAAAAAAAAAGTTAAATCAGCTCTAGACAAAATGTCTAGAGAAATAAGAAATAAAATGAAATATATTCACATCGGAAGTATCTGAATAAGTGTTAAAACTAATTATACTAGCAAGATTGACTCTCCAATTTTATTAGTAGTAATTGATGATAGGTTTTTAAACCCCTGAGATAAAATCTTGAGAATAATCAAAGGAAACCTTTATTATAGTCAAGTTCAGTTCAATATTACCTACAGATCACATTAACCCTAATGGATCTAGGAAAATCAGAACTTGGAATAATCTATGAATATGTCCGAAAGAATATAATGAGTAGACATGAATATGTGCCTTTTACTATCACATATTGCATAACATTCGCATTAAGTTCTGGTGTGCACAATCTTCAATTTGAAGAAAAGAAAATAATTGAAATTGAAGAGATATTTGATAATGCAGGAACTTTCTTAGAACCTCCTAGGATAAATCCTACAAATTTACAGGAATTTAGCAAAACCACAAATAGATGAAAGGCTTAGACTAGACAACAAGCCTTCAACATCATTAGATATAGGAAAAGATAGAATCTTAATGTGCAAATCCTTAAGACCATTATACATAGACCAATTAGGTAAAATATATAATGAAAGTAGACCCTTTACTAGTAGAAGATCCACTAGCACAGAGCCAATCGAAGAACTTGAGAGAAAACTAGTCATTGGGAATCCTTTCGGCGGATTTCTCCAAGCATGCCTCAAGCTAGATTGCCTGCATTCCTTGGGCTGCTTTCATGGAGTAACATGTTTAATAGGTTTATAGAAAGTTGTTAGTTCTTATTATTTACTTCTAAATTATGATTTTTTTATTTAAAAAGAAAAATATAATCATTTATTTATTTATTTATTATATTTTTAATGATCAGAATTGGGGACCCATATTATTAAAAGATATAAATGTGATTATAGAGAGAAGGGGTTAATAAACCTGATCTTAACTCTCAAAAAGCACTAAAAAAACTATTTTTCAAAAGTAAAACGAGAAGCAAAAGTTTGAGACTTATTTAATAAGACTAGATTAGACTAGACATTGGACATGTATGGAGAGGGTAGCAAAAGAGAAAAACACGGTGAGTAAGTGATGAGATAACCTAGATTGCTTAATGTGTAAGTAGCCATATTCATTTCCCGAAAACAATGAATAAACTCTTCCAATTTACAAATCTAAATTTGATGGATAAAACTAGAAGTAAACTATCGGAAATAGATATTATTGTGTAATATGTCAATTAGAATCTTAGAATTATTTAATAATGTCTCCTGGGAATAAATTTGAACAAATCTTAAAACCCCTAAGTAAAGCTCTACCCTTTGTCAAACTTGTAATCCTACCAAAGTTCTCAAGAAAGACAAAAAAGACTTTACCATTCGAATCTCAAACCATGCCTCCTCCTCCACCTGGCTACAAATTCCCTTTAAAGGATCCATGCATGTTAAGTTTAAAGAAAAGAGAGTGGGCGACAACCATCTGACTACTGATTTAAAATGACGAATAATACCGAAAGATACAGTTCAATAAAAAACCCAAAATAGGAGATTGAGAATTAATTTGAGGGAACCTCAAAGAAAAAATCCCAAACAAATCTTCTTCCATTAATCTTGTAAGATGAAATGTAAGAACATTTTCCATCAAATTTTATTTGTAGCTGTTGAAGCACCAAGATAGGCGCTCATGATGTAACACCGACACCTTAGTGTAATCATTTTTGTACTCATCTTCATTATATATACGATATTACACATATTCTAAGTAGGAAAATTCGCTAAAAAATTTTTCCTCTAAAACCCCTTCCAGAAAATTTCGGCCCAAATCGTCAAAAATTAAAAAATTTTCAAAATGACAACCGATGGTCCAATAATAATGAGAATGACTCTAGAGTGTATAGGAATCTCAAATTTGAATAGATCTCAATTCGTAGGGTTAAATCATAAATTTTTAAGAAAATTGTCGATAGAACCCTAGCCGGGTCGAACGTGTCTCGGAAAGGTTAAACGACCACGTTTTGACACGAGATGAATTAAATTAGTTCTAATACGAGATTTTGGGTCTAACTTGAAATTATAAAAATTTTTGGTTTCAAAATGTAGTTTTTATAAATCAAAAAACTCATTTCAAATAACCAAAAATAAATAAATAGAAGTATTTGGCAAGTGACCCATTCCCCAAAACCGTAGAGAGAGAGAGAGAGAGAGAGAGAGGAGAGATTTTTTTTTTTTTTGGAATTTGAAGAGTAATCCAAGGGTGGAAATTGATTTGAAATTAGATGAATTAATAGGGGCCTTTGGATTGAGTTAGTGAGAGACAAAGATCACTATTTATGGAGTGTAAGAATGGACTTTCTTAGAAACAAACCAATGGTGAGGATTTGATTTGAAATGGATTAAAAATTTGGAACCATTGGATCATGGTAGTTGGGGGACAAGCATTTAATGAAAAGAGAGTGTTGTGTGAAAGAGGAAGAGAGAGAACGTGGGAGAGAGAAAGAAGGAGTCTTGGTTTGTGACAAAATAATCCAATGGCTAGAAATTAGTCTTAAAAAGGGTGGATGGCTACGATTGATTGGCAAAACTTAACAAAACCAAAACACTTAGTCTTCTTCTTCCCAAACCGTGAGACCCAAGAGCCAAAGAACAAGTTCTCTCATTTTCTTCCTCTCATGGCCGTGAGTTTAAGGTGTGGGAACTCATTTGTTTCAACACACTACCCTAATATTTTAACATAAATCAAATCCTCACTAACTCAATTACCACATATTCAAAAATTGGAGTAAAATGAAGAGTTTTGCTTGGTGAAGATCAAAGGGAACCAAGAGAAATTCCATTGAAGAAATGCATGATTTTCTTCAAACAACACTTGAAAATTTTTGTATGGATTCATTCCCCTCAAACACTAATACAGCATATCTAAAATTAGAGTCAAAAGGAAATACCTAGCTTGGTGAACTTGGGTTGGCCGTGAGCAAGGAGCAAGAAGGAAAGAAAGATTTTGTGAGGAGAAACCTTGTTTGGGCTTGAAACATCCAAATTAAGGTAAAAAAAAAATTCTGCACTTGTTGAAATTTTGAGAGCATTGTTTGAATGTGTAAATGTGATATTTTGGCATAATTTTTATAACCTAGAATCTAGGAGGAACCCAATGAAGTATGAGAAATGTGTGCAGAATTTTTATGCGTTGAATTTACCCTTCATTGTGGTGATTTAAGTGTGCAGAAAATTGAACTTTGTGTGACCAAGAATTTGGATAAAAAACACTATATTTTGATGAGTTAAATGTAGTGTTCAAAAAACAAATTGTGTGCAGAATTTTAATGTAAATGTGATAAAAATGTATGCGTATTTGTTGAATTATTGTTGCAAGAAATGTGTACATGAATTTGATTGTGCATGAATTGGAGGAGAGAAAGGTGCATTATTGTACTGAAATTTTTTTGCATTGTTGTAAGTTTTATTGTGTGCTGAATTTTGAATGAAATATTATGAACATGAGGTTTGGTGATCTGAAATTGAAAGAGGAAGGAACGATTTGATGCAAATATTGAAACTTTAAATTTCAACAAAACGGGGAAAACTGACCAGATTGTAGTTTTTCTATAATAATTTTTCCTGTACGAATGCAAATTGAGTGAGGTCTTCTGCATATGAAACTAGACTTCCGTAGTTTTAAAATGAGATATGATGAGTTTAATTCTAAAGAGAATTGGATTTTTAGTGATTTTTCAAAGTTAAATATTTTGCAAAGAAATATCAAGTTCTATCTTGTTCTGGCCGTGGAGTTGCTCTCATTTTGAGGTGTCTTCTGGTCTGAATCAATTTGAGCCCTATTTATGAAATTTGTTGTCTTATCTTTAATTTGATATAAGAATCATGTGATTTGGATATGTGTGGTGGAAGTTACAGTCTGTTTTCCATAACTGTGCAGATTTGAAATTTCGCAGTCAAGTTCACTTAGAATAAAGTTTTATGTCTTTGTATAATTGAGTTAGACTTAATCTAGAAATGAAAAGAATTGGGATTTTATAGTTAATATGGGTATACTAGGCATGGTGACAAATTTGTGTCCTAATTTGATAAATGATTTGGAATATAAAGAGTGTGTATGAATGTATATTTTATGTTGCTATTGTAGTGATACACTGATAATCGATCGAGGGAAGCACATTTTCGACATGTTGTGGTGTTCTTAGGGAGTGTCATACCCTCTCGTATACTGTGAGTGGGACTGTAGACACTGTGTTATTGATTTAACAAATCAATGTTTTTTTATAGATTTTCAAATGATATGGTTTATGATGTGTGTAAAAGAATGAGATTGATATATTTTTACAAATGTTCTTTTGTGATCATTGGAGTATCTCAATAGTTTGTTTAAATGATATGCATCCGTGAAATTTGTGTTTAAATGACTTTGTATCACTTTTGAGAACTTGATAGAATTTATATACTTCCATTTACATTGGTACATTGATTGACTTGGTTTTGATAAATTGATATGGGCCAAATTTGCTTACTTGTTAAGCGTGGATTAGATACCCACTTGTGATATAATGATGTGATGATGTCCATGATGGACTTCTGTAGCTACAAAGAGTTTTAGTAGTGGTACCCATTGTGTCCGGATACTCTTCTGCAGGAGGTATCCTCCAAAAGTCATATGTATAGTTGTAGCCGGATGAACCATATAGGGGAGAACGTGTGTACACCACTGTCTAGCTCCGAATAGATTCTATACATGATTGATATTGTTTTGTTTGATACTATTAAGACCCGTGGCCAACATTGGGGAAGAGAGCTTGATTTGTTTTATACTTGCACAAAAACCCCCAAATGCGCCCGTCATTGGTCGCAGTAGACCATCACCGGGGATATTTTATTGGCCACCTCTATATGATTTTGAAACGTTGACGGATACCTGTGTTGTATGACATATGATTCATGATTTGTGAAATTGTCATGGTTGTTCATAATGCTATCGTATTTTAAATTGTATTTTAACATTTCGTACTCACACATATAATTGATGACATTTTGTCGATCCCTTCACTCACTGAGTATTTCTCCATAAATACTCACACCTCATTTTCCATAATTCCAGATATAGATTGGCAGGGAGACGTGTCGAGAGACATTTCGACACATTTGATATACTTTTGGAGATATCGAACTTTTGGGTATTGATAACCATTCTTCCGCAATGGACTTGATGATGTATTTATTTGAGGTTTATAGAATGTTTATTGTACATTTATTTGGGATGACTGTATTTATATCATATAAATATAATTTGAAACTCTCGAGTTGTTGTTTATTCATGCATTGAGACAAAATGTTGCATGTTGAAATTTTTTACTTGGGAATATATTTTTGAGGAAAAACAGCTTTTAAATAGGTTGTACAGATTGATTTGATAGCCTTGTGGTGTCCCGATATATGAGGAGATTCTGCCCGTATATCGAGATATCACGGCGGTTGTCGCGTGCTCGATCCGAGAGTCATGGCGTGACAATTCAGTTGGTATCATGGACTAGATTTAGACCATATTTTATGAAATGAGTTTTGAAAATATTTCGAAATACATTTAAAAAAAAAAGAGGGTCCTCAATGCATATTGGAGTTTCTTTACAGTCATGATATCCCAATACATGGTTTTAGGCGTATGAGTTTCTTTCATTTTTAGGGGGTTAGATACGGTTCGTATCTAACCTATCATATCTTCCCCATTGGTTCTTAAACCGATGTGTTCATTCATTTTAGGGGGTTAGTTACTTATTACCTAAACCTAATTCTTGAAACGTGACTAATGCAATTTATTCCTTGCAGAACTATGATTACTAGGCGGGGTACTAGGTTTGTACCTCTTGAGCCACTCCTTGAACCACCTACCGAGCCGCCTAGAGTACTCAAGGATACATCTTCGTTCCGTGCACCTCCTCTGGTGCCTCCTCGATCGGCTACGACAACCGTGATTCCACTACCTACACTTGATGCATTTAGGTAGGTGTACGAGTGGTACAGTTTACACAAGATTCAGTTGCCACCCCCACCATCACCGATGGCCACACCGACTCCAACGGTAGTACCTACCTCTGTGGCACCAGATCCTCCACCGGTAGCCGGTCGTCCTTTGATATCAGGTCCGAGTGATACTACCTCTTTCACACTTAGGCACATCCACGAGTTGACTTAGCTGGTCAAGAAAGCTCGACAGTTAGGATGCACAGACTTTTTGAGAGCCAGTGATGCCACTACGGCTAAGCATTAGGTCAACAGGACCCGCCGAATCCTGACAGATTTGGGGTTGAGTGAGGAGTATAGGTTATGGGTAGCAGAGAGACTGTTAGATGGTGATGCTCTCACTTGGTGGGAGGCCATTTGTGATGATGCTACCGAGCCACTGCGGTAGGAGGACTTCCTAAGAAAGTTTGACAATAGGTACTTCTCTGAATATCAGCAAAACTGAAAGAGGACTGAGTTCCTTCACCTGCAATAGGGGACTAGATCGGTTGCAAAGTACGAGGCTGAGATGAGGAGACTAGCAGCCTTTGTCCCTGATTTAGCTACACAAAGTAGCTAAGATTCAAGTTTTAGGACGGCCTCAACTTGAGCATTAGGAGATACATGACAGTCACACCCAGTTTCTCCCTTGTAGAGATTGTTGATTCAGCTTACCGCACGGAGGAGATTGTTCGTGTCGAGGGTAGGTAGAAGGAGAGTAGAGAGCAGAGGAAGAAGAGGGTTGGCTCGCAGACGAGTTAGAGTTCGAAGAAGGGTAGGACTTCCGATTTTCATGAAGACCCCTCTCCCTTTTGACCAACACACCATGGATAGGGACCACGTCCCCAAGGGTTTGGAGCACCAGCCCCTAGTATTACGACAGTCTACTGTTCAGCGGCACCCTCCTTGCCGCAGATGTGGCAGGCACCATCTTCCAAAAGTTTGTAGGGTGCCTATCACGTACTTCTAGTGTGGGAAGCCGAGATATATCAGGAACTCGTGCCCTGATTTAGGGTTTGGAGACCAAGCGACCATGAGTCGACCGAGTGGACCGCGAGTAGGATAGCAGGGAGCACCTGCGCATTCGAGTCACATTGCTCCACGGACGGCCATCGGGAGCAACACTGTACATGGTCTAACCTTCCTACTAATCCCTCTGTTTAGGAGTCTTTATGTATTTCTCTTTTGGAATCATGTCTAGGAACTATGATGTATTTCTCTCCTTTTGGAATCATGTATCCTATTATGATATGTACGGTCATGACTAGTTAAAGCCTGGGAGGCTTAACTCTTTTGATATATATATATATATATATATATATATATATATATATATATATATATATATATATCTCCCTTTTGTGCACCCTAAATTGATTCATTTTCTTCAAATTTCTCTAATTTAGGCACTATGAAAATATTTAGAATCGACGCCTGTGTTCTTGTAGATACTAGGTCAAATTATTCTTACAGAGAGCTTCTTTCACCCAACAATCGGGTAAGGCGTTGTTACCACTTGATGAGAAATTATTGGTTATCACTCCTCTTGGTGAGCAGTTGATTCAAGATTCTGTATATAGAGGGAGCGAGGTCATAATTGGGGAGATAGTGCTAGAAGCAGACTTGATTCCGCTCGACATGACAGATTTTGATGCCATCCAAGGGATGGATTGGCTGAGTACTCAGAGGGCTTCTGTAGATTGTTTTACCAAGGAAGTTGAGTTTCGGAGACCCGAAAGATCATAATTGACTTTTGCGGGTGAAAGACGGCTATTACCCTGATATGTAGTATCAGTGATGAAGGCCATGCGGATGATATGCCGAGGATGTACGGCATATCTGGCGCACATGATAGATACCACCATAGAGGGTCCAAGGCTTGATGAGGTTCCAGTGGTATAGGATTTTCCTAATGTTTTCCCCGAGGAGCTACCCTGATTACTATCTGTTTAGGAGTTTGATTTTGAAATCGATTTGATTCCGGGGACTACTCCTATCTTTATTCTACCATATAGAATGGCACTGGCTGAGTTGAGAGAGCTTAAGATTCAGCTGTAGGAATTGATGGACAAAGGATTTATCCATCCGAGTACTTCACCTTGGGGTGTTCCGGTGTTATTTGTGAAGAAAAAGGACGGTACTCTCCAATTTTTTGTGGATTATCGGTAGTTGAACAAAGTCACCATCAAGAACCGATATCCATTGCCCTGCATTGATGATTTGTTTGATCAGTTTTAGGGTGCCAGGGTTTTCTCAAAAATAGATTTCCGATTAGGTTATCATCAGTTGTGGATTAGAGCCGAGAATGTGCCCAAAACCGCATTTCGCACTTGATACGGACATTTTGAGTTCTTGATCATGCCGTTTGGGCTGACCAATGCACTAGCCGTATTCATGGACCTGATGAATCGAATCTTCTATGACTACTTGGATCAATTTGTCATTGTGTTTATTGATGACATTTTTGTCTACTCGTGGAGTGATAAAGAGTATACTCAGTACCTTTGGGTTGTTCTATAGATTCTTCGCGAGAGACAGTTGTATGCCAAATTCACCAAGTGTGAGTTTTGGTTACGACAGATTGGTTTTTTGGGGCATATTGTTTCTGAGGAGGGTGTTTTCGTTGATCTGCAGAAGGTTGAGGCTATATTGAAATGGGAGTAGTCGAAGACCGTGACTGAGGTCCAGAGTTTCCTTGGTCTCGCAAGTTATTATCGGCAGTTTGTATAAGAATTCTCTCGGATCGCCGCCCCATTATCAAGGTTGACGCGGAAGGACATCAAGTTTATAGTTGTGAGGCAAGCTTTCAAGAGCTCAAATGGCAATTGATATCTACACCGATATTGACCCTTCCCACTAGTAGTCGAGAGTATGTAGTATACAGTGATGCCAGCCGACATGGATTGGTTGTGTACTAATATAGGATAGTTGGGTTATTGCATATGCTTCTCAGCAGTTGAAAAAGCATGAGTTGAACTACCCAACACATGATCTTGAGTTGGCCGCCATAGTCTTTGCTTTGAAGATATGACAACATTATTTGTATGGTAAGGTTTTCAGGGATCATAAAAGCCTGAAGTACTTGTTTATCCAGCAGGAGTTGAACCTCCGACAGAGGAGATGGTTGGAATTATTGAAAGATTACGATCTCATCATCGATTATCATCCGGGAAAGATGAATGTTGTGGTAGATGCCTTGAGCCAGAAATCATCATCTTCTTTTCAACCGACCGAGAGTGCTTATCTCTCTTGTTTGGTAGGACTCTGTACTTTAGAAGTCAGTTTGGCTAGTGATGATTGAGGAGCACTACTAGCCCGATTTGAGATGAGACCGACTTTGCTTGACCGCATTAGAGAGCTTCAGGGATGAGATGAGGAATTTCAAGGTATTCTTGATCGGATCTGCAAATGTGATGGCGGGGATTTTTGAGTCCGTGATGACAGAGTAATGGTATTTCGAAAGCGAGTTTGTAGCAATCTTCGAAAAGCTATTCTTGAGGAAGCTCAATCCTCCGCCTATGCTATGCATTCAGGCAGTACGAAAATGTATCGGATGTTGGATTTTTGACTAAGAAGAGTAGAGAAATCTAATAAACTTCGGATTTTTATTGATGTGGTAGAATGATACAAAGGAAGAGAGATTATCTTCCTCTTAATTTTACAAGGAGAGTAATAGCTCTATTTATAGGTAAAGGGAGAAAAATAGCCAGTAGAGAGAGAACAAAGATAATATTCCTATTGGGGCTCAAACTCCAAGGAATTCCAACAGCTAGTTTTTGGACTGTTGGAATATACATTGCCCAAATTGCCCCTAGCTATTTGGGTTTACCTTTTAGACTTTTCTCCATACTTTTGGGTTTCATTGGGCTTGTTTTTGAATGTATTTTGGGTCATCAATATGTTGCAAAATTCTAAATATTAAAAAATAAAAGGCCCAATGTTTATGACATTATCATATTTTTGAGTTGAATACCTTGAAACTTATCTTCATTTTCTCCCTTATTTTTAACACTCCCCCTCAAGGTGGGTGTATAGATGTCTATAGACCCTAACTTGCTAAGGATGTGCTGAAGGTGTTTCTCAGTTGTTGCCTTAGTGAAAATGTCAGCTAGTTGGTTTTCACTTCTAATATATGAGGTTGAAATTGTCTTGTTTTCTAATTTTTCTCGAACATAATGACAATCAACCTCAATGTGTTTCGTTCTTTCGTGAAATACCGGATTGGCAGTGATATGAAGAGCTTCTTGATTATCGTAATGTAGAAGAATAGGAGCGATAGTAGGAAATCCCATCTCCTCAAGTAATGCCTTTAGCCAAACTATTTCACTTGTAGCTGCTACCATTGCTTTGTATTCAGGCTCAGCGCTTGATCTGGATACAACAGATTGTTTCTTGCTTTTCCATGTTACAAGATTTCCTCCCATGAACATGTAGTAGCCGGTGGTGGATCTCTTGTTCGTGACATCGCCAGCCCAATCTGCATCACAATAGCCATAAATCTCCATGCTGTGGTTGTATTTCATAAGAATTCCCCTTCCTGGTGAGCTCTTTAAATACTTGAGAATTCTTTCCGCTGCCTTCCAATCTTGAATCCTTGGAGCATGCATCCGTTGGCTGATTAAGCTGACGGCATAGGTGATATCTGGTTTTGTAATGGTGAGGTAGATGAGCCTTCCCACAAGTTTTTGATATCTAGGAATATCCTGGAACATTTCTTCATCACCTTTTGCTCGTTCTGCTGTGAATATAGGAATTGCTGCTAGTTTGGCTCCTACCTTTCCAGTTTTCTGCAAAAGGTCAAGTACATATCACTTATGAGAATAGGCAAGCTCTATTCCTAAGAAATAGTTTAGTTTTCCCAAAACTTTAATCTCAAAAGTTGATTTAAGGAAACTTCTAGCTTGATCAATACCATTCATATCACTTCCTGTAATAACTATATCATCTACATAAATAAGAACAATAGTGATTTCTTCATTGTTAACTTTAGTAACATGGAGGAATCACTAATGCATTTCTTAAAGTTATTACCAAGAAGTGCTGAACTCAATTTTGCATACCAGGCACGAGGAGATTGTTTTAACCCATAGATTGTTTTTCTGAGATGACATACCTTGATGTTTGAATCGTCATCTAGCCCTTGGGGAATTCGCATGTAGATTTCTTCGTCTAAGTCCCCTTGAAGGACAGCATTCTTCACGTCCATTTGATACATTGGCCATTCTCCATTGGTTGCAATTGACATCAAAACCCTTATCGTTTTCATTTTGGCAACAGGGGCAAAAGTCTCAGTATAGCCTTCTCCATAAGTTTGTGCGAATCCTTTGGCTACAAGTCTTGCCTTGTAGCATTCAATGGATCCATCACTTTTATACTTGATTTTGAACACCCATTTACACCTGACAGCCTTTCTTCCCTTAGGGAGAGTGGTAATCTCCCACATCCCATTTTTATTCAATGCATTTAGTCTTCAAGCATAGCTTGTCTCCATTTGGGTTTGGTATTTGCCTCATCAAAAGCCTTAGGTTCCTATGATGAGTCAATGCCACTCAAGAACCCTTGATGGCTTGAGGAAGTGTTAGATACACAATAGTAATTTGAAATAGGATAGTGAGTTACCTTAGAATTGTAATAAACTCTTCTGTTGATCCACTCTGAGGAAGGAAACCTCAATCTAGTGGAACGTTGAAGTTGAGGAGCCAACGGAGAGGGCAGTCTAGTTTCGTCTCCGGATTCTCCTAAGGTAGGCAATCCCTCGCCATATTCTCTTTCTTCAGAAGAGTTCTCTTCATTTTCAAACTCAACCACTCCTCCCTCTTCATTTTCTCCCCCTAAAAGTGAATTCTCTTCATTGGATTCTTGAGGAACCAGAGGAGGATTTATGGGAATATCGCAGAAGATTCGCAAGTCATTGCTTAATGAATTTTCTTCATTTTTTTTCCTACAAAAAAGCATTCATTTTCTACAAATATCACATCTTTCGATGTGTATACCTTGTTAGAGTCAAGTTCAAAACAAATATATCCTTTTTGGAATGAAGCGTATCCAATAAAAACACATTTCCTTCCTTTGATATCTAACTTATCTCTAAACTGCCTAGGAACATGAATATAACAAATATACCCAAAAACTCTATGGTGAGTGAGGTTTGGTTTGTCTTTTTAAGTAACTCTAATGGAGATTTTCCATGGAAAACTCTAGTTGGAAGACAATTTATTAAATGAGCTGCGGTACTAACCGCATCACTCCAAAAACGCTTAAACATATTAGCAAAGAACATGATAGTTCTAACTATTTCTAGGAGATGTCTATTTTTGCGTTCGATAACTTTATTTTGTTAGGGAGTGTAGCGACAACTAGTTTGATGAATAATTACATTCTCCTCAATGAAATTTTTGAAATTGGTGCTCATATATTCCCCACCATTATCTGTTCTAAGAATTTTAATGTTGGTCTCATATTGTTTTATAATATACTTGTAAAAGGACCTGAAGGCTTCATAAACTTGGTCTTTTGATCTTAGCATATACACCCATGTATACCTAGACTTATGATCTATAAATGAGATAAAATATTTAAATCCCCTTGTAGATATCATAGGTGAAGTCCATATGTCCGAGTGAACAAGATCAAAAGGCTTTTTATATTGAGTTTCAGAAATAGGATAATACATTCGGGTTTCCTTTCCAAAAATGCATGCTTCACAATATCTATCACTATAATTTTTTTATGGGAATAGGCATTTCAAAGCTTGCATAGTAGGATGACCTAATCTAGCATGCCAAAGGAGGTAACTTTCCTCTCGGATTGCGAAAAATACAAAACTATCTTGTTTCCAAAAACACAAGTTATCTTGCATAGATCCACTACCAATCACTTGATTCGTCTCCAAATTCTAAAAAACAATAGAATGAAGGTCAAAGATAGCTTTGCAATTTAAGTCCTTAGTGACTTGTCCAATGGACATAAGATTAGAGGTAAATTGAGGAACATATAAAGCCTTTGATTTTCTTCCAAAAATTTCAACATCCCCAATTTGCTTAATTTTGAAATTATGTTCATTTGCAACTTTAACCATTTTAGGTTCTGGAGAGGTTCAAGATTCTGAAAATTTTGCTTATCTTTAACCATATGGTGATCACAACCTGAATCTATCAATCATTTTGAAGAAGTAACAGATGAGTTAGAGCAGTACCTGAGGAGGATTTTCCTAATTTTTGAGATGTTAGATTTGCTTTGTTTGCAGCTGCTTGAGCATATTGTTCCCTCCTCTCTTGCTTTTTTTTCTTGATGAACTTAGGTTTAAGGTTAGGATGAAGAAACCAGCAACCATCCTTGGTATGTCCCAAATTTTTGCAATGAGAACACACCTTTTTTATTCCCTGATGAGCCTTATTTGCAGCTTGTTCATTCTGCTTTGTCGAGAACCCATGAACTTCAATTTTGGACTGATTGCTTTCCTCAAGCTTTTGAGAAGCTGCAGCTCTTTGAATCATAAATCGAGTCTCTTGGTATGATGGAAATTCTTTCATTCAAATAATTTCCTGTTGAAGTTGTGCAAATGACTCATTGAGTGATGAGAGCAAGGAAAACACATTGTCTTCATCTTGTCTCTTTTGTAGCACTTTTATATCACTTGTGAGAGGTCTCAATGAGTTGAGCTCATTCCACAAGTCCTCGTGTTTTCCGAACAATTGTGTAATTGATTTCTCCTCCATTTGGATGGTCGCAATCCTTCTTTGTATTTCAAATATTATGCTCAAGTTTGATTCCTGACCATATAACCCATATATTTGCTCCCATAAGGATTTGGAACTCGGACAGCACATCACCATATTTTTGTGTGCTTGATCAATGGAGCTTGTTAGCAATAGGAACACTTGATCATCCAGCTCCTTCCATTCATCAAATCGTGGGTCTAGCTAATCCATAGGATCTTTTGTAATAAAAGACAGAAGTTTTACTCCATTGAGAGATCTTCTGATATGACTAGCCCATTAGAAGTAATTGGTTGAGTTTAGAATAATTTGGGAGAAAAGTTGGAATTGAAAGGAAGAGATTTGAGGAAGAGAATTTCCCAACCCCGGAGTCGATGTTTGCTCTGATACCATTTTGGATTTTTGACTAAGAAGAGTAGAGAAATCTAATAAATTTCTGATTTTTATTGATGTCGTAGAATGATACATAGGAATAGAGATTATCTTCCTTTTAATTTTACAAGGAAATGAATAGCTCTATTTATAGGCAAAGGGAGAAAAATAGCCAGTAGAGAGAGAACAAAGGCAATATTCCCGTTGGGGCTCAAACCCCAAGGAATTCCAACAACTAGTTTTTTGACTGTTGGAATATACGTTGCCCAAACTGCCCTTAGCTATTTGGGTTTACCTCTTAGACTTTCCTCCATACTTTTGGGTTTCATTGGGTTTGTTTTTTAATGTATTTTGGGACATAAATATGTTACAAAATTCTGAATATTAAAAAATAAAAGGTCCAATGTTTATGACATTATCATATTTTCAAGTTGAATACCTTGAGACTTATCTTCATCTTCTCCCTTATTTTTAACATTGGACTATCCGAGATAGTTATTGGTGGCTCGGTATGAAGAGAGAGATTGTAGAGTTTGTTGCTCGATGCCTGGTCTGTCAGCAAGTGAAGGCTGAGTATCATCGGGAAGAACCTAAGGTATATGATCTTAAACCCGTTTCTCACTAGATCAAGAACTTTGGTATAAAAATGGACTGAATGACACCACAATTTAGATGATTCGAAATCTAGATTGATAAGTCAAAGAACTAAATAAGACTCCTATCTTGAATAAGTTCAAAGTTCTCAAAAGAACAAAATCTATGTGAAGAATTCTCACAATTTTATTAATTCTCTCCAAGGTGTTGTCTTTTACACAATGTATAATGGTTTATTTATAGCCTAAAGGTAAAAACATAATTGGCAACTAAAAATTTAGTAACTCTCTAAACAATAAAGAATTAGGAAACTAAAACATAAGTTACAAAAATAAAAATTAGGAAATTAAATAAATCAAACTATTTTGACTAAGTTTTGCTGCTATTTTTCTTTATTTTCATCCTCCCTTGGTTTTGGGTAGTTTTGTGTCTATTATTCTTCAAACTGGACTTGTATGAGCATAATTAAGGCTCTTTGTGGTTCTTTATTTATTTGAACTCCAATTTCTTGTTGTAAAACTCCCTGAATTAAGTTATTTTGTATTTTTTTGAATCTTTTAACTCGGACCTTTGTCACCGGCCCAACTGAGACTTGAGTTGGATCTCGTGAATTTCTTGCAATCTTGATGATGTCATCACATATTCCCACTGGAATAAAAATTCGTAAATGTGACATAAGTATGTATATATCTCATTTTTCAAGTATATACAATAATCATGCATAGAACATGTATATTAATAGTTATTTATATGCCATAAATTAAAAAATCATTTGTAAATGATATTTGTGCAAACTTTCATTATCGCAAGACTTTGTGGTATGTTGGCTATACAACTTAAAGTTCTCATTTTAGCCCGGGTTTGAGTCTAAACCCAAGCAGTGTTCTAACTAAATATGCAATTAGACATGCATTGGTATCTATATGCATTACCTTTGTAACACAGCCTAGTGTTGTGGCCTAGCGGTTAATCACTTAGACCTCGTGATGCTTCCTAGGTTTGAATCCACATTGTGACATTTTATTTCCTTTCTTCCTTTTTTTTGTAATTTTTTTTGGTTCATTAATTCACATGCATGTGGTTGCCTTATTCAAAAAAATAACGGATACATTCAATTTCACAAAATACATGCAGAACAGGGATGTGCGGACTGTCTACTTTGGATTCGATTTTCTCACAAACCAGGAATCCATTTTAGGCATACTATATATCATTGGAAAGCTCTTAGGTAATATTATGTGAACATGTAAATAATTCATCACGAAAGGGTTCATGTAGGCTGTAGGAACTCGACATAAACAGCCACTCACAATAACTTCAAAATTAAATTTCTCAATGTACGGGTTAAATTTTACCATGAAAATTTGCAGGAAGGTTCACTATCATGTAGGGAACGTGTATGAAAAATTTGTGAAGCAAGAACAACCATGGAAAAATTTACCATGGGAGCTCCGGTTCAAGCTCTCACAAATTCCGACCAAGGACATCTTTCTTGCATGAATTCAATCATGTAAGCTCTGATACCAGTGAAAGGAAAGACAATGAATTCAAAATCAAATATATTACCTCTTATCCGAATGTTACAAATGCAGCGGAGTTGGATTTGGATCAACGATTGAATCACATGCTCTTGGTCGGTGTGAAATCACCAAATCGAAGCCACACACTTTCCACAACCCAAATTCTTTCGATGATTTCGTTTGCTCAGAGTTTTCACAAAAGATCATTTCTAAAAAACAAAGGCTTGGATGCTCTATTTTCTCTCTCTCTCTCTCTCTCTCTCTCTATCTATCTATCTACCCTCTTAGCCCCTATTACTCTTGCTTTGCACATACAAAACACATGCATTGAGGCTTCCTTTTTAAAGCAATCCAAGGCGGTAGCAGGAAGGCCCTAGAAAGAGACGTGATCAATTTTGAAAGCTCCTTCCATGGCGTGATCAATTTGAAAACTACTTGCTTTTGTCAATGGAGTAGTGGGTTGGATATGGGTTAACCCATAATGTGTCATGCCCCGAAACTCAGATCTAGCACGCAATGCGATATCTTGATATACGAGCAGAACCTTTCCATATATCGGGACACCGCAAAACTATCAAATCAATCTGTACAATATGTTTAAAAACTACTTTTCCTCAAAAACATATTCCCAAGTAAAAAATTTCAAAATGCAACATTTGCCTCAATGCTTGAATAAACAACAACTCGAGAGTTTCAATTACATTTACATGACATAAATACAGTCATCACAAATAAATATACAATGGTCATTCTATAGATCTCAAATAATTACATCATCAAGTCCATCGCAGAAGAATGGTTATCCATACCCAAAAGTCCGATGTCTCCAAAAGTATATCAAGTGTGTTGAAATGTCCCTTGACACATCTTCGTGCCAATCTATATCTGAAATTACAGAAAATGAGGGGTGAGTATTTATAGGAAAATACTTAGAGAGTGAGGGGATCAACAATATGTTATCAATTATATGAGTGAGTATGGAATGTCAACGCACAATTTAAAATACGATGGCATTATGAACAACCATAATAATTTCACAAATTATGAATCATATGTCATACATCATAGCATCAACACAGACATCCATCAACGTTTCAAAATCATATAGAGTTAGCCAATAAAATATTCCCGACGACGATCTACCGTGATCAATGACGGGCGCATTGGGGGGTTTTTGTACAAGTATAAAACAAATTAACATCTCTTCCCCAATGTTGGCCATGAGTCTCAATAGTATCAAGCACAACAATATCAATCATTTATAGAATCTGTTCGGAGCTTGACAATGGCATGCACACGTCCCCCCTATATGGTTCAGCTGGCCGTAACTATACATATGGAGTTTGTAGGATACCTCCTGTAGAAGAGTATCCGAACATAATGGGTACCACTGCCAAATCTCTTCGTCGCTACGGAAGTCCATCATGAACATCATCACATCATCATATCACAAGTGGGCATCCGACCCACGCATCACAAGTAAGCAAATTTGGCCCATATCAATTTATCAAAACCAAGTCAATCAATGTGTCAATGTAAATTGAAGTATATAAATCTTGTCAAGTTCTCA
This sequence comes from Dillenia suffruticosa, assembly GCA_033439265.1. Classification (NCBI taxonomy): domain Eukaryota; kingdom Viridiplantae; phylum Streptophyta; class Magnoliopsida; order Dilleniales; family Dilleniaceae; genus Dillenia; species Dillenia suffruticosa. The sequence continues at coordinate 14,928,989 of JAVTVX010000012.1, read as the reverse complement.
AAAGTGGCACAAAGTCATTTTAACACAAATTTCACAGATGCATATCATTTAAACAAACCATTGGACATTCCAATGATCACAAAAGAACATTTGTAAAAATATATCAATCTCATTCTTCACACATATCATAAATCATGTCATTTGAAAAGTTATAAAAAATATGGATTTATTAAATCAATAACACAATGTCTACAATCCCACTCAATATACAGGAGGGTATGTTACTCCCTAAGAACACCACAATATGTCGAAAATGTGCTTCCCTCGATCGATCATCAGTGTATCACTACAATAGCAATACAAAATATATGCTCATACACACTTTTTATATTCCAAATTACTTACCAAACTAGAACACAAATTTGTCACCATACCTAGTACACCCATACTAACTATAAAACCTTAATTTTTTTCATTTCTAGCTTAAGTCTAACTCAATTATACAAAGACATAAAAATTTATTCCAAGTGAATTTGATTGTGAAATTTTAAATCTACGCAGTCATGGAAACAGACTGTACCTTCCACCACACATATCCAAATCACATGATTCTTATCTCAAATTAAAGATAAGACATAGATCTATAAATTTCATAACTAGGTCTCAATTGATTCAAACTAGAAGATATCTCAAAATTGAGAACAACTTCACGGCCAGAATACGACAAAATATGATATTTCTCTGCAGAACATCTAACTTTAAAAAATCACTAAAAATCCAATTCTCTTCAGAATTAAACGAATCATATCTCATTTTAAAGATACGAAAGTCTAGTTACATACGCAGTAGACTCACTCAATTTGCATTTGTGTAGAAAAAGTTATTATAGAAAGACTATAGTCCAGTCAGTTTGCCTTGTTTTGCAGAAATTTAAAGTTTTAATATTTATATCAAATCTTTCCTTTCTCTTTCAATTTCAGATCACCAAACCTCATGTTCATAATATTTCATTCAAAATTCAGCACACAATAAAACTTCCAATATTGCAGGAAAATTTCAACACAATCCAATTCATGTACACATTTCTTGCATCAATTAATTCAACAACTACACATACATTTTCATCACATTTGCATTAAAATTCTGCACACATAATTTGTCTCTTGAACACTACATTTAACTCATCAAAACATAGTGTTTTTTATCTAAATTCTTGGCCACACCAAGTTCAATTTTCTGCACACTTAAATCACCACAATAAAGGACAAATTCAACACATAAAAATTCTGCATACATCTCTCGTGCTTCATTGGGTTCCTCCAAGACTCTAGATTATAAAAATCATGCCAAAATATCACATTTACACATTTAAACAATGCTCTCAAAATTTCAGTAACTACATAATTTTTTTCTTACCTCAATATGTTTCAAGCCTAAACAAGGTTTCTCCTCACAAAATCTTTCTTTCCTTCTTGCTCCTTGCACACGGCCAACCTAAGCTCACCAAGCTAGGTGTCTCATTTTGTCTCCAATTTTATATATGTTGTATTAGTGTTTGAGGGGAGTGAATCCATACAAAAATTTTCAAGTGTTGTTGGAAGAAAATCATACATTTCTTCAATGGAGTTTCTCTTGATTCCCTTTGATCTTCACCAAGCAAAACTCCTCATTTTGCTCTAATTTTTGGATATGTTGTAATTGGCTTTGTGAGAATTTGATTTATGTAAAAATATTGGGGTAGTGTGTTGAAAAAAAATTGGATTCCCTCACCTTGAACTCATGACCATGAGAGGAAGAAAAGGAGAGAACTTGTTGGCTCTTGGGTCTCACGGTTTTGGGAAGAAAAAGACTAAGTGTTTTGGTTTTGTTAAGTTTTGCCAATCAATCCCAGCCATTCACCCTTTTTCAAGAATAATTCCTAGCCATTGGATTGTTTTATCACAAACCAAGACTCTTCTTTCTCTCTCCCATGTTCTGTCTCTTTCTCTTTCACACAATACTCTTTTCTCACACTACATGCACATGTTTTCATTAAATGCTTGTCCCCCAACTACTATGATCCAATGACTCCAAATTTTTTATCCATTTCAAATTAAATCCTCACCATTAGTTTGTTCCCAAAAAAGTTCATTCTTACACTCTATAAATAGTGATCTTTGTCTCCCCACTAACTCACTCCAAGCACCCCTATTAATTAATCTAATTTCAATCAATTTTCACCCTTGGTTTATTCTTCAAATTCCAAAAGAAAATATTTCCACCCAAGGGGTCACTTGCCAAATATTTCTATTTATTTTTTTGGTTAATTGTAAATGAGTCTCTTGACTTATAAAAATTATATTTTGACCTCAAAAATTTTAATAATTTCAAGTTAAACTCAAAATCTCATAGTAGGTCTAATTTAATTTATCTCGTGTCAAAACGTAATCGTTTAGCCTTTCCGAGACACGTCCGACTCGGTTAGGGTTTTATCGGTGATTTTCTTAAAAATTTACAATTTAACCCTACGAAGTGAGATCTACTCAAATTTGATATTCCTATACACTTTAAAGTCATCCTTATTATTATTTGACTATCGGTAGTCATTTTGAAAATTTTTTAATTTTCGACGATTTGGGCTAAAATTTTCCGTAAGGGGTTTTAGCAGAAAAATTTCTTAACGAATTTTCCTACTTAGAATATGTGTAATATTGTATATATAATGAAGAGGAGTACAAAAGTGATTACACTGAGGTGTCAGTGTTATATTTTCTAACCCCCTGAACTAAGTTTCGTTCTCGAAACTAAAAGAAGATTACACAGAGATAAGTTGGGGGTACTGTCTCCTCATGGCCTCCTCGGGCTCCCAGATCTCCTCCTCGATCTGATCATTCCTCCATAAGATTCGGACTAATGAGACTTTCTTACTCCGTAGCTTCTTAGTCTGCCGATCAAGGATAGCCACCGGCTGAACTGGAAGGCTTAAGTCCTCGCGCAACTCAACTGGCAGAGGCTCTAAAACATGTGATGGATCAGGCAGGTAGCTTTTAAGTACCGAGATGTGGAAGACATCATGGATGTATGAAAGCTCATCTGGCAACTCTAACCTATATACTACATTTTCGACCCTCTCAAGGATACGGAAAGACCCAATAAAACTAGAGTTCAACTTATCCCGTTGCCTAAATCGAATCACCCCTTTCCAGGATGATATCCGTGGAAAACCATATCTCCTATCTCGAACTCAAGCGGTCGCCGCGGCCTATCAGCATAAACCTTTTGTCAATCCTAAGAAGTCTTCATCCACTCACGGTTGATCCTCACTTTCTCCTTAATTTTCTCAACAATCTTGACGCTGCTAAGTCGCCTTTCTCCACCTCATCCCAGCATAATGGAGTATGGCATTTCCTCCCATACAACACCTCATACGGAGGCATCCCAATGCTGGCCTGATTGCTGTTATTATATGCAAACTTTACCAGTGGGAGATGCCGATCCCAGTTATCCCAAAAATCCATAACACATGATCTCAGCATGTCCTCTAGAGTCTGGATGGTCCTCTCTGATTGACCATCTGTCTAGAGGTGGTATACTATGCTGAAGCTCAACTTAGTGCCCAATGCCTCCTGTAATTTGGGCCAAAATCTAGATCTAAATTTGAGGTCTCTGTCTGAGACAATCGACACTGGTACCCGTGAAGTCTTACTATGATGTCAATATAGAGGCGTTCCAACACCTCTAAGGAACAATCAGCACGAATCGGAATAAAGTGTGCGGCTTGGTGAGTCATCGACGATCACCCATTTAGTATCATGTCGTGCTGAAGTTCACGGTAGCTTCATCACAAAATCTATTGTGATGTGTTCCCACTTCTACTCAGGAATGGGAAGAGGTTGTAAAGTACCTGCGGATCGCTGATACTCAGCCTTCACTTGCTGACAGACCAGGCATCGAGCAACAAACTCTACAATCTCTCTCTTCATATCGAGCCACCATAACTATCTCGGATAGTCCGATGTTAAAAATAAGGGGGCTTTACAACAAGAAATTGGAGCTCAAATAAATAAAAACCAAAAGGAGCCTTAATTATGCTCATACAAGTCCAATTGGAAGAATAAAAGGCCCAAAACTACCCAAAATCAAGGGAGGACGAAAATAAAGAAAAATAGCAGCAAAACTTGGTCAAAATAGTTTGATTTATTTAATTTCCTAATTTTTATTTTTGTAACTTATGTTTTAGTTTCCTAATTCTTTATTATTTATGGAGTTACTAAATTTTTAGTTGTCAATTATGTTTTTACCTTTAGGCTATAAATAGACCATTATACATTGTGTAAAATACAATACTTTGGAGAGAATTAATAAAATTGTGAGGATTTTTCACATAGATTTTGTTCTTTTGAGAACTTTGAACTTATTCAAGATAGGAGTTTTATTTAGTTCTTTGACTTATCAATCTAGATTTCGAACCATCTAGATTGTGGCGTCATTCATTCCATTTTTATACCAAAATTCTTGATCTAGTGAGAAACGGGTTTAAGATCATATACCTTAGGTTCTTCCTCTTTTAGGGCAAGAGTTAAGATTTTTAATTCTATCAATTCAAATAATTCGTTGGGACGATTTTTGGGCTAAATTAACTTGTTTGTGGGTTCTAGAGTTTTTATACCCAACGGGTTCACATCAGTTGGTATCAGAGTCAATCCAGGTTTTTTTTTTCCTTCGAATTATTCTTATTTAATTTTTTTTTTCTTTTTAGTGTCTGAAAACTCTCCATTCGTTGGTTTATTTCTTATTTTTTTGTGTACTTATTCTTTATTTTTGTATTGTCATATTCCCCAAAAAAAAAGAAGGGCAAAAAAAAGACCCACAAAAAAAAGAGGCCGTGAAAAAATAAAAAAGAAGGGCCAAAAAAAATGAAAAAAAAAACCCACAAAAAAAGAGAAGAGGCCGTGAAAAAAAAAGGGGGGGCAGTTTTCAAATTTTGTAAAATTGATAATTCTCCATTTTGTGATTTTGTTTAAATTTGGCAAATTTTAAAGTGTTATTACCAAATTTGAATTAGAATTTTCTAAATTTTTTGGTTGGATTTGAAATATTTCCTTATTTGTACACTTACCCAAATTCAAACCTTCCATATTTGTTCTCCTTTCATAAACTACTTTCTTATTTGTTCACCTTTCTTATTTATCTCATTTCTTAGTTGTTTTCTTTCTAATTTAGAAATTTCTTTTTAAATTTATTATTTTTCTTATTCCTTATTTTTCTCTTTCCTTCTTACTTTTCTTGTTATACTTTCTTCTATATAAGTCATTGAATTTCACAAGACAATTATTTTTGAGTTGAGTTCTCGAGTTCAATAAAGAACTTGACTAAATGAAGTAGAGTGGTAAAAGGCAAGAGAGAATTCATTAAAAATAAAAGCCAAATACATAGAGTGAAACACAAGTGGATTTGAGTGAATCATTATTTTTGAGTGAAATACGTGAGGGATGTGGTGAGTTTCTTTCCTATTTTATTCTAACATTGTCTTGCAGATTCCAATCATGACTCAAAATCAAAAGGATAACATAAGTGAGGAGGTTCAACCACAGGTTGGGTCGAATCTACAACAACAAGCATTTATGGGGGAGATGAGATGGATGATGAAGAGAGAGTTAGATTTTATACATGAAAGATTGGATAAGGTGGAAGAGGGGTCGCAAAGGGGGCAACCATCAATAGTGCCAGCCCCCTCCAGGAAGAATAGGTTTCATCAAAGAGAAACTGAAGTTGTGGATGAGTTTGAAGGGGATGGGTTAGAAGAGGAGTTTGATAGGTTGTCAGTGGGTAGTCATAGGAGACTTGGTCAAAATAGAGAAGTTAATAATCGGGTAGACAACAACTTAGATAGTATCAAGATGAAAATTCCGTCATTTCAAGGTAAAAGTGATCCCGAAACATATCTTGAGCGGGAAAAGAAGATTGAATTAGTTTTTGATTGTCACAGCTATTATGAATTAAAGAAGGTTAAACTTGCTGTTATTGAGTTTACTGATTATACAATTGTATGGTGGGATCAGTTGTGCACCAGTAGACGACGGAATGGGGATCGACCCATTGAAACTTGGGGTGAGATGAAGAGGGTGATTAGACGACGATTTGTGCCGAGTCATTACTATACGGATTTATATCTCAAGTTGCAGAGTCTCTACCAAGATAATTGAAGCGTAGATGAGTATTACAAAGAGATGGAGATGACTATGATTCGAGCTAATGTGGAAGAAGATAGAGAGGCGACGATGGCTAGATTTTTGAATGGTTTAAATCGAGAAATTGCCAACACGATCGAGGTTCACCATTATGTGGAGTTGGAGGATTTAGTACATATGGCAATCAAGGTTGAAGGCAGCTCAAGAGAGGTAACACACGACCAAAACCAACACCACAGATTCTGAATGCAACATCTTGGAGAATGAGTTATCCGAATAAAGAAGAAAATTCAGCCATCTCCAGAGTTAAGTCTGAACATAAATCAGCTATCTCCACCACGACTTCTCAAAGTAAGTCAACCCCTACTTTAACTCGATCTAGTGAGATTAAATGCTTCAGGTGTCAGGGAAGAGGACATATAGCTAGCCAAGGTCCAAATAAGCGAGTTATGGTGATTCGGGAAAATGGTGCAATCGAGTCTGAAGATGAAGGTGACATTGATTGTTTGCCTCCATTGGAAGACGTCCCCATCGGAGCTGAGAAGTATGGAGATGAACATGGTGAGATGTTAACGCTAGTAACATGTCGAGCCTTAAGCTTACAAGCCAGAGGAGATGAAGAAGTACAACGGGAGAATATCTTTCACACTCGTTGCCATGTGAAAGACAATGTATGCATTTTGATCATTAACGGTGGTAGTTTTACTAATGTTGCGAGTAAGACTTTAGTGGAAAAGTTGAATTTGTCAACCACTAAACATTCTCAACCATACAAGCTACAATGGTTGAATGATAGTGGAGAAGTGAGGGTTACAAAACAAATTGTTGTACCATTCCGGATTGGGAAATATGAAGATGAGGTGTTATGTGATGTGGTGCCAATGTAGGCTGGGCATATTTAGTTAGGAAGGCCTTGGCAATTTGATCGACATGTGCAACATGACGGCTTCACCAACAAATATTCATTCATGTTCAACCAACAAAAAATCACTCTAATTCCAATGACACCAAAGCAAGTCTATGAAGACTGAGTGAGGTTGCAAAAATTGAGTGAGCAACAGAAGCAAAAAGATCAAAATGGGTTGAGAGAAGAAAAAAAAGAGAGAAAAGAAGAGAGAAAGGCCAAATTTGATGAGAAAGAGAAAAGAGAGAAAAGTTCGGCCAACGAGGTAAAATCTGAGAGAAAACAAAAGAATTTCTATGCCAAAACAAGTGAGGTGAAGTGAGCGATACTCTCAAAATGGCCAATGATTGTACTTATGTACAAGGAATTCCTTTTAAACACTGACCAACTTAACCCTTCTTTACCGAGTGTTATTGTTTCTCTTTTGCAGGAATTCGAAAATGTGTTTCCTGAAGATCTACCCCAAGGTTTGCCACCTATCCGAGGGATTGAACATCAAATTGATTTCATACCTGGTGTACCAATTCCAAATCGTCCAGCATATAGAAGCAATCCAGAAGAGGCGAAGGAGCTTCAAAGACAAGTCGAAGAGTTGATGGAAAAGGGACATGTGAGAGAAAGTATGAGTCCATGTGCAGTTCCTGTGATTTTGGTACCTAAGAAAGATGAAACATGGAGGATGTGTGTTGACTGCCGAGCCATCAACAACATAACGGTAAGATATCGATACCTTATTCCTTGTTTAGATGACATGTTAGATGAGTTGCATGGTACTTGTGTATTTTCTAAAATTGATCTTAAGAGTGGATATCATTAAATACGAATGAAAGAAGGAGATGAATGGAAAACAGCTTTTAAAACTAAATATGGGTTGTATGAGTGGTTAGTTATACCCTTTGGATTAACCAATGCTCCTAGTACATTCATGGACTTAATGAATCATGTTTTGCGTGCTTTTATTGGTAAATTCGTGGTTGTTTATTTTGATGATATTTTGATATATAGCAAGCAAAGGTTTGCATGATCATGTCTCACACTTGCATTCGGTTTTGGATGTACTTAGAAAAGAAAATTTATATGCTAACCTCAAAAAGTGCACCTTCTGCACCGACAAGATTGTTTTTCTGGGTTTTGTTGTGAGTGCTAAAGGTATCGAGGTGGATGAAGAGAAGATCAAAGTCATCCAAGAATGGCCAACCCCCTCCAATATAGGTAATGTTAGAGTTTTCATGGTCTTGCTAGTTTTTACAGGAGGTTTGTGAAAGATTTTAGCACTATCGCTGCACTGTTTACACAAATTATCAAGAAAAACGTTGCATTTCAATGGAGTGAAGAGTAAGAGAAGGCATTTCAACTTATTAAACATAAGCTTACTCATGCACCTTTACTTGCTTTACCAAACTTTTCTAAAACATTTGAAATTGCATGTGATGTTTCTGGTGTAGGTATAGGCGCTGTTCTTATGCAGAATGAAAGACCACTTGCATACTTTAGTGAGAAGTTAAACGGGGCTGCACTTAACTATCTTACCTATGACAAAGAATTGTACGCCTTGGTTCGAGATTTGGAGACATGGCAACACTATTTATGGTCAAAAGAATTTGTTATTCGTACAGATCATGAATCTTTGAAACATTTGAAAAGTCAACATAAGCTGAATAAGAGACATGCTCGATGGATGGAATTCATCGAAACTTTTCCTTATGTCATTCGATATAAACAAGGTAGGGAGAATGTAATTACGGATGCACTTTCACACAGGTATGCCTTAATCTCTACTCTTGATGCTAAATTTCTTGGTTTTGAGCATATTAAAGAACTTTATCATGATGACCATGATTTTTGAGAAATTTATAGTGCATGTGAAAAATCTGCAGAGGGCAAATTCTATAGGCATGAGAACTTTTTGTTTAGAGAAAATAAGTTGTGCATGCCAAATTGTTCATTGAGAGAGTTGTTAATTTGAGAATCTTATAGCGGAGGGTTAATGGGACATTTTGGAGTTACTAAAACCTTGGTAATTTTACAAGAGCACTTTTATTGGCCACACATGAAGCGAGACATTGAGAGATTTTGTGGTAGATGTATTACCTGTAGGCAAGCTAAATCTAAGGTTTAACCTAATGGTCTTTACACACCCCTACCTATTCCTAGTTCACCTTGGATTGACATTTTAATGGATTTTGTTTTGGGTTTACCTAAAAATAAATATGGACGAGATTCGATCTTTATAGTTGTAGATCGATTTTCTAAGATGACTCATTTTATTTCTTGTCATAAATCTGACAATACTTCTCATATTGCGGAATTATTCTTTAGGGAGATTGTGAGGTTACATGGGATGCCTAGAACAATCGTTTCAGATCGGGATGCGAAGTTCCAGAGTTACTTTTGGAAGACATTATGGGGAAAGTTAAGAACGAAACTTTTATTTCAACAATTTGTCATCCTCAAACTGATGGTCAAACAGAAGTAGTCAATAGAACTTTATCCACTTTGTTGAGAGTTGTCATTAGTAAAAAAATTAAAACTTGGGAAGAATGTTTGCCACATGTTGAGTTTGCATATAATCGTGCTGTTCACTCTACTACTAAATTGTCACCGTTTGAAATTGTTTATGGTTTTAATCCTTTAACTCCTTCGGATTTCTTACCTTTACCTATTTCTGAACAAGTGAATTTAGATGGTAAGAAAAAAACAGAATTTGTGAAGCAATTTCATGAGAAAGTATGGTTCAATATAGAGAGGAGAACCGAACAATACATCAAACAAGCTAACAAGGGACGTCACAAGTTGATTTTTGAACCCGGTGATTGGGTTTGGTTACACATGCGGAAGGAAAGATTTCCGGCACAGAGACGTTCCAAGTTGTTGCCCCAAGGAGATGGTCCTTTTCAAGTGCTAGAATGGATCAACGACAATGCTTACAGACTTGATTTACTAGGTGAGTATCATGTTAGTGCTACTTTCAATATTACTGACTTGAGTCCTTTTGATGTAGGTGACGATTTGAGGACAAATCCTTCTCAAGAGGAGGGGAATGATGAGATCATCAAGATTGTAAGGAATTTACGAGATCCAACTCAAGTCCCAGTTGGGCCGGTGACAAAGGACCAAGTTAAAAGATTCAAAAAAGTATTGAATAACTTAATTCAAGGGGCTTTACAACAAGAAATTGGTGTCCAAATAAATAAAGAACCAAAAGGGGCCTTAATTATACTCATATAAGTCCAATTGGAAGAATAAAAGACCCAAAACTACCCAAAATCAAGGGGGGACGAAAATAAAGAAAAATAGCAACAGAATTTGGTCAAAATAGTTTGATTTATTTAATTTCCTAATTTTTATTTTTATAACTTATGTTTTAGTTTCCTAATTCTTTATTGTTTAGGGAGTTACTAAATTTTTAGTTGTCAATTATATTTTTACCTTTAAACTATAAATAGGCCATTATACATTGTGTAAAAGACAACACTTTGGAGAGAATTAATAAAATTGTGAGGATTTTTCACATAAGTTTTGTTCTTTTGAGAACTTTGAACTTATTCAAGATAGGAGTCTTATTTAGTTCTTTGACTTATCAATCTAGATTTCGAACCATCTAGGTTGTGGCGTCATTCATTCCATTTTTATACCAAGATTTTTGATCTAGTGAGAAACGGATTTAAAGTCATATACCTTAGATTCTTCCTCCTTTTAGGGCAATGGTTGAGGTTTTTAATTCTACCGGTTCGAATAATTCGTTGGGATGATTTTTGGGATAAATTAACTTGTTCGTGGGTTTTAGGATTTTTATACCCAACGGGTTCACATCAATATGGGATGGTTGAGTTGAAACTCCCAAGCCTAAAATTTAGCGTATATATATTGAGATAAGTTTACTTAGACATCTTAGTCTTCAATATATGATTGGGAGCTATGTGAACTTTGGATCTTATACTATCTATGTCTGGTAAATATTATTTTAATGATATATTACGACTAATGTGTTCTAATGCTAATAAATATTTTGTGCTAATATTTATATGCATGATGCAGAAAAGAAAATTGCTATTGCAACAAAAAATATAGTGTCTGAATTAAATAAGGGTGAAAAACTGAACATTGATAATTTTGATATTTGGTATCGAAGAGTTCAGTACATTCTTAAAGAACAAGAATGCTTAGAAATTTTACATCACACTATGGAAGAAATAGAATTTGATGATACTCCTCAATAGTAGAAAGATCACGAAACATACAAGATTTCGAAAAAGAAAAATAGTTACGCTCGCATTACGTTGTTGAACTGTATGTAGGATGATCTGATAGTTGAGCTTGAAATATACCAAACAGCACATGAAATATGGAATGCTTTAAAGGCAAAGTTTGGAGTGACTCCATCAACTAAGCTAAAAGAGCTTATAATCATGTTTGACACATTTATGAAAAAACATCACTTGATGAAACAGTATCTGAGGGAAATGTCAAACATGATTAATGAGTTGAAGTCTACAGGACATATATTGGTGGATGAATAGCAAATACAAGCTGTCATTAGATCGTTTCCTCAAAGTTGGAAGATAAGCGCCTTGAGGCAGTTAGATCTTTCGGATAGGCTTATGTTGTTGAGTTAAGCTCAAACAGAGTTTTTGATTCCAAACGTAAAAAGAATAAGAGATTCTTTAAGAAAAGTATTCCAAATTTCAAGAAAACCCAAGTTGATCACCGCAAAAAAAGTAAGCTCGGTGGAGGAAAGAAAAAAGATAAGAGCAATAAAACATTTTATAATTATAACAAATTAGGCCACTATGCTTGTGAATGCACTGAGCCTAACAAGTATTGCTTAAACCTTTTTACATAATATTTGTGTTTCTAGCACTATTTATGCTCGTTGAGTCGAATCCTTTGTGGACTTTTGACTCAGAAGCAACAGACCATGTAGCTAGAGATAAAGGATCATTTGTCGAATATCGCCAAATTCCAACTAATTCGAAGTGGATATATATAGGAAACAATGTCAAAGTTGTTGTAAAAAGCATTGGCACTTGTAAATTATCTTTTGAAGGTGGTCACATCTTGTTCCTATATGATATTTTGTACACACCAGATATTCGACGTAACCTTGTGTCGGTTACTATCCTCATGCGTTTGGATTTTAACTTAAACTTTCATAGTGATATTGCATATATTTATCTTGACACTAAGTATGTTGGTTCCACGTACCTTGTAAATGATTTTCTTATACTAAATATAGTGCAAAATAATGAAAATCATGATAGTTGGTTTTCTTTGATTGCATCATCTAATTGCCATAATGTGGTTGCAAATATATGGATGCTAGAATAGGCCATATTGGGTAAGAAAGAATGCACAGGCTAGCCAAATAGGGACTTTTGGACAGTATCTCAAAAGTGAACTTGTCAATATGTGAGTATTGTTTAGTAGGAAAAGCAACAAGAAAGCCATTTGGTAAACGAATTAGAGCAGATCTTCCATTGTAATTAATTCATTCTGATATATGTGGTCCAATAATTGTGAGAGCAAGGCATGGAGCATCCTATTTCATCACTTTCATTGACGATTTTAGTTGTTTTGGTCATGTTTATTTGATCTATCATAAGTTGGAAGCATTAGATTACTTTAGACTATATCTAAAATTGGTTGAGAATCAATTTAACAAAACGATTAAGGTAATGAGGACAGATCGTGGACGTGAGTATATGTTAAATCAATATAAGGCTTTATGTGATGAAAAAGGGATAATCAAACAGCTTATTATTCCTGATACTCCGTAACAAAATGGTAATACAGAATGGAGGAATAAAACCTTGTTGGACATGGTTAGGTCAATGATGGCGTAAGCGAATTTGTCAATCTCTTATTAGAGAGATGCTTTATTGACTGATGCCTATATATTTAAGCGTGTGCCCTATGAATCAGTTACTTCCACTCCTTATGAACTTTGGATAGGCCGAAAGCCTGATCTAAGTGGTTTGTGGTCTTGGGGGTCGGTAGCATATGTTCATGATTCAAACCATAAATATGGGGAATTGGATCCTAGAGGAAAAAAGTGTATCTTTATTAGATACTCTGAATATTCAAGGAGATATGCATTCATTGGGGAACACGAGAATGGAAGTATAACTGAGATAGAGACACAGGGTAAAACATTTTTGGAAAATAAATTTCCATCAAGAAGTGAAATTAATAAGAATCTTGTCATATGAAATGCAAGATTCTAATGGTATTGGTGTTCCAACTAGTTTAATAGCGAGAGATGATGAGATAATTCATTCTCTTGAACCTTGTGGGAGCGAAATTCCATCGAATGATTCAATTTCACAGGAAATTCAATTATGGAGAAGTACTCGTAAAAGTATTTCCCGTCGTCGTTTTGAGATTGAAGGAGAAGATTTATGATATCTTTATATGATGAAAATGATCCTAAAACATTTGAGAAAGCTATTTCATTAATTAATACGGCATAATGGATAAAGGCAATGAAAGAGGAAATTGAGTCTATGAAATCAAATAAGGTCTGAGACTTGATTGATTTGCCTTTAGGATGTAAGACTATTGGAAACAAATGGGTTCTCAAGATCAAATGTAAAGTAGATGGATCTATTGAAATATTCAAGACACGTTTGGTTGTTAAGGGCTATACCCAAGATGAAGATATAGACTATGAAGAAACTTTTTCGTCTATTGTAACGTTTCCTTCAATACACCTTATCCTTACTATTGTTGCCTATTTAGATATTAAATTGTACCAAATGGATGTTAAAACTGCTTTTCTCAATGGAAAAATGGATGAGAAAATCTACAAGGAGCAATCTATAGATTTCATTGTTAAAGAGTAAGAGCACAAAGTTTTCGGATTTTGAAAATTAATTTATGGTCTTAAACAATTATCCAAACAATGATATTTAAAATTTCATCGAGCCATAGTTATATATGGGTTTACGATAATTGAGGAGGACCATTTTATTTATATAGAATAGTTAGAAAATAATTTTGTGATATTGTCACTTTATATAGATGATATCTTATTAATTAGAAATAATTTGGATATTATTATTGCTACTAAAAAGTGGTTATTTTCAAATTTTGAAATGAAGATATAGGTGAAACAACTTACATTCTTGGTGAATCCAAAAAAATCATTCAGAGAAATTCTTGCTTTATCATAGGAGTCTTATATTTTGAAAATTTTAGAACGATTTCATATGTTGAATTGTAAATCTATTGATACACTAATTGCGAAAGGTGAAACCCTTCGTAAAGAGATATGTCTGAGTATATGAAAATAGTTCCACATGCAAGTGCCATAGGAAGTTTAATGTATGTCCTGATATGTACTCGCTCTGACATTAGTTGGATTGGCAAGCAGATATTAATCAAATCCTAAACTAGCTCATTGACAAGTAGTAAAGAGGATATTAAGATATCTAAAAGGTACCACTAATTATATTCTGTGCTATCAGGGTAATGATCTATATTTTGTAGGCTATATTGATGAAGATTGGAGTAATGATCTAGATGAAAGAAACTCCACATCGGGATATGTGTTTTTGCTAAATAACTGTACTATATCTTGGAGTAGTAAGAAACAGACTTACATAGCATTATCCACTATGGAGGCTGAGTTTGTTGCATGTATAGCAGCTGTCCAGGAGGTTATTTGGTTTAAAAGATTCTTGAAAAATCTACGAATAGTTGCCAATGCCTCAATGCCCATAAAGATCAACTATAATAGTCGAGCAGGAATAGACTATACAAAGGATCCGGAGTATCCTGGTTGGACAAAGCATATAGACACAAAATATCATTTTATCAGAGATATTATAGCACAAAAGAAAGTGATCTTACAACATATATCTACGCATAAGATAGTTGCAGACCCTTTTACTAAACCAATCTCTAGAGATGTATTTTTGTATCATGTTAAGACTCTGGGATTTCGTAGATTGTAATGAGATATCGTAAATATTGAAATAGTGATGTAAATGTTCTATGTGACAACATATGTTGCTTGTTATTTATATCTTATGTAGTATTAGCATTGATGAGTATGTCGCCAAGCATAAGGTCAACTCTCTCATACGAGTGACCTCCTCGAGCACTGTGAGAGCGTGTCGAGATAAGACTTATTTACACATTTGACTTGTGGGCTACTAAATAGCACTAGTATAGTAAAGTCAAGATGGGTGTAATAGTAGAAAAGTTATCTTGATATGAATCAAGATAAGGTCGATTAATAGATCAAACATGATAACCCACAATCATGTAAGTTTGGTTAAAAACCAGGTGCGAGTTTCCAATAAAGCACTTCAGATAGCGAGCCATTAAAAACTCGGGCTAAACGCTTGTGTGATAGTATTTGAGCTAAGATCTGTATGGTGGTTTTATTAAAGGAAAAAACATACGCTCTTGTATAAGGGTACAGAGAGTTTTTCCACCATAGTAAGTGTTTCATATCACATGTGCTACAGATGACCAACAAAGGAAAGTGAGTGAGTTTTTATTATGAAAATCTCTGCCTCCTCATTGTATGAGTTCCTTCAATGGTGCCTTATGTGACTTCCAACAATGTTATAAGATAATGAATAGATGTTTGCTACTTTGGCATGTTTCTTATGATCATGTCTGATTTGATCTTTTGAGACGTGCTGGGAAAATAGTTTGTTTATTATTCATGTGGACGACAAAGAAGACTATTTTGATTACACATTTCATAAGTATTCACTGGTCAATCAATTATGTTTCCTTTTCGAGAGTTGAGACATAATTGTGAATACATGATTAAAAGTCAAGATCAAACATGACATTCGAGAAATTGGGTATACTTTGATGGTGTAACAAAATGAGTTTGGGGCACAACGAGACACAAAGATTTTTTTTTTTGGGTTGTAGCCGCAATGTTATCCCTAATAGGTACATAGACTGGGCTTCCAAGTATAGGTGGTGTATTCGTAGATCGCACGACACATTTTCTTGTATAAAAAAAATGACTTTGTAGAGTTGAATCTCAAGAGAACTTGGATGGCTTTGTCCCATCATGTGCGAGTGGGAGATGTTAGAGTACCAAGATGGACGCCCATGATAGGTCAACCCGGATCCGACCTACTACTCCACCAACAAAAGCAAGTAGTTTTCAAATTGATCAAGCCATGGAAAGAGCTTTCAAAATTGATCACGTCTCTCTTTTTTCAGGGCCTTCCTACCACCGCCTTGGATTGCTTTAGAAAGGAAGCCTCAATGCATATGTTTGCATGTGCAAAGCTAGAGTAATAGGGGCTGAGAGGATAGAGAGAGAGAAAAAAAAACAGAGCATCCAAGTTCTGTTTTTTGAAAATGATCTTTTGTGAAAACTTTGAGCAAACAAAATTATCGAAAGGATTTGGGTTGTGAAAAGTGTGTGGCTTCCATTTGGTGATTCCACGTCGACCAAGAGCATGTGATTCAATCGTTAATCCAAATCCAAACTCGCTGCATTTGTAACATTCGGACAAGAGATAATATGTTTGATTTTGAATTCATTGCCTTTTCTTTCATGGCTTTCCAAATATTGAAGGCAATTAACACGGAGATCAATTTATTACAGTATTTCACAGTTTGATTTCTAGTTAGGATTAATTACCAACATGGCATGTTTTACCAAAAAATGCACTCCCAATGGGATTTCAAAGTCATCTAACATGGAATGTTTTTCCAAAAAAGTCAAGTATTTCCATATTAAGGCAAAAGTCCCCAATCGAGAATATGTGGCCAATTGTTTTCTCCTTTGGGGATTTGCAACGGAACCATTTAGAAGGGCCATTTATCCCAAACTCAAATAAGTTTATAGGCAAAAGTGGATGCCTCAAGTTAGCAAATAACATAGATCTAGCTTTGTGATCCCTTAAAATCTCAGCATGATCCGATCTCAAAGACATAAGATGTATTTCCTTTCTAGACCATTTGATCCTCCTAACCATAAAGAGACAATAGGATAGACAAGATTGCAAACATCCCACTACCCATTACTATTTAAGTAATTTCAACACCTTTATCACGGAGTTATTCTAAATTCTTGGATGAGAATCCATATTAGTAATCGATAATTGTCTCAAAAGAAAGAACAATTATCTAAGTTTAATTCCCAATAAGAATTGGACTCAATTAATTCTCTAACATCCAACATCCTTTCCCAAATAGAAAAAGAAGAAGAAATACCAATGGACAGTTAGTTTAATAAAATTGAGTGTTAAATTCTTTAATTAAATTTCAGATTTAAAATTTGAAAATAGAAAAATTACACTAAAAGAGTTGCTATCTAAATAGGGTTCCGCAAATACTTAAATCAAATTAGTCAAAGTAGCCTTCGAATACCAATAGTGGAAAAAAATCAAAGAGTTTGAGAATTAGAGAAATACTTGGCATGGATAAAAATAGCCCATAGCATACAAAGATTCCAACAGATTTTACATGTAAAGGCTAAAGAAATAGATCTAAATCTCCCTCCTCACTTTTTCATAGGGTGATATAAATGAGACCATTTTTGCCAATGAAATTTCTCATCCTATTTATTTGATCCCATAAGAACTTAGCGAAGCAAAATAAAACATATTTAAAATAAAAGAGTAGAATACTTAAAGTATCTTTTAAGGTAATTAAAAAAAATTAAGACAACCATTAAACAATCTTAATCACCACTGAAAATAGTTATAACTAACTAAATTACCTTTTCATTAATTTTTTGAATATCATTATTTCCAAGAAAGAGAGAAAAGCAATTACCAGGTTAAATAGAAAGAAAGAGGTTAAATGGAAAGAAAGATGGAGAAATGAAAATATGCATGAAATAATAGGAAAAATGATATTTCATAAAAATAGAAATAGAAATGCTGGAAAACACATAAACATTAAAAAATATAAGAATTTTTATGTAAATATTAGATTTTTTATAAAAATAATAGTATAATGATCCTTTATAATAAAAATATAAAATGATCAAATATACAATCATTAATCGTAAGATAAATAAAATTAAAGCAAAAGTTATAATTAAATAAGTAAATAATTCATTAAATATAAAGAAATTACATAAATATAAAAATTATAAAAATTTTTATGTAAATATCAGTTATTATTAATGTTTTGAGCCATTTCTATGTGTATCAGAGATAATAATTGATAAGCTAAACGAAGATACGATAGAAAAAGTCAATTACATTTAGTGGAGATGACTAAATATATGGATAAAATTAGAAAAAATAATTAATATTTTCTTAATTTTTAAAATGACAATAAAATAAAATTGTTAAGCCATACATAAAGAAAATGAGAGGTTTGTTGGGTGGTTGATTTTGTTGACACATAAAAAATAAAATAAAATAGGTGCATGTAATGTATGTAATACAATTTACTAATATCTGTCATTTTGCTTATTTAAAGTGCCAACAGCCACACACATCCACATATGCCAAATGAGATATTTGCCAAAATTATGAATTACGATTTGAATTTTAATCTACTTTCTATTTTATGTTATATTTACCCTATTATTAATTAATTAATTAACTTTTGAATATTAATTGTTTTTCTACCCCATCATGTGAGAATTAGATAATGGATGATACAAACAAAGTCGGAAACAAATAAACAAAAATATTGTTTGGGAAACTCTAGGTTGAGTTGAGTACAAATTAAATAAGATTTTAATATAGAATTATTTATATAAAAAATTTATTTTCATAAAAATAAAAATTAATTTTATGGGCGAGGATTGGCCCATAAACACGACCAAAACATATGTTGGGTCCCACTTTACCACAAGATTGACCAATTCTATATGGATATAATTCATGACAATTTAAAATTATACAACCTATCTGAATTTCGATCGGGTAGTGATCCCAACTTGACTTGCTCATCAGATATATACGTCATTTATTTTATTTTACTTAATTTATAAATTTTAAAATTTTAAAGCAATTATTATAGTTATATGTATATATTATTTATTTTATTAGGGATTCTGTTTTTATAATCGTTTTCTTTATTTGTGATATAATTTCAAATAAATATTTATAAATTTTTATTATAATATAAACTTAAATTTTATTTTAAATTTGGAGACTGTATATTTTGTAGACTTTATTTAATAATTTTAGTGAAATTTTTAATAGTAAATATTTATATTAGTTATAACTTAATGAATCGATCAACTCAGCTCTCACTTAATCAATCCAAATAGCTCGTTTTGCGATGATAAAATATGAGATAGGGTTTGGAAATTTGTGACTTGCTCAAATTTGTATTTGGAAATTATATTCCGATTAATTTGTTTCGAGTATTTATAGAAATATTATTTATGAGATGACTATTTTATCATAATTTTTTCTATTCACAAGTTTTAAAATTAAAATTTGATTAAAATAGTTAATATTTTATTTAACTAAACCGATTATCTGTCGATTTTGATATTCATAAATAAACACAATGCAGTTAATTGCAAGTAATGTTCTTATTTAACTAGTTGCTTACACTCATAGTCATAATACAAGCTATTTCAATTTTAGCTTTTCTAATCATAAACAATGCAAGAGCTTCTTTGATTATAAATTTGTTTTTAAAACCAATATAGCGATTGCTTTGCAGTTGTAAATGTACTCATTATTTTCAATTTTAACAAATCAATGCTTTCTGGCAATTTTTTTTTTCTTTTTATTGATGTTCATAAAACAAGAGTCTAGCTCTACATATTTATCAATAATATTAAATTAATCAAATTAATTACGAATCAAATAGATTAAGTGATATATGATATCAACATGTGTTAATTAATATTAAATTAAATTATTAGTATATTTTAATTAATTTTAATTAAAATTAATCAAAATATATTGAGATTAATTATAATATGTAACCACCACAATAACCTAAGAATTCATTTCCACCTTTTGCTCCATGGTACTAACTTTTTAAATAATAATTTCTATCGTTTTTTTCCCTGTAGGACGATTTTTTTTTCTCAAATCAAATTAAATCAAGCTTTTTTTTTTTATATAAAAAACAAAAATTGAAGTAAATTCATAAATAATAACATCAACAAAATTTTGGGTCTTTTTTAAAATTTTTTGATCTAAAAAGTATGCACTAGGAAAAAAATAGTTTTACCTCGTACGATAAAATTATTAAATAGGATAGACCCATATAATATTCACACAAATAAAAAAAATAAATAACTTTTTGTGATATAAAAAATGAGAAAATATATTATTTTTACTGAAAATAAACTCGTTTCACCAAATAATTCTTGGGACAGATCGAATGTAAGACATCCTTTTAATGAATTTTCTAATTTCATGTATTTTTTTTTCTTTTATATGATGAAAAAGATATTGAAAGGTAGTGAAGAAAGGGAGTTGGTATTAATTCTAGGATATGAGTTAATCACTTGTCCGATCCTTAAAGTTTACTCGAATTTCATAAATTAATTCACATAATTAGGAATGCTACATTATGACACTCAAATTTTAAAAAGTGTAACAAGTTGGTCCTTCCATCAGTAACAGTGTGCCAATCTGGCCTAATCGATGACATGGCATGACATGGCAATATACATGGATATAAGGAAGCTAATGACTCTTCGGTCGGACTCCATCGATCTAAAAATCATTCAAAAAAGAAGGGAGGAAGACAAAATCTTCTCTTTGCTCATGGGGCTAGATGAGTCATACACACATCTTCGGCAAGAAATACTTCGAATGAAGGAATTTCCTTCATTTGGAGAGGTTCAAAATATGATTCAACGTGCCGAGATTAGCATCCAAATTGAGGAAAGCTCAAAGCAAAGGATGGAAGTTCATGGCTTTGCGGCTGCCCAAGAAGAAGTCATGGCTGCCAAGGTGCTTCAAATGCCCAAAAGAGAGGTATGCTCTCATTGCCAGAAGAAGGGTCATACAAAAACAAATGTTGGCACTTGCATCCACACTTGAGGCTAAAATCATTCAAGCCGAGAGATCAAAGTTTTGTCCTCACTTCTTCAAGCTCCGGCACTCATGCCATGGCCCAACAAGCTGTCATTCAAACACCCTCTATGGTCGAGATAGCAGCCCTGAAAGCCACTCTTGAAGATGCAACAAAGAGGTTACAACAACTCACCCCCTTTGTTGGTACAATTCAAAAACCCTCTACTCATTTAAATTCTAAAAATTTTCTCATTGATTCGGGTATCGATCATCATATGGTTAGGGATAAATCAAAAATCAAACATTTTAAAAAACTCCTTAACCATAAGATTGTTCAGGTGGCAAATGGGCAAGATTTGAAAGTGAGTCATATTGGGGAAATCGATATTTTTGGAAAAACAACCGATACTTTATATGTTCCCCAACTTACTTCAAACTTGTTATCTATAGGGAGAATCACTAAGGATCAAGAATATAGAGTTGTTTTTTTATCCAAATTCTGTCTCTTTTCAGGATCTCAAGTCGAATCAATTGATTGGTAAGGGTACTAAAAGAGGAGAGCCCTACTTTTTGGATCAAGAACAATATGCATTCACAGCTCATGTCAAGGAAGTCTCATCTCTTTGGCATGTGCAATTAGGCATCCTAGTGATCGAGCTTTAAAACGTCTATTTCCAACTTTAAATTTTGAGAATAGACATTATAAAGTTTGTATTTTGGCAAAACAAACCCGAACAATGTACCCAAGTTCTGAAACAATATATGAAAATGCATTTGATTTAGTACATTATGATATTTGGACTTCTCCTATCTTCTTAAACTTACGATACAAATACTTCATTACTTTCATTGACCATAAGACTAGATACCCTTGGATTTACCTTTTGAACAGCAAGAACCAAGCTCTTGAAGCTCTCAAGAGCTATGTAAAATATATAACCAAGTTTTATAATACCAACATAAAGGTCCTTAGATCAGATCATGGGGGAGAGTACATAAGCCATAACTTCAAGAACTTTCTCAAAGATCATAGCATTATTCATCAAATGTCTTGTGTCTACACACCCCAACAAAATGGGGTAGCCAAGAGGAAAAATAGGCACATTTTGGAAACCGCTAGAGCCATGATGTTCTATGCAAACATACCCAAAAAGTTTTGGTGTGATGCAGTCAAAACGGTGTCCATGTTATAAATCTAATGCCCTTAGAAGCATTAAAGGGCATGTCACCTCTAGAAATGCTTTTAGAAAGGAAACCTAAGGTAACACACCTTAGGACATTTGGTTGTATGTGTTATATTCATATACCATCTCATATGAGGGATAAATTAGATCACAAGGGTAGAAAATGCCTATTTCTAGGTTATACTTCTTTTGAAAAAGGATATAGGTGTTATGATCCAAGTACTAATCGAACATACACATCCAAAAATGTGATATTTTTAAAGGAAGAACTCTTTTTTGTAGGAGAAGAAACACCCAAAGCATCAAACAAAGAAGATTCTCCTAGCACATGGAATTTCTTGCTCCCTTCAGATCAACCATCTCCTTCGATTGAAGAAGACACCTCCCAAGAGACTAGTGATCACGCTCAAAGTATTGAAGAAGGATCAAACTCCATAGAAGAGGAGACAGCTCACACTTCAGGGGGAGAGCAAGAAACGGAACAAGAGGAGCCTTCAGAACAAGTTGTGGATGAATCCGTTGAGCCCGATGCACCACCTCCCCAACTTAGCGATCCACGAGACTTAGGGTCCCTCTATCGAAATGGATCAACCGAAGGGTTTATTATAACTCAAAGATAACATCACATCCCATTTCCGATTACTATACTACCTCACACGTTTCTTTGAGCCACCAAGGCTTCTTGAGTGGCATAGATAAAGAACATGAGTCTAGAACATTTGATGAAGCATCTAAGGATCCAAGGTGGAGAAGGGCAATGAAGGAGGAGCTAGATGCCTTGACCAAGAATGGTACTTGGGAAATCACTTCTTTACCCAAAGGCAATCGAGCTGTAGGATGCAAATGGGTGCACAAGATCAAATACAAGAGCGATGAGTCAATTGAAAGGTTCAAGGCAAGCCTTGTGGCTAAGGGATTTACACAAGCTTATGGGATAGACTACAAAGAAACTTATGCTCCCGTCGCCAAAATGAACACAATTAGAGTCTTGATGTCTTTTGCGGTGAACCATGGATGGAGCATGTTTCAAATGGATATAGCAAACGCGTTCTTTCAAGGAGATCTCGAAGAAGAAGTGTACATACAACTTTCTCAAGGGTTCCAACAAGAATGAGGAAATGTGTGCAAACTACGCAAAGCTATCTACGGGCTGAAACAATCCCCAAGGGCATAGTATGCAAAATTAACCCATGCTTTCCTTAGTAATGGATTTGTTAAATGCCATAGCGACTCATCTATTTTCATTAGAAAAAACAATGATAAAATAGTTATAGCCTTAGTTTACGTAGATAATATCATCATTGTAGGAAATGACATGCATTTAATAGATATAGTTAGAAATTTCTTGAGTTCTGGTTTGAGATTAAAGATTTAGGGAGAGTAAAGTATTTCCTAAGAATTGAGTTAACCTATTATAATAATTGGTTAATTCTATTCCAAAGGAAATATGCTCTTGATCTTTTACAGGAAACAAGAAAGTTAGGAGGAAAGCCAGCTTGTAGCCTTGTTGTCACCACTGGACCTCTAGTAGATGATGAGGAGCTATTTGAGGACATAGAGAGGTATCAGAGACTTGTAGGACGACTGATTTACCTCACCATCACTAGGCCAGACATAGCCTTTGCCGTAAGCCAAATTAGTCAACATATGCATTCTCTAAAGAAGGATCATTAGAGAGCAGTTGAGCACATCGTTTACTATATCAAGAAATCACTCGGACTAGGTATTTGGATGAAGAATAATAGAAGCTCCCAAATTGAAGGCTTTTGCGATGCAGATTGGGCAAGCGATTCAAAAGATAGAAGATCTACCACCGGGTACTGCATGTTACTGGAGGCAACTTGGTAGCATGGAAGAGTAAAAAACAGCATGTGGTGTCAAGATCGAGTACGGAGGCTGAGTATAGGGCAATGGCATCAGCGGGCAATGAGATTGTATGGTTGAAGGCTCTAGTAGAGGAATTAGGGTTCAATGTTTCTACACCAATCAACTTGCATTGTGACAATCAATCGGCGATTCATATTGCATCCAATCCGGTCTTCCATGAAAGGACTAAACACATAGAAGTTGATTGTCACTTATTCGACAAAAGGTGGAAGAAAAGCTTATAGTCTCTCCCTACATCAAAGGAAAAGAGCAACTAGCTGATATTTTCACAAAATGGGGAACTGCAATGCATTTTCAAGAAATCATGAACAAGTTAGGCACTATAGATATCTACGCATCCAGCTTGAGAGGGAGTGTTAAAAAAAAAGATAACTCAACCCATCTTCATCACCAACCAAGTACATCTATTTAGAAGTCCAAATATCAGCTTGCATTGTCCAGCAAGCATGGCCCATTTGGGCAGCCTAAACCAGCCCAAAAAACATTCAAAAATAAGCCCAAGGAAGCCCAAAAGTTTGGAGAAAAGTCTAGGAAGCAAACCCAAATAGTTAGGGGCAGTTTGGGCAGTATATATTTCAACAGTCAAAAAACTAGCTGTTGGAATTCCTTGGGGTTTGTGCTCCAACGGGAATATTGTTTTTGAATCACTATCTACTGGCTATTTTTTCATTTTCTCTATAAATAGAGTCTCATTGTATCCCTTAAAACTATGATTCAATGCTCTCAATCACCAATGTATTGTCTCATTGTTTTTCAATAAATTCAAAATTTATTTCATACTTTCTTTGTCTTTAGACTTTGATATTTCAACAATCTCATCATTCCAAAATGATCCCAAGGGTTTATATAGACCCTAAGGAAGTATAAAAGATATATTACATCACTAAATATGAAGTTATGGTGTCATTTCTCAATGATCACATTCTAAAACCGAAATGACATTTATTTACATTTTTATTATCCCATTCAAGCTGATATTTTAATATGAGAGTTCATTCAAATTCCACACTAAATAGATTCTTCCGTTATTGGGGTGACTATTAAGTTCATATATCAACAGAAATTACCACAGAATCTCTTGGACATTGAATGTGAACAGAGAAGCAATCAGATGATGTAGTGAAAAGGTTAGCGTCTAAAGCAAAAGTCAACGAAATTGTAGAAACAGTAGAAGTAGAAGTTAGTGTTGTTCTAAGATTTCCTCCATTTTTAGTGGGAGAAGAGTGTATCGAAGCTATGGTGGGAGAAGACAAGAAGGCAGTGGTGGGGATGGAGGAGAGAGAAAGAGAAGTGAGAAGGTGAACAAAGCGACAATGGATTTTGAATTGCAGGCACGAGAACCGTTCGATGAATTGTTTGGAATGCCAACAGTCAGAGGGAGCAAGTGGCAAAGGCAAGGGCACTGCACTCGACATTGCTGAAGGTATGTTGGTGCTGTTTATATGTATGATGTGGTTAAGACTATCAAGTTCAGCTCACATGAACTCCCAAGTGTTATGTAACAACCCAAATCTCAAAAGGTCAGCTTAAGGCTTTGTACTTGTTAAATTCAAAAACACAAGAAAAACAGAGTATGGAGGAAGCAGAGTAAGTGGGAGCTGTCGATGAAACTAGGACGAATATTAACTGTTATTTTTGTATGGATTTAAGAAATTATGGTATGGGGATGGGTATAGAACAATTATTGAGCAAGAAAATAAGAGAAAGAGTGTCTGGGGTTAGAAAGAGAGAGAGAGAGAAAGGGAGGAAGAATAGAACAGAGCTTGAAGAAGCTCATCTGTTGCCTTCCACCTGAACAAGGATGTCCAAATCAGCTTTGGAGTGTTAGCTAATACCGTGAAAAACTAGGAGATCCGAGGAGAAAAAACTCCGGTAGAGGACATCGGTTGCAAATCCATGCGATTTTTTTTGGTGAATTATGCCGGACATTGCGATATCAAGTCACAGAGCTGGATCAAAGCCTCCATTGAAACCCCAAAGAGAGAGGAAAAAATATTGGGCGTGCAGAGAGACGACGATCCTTGCATCGCCTTGCACAAGGGGAGGGAGAGGTTTCTGGTGAGAGACAAAGAGAGGAGAGAAGAGAGAGAAAGGGGGAGGGGGAGAGAGATTTTTTTCCCGGTGAGAGAGAGAGAGCACAGAAGAGAGAGAAAGGGGGAGGGAGGAGAGAGAGAGCTTTTTTCTATGAGATGACGATAATCCCCTCGGGTGCTGATGTGTCACTGCCACATCTTAAAGATAACAGGGTGGAATTACCACGTCAGCAAAATACAGACCCGTCATCCCACATCAGCGACAAATCAGTTTCCTTATAACCACGTATATTGTCATGTCATGTCATGTCATCGGTTAACGATTAGTCTGACGTCGTTACTGACGGAAAAACCAACTCATTATATTTTTTGAAGTTTGAGTGTTATAATGTAGTATTTTTAACTATAGAAATTAATTGTGAAATTCGAGTAAACTTAGTGTAAAATATATTATTTTTACTGAAAATAAAGAATTTTAAATTTTTATGAATTATTTTTTTCTTTTATACGATGGAAAAGATATTGAAAGGTAGTTAGGGAAGGGAGTTGCCCGACAATAATTGTGCAAAGCCATGTGATGACATGCTGCCTTAGTTTTGTCTTTGTTCTAAATAAAATCTGCAAACGCTTCCTCAAATCTTCAGCGGACCCCACATAACATGTGTACAAACATACGACGTACAGCTCTTCAATTAATGAGATGAGATTGCCCATTCCTCAACCATTTTTACAATAATTGTTTTGACCTTTATTATTTTTAAAATATATTAATACATATATATTCATTTACACAAATGGCAAATTTTACATTTTCACTTCTAAATCCCATCGGAGTGGAGGGTGGAAGTCCTCGATCGATATCACGGAGATAAATGGATTTTTTAAGTAAATTATTAATATTTAATAATTACGTTAAATTAATTTGATTAAATTCAATTCAAATCAAATTATATTTTTTAAAAATAAAAATCTATCGATATATATTTTTATACATAATATTATACATAATATTTAAATTTAAAATTTTATTTAAAAAAATATCAATATTCAATTTGTGGATCAACGATGTTTTAGAAATACGAATGCTAAACTTACTTGATTTAGGACATGTCAAGTTAATATGTTATTTTTGTTAGAAATAAAATTGCAATATATAAATAAATATATTATAAAAAAGGGAGCGGAGTTGAAAGGAATTACCCTTGAAGCATATGCCTCGACCATTAATTTATAATTCGGGTCCCTGAAGTTCTAGATTTCTTGTCCATCGGCTGGCCAATAGAAGAAAATCATCTTGATACAAGGAAAATTAATAAGCTCATGCAATGTAGAAAAAGATGCAAATATTGTGACAATTAATGATATGAGCATTTCAAATGCTATGAGACAACATTTTGGGCATATTACAAGGATGAATGAAGTAATACTTCTTCTGAGTTTGCATTATACTCACTTAAATTTG
Source organism: Dillenia suffruticosa (assembly GCA_033439265.1). NCBI lineage: Eukaryota > Viridiplantae > Streptophyta > Magnoliopsida > Dilleniales > Dilleniaceae > Dillenia > Dillenia suffruticosa. The sequence goes on along the minus strand of JAVTVX010000012.1, from coordinate 14,901,472 downwards.
TAACTGAAATTGTGTGTAAGGTTATTTGAAGAGGGTCCCCTCCAAGTTCTTCAAGCACAATCATAAGGTTCCCTGAATCTTTGAGGAATGATCGAGGCACGTGATACCTAAGATACCACAAAAACCCTTTAAGATAAACACCCTACGAATTAATGCCAACTATAAATATATATAAATTAGAGTTTGTGCATGCCTTTACACACACAATGCATGTACTCTTTGTTATCTAAATTTTTTTATGTCACGTCATGAAAAATCTTCCATGATAGTAATTTGACATTTTTAAAAATTCAAAATAGAGAAATAAATAGGTAAAGTTCTAATAATTAGGTTAAGAATATAAAGATTCACTATTTTGAAATTACTTCCAATTTATTTTCAATCAAAAAGATTTAATCAGGCACGTCAATATTATACCTGACCAACTTGCTTCACTAGAATATATGTGAAGTGGTCCTGACGTGAAGTTCATGTCATACTAAGGTAATTCCGATTGACCAATCAACCTCTTTTAATAAAAAATATTTTAAACGTAACAAGAAAATGAGTATAAAGTGATATCTTGTTAAAAAATATGAGAATTAAAAATACGATTAAAATTCATTCAAATTATTTGAATTAATGAACGAGAGTCTAAGTTTGAAAATAAAAAAAAAATATGAGTTTTATGAAATTCAAATAAAATAATAGATTTCATTTAAAATCCATGGATGAAACCTAAGAAAAAAATGGATCAGTTTTTGCACTTCTACCCTTCCATTCAGCCGATGGTGTAGGTGATCCAAGAAACTCTTCTTCCCACGGCACAGGGCTCTTAGCTGCCACTTCTTTTGCCGCGCATTCTCTTTCTCTACACTTCTTCAGCCGCCACCCTTCTATTCACGAAGTGATTGAAACGAAATGGGAGTCAATGAGCAAAGAGGAGAGGAGGAGAGCAGTTAAGAAGCGGAAGAGGAAGCAGCTCAAGATAGAGATGGCGGTAAAGAAGCAAGAAGAACAAGAAGCAGGATTGAACGATCCCAAGTAGCAAATGCGGATCAAATTGGAGGAAGAAGAGGAAGCTAAGAGTTTAAAGATAGAGAGGATAAAGTTTGAGGAGAGGGAGAAGTTTGGATTGAAGCAATGGAGAAGAAGAAAGAGGAGGAAGAAGAAGAAAAAGGTTACTGTAGGGTTACCGTAGCTTTGAATTTTGCAAATCTTAGAGAGAAGGCCTATTCACACTTTCAAAAGAAGCAAAATTTTTAATAAAAAAATCTGTCAAACATTTTTTATCATAAAAAATCTATTTTTTTATCAAATATTTTTCTACGATGAAATGCTTTTAATAAAAAAATAATTTAAATCATAAAAACATTTTTTATCATAGACAAAATTGATAATTATATAATTTTTATTTCGAAACATATATAAATCAAATATTAACGATGATAAATATATTTATTTCAAAATTTAAATCAAATAAGTGATATCAGATTTTGATTCTGATTTCTATTTCCGAGAACCAAACGCCCCCTTAGTTATGTTTTAGCCCCATAATTATGATTTTGCTTGATAATATCAATCACTCGAACCATTATTGCCCTAACCATATATATGATTATCATCGATGAAGGACATGATTGAAAAAAATAAGAAATTTAACTTTATATGCACCTTAAATAGAGGGAATTCTCCTCTACAAACCCTAAAACACATAATTGAATACAAAGATTCAAACTTTTCACTCATTTTATCATTCTCTCAGAATAGTTTGTAGTATAACTATAATAGTATCACAGACAAAGTAAAATCCAATGGTCTCTTTGAAGATTAGCAACTGTTTCTTGAAATATTTACATATATTGAAATAACTCTTTGATTTCATGGTAAAATCCATCAATTCTTCTCCTTTATTGTGTTGTGATCTACACCCTTTTCTTCACCTTTGTTTTTCTTTGAAAAGTCTTGATCATTTGTAAAATAGCACTCTTCCTTTCAAAAAATTCACTTGTTCACTCAGTTTCCAAGGCGCACCCAAAGAAGTTTCTATTTTTATAATCAAAGAACCATGCTTTCCATTGGAATAAATATTTGACGAAAAATGGTTACTTTACAATGTCGGTTACCCTTTTAGAAAAAGGAATTTCTCGACACTCGCTGCCCTTTGGTCAATCAATATCAATCAGCGTTAGAAAGAGTGACCCATTTAACTATTCGGATCAACCCGCTCTAGTTTGAAATGAGTGACTCCAGACCACACATCATCAACTCTTACCATGCTAGCAAAAATTGGGTTACTCCCTTCCTAACAAACTTTGACATCATGAATTCATATTTGGTATATATTTATTGAGATTCTTATGTGATCATCAAGACTGTAAAAAATTTACAACATTCAACTCAAGTTCCAGTTGGGCCAGTAACAAAAGTTCGAGTTAAAAATTCTAAAAAAGTACTGAATAACTTAATTTAGAGGGTTTTACAATAAGAAATTGGAGCCCAAATGAATGAAGAACCAAAAGAGGCCTCAATTATGCTCATACAAACCCAGTTGGAAGAATAAAAGGCCCAAAACTATCCAAGACCAAGGGAGGACGAAAATGAAGAAAATAGTAGCAAGATTTGGTCAAAATAGTTTGATTTATTTAGTTTCCTAATTTTTATTTGTAATTTATGTTTAGTTTCCTAATTCTTTATTGTTTGGAGAGTTACTAAATTTTTAGTTGTCAATTATGTTTTTACCTTTAGGTTATAAATAGATCATTATACATTGTGAAAAAGACAACACTTTTTAGAGAATTAATAAAATTATGAGGATTTTTCACACAGGTCTTCTTCTTTTGAGAACTTGAACTTATTCAAGATATGAATCTTGTTTAGTTTTTTGACTTATCAATCTAGGTTTCGAACCATCTAGATTGGGCGTCATTCATTCCATCTTTATACCAAAATTCTTGATCTAGTGAGAAACGGGTCTAAGGTCATATACCTTAGGTTCTTCCTCCTTTAGGTCTAGGGTTGAGGTTTTTAATTCCATCGGTTCAAATAATTCGTTAGGACGATTTTTTGGACTAAATTAACTTGTTCGTGGGTTCTAGGGTTTTTATACCCAACGGGTTCACATCAGTTGGTATCAGAGCAATTTCGGGTTACCTTTCGAGTTGTTCATATTTGTCTATAATTGTTCATATTTGTCTATAATTTTTCATAAAACAAAGGCAGTTTCTAATTTTTTTTCTTTTCTTTTGTTGTTCCTTCTTTATTTCTTTTTTTTTCCTTATTTATTCACCTTCGTATTTTCTTTCTTTATTCACCTTTCTTATTCAATTCATTCCATATTTGTTTCTTTCTTAATTTGGAATTTTTCCAAATTTGTGACTTTTTTATTTCTCACTTATTTTTCTTCTTTATTTTTCTTGTTATTCTTTTTTTGAATTTCACAAGACAATTATTTGTAAGTTAAATTCAAAGAGTTGTTGATTGATTAAGATGGTAAGAGACATGTTCGAGTGATTGAATTCATCGAAACTTTTTCCAAGCAAAATGCGGTTGCGGATGCATATTCACACAGGTGACGATTTGGGGACAAATCGTTGTCAAGAAGGGGGGAATGATGTGATCATCAAGATTGCAAGAAATTTACAACATTCAACTCAAGTTCCAGTTGGGCCAGTAACAAAAATTCGAGTTAAAAGGTCCAAAAAAGTACTGAATAACTTAATTCAGAGGGTTTTACAATAAGAAATTGGAGCCCAAATGAATGAAGAACCAAAAGGGGCCTCAATTATGCTCATGCAAGCCCAGTTGGAAGAATAAAAGGCCCAAAACTATCCAAAACCAAGGGAGGACGAAAATGAAGAAAATAGCAGCAAAACTTGGTCAAAATAGTTTGATTTATTTAGTTTTCTAATTTTTATTTGTAACTTATGTTTAGTTTCCTAATTTTTTATTGTTTGGAGAGTTACTAAATTTTTAGTTGCCAATTATGTTTTTACCTTTAGGTTATAAATAGATCATTATATATTATGTAAAAGACAACACTTTTGAGAGAATTAATAAAATTGTGAGAATTCTTCACACAGGTTTTGTTTTTTTGAGAACTTGAACTTATTCAAGATATGAATCTTGTTTAGTTTTTTGACTTATCAATCTAGATTTCGAACCATCTAGATTGTGGCGTCATTCATTCCATCTTTATACCAAAGTTCTTGATCTAGTGAGAAACGGGTCTAAGGTCATATACATTAGGTTCTTCCTCCTTTAGGTCTAGGGTTGAGATTTTTAATTCCATCGGTTCAAATAATTCGTTGGGACGATTTTTGGGCTAAATTAACTTGTTCGTGGGTTTTAGGGTTTTTATACCCAACGGGTTCACATCAGATTCTAAATTTATTTTTTACTTTTTAACCGATCTCAAAATTCAATCAAATCATTTGTAAACATTACAATTAATCTAGACGTTATGCACAAGATTATTTTTTTTTTTATATCATGTCTTGGATATCGTCCTGTATCTGGGGATTTATCCCAATTAATCCGGATCAACCGTTATAGTTGGTCCTTTCGGGCGACGGATCTTCCAATGGAAAATGCTTTATACACACATGAGAAATCGATATTCCTAACGGGAGTCGAATCTCGATCATATTTAAGAGTATTCAATTCCATATTCAGTTGAGTCAAATCACGTTGGTTCAAGATTATTGCATATTGATACGCAGATAATGGAAATATCGTGCTCAACCCCCAAGGCCTGAAGATGACCGGAGGAATTATAAACCAAACTATCAAACTTCATTTCTATCAAATAAAAAAAAAAAAAAATCAAACTTCATAGGCTATAGCTACTATTGCTAATTCTCCGCGCGTCCGGCCTTTACACTCACCGAGGTTGCATCCATCACATCAAACATGCTTTCTCTTCCACTAGTTTCCGGATAACTCTTGATTGTTTGATTCTATGTTGTAATCATATAACATCAAATCAATATATACTCCCACTAAAAACAAAAGATAATGAAATGTGCAAAACATTTTTCTTGTCCCAAAGTTGTAATTAAACTTCTATAGCTATTGGACAACTCTGTGAAATCGAATTGGATATATATTTTTCTTAAGGTTGTTGTGTATACAGCTCAAGAATGGGACTGATTTTTGAGACAGACAATATTTGAACTTACATATCTACACATCCCCTCTCTCTGCCTACTCTTTACCGCAACTCTCATACCCATCATTCAAATCTCGCATCTTCGCCTAGATATGCCAAATATTAACACAGTTGGCCTTACCTTTCAACCAAAGCAATTTTGCTACTACTAGCACCCATGATTTAATTCACCTAGACATTAGGAGGCATCTACTACCCCAACAATAAAAGTATCAAGATATTTTGTTATTTTTGTTGATGACTACTTTCATTTTATGCATGGATTTATCTCATGAAGAGCATATAGGAAACCATACAACTGCATATCTAATTTGTCAATATGGTCAAAACTTAGTTCTCCAAATTGATCAAGATCTTCCGCCTCGATAATGCTAGGGAACACCAAGATTCTCACCTTTCACCTTTTTAAGCAACCAATGCACTCTCATCTAACATGCTGTCTAAACACTTGTCAACAAGATGAGAGAGCTGAACATAAATATAGCCACATTCTTGACACTATTTGAGCTGTACCTATATCAGCTTCTTATCCTGAATCCTTTTGGTAAGATGATACATTAACTACCATCTACACTATCAATCACATCCCTCTTCACCTCTTTCCTATGAGACCTCCTATGAGCATCTATATAGTATTAGACCACCCATGAGCATCTGTATAGTATTAATCCAACTATCACTCCCTGAAGTACTTGGTTTGCTCTCCTTCTAACCTTGTGATCACACTAAACTAAATCTAGGTTTTGCCTTAATGTCTCTATAGATACATTATCTTTGAAAACAATCCAAGTTTTTCTCTCTCTTAAAATTCCATATAGCTCCGTCCTCCCTTGTTTTTATTAACTTTTCTCTTGAATTGCTTCTATTTGACATCTAAACAAATTCTACCCCATGCAACAATGGTTACTGTGGATTTGTCGCTAGATGATACTTCCCAATTTGGGATGCTGGATTCACAACTAATTATTCCACTTGTTCATCCTCCTAAATATTGAGACTATCATTGTTTCTCAACCATTGTTTATCTCCATGAGTCTCGAATCTACCTTAAGGCTAGAACTAATCCTCTTTGGCAGCAAGCAATGGTAGATGAATTATATGCCTTTGGAAAAGGCACATGTTTGAGATCTTGTTGACTTTACTTATGATAAAACTTCTATAGACTACAAATGGGTTTTTAAAATCAAAACCAATTCAAATGATTAGGTAAAAAGATAGAAAACTAGCTTTCTTGTGAAATGAAACACACAAGAATACAACATTCATTACAATGAATTTTTTTTTTTTTTTTTTTTTTGGGATAAATTTATCATTTTCGCACCTTTGTTGCACTTGCTACTACTAAAAAATTGGCAACCTTTCTAGGTAGATATCAAGAATGTCTACTTAAATGGCGATCTCTTGGAGAAAGTCTACACGAAACTTTTCAATAGCTATTCACATCCTCCTCACAAAATCGATTGTCTTTGTCGAGTCTTGTATGGACTAAAACAATCCCTTCAACCTGGGTTTGCTAAGTTCAGTACCACCATCGAACACTGGGGTTCTCACCAAGTTTTCATGACTCTGCACTTTTTATTTGAAAAGCACCAAGGAGTACCATACTTTTTTTTGTGATGACATATTTGAAATCTCTGCTCTCAAGCTATCTCTCCATCAATACTTCAAAATGGAGGACTTGGTCCGTTAACTATTTCTTAGGCCTTGAATTCACCTCCTCTTCTAGTGAGTATCATCTCTCGGGGGCAAAATATTCTTTGGATCTTTTCTCCGTGGCATGATTAGTTGATGCTAAAAAAGTTTCAACACTAATTGAGCCTAATGTCTATCTGTGTATGGATGAGACTCCTCTCCAGGATCTTACTCTCTACTAACAACTAGTCGGCAATTTGGCATACTTTAGAGTCATGTTATATATGCAGTCAGTCAATTCATAGTGGCCCCAGGATCTGTAAACTTTTTTACTATCTTATAGATTTTTCCGTATATCAAGAGTACCTTATTTCATCACCTTCAATTCTATATCAAAAGAACACTCGATTTATCATACTATTGCGATGCTAATTGGGGCAGGTACCCCACTAATCAATGTTCTACCACTGAATATTACTTTATTCTAGGAACCTCCTTAATATCTTGGGATAGCAAGAAACAAACTATTACAACCCGTTCCAACATAGAGGCTAAAAATCTTGCATTAGCAGATGCCTTAAAATTCCTTTGGTTTTGATGGTTATTTAAGATACTAGAGTATCTTAAATATCTATTACACCCCTTTATTGTAGCATTAAGAGTGTCTTCCAAATTGCCCACAATAATACTTTTAATGAGTGAACAAGACAAATCAAGATCGATTGTCACTTTATCTGCCATCATCTATGAACCCTTTGACTTGTTTCTATTCACTTTGAGGATCAACAAACTAACATCTTCATAAAATATCATCTCCCTCATCGTTTGACATATCTTGTTTTGAAACTCAAGTTGGATTTTCATCTTGAGTTTGGGAAAAGTGATCACATCAATCACTTAGTCATATATTGTGTGATCGAGCATCAATAACGCTGTAATCAGAGGCATGAGTTTTAAGCATCATCAATAGAGGAAATAATTGAGAAAATATGGAATTTGACGTTGTATATACTATAAATGTAAACTATAAATTATAGCATTCAAGCATCACACAAACCACAAAACACAGAATTGAATATATAGTTTCAAACTTTTATGTGATTCTCTCTCTTATAGCAGGCCGTAGTATAACTACATTTGCCCAAATAAATATGTTGGTAACTTACATTGTTTGTGAAGGATTTCCTTCAGGGGTTAGAAATGTGATCCAGTAGCGTCCAATGCTTTGTCCATTAATCCAAACCTCCCCCTTTCCCATTGTTGTCATGTTCAAAGCAACTGGATCATTTCCTTGGGGTGCATCAAATAGAGTCTGTGTTGAACATGTTTTCAAGTCTTTCAATTGTTCCAATTATAATATAAAATGTTTAACCCATTTTGGTTGAGATTATTAGGCAAAATAATAATATACCTTATACCATGTTAGAGGTTCAGATGTAGAGCTTTCCATTTTGCTCCATTTTACAACTTCCAAGTTTTCTTCTTTATATATTTGTAGCTTCTCGCCAAGTAGACCAACCTGAAATGAATGATTTCAATATTGATGAATGTCATTTGTGAGCCCCATGTAATGTATTCTTGTCATTTTTCTTAAAAAGAGCAAAACCTGATAACCCCATGTTTGATTTGAAAAATCTTCATCATATTCATTATCACTGCAATGAACTCTAACTTTTGTTAGTCCAGCAAATTTGCGCTCAAGATATGCCCCCGAATCCTTGTAAATGTGCATATGGACAACAAAATTCGTTAATAAAATTAATAAAACAAAACAAAAAAAATTAAAAAAATTAAAATTAGAAGGTACCGGTAATCCCACTAAGGCGTTGAGAATAGAAATATCGATTATATGAGAATCTAATGTTACAGAACTTTCAAAACTGAAACCCTTTTTGTCATGGCTTCCATGGGCAATTCCTAGAAGCAAATGAACAAACACCACAATAATTAGTAACCTGTGATGCATTTTTAGAACGAAATGCAAACATCCCCTTCGTTCCTTTTTTTTTTACAAAAAAAAAAAAAAAAAAAAAAAAACAAAACAAAACAAAACAGAACCTAGATCTTAATAATTACTCAATGTTGTCAAAAGTGTTATCCATGGATTACATAATTCACTAAACTAGTTTTTTCTAGTAAAAAAAGAAAGAAAAAAAGAAAGAAAGATTGTAATGGCTGTTATCTATGTATCTGTAAGTCTAAGTTAGTAGTATGATATTCAAAATTGGCTTGTTTAATAAAACAAGCTTTAGATTAATGTCCCATTCTTTAACATTGTGAATTAAATTCAAAAGTTTTTTTTCCTATGCTGAATAGTTAGAATAGTCTGCTTATTTTATATATAATTTATATACAAATATATATATATATTTTTGGTACATTGGATTGGTCACCACCCAGTGTCAGAGGTTTCGTCTCGACTAATCTAGATCGACCATTGTAAGGCCCGAGCGGGGTAGGTCTCCTAACATTATTTTTTCTGTACCCAAGGGAAATCGAATTCTTAACCTTGATTAAGGGACGAAAGTGTCCACCTACTTACACCAACAAGTGTCAGTCTAATTTCTATATTTTATGACCCTAAGTAGGGGGTAGGTCCAAACGGTAAAGAAAAGGCATTTATTAGGATCCTAATTTCTTGTATAGCGAAGAGTTTTGAGTCCCATCCAAATCAGAGCATTTGACCAAGATGATGAGCCCAGGCGCCAGCCAACAACATAAGCCTGGGACAGAATTTTAATGGAATGTTGGAGCAATAAAATATTAATCTTAATTATATAAGCTCGCAAGATTAGAATAGGCAACAAGCTGGCCATGCCAAGCCTGGTCCCAAACTCTCCTAATTGTCTAAGTAAACACAAGAAAAAAGCACAAGAAAAAGCAATGGTCTTGAACAGCTCACCCATGTATATGTTGTTGAGAAACACCTGAACAACATGCCCATTAGATTCCACATGAAGTAATGGTTTTAAACAAGAAGTATTCACCTCTAACCTGCAAAAGTTTGCTCATATTCATTACCACATGAAGTAAATGATTTGTGACCTTCATAATAAGCATGGATTTACTAAAATTGACAAAATACAGATTACATAATAGAGAAATGAACACATTTGAATCTCAGGAAAAATTTATTTTTCTAATATTTATTTGTATAGTATTAATTAAATAAAGCCACACATAAGAACTTGAGAAGTATCCAATATACATGCATGCAAACCACCGCTGAAACAGCAGTCTTCCCCAACATACTCTTGTGAACCCATACCCTTGTTATGAATCTGAATCTAGGAAACATTGATTTGTTTGTATAAATCCTGTCAAGACCAGAGATTTAGCCACCCCTTTATGAAGAGCAAGGATGAGCACCGGACTAGGGCCTTAGTCACACAATCAAGAGACCCTTACTCAACCTCTAGCAGAGAAGAGATTATCTGAAGCGAGAACATAGAAAAGGGGTAAAACTCTATTGAAATCTCTCTCTCTCTCTCTTACCCACACACATTGTTATCAGTATTTGATTGATAATATCTTGTTAGAGGGAAATTTGACTAAGGAGTGTCGCACCACAATAGAACAGAAAGAATTCGATAAAACATATTTAAGGATGCATTATAAACTCTAAAAGCGTGTTTGGGGAGGTTTGCAAACTTGTTTGAAAAGTTTTTAAGTTATAAAATATTTTTTATGTCTTTTTTGGCTTGAAATAACTAAAAAGAACATGAAAGGGTAAAAGTGGGATAATAAAATATTAATGAAAATATCTTAATTAGTTTATAGGTCAAAATGACCATTTATAAAATCATATGAAAAAATTGAGGTGGAATTGTTATTTCTTCTTTGTTTAAAAATGTTTATAAGTTTTAAATATCTTTTTTTAAAGAGTTTATAAGTTTTATTAAAACAAATAAAAATTAACAAACAAATATTCTGAATTTATAAATTTTCAAAAATCTTGTAAACTGGTTTGAAGAACTCATAATTTTAACCACTACCCCCTAATAAACTCGTAGTCAAACTATCAGAAAGTAAATAAAATCTCTTACAAATCGCACTACAAATGAAAACCTACTAAATATATGTCTAAGCAATATTGGAATAACACATAATTTAATCAAATCAAATTGCAATTAGAATGAGAGTACCTTGATGTGTACCAAAGATGATCTGATTGATCTTTTGTTGTGTTCATGTGCTCCAAAAGCATATTAGCCAATAGAGAAGTATCATTGAAATTTGGGATCACATCTTTAAATTCCTCCCATTCTTGAGCAGCACCTAATACTTGACTTGACCTTGCCATTCTCTTATTATATTTAGCTGTTACCTGGACATATGATAAGGAATAAATGACACTAATACCTGTATATTGGGAAAAATAAAGAACAAAGCCAGACAATATCTAAAATGACACCCGATGGCAAAAAATGGGGTAGTAGGATTAGAGCATCAGCATATGAATGCAATTATTTAAATAAAAAAAAAAATTGTGGTATGGTGAGATATACCTTTCTGGTGTTGAATAGAACATTCTGACAATCTGAAAGGATAATAATCGACTTGGGAAGCAATGTGTACGTGTTGTCGTGAAATTGAATGGTAGCACTAATGGTCGCGTTCTTATTAATCAAGAACGCTGTACATCCTCCTGTCATTTCTTGCCATACAATGGCCTGAAACATCATTACAATAATATCAAAATAAAAAACTAAATACCCTTAATTTTTATTAAAAGAATTTTTATAGAAATTTTAACTAATATAATTTATTCAAATTTAAAATTTTTTTAATTTTTTTGGGTTAAAAAATGAGCTATAATATAAATTTGGTCGCTTTGATTCACGACTCAGGTATCACTTTTGTATACTTTCCGCTTCTTACCTCTTGTAGTGGTCCTAAGGAGAGATTGGTTCTCACCCCATGTAATAAAGTTGTAGAACAAAGTTTGATCGCATTATGAAGCGCCTTTAGATGACCCCATTTTGGTTGTCTTATGAAACCTGTGAATGATTGCCTAAGTTGGTCCATAAATTCAATGCATTTGACAAAGGAAAAGGGAGAGAAGTTAGTAGTACCATATTCATCCAGAGGAGCTTGATCATAATAACGTGTTATAACATAAGCAGAGCTCGTTCTTCCGAAGTTTGTTCCTCCATAATACTTCACAAAAAAAGTGTCAAATTTAGCATAAAAAAAACTATAAAAATTGTGATGTGGCTTGATCATAAAATACTCAAATTAGGCAATGATGTCAAAACCCTAATTTTGAAATTAAAAAGTATAAACAATATCTATTTTAGGGTTATTTTTAAAGTTTTGACCATTTAAATAAGTGTCATGTAAAATAGTTAAACTCCCTTTAACACGATAAATTTAAAAGTCATGTTGATATAGTTTGAGATTCTGACATGGTCGGTTAAAAGTTATTTGTCCGAAACTATCTAAAAATTATCCCAAAATAAGAATCATTTGAGTTTTTAATGTTAAATTTAGGAATTTTCTAGGCAAATGATCATAAAAATTAATTTTGTCAATATATGGCCTTTTGCATATAAAACTAAATGACTTTACCATGTAATAATTTACATAACTTCCTCCTTTTGCAACAAAAAGTGCCACATGATATGCAATATCTTCAGCAGACCTTATGTATGGGTCTCCACCGTATACTTGGTAGCTTCAGCAAGAAAAGTCTTCATGAGTGAGCAAAAATGCATACCATGGTGATCATAAGTAAGAAAACCCAAACATATACATTAATTCATCTTGAGAACTATAGATCTATTGCATATTAATTATTAAAATAATATCACAGGATTTTTTTTTTGCTAAGTTTGGCTCTTTTATGGTAAAAATTTATCTGGTGAATGTGTGAAAAAAAAAATTATTCCAAAGGGCTCATAGAAATAGAATTTTTTTTTTTGTTTAATACGAAAATTACAGGTTTAGAGTTATACAATAGAAATAATCCTCTTCACACTATTATTAGATAAAACATAGACACAACTCGAATTTGAATTCACTTACTCTGGAAAAACTATGAAGTACATTAATTGTTCGGTTATATTTGTTGCATAGAAATGAAATATTTTTGTTATCTCCTCTTCTCTCAAAGTTTGTGAAACAGTAATTTAGTGTAAAAATTCAAAATTGCAAAGAGATGGGTTTATTTTATATTTTAGCATCGACACCATCTTAAATTTTATGAATTGATCATCCACCCCAAAAGTTCGATCTTGTAGAGAAAAGTATTATTAAATATTTTATATTTTAATATTATTTTCTTTTACTTTATTTTACTTCAATTAAAATAAGAATTTTTAATGACACGAATATAAAATTTATGACTAAAAGTCAAATGACAAGGAAACAAATAAAAGTTATCATAACATTTTAACCGATTTCAAATTTTGAAATTAAAATTTAATTTATTGTTGTTACATCTATAATATTCTTTTATTAAAAATATCACCTAAAATCTTATTTTCTACTTTCCTAAAGACATTTGACACAAAAAATTAACATAGACAAAAAATGCATATATTTAACAAAGTTTATATCTGTAATCGAACTAAAATGAGTTTCATCAATTAAATTATATTTTCTCATAAGTCGAAGAGCCACATGGAAATATATTAATGCAAAATGAGAAAAGAAATATCCTCACAAAGATGTCCAATTCTCTGTCCAAATTGATGGCTTGTTTGGAGAGTTTGGTCCTGCAAATGTTTCTCCACATCGCATACCATTGCATGTGTTGATCTGTCATTGCCAAATCCAACAATTTTCCGTAATTTGAAAAGGTTAATTTTGAACAGGATTAGGGCAATTTACCGATAAAATACTAATTATAAAGGTAAAATATAAGTAATATCTATTTTAGTGTCTCTTATAGATGGTATAAGAAACAATCGGATTCCTTGATTGAAAATAATTTAGAAATCACGCCAAAATGGTGATTTGCTTAAGTTTTAAACCTCATCATTAAGATTTGCCAGTTTTTTTCTCTATCAAAGCATTAGATTTCTAAATTTTCATATGGTTCCATGGAAATTCCTTTGAGAGCCTAATTGCATAATCTTCATGTCCTAGACAACTAAGTTGCAGCTAAACAATATTTGACTAACATCTCAACTTTGCCTACCAAAGAACTTCAAGAGCTCATATCTGAGATTAGGAATTTGAACCCTCTTCTCCCTCTCGTACGCTCCTCTATATAAAAATTATAAAAAAAAAAAAAATTCATCTTTGCCCCACGTCTCCGGTATGAATCGACCATTTTCTTGGAAAAAAAATATATATATATGAAATTAATTTATGGCGTACAAAATTTGCCTTTTGCTGGAATTTGGGTCCTCGATGCAAAGCAGGCGTCCAAGATCGGTAGAGAGAGAGAGAGAGAGAGTCGACCTTTAACCAGACATTAGAAAAAGTTCATTCTCCCTACATTAGAGTTCTCTTGTCATTTCCTTTAGCCGATGCTCAAGTGGCTTGCAACTGAATCTCTCGCAACCAAAAGCAAGCTTTATAGCAATAGTAACTAAATGGAGGGACTGGGGCAAGAAAATTGCTGCCACATGCATATGGATCAACAAGTATCTTGCTTTTGCGACCGTAGCATAGTTAGTCTATGTCTCCAAGAAAATAATTTAGTGATACAAATCTCTCTCCTCCAATCTGATGATTACAGATTCAAATGTTTATATCAAAAAAAAAAAAAATAGTTGGCCTATTTGTTGCCTAAAGTAGTGCAACTTATTGTTATAATTTATTTTTAAAACAAAGTTTCAATTCATTCATCGTATGAACATATGGTCAAAAAAATAAAAAGAATAAAAGGAATAATGTTATAAAACAATGGGAACTAACCACGGGATCAGGAGCATCGGCTTGCTTGCACATAATCCATGGCACACCCGTTTGGAGCGCGACGGCCATTTGTGCTGCCCATTTAACGTATGAAGTTCCTTTTTCATGAAATGCTGCTTCCACATTTTGGTATTCATTCTCAATCTACGCTAATCAAAGCAGTTAGGTCTTAGGTTTTTATGATACATGATACATATATTGGAAAGCAATAAAGCTTAACCTGTGATAGAATTATTGGGCCTCCTTGTGAAGCAAATAGCCTCTTAGACTTCATCAGGTTTACTATTTTTGTTGTGAAATTTTGCATGTAAAACTGTCAAAAAGTAAGTAAAAATTAGTAAAATAACGTGATGTTGACCCAAAAAAAAGACCAACATCTAATTATTCTAGTGGCTCGATATTGGTTCTAAGGTTTTACCTTCAAATCTTATGTTTAGAGAAAATAGTCATTCAGAAAGTTTTGACGCTTAATTTACTCACTATATATATATATATATAAATATAATCGAGGAGAGCTTTGCATTTAAAAGGATTAATTGTATTCCTGCATAAATAAAATCGTCAAACTCTTTTCAGTTCATTGTAATAGTTATGTCTAAGGACGGGGTCAGGTGGAAGGATAGGGAAACCCGCCTCTTAGATTTCTTTTTTATAAAAATTTTATTTTATAATCTCACAATTTTTTAACTACAAAAATTTGAAAGTCTATCAAACATGACCAAAGGGCTTTTTTATTTTTGATTTCTTTTTAGTGTTTTTCTCTCCAATATTTGCTTCCCTCTTCTTCCTCTTTCTTTCTCTCCTCCCCTCTCTCTCTCTCCCAATCACCCTTGTCTAAACTCTCTCACAGCTCTCCTCACTTCTGTTGAAACCCTCTCTCTCTCTGTATAAAACAATCATACATAGTCGGCTTCAGTCAATCCCCTAGAATTACAATTAAGGTTGCATGGTTGAAAATTCCATAAATTTGGGATCGTATTCATATGTTGTGAGGTAAATTTCAGGCTCTTGTATATTTTTTATTGAAAATTTTGATTTTTTTTTTTACGTAACATTGTTTTGGTTAAAGAACTAAGATCTAACATGTAGAGGGAGGAGTAAATAAATTATTTGACAATTTGTGAATTTTTCAAAAATTTAGACAGAATTTAATCAATGAGGGAGAAGAATACTTGATACAGTGATTTATAGTGGTTTCACCAATCTTGGTGTACATCTACTCCTAAATTACACTTGGAGTTTTTAATCTATTATTTGATTCACAAATAGTACAACTAGATTTGTAAGATTCTAATTACTCCTTTATAAATGTTGTTCCTAAAACATTTATACTAGATTTCTCGATTCTAGTAAACCCTAATCCTTTCTTGCTCAACAATGCAACCTACAGCAAGAAAAACCCTCTTTTCTTGATCTTTTATGAGATTATGAGAGAAAAAGAAGTTACAAATTTGAGCCTTAAAGCTTTGATATAGATTTTACAGCCCACAAAATAAATACAATTCTAAAGAATCAAGCATACAAAAGATCGAAATTGTTTAATACTCAATAAATGTTCACAATGGTTCCAAAGCTTGTTTGGTCTTCAATAGTAATTGTATTTATAGCCTTTCAAGATGTTCTGACCTTTGAAATTTATTTAATATTGAAACTAGGCATTTGGAGGATGTTGAGACCTAGTCGACTACTCCTATGCTAGTCAATTACATTTTGAATTTTTCTTGTGTTGCTTCGTGAATAAGTCAACTACCTGTACTACTGGTACTTCCAAACCCAAGGATTGATATTCGTCACTGTGTTCAGCTATTTTTCCTTTTAGCGGTTAAATGAGTCAACTACCTTATCTATGCAAGTCAACTGTTTCTATGGCTTTGGTAAGATCTTAGACTTGAACTGTCGAGGATTGGTACTCATAAGTTCAAGTATCAAAACTCATCTTTTGAGACCTATGGTAGTCAACTTCCTCATTTTGATGAGTTGACTTAGCACTTGAACCAGCTTTAGTATATGTGTACAATGCATATGTAGGATGGCATAGTGTATGTGGTATAATGCTTTAGACTTTTGACATGTGTTATATAACATTATACTCTAGGATTGCTTATGTCCTTATACTTGTGAAGTGTTTTGTGCAGAGCAACATTTATGCAAGTCGACTACTACCTTTATGGAGTCGACTTGGCCATGTTTTACATATGGGACGATTAATCAAGGGTTCGATTCTTCATCTCCATACTTAGATATTTTTCTAAATCATGATGAAGCGAGTTGACTAGGGTGAAGTTGCATGTCGATTTGGTCATTTGCCTACTGTGATCATAAGTGTCATGGCCTAGTGCAATGGCTTGTGGCATGCTAATACTCGTGTCATGCTTGTGCGATACTGGTACCATGCCAATGCAATGCTTGTGCATGTGAATGCCACACTCGTGCTAAACTAATGCCATGCCTATGTAGTACATGTGCATCATGCTAAGTGCTTATGGTTCAGTCATCTCTCTACTAACCGAGAGCCTTTCTAGATGCATGAGTCGACTAACACTAATGTGCAAGTTGACTAGCCTTAATGTCTCATGAGGTAATCTATGTCCTTGGCACCTTTCATCCAAGTATCTATATTCAAGCATGCGCTCTCTTAAATTCTCTATATTTCAAACAGGTAAGTCGACCTGGTGTCCCAAGCAAGTCGACTAGTATCATTAAGAGTGTTCAATATGGTGCAATGGCACGTCCTGCTCGTGCTCTAGTGTACATTTTTTGCTTATGACTTGATATGCATTAGACATATGGCTCAACTTGTAGCATGATGTGTGTTATAACATGTGAAGTTAGAGTGAAGGCTTGTGACATGTGACATAGCTCATATCTCATGTGCAATGCCATGTACTTGAAAAGCTAATATGTATGTATGGCCCTAACTTGCAAGAACTTGTCTGTGTATTAAGAGTGTAAGTCAACTTGCATATATAAGTGATTGACTACAATGTGTCATATTCTCATTTTGACCATTATTATTCGACCATTAGGATTTCAAAAATTTGTTTATTTAGTTAAGCTAACTATATAAGTCGACTAGATTTCTTGAGCCAATCGACTACTGCACTGTGCTAGACTTAATTTAGACTTCTATAGACTAAGCAAATCGACTGCCATTATAGTGTAGTCAACTATGTTCCTGTAGTGAATTGCCTAGATATTTTAAATCAAGCCTAAATCAATTCTAACTCAACTTAATTCAATTTTTCATTAGTCTAACATATTTTTTTTTATCATAATTCACTTTAAACTCATCATTTGCTCATCATCAAACTCATTTTACCAATAGTGGTGGTTGATATTTGATATTTTGTGTGGATGGTTTTTCACGGAAAATGACATAGAACAACTTATGAATGAATTCTTGGATCAACTAAACAATAAAAAGAAGTTAAAAAATGCGTAAAAAAAGAGGTAAAAGAACCAAGCGCCATACTACTAAGATGAAATAGTAAATTAAATATAATAAATACAACTAAATGAAATGTCAAAATTTATATTTATATACCGCATCTTATGTTATCTATTTATATATTTTTGGTCATTGCAATAGTCATAGTATAATCATTGGATGCAGGTATTCAAAGGGATGATCATGGCGATGTGTAGCATGTTTTGAACAGATTTCTATTATTTTTTAATTTTTTTTGCATATTTCTTTTCTTTTTATTTTTTAGGATTTAGAAACCTACTTAAATTATTGTTTTTTATTATTGAAGAAAATTTTTTGCATAATTTTTTAAATAGAACTTTTCTCTCAAAATTTATGCTAAACTAATTAAATCACACAACCACTTGTATCAGGTATCAAAACAAGTCTTGTTTGGTGTAATAAACAATAATGAAGAATCAAATTGTTAAAGGTTGCACCCTTTCTCACAACAATCGCAAACTATTCCTTATGTTAGATACTTAAACCTAACGATTTATTACATGGAGCAAAGACTTGAAAATGGTATTGTGGAGTTTAAGACCATGGATGTAACCTTCACAGTAAGTCAAAAAATTGGATCAAAATCAGGGAGATGAGCATGCTATACTTACTTTTGGTCATTGAAATTTTGAGTTCAATCAAAAAAGTCCACATGGTGGACATGTTGGTGGTTTTGGTAGAGAAAATTAAGGTAAAGAATGAGAAAATGTAAGGTGATTTTCCTTTTTTTGAAAGGTTGAGATTCGTATGCTTGGTAGTGATGGAATCTTTGAATGTACCGAGATCTCTAGCATTAAAATGATTAAAACAGTTAGTTTTAAATTGAAATAAGGAATTCAATTTTGATAGAAAAAATTAATAGTTAATATAACGAGAAGTGGTGAGACACTTGTAGAAACATTGGAAAAAGATAGAAAGATGGATTTTTATCATCCGATTACACTCAATTTTTGTTCCACAAACTTCAAAAATGTAGTTAGGGTAATAAATCATTTTGTGAATACATAAATAAAAATTTTCAATTGGAGGAGTGAAATAACTTAAATGAAGTGGAACATTAATTGGTCATTAGGGTTTTAGAAGGATTGAAAATAAAGGAAGGAAATACCAACAGACAGTTGATCTAATAGGATCGGGTGATAGATCCATTAACTAAGTTTCGAGTTTAAAACTTAGAAATGGAAAAGATTACGCTAAAAGAGTCATCCCCTATATAGGGTCTCCGTAGACGTTCAAACGGATTAGTTGGAGTATAATTCCGAATATTAGTAGTGAGAACAAAAAAAAGGGAAGGAGATTAGGTTGCACATGTTGAATACAATTATAAAAGTAAGATATTAGCATATTTAGATTTTGATAATAAACAAAACAATTCAAAAAAATTACTTTTGCAAATTTAGAATTTAACAAATCATATGAAAAGTCAAACACTCGTAAGGAACAATAGGGAACAATCGACTCTTGTAATAATTCAATTGACTTACTTAGACCAACAAAGAAACAGTCAACTATGTATCACTTCAGTTAACTCATTCATTTGATCAATCGATTGTCTTCAAGAACAATCGACTCATTCATTGAATTTGCATGCCACCAGTCAACTTATTCACACTTTGCTTGCCTTCAGTCTAATGTTCTAAAAATCAGTCAATTCATTTATTGACAATATAAACTTTGCATGCCACGAGTCGACTATCCTGAAGATCAATTGACTCATTATTTGAAATTGTATACCATCTTCGACTATCCTGAAGAATAGTTTACTCATTCACTGAAAATATTGAAAATTAGTTGACTTGACACAAAATCAATGGACTGCTCTTAAGAACAGTCTACTATAAATACAATCAATCGACTATTCTAACCTTTGCTTAAGAAGTAGTGGACTTACATATAGAATTAGTCGACTATCCTATAGAATTAGTCCACTCTTTGAATAATTTAGTCTACCA
This sequence comes from Dillenia suffruticosa, assembly GCA_033439265.1. NCBI lineage: Eukaryota > Viridiplantae > Streptophyta > Magnoliopsida > Dilleniales > Dilleniaceae > Dillenia > Dillenia suffruticosa. The sequence goes on along the minus strand of JAVTVX010000012.1, from coordinate 14,881,401 downwards.
TATACATGTACATCACTTAGATCAGTCGACTATAGCTTGAATCAGTCGATTGTAACATACACATAGTCAACTATAGCTTTAACTCAGTTGACTACTCAGACCATTTACATACATACTTGTCAATAGTCGACTCAAGTATATATTAGTCGACTGAACTCAACATATAAAGGCAAGAACAGTTGACTGAAGTACTTTTTTGTCGACTAAACTTCTAAATCCATAATCATCAGTTGACTCAATTTTCAATTCAATCGATAGTTAATGCCTACTCTCTAAACACGGTCAACTTAAAATTTAAATCAGTCAACACATGAACTTTGTACATTTTATTAACTAAAAAACACTCAAATTAAGCTTGCTTCTCAACTTAAATTCTTAAGAATCAACTCATTAGTGAGGAAAATAAGTTCAATACCGGAGCTCTAATGTTTATCTTATGCAGAAAAGCAAAAGAAAGTTTTTTATTGGTTGTGCAAAACAACAATTGAGAGCATTTAATGAAGTTCAAAAACATTCAATATGGCGGATGGAGTATTAATGAAGAATGTTTAAATTTGAATCTACCACAATAGTTTTCAACAACTATCAATAAATATATACAGAAGAGAAGAAAAATTAGAGAGAATGAATTGAATAACCTGAACTCTAAATTTGAACTTCTATGACATACTATGTTTTTCTTCTGTAAATTCCTTTTGTGAACTTTAAATCTGTTATGTCCGAAGTTATAGTTTCATTTATTGTAACATTTCTTCTCCTCTTGTACTAAAAGTTCAAAGGTCAAAGAGGGTTTTTTTGGTCGGGGGTTTAAAGAAAGAAACAACTTATGAGAGGTTGAGTTGGGAAGTGTTTTGAGAAGAAAACACCATAAAGGTTTGACTTGTATTTGAAAAAAAGTTTGTTGTACTATTTCAAAATAAATAGTGAAAGTCCCAGGTATGACTGAGAGTAGATGTATACCGGTTTGGTGAAATTACTATAAAAATCTTTGTGTACTCTGTTTCTTTACTTTCCTTCAATTCTTACACGTTATTTTTGCCTTACACAAACTGTAAAGCTTTCAAATTCTCAAAAAAGTGCCAAATAATATATTCACCCCCTCTAGATTATATTTCATGAGATATATAACTAAGGACATAACTGGAAAAAGGGTACTGTGAGGATCAAAATTTAAAAAGAAAAACATATTCAGTGGAGAGCCAAATAAGTCCTAATAATAGGGGTTAGACACCTCAATCTAGCAATCAAAGAGAGGACTTTCGAGATTGAATGCAAATAAACAAGAATCTCCAATAGGCAATCATAGGAATCGAGACCTGCTTTATTAAAGTACTTCAAGTGTAAAAAGAGAAGGGCTATACCATAAATGTGTGTCATCAACAGATTTGATGAATGTAATTACAAGGGAAGAAGTTGTTTTTCGAATGAAATCATTGGGAAGTGATGGAATTAATACCCACGTGGGGCATTTTATCATATATGAAAAATGAGAATAATCTCACTTTTCATATTCTCAAAATGATAACCGACGTAAATTGATACTCCTTCACTTTATGGTTACAGGAGAATAAATCAATCTTATGAGAATAAGGTAAATTAGGGCAAAAACCTCTGTGATGGCACACAATTGAGAGGACACACGATAGAGAGAAAACACTGATCTCTAAGAGTGAGGGCTTGAGAAATAATTCTGCGTAGAGAATTTTTCATATTGTATTCATTACCGGGTTTTGGATTGTGATGTTGTGATACTATAGTGATAACTCGATTTTCGTGATTATTATCTCGACGGTGAGATCGTTCAAGCAAAATTTGTGGTTCTCCGGATTTTCTACTCATTGAAATATGCCTAAAAAAATATAAACTTTTACTAGTTTGAAAATTTGTCTCGCTTCAACATGTGTGTGCATCTAAATCCAACATTGATATCAGAGCACTTGTTGGATTTATTATATAATTTCCAGAATTTTTTTCGAGTATAAAAATATAGGTTAAAAATTTGGGGTTCAGATCACGGATTAATTTCGTGAATCTGATTATACCATGATATTACTCATATTACGTAGATCATGAATATTTTTTTTTTGGAATTTTTGAAGTATGTTTTGGTTATGAAACTTGAAACCAAAGTTTTCATCCGTAATGGAACTCGGAACTAAAAACCCTATATTTGTCTATGTAGAGGGATGGTTGATCTATAAAATGGTACATATGTATTCCACATACACTGATCTACGTTTTGACATGCATGTTGTAAATTGTCATTGACGGAAACTGGATTTTCCGATGAGGCCATGAAGGGCCAAAATTTGGACATTTGATCCACCGTGTTTAAGGCTTCAATCTCCCAAAAAATTAAGTTCAGAATGTTTTTGGGAAGTCCAAATTAATTTTCCAGTCGAAATCGCCGTGAAAAAGTGATCGAAATTAGGTTTTCCAGAAACCGGGTCAAAAAATCCGGTTGCAGACCCTTCGAGCGAGGAAGAAACCATCCAGACCCGTAGGCACATGAGCAACATGCGTGGAGAGGCAAGTCACACAGAAACAAGCAGGCGCGTGCACTTCATGCACTAGTGAGGCACGTGAAGTAGTCAGGAAGCCGGATCGGGTCGGAGCCTGACCCGCTCCGATCTGCGTACCGACACGATCGGGTTAGACTCCGACCCGTTGACCGTTGACTGAACCGGGTAACACAGCTCAGCACGTGAAGGCGCGTGAGCCACGTACTGCGAGTGGACGAGCATGGTTCGAGCTATGCCAGGTGCGTGGCGGCGTGTGTGAGGTGCGTCGTGCATCTGGTGCGTGAGTCAGGCTATGCCAGTATGTGACAGCCCCTGCAAACACGCTACCGGCGCGTGGCGGCACGTTGTAGGATTTTGTGTACCGTATTCAAGTTCGGATGGTAAGATGAGATCCCGGATTGTGGTGTATGGTATCTGTTGACTCATATGCTCTCTTTGGAATCAATACTTGAATCATTTTAGATTTGTTGATTTGTAGGGTGTACAAAATTGTTATAATAAGTATCATTAGTCATTGACGTCTATTTCTTTCTATATGACAAAGACTATAGCTGCGACAAAGAGTATCGTACTTGATTTCGTTATGGGAGACAAGCTGAAATTGAATTTTTTCAATTTTTTTAGGGTCATATTCTATATTGTGACTATTTGTAGGATTTTGTGTACCGTATTCAAGTTCGGATGGTAAGATGAGATCCCGGATTGTGGTGTATGGTATCTGTTGACTCATATGCTCTCTTTGGAATCAATACTTGAATCATTTTAGATTTGTTGATTTGTAGGGTGTACAAAATTGTTATAATAAGTATCATTAGTCATTGACGTCTATTTCTTTCTATATGACAAAGACTATAGCTGCGACAAAGAGTATCGTACTTGATTTCGTTATGGGAGACAACCTGAACAGTGACTATGAAACTTGGTACCGTAAGGTTCAATTTGTCTTCGAGGAGCAGTACCTAGCCGAGATTCTAAATCACGAGATGTCAGACCCCGGGGTGGGTGATACGCCTTAGGCAAAACTAGATGAGGAGGCGTATCGTGCATGGAAAAGGAAGAATGGCCAAGTTAGAGCGATCCTCCTAAGTAGTATGCACGATGATCTGATTCTAGTTTATGAGCAGTATTTTATTGCGATGTCTGTTTGGGTTACTTTGGGAGAGCACTTTGGCTCCCGGTCAACTCCTAAGCTGAAAATGTCGACCTATAGGTTCATTACCTATAAGAAAAAGCTATGAGACAGTATCTTATACACATGTCGAGTATGATGGCCTTTCTGAAGAATTTGGGGGAGCCGATGTTTGATGAGATTCAGGTGTTGGAGGTGATCCAGTCTTTACCTGACTCATGGGATGTAGTTAAAACTTATTTCACACATACGGAGAGTATTTGTACTTTCATAGATGTGAGTAGACATTGCGAGTACGAGGAGGAGCGCTAGGAGGTAGTTAGGTCAGTTTTTAGTCATGCCTATGTGGCAGAGTCGAGTAAGAGCTCCAAAGGTGTCAAGCATAAATGGTGCAATCGTGACAAGAAACCTAGCCAAGGTAAGAAAAAGCCATCAGCAAAAATAGAGGACAAAGGGCAGAAACACAGGAAGAAGGAGCTCGACAAGAGTAAAGTTAGATGTTACATTTGTGGCAAGTCTGGACATTCTGCTTACGAGTGTGACAAGCGAAAGGTATGTCATTCTTCCTTATATGGTATGACTTTTGTTTCATCCACTATGATACTCACTGACTCCTCTCTTTTGTGGATTGTAGACTCAGGAGCCACCGACCATGTAATTGATGGTAGGAGCGCATATGTGGAGTTCCGTCAATTGAGTCCCCATGCGATAGGCTGTATGTGGGGAACGGAGTATTTGTGGTTGTGAAGGGGATTAGTGCATGCAAGTTAATTGCGAAATAACCAAGTCTTATACCTGCATGATGTATTGTATGCTGTTGAGATTCAGTGAAATCTCATATATGTCCTTTGTTTAGATCATTTAGGATATTCTGTTTTTTCTTTCAAAAACTCGAGTGTTTCTATCTCGTACGATAATTCTCTTTTATGTACTCGTTTGGTCTATAATGGACTTTATGCGTTGGATATGGTTTCCTATAATAAAATTTTTTATTTATCTTATATTGTCTATACATATAATAGCGTAGTTGATGATATTTCTGTTTTGATATAGTAAACTTGGTCACATAGGGCAAGAGAGAATGAACTGGTTAGTTACGAGTGACTTGTTGGGCCCGCTAACTTAGGTCGAGTTGCCTTTATGTGAGATTTGCCTAACCGACAAAGCGACGAGGAAACCATTTGGAAAGGCAATGAGGGCTGGGACTTCATTGTAACTTATCCACTATGATATTTGTGGTCCTATCAATGTGAGAGTCCGAAACGGAATTACGTATTTCATTACGTTTATAAACGATTACACATATTTCGGTTATGCCTACCTGATCTCGCACAAGTCTGAAGCATTAGATTGTTTCAGGAGGTTTATCAGCGAAGTTGAAAATCAATTAGACTTGACAGTTAAAACTCTCAAAACCAATCGAGAATACGAGTATTTGTCTTAGAAGTTTAAAGTGCTATATTTTGAGAAAGGTATTACGAGACAATTGACTGTTTATGTGACTCCCCAACAGAACGGGGTAGCCGAGAGAAGGAATAGAACTCAGTTGAAGATGGTGAGATCTATGATGGCACGGGCTAATTTAGTCATCTCCCATTGGGGGGATATATTGTTAACTGATGCCTACGTTCTCAATCTTGTTCCAACAAAATCCGTAGTCAGTACCGCATATGAGTTTTGGATAGGGATGCAGCCTAACCTTAGCCATTTGAGGACATGGAGTTGTGCTACATATGTTCACGATTTCTCACACCTACACAGTAAGTTAGTCCTGCAAGAAAAGAAGTGCATCTTCATAAATTACTCTGAACATTGTAAAAGACATGCGTTTCTAGGTGAACGTATGGATAGCATGATCTCTGAGATCGAATTTCGTAATACTACGTTCCTGAAAAAAGATTTCCCTAAGAGAGGCAAAATCGATCAGAACTTCACCTTTTATGATATGGGTGATAATGCACAAATTGTTATTTTTATTGTTGATATTATAGTATGGTTTTAGCTTGGTTAGTACCTTAATTAATGTGTTTTTATGACCTTTTTATTTTTAGGAATCAGAAGTAGAGATTGGATCAAAATGGCCTCAATGAGGCATTTTTTGTGCTAATTGTTCAAGATAGCATTTGGCCCTACAAATGAAGGAAGAAATATTTAGAGTGAAGATTTATTTGTAGTAAAAATATTTACTTCAAGTAAATTGTATTTTTTGGATAAATTGTTTCCCCATTTTTAGGGAGGAGAATCTTTTTAAATCTAGATCTAGATCTAGAGATCTAGATTTAGGTGGAACACTTCTACTTCACCAAGGAAACCTTATGGCTATATATAGTCTTCTCAAGTGTGGAAGGCGGCTGGACAATTGGGTAGCACACATGTAGCACTCATTGCACATTTTCTTCCTTTCTTAGGTTTATTTTTTCTTTTTCTTTCAAGTACATTTTTTATCTTTTGTTTCAACCATGAGTGGTTAGTTTCCTTTTTCTGATTCAAGAAAATTTTATTGATTGTATTCATCGTGAGGTTAAGTGTTTTATTTAAATTCTTGTATTTTTAATTCAAATATTCGTCGATTCTTAATTTATTTTTATGAATGATTGGTATTGGTTAATCTAACAATTTAATTCAATATCAATTTTTCTACTGCATTCAGGATTTCAGTGATCCGTAATTGTCATGAATGAATGGTACGTGTAGCAAATAGGTTATTTATGTTTATGGATCATTGCCGATATTCATTTTAAACTAAAAAATCGATGGAACAAAATCGAATAATTGTACGCCTATGCTGATTATTTATATTTTGCTTTAACTGTTTTCACATAACTTAATGCTGTCATTATGTCGATATGGAACACTATCGTATTCAGTCGATTAATGATAAATTTTGATTGAATGCAGGATTTGATTAATGAATTTAGGAAAATACAAAATTTATTACGGCTATCATAATAAATCTAAGGTGAAATGCTTGAATCGTAAAAATAACATTTTCTAACCGATGACCAGTGAAACAATCATATGTGTGAACCCTAGGATCGAATATTTAGCATATTGAGTTTTATCTTTAATTTTTAGTATTTTGCATTGTTGATCTATCTTTTAAATTTTAGGTTTTTAATTTTCGTTTTAGTAATTGATTTTACAAACCCTCCATTTTATTTTTAGTCATAACTAAGAAATTAAGTTAATATAATTCCCATGGGATTCGACCTGGTACTACTAGTGCTACAAAATTATTGCATTGGGGGATTAGTATTAATTTGAGGGTTTCGACAACCCGACTAAATTTTGGCGCCGTTACCGGGGAACTATTTTAATTTCTTAGTTGCTTTTTTTTTAACTTGTGTCACTAACCTCTTTTTTTTATGACTCGTTCTTCTTAGGCAGGTGAATTGGAATACATTCCCAAAATTGAAAAAACTACTCGTCATTTAAGAAGAGAGGCTAGACAAAGGAAAGGTAAACTACGTCGAAGAGTGGATTTAGAGATTGATCTAACCATTTGTGACAGATCTAATTTTGAAGAAAAAGAGGAAATGATGGAAAATCGTTAAAGAACTTTGAAAGAGTTAGCTGCACCAATTTTGAACCAACAATCCTTATGCATCGAGTACCCAATTCTTGAGGTTGCGTTCGAACTCAAATCTGGTTTGATTTACTTGCTTCCTATTTTTTATGGTCTTCCAGGTGAGGATCCACATAAGCACTTGAAAGAATTTCATGTTGTCTGTTTGAGTATGAAACACCACGGTATGACAGAAAAATAGATTAAATTGATAGTCTTTCCTTTTTCCCTAAAGGATAAGGTGACGGAGTGGTTGTACTATCTACCTCCTGGATCGATCAACATATGGAATGAAATGCAGAGATTATTTTTAGAAAAATTTTTTCCTACATCTAGAGCTGCCAACATCAAAAAAGAAATATGTGGGATCAAACAGATTAGCGGAGAGACACTATACGAATATTTTGAGAGGTTCAAACAATTCTGCGCCAGTTGCCCACATCATCAAATACCAGATCAGCTCTTAATTCAATATTTTTATGAAGGACTTCTACCCATAGATAGAAGTATGGTGGATGCAGCTAGTAGAAGAGTTTTGGTAAATAAAACACCGGAAGAAGCCAGGCAGTTGATTTCAGATATGACAAAAAACTCTCAACAATTTGAGATGATGGCAGATGGAGCCACAAAACGTGTCAATGAGGTAAGTCACTCAAATCTTGAAAATCAAATTTCTGAACTAACTATAGTTAGCTGTAGGGCAAATGCAGATAACCAGGGTTTGTGGCATATGCTTAGTTACCGGACATCCGACAGATATGTGTCCATCCTTACAAGAAGATTTCACTCGATAAGTAAATATCGTAGGAGAAATCCCTGATCAACTTCAATGTACGTATGATCTTTGCCTAATACTTTTAGTACAATTGTGTCACCTTTTTCTTGTAGGTTTGAGGAATCCAGGATGGAAGAATACGAGAAGGAAGTTAAGAAACTAAGAGGTGATGAGATGGATAAGAAAGTATGTAATATCATCAAAAGAACTCTACCCGAAGAATGTGCGGATCCAAATATATTCACCCTACCTTGTGTTATTAGTAAGAAAAAATGGAGTATGCCATACTAGATTTAGGAGCACATGTTAACATCATGCTTTATTCAATTTATAGTGCTCTAAACTTGGGTCCCTTAAAAGAAACTAGGGTTGTTATTCAGTTAGCTGATCATTCTTATACTTACCCAAAGGGTATTGTTGAAGATATTTTGGTGTAAATTAACGAATTAATTTTTCTAACTGATTTTTACATCTTGAAAATGGAAGGAGTATCACAGATTCAGTTCCACTTCTCTTAGGACAACCATTCTTGAAGATAGCAAAAACCAAAATAAATGTGGATGAGGGTACTCTCTCCGTTGAGTTCGACACGAGATTGTGAAATTTATTATTTTTGATCCTATGAAATACCCAAATGAGTGTCAATCAATTTGTTATACTTATATTTTTTATTTAATTGTACTGAAAATTTATGAAGAAAAATGTGATATTGATTTTAAATTGAATGCACAATTAGATATGGAAGGAAAGTCATATGAGTCTCTCAAAATGAAGTTAAAGCCTTCTTGAAAAGAAACAAGTGGAGAACGTCAAGTATAAAGACGTTAAACAATTGCGCTTGTTGGGAGGTAACCCAAACATTTTTTAAGAAATTGTTTTAATTGATTGTAGATTTTTTATTTTGGGTGTTATTTAGTAATATTTGTTTCTTTTATTTATGGATTTATTTATTTATTTATTTTAGGTGCCTAAGAGGGAGAATTCAAAGAGTTTCAGTGATTCAAATCAAGAGATAGATAAAGAACGAAGTGCAAAAAAAAAAATGGACAAAAGCAATCATTACGTTAAGATATGATCACGCTGAATTCTGAAGTCAATTTCACAATGGGCAGGAGCAGTCCTTTCTTTGGAGCGTGATCACGCGATTTTCAGTAGACTCCAGATCCACTTCATACTATATGATTTCGTCATAAAAGCATCCATTCATTCAAAACCTCCAAATTTCAAGCCCACATTTCTTCCAAAAAAGGGGGAATCGAAAGCCCTAAAATTTTCAAAACCAATCTTCTTCATGAAGAAATCCTTGACTTTATTTTATCCACCCTCGTGGCTCCTTTACAGCAGCAAAGACCATCAACTACAGACTAGCAAACATCATCACCCTAGGGGAGTTTTCTCTCATTCTCTTTCTTTTCATTGTTCTGCTTTTATATGTTGCATTAAAGTGATTTTATGAGTATTGCTGCTAGTTTAAAATTGTGCTAGATTGTGAGTTGCTTAGGCTTTATGCTCAAAATTTCATATTTTTTGCATACATTAAGGCCAATGTAGTATCTAGGTGTGGGGGAGGATTTTCATGCCAATGTCATTTCTTTTATTCTTTTTTGGAGTTTCATATCTTTTGGATTTTTGTCTGATAATGATTTTAACTTAGTATGTATTGTTGATTTGAGTTTAAAATGCATGAAAAAGACAAGCGTGACTAATTGTTTTTGGAAAAAATTGTTTTAAGTGTCCCATTGATCTTAATAATTGAATCGATTAAAAATGTGATAGATTTAATACATATTAAACACTTTTGTGAGCTTTTGAGCTTTAAGAGTGTACATCATCTTTGCTTTAATTTTTTTCTTAACGAGTGTTTATCAATTATAGTATATTTATTCTAGAATTTGCTTTACTATACTTTTTGAGACCACATCAATGAGTTCATACATTAATATGATAGGAGAATTTAGGTTTACCCATTTTAGCTCTTAAAAAAAGACCTTCTCGTACATAATATTTCTCTTAGTAAACCCATTTGAACTTGTACCATTTTCTTTGCTTTAACCACATTAATTAAAACATGACCTTCTTTTTATGCTTAACCTTCTTTTTGATCTTTATATCAAAGAAGTATATGCTTAGGCAAGAATTGAGTGGTTATTTGTAAAAGGGAATGGGATAACTTTATTTTGGGGATTATTTTTAGGGATTCGATTATATGTTAGGGTGATTTGTGTATGTTTTATATTTTCATTCATCATCAAGTTTGATTGTATTCAAAAATAATAATAATAATGATGAGAAAAAAAAGAGAAGAAAAAGAAGGAAAATTCTCAGAAGTTGAAATTGGGAAATTTGGAAAAATTAAAAAATCTGATCGAGAAATGAGATAGTTTTGATTGAATTATTTTTCTTTGGGTAAATTGTCATTCACACAGATAATGGGTATTGACTACGAGTAGACCTTCTTCCCTATAGTCAAATTTACATCAATCTATTTACTCTTAGCGATTGTCACAAGTATGGATTTATAATTGTATCAGATGGATTTAAAGATCGCTTTCCTTAATGGAAATCTGGATGAGGAGATTTACAAGGAACAGCCCTCTAGGTTCGTTCTAGTGTGTCATGAAGATAAGGTATGTCGGTATCGAAAGTCGATATATGTCCTAAAGTAATCATCCAAGTGATGGTATCTAAAATTTCACGAGAAGATGATATCTTATGGTTTTACAATGATCGAAAAGGATCATTGTGTCTATCTGATATGATCTGATGACTCTTTTGTAATCCTGTCTCTATATGTGAATGATATAATGTTGACTAGGAACAACATTGAGTATCTAATGGCAATCAAAGCATGGTTATCGAGTTTTGACATGAAAGATATGGGTGAAGTTGAGTTCATCCTTAGAGTTAAGATTCAAAGGGATCACTCGAGATGAATGTTGGCTTTTTTACTAAAGACCTACATTAAGAAGATTCTCAAATGCTTTGGGATGAACGATTGTAATCATATAGATACTCTGATCGCCAAGAGTGATGGCTTGAGTCTTGAATGTGTCCGAAAATTCAGAAAGAAGTAAGGAGATGAGTAAAATCTCTTATTCTAGCGCAGTGGGAAGTTTGATATACGCAATATTGTGTACACAACCAGACATATGTTATGCAGTTGGTCTGGTAAATAAATATCAATCAAATCTTGGAAGGGGTCACTGAAAAGCAGTGAAAAGGATTTTTCAATATCTCAAAGGAATTGCGAGCTGCTCCTAGAGTTATGGGGGATGTGATTTGCTCCTTATGGGGCATTCAGACGTCGATTGGGGCGATGATATGGATAAGCGCAAATCGACATCAGGTTTTGTGTTATTGCTTAATAGTGGTGCCATCTCTTGGAGCAGCAAGAAAACTTGTGTAGCTCTATCTAAGATGGAGATTGAGTTCGTGACTTGCTCAGTTACAGTTAAGGACAGTGTTTGGCTTCGGAGACTATTAGATGACTTAGGGGTTGTGGCTGATAGTGGGAGGTTAGCGAAATTTACTGTGATAATCAGATCGCTATCGCCTACACTCGAGACCCTAAGTATCATAGTAGAACCAAATATATCGATACCAAATATAATTTTGTTAGAAATATTATCTAAAAGGGTGAAGTGACCGTCAAGTACATTTCGACACACAATATGGTGGCTGACCCCTTCACCAAACCCATCGCGAGACTCATTTGTAACACATAGAAAGTCATTGAGTTTTGACATATTTTGACATTTCTCATTCTATACTGAATTGACGATATGATACTTATTACATATATATATATATATATATATATGATTTTGTGTATTATTCAGTTACACTTGCGTTATTATTTTATTTCTTAAATAATGCACATGTTTTAGATCATATATATTTTGATATGATAAAATATATGTCAGGCAGACGAGGTCGATTCTCTGATACGAGTAACCACCTCCAGCTCTGAGTGAGCGGAGATGAAACGGTTTCTAGTCATAAGAGGTATTGAGAGTGGTCGTGATAGAACACAAATCGCCCTGATATGTGTTCAACATGAAATCATATGGGATATGACCGACATGAAAATACATACATCCATATTGACTACGAGTAGCCAAATTTGAGATCTCAGAAATTACCTGCATTTAGTGATATTGTCTCTGAGATACGCTCTGATATCTCTGGGTAGAGTCTTATATGTAGACTAAGTCCAGTATCTGCATAATTTTAAAGAAATTTGACATATACCCTTTTGAGAGATGAGAGATTAATACCGTAGCACGCATATCATACCGCGTGTGATAGATGATTAGGGATAATGGAAACTATAATATGAGACGATGATCTAATCATGATCCCTGTTCCCACTGCATGAGACCCAAGATCTATTGGGTGAGATTTCTTGTACCCTTATTTAGTCTGTTTACTTATAGTCTGGAAGATAAATTGAGATTTAAGGGGCAATTCTAAAAAAGCAGCTTAATTATATTCGAGTTTGGGAAAAGAAGACCTATCTATATTATATCATTATGTTGTATTCAGCCACCGGTCTGTTATATTTATCCACGTTGGGATATGAGCGTAATAGTGAATACACAGTCGAGCACATATTGAGAATCACTTTCGATGAGGAAAATGAATCAATAGATGTAATTGTGTTAAGTTTGGGGTACAGCGAGACTTTTTCATACTAACGGTAACTTCTCGATCAACCTAATAGGTATATCGAGAAGTCTTTATTCACAGGTATACTTGCCAATCGCACGACACTTCAATCCTATATGAAAATCCAGTAGAGTGATATAGGAGATCGCATGAGTTGTGATCTCATGATGGATAAAAATGCCCTCATATGTAAGTGGAAGATGATGAAATTAATGCCCACATAGGGTATTTTTCCATATATGAAAAATGAGAATAATCTTACTTTTCAAATTCTCAAAATGGTAACCGACATGGATTGATGTTCGTTCCTTTTGTGATTACGGGAGAATAAATCAAACTTATGAGAATAAGGTAAATTAGGGAAAAAACCCCAGTGACGGCACACAATTGAGAGGACACACGATAGAGAGAAAACACTGTTCTCTGAGAGTGAGGGATTGAGAAAAAATTCTAAGTAGAAAATTTTTCGTATCATATTCATTACCGGGTTTTGGATTGCGATGTTGTGGTACTGTGGTGATAACTCGATTTTCATGGTTATCATCCGTCGGTGAGGTCGTTCAAGCAGGACTCGTGGTTCCATGAATTTTCTGCGATCTACTCATTGAAATATGTCTGAAAAAATATAAACTTTTATTATTCGGAAAATTTATCTCGCTTCTGCATGTGTGTATACATCTAAATCCAACAAAGCAGTATTATGATTCGGAGGTTAAGGGGGCTTATGAAGAAGAGGGGGGCTTGTGTAGCAATAAGGTTGTTCTTGGCTTTAAAGGATAAAGATTGTGCAAAAGGCATAACTATTTTGAACTAGATGTAAAGGATAATAAGTTTGATCTAATCATCGATGGCTATATCTATGGTAACATCATTAGCTGAGATATAATAAAGAAGTTAAGGGTTTATTAAGCATATTTGGATTCATATGTTATGATGTGGATTCTAGAAGTGTCAAAGATTCAGATTATTAACCAATGTGACGTTGTTTCTCCATTGGCAAGTATCGGAACGAGGTTTGCTTTGATTGCTATGAGAGAATGTGATCTGTTGTTGGGTAGACCATGGTAGTTTGACTTAGATCCTTGGCATGGTAGTTGAGATAACATATACAAACTAAAAAATGACGAGATTCAATTTACTTCAAGACTATTGAAGAAAGAGAGTTGCAAGAAGAATAATAAGGTTGAAAAAGGAGTATTTTTCTTTTCTTTTCTTTTTCTTTTCTTTTTTCTTTTTTTTTTAACTATCATCTAAAAAATAGCTAAAATGGATATTGAATTTGTAAGTTATGGGGGTACCGGATCGGGTCGCCCATGTGAATTTGACCCAAACCCATTTCCCTTTTGAATTTTCAAAAGGAGGGAAGGGAGGGAGTGGTTTTTTAAGAGAAAAACCAACTCCAACTCCCTAATAACCATCCATCCTATCCATGGTACTCTTGAAGGTTGAGAGAGAGTAAGAAAATTGTGAGGAAGAAGATAGATCTATACCATAATTCCATTGCATGAAAAAGACTCTTGGATTGTGAATGAAAAAAAAGATTGATCCATTTGTGACATTCTTCGGACCCGTATATCGAAAAGGTTAGTGATCCGACCCTAGATCTTAGGACATTAAACATTTATTTCGCTGTAAATGCATAAGAAAATGCTTTCATTGGTATCAGAGCATGATTTAGGGTGTTTCCTATTTTTTGATATATTTTCGAGTTTCATTTTTCTTTAAAAAAATTGAAAATGGGAACTTTGATAATAGACCACGAAATGCTTTAAAATTTGAAAGGTAGAGTACCCATGATGTTAGGAATTGATCTGCAAAGTTTCATGCATGGCCGTTATGTATTTTTGGAGAAAAATGAAACCCTAGTCGAAAATAAAAATGTTAATATCTATTTGCATTATAGGTTTCATGATTTAATACTTGTATGGTTAAATTCCCCATCTTTCCAACCATATAAAAAACATGTAAAACGGTTCAGAAATGAATGAGATATGGTTTAGGGAAATTAGGGTTAAAATGCAGAAAAAAAAATTTTTCTGCATGACGAAGACGAAGTGACGTCAGTACAAGCCCACTCTCGGGTCATGGGTTGTGAAGCCCAAACGTCATGATGCAAACCTCAGATCAGAAAACTAATAGCACCATTAGATTCAGAGACCCCAAAATGGGGTTAGGCAAAATCCGGTAGCCGGATTCCTCCGGGAAGGCGGCGCCTGGGCTTCACGCGCCGCCGCCACCAAGTGGTGCGTGAGGGCGCGTGAGGCACCCTCTCAGACCCCTTTTTTTATTTATTTTTATTATTTTTTTATTGTTTTTTATGTATTTTTAAATTATTTTTTTGGACCGAAAGTATTCATTAAGTTTAAATTAGTAAATTTTATTTGAAAATTGCAGAAAAATCAATTAATGAATGAGACAAAATTCTGAAAATTTCTCACATGTTTGAAAAAATATTTTCTAGTTTATGCCTACCTGAATTAAATTCTTATAATACATATTTGATTTGTACTCGTTGATTTAAGTATAAATTGTGGATGGTGTTTTAAAATTTTTTGATTGGCTTCGTGACCAATCTAATATTTACCCCATTTTAGGGACATGGTGAGAATCAGACGTACCCTTGCACCTCTCCGGGAGAGATGCAGAGATGAGAGAACCCCGGAATGTTTGGCAAAATTATATATGATGTTGCATTATAAGATGAAAGCAACGCATATTTTGCCGCAATATTTGTGGATTATGAGTCGAAAACGTTATGAAATTCGAAATTTGGGTCACTGGTTTTGAGGCGACGAAGCCGAAATTAAAATTATAAGAAACTCCCTCTCTGATCATTTGGTTGGAATGGCTGACAAAATATTAGAAAATAATAAGTGTCTCTATCTCAAGAATTTTAGACTAAAATTGCTTAAGATGTGGAGAGTTAAGGAGATAGAAATTAAAATGAAAAGAGCTTGTCTTTAAAGATCAATGGCTCTACACCCCGAGTTGTTAGGAGATTCACTCCGAGAGATAGATTTTCAGTTGGGATGGTCAGTATGGTCACTCGCATGTATATGAAAGATAAGAAAGATAAGAAAAAAAAATTTTGATTATATATATATATTTTTTTTTTCTTTGTGCATAGTTATCTACTGTAATGAGAACAATGCTATGAACATATGATATAATTTATATATATACATATATCAACAATGTGCATACTTTGTATATTTATGCGAGTATGTGAAGAGATATGTTCTAAATTCACATGATTTTAGTGAGAGTTTTTAGATTGGTAGAATTTAAGTAATTCTCACCTAAGACTGCAAGAATTTTGCTACTTTAAAATCAAATTTATGATAATCAAACATTTGAATGATGAAAGATGATTGGAAACCTAGTGATCTTTCGAGTTTATACCTTATATTCATTTATGATAAATTTATTAGATTTCATGTACAAAATTATATGAATGGAAGAGCAGGATGCTTGGAGGGTATCAACCATATCATGCAAGACCCTGGAATTAGAAACACTGCTCAATAGAGAAGAGATCAAGAAGCTTACCAGGCGTGGAAGAAGAAAAATTCCACTGCACATGGCATTCTGGTTAGTTCTGTTGTTGATAATCTCATACATGAATGTGAGCAATTCCCTACTGTTCATGACATATGGGTATACCTCAGAGAGAAATATGGAGGTACCAGTGTGACCCGTCTGAGGCAGTTGACTATTAAGTTTGACACGTACAAAAAGAAGTTTGATCACAATATCAAACTATACCTCAGAACTATATCAAACATGATAAGAGAATTGAAGTCAGCAGGTCATGTTTTATCTTATGAGCAACAGGTTCAAGCTTTAATCCGATCCCTTCCAGACCAGTAGGAGCACTTGAAGGTCAATCTGACTCACAATGATAGCATTAAGACTTTCGCTGATACTGCTCGCCACGTAAAACTCGAAGATAAGCGGCTTGGTACTGCAAAATCGATTTCTAATACCTTTGTAGCTGAGTCAAGTTCCCAAAAAGTTGCGGGCTTTAAACGGAAAGGGAATAAGAACAAGGGCAAGAAAGGGAAGGACATTGTGGAAGGGTTTAAGAAGAGCAATTCCAACCGCAAGAACAAGCGCAAGCGGTTTTGGAAAAATAAGGATAAAAGCAAACTGAAGTGCTACAATTGCAAAACTCTTCGTCATTTCGCTCGAAAATGTCCCGAGCCGAAAAATGTAGCACCTTGTAACGATTCTCTAAGTGTTATATATATTTCTAGTATTGTTTTACTTTCTGAATCATATCCTATGTGGATTATAGACTCAGGAGTGATGAAATTTAAATATAGCAAGCTAAGAATGAAGAAAGAAACTTCAAGAAATTAATTGAGAAATCAAAAAGAGTTTACATGCAATGAAGACATGTTTTTCATACCTTCCGAAGAAACATATAAGCCCTATTTATAGAGAACAAGAAGAGGGGCAAGGAGATAAGAAAAGAGAGTGAGGAGAGGGCATTGTGCCCTCTCCAATTTTGGCCGTTGGGGACAGCCCCAACGGCTGTTTTTACTAGCCGTTAGGGGACCTGTTGGTCCCCCATTTGCTGGCTCGGGCTGGGCCAACTTAGAAACCTTAAAGGGATTACAATGAGAATGAAAAATCTACCTAAATTAAAGCTATACATTTATACTTCATTCCCTTAGGACATAAACCCTAATTGTCCTTTATTTCAACAAGGAGCAACAGACCATGTGACGAGAGATCGAGAAGTGTTCGTGGACTTTCGTCGAGTTCCTCTGGTGCAAGATGGATATACGTAGGAAACAATACAAAAGTAGAAGTCAAAGGGATTGGCACTTGCAAACTGGAGTTACGAAGTGGTCAAACTCTAATCTTACATGATTTTCTCTTTGCACCGAAAATTCGACGAAATTTAGTCTCTGTTAATTGTTCTTCTTAAACTAGGCTATGAGTTTAACTTTGCTCGTGATAGGGTTTGTATTTATAATAGTGATGTGCTTTATGGTACTGGATATCTGTTAAATGGATTTCTTATTTTAGATTATGACAGACAAATGTTTAACTGTTATACTGATCGTTATATTTCATTAAATATTTGTTTTTCTAGTTATGCTAATATAAATGACAAAGTATGGCATGCTAGACTTGGTCACATAGGGCAGGACAGGATGAATCGACTTCTAAAAGCAGGACTATTGGGTTCGCTTACTAAAGTTAATTTACCGAATTGTGAATATTGTCTTGCCGGGAAGATGACTCGAAAACCTTTTGGAAAAGCCGTGAGGGCTGAACTTCCATTACAATTGGTTCACTCTAACATTTGTGGTCCAATGAATGTGAAGGCTAGGCATTGAGCGTCATATTTTATTACTTTTATTAATGATTTCATGCGTTTTGGTCATGTCTATTTGATTACTCACAAGTCTGAAATACTTGAATATTTTCGACGTTATATGAATGAAGTGGAAAATCAAATTGATAAAACGATTAAAGCCTTAAGGACAGATCGAGGGCGTGAATATCTATCAAATCAGTTCAATGATCAGTGTAATGAAAAAGGAATAATTAGACAATTGACTATTCCCCACACGCCTCAACAGAATGGTGTTACTGAGAGAAGGAATAAGACGTTGTTGGAAATGACGAGATCTATGATGGCGCAGGCTAACTTTCCAATTTCCTTTTAAGGAGATGCATTGTTAACTGCGACCTATATCTTAAATAGAGTGCCTTCAAAAACAATACCCACAACACCGTATGAACTTTGGACTGGTAGGACACCAAGTCTGACTAATCTTAGATCTTGGGGATCGGCAGCATATGTTCATGACCATTCTAATAAATTTGGAAAGCTTGGTCCCTGGGGAAAGAAATGTATCTTTATTAGATATTCTCATCAGTCAAAAGGTTATGTGTTCATCGGTGAAAGAGAATATGGTACTGTAACCGAAATTGAATCACGAAATGTGACATTTTTGGAAAATGATTTTCCTAATAAAGGTGATATAATAAAAGGATAACCTTTGTTTGAATTAAATAATTCAAATGATGGTTCCGTGCAGGATGGATCAAGGGAACTACGAGAAGTTGAATCCCTAGATAATCCCAGTGGGAGGGATTCAAATTCTAACGATCCAACCGAATAATCAATTCGGAAAAGTACTAGGAAATGTGTGTCCAAACGTCATTACGAAATTGAAGAGCACACTTTTATCATTTCTCCGCAGGACGCAGATGAGTCGAAAAATGTGAATGAGGCTTTATCTTATCCTGCTAAGGATGAGTGGATAAAAGCAATAGAGGAAGAAATAGAGTCGATGGATTCTAACTATGTTTGGGAACTGGTTGATTTTCCACCTGGGCGCAAACCTTTTGGGAACAAATGGGTTCTTAAGGTTAAACATAAAGCTGATGGAACAATTGAGAGGTACAAAACTCGGTTGGTGGCAAAAGGTTATACCCAACAAGAGAGTATTGATTATGAAGAAACATTTTCACCAATAGTGAGATTTGCTTCTATTCGCCTATTGTTAGCTATTGTAGTCAATTTAGATTTAGAATTATATCAAATGGATGTGAAGACTGTATTTCTCAACGGAGAACTTAAAGAAGAAATTTACATGGAACAATCAATAGGTTTCATAGTTAAAGGTCAAGAAAACAAAGTTTATAAATTGAATAGATCAATTTATGGCCTCAAACAGTTTTCAAGACAATAGTATTTGAGATTTCATAGATCCGTAATCTCTTACGACTTCGTAATGATAGACAAAAACCATTGTGTTTACGTGAAAAAGTCCAATGATAAGTTTGTAATTCTAAATCTGTATGTCGATGACATATTGTTAGCTAGAAATGATATGGAGTATGTCCTAAATATCAAAAGTTGATCATCATCAAATTTTGAAATGAAGGACATGGGTGAAGCAGAGTACATACTGAGTGTTAAGATTCACAGAGATCGTTCTAAGAGATTGTTAGCCTTATCTCAAGAATCTTATATTAAAAAAATTTTGGAACGATTTAGGATGAATAGCTATAAATCTATTGATACTCCTGTGGGTAAAGGTGAAGGTTTAAGTTTAGCAATATGCCCAAAGACCGCTGAAAAAAAACATGAGATGTCAAAAGTACCGTATTCCAGCGCTGTTGGGAGTCTGATGTACGTTATAATGTGTACTCGCCCTGACATCTGCTATGCCGTGGGTTTGGTCAGTAGGTATCAATCCAATCCAGGTAAAGGTCATTGGACAGCTGTGAAGAGAATTCTAAGATATCTGAAAGAAATTGCGAATTATTCCCTTTGTTATCAAGGAAATGACTTGTTATTGAGTGGATACACAGATGCTGATTGGGGTGGTGATTTAGATGAACGTAAATCCATCTCAGATTATGTTTTCTTGCTAAATAAAGACGTCATCTCTTGGAGAAGTAAGAAACAAACATGTGTATCACTGTCGACGATGGAAGCAGAGTTTGTAGTTTATGCTTCAACAGTTCAGGAGTGTGTTTGGTTAAAACGGTTTTTACAACATTTAGGGATCGTAAGCAACACAGTGGGAGTTGTGACAATTTATTGTGATAGTCAATCAGCTATCCTTATACAAGAGATCCCAAAATCATGGGAAAACCAAACACATTGATACGAAATTTAACTTTATTCGAGATATTGTTGAAAAGAGAGAGGTAACATTGAAGTATTTATTTACGCATTTAATGGTGGCTGATCCATTTACGAAACCGATACCTAGAGATGTATTTCTGAAACATGTAAAATCTCTAGAATTGTGTAGAGTGTAATTGTATGTATAAACAATGAACGTGATGTAATGCTCATTATTATATGACATTTGAATTTGTTTGCATTTGCGAGTTCTTATATCTTGATTAAAAAGTATGTCGGACAAGTTTGGAAAATTGGCTCTCTCACACAAGTAATCGCCTCTAATATCTATGTGATATGTAGAGATGAGACGATATTAATTTTAGATAATTAACATAAATTAGCCACCTTAGTACAAAACTAAGATGAGATTATCGTTGATATTTACTTATTTGATAATCGAAATGGATTTCCCACAATGCATTACACTTGTCTAGAAGCCAGGTATAGTTCTATCTTGGAAAAGTGATTTTTTGGAGGATTTATAAGAAGAGAGAATCAAGTCAGTATCGTGATATATTTGGATTAAAACCTGTACGATGTAATATAATTTTGAAATAGAGATACGTTTCTAAAAAAAATAGAAAAGGTATCGTAGCACGTGTTCATACAGTGTGCTTTCAATGACCCTATAGGTAATGAGTTGATAAATCCCTCTATCTCATTGTATGAGACCCAAAGGTTTGTAATTAACCTCATTTAATACTCTTAAGATTTTCGTCTGTTTCTTGAAATTTTATTTTAGTGTTGTTACTTTAACATGTAACCAATAGATCATGCTTGATTCGGTTTTGTGGTGCATGACTAGGAAAGCAGTTAAAATGAACTGGAAAGATAGTAGTGCGAAAGGAAGACTGTCTTAAAGTTTGCGTAATTTTTGTATTTACAGACTAGCCAGTTATGTATTTAACTTGATATTCTGAAACATAATTGTGAATGCATAGTTGAGATGAGTCAAGTATGCTCTCGTTCATTAATAGAGGGATAAGAGGTACAGTGACTCTGTATATAGTAAAAAGAGGTCTGGGGTATAGCGAGACTTGATGTTCTCATAATATTAAATCTTGAACTGCTATATATCCTTAAACGATGTGTAACTAAGAGCTCTTGATGTACTCGCTGGTCACACGATTTATTTGTCTGTATGAAATCGATGGTATATGGAAATGATTGAGCAAAATGTAGGTTTAACTCTCATGTACGAGTGGGAGATGTAAGTTATGGGGGTATCGGGTCGGGTCGCCCATGTGGGTTTGACCCAAACCCATTTCCCTTTTGAATTTTCAAAAGGAGGGAAGGGAGGGAGTGGTTTTTTAAGAGAAAAACCAACTCTAACTCCCTAATAACCATCTATCTCATCCATGGTGCTCTTGAAGGTTGAGAGAGAATAAGAAAATTGTGAGGAAGAAGATAGATCTACACCATAATTCTATTGCATGAAAAAGACTCTTGGATTGTGAATGAAAAAGGAGATTAATCCATTGGTGATATTTTTCGGACCTGTACATCAAAAAGACTAGTGATCCAACCCTAAATTTTAAGATATTAAACATTTATTTCACTGTAAATGCACAGGAGAATACTTTCAGAATTGAAAGAGAATACTGACGTGCATGCTTTATGGTGAATTCAATGTTACCGGTTAAAGATGGCAAGAAGCCTTTGTTGTCAAAATTTAAGTGATGTCCGACAAGTTGCCAGATGGCCTATCTCCATAAGGGATATTCAACATAAAATAGACTTGGTAATGGTAGCTTGGTAACTAAATTCAAGAGATCAAAAAATATTTCCCATGATCAGATTGGCTCTAGATAGACTGAAATTTTAAACCAAAAGGTTGAGTAGCTATTGAAGAAGGGGCAAATTCAAGAGAATTTGAGTCCTTCTGCAGCAGCAGTTGGTTAACCTCGAAGAAAGACTTGTCATAGAGGATATGTGAATAGTCGAGTAATTAATAAAATCACAATTGGGTATATGTTTCTCCTACCAGAACATGCTGGATTAACAAAATAAGTGTACAGTTTTCTCTAAGATTTGAGAAGTAGGTATCATCAAATCAGAATTAGACCAGATGAGAACATGCCTTTCGAGTTGTTCAATGCTTCAATCACCTTTATGTCATGACGAATCTTTCTCTAAAGCCTTTCATTGATAAGTTTGTTATTGTTTAATAAGTTTGTCATTATTTACTTCGATGGTGTTTTTACATCAGTTAGAAGACTAAATCTTAGAGTATCTTATGAGTGCTTTGAATATTTTTTTTGAATAATAAACTTTGTTTTAATTTAAAGAAATGTAATTTCATAATTGATAGATTATTATTTTCGCGATTTGTGATAGGGGAAAATGGTATGCATATTGGATAAAGAGAAAATTAAGACAATCATATGTAAAGAACGATTTTGGATGTTAAAAGATTTCATGGGTTAACTATTTCTATGGGATGTTCATTAGGAACTTTAGTAGTATAGTGGCACAATGTGGTTTTAAGTGAGATGAAGATAGAAAAGTTGTGATTTGCTTTGATCAAGGAAAAACTTTGTAATGCTCTAGTACTAGCATTGCAAAATTTCAGCAAATTGTTTGAGGTTGAGAGTGATGCATATCAAATTGGGATAGGCTGAATGTTGTCTCAAAATTTCAGCAAATTGCTTTCTTTTTTGATAAGTTGAGTGAGACAAGGGTGAGGTGGAGTATGTACGATAAAGAGTTTTATATTGACCATTTGGTTGATAGTGATTTTGCGTTATACTCAGATTATTAGATTTTGAAGTATCTAAGTAGCCAAATCAGAATTTAGATGGGCATTCAAGCTTATTAAACAATATTGTTGCAAATGTTGAACTCTAATTTAAGGCACAAATTTGGGAGTTAGAATAACGTGGTCGATGCATTGAGTATACTAGCTATACTCATTACTTTTCAAAATAAGTTTGTGGGGTTTGATTATCTGAAGGACTTGCTTACCGATGATTGGACTTTCAAGAGGGTTGGGAATAATGTTTGATGAGAGAAGTTAAGGTGATTCCAATGTGTGTGAGCAGTATTTGACAAGATGGATTGACGGTGCATTTCAAATTTTTCGCTTCGAGTGAAATTTATTATGGATTTTCATGGTGGAGGTCTGAAGAGTCATAAGAGCAAAGATAGAGTAGGGAATTGAAGAAGAAAGTATTTTTTGCCATAATTAATGAGGGATATGTACAAGTTTATGAAAAAATAATGAGATTATTTAGTCACTTTTGTTTTACTTTGAGGAAAATGTTGAATTTATTATCGAAGATTATTAGCATAGCTTATCCTCAAATCAATAGTCAAACAGATTCTTTGAATCAAATTCTAGAAAACTTGATTAGGAGCATTTATAGAGACAAGTCAAAGCAATATGACCTAGCATTAATTCAAGCCGAATTTGGCTACAAGAGCACAAAAAATAGTGCCACAGGAAAGCACCATTTGAGATTGTGCATATAAAGCTGCCAAATCATGTTCTCGATCTTCATCTATTGCTTAGAATTCAAAAGATTAGCAAGGTTGCTAAGATGATGGCCGAGCATGCTCAAGCTGTGCATGATGAAATAAGGAAAAAAACCTTGAACAAACAACGGGTAAAAACATGTAAGTGGCTGGCAAGCATTGTCCAGCAAAGGTGTTCCCAGAAGGTGACATGGTGATCGTCTTAATTCACAAAGAAGGATTTTCAGTTAGGACTTACAACAAGCCCAAAATAAAGAGAAATCACGGTGCTTATATGATATATTTGCTGGAAAGTAGGAGATTTTTATGACTTTCAATCCTGTGGACAGTTACGAGTATTTCTCTGATGACGAGCTATTGTATCCACAGATTTCGAATTGAACTTGAGATCGAGTTCTTCTCAAGTGGCAAAAAAAAAAAAAAAAAAAAAAAAAAAAAACACACACACACAAAATATGGGTAAAGAAGCTAAAGGTCATGTAGCCACGGTGATAATCATGGTAACAATGTCGGGATGAAGTATCTGGTAATAAAGCCACGAGTAGTGTCGTGGTAGAAATCATTTCCTGCCATGGAGATACTCATAATGATACTCATTGGATGTGAGCACTCAAAGGGACCACCATCACGGTGGGAATACTATCATGACGGTGTGTAACGAGTTTTAATAAAATAAAATTCTATTATTTTTCTTTCTAATTTTTCATTCTTTGCATTTTTTTTATTATTTTTTATGGTTTAAAAACCTATTAAACTATTATTTTTCATTATTTAAGAAAACTTTTGGCATAATTTTTTGAATATGATTTTGTTCTTTCTCTATCAAATTCTAGGATTAAGATTTTAAGTTTTGGAATTTGTACTAAAAAATTCAATCATGCACCCAACTCTGTCAAGAAAAATGGATACAAACAGTTGTTGGAAACTTATTTTGATGAAAATTGGGTTTTTCCTTGTTGATTGTATGGGTCTATTTATTAGATATTATAGCGCATGGGGAAGCAGCCAAATACTCCTAAAAATTTTCTATTCTGGGGGAAAATTGACTCAACTAAGCCACATGTTTTATAGAATGCCTCCATGACTCTTGGAATATTCAAAATTTGCAAACATTCATGCACATACCAATACTTGTTAATGTTACCTAAAACAAACTGTTTAATCTATTACCAATGGTGAAGTCAAGGTAGGCAATTGTCATCGAAAGTTCATATATCAAAAGGGGGAAGAAAAGCTGGTTAGTAGCATTTTCACTTTATCAAATATGTCAAATAAACGTTTTAAGATATTATTACAATTTTTTAAAATGTAAATTATTTCTTAAAACGTATAACCTTTACGTTGTTCTATCCTTGAAAATGTGTTTTTGATTTCATTCATACAAATTACAACCAGGCGCAAGAAATTTCTATCACTACTCGCACTCATTCTACCAAAGTCATAACTGTTCGACATCGTGCTAAAACAACTAAATCATTTTGGAATGGTAAAGTAGAAAATTGATCTCTACTTCCATATCGATTAGGATAATGAAGCAAAAATAAATAAACAAATACCTATGGCGGGAGAGTTTACCTTGAAAGGTTCATTATCGGATCGATAAACAATGCCTGGGACATCGTGTAGCCAAAATGGAAGCCCACTGAAAGTACCAATTCAGCCATCCATCAAACATGACAAAATTTTCAAATGCTTAGAAAACTATTGACATAAGTTTTACTGAATTTTTATTAAATTTATCCGGATCTTTTTAGGCAACAAGGCTGCAATGAGGGGTTCAAACTCTAGTGTCGACCAGTGATTCAAAAGGGGAGCTTAATAGAGATGAGGAAGGTTAAAGTAGGGACCGAAGATGAAAATTTTTATAGGATTAAGAATTTTCCTCGTCCCATTGACAATTTTTTTAATAGAAGTTCATAGGATCACACAATGCGGATTACCACTCCCTATATGACCACTAAATAAATAAAAAAAACTATAAAAACTGAAATATGCTCCGTTTAAAAAAGTTATTGAAGATATATATATATATATATATATATATATATATATATTTTCCCACCACTGATATGTGGAGTTATATTTCGACTAATTCGATTTGAAAGTTTAGAGATTCTATTTAGGGACATTTTTCCCAATATAGTTTTTTTTATTCTCTCGAACCCAAAATTTAGTTAAAAGATTTAATATATCAATCTATTAAACCGATTGCCTATTACTCAAGTTATTGAATATATTAACAACCAAATTATGCATGTTTCTTATTCCTCTTCTTTTCTATTTATATTTGGACCAAAATTTTTTCAAGAGCATTAATATTAAGCTCGCAAACCAAGTTTAAAAGATTAATCATAAAAAAGGGTCCAACCCTTTTGCGCGCAAATTTTGTAAATAAAAGAGAAGATGATGAAAAAGAGAAATTTGAACTAACCCATAATTCCATTCACTCTCTATGTAAGGTCCAATTCTGAGACAGGCATACAGTCCTTGTGCTTGTATCTCTTTAATGAACTTTACCAGATCGTATCTTCCACTAAAATCATACTGCAATGTACAGCCCCCAAAAAATATATCATGAGAGAAATAGAAAGAGGGAGAGAGAGGGTTACAATCCTTTACTTGACCAGGCTGAGGCTCGTGGAGGTTCCAAAAAACATAAGTTTGTATCACATCCACTCCTCCATCTTTGGCTTTGCTTATCAATAATGGCCACATCTATAAATTTCAATCAAAGCTATTTCAATATAAATTGATTGTTATACTGATAATCTTTAAATTGCATACAAACTTTATTGTAGAAAAGAGTTGTATAGATTACATTCAAAATCAACCAACCACTAAATGGTAAATCTATTAAAAACAACAGAATATTATGGTGTTTTTTCGGATTGTGAACTTGTGAACAAGTAATGAATGTAAATCATATGAATTTTGCAAAAAATTATTAATTAACTTATCATATATATAAATATACTAAATCTTATCTCAACTAACTTATTAATTAACTTATCATATATAAATATATAAATTTTCTATTTTAATAATTAACTTTTAGGAAAAAAAATTTAAGTTTTCTTCTAATATGTCGTGCCATTGAATATGTATCACTTAATCACACAATTATATGTTCATTGAAAGGTAATCTATATGAATGTCAATTAAATCTACAATTGAAGAGTTTTTGCTAGACAATCTATACTTTCACATATTTTCAATGGTTAAAACTTACTTCTGTGCTAAATGGTTGTCATTTCTAAACATAGTGGGCACATGCATATGTAACTATTAATAATGGGAATGTGAACTTATGATAAAATTTTAAATATATTAACATTCTTTTTCCCCAAAAAAAATAATTTTAAATATTTGAATAAATTATCAACAGTTCTTGTTTTAGTATATAAATTAAATATAGAATTTTCTCATTTTGGTGAAAAAAAAATGTAAAATTTAATATATTGGGTAAAAGGAAGAATGGAAATCATTACATCAGGAGTGCTGCGAGGATAATGAATGGAACCGGAAAACAGAAGTTTCTTTTGTGCATCAATTATGAGGGATCTTCCATCGTACGTGACTTCTCCTCCTCTAACTGCTCTTTCTCCTACGACCATTGTCAGAGTCACCGCAATCCAAATTTGGAACCAAACCATCTCTCTCTCTCTCTCTCTCTCTCTCTCTCTCTCTAAGACAAGTAAAAGAAGATCAAAGAATATCTTGTTCTGGTTCTTATGAAATGTAACAAAATGACATTGGTTTGTCCATATAGTTGTAATAGGCCTCGTGTGTAACATATCTTTCATTCCAAGGCTCCTTCTCGCTTTCGATCACCAAACCCACTCCGCAAATTGAATCACTTTGAGGATTTAACACGCAAAGGAGCCTCTTTGCTCGTTGCTTAAAGCTTAAGGCCCCAAACACTTTTAACTGCCTCTTGGTATAACCGATATATTTTTTTATTTGTTTTCATCCATTAGTGTTCAAACTTTGCCCGATTAATCTAGTATGAACATTATGAAGCTCATTAAGAGGTTGGCTTTTTCAAATTCTATTTCTCTATTTTTATGGCTCGAGCCCAAGACTTATAATTGAGGAAGTGTAACACCCAATTGTTACAACAATGAGAGTTTGGTTTGCCAAAGCTTGTCATTATGAAATGTAACAAAATGACATTGGTATAACCCATATGTACACACCAGAATTGGATATTGACTACAGTGGTCTGCGTAGAACAATATGGGCAACTTTGCATTACGCCCTAAAGGAGCTTGTGATTTTGTTTCCTTTTATTGGTTTCTAGGCTTCAATAGCCTTCTTTTGTTTTGGGCCTCCATGTCCTCCGGTCTTCCTATAGGCCCTGTTAAGACCCAAAGAGAAGCACCGCTTCTATGTCCTCCCATGATTGGTTTGCCAAAGCTATAACAATCAGGGTATGAAGACAAATGTTGGGCCTACATGATAAATTACATAATATAAAGTTTCTAATTTCATGCCGTGCTACTGCTAATAATATATCTCTAATTTATTTATTTTTGATTTATTGATCAGTAATTGTTCTCGCCACTTAACTATTACCCAGTCCTTCATCCAATTACTAAGTCAAATTTCAGCCCAATCAACAGGTATTTAGGAGAATGGGCGGTTTGATGGCCCTTGGAGGGGTTTGAGGGTTGAGGTCTGTTTGGGAGCATGGAAGGAGGTGGGCGTACCCAACAGTTCAGAAGAGAGACAAGGGTCGGCCCAAACTGAGTCGGCAACTTTCGCTTTCACTCGCCTTTTTGGTAAGTCGGCTGAAAGTGATTTTTGTTTGTGGTTCGTTTCACGTACACCATTTTCCTTAAAATATTCCGAAATCATTAACGATTTGGACATCACCTTTCACCATTCATGAACATCTTTCATTTCAAATCTTTTTAATTTATACTAATAGTGATTTGAGTAAAGAAGAACCTGGAAATATCAGTGCAACAAAATTCCATGATAGTGGTGCATCCATTAATGTGATAAAATATAAAATTATTGTCATGCATAATATATGGTGATGTGTTTTCTGTCACCAAAGATGCATGATTCTACAAGTTTATAACAAAATGATATATTTTACATGGTAACATAATATAAGGTCATCTTACCAAAGTTTTTTGAATTGAGTAATTTGTCACTTTACCCCTTAACCAAAGATCTCGAGTTCGAACCCAAAAAATGATGAATGAAGTGATAAAAACAAAAAAAAAAAATTAATAATGTAAGATCACCTTATGATTACACTTTTGTAACATTTATTTTTTGTAATAAAATAGCTTATAAATTATTACAAATAACAAATACCGTCACCATATCTGAAATAAATGTTCAATTATTCATAACGAAAATGAGAATGTAAATTAATGGATAATTATTAAATAGTTTTAGAAATTTGTATTTTCATTATTGTTAGTCTAAATACTTTGCAAAAAAGAAAATTAGAGTGCAAAATTCTAATTATTTATTATATATTTGTTATGGAATTCAAATAATAAATTAGTTTGTTTCTTTATCACTAATAAATAACTCGTCAATCAAAAGCTATTAAGTGCATATTATGAAATCATAGCATGACAAATTTATATTAGGCAAAAATCAAATCAATTTATATGCATAAAGGTAGATATTGCCCTAATCAAAAGGATTTTGGTGTTAATGACAAGCCACAAATTTTTACCATTAAGTTTAAATTTCTCCTTATTTTTAATTTAAATGTTTTGGGATTAGTAAAATTCTTTTGTGTATTAATATTTTTAAACATAATAATTAAAATTTTATTCATATATCAAAGAGTAATAATTAGGGCTATCAATAAGGGATTTCGATTGTGACCCGTCCTCGCCCTGTATAAGGTGAAGGCCCATGCTGTCTCTTATGATAGGTAGGATTGAAAAATATTGCATATAGATATTTTGATAATGAATAAAACATAGCAAATTAGTGAAACAAAAATTGAAAAATTGTAATTAGAAATCTGAAGTAACTTATTCATATAAGCTGTCGACAAAAGTTTTTGAATTAGTTGATAGAATAGCTTCACTAAAGAAGGAGCTTTCAACTAATTTTATAGATCAGTTGATGCATAACATAAGAATGACATGTGCTAGCCAACTAAATCTATGTGTTAGCCAACTAAGTTATCGTGTAGCCAATAGAAACCAAGTATGTATTAGTATAGTTGACTAATCCATTATGTTGGCCAACTAAACTATCGTGTTAGTCAATAGAAAATAAGTATGTGTTAGCATAGTCGACTAACCCATTGTGTTAGCCTACCAAACTATTGCAATAGTCAACTAAGTTATTGTGTTAATTCACAAAATCTAAATATGTATAGCACAAATGTTGACACAGTCAACAAAGTTTTAATTCTAGCCGACTAAGGATCACCAAAGAAACACAAGCTATTAACAATCCTATCAACATAGTGGACAAAGCCCAAAAGACACACCTAGAAATTGTCAATGAAAATTGTGAACTTGTCAACTAAGGTTTTTTAAATTTAGAAAAGTGTTTAGTTTTTGACAAAACTGTCGACTAACACATAAGAAATGTCAACTAAGACCTTAAGAATCACAAAAATAGTTTAGTCAACTAACTAAAGAAGGGTGTTGACTAAAATTCTCTAGATTTAGAAAATTTTCTAACATAACTGTTGACTAACACTCATAAGATGTCAGCTATGGGCTTGATAACTAAAGAAACAATTTAGCCTAACAAAAGAAAGATATCGACTAATGTATCCCTAAGAACTAGGTAGTTCACGAGTTCCAGAAATCAATTGATAAGACAACTAGTAGACTCAACTTCTACACTTAGTCAATAGACATAGAATATTGGTCGACTAATTCTATTAGTTGACACACACTTAGATTTAGTCTAGTCTACACTCAAATGCTTGAAACATATATAGCTTACTGACGTATTGAAACTTTCGACTAAACAAAAATATTAGTCAACACACACTTAAATTTAGTTTGCATCCAAAAGCTTTAAACATGCAATCTTTCGATTAAGCAAAAATGTCAGTCAACTAGGAAATATAACTGTTGACAAAAAATTAGAGATAGCCAATAGGAGCTTCACTACTTAAGTGACTAGTCGAAAATGACTTAACAACAGTCAACATACAATTAAGCTAAGGTAAATATCAGTCAACTAAAGTCCAAGATCATTTGACAGGACCTTGACTTAATTCAAAATTTAATCAGCTATCCCAATACTAGTCGACACAATCTTTGATAGTTGACACAAGGTTGAATTCTTCCGAATAAAACACAAAAAACCCAAAGCCATGCCGACTAATCTTTCAAACTAACGGACTAACTAGAGACACCAAACAAAACATAGTCAACTAAGGCAATGTCTTGGCCAACTAATTAATTGCAGAACAAACCATTAGTCGACTAAATGATGAAAGATGTCAATAGGAAAGATATAGAATTTGAATTTCAAAAAGAATAATCGACAAGCAGTCATACTAGTCAACCTATGGATTTGAAGTCACATACTCGGGTCGACTTGATAACAACACTAGTCAACTAAATATATAGCATACTCAACTAAGCTAAGTCATGAGTTCACATTAGTCAACTAATCAATTACACTAATCAACTAAATCTTAAGGCTTAGTTGATTAAATAAGAACACTAGTTGGTAGACGAGTTGAAAGCACATACTAGAACTGATTAAGTTTAAAATTCAATTGACTAATGACCTTCATATCTCATACATTAGTCGACTCGTCAAGGATGATTGTTGACATATGAACTCACCTAGTCGATACATGAGTAAAATTAGTGGGCACTTAATATTTTTTTACATATGCTAGTCGACGAAATAAAAAAATTAGTCGATCAATGAACTCTAGAACACACAAATTAGTTGACTAATTAGTAATGTTAGTCGAAACTTGAGGAATAATTGTGAAACCCATTTTTCTTTGCGTCTAATGTTCACTTGTGTAGAAAAGAAATATGCTAGAGCATTTAAGGCTCATTAATAACAATCGACAAGTAGTTAAGCTAAGGTAAATATTAGTCAACTAAAGTTCAAGATCATTCGACAAGCCATGACTTAATTCAAAATTTAGTTAGGTATCCCAAGACAATAGTTGACACAAACTTAAATTCTTCCAAATAAAACACAGAAAACCTAATGTGAACTCGTTGGGTATAGAAACTTGAGAACTCATGAATAAGTTAATATAGCCCAAGAATCGTCCTGATGAATGATATTAAACAGTAGGATATAAGATGTTAGACCCATTTCTCACTAGAACAAAAATCTTGGTATAAAAATGAATCGAGTGACGCCACAATCTAAATAGTTCAAAACCTAGATTGATAAGTCAAAAAACTAAACAAAACACCTATCTTGAATAAGTTCATAAAATTCTCAAAAGAACAAAACTTATATGAAAAAATGTCACAATATTATTAATTCTATCAAAAGTTGTTCCTTGAATCTTTTAGCTCGAGCCTTCTGTTGAAATTCAAAGTAAGAAGAACAAACTAAAATTTAGAACTTCATTGAATTTGAGAGCAATTCTTGTACATAATAAGAGAACTTTTTCATAGATTACAAAGGGGAAGTGAATCCCTATTTATAGAGAAAAAGAGAGGAAGAAAAGAATGGGAGAATGGAAAAGAGGAGAGAGCATAAAGCTCTCTCCTCTAGCTAGCCGTTGGAGGCTTCCAACGGCTAGTTTAGGAACTAGCCGTTGGGGCCTCCAACGGCTAGCTCTTGCTAGCTGCTGGGGGACCAAATGGTCCCCCATTTGCTGGCAGGGCCCAGCCCGAAGCCCGCGGGTCTGACCCATAAAGAGACCCTAAATTGGGCCAAGAAATCTAGATAAGAGAGGCATTAATTTGCCTCTATGCTTAGGTTTCCTTTAGGCCTCAAATAGGTAAGGAAAAATACAATCAATTTAGGGTTAATTGAGTACCCTAAGTGTTCTTCATTTCAACACTCCCCCTCAAGTTGGGTGCATATATGTCAATAGTGCCCAACTTGCCCAAGATATTTTGAAGATGAGCGGCTGTTCCTCACTTAGTGAAGATGTCCGCAAGTTGATTTTTTCCTTTGATGTGAGGAGTGGTAATAAGTCTTTCTTCTACCTTTTGCCGAATAAAGTGACAATCGACCTCTATGTGTTTGGTCCTTTCATGGAAGACCGGATTCGATGCGATATGAATTGCGGATTGATTGTCACAATGAAGCTTGATTGGAGTTGTAACTCTAAACCGAAGTTCTTCTACCAAGGCTTTAAGCCATACGATCTCACTTGCGACTGATGCCATTGCCCTGTATTCGGCTTCCGAACTTGACCTAGACACCACATGTTGCTTTTTGCTCTTCCATGCAACTAAATTGCCTCCTACAAACATGCAATATCCGGATGTTGATCTCCTATCTTTGATATCTCCAGCCCAATCCGCATCACAATATCCTTCAATTTCTGAATTTTTGTTATTTTTCATCCAAATGCCTAGCCCAGGTGATCCTTTAATGTAATGAAGGATCCTTTCAGCTGCTCTCCAATGACCTTTCTTTGGAGCATGCATATGTTGACTCACTTGGCTAACGGCAAAGGAAATATCAGGCCTAGTGATGGTGAGATAAATCAATCGTCCTACGAGCCTCTGATATCTCTCTATGTCCGTAAAGGGTTCTTCATCATCAATCAGAGGTCCTGATGTAGAGACAGGACTGCATGCTGGTTTTGCTCCTAGCTTCCCTGTTTCCTGCAACAAGTCAAGAGCATACTTTCTTTGGGAGAGGACTAGCCCATTGGGACAATAGGTTAGCTCAATTCCTAAGAAATACTTTAATTTCCCTAAATCCTTAATTTCAAATCTATTTTTCAAGAAATTTCTAACTAGTTCTATGTGGTGTGTGTCATTTCCTGTGATGATAATATCGTCTACATATATTAGAGCAATAGTTGTTTTTTCATTTTCTTTTTTAACAAAGAGAGATGAATTACTATTGCATTTTAAGAAACCATAACTAAGGAAGGCTTGGCTTAGTTTGGCATACCACGCTCTAGGAGATTGTTTCAATCCATAGATAGCCTTGCGGAGTTTGCATACTTTTCCTTCATGATGTTGGAACCCTTGAGGTGGTTGCATATAGACTTCTTCTTCTAGATTTCCTTGAAGGAATGCATTAGCAACATCCATTTGATACATGTTCCATTCATGATTCATGGCCAAGGACATAAGAACTCTAATGGTGTTCATTTTTGCTACCGGAGCATAGGTTTCCTTGTAGTCTATTCCGTATGCTTGAGTAAATCCTTTTGCCACTAATCTTGCCTTGAAGCGATCGATTGATCCATCACTTTTGTGCTTGATTTTATATATCCATTTGCATCCTACGGCCTTCTTGTTTTTGGGCAAATGAGTAATCTCCCAAGTTCCATTTTTGGTAAGAGCATCTATCTCTTCTTTCATGGCTTGCACCCACCTAGTATCTTGTTTTGCTTCTTCAAAAAATCTAGGTTCCACTTCTTTGTCAATCTTGTTTAAGTATGCTTGGTGTTTTGTGGAGACATGAGAGGTAGTGTAGTAATCAGAAATAGGATGCAAAGTCACTTCAGAGTTGTAAAACACTCTTTGGTTGATCCATTCGGATGGAGGAAGTCTTAGTCTTGTTGATCTTCTAAGAGGTGGAGGTGGAGAAGGAGGTGCTTCATCCGAATTTTCAGAATTGGGATCCTCGGTTTGTTCTGAATTTTGAGCTCCCCCTGAATCATTTGAGGGATCTTCTTCTGAAGAGGTAGAATCTTCATTGCCTTGAGTATTCTCTCCTTCCATTTGAGGATTATTTTGGATTTCATTTGCTAAAGGCTGGTATGGAAGAACTAGGAAATCCGAAGAACTTGCTGGAGTATTTTGCCTTGGTACTTCATGTTCTTCTTTTCCTGAAAAAAAGGATTCTTTTTCCACCAATATCACATCTTTAGATGTGTATGTTTTGTTAGTTTTAGGATCATAACATTTATATCCTTTTTCAAATATTGCATAACCTAGAAATATGCATTTCCTTCCTTTATGGTCTAATTTGTCTCTAAATTGAGAGGGAATGTGGATATAGCATACACAACCAAAAACTCTAAGATGGGAAATCTTTGTTTTCCTTCCTAGGAGCACTTCTAAAGGTGATTTGCCTTTTAGAATCTCGGAAGGCATTAAGTTTATCACATGGACTGCGGTTTTAACCGCATCACACCAAAATTTCTTGGGCACATTAGCATGGATCATCATGGCTCTTGCGGTTTCCAATATATGCCTATTCTTTCTTTCAGCTACCCCATTTTGTTGGGGTGTGTAAACACATGATTTTTTATGAAGAATGCCATTTTCATTTAGAAAGTTTTCAAATTTATGACTTGTGTATTCCCCACCATGATCAGATCTAAGAGCTTTGATTTTAGCATTGTAAAGATTGGTCACATACTTAAAATAGCTTTTGAGTGCTTCAAAAGCTTGATCTTTAGAATGCAAAAGGTATACCCAAGTGTATCTAGTCTTTTGATCAATAAATGTGATGAAGTATTTATACCCTAGGTGAGATATGATAGGAGAAGTCCAAATGTCCGAGTGAACTAATTCAAATGGTGTGATATATTCACTTTCTGAACTAGGGTATGTAGTTCTTGTTTCTTTCCCTAAGATGCATGCTTCACAAGATTTGTTTTCTATATTCAGATTTGGGAGAAGATGATTCAATGCCTTGTTGTTTAGATGCCCTAATCGAGCATGCCAAAGGGAGGCATCATTATTGATGTGAGTAGTGAATGCATGTTGCCCTTCGTCCAAGTAATATAGGCCCCCCCTTTGAAACCCTTTTCCAATCATTTGGTTAGTGTTTAAGTCATGGAATGTGACTATGTCTGGATCAAAAATGGCTCTACACCCTAGGTCTTTTGTGGCTTTACTAATGGACAAAAGATTAGAAGTAAGTTGGGGAACATAAAGGGCACTTGAGGATTTTCCAAAAATTTCAACTTCTCCCATTTGCTTTACTTCCAAATCTTGCCCATTAGCAACTCTCACTATCTTTCGATTTGGGAGTTTTTTAAAACATTTAAATTTCTTCCTATCCCTAACCATGTGGTGATCTGTGCCGGAATCTACAAGAAATTTTTCAGAATAAGAGGTAGAGTTTTGTTTATTACCATCCATGTGTGCCGAATGTAGAGACCTCTTCAAGTGAATATCCAATTTATCTTGAAGGGCTCCATATTGGGCAACACATCCGGCCACTACGGAAGCATAAGATCTTCTTTGTTGGATAGCTTCTTGAAGGCCGAAATTGGAGGAGTTTAGACTTGGATGGACAGCCTCTTTGTGATCAACTTTGTTGTCCAAGAGTGTGGCTGCTTTTTGATCTCCTTGGAGGCCGAATTTGAGGAACTTTTTACAAATTTGTTGACCTTTTATTCTGCTCATTCCTCCCCTTTTTCGTTTCACTTCTTCATAGGATGGAAGAGCTCTTGTATTGGAGATACATTGTTGCAACCTTTGAATTTATAGGATCCAAATGGCTCTTTAAAAATGAGGTTTAGTTCCTCACAAATATTCAGCATACCTTGCATCAAAAGAACCCACTTTGGATCATCTTTGAAGTTGGGAGACGGATCATGAACCTGCTCTGATACCATGTTGAAATTCAAAGTAAGAAGAACAAACTAAAATTTAGAACTTCATTGAATTTGAGAGCAATTCTTGTACATAATAAGAGAACTTTTTCATAGATTACAAAGGGGAAGTGAATCCCTATTTATAGAGAAAAAGAGAGGAAGAAAAGAATGGGAGAATGGAAAAGAGGAGAGAGCATAAAGCTCTCTCCTCTAGCTAGCCGTTGGAGGCTTCCAACGGCTAGTTTAGGAACTAGCCGTTGGGGCCTCCAACGGCTAGCTCTTGCTAGCTGCTGGGGGACCAAATGGTCCCCCATTTGCTGGCCGTGGGTCTGACCCATAAAGGGACCCTAAATTGGGCCAAGAAATCTAGATAAGAGAGGCATTAATTTGCCTCTATGCTTAGGTTTCCTTTAGGCCTCAAATAGGTAAGGAAAAATACAATCAATTTAGGGTTAATTGAGTACCCTAAGTGTTCTTCATTTCAACACCTTCATTACCAGATCAACTAGACTTAGATTGGATCATGCAAACTCCTAACAGTCTTGATATCCTTACCATTCCCCCTCTTAAGAAAGATTTTGTTGAGATTTTAAGCTATCAAGCAACTAGGATTGAATGAAAACTTAAAGAACTTTATTTGAAGAAAGAGTGCACAATGAGAGCATTATTTTTTCATGGATAGAACATCCCATACAAGCTCCTATTTATAGAGATTATTACTTGTGAAAGAGAAGGAAAAAGACCCCAAAGACACAAGGATCCGTTGGGGGACATTGGGGACAGATTTCTGTCCCCAAAATCACTGTATAACATCCATTTTTATGGCTGTTATACAGTGCAACGGCTAGTTCAAAAGAACTAGCCGTTTTGCTCTTTTTAGGGCCCATTTTGGGCTTCTTTTAGGGGCTTATCAATGCCCTTTTTGAGGAACGGGCCAAGTACATCTCATGGATGGACTTAAACTTGGCTTGAAATGGGGCCTATGCTAACCACACTTAGTTCTCTTTTATTTCAACAGATTTGTCATCAAATCATCACCTACATCAAAATGACTCAAGTCAGAAACATTCAAAGTAGCACTAACATTGTACTAACCTCGTAAGTCAAGTCTGTAAATATTGTCGTTGATCCGTTATAGCACTTGAAAAGGACCATCTCTTTGGGATAGCAACTTAGAACGTTTTTGTGCCGAAAATCTTTCTTTTCTCATGTGTAACCAAACCCAATCACGGGGATCAAAAATCGGCTTATGACGTCTCTTGTTGGCTTGCTTTGATGTATTATTCGATCCTCTTCTTTTTGTTGAACTGTACCTTCTCATAGAGTTGGTTCACAAATTCCATTTTCTGCTTTCCATCTATATTTACCTACTTCAAAATAGGTAAAGGTGATAAATCCAAAGGAGTTAAAGGATTAAAATCATAAACAATTTCAAATGATGAGAACTTAGTAGCAGAATGAATGGTACGATTATAAGCAAACTCAACATGTGACAAACAATTCTCCCAAGTCTTAATGTTCTTACTAATGATAACCCTCAACAAGGAGGATAAAATCTCATTAACTACTTCTGTTTGACCATCGATTTGAGAATGACAAGTAGTAGAAAATAAAAATTTTGTTCCTAACTTTTCCCATAATATCTTTCAAAAATAACTCAAAAACTTAGCATCCTGATCTGAAACGATTGTCCTAGGCATATCATGTAACATCATAATCTCTCTAAAGAATAAATCTATAATATGATAAGTATCATCAGACTTATGACAAGGGATAAAATGAGTCATCTTAGAAAACCAATCTATAACTATAAAGATTGAATCCCATTCATGTCTACTCTTAAGTAAACCCAAAACAAAATCCATCAAAATATCAATACAAGATGAACTAGGAATAGGAAGGGTGTGTAAATACCACTAGGCTAAACCTTCGATTTAGATTGCCTACAAATAATACATTTACCACAAAGTCTCTCAACATCTTGCTTCATGTGTAGTCAATAAAACTGCTTCCATAAAAAAGTCAAGGTTTTGGTGACTCAAAAATGTCCTATTAACCCTCCACCATAGGATTCTCAAATTAACAGTCTCCCAATGAAGAATTAGACACACACAATTTATTTTCTCTAAACAAGAAGTGTTCATGCTTATAAAACTTACCCTCTATAGATTTTTCACAAGTTCTATAAATTTCTCCATAGTCATGGTCATCATGATGAAGTTCCTTAATGTGCACAAAACCAAAAAATTTAGCATCAAGAGTAGAGATTAAGGCATACCTCATATGTAATCATATTTTTCTTATCTTGTTTATACCGAATGAATTAGGAAAAGTCTCATTGAATTCCATCCATCAAGCATGTCTTTTGTTCAACTTGTGTTAATTTTTCAAATGCTTCAAGAATTCATGATCTGTACGAATCACAAATTCATTCGGCCACAAATAGTATTGCCATGTCTCCAAATCTCGAATTAAGATATATAACTCCTTGTCATAGGTAGGGTAGTTAAGTATAACCCCGCTTAGTTACTCGCTGAAGTATGCAACTCGTTGAAGTATGCAAGTAGTTTTCCATCCGTATGAGAACAACGTCTATTCCTACACCAAAAGCATCACATTCAATTTTGAACATTTTAAAAAAGTTAGATAAGGCAAGTAAAGGAATACGAGTAAACTTATATTTAA
This sequence comes from Dillenia suffruticosa, assembly GCA_033439265.1. Classification (NCBI taxonomy): domain Eukaryota; kingdom Viridiplantae; phylum Streptophyta; class Magnoliopsida; order Dilleniales; family Dilleniaceae; genus Dillenia; species Dillenia suffruticosa. The sequence continues at coordinate 14,842,247 of JAVTVX010000012.1, read as the reverse complement.
TAAGCTGAAACGTCTTCTCTTATTCTTTACCTGATTGAAATGCAACGTTCTTTTTCATGACCTATGCAAGCGGTGCAATGATGGTATTAAAATCTTTCACAAATCTCCTATAAAAACTAGCAAACCCATGAAAACTTCTAACATCACCTATACTGGAGGGGGTTGGCCAATCTTGGGTAGTTTTGATATTTTCTTCATCAATCTCGATATCTTTTGCACTTACAACAAAACCTAAAAAAACAAGTTTATCGATGTAGAAATTATACTTTTTTATGTTAGCATATAACTTCTCTTTTCTAATCACATCCAAAATTGAATATAAATGTAAGACATGATCATGTAAACTTTTGCTATATACCAGAATATCATCAAAATAAATAACTATGAATTTACCAATGAAACACATAAAACATGATTAATTAAGTGTATTGGTTAATCCAAAGGGTATGACTAGCCACTCATACAATTCCTATTTAGTTTTAAATGCTGTCTTCCATACTTCTCCTTCTTTCATTCATATTTGATAACACCCACTCTTAAAGTCAATCTTTGAAAACACATAAACACCATGCAACTTATCAAACATGTCATCTAATTGAGAAATAGGGTGTGGATATTTTACCGTTATGTTATTGATGGCTCGGCAATCAACACACATCCTCTATGTCCCATCCTTCTTAGACACCAAAATTACCAAAACAGCGCAAAGACTTATTCTCTCTCACATATCCTTTTTCCATCAATTCTTCAACTTGCCTTTGAAGTTCTTTCGCCTCTTCTGGATTGCACCTATATGTTGGACTATTTGAAATTGATACACTGTGTATGAAATCAATTTGATGTTCAATCCCTCAGATACGTGGCAAACCCTTGAGTAGTTTTTCAGGAAACACATTCTCAAATTCCTGCAAGAAAGAAACAACAACATTAGATAAAGACAGTTAAGTTGAAAAGGATTTCTTTATACATAAGTACAATCATCGACCATTTTGAAAGCAACGCTAGTTTAACCTCACTTATTTTAGCATAAAAATTCATTTGTTTTCTCTCTGTTTTTATCTCATTGGTGGAACTTTTCTCTCTTTTCTCTTCCTCACCAAATTCAGCTTCTCTTTCTTCTTTTTTATCCTTTTTTCTTTTGTTCTCTCAACTCATTTTGATCTCTCAGTTTCTTTTGTTCACTCAATTTTTACAATTTCACTCTGTCCTTATAAACCTATTTTGGTGTCATCAAAATTAGAGTGATTTTTCATTGATTGAATATGAATGAATACTTGTTGGTGAAGCTGTCATGTTGCACATGTCAATCAAATTGCCATAGCCTTCCTAACAACAGATGTCCAGCCTGTATTGGCACCACATCACACAACACCTCATCTTCATATCCACCAATCCAGAATGGCACAACAACTTGTTTAGTAACCGCCACTTCTCCATTATCATTCAATCATTGTAGCTTGTATGATTGAGAATGTTTAGTGGTTAGCAATATTAGCTTTTCTACTAAAATAGTACTAGTTGTTGAAATATCAAAAAATAGAGCACAAGAAATGAAGAATACTTCTGAATTTTATTGAAGAAGAATGAGAGCATACATGGACAGATTTGAGAGCATTTTTCTCATGGTTTTTGGAGATACAATGAGGCTCTATTTATAGAGAAAATGGAAAAATAGCCAGTAGAAAGTGATATTCCCGTTGGAGCTCAAACCCCAAGGAATTCCAACAGCTAGTTTTTTGACTGTTGAAATATATGCTGCCCAACTGCCCCTAGCTATTTGGGTTTGCTTCCTAGACTTTTCTCCAAACTTTTGGGCTTCCTTGGGCCTATTTTTGAATGTATTTTGGGTTGGTTTAGGCAGCCCAAATGGGCCATGATTGCTGGACAATGCATGCTGATTTTTGGACTTCTAAGTAGATGCACTTGGTTGGTGATGAAGATGGGTTAAGTTATCATTCTTTTCAACACTCCCCCTCAAGTTGGGTGCGTAGATATCGATAGTGCCCAACTTGTTCATGATTTCTTGAAGATGCATTGCAGTTCCCCCTTTTGTGAAGATATCAGCTAGTTGCTCTTTTCCTTTGATGTAGGGAGTGGCTATAAGCTTTTCTTCCACCTTTTGTCGAATGAAGTGACAATCAACTTCTATGTGTTTAGTCCTTTCATAGAAGACCGGATTTGATGCAATATGAATCGCCGATTGATTGTCACAATGCAAGTTGATTGGTGTAGAAACATTGAACCCTAATTCCTCTACTAGAGCCTTCAACCATACAATCTCACTGGCTGCTGACGCCATTGCTCTATACTCAACCTCTGCACTCGATCTTGACACCACATGTTGTTTTTTGCTCTTCCATGCTACCAAGTTGCCTCCTACGAACATGCAGTACCCGGTGGTAGATCTTCTATCCTTTGAATCGCTCGCCCAATCTGCATCGCAAAAGCCTTCAATTTGGGAGCTTCCATTGTTCTTCATCCAAATACCTAGTCCTGGTGATTTCTTGATGTAGTGAAGGATGCGCTCAACTGCTCTCCAATGACCCATCTTTGGAGAATGCATATGTTGACTAATTTGGCTCACGGCAAAGGCTATGTCTGGCCTAGTGATGGTGAGGTAGATCAGTCGTCCTACAAGTCTTTGATATCTCTCTATGTCCTCAAGTGGCTCCTCATCATCTACTAGAGGTCCAGTGGTGACAATAGGGCTACAAGCTGGCTTTCCTCCTAGCTTTCATGTTTCCTGCAAAAGATCAAGTGCATATTTCCTTTGGGATAGAATTAACCCATTATTACAATAGGCTAACTCAATTCCTAGGAAATACTTTAGTCTCCCTAAATCTTTAATTTCAAACCTAGAACTCAAGAAATTTCTAACTATATCTATTAAATGCATGTCATTTCCAGTAATGATGATATCATCTACGTAAACTAAGACTATCACTATTTTATCATTGTTTTTTCTAATGAAAACAGAAGAGTCGCTATGGCATTTAACAAATCCACTACTAAGGAAAGCATGGCTTAATTTTGCATACCATGCCCTTGGGGATTGCTTCAGCCCGTAGATAGCCTTGCGTAGTTTGCACACGTTTCCTCCTTGTTGTTGGAACCCTTGAGGAAGTTGCATGTACACTTCTTCTTCGAGATCTCCTTGAAGGAACACGTTTGCTACATCCATTTGAAACATGCTCCATCCATGGTTCACCGCAAGAGACATCAAGACCCTAATTGTATTCATTTTGGCAACGGGTGCGTATGTCTCTTTGTAATCTATCCCATATGCTTGAGTGAATCCTTTAGCCACAAGTCTTGCCTTAAACCTTTCAATTGATCCATCACTTTTATATTTGATTTTGTATACCCATTTGCATCCGACGGCTCGCTTGCTCTTTGGAAGAGAGGTGACTTCCCATGTACCGTTCTTGGTCAATGCATCTAGCTCTTCCTTCATTGCCTTTCTCCACCTTGGGTCCTTGGATGCTTCATCATATGTCCTAGGCTCCTGTTCTTTATCTATGCCACTCAAAAAATTTTGGTGGCTCAAAGAAACATGTGAGATGGTATAATAATTAGAAATCGGATGTGATGTTACCTTGGAGTTATAGTAAACTCTACGGTTAATCCATTCCGAACGGGGAACCCTAAGCCTCGTGGATCGCTTAAGGTGAGGAGGTGGTGCATCCAAATCTCCCTCTACATGCTCGGATTCTTCCTCTTCGGTTTCTTGATCTCCCCCTGAAGTGTGGGCTGCCTCCTCTTCTATGGAGTTTGATCCTTCTTCTTCATTATTTTGAGATTGCTCATTAGTCTCTTGGGAGATTCCTTCTACAATTGGTGGAGATGATTGATTCGGGAGAAGTAAGAAATTCCACGTGCTTGGAGTGCTCTCTTCTTCTGATGATTGATGTTCTTCATTATCTACAAAAAAAGACTCATTCTCCACAAATATCACATCCTTAGATGTGTATGTTTGGTTAGTTTTAGGGTCATAACATCTATACCCCTTTTCAAAGGAAGCATACCCCAAAAATATGCACTTTCTACTCTTATGATCTAACTTATCCCTCATGTGTGCTGGAATATGAATGTAACATACACAACCGAATGTTCTAAGATGAGATATCTTAGGTTTTCTATCTAGTAGGGCTTCTAAGGGTGACTTGCCATCCAGGACTTGAGATGGGATAAGGTTTATTAAGTGGACAGCGGTTTTTATTCCATCACACCAAAATTTCTTAGGCACATTTGCATGAAACATCATAGCTCTAGTTATTTCTAATATGTGCCTATTTTTCCTTTCGGCCACCCCATTTTGTTGAGGTGTGTACACACAAGACATTTGATGTACAATGCCATTCTCTCTAAGGTAGTTTTCAAATGTCAAACTAGTGAATTCTCCACCATGGTCCGTCCTTAGAATTTTAATGTTAGCATTGTAAAGTTTGGTCACATATCTCTCATAGCTTTTAAAGGCTTCAAAAGCTTGATCTTTGGTATTCAAAAGGTAGACCCAAGTGTACCTAGTTTTTTGGTCTACAAAAGTAATGAAATAATTGTAGCCTAAATGAGATTTGATAGGTGAAGTCCACAAATCCGAATGAACTAAATCAAAAGCATCTTTAAAAATTGTTTTTGAATTGGGATACATTGATCGGGTTTCCTTTCCCAGAATACAAGCTTCACAATGTCTATCTTCAATATTAATACTTGGAAATAGACGCTTTAAAGCTTGGTCACTAGGATGCCCAAAACGTTTATGCCAAAGAGATGCATCTTCTTTGATATGAGCTATGAGTGCATGATGCTTTTGATCCAAAAAATATAGATCCCCTCTTCTAGAACCCTTGCCAATCAATTGATTCGACTTGAGGTCCTGAAAAGTAACAGTGTTTGGGTCAAAAACAACTCTACACCCTTGATCCTTAGTGACTTTGCTAATGGACAAAAGATTTGAAGTGAGTTGGGGAACAAATAAAGCATTTGATGTTTTTCCAAAAAGTTCAATTTCCCCAATTTGCTCAACTTTCAAATCTTGCCCATTGGCAACACGGACTATCCTATGGTTAGGGAGTTTTTTAAAATGCTTGATTTTTCTTCTATCCCTTACCATATGATGGTCCGTTCCCGAATCAATGAGAAAATCTTCGAAATTGAAAGAGGATAAAGTGTTTTGATTTTTACCAATGGAGGGAGCAAGTTGTTGAAACTTCTTGGAGATGTCATTGAGTTGACTTTGAAGAGCAGCAAAATCAGCCATGGTAGGTCCTTGAAGCTTGGTGTGAAGTACATTATGCTGCTCGGAAAGTTGCTCCCTTAGTTTGAAGGTCTTGGGCTTTAAATGAGGATGAAGGTTCCAACACTTCTCCTTCGTATGTCCTCTTTTCTTGCAATGGGTGCATACATCAATTTTCTTTGGAACTTGATGTGCTTTGGCAGCCATGTGCTCTTCAACGGTAGCCATGTGACCTTGAGCTTCAAGTCTAAGTTTGGAATTTTCTTCCAAACGCATGCTAACTTCCGTTTGTTGGATCATATTTTGCACTTCTCCAAATGAAGGAAATTCCTTCATTCGGAGAATTTCTTGTCTAAGAAGAGAGTAGGAATCATCTAGACCCATGAGAAGACCAAAGATTTTCTCTTCTTCTTTCCTCTTTTGGAGGACTTTGAGATCTATGGAATCCGGGCGGAGAGTGGAGAGCTCATTCCAAGTATCCGTATATTCCCCAAAATATTGAGGAAGTGATTTCCCTTCCTTTTTGATGTTTGAAATTTGTCGTTTGAGCTCAAAAATTCTGCCAAGGTTAGATTCTTGGCCATAAAGAGAAAACATTGTGTCCCATATTAGTTTTGCATTGGGAGCACAAGTCACCATAGCTTTGTGTGTTTCATCCATGGAATTGAGTAGAAGAAAAAACACATGATTGTCCCTCTTCTTCCATTCTCTGTAGGAAGAATCCACCTCTTCAAGTGGTTGATCAAGTATGTGACCCTCCAAGTTGTGAAGTTCCAGCACCCTTCTCATCAAGGCTGCCCATTGATAATAATTTCCTCCTCTTAATTGAATGGAGGATATATTTTGAAATTGGGTAAGGTTGATGGAAGGTGGAAGGTCACCCAACCTTGAAGAGGAAGGGATCGAAATTTGCTCTGATACCATGTTGAAATATCAAAAAATAGAGCACAAAAAATGAAGAATACTTCTGAATTTTATTGAAGAAGAATGAGAGCATACATGGACAGATTTGAGAGCATTTTTCTCATGGTTTTTGGAGATACAATGAGGCTCTATTTATAGAGAAAAGGGAAAAATAGCCAGTAGAAAGTGATATTCCCGTTGGAGCTCAAACCCTAAGGAATTCCAACAGCTAGTTTTTTGACTGTTGAAATATATGCTGCCCAAACTGCCCCTAGCTATTTGGGTTTGCTTCCTAGACTTTTCTCCAAACTTTTGGGCTTCCTTGGGCCTATTTTTGAATGTATTTTGGGTTGGTTTAGGCAGCCCAAATGGGCCATGCTTGCTGGACAATGCATGCTGATTTTTGGACTTCTAAGTAGATGCACTTGGTTGGTGATGAAGATGGGTTAAGTTATCCTTCTTTTCAACACTAGTAACGTTAGTAAAACTACCACCATCAATAATCAAAATATATGTATTATCTTTCATATGGCAACAAGTATGAAAGATATTCTCCCGTTGTACTTCTTTTTCCTCTCTTTTGGCCTGTAAGCTTAAGGCTCGGTATACAACTAGCCCAAACATCTCACCGTGTCAGCACCGAACTCCTCATCTCCCATGGGGATATCTTCTAATGGTAGCCTGTAATCAAGATCACCTTCTTATTCAAACTTAATTGCACTGTCTTTCTAAATTACCATAACTCGCTTGTTTGGACATTGGTTGGTTATGTGTCCCCTTCCCTGATATTTGAAACATTTAAGCTCATAAAAACGAGTTGAAGTGGGGGCTGCCTTACCTTGAGAAGTCATGAAGGAGGAAGCTTCTTTGTGCTCGGATTTAATTTTGGAGATGGATGAATTTTCTTCTTTCTTTGGGTACTCTATTCTGCAAGATGTTGTACTCAAAATCTGTAAGGCTGGTCTTGGCTGTGTATTGCCTCTCTTGAGCTGCCTCTCAACCTTGATTGCCATATATACTAAATCCTCCAACTCTACATAATGATGTAGCTTGATCATGTTGGCAATCTCTCGGTTTAAACCATTCAAAAACTTGGCCATCGTCACCTCCTGATCCTCTTCCACATTGACTATAATTATAGTCATCTCCATCTTCTTATAATACTCATCTACGCTTTGTTTATATTGGTAGAGACTCTACAGCTTGAGGTATAGAGCCCGATGGTAATGACTTGGCATAAATCGTCGACTCATTACCCTCTTCATCTCATCTCAAGTTTCAATGGGATGATCCTCATTCTGTCTCCAATTGATACACATTGATCCCATGACACAATTACATCATCAATAAACTCAATAACAAGTTTTACTTTCTTTAATTTAGAATAGTTGTAACAATCAAAGACTAATTCTATCTTCTTTTCCCACTCAAGTTATGCTTTGGGATCACTTTTATTTTGAAATGATGAAATTTTCATCTGGATATTACCTAACTTGTTGTCTACCAAATTCCTGGTTTCTTTATCCCGAACAAATCTCCCATGACTATCCACTAAAAACCTATCAAACTCCTCCTCTAGTCCATCCTCTTTAAACTCATCCACAATTCAACTTCCATTTGATAAAACCTATTCCTCTTTGGGGGTTCGGAGCAATTGGTGGCTTTGCGACCTCTCTTCCACCCTATCCAACCTTTCATGTATAAGATCTAACTTCATCTTCATCATCCATTTCATCTCCCCCACAAATGCTTGTAATTGTAGATTTGACCTAACATGTAGTTGAATCTCCTCATTTGTGTTATCTTTTAGATTTTGAGACATGATTGGAATCTACAAGACAAAATTGTTGAAATAAAAGAGAACTAAGTGTGGTTAGCATAGGCCCCAATTCAAGCCAAGTTTAAGCCCATCCATGAGATGTATTTGGCCCGTTCCCTATGGGTTTTTTAGTCCTCAAAAAGGGCATAGTTAAGCCCCTAAAAGAAGCCCAAAATGTGCCCTAAAAAGGGCAAAACGGCTAGTTCTTTTGAACTAGCCGTTGCACTGTATAACAGCCATAAAAATGGCTGTTATACAGTGATTTTGGGGTCAGAAATCTGTCCCCAATGTCCCCCAACGGATCCTTGAGTCTTTGGGGTCTTTTTCCCTCTCTTTCACAAGTAATTATCTCCATAAATAGGAGCTTGTATGGGTTGTTCTATCCATGAAAAAAACAATGCTCTCATTGTGCACTCTTTCTTCAAATAAAGTTCTTTAAGTTTTCATTCAATCCTAGTTGCTTGATAGCTTGAAATCTCAACATGGTATCAGAGCAGGCAACGATACCTTCCTCTTCCGGTCTTAATGACCCTCCACCACAAATTAGCACCTCAATGTTCACCTCCTTACTTCTAGATTCCACAAACTACAATGCTTGGCAAGATACCATCAAGAGGTCCCTAAACTTCTTCAACCTTGAAAATCATATCTTTGAAGAACCTCTTGATGAAGCCAATCCATTATTCAGAATATGGAAGAAGAAAGACGATCAAGTGGTGGTGCTCCTTCAAATGTCTCTTGACAAAACTCACAAGGCTATGGTCACATGTATTCCAAACGCAAGAGCATTATGGGAGCAAATGCAATCGTTATATGGTCAAGAATCCAACACCGGAAGAATCTTTGAGCTGAAAAGGAAGATCTTCAAAATTCAAAAAGGAGGTAAATCCATACCCGAATACTTTGGAGAATATAGGGATCTATGGAATGAACTCAATCTCTTGAGGCCTCCTACTATAAATCTCAAGACCATTCTTCAAAGGAACGATGAAGATATGACCTTTGGTCTACTCATGGGTCTTGGAGATGAATATGCTCCAATTCGTCAAGAGATTCTTCGAATGAAGGTCTTTCCTTCATTTCAAGAAGTCCAATTCATGGTGCAAAGAACAGAGACTAGCTTAAGGCTTGAAGAATCTACCAAGCTTAAATCCGACTCTCAAGCCTTCCAAGCTGTCCACGAAGAGCATCCGGCCAACAACACTCAAAACTTTGCAAAAAGAGACATGTGCCCACATTGCAAGAAGTCCGGCCATAAGAAAGAAAAATGCTGGTTCCTACACCCACATTTGAGGCCGAAATATGCTAGGAAAAATCCGGAATCATCTTCAAATGCTCAACAAGTGTCTCAAGTGGCAGCACTCGAATCCAAGATGGAGGAGATGCATAAGGAATTCAAACGACTTGTTGAGCAGATTAGTCACCATTCTGGTAATTCCTTATCTTCATCTATTTCCAATTCTTGGCTCATAGATTCCGGATGTGACGATCATATGGTAAAAGATAAAAACAAAATCAACAAGTTTATTCCCTTGACCAATCATAAATTAGTTAAAGTAGCTAATGGTCATAAGTTAAAAGTTGATCACTTAGGAGAAATTGAACTATTTGGGAGAAAGACTAAAGCTTTATATGTTCCAAATTTCAATTCAAACTTACTTTCTATTAGCAAGATAACCAAAGAGCAAGATTGCAAAGCTATTTTTGATCCTAACCAAGTACTATTTCAGGATCGCAAAACGAACAATTTGATTGGCAAGGGAACTAGGAGGAACAACCTCTATTACTTGGATCAAGAGAACCGAGCTTTTGCTGTCCGAAACATATCCTCCTCTTTATGGCATGAACGTCTAGGGCATCCTGGAAACCTAGCTTTGAAACGCCTATTTCCGAATAGTGAACTAGAAGATAGGCATTGCAAAGCTTGTGTACTTGGAAAACAAACCAAAGTGTATTATCCCATTTCTGAAACAATATATAAAGAGGCTTTTGAATTAGTTCATTCAGATGTTTGGACCTCTCCTTTAGTCTCCCATAATGGTTTTAGATACTTTGTGACATTCATAGATCACAAAACTAGATACACTTGGGTTTATCTCTTAGTTAACAAATCTGAAGTATTTGAGGCATTCAAGAGCTACTATAGATACATAACAAAGCAATTTAATGCTAACCTAAAGATGTTTAGGTCTGATCATGGAGGGGAATTCACTAGCCTTGAGTTTGAAAAATTTCTAAAGGAAAAAGGGATCATTCATCAAAAGTCTTGTGTGTACACTCCTCAACAAAATGGAATAGCCGAGAGAAAGAATAGGTATCTCTTGGAGACAGCTAGATCTATGATGTTTCACTCAAACTTACCTAAGGAATATTGGAATGAGGCCATTAAGACCGCTGCTCACCTTATAAACCTCATGCCATCCCAAATCCTAGGAGGAAAGTCACCCCTAGAACTACTTCTTGGAAAGAGACCTAGCATTGATCATTTAAGAGTTTTTGGTTGAGTTTGCTATGTCCACATTCCTAGTCATCTCAGGAGCAATCTAGATGCCAAGGGAAGAAAATGTATCTTTCTAGGATATTCCTCTTTTGAAAAAGGCTATAAATGTTATGATCCTCTAACCAAGAAACTATACACATCCAAGGATGTGATATTTGTGGAAAATGAGTCTTATTTTGCTGGTCAAAGAAGAGAAGATCGAACCAAAGAAAACTACCAGCAAGAACAATAGAATGTGATTCTGCCAAAAATCAATGAAGTTCCTGCCGAAAGCAATGAAGAAACTCACCAAAATGATCCAACTCAAGGGAACCCGTCACCCTCTCATTCAGATCATGAAATAGAAGAAGATCAAGAGGAAGGACACTCAGACTCAGGGGGAGCTCTTGATAAGGCCGAAGAGCATGAGGAGCAGTCTATGGATGAACCCCCTCCTCCTCTTCGAAGATCTACAAGACTTAGACTTCCTCCCTCGGAATGGATCAATAGAAGGGTCTATTTTAACTCCAAGGTGACTACTCATCCAATTTCTCAATACTACTCAATATCTAACATGTCTTGCAGTCACCAAAGATTCATCAAGAACATAGACCTTCACCAAGAGCCTAGAACATTTGAGGAGGCAAAGGATCAACCTCATTGGGTTCAAAAAATGAAGAATGAGTTGGATGCTTTGGCTAAAAATAACACTTGGGAAGTGACCTCTCTACCAAAGGGAAAAAGAGCTGTGGGATGCAAATGGATATTCAAGATCAAACACAAGAGTGATGGAAGCATAGATAGATTCAAGGCATGATTGGTGGCCAAGGGCTTCACTCAATCATATGGCATAGACTACAAGGAAACGTTTGCACCCGTGGCCAAGATGAACACCATCCGTGTCCTTCTCTCTCTTGCTATAAATCACTCGTGGTCATTATTTCAAATGGATGTTGCAAACGCTTTTTTACAAGGAGATTTGGAAGAAGAGGTGTACATGGAAGTGCCCCCTGGTTTCTCCCATCGTGACAACAAAGTTTGCAAACTAAAGAAGGCAATATATGGCCTCAAGCAATCACCTAGAGCATGGTATGGAAAACTTAGCACTACTCTCCTTGAACATGGTTTTAAGAAATGCGTTAGTGATTCATCCTTATTTGTCAAGAACCTAGGAGAAAATACCATTATCATTCTTGTTTATGTAGATGATATAATTATAACAGGAAATGATATGAATCTCATTAACAAAATTAGAACTTTTCTTCAAACTAAGTTTGACATCAAGGATCTAGGGAAACTAAAATACTTCCTAGGGATAGAACTTGCCTATTGTTCCAATGGGCTTGTTCTATCACAAAGAAAGTATGCTCTTGACCTTTTGCAGGAGACGGGAAAACTAGGTGCCAAACCAGCTTGTGGTCCGGTAAGCACATCCTTAAGCCACAAAGATGATGAGGAGATTTATGAAGATAAGCAACGATATCAAAGACTTGTTGGAAGATTGATCTACCTAACCATCACTAGACCGGACATCTCTTATGCCGTTGGGCAAGTTAGCCAGCACATGCATCAACCAAAGAAGAAGCATTGGAGGGCCATTGAAAGAATTCTTCTCTACCTAAAGGGAACTCCAGGAATGGGAATTCAAATGAAGAAGAATGAATCTTCTCAAATCATAGGGTTCTGTGATGCAGATTGGGCTGGTGATTCAGAAGATAGGAGATCGACTTCAGGGTATTGCATGTTTGTTGGAGGGAATCTTGTTGCTTGGAAAAGCAAAAAACAGCATGTGGTATCAAGATCAAGTGCGGAAGCGGAATATAGAGCCATGGCAACCGCTACAAGTGAAGTCGTGTGGTTGAAAGCCTTGATTGAAGAATTAGGGTTCATAGTCCCTACTCCAATCTCTCTACATTGTGATAACCAATCAGCCATTCATATCGCCTCAAACCCGGTTTTTCATGAAAGGACAAAGCACATTGAGGTGGATTGTCACTTTGTGAGGCAAAAGGTTGAAGAGAAGCTCATCACTCCAAGATTCACTAAAAGCGATGATCAAATTGCCGACATCCTCACCAAGCCTGGGACCGCCAATCATATACAAAGAAACTTGGTCAAGTTAGGTGTTATAGATACATACACACCCAACTTGAGGGGGAGTGTTGAAATAAAAGAGAACTAAGTGTGGTTAGCATAGGCCCCAATTCAAGCCAAGTTTAAGCCCATCTATGAGATGTATTTGGCCCGTTCCCTATGGGTTTTTTAGTCCTCAAAAAGGGCATAGTTAAGCCCCTAAAAGAAGCCCAAAATGGGCCCTAAAAAGGGCAAAACGGCTAGTTCTTTTGAACTAGCCGTTGCACTGTATAACAGTCATAAAAATGGCTGTTATACAGTGATTTTGGGATCAGAAATCTGTCCCCAATGTCCCCCAACGGATCCTTGAGTCTTTGGGGTCTTTTTCCCTCTCTTTCACAAGTAATTATCTCTATAAATAGGAGCTTGTATGGGTTGTTCTATCCATGAAAAAAACAATGCTCTCATTTAGTGAAAAATCCATGGGAGTCTGGGAGTGGACGTATATCGGGTTTGGTAGAACCACTATAAAAATTTTCTGTCTTCTTTATTTATTTTTCACTTACCGTCACATTGTTTTTAATTTCACAAAAGTTTTAAAAAATCTAAATTCAACTATTCACTCATCCCCTCTAGTTTAATAACAATTACAATTTATGAAAAAAAAACAAATAAAGAAGAGAATAAATAAGGTGAACATATAAGGAAAGAGAACAAGGAAGGTGAACAATAAAGAAAGTCTTAAATTTAGGAAAGAGCACCAAATTAAGAAGTGCACAAATAAGAAAATATTTCAAATCCAATACTACAAAAATTTAGAAAGTCATAATTGAAACTATCAAATTTGGTAATAATAATTTAGGAGACTTGTGAAATTTAAACAAGATCAAAAAAATAAACAATTATCAACTTTGAGAGTAAGATGAAAAAAAAAATTTGGAAGTTGGCTTATTTAATCAATTTTTTTTACAACCTCTTTTTTTTCGGCGTTTTTTTTCACGGTCCTTATCTTTTTTTTTGTCACGGCCTTTTTCTCTTTTTTTTTCATGGCCCCTTTTTTTTCAAACTATGATAGTACAAAAAGATAAAATAAATAAATAAATAAATAAATAAATAAATAAAGAATCGAAGAAACCAAAGAAAAATCAAACCCACGAAGAACTTTGATTTTCACAATGAATCAAAAATTAGAATTAGAATGTCAAGATCCGATTAACCAAAATACAAGCAAGAACAAAAGAAAGTTGAAAGAAAAATACGAACAATTCAAAGGATAACTTGAATTAGCTCTAATACCAACTGATGTGAATCCGTTGGGTATAAAAACTCGAGAACTCACGAACAAATTAATAAAGCCCAAGAATCGTCTCGATGAATGATATTCAATTGGTGAAAATAAAGATTTTAACCCTTACCCAAAATGATGAAGAATTTAAGGTATAAGACCTTAAACCCATTTCTTATCAGAACAAGAATCTTGGTATAAGGATAAATCAAATGATACCATAATCTAGATAGTTCAAATCATAGATTAATAAGTTAAAAGGATAAACAAGACACATATTTTGAATAAATTCAAAAAGTTCTCAAAAAACAAAATTTGTGTAAAGAAACCTCATAATATTATTAATTCTCTCAAAAGTTCTTCCTTGAATCTTTTATCCCGAGCCCTCGTTACCGCACCACCTGGAGATTGAATTGGATCATGCGAATTCATCAAAACCCACATGCCAACTATTCTTTTAAACTAGCAGACTAACTAGAGACACCAAACGAAATATAATCGACTAAGGAAATGTGTTAGCTGACTAATTAATTGCAGAAAAAAACTTAATCGACTAAATGATAAAAGGTGTCGTTAGCAAAGACAAATTTTGAATTTAAAAAAAAATAGTTGACAAAACACTTATATTAATCGATCTATGGATCTAAAGCCACACATTGGTTGACTCGATAGCTACGCTAAACTAATTATATAGAATACTCTGCTAAGCTAAGTCATAAGCTCACAATAGTCAACTAATTAATTACACTAATCAACTAAATCTTATGGCTTAGTTGATTAAGTAAGAACACTAGTCGGTAAATGAGTTGAGAGCACATACCATGGCCAATTAAGTTTAAAATTCAATTGACTAATAACCTTCATATATCATACATTAGTCAACTCATCAAAGATGATTGTCGACATATGAACTCACCTAGTCAACACATGAGTAAAATTAGTCAGCACTTAACTTATTTATTGCATATGCTAGTTGAGGTAATAAAAAGATAGTCGATCAACAAATCCAGAACACATAGATTAGTCAACTAATTAGTAACATTAGTCGACACTTGAGGAATAATTTTGAAACTCATTTTTCTTTGTCTCTAACGTTCACTTGTACATAAATGAAATATATTGGAGCATTTAAGGCTCCCAACTACTCGACTAGCCATTCGCCGCACCTATAGAAAAAGCAAATCTCCATCCCATAGCTACAGAATGTATTCATCCGAAATATTTTCAAAAACCCAAAGAGCATTTACCTTTCAACGATCAAATTCTTTAAATGCTCAACCACCATCAAACCCCTATGTAGACTCAAAATATTAAATGAAGTACTTCAAACTCACCTACCTCAACATTTGAATTTCTCTATTTATAAATGCTAGAAGAGATGTTAGGACAAAGAAGTTAATGCACAGAAAAGTTCTCTACACTTCACATGACATACTCTACTTTTAAATCTTATTAAAAATTCCTTTTGTGAGTTTCATCTCTGTTACATTAGATGACACAAGCTTTACCTCTGTAACATTTATTCTCTTCTGCACAAAAAGGTCAGTGATCCAGGTGTGTTAACTAGGTCCAGGGTTTAGAGAGAGAAAGAAAACCCGTGAGGTTGGAAAGTGTTTTATGGGAGACACTTATACAAGTTTAATTTGTACCTATAAACAAGTTTGTAGTTGTATTATTTTAGATAAAATATTGGAAAATCTATCAGATATCTAAAAGTGGACGTACACCGGATTTGATAGAATCACTATAAAAATTTTAAATATTTTGTCTTTTATTCTTCCTTCATTTCTATCTTTCTTTTGTGCTAAGTTTTCTTCTATTGATCTATTTCCAATTCCGACTTCTTTTATCACCAACTACACAATCTTTTAAATTCTAAAAAAAGTGTCATACAATTTATTCGTCCTCTTTAAATTGTATTTCAAAAAATTATGATATGTTCTGTCCTTTATAGAAAACCTGGTTCTTTTTTTTAAATATATTTTTGAGTGAGAAGGAGAATAAAGCGAATAGGGGAGAAAAAGAGTATATGGGTGTCTTTTGACGACTTCGATGATGGCAATGATGTTTGAAGATGCAATAGTGGTTGATGACGGTTTCCAACAACAATCAAAGAGCAATTGATGATGAAGAAATAGGAATGATAATAGAATCTACTAATGATAGTGAATCGGACAATGACAATGATGGTAGAGGAAAATCAAAGCAGAGTAATTGACCATAGCAAACGAAAACCGGTTTGATTGGCCATGTTAAAATCTGAGACCAAAAGGATTGCAATTGATAGAGAAATCAATTTTCGAGGATGAATGTCATAGGGCAGCAATTTATGGAGTACTGAAGATGGATTCTTCAAAGTAGAACAATGAATGCAATTGAAGAATGGTTTCAAACGATGATGAGAACAGACCGATAAATTCAAAGGAACGATGATGAGGATAGCAAAACTCGAATAGAGACAAAGTCAACGCTGAAACTGAAATTGAGCGGCTCCAAGACGAATGGTGGCAATGGAATTTAAGTCCGAATATGCGAGTGATTGTAGTGAACAAAGATAGCAATTGGGGATGTTGTGACTGTTGGCTAGAAATCAAAGACTAAGCGGGAGACTGAGATATGAAAATCAAGGACTACACAGGAGTAGGGGTGTTAAGATAGTCGGGTAGTGTCACGAGTACTAGTGACACTACCCGGTCAAAGCCCGAACTCGAGCTCGGTCAACTCGAGCTCAGGTTGAGCTCAAGCTCGGCTAGTTTTACATCGAGCTCGAGGTCGAGCCCATAATGTGTTAAACTCGAAGGCTCGTTGAGCTACCCAGTAAGTGTGAAATTACGTATATGCCCTTGCTCATAATTCTTGAGGTTTAAAAAATTTGAAGGACGAAAATGTCTTTTACCTTTCATTTACCCTAATCCCATTCTCATTGCCCATTCTAGAATTAGATCACGATTCACGAACGAAGGTTTCCTCTCTCTATGGTAACCTAGCTCTCGCCTCTCGACCTCAAATCGAACCCGAAGCTGTGTGTGCGCAACGAAGATCTTGTTCTCCTCTCCATCGATGCTGCAATTTCACTGTTCAGAGGTTGAATAGAAGGTAAACTCTCTCTCTCTCTCTCTCTCTCTCTCTCTCTACATCTCTCTCTAGGGTTTTTGATTTTCTGCACGTGACTGACCATATGCTTTTATTTCTCACCTCTCGACCTCGAATCAAAGTTCAGGTTCTGTGTGTGACGAAAATCCTATTCTCTCAAGGTAAACTCTCTCTTTGTCTCTATCTCTCTTTCTCTCTCTTCTAGGGTTTTTGATTTTCTGCAATTGACTCACCATATGCTTTTATTTCTCACCTCCTTCAAGTTCTGTTTTGTTGTGGGTTTTCTCTAGATTTCACTATTCATTCTTTTTACACCTGAAATACTGGGAAAATGTGGGTTTTCTCTAGATATTAGTGACTTTCAGAAATTGCTCGTGACCTGTAGCCTCAAGCTTAAGAAACTTGGAATTCCTTGCAAGCATGTAAAAAATTCTCTTTTTCTATTGTCTTGATATCTGTTTTTATAATTGCTTGCATTTGTTTGGGATAATATTCTGTTAAAGTAACTTACAGATCACTTACTAGATGCCCATACAGAATACCAATAGAATAGAACACAAACTGAAAAAATTAATAAGACTAAATAAATAATTTTTTTGCGTGATTTAGATATGACTAAATAAACTAGAAAAATTGATATCTGTCTTTATAATCAAAGTTAAAATTTGCTATTTTACAAGTTCAGTTGCTAGTGCATTTGTTTTTCTTGTTTGACAAATAAGTTCTATTATTTTCAGTGTTACATCAACACTTAACCAACTGAGCATTAACAAGGGGCTCATAGCTCAACAAATGACCAAGATTATGCTTTACAGCTTTGCCTATGGCATGGCTAAGGTCCACACGATCCATTCCCCCACCCCCCAGCCCTAAATGAAAACAAATTAAGCGAAGAAAGGAATCAATTTAGTGCTAATTTTCAATGTATCCGAAAAGCCCTTAGTTATCCACATGGCATATTCATTTTCAAATCTATTTTTGTTGCAGGGCATTCTTGAACCTAAATTGCACATGCATTTTTTCTATCTTAATTTTCTTGACAATCATATATCAAACTAATTAATTATTTATTTTTCCTAATATCTTCACACCATATGTGTTATCAACTAGAAAATTTTTTTTGCTTGTATTGATCATTCGTCTTCAGAGGCACAAATAAAGTGCTAGCAAAGTGCAGAAGACTACTTCCTTTATTAGATATTACAACTAGATTTCTCAATGTTAAAGCCTTAGTCCAGCCCCACTAGATAGAACATAAGGATGTCCTCCATGATCCACATCAATCATGGATTGTAGCAGACATGCATTGGACAACACCATTTAGCATATCTTTCCATGCACAACCACTTCCAATCCTTGGTCTGCAAATATGTTGGCTTGCATAAAATTTGATGAAATTCTTTTACTCAAACAATTGAACTTGTGTCGGATTCTAGAGTAACTTTGCAATACAAATTATGTTTTCCATTCAGTTGCTGTTGTTTTTGCTTTTCCTTGTTTGACAAATAAAGTTTTCAACCATTTTGTATTATTTGGTGTTGCCTTTTCCTAAATACTGATTTACTAATTTTCCCTCTATTTAGGATGATGCACCACGGAAAACATGTCAAGGACCTCGCCTTGGGGCTGGAGCTCCTGCACTTGCTCACACATAAAATGCTGTGGCCTTCTATTATTTCTGTTATGTTCTGAAAATTGTTTGGAAAAATTTTATTGTTTTTGGATATTTTTATTTTTTTGAGCTTAAGGAGCTAAGTGATGCTTGAGTTGATTTTTGGCACTACTGATGAGACGCAAAGATGCGGGCATAACTTGCTTTTTCCGAACATATTTTCCTGTTTTCTGAATTGGCTTGAAGTTTCAGTAGGTTTATTGAATTTCAAATGTGTCCATTTTTACTATTTATCTTGAATTCAGATTTTTTGGCATAACAAAGCAAACATAAGAATTAGCAATCTTTTACAGTAATCTCATGAATTAAATAAGTGAATAATGACACTCGAGCTCGGGTATGATCCCGGGTTCGAGTTTGGGCTCCGGTATGATCCCGGGCTCGAGCTCAGGCTTAGATACTATCTCGGGTTCGGTCTCGAGCTTGGGCTCGAGTATGATCTCGGGTTCGAGCTCGGGCTCGACCTCAGGTCCAATCCTTCATCCGTCAGTCTCGCGATACTCGAGCTCGAGCTCTCGATGACACTTCGAGCTCGAGCTCCACAATTCCAAATTCGACGAGCTCGAGCTCGAGTTCGAGTTTAAGTAAAAAGCAGTCGAGTCGAGCTCAGGTATTGATAGTACCTGACTCAACTCGACTGTCATGAGAGAGCACTACAAAAAAACAAGTTTTTAGCCACAAATTTAGCGACAAAAATTTAATAAAAATTTGTCGCTAAATTCGTTAGCGACGAAATTAGCGACGAAAAAATTTTCGTCGCTAATTACGCGTCGCAAAAATTTAGCGACTAAAAATAAGAAATTCGTCGCTAAATTTAGCGACGAATAATTTTTTGTCGCTAAATCCGTCGCAACTTTAGCGACGAAAATATAAAATTCGTCGCTAACTTTAGCGACGAAAATATAAATTCGTCGCTAAATTTAGCGATAGATAATTTTTTGTCGCTAAACTTGTGACGGATTTAGCGACAAAACATTATTCGTCGCTAAATTTAGAGACGAATTTTATAATTTTGTCCCTAAATTTAGCGACGAATTATTAGCGACGAATTTAGCGACAAAAAATTATCCGTCTCTAAATTTAGCGACGAAAATATAAAATTCGTCGCTAAATTTAGCGACGAATAATTTTTCATCGCTAAATTCGTCGCAAATTTAGCAACGAAAAATTATCTGTCACTAATTTATGGACAAAAAAAATTCGTCGCTAAATTAACGACGGATATAAATTCGTCGCAAAATCCGTCGCTAAATTATGAATGAAAAATAATGCAGTCCCGTCTGAACCCGAGCCCGCCTGAACCCGAGCCCGCCCGCCCGAGCAAGCATCCGCCTGCACACCCGCCCGAGCTGGCGCCCACAGTGCCTACCTCACTTAATTCTTGAAAATTGCCTTTGCTTTGCTTCCACCAAGGTTCGAACCCCTGCGCTTCCATAAACCTTTAAAATCCTGTAACCATCAAGCTAAATGTTAATATCTGTAATAAATTTTTTTTTTTTTACTTATTATCTTTTCTTCACATTTTTCTAATAATAATAAAACAATATAAAATAACAATTTATTATAAAATAATAAAATATTAGTGTAAAATAAAATAATAAAAAATTTAAAAAAATAATAATACTATTTTTTTTAAAGATAAAATAAAAATAAAATATAATATATTACTTAAAAATAATAAATGTGATTAATTTTTTTAAACTTTTTAAAATAAAAAATAATAAATATATATTAATATTTTATTTTATTTAATTATATTTCAAATTTAACGACGAAATCCGGAATTCGTCGCAAAGTTAGCAGCAAAAACCGAATTCGTCGTTATATTAATTTATTAAATAATAAAATATAAAATTATTAAAGAATAAATATATATTTATATTTTATTTTATTTTATTATATTTTAAATTTAGCGACGAATTCCCAATTTGTCGCTGAATTCAGCGACGAATTCAGAATTCGTCGCTGAATTCAGCGACAAATTCCGAATTTGTTGCAAAATTAGCCATAAATTCAAATTTGTCGCTGAATTCGTCGGAAATTAGCGACAAAAACCTAATTCGTCGCTAAATTAATTTATTAAATAATAAAATATAAATTTATTAAATAAAAAATATATATTTATATTTTATTTTATTTTATTATATTTCAAATTTTGCGACGAATTCCGAATTTGTCGCAAAAATTGGCAATAAATTCAAATTTGTCGCTGAATTCGTCGCAAATTAGCGACAAAAACCGAATTCGTCGCTAAATTAATTTATTTAATAATAAAATATAAAATTATTAAATAAAAAATATATATTTATATTTTATTTTATTTTATTATATTTCAAATTTAGCGACGAATTCCGAATTTGTTGCTGAATTCAGCGACGAATTTCGAATTTGTCGCAAAATTAGCCACAAATTCAAATTTGTCGCTGAATTCGTCGCAAATTAGCGACAAAACGGAATTCGTCGCTAAATTAATTTATTAAATAATAAAATATTAAATTATTAAATAAAAAATATTTTTTTATATTTTATTTTATTTTATTATATTTCAAATTTAGCGACGAATTCCGAATTTGTCGCAAAAATTGGCAACAAATTCAAATTTGTCGCTGAATTCGTCGCAAATTAGCGACAAAAACCGAATTCGTCGCTAAATTAATTTATTTAATAATAAAATATAAAATTATTAAATAAAAAATATATATTTATATTTTATTTTATTTTATTATATTTCAAATTTAGCGACGAATTCCGAATTGGTCGCTGAATTCAGCGACGAATTCCGAATTTGTCGCAAAATTAGCCACAAATTTAAAATTTGTCATTGAATTCGTCGCAAATGAGCTAAAAAAACCGAATTGGTTAGAAATTAGCAATGATTATTTTTTCGTTGGAAATTTCGTTGGAAATAGCGAGTAAACAAGTTTTCGTCGAAAAATTGCAACAAAAAAATTAGTCGCTAAATTTCGTCGCAAAAATGATGTTTTTTTTTGTAGTGGAGAGAGAGAGATATATATATATATATATATGAATGAGTCACATTGCACACTAAAACGAAGTGACATTTGGATCCACGGACCCTTATCGACATGATAATTAATCAGTCTTTTTTTCTTTAGTTTGAATGTTGATCCACGTCATGCCAAGAGTGACATATTTAATTGACATGTGGATCGGAAATTAATGGAACCCGCAATTTAATAGGAAAAAAAAAAAGGTTGTGGCTGATTCGGAGTATAGACTTCCTTCCCAAGCAAGGCATGTGGGCAATAACGAGGAAGTATCATGGGCATCCTTATCCAGGTTGAGGCTGGCTCATCTGCCGAGACAGCATCATCCAATGAGGACATGGCAACTTCGTAGTCTCTCCAAAAGACTCTTTTAAAACACCATTTGCCTTTTGGGTGTCGCTGAAGAGCAGTCCTTCCAAGTCAAATTACCAAAAAAGTCACCACTAACAAAAATCTTATTTGTCTCTTTTCAAAATTGACCAAATTATAGTGTGAAAGCATGCTTAGTTGTTATTTTTATTTTTTTGGATCTCTCTCCCCCTTTAATATTACATTTTGAACAAATAAATGAATACGATGTGGGTTTACTCAGGAAGGAGAGGTCAATTCCACGACCCCACGTGGGAAGTGTTTGGTACCTCTTGTTAATTATAATTAAAAGGCTAATGGGACCTAAAATATTACTTAAAACTAATATAATCCGCCCAGAAAATAAACTTCTAGAACTTCCATCTTCAAAGGTGGGGCCACCTCAGTGCTTAAATGCAATGAATCTTTGTTTTTTTGGTGAGGAAATGCAATGAATCTTTGTCAATCTCCAAATATAGTCTTAAAATAAATAAAATATTTAAAACTATGATTATTTTTAAAACCTTTTAAAATATTTAAAACTATGATTATTTTTAAAACCTTTTTTCAATGATTTTGTTGGAAGCTTTGTCTTTTCATTGAACCAACAAAATTGTTTATAAAAAACAAACCTTTTCTTTTTTCTCGTCTTTTGTAGTCTTTTGTAATTTCGTGATAGCTAATTCCTTACTTTCACATTATTAGTTTGCCAATAATATAGCAAAACGTAGGGGGTGACAATTTATGGTATCAGACGTTATCACAACACGAATACAACACAAAATTAATAGTTTTGGATCAATATGAATCTATTTTGAGTCATAAATAGGTTGATATGATTATAACCCATTTAGAAATAGTTCATGTCATGTCGACCTATTGGGTTAAATAGATGATCTAATGAAAATTAATGGGTCGTGTCATGTCAAAATTAACAAATCGATCTATTTGACATGGTAAAATTATGAAAAAAAAAAAGAAATCATTTTAGATATTTTGTTATTGTAAAGGATGTAATAATATAATTAGTTATGCGATTCTTTTATTATAGGAAATTTGTATTTAGAAATTCATTGAATTCAAAAATTATCCTAAAATAGATTGACAGATTAACGAATTAAGTGAGTTATTTTAATTTTGTTATAAATTAAATGGATTAAGCAGATAAACATGACATGACATGATTATAAATGGGTCAAACATGACATGACATGATAGCTAAATGGATTATGTATGATTTGAAATTTTGATTCAACTTAAAAATCTCAGATTTAAATTTTTGTATAATAAAAAAAAAATACAACACAATACGGTTGACACCCTAATCAAAACTAAATTGTGATGGCCAGTTTGTGTTTTCGTTGTCATGTGTACCTTGGAAATCAAAGGGTGGGTGAATATGGTAAATCTTATGTATTCAACTCTAATTGGTTAAGAATTTAAATATAGATTAATCATAGTTGAATTTCATATTTTTTTATTTATCTTTTAAAGTAGGGTAGGATTCGCATAACTATAAAAGGCTACGAGTTAAGAATGACCTAAATAAGGAAAACAACTCTAATTCAATCCAAGTTGAAAACATTATACCCTAATTAAATGTTATATGAAATAAATGAATTATATGTCAAATTTTATATAGTATTTTATATCGATATGTTTTAATTAATTTAAATTGATATATGATTTCAAATTGGTCAAATATTACCAATAATTTAATTTAAAATAAGTCAACATATATTAATGTGTATAGCTATATAAATTTTAGTTTATTTGATCTATGATTTATTTAGTTTATAAGTATTGTCTTTGCGGGGACATTAAGTAGTAATAATCTATTACTCAAATATTTTATCTAAAATTTAGTATCTAAATTTTTGTAAATACATATATTTTTATGATTTTTATATTATTAAAAATAAATAAATATTATTCTTATATATATTTATGAGTAAACTAAACTTAAAAATTATACAACCTAGAATTCTTTTTTAATTCCACTAACGGTAAAATAAGAAAGGAGCTATTGAAGTCTTAATTTTATGGAATGAAAGTGAAAGGACGAATGGAGATTTCAACCGGAAAACCCTCTCATGGGGAGGGGACTTGAAGGATCCTACACCACAATTCAAAAGGGCTCCAACTGAACTTTCAAACCTTTGTTTTGATTAAGAAGAAATACTATTCCATTCCATAATTCATTCATTAACCACTCAAAGGTCGCCGACAACTTTTCACTGTGGACCCCCCCTGTCTGCTAAACCATGCGAATACCGAACTCCACCCTCCCCCCAATCCATCCTTTAGTGTGTCGGTGATGATGTCACATTGCTTACGAGCTGAGTGCAACCAGACAAAATACGGGTTAACATTTTCAATATAAATAACATATAACTCTTTCCGATTAAATCCAAAAAATATTTAATTTATTTGAAATAAACTGAATGATTTTTTTTATATAAAATAATGAATATATAAAAAAATAAAAAAATACACAGGTATCAGAATTATCTTGAAATATTCAAAAAAAAAAGTATAATAGATCTCTATGCAGACCAAACAAAAAATCATTAAGATAGCATGTAACACTATAACAACAAATATCGCGATGACTCGCGGAGAAAGGTGTTGCTCACCAATCCTCCTTTTGTTACTCTCCATCCAAATATAGTACATTCAAATACTGAGAAAACATTTGAAAACTCTATTTTGATGGAGAGGATCTCTAGCGAAGAAGAGAAGAGTCGCTCGAATACCGAACTAAGAGATAAAAAAGTTCACACAAACATAGTTCATGATAATCAGTCTCCCAACCTCCCTCGAGAAAGGATATCTAAAGAACAAATGATTTATGATCTCTCTTTGACAGGAATAAAGGTGACAAGTCGAGAAATTCGAGAATTCAAATCAAAATAGATGGTTACTCTGTTTGAAGTCGTTCCATGAAAACAAGCCACAAGATAAATGCAAATTGAGGAATCGCTCAAGAAATCCATACCAAATTCGTCCATGACACATCAAAATGAGAATCTCTAAAGTACCTCCAAGCTTAAGCAATAGTGAACTCATCACTAAAGCTAAAAGTCCATACAATCTCGTCACATCCAATAATATATAAAAAATCAGACTTCGGGATTCTCCTGGATATGGTTGAAAACGTCTCCTATCGATCTCGAAATTCACTATTCAATACTCTGGATATATTTTAACCAATGAGTGTTGGTAAAAACATCCGACACAGAACACTGCAAGGAAAATCTGATCTGTCAATGATATGCCTCCTGAAGGCCTCTATCAAGGGAGTTATAGGTAAACCAATATCATACCAGAGTGAGATGTGATTGACATCACCCATCCTCCAAACCACTAGGTCTGAACTAAATATCGAATATAGAGGAGTTTTCTTCGTATCCACGAGCAAGTGGCTAAAATCCTAACACACTAGAAACTATGATCTCGAAGCAAGTATACCCTCACCCACCATGACTAGACGTTATCCTCTAGGTCTGAAAGTAGGTACTCGATATGCTTAAGTTAGACCGATCTGTTCCAATCCATTACTCTTTTTTCCCCTGACACCCTCCTTCCTCGTTTGGAAAACAAGAGACCCAGATACCTTGGCCTTATTTTTTTGGTACAATAAAATACAACCAAACGGATTAGAATTGGGGAAGGGAGGATAGAAGTGGAAAGACTCTACCGCTTGAGTTGTCCCTGAAGGACATACCTTGGCCTTATGATGATCAAGAGATGGATCGGCCCATAAGAACCCAAACATAATCTAGTAGATCTCTTTGTAAATCACCTTCGAAAGGAGGAACGTAAAAGACCAATACATCTGAATCAAGAAGAGAATGGTACTAACCAATTGCAGCTGACCAGCATAGGATAAGTGTTTATTCGTTCAGCGCTGAATCCGAATTGTCACCCTCTATACAAACTGAACACACTCCGTAACTGAGAGTTCGGCCAATAGAAGCGGAACCCTTAGGTATTCGATTGGGAGATGACCTAGTCGAAATCCTGATGTCCTCAATATGTCGGCCCTTACCCCTTGATCAATTGCTTAAGAAAAGATCTTACTTTTCTATGGGTTCATCTACAAACCAAAGAGTATCTCAAACTAAATCAAAACATTCAAAACACATTACATAGAAGATAAGTTACCTCGAGAAAAAAGTATCAAATCACGTGCAAAACACAAATGAAAAAGACTAATTTTCTAACATTTCCAATGATACTCAAATGTTGGTCCCTCGGTAGCCTGAAACATGAATTGATTTATAAATAAATCATCATTCTTAGAATCAAAAATTAAAATTTTGAAATCAATTATTTTAACATATCAACATAATTTTTTTTTATAAATTATCGATTTTTGATAAATAGTCAAATTTGACTAAATCTGAACTGAATTGACTTAAAAATTTGAGAGAAAAAAATTCATTTTATATCTATTTTTTCTATTTTCTCAATTAATAAAAATTAATTGAGCATGAAAATACTCAATCAATATAACTTTTAAAGTATTCCTTATCGGGGGTGGTTTAATTTCTTTATATGGGATTGATATAATGAGTTAAAATTTTTATATTTTTAAAATAATTATAAAATGAAAATTATTTATATTTTTAATTTTATAATCAGAATTTTATAAGGGGAGGCTTTCTACGAAAGTTCATTCATTTTGTTGTGCAGCAAAGAGTCTCGTCATGCGTCAATATGTGATTTGATGAAGAACTTTAATTAATAGAAAAAATAAATAAATAAAGGAGAGGGGAAATGTGCGGAGAGTCGAGGTAGGAAAAGACCAAGAGTTGAAATGCAACAAGAGTCAACGAGAGAGACAGCGAGAGAATACACGGTTAAGGGGTAGGAACAAAAGAGATGACGGAAGCAGTGACGGCATCGGATGGGGAGAACAAGACTATGACACGTGTCATCTCTCCCTTTGACCGTCTATTCAACATCCCTCAGCCTCAGGGCTGCGGTCAGCTACGACCTTGTGACCCAAGAAATTAGATAACAGCCCCCTCCCCTCTTTCTCTCCTATCACAAAGTGCACGTTTTGGGGGCAGAGACGACCTGGACCCACCTCAAGTACACGTGTCCATAGATTCTTCTCCTATAAATATTGAAATTCCTCCCCAACTTTCTTCGATTTTCAGAACAACATCCACCGCGAACCAGTACTGTTACTAATTCAGGAGTAAAAAAGAAGGAATCTCTTCAATTTCTTTTGGTGAATGACGAGTGAACAATTGAATTTACCACCAGGATTCAGATTTCATCCCACGGATGAGGAGCTTGTGATTCATTATTTGTGCCGGAAGTGTGCTTCTCAGCCTATTGCCGTCCCTATTATTGCCGAAATTGATCTCTACAAGTTCGATCCATGGCAATTACCAGGTGGGTATCTGTTTATTTTTCTGATTAATTTTCTTTTTTTTTTCCCGATTTGTGTTGAAAATGAATTGGGGTTTTGATAGGTATGGCTTTGTGTGGTGAGAAGGAGTGGTACTTCTTTTCTCCTCGAGACCGGAAATATCCAAACGGGTCACGCCCCAATCGGGCTGCGGGAACTGGGTACTGGAAGGCGACCGGAGCTGATAAACCGATCGGAAAACCGAAAGCTGTCGGGATTAAGAAGGCACTTGTTTTCTACGCGGGTAAAGCTCCCAGAGGAATCAAAACTAATTGGATCATGCACGAGTACCGTCTCGCCAATGTTGATCGTTCCGCCGGCAAAAATAACAACAATCTCAGGGTACCTACTTCCATTTTCTTCTCATTGTAGGTGAAATGACAAGTTTGCCCATTATTATCCCATTTATTTGTAATTGATAGATGATATTTATGTAAATTGCAGTTAGATGATTGGGTATTATGTCGGATATATAATAAGAAAGGAAGCTTAGACAAGCAATTCACGATAGACCGAAAGTCTGCTGCAAAATATTCCGGTTTGGCTCATGAAGTCGAAGATATTGATCGAAAGCCACAAACTAATACCCCTGCTCCTCCCCCACCACAGAACTTAGTCAGCGACTTCCCCCATTTTGAGCCGTCCGATTCTGTACCCGTTTTGCAAACCGACTCAAGCGGCTACGGATCCGGGTCCGGTTCGGATCATGTCTTCTCACCCGACTTCATCTCGGAGGTTCAGAGCCAGGCCAAGTGGAATGAGGATTTGGAAAATGCCCTCGGTTTTCAGTTTAATTACATGGATGCCAGTGAATTCAACTTCGGCGGCTCAGATCAGTTCAGCAACTCATTCCAGGACAGCATGTTCATGTATTTTCCTCCCAAAGCCTTCTGACTGATCATCTTCCCATCATAATCAACCGTCATTCTCTGTAAAATTCATATTAATATCGTGGATTAGTATCACCGAATCCCGGCTGTGGGGTTTAAGTTGATTGTATCTTTCTTCGCCAGAACCTACAAAGAAAGTCGCAGGGTCAAACTGACATGGTCCAATCATATGTTCGTAGGACCACTGTAAAGACTGGATTCGGCACGCGAAACCGCACGATCTTTGACTAGTCAGGTTGTGATCCGACGATTCATATTCATGGTTGATTATAATACCCTAGTTAATTTGTATGAAAAGGAAAGAAATACTTGTAGTTGGTAGTGGCAAGTTTGTAGCACATTTTTTCAATTCTTAATTGATATGCAAATATTATTATTATTATTATTATTTTTTGAGATGAGAACTTCATGAAAAACAAGTCCCTTCGTGTGAACAAAGTTTAGGAAATGTCAACCATTGAATACGGAAGAATGGATCGAGAATATTCCTTTGAAAGAATCAGGGATTTTTAGAAATTTATATAATACATTATTAAATATAATTAATATTATACGATACATTAATTAAATAATATTTATAATTTTTGTCAAAAATTTTTTATAGATAGCAACATATTTAAATCTTTTCCTGTAAACTAATTCTATATTTTTAGTAAATATAATCTTTTTCTAATCTATGAATTGAATAATATACATATACATAAACATATATGTAATATATAATTTTAGAATTTTTTAAATTATTAAAATTTAAGCACGCTCTTACAAATTTATTATACATCTTAATGTTTAAATTATTCTTATTGAAAAGTTTTTGTACGATTTAATTTTTTTTACCGAAAAGCCTATAGTTACTGTTACTTTTTAGTACATAAAAAAATGTCGAATTTAAAATTTTTAAGAGAAAGGAAATTGTATTAATTGAATTATAATTTATTAATAAAGTACGTAGGTATTGTGTTACACAATGAAAATGAAGTTTCTCAAAAAGTTATTAAATAATTTATAATCATTATTATGATTCAAAATTATTTTGTTGAAAAAAATTATCTGATATATTTGTGATTATATATATCTGTGTATTGATTTGAAAATTTTAAGATCTTGCAAGTTGTTTAAAAAGAGAGGACTATTTTTTATTACTATTATTGTAAAGTATAACTTCAATTATTATTAATTAAAAAAACTTATTGACATAAGTTTTTTTTAATCAAATGAAACCACCAGATAATAAATTTTATATTTTTGTTTATAATTATTGTCCATATCTCTAACAGTACCCCTCTGTCTCTTTTATTCTGGCCACTGTCACAAGAACAAGTACAATCGGAGGAACAATAGAAATGGGAGCTTTTTATGCTTTTGTTTCGATCTTTGTTTTTTTTACTTAGATGAAGTAATAATTAATAGATTTGATTATAGAAAAGTTTAATTTGTATTTCATAATTTTAAAATACTTTGTTTGAATGTATTTTGATTGGTGTCTTAAGCAATATAGGAAAAAGCATAAAAAACAATATATGTAGGGACATGCTTTTGTTTGTTTGTTTATTTTTTGTCAAATAATTTAATAATTTACAACGTTCATTGTTTTTGAGGAAATCATTCTAATTGTTTTTTATATTTTTAGATCATATATTAAATTTGTAAATTTTACGTTAATCAATCATGAATTCTTCTTTTCATAAGCAATCACCAAATTTAATTTGGTAACAATCATAGTTTAATTGTACAAAAATAAGTCAATATTTATGTTAAAGAAATTTATTTATTTATTTTTTAAGAAATCAAATTAAACACTTAAAAATATTATTTATGAAATTATTTTTTTCACAACTAAATGATGATTTTATAGGACCACTAACATAAAAATATTTGTTGCCCACTGTATATTAAATTAAATTTAAAAAATATGTTTTTTATATATTAAATTAAATTGAAAAACAAATTAAATACATATTTAACACAATATGTCAGTTTGGTGGGTTAAAAAACAAATTATTGTACCTTAATATTTGCTGATCACTGAATATTAAATTAAATTAAAAAAATATGTGTTATCATCGAGTCCTTTGAGTGTGAACGTGATTAAAAAAAGAAAAGTCTTTTAATTCTACTCCACTTTTTTTTTCTAACCTTTCAGGCCACATGTCAAATTTAAAAAAGAACGCGTGGCTGAACATGGAAGAAGTTTTCTAGCTGTTTATATATGCGTAGATATTTTCGATTCTTAATTGATAAGCAAATATTATTATTAATATTATTATTTTGAGATGAAAATTTCTTGGAAAAAAAGGTCCATTAGTGTGAACAAAGTTTAGGAATTGTCAACCTTTTGAATTAGGAAGAATGGATCGAGAATATTCCTTTGAAAGAATTAAGGATTTTTAATTATATTGTAAATAAAGTTCTACATAACATATCATATCAATATATTTTTCTATTTTTTTTTAATTTAACAAAAATATATTAATTTAATTATACATACTCGAGTGATCCATTTGTTTGCTTAATGAACATTTCATTTTCAATCAATCTTTTCATTTGCGTTAAGAACGTGACGGTTTAAGATTTGCATGTAGAGTTAAGGCAAAATCATCTTTACCTTAAATTTTTAGGTTTGCTTGTTTTCTTGAGAAATAAATTTCTCAAAGAAACAAAAAAGTTTGAGAAATTCTATAGTTTTTGTTAACCTAGATAGACACTAAAAGGGGAAAGAAGAATCTATTCACACCTTTTGATTCACATATGGGATTAACAATTTGACAAACAACTTAACATTAGTTCACATAATTCCACAACACCTCTACCCAATAATTCGGTAATCCAAATGATAAGAGAAAATTTTTTACTCAAAATTTTCTTTATCCCTTAATAATTTCTCATACTAAAAATTGATTTCTTTCTCTTTCAACTTAATGTATTGACTCAAAACTATTGTTCATGTTCATCTCTAAAAATGAATCTTCTCCCTCGTTAGTGAGAGATCGTAGGGGAGGTTAAGGGTAGTTGAGGATACTTAAAGTTATCGATCTCAATTACAAAATACTTTAATGTAAATTAAATTTCCATTTCTTTTTACCCAAAAGGTCAGAAATGCCTTTACATTAACAAACCAACTAATATTTTTCACTTGCACATGAGAACATTTTACACTATCACAAGATTACAGCTCATGTGATCTTTCAAATCACTCTACTGGATTTTCATATAGGGTTGGATGCCGTGTGACCGGCGAGTGCATTTGTAAGCAAAAATTTTTCAATACACCTGATAGGATGAACGAGAAACCATCATTAACATAAAAAGAACTCGCTGTACTCAAACTCAACGCATTACATTTATCGAACCACTTTTCTCAACGAAATAGATCTCCAATCGTTGTTTGACTATATATTCACTATTATATTTGAATTCTAATATGGATAAACATAACATGTCGACCAGTGAATAAAATACAATAATATAATGTGGATTGACCTTCTTTTTCCTAATTAGAATCTATCCATCTCAATTCAGTTGTTTTCTTAAACCTGCCCTACAAACATTATTATCTCCTAGACCATTGGTAAGCAAACGAAAGTAGTATATAATGAACAAAGATTTTAAGAAATAACTGAAAGTGATAAGGGTACAACCGGGCCCATTCAATAGGCCTCAGCTCTCGAATTGCGGGCATAAAGATCAAGATCATATCATCATCTCATTAATAATTCCCACTATCCCATGATCGATTTATTATACGTGACATGAAACACATGTCACGTTATCATTTTCCCATTTCTCAAAAAGGGAATATGTCATATTTATTTAATATTGTACAAGTATGAGATTCAATCTATATATAAGATTTTATCCAAAGATCTCATAGAGAATATCTCAAAGACGATTTACTAAACATAACTGATATCTGAGATTTCAAATATCACTACTTATCGGTAATATAGATGTGGGTATGTTCACATCAATCATATTGTATATGACCCCATCTTGAACATGTATTATGATGACTTATGTTTTAGTAGGGTCATTTTCAAAGTTTCTTATGCCTAAAAACCATTTCATTCATACTCAATTAGAACTGGAGGTGGTCACTCGTGTGAGAGAGTCGACCTTATCAATCTGGCATATCTTTTTATCACATCACATCTAAAAAAAGTATGATAATAAATAAATATAATAAATAAATTAACTCAAAAAATAACTGAATAATACACGTATTGCATATATAATAAGTATCAAAACATCAATCTAGTATATAATAAGAAATGTCAGAATATATATAAATCCAAAAACTTTCCATGTCCTACAAAAAAATTTCTCGCAATGGGTTTGTTGAAGGGTCAGTCACCATACCGTGTGTGAAAATGTATTTGATCGTCAGTTCACCCTTCCCAATATCGTCTCTCACAAAATTGTATCTGGTATCAATATATTTGGTTTTACTGTGATATTTAGGGACTCGAGTGTAGGCAATAACGGTTTGATTATCACAGTAAATTATCACTGATTTCTCATATCTGCCATAATCCCTAAATCATCCAGGGATCTCTGAAACCAAATACTCTCTTGAACTACTGTTTTACATGTTATAAACTCAGCCTCCATTATAAATAAAGATATATATGTTCGCTTTTTGATACTCTAAAATATGATACATTTATTGAGCAACAAAACAAAATCTAATGTCGATCTGTATCCATTCAAATCGCTACCCCAATTGGTGTTTGAATACATAATGAAACACAAATCACCTTCTTCATAGCACAAAGAGAGATTTACAATTCTTTTGAGATATTTCAAAATCCTTTTCACTGCTCTCCACTGACTTTTCTAGAATTCGATTGATATCTACTCACCACACTAACTGCAAAATAAATATCTAATTGTATACACAACATCGCGTCCATCAAGCTACCCACTACACTAGTACAAGGGATCTTACTCATCTTTCTTATTTTTTCCTGAGTTTTAGGACACATGTTAAGACTCAAATCTTCATCCCGAAGCGCTTGAGAATCTTTCTGATGTAGGATTCTTGGGAAAGAGCAAACACCCGTCTTGAGTAATCCTTCTGTATCCTAACTCCGAGAACGAACTTAGTCTCACCCATATCCTTTATATCAAAACTTGATGATAACTATGTTTTGAAGGTCATCAAATATTCTTTATTGTTTCCAGCCAACAGAATATTATCCACATATAAAGATACAATCACAACAAAGTAAGTAGAACGTATCAAATACACGCAATAATTCTCCTCGATCATCACGATACTATAAGATATCACATATTTGTGAAATCTTATGTATCACTGTCTGGATGATTGCTTAAGGCCACATATCAACTTTTGAAATTGATATATCTTCTCCTCCTGACCTATAAGAACAAAGCTAGATAATTGCTCCATATAGATATTCTCATCCAAACTTCGATTCAGGAAGGTAGCCTTGGTGTCCATCTGGTATAATTCTAAATCCATATCCACAATGATTGTTAAAAATAAACAAAACGAGATAAATTTGACTACATGGGAGAAAGTCTCCTCATAGTCCATGTCCTCCATCTGGGTGTAACCCTTGCCTACTAGATCGGTCTTGTACCTTTTCATCGATCAATCAACCTTTCTTTTGATCTTGAGAAACCACTTGTTCCTGATGGCATTTCTTTTTTCAAGCAAATCAATTAGCTCTTAGACCCGTTGATTTTTATAGACTTCAACTCCTTTTCCATGACCTTCAACCAATGGTTCTTTGTATGATCCTTAAGATCCCCCTGGACTGTTTTGGTCTCTTCATCATCCTTAGGAGTCACGTGAAGTTTTCACCCTCAATTGGGAAAGAATGTTTAGGTAAGTGTCCTCCATTGCTCTTATGACGAGGGAGAGCATCTTCACCACTGGATGGATCACTCCCGTTAGGACAGAGATCCGTAACGAGTTCTTTGTTCCCATTGTTGGGCTTAGCTGAGCTATTAAGCTCATCCACTTATGTAAGGTAAAATCCCGATTGATTTCACATCTCTTAGGAAAAATCATTCTCTAAGAATATGGTATCACGAGAGAGATAATTACATGTTTAGTCCTTAAATTTTATCCATTTTCACAAATTTATCCCTATAATTAAAAGTAGTACCTTGTGATTTTAAAATTTTCAAATTTGTATCGTATTAATCCTTTTGTTACTGATGGTCACAGGGTGGCTGTTAAGTGCTGACGTGGCAGTCTACGTGGTGTACGGATGCTGACGTGTTTTTGCCATGTCAGCATATTGCTGACGTGGCAGTGCCATACTTTTTAATTATGCCATGCCAGCAAATGGAGGGAATTATGGTTTTAAATAAAAAAAATTAAATTCTCTCTTTCTCCTCCCTCCCCCTTCTCTCTCTCACTGAAAACTAATTCGGAGAAGAAATCGATGCTTGAGTCAATGGTTGAATCGAAGAATGCAGAGAAGTCAAAGAATGTAGAGAAATCGAAGAATGCATAGAAGAAATTCAGACCATAGAAAATCAGGATGCTTGAATCAATGGTGATTGTCAATGAAAGGATGCAGAGAAGTCGAAAGTGGTGATAGAATCTAATCGATGATCCAAGGCAAAATCAGACGAAGAAATCCCAGCGATCGACGGTTTCCGTTGTGATTGAACATTAACAGACGGTAGAGAAGACAAAGCTTGAAGGCGAATCTACCATGCCTGCTGAAGCTTATAGTGTGATTCAATCAGCCCTCTCTCTTTTTCTCTCTCTCCCCCTCTCCCCCTCTCCCCCTCTCCCCCTCTCCCCCTCTCCCCCTGTCTACTAAATGTTCTGTAGAAGCTTTGACCTACGAAATGTAGTAGAAGGGGAAGAAGAGGATGATGGCGGCCAAGATGACGAGAGTGACGAAGACGGAGATGAGGGTTGTGGAAATGGGTTTCTTTTTGTTCCCTACTCCTTTTTCCTCAAAATTCATACTCCACCAGGTTGGGAAGACGACGACAATGATGATGGACCTCTACCGGGTTGGGAATATCAATCCCTGTTCCACTGGAGATGGTGGTGGCAGTGTGGTTGGGGTGGTGAAGACAGTGGTGGGTCACAGAGAGAGAGAGAGAGAGAGAGAGAGAGAGAGATTTTTAAAAAGAACCTATCTGATGACTAAGAGAGAGAGAAAGAGAGATATTATTTTTTTTAAATGGCAGTATATTTTAACAGCAACAATAAGAAAGTAGTGAGGTGATTGTACCTAGAGAGAGAGTGGGGGGGTTGTTGGCTTATTTTCATGTTGATGCACTCTCATCGAGATTGGAGATAAGAGGGAGAAGGGGGAAGGAGGAGAAAGAGAGAAAGTTTAATTTCTTTTATTTAAAACCATAATTCCCTCCATGTGCTGACATGGCAAATCGTGTGGTGGCACTGCCACGTCAGCAATATGTTGCTGGCACACATGAGATGTCTTTGGTGCTGACATGGTAATAACACATCAGTATCTATATCCGTACGCCACGTAAACTATCACGTCGGCACTTAATGGCCACCCTATGACCGTTAGTAACATAAGCACTAATACGATACGAATTTGAAAGTTTAAAGACCACAAGGTAGCACTTTTAATTATATGGACTAATTTGTGAAAAACGGGTAAAATTTAAGGACCAAACATGTAATTATCTCTACCACGAGACTTAATTTCAGTGACAGTGCCATTTGTATGCTCACCTGAGAACACATACCTCTTGGAGTGTTCTAAATATCTTATAAAGGCACACTTCTTATCACGTCTCGAACCGGGGTCGTGAGTAGTTGCCCATTACCCTGAATGCCGAATGTATTTATACAAAAACTCAGATAGAATCTCCCCATAAATCGAAAATTTTTCATATACAAATAAACCTGTATAATTTAAAAATATCCTGTAAGTAAAATAAAATGGTCATCCCGATCTCGCAACAACCCACCAACCATAGCATGACATCTAGAATAACGCAAGGTTAAATAAATTTCCAACAATCCTAACCACAGACCTCTACTGTTATGTCCAACTAGAGCATGAGCAGTCGCCACACTGAGCGGGCCTAAGTTTATACAAATGTATAACAAATTTCTCAAGTAGAAAGTTTAAAACGCTTACAGATGTCTCAATGCAAGTAAAATGAATCAAAGCGAGAGTTATGCATATAACTTGCCCATAAGTTATATAGTCATCCCATAATATACACGGTCAACTACGGATCTCAATATCAAGACCGCGCAGGGTCGAAACAAAGTACGAAATTCATATTTTAAATTTCACTGTCGTAAATATCAAATCCCATGGTATGCTGTCAAAACCTCTAGAGCCTGAAATGTAACTCTATCACAAAAATCTTGTCTGAGGAAAGAAAAGAGAGGGGTGAGTATCATGGGAAGATATCCAGTGAGTGGGGAATCTCAAGTATAAATAGTGTAGGTGAACATTGAAGTGTCAAATATGATCATTCATAAACAATAATTCAAGTTTTTATAGTAAATCATGGTATGTTCAATAAAGTGAACTCATTTATTCAATCACACGGTATCATATATATATGCATCCATTCGAAATCAAATAATATTAGAGCAAGCCAAAACTGATTCTGGCAAAGGTCAACCATGACAAAAAACAGGCGCATCGGGGGTTTTATTATGCATAAAGTTTCAAAAGTCTCTCTCTACCCTGACGTTGGCCATGAGTTCACTGGATCTAGCTAATCATCGTGTATAGGATCCCGCCCGGTGCTAGATGGTGGCGTCACACATGTCCTCTCCGGCCGCGCCTATAGCCCTTAGAATCGATAACGTTTGCAGATACCTCCTACAAAAAAGCGTATCCGGGCAACCAGTACCTCTACAAACACCTTTCAAGGCTACAGAATCATCAATGTCATCATCATAGTATCACAAAGGTACAACGTCCCACAGGTAAGAATCATATCATCGCATAACTAGTGCACATCCAACCCACATAGTTCATAAAAAATATTTCAAATCCGTGTGCCAATACATGCATCAAATCATTTCAAATCCAAACCAATGCGACGGCAGAATAGAAAACATATCTAGTTCTCAAATAATGGCACAATATCATTTCATTTCAAACATGGATGCATAGTCATCAGAAACATAAATTTACGACACTCTAAATGTCACAAAACAAGTTTTGAAATTTAATATCACACGTTGAGTCAATGCATATTGAAAGCATGTTTTATTGAAAATACGGTAGAAACAAGATTTACTATTTCATGCAAGAGATTAGAGTTCCACTTATATTTCTACGGAGAGTGGTCACTCCCTATTTTCAAAATAATCCAACTTGACTCATCGAGTCTCCAAAAAGATCAACCTAATCAAATCATTCCAATTCAATATCAAATAAAGGCCTAATAAGGGATTTTCGATTTTTCTTCTCAATTTAATAGAATCTTAATTTACCCAATCTCCTTTCTGGAATCTGTTCGCTCGTCAGATTTGTCTAAAACCTGTAAAATTTCCAAATTTTGAACGATATTAGCAACTAACTCAAATTTCTAATACCAAACCCTAGAACTTCAACCAAATCATAGTTGTTACCTGCAGTGAAAATGCAGGTGAGCTCTCAAAGGAGAAAGCCGGTTGCGGGCTCGTGGGTTGGCGGGCTGGCAGGTTGGTGGGATCGCGGGCTCGCGGGCTTGAGCGCTCATGGGCTAAGGCTCGCACCGTGAGCTGGAGCGCTCGTGAGCTGGCGCGCTCGTGGGCTAGGGCTTGCGCTCGTAAGTTGGAGCGCTTGTGGGCTGGAGCACGTGCTCGCGGGAGGTTTGCAGTCATGCGCTCACGGGCTGAGTCACGCGCTCACGGGCTAAGGCGCGTGCTCAAGAGAGGATCGCGCGCTCGTGCAAGGGTCGCGCGTTGTGGTGCACTGTGCTCACGTAGAGAGGATCTGCTGTGTGGCGGCGCTTGCGGTGAAGAGAGTGAAGCCGCAGTGGATTTCGGGTGAAGCCGAGGAGAGAGAGAGAGTGCGCGAAGGAGAGAGAAAGAACAGAGGGAGAAAGGGAGAGTAAAAGAGTGGTGGCGATGGCGGAAGTAGCGGCGGCGGCGATTGGGCGCTGCTGTGGGAGAGGAAGAGACGGAGATGAGAGGGAGACGAAGAGTCGGAGAGAGAGAGACAAAGAGAGAGAGAGAGATTAGGGCTTAGCCCTAATCTGATTTGGGGAGAGGGGAGTGCTGCGTTTCGGCCGAAACGCAGCACTTCCTTCTCTCCCTCTCTCTCCTCACTTTTTTTTTCCTCTATGTATATAAATATTTCAAAACTAATACATTTATTTGGGCACCGAGTATCGGTGTTACACTTCTTTTTTCATGGGTTTAACTTATTGTATGGATGCGAGAAATTGTGAACATACGTGGCTCATCCTTATGGTCTCAAGTGGTAAGATCAGATTATCTCCCTATCCAATGCTCATATAAGGTACTGATTACAGATTTTGGTGGGATACGATTGAGGAAGTAGGCTATTGTCAATAGATCTCACAACTTCCAATAAAGTTCTGTTTCTTCTCTCGGCTATTCCATTCTGTTGAGGTGTAACAAAAATAATTAGTTGCTTGTAATGCACTTCTCAAAACATAACTCTTTGAATTGTTTAGACAAATACTTACGTCCCCAATTGGTTCTGAGAGTTTTCACTCTCAAGTCTAACTGATTTTCAACCTCATTAATAAATCTTCTAAAACATTTCAATGTTTCAGATTCGTTCGAGATCAAATAGACGTAACCAAAATACTTGTAATCATTTATGAATATAATAAAATACATAGCTCCATTTTGGGTTCTCATATTCATACGGCCACAGATATTGGAGTAAACCAACAACAATGGAGTTTTAGCTCTCATTATATTGCCAAATGGTTCTCTAGTAATTTTTCTAGATAGGCAAAACTCATATATGGGTAGCTCGATTCTGGTTAGAGGGCCCAATAGACGACTTGCAACTAACGATTCATCTTCTCTTGCTGTATGTGTTGAACTCTACTATATCATACATTCACATCATCATCATCGTCAACATAATTAGATGTAAAGGTAATACAAGAAAAATAGGAATTACCGTTAAACAAAATAGCATCCGGTGCATACAATTTATCATGGACAAACCAGAACAAATCAAAGAATTGCCATGACAAATAGAAACAAAAAAGTTTCAAAAAGATAGAGCACATCCTAAGTGATCTAGACAAAATACAAAAATAGGGTTCCATTGAATATCTTGAAAATAAAGAATGCCATGCAGATATAAAGTTTGGCCATTTTACAGCTCTAGCTTGCAAGTGCCAATTTCTCTAACAATAACAAATACTTCGGTTCCACGTAAATCATTTTACTTGAGGACTCATTGGACAGAACTTCACGTATGTACTCCTGTCTCAAGGTACATTATCGGTGGTTCCTAAATCTATAATTCACAAAGGAGAAGAATCAGTGAGTATCACAGTAGAAGAAATAAACCTCAAACCATGTAAAGAAAAAGAATATACCTTTGGCATGTCACACTTACAAGTAAAATGACCAAATTTGTCACATACATAACATTTCACTTTGACCTTATCAAGGTCATTTTTTTCTCTATTTCCATAACTTGGAGTGAATTTCTAAGGCAATTCGATGAAAAATATTATACCTGCTTCTACAGAGATCAGAAGCGGAAGGAGTTCTTGTTGGATTTTTGACTAACAAAAGTAGAGAAATCTAATAAATTTCTGGTTTTTATTGATGTAGTAGAATGATACAAAGAAAGAGAGATTATTTTCCTCTTAATTTTACAAGGAGAGCAATAGTTCTATTTATAGGCAAAGGGAGAAAAATCGCCAGTAGAGAGAGAACAAAGACATTATTCCCGTTACGGTTCAAACCCCAAGGAATTCCAACAGCTAGTTTTGGATTGTTGGAATATACATTGCCCAAACTTCCCCAAACTATTTGGGTTTACCT
This sequence comes from Dillenia suffruticosa, assembly GCA_033439265.1. Taxonomy (NCBI): domain Eukaryota; kingdom Viridiplantae; phylum Streptophyta; class Magnoliopsida; order Dilleniales; family Dilleniaceae; genus Dillenia; species Dillenia suffruticosa. The sequence continues at coordinate 14,802,051 of JAVTVX010000012.1, read as the reverse complement.
CTTAGACTTTCCTCCACACTTTTGGGCTTCATTGGGCTTGTTTTTGAATGTATTTTGGGTCATAAATATGTTGCAAAATTCTGAACATTAAAAAAATAAAAAGCCCAATGTTTATGATATTATCATATTTTCAAGTTGAATATTTTGAGATTTATCTTCATCTTTTTCCTTATTTTTAACACTTCCCCTCAAGTTGGATGCATAGATGTCTATGAACCCTAACTTGCTAAGGATGTGCCGAAGGTGTTTCTTAGTTGTTGCCTTAGTGAAAATGTCAGCTAGCTGGTCTTCACTTCTAACATATGAGATTGAAATTGTCTTGTTTTCTAATTTTTCTCGAACATAATGACAATCAACCTTAATGTGCTTCGTTTTTTCATGAAATACCAGATTGGCAGTGATATGAGGAGCTACTTGATTATCGCAATATAGAAGAATAGGAGCGATAGTAGGAAATCCCATCTCCTCAAGTAATGTCTTTAGCCAAACTATTTCACTTGTAGCTGCTGCCATTGCTCTGTATTCAGCCTCAGTGCTTGATCTGGATACAACAGATTGTTTCTTGCTTTTCCATGTTACAAGATTTCCTTCCACAAACATGCAGTAGCCGGTGGTGGATCTCCTGTCTGTGACATCCCCAGCCCAATCTGCATCACAGTAGCCATAAATCTCCATACTGTGGTTATTTTTCATAAGAATTCCCCTTCCTGGTGAGCTCTTTAAATACTTGAGAATTCTTTCCCCTACCTTCCAATCTTGAATCCTTGGAGCATGCATCTGTTGGCTGATTAAGCTGACGGCATAAGTGATATCTAGTCTGGTAATGGTGAGGTAGATGAGTCTCCCCACAAGTCTTTGATATCTAGGAATATTCTGGAATATTTTTTCAACACCTTTTGCTCGTTCTACTGTGGATATAGGAGTTGTTGCTGGTTTTGCTCATACCTTTCTAGTTTCCTGCAAAAGGTCAAGTATATATTTCCTTTGGCATAGAACTAGCCCTTTATGAGAATAGGCAAGCTCTATTTCTAAGAAATACTTTAGTTTTCCCAAATCTTTAATCTCAAAAATAGATTTAAGTAAACTTCTAGCTTGATCTATACCATTCATATCACTTCCTGTAATAACTATATCATCTACATAAATAAGAACAATAGTGATTCCTTCATTGTTAACTTTAGTAAACATGGAGGAATCACTAATGCATTTCTTAAAGTGATTACCAAGAAGTGCTGAACTTAATTTTGCTTACCAGGTACGAGGAGATTGTTTTAACCCATAGATTGCTTTTCTGAGATGATACACCTTGATGTTTGAATCCTCATCTAGCCCTTGAGGAATTCGCATGTAGATTTCTTCATCTATGTCCCCTTGAAGGAAAGCATTCTTCACGTCCATTTGATACATTGGCCATTCTCCATTGGTTACAATTGACCTCAAAACCCTTATCGTTTTCATTTTGGCAACAGGGGCAAAAGTCTTAGTGTAGTTTTCTCCATAAGTTTGTGTGAATCCTTTGGCTACAAGTCTTGCCTTGTAGCGTTCAATAGATCCATCACTTTTATACTTGATTTTGAACACCCATTTACACCCGACAGCCTTTCTTCCCTTAGGGACAGTGGTAATTTCCCACGTCCTATTATTATTCAATGCATCTAGTTTTTCAAGCATAGCTTGTCTCCATTCGGGTTTGGTATTTGCCTCATCCAAAGCCTTTGGTTCCTGTGATGAGTCAATGCCACTCAAGAACCCTTGATGGCTTGAGGAAGTGTTAGATACACAATAGTAATTTGAAATAGGATAGTGAGTTACCTTAGAATTGTAATAAACTCTTCTGTTGATCCACTCTGAGGGAGGAAGCCTCAATTTGGTGGAACGTCGAAGTTGAGGAGCTAGTGGAGAGGGCAGTCTAGTTTCGTCTCCAGATTCTCCTATGGTAGGCAATCCCTCGCCTTCTTCTCTTTCTTCGGAAGAGTTCTCTTCATTTTCAAACTCATCCACTCCTCCCTCTTCGTTTTCTCCCCCTGAAAGTGAATTCTTTTCATTGGATTCTTGAGGAAGCAGAGGAGGATTTATGGGAATATCGCAGAAAATTCGCAAGTCATTGCTTGATTCATTTTCTTCATTTTTTTCTCCTGAAAAAAGAATTCATTTTTTTACAAATATCACATCTTTCGATGCGTATACCTTGTTAGAGTCAGGTTCAAAACAAATATATCCTTTTTGAAATGAAGCGTGCCCAATAAAAACACATTTCCTTCCTTTGATATTTAACTTATTTCTAAACTGCCTAGAAACATGAACATGACAAATACACCCAAAATCTCTAAGGTGAGAGAGGTTTGGTTTGTCTTTTCTAAGCAACTCTAATAGAGATTTTCCATGGAGAACTCTGTTAAAAATAAGGGAGAAGATGAAGATAAGTCTCAAGGTATTCAACTTGAAAATATGATAATGTCATGAACATTGGGCTTTTTATTTTTTAATGTTCAGAATTTTGCAACATATTTATGACCCAAAATACATTCAAAAAGAAGCCCAATGAAGCCCAAAAGTATGAAGGAAAGTCTGAGAGGTAAACCCAAATAGCTAGGGGCAGTTTGGGCAATGTATATTCCAACAGTCCAAAAACTAGCTGTTGGAATTTCTTGGGGTTTGAGCCCCAACGGGAATATTGTCTTTGTTCTCTCTCTACTGGCTATTTTTCTCCCTTTGCCTATAAATAGAGCTATTGCTCTCCTTGTAAAATTAAGAGAGGAAGATAATCTCTCTTCTTTTGTATCATTCTACTATATCAATACAAGCCAGAAGTTTATTAGATTTCTCTACTCTTCTTAGTCAAAAATTCAACAAACTCTAGTTGGAAGATGATTTATTAAATGAGTTGCGGTACTAACCGTATCACTCCAAAAACGCTTAGGTATATTAGCAAAGAACATGATAGTTCTAGCTATTTTTAGGAGATGTCTATTTTTGCATTCGACAACTCCATTTTGTTGGGGAGTGTAGGGACAATTAGTTTGATGAATAATTCCATTCTCCTCAATGAAATTTTTGAAATTGGTGCTCATATATTCCCCACTATTATTTGTTCTAAGAATTTTAATGTTGGCCTCATATTGTTTTATAATATACTTGTAAAGGGACTTGAAGGTTTCATAAACTTGGTATTTCGATCTTAGCATATACACTCATGTATCCCTAGACTTATGATCATAAATAAGATAAAATATTTAAATCCCCTTCTAGATATCATAGGTGAAGTCCATACGTCCGAGTAAACAAGATCAAAAGGCTTTTTATATTGAGTTTCAGAAATAGGATAATACATTCGGGTTTCCTTTCCAAAAATGCATGCTTCACAATATGTATCACTATAATTTTTTGATGGGAATAGGCATTTCAAAGCTTGCATAGAAGGATGATCTAATCTAGTATGCCAAAGGAGGTAACTTTCCTCTCGGATTGCGGAAAATACAAAACTATCTTGTTTCTAAAAATACAAGTTATCTTGTATAGATCCACTACCAATCACTTGATTCGTCTCAAAATTCTGAAAAACAACAGAATGAGGGTCAAAGATAGCTTTGCAATTTAACTCCTTAGTGACTTGTCCAATGGATATAAGATTAGAGGTAAATTGAGGAACATATAAAGCCTTTGATTTTCTTCCAAAAATTTCAACATTCCCAATTTGCTTAATTTTGAAATTATGTCCATTTGCAACTTTAACCATTTTAGGTTCTACGAGAGGTTCAAGATTTTGAAAATTTTGCTTATCTTTGACCATATGGTGATCATAACCTGAATCTATCAACCATTTTGAAGAAATAACAGATGAGTTAGAGCAAGTTCCTGAGGAGGATTTTCCTAATTTTTGAGATGTCAGATTTGCTTTGTTTGCAGTTGCTTGAGCATTTTGTTCCCTCCTCTCATAGCTTTTAAAGGCTTCAAAAGCTTGATCTTTGGTATTCAAAAGGTAGACCCAAGTGTATCTAGTTTTTTTGTCTACAAAAGTAATGAAATACTTAGCTTGCTATATTTAAATTTCAACATGGTACACTTTTAATTAAGCACCCTATATGTGCACTCCTTCAATCGTAAAGTTCACTCAGAATTCTCGGCACCCCTATATAGCCGTAGAGGAACAATTTAATTCTCCACTTTTCGTCATTATCCTTTACTAATTGCTCATTTATCTCCGTACATGCCCTTTCAGCTACTATAGGGTTCGTGAATAGGCTAGTGGTTGAGTGGCCCCACTACCTAAATAATCAAGTTAGTTAGAAGTAAAAAAGACGAGTCTGGGAAACTTAATGTAACATCTATTTTGTTATAAAATCATAAAGAAGGAGCAGGACTTTATTGTAGACCCTCGAAACTAGACCGCAAAGCAGTAACACGGGCATTTACATTAACCACTTCTCAAGAACAGCCCATTCTAAACTCACTGGCTAGTCTTAGGCCTGGCATTTCAGTGTCAACTCTGTCAACATCATCTGCCAAACTCTCCACTAGTCCTGCTTTGTGGATGACTTCTTCGGTACCATGCAACTTCTTAGAAAGCTCATGGAGATCATGCTGGTGGCCTTCCTAAACCTTGACAAATCTCCCTTCCTGATCTGCAACTTTTTCTTTGAGACAAGAAGTGATTGTTTTAGCTCCTGTGTCGACCTTTTGGCAGACGATGCTTTGCCTCCATTTTACTTAGCAAAGTCCCTAGCCTCTTGCGTTCCACAAGGGCAATGTTGCATTGCTCAAATGCTGAGTCCTGGTCATTTCTTAACCACTTTATCTTTTTTTCTTTTTGAAGCAAGATAGCATTGGCTGCCTTGCCCCCTTTCCATTCTTTCTCCTTCTGAGCCATAACGGCCTGAAGTTGCAAAATCTCTTCTCCTCTTTGGTTCGTCAGGTTCTCCAGGTGACCCACCAGTTGATTATTTTTTAACCACTCAGCCATAATGACAACTTGTTTAAACTATAGTCAGAATACTGAACTTACTAAAATATTTAGGAAAAAAGCATACCTAAAGAGCAAGGGTGATTATAGCTTCGTTACCTTGTTCTACGGTTAAGTGGTTTAGCTACAGCTCAAAATGGTGGAAGTCCAATCTGTTAGCAAACCTCATCGCCTCAACAATATTTTCATAACTAAAAAAATTACTATTGCAGCTAATTGCCACGGTCACTCTCTCCTCCAGATCGTTTGACCAATTAAAAGATCTTACAAAAATAGGGGGAAAGGGAGCCGTTTGACTGGGCATAACCCTTTGCCCATTTAGATGAACATGTGCTCTAGAAGGGTGCTTGATGATCCGTTCGACCCCTAGCCTAGCCTCTTCCTCACCCACACTCAGAGCACTAGGAGAGCTATCCTTTCCCTCAGTATTAGTAGCTTCAACCTCAAGGCCAGGTCTCTCAGCACCTTTAATAACCAAAATTGGAGCCGGAGACTCCTCTTTCTTGGCAGTCTGTAGATCTTCACTACTAACGTTAGAAACCACCGACCTTCTTTTCTTTTTCTTAGGAACCAAAGTAACTATAGGGCATGTATCACTAGCCTTTTCTCCTAATGCACTTTCATTGTCCTCAACACTTTTTTTACTTTGGATCCTCATAACCTTGTCAATAGTAATCATCCAGAGATCGCTTCCATCGACAATACTCAGAGTTCCAAACAGCTTGCTTGCTGCTTTCTTCGCCAGGAGATGACTTTTGATCCTCATCTTCTCATTAATCAGCAAGCCAGCCATCTTTAGTATCTGATCTTCAAGAAGTGTTGAAATTCAAAGTAAGAAGAACAAACTAAAATTTAGAACTTCATTAAATTTGAGAGCAATTCTTGTACATAATAGGAGAACTTTTTCATAGATTACAAAGGGGAAGTGAATCCCTATTTATAGAGAAAAAGAGAGGAAGAAAAGAATGGGAGAATGGAAGAGAGGAGAGAGCATAATGCTCTCTCCTCTAGCTAGCCGTTGGGGCTGTCCCCAACGGCCATAATTGGAGAGGGCACAATGCCCTCTCCTCTCTCTCTTTTCTTATCTCCTTGCCCCTCTTCTTGTTCTCTATAAATAGGGCTTATATGTTTCTTTGGAAGGTATGAAAAACATGTCTTCATTGCATGTAAACTCTCTTTGAATTCTCAATTAAATTCTTGAAGTTTCTTTATTCATTCTTAGCTTGCTATATTTAAATTTCAACAAACATGAGCTACATGTGCATTTTGTTCTTGATCCAAGTAATAAAGTCCTCCTCTTCTAGAACCCTTACCAATCAATTGATTCGACTTGAGATCCTGAAAAGAGACATTATTGGGGTCAAAAACAACTCTACACTTTTGATCCTTGGTGATCTTGCTAATGGACAGTAGGTTTGAGGTAAGTTTGGGGACATATAAAGCCTTGGTTGGTTTTCCAAAAATGTCAACTTCCCCAACTTGATTTACTCTCAAATCTTGTCCATTTGCAACTCGAATAGTCATATGGTTTGGAAGGTTTTCAAATCTCCTTATTTTTGCTCTATCCTTAACCATATGACATTCGGTTCCCGAATCAATGAGAAAATTTTCAGAATTTAAATATGAGAAACGTTCTTGATTTTTACCAGATGAAGGAGCTATTTGTTGAAGCTTTTGTGCAACCTCATTTAGTTGAGTTTGGAGTGCAGCAAAGTCAGCCAAGGATGGTGCTTGAACCTTTACGAATTGGGCAGCAGCTTGCTGTCCTGAACCAAATCCGTTTGGAGCTGTTGGATTTTTGACTAAGAAGAGAGAGAAATCTAATAAACTTCTGGTTTTTATTGATGTAGTAGAATGATACAAAGGAAGAGAGATTATCTTCCTCTTAATTTTACAAGGAGAGCAATAGCTCTATTTATAGGCAAAGGGAGAAAAATAGCCAGTAGAGAGAGAACAAAGTCAATATTCCCGTTGGGGCTCAAACCCCAAGGAATTCCAACAGCTAGTTTTTGGACTGTTGGAATATACATTGCCCAAACTGCCCCTAGCTATTTGGGTTTACCTCTTAGACTTTTCTCCATACTTTTGGGCTTCATTGGGCTTGTTTTTGAATGTATTTTGGGTCATAAATATGTTGCCAAATTCTGAACATTAAAAAATAAAAGGCCCAATGTTTATGACATTATCATATTTTCAAGTTGAATACCTTGAGACTTATCTTCATCTTCTCCCTTATTTTTAACACTCCCCCTCAAGTTAGGTGCATAGATGTCTATGGACCCTAACTTGCTAAGGATGTACTGAAGATGTTTCTCAGTTGTTGCCTTAGTGAAAATGTCAGCTAGCTGGTCTTCACTTCTAACATATGAGGTTGAAATTGTCTTGTTTTCTAATTTTTCTCGAACAAAATGACAATCAACCTCAATGTGCTTCGTTCTTTCATGAAATACTGGATTGGCAGCGATATGAAGAGCTGCTTGATTATCGCAATGTAGAAGAATAGGAGCGATAGTAGGAAATCCCATCTCCTCAAGTAATGCCTTTAGCCAAACTATTTCGCTTGTAGCCGCTGCCATTGCTCTGTATTCAGCCTCAGCGCTTGATCTGGATACAACAGATTGTTTCTTGCTTTTCCATGTTACAAGATTTCCTCCCACGAACATGCAGTAGCCGGTGGTGGATCTCCTGTCCGTGACATCCCCAGCCCAATCTGCATCACAGTAGCCATAAATCTCCATGCTGTGGTTGTTTTTCATAAGAATTCCCCTTCCTGGTGAGCTTTTTAAATACTTGAGAATTCTTTCTGCTGCCTTCCAATCTTGAATCCTTGGAGCATGCATCCGTTGACTGATTAAGCTGACGGCATAGGTGATATCTGGTCTTGTAATGGTGAGGTAGATGAGCCTCCCCACAAGTCTTTGATATCTAGGAATATCCTGGAACATTTCTTCATCACCTTGTGCTCGTTCTGCTATGGATATAGGAGTTGCTGCAGGTTTAGCTCCTACCTTTCCAGTTTCCTGCAAAAGGTCAAGTACATATTTCCTTTGGCATAGAACTAGCCCCTTATGAGAATAGGCAAGCTCTATTCCTAAGAAATACTTTAGTTTTCCCAAATCTTTAATCTCAAAAGTAGATTTAAGAAAATTTCTAACTTGATCAATACCATTCATATCACTTCCTGTAATAACTATATCATCTACATAAATAAGAACAATAGTGATTTCTTCATTGTTAACTTTAGTAAACATGGAGGAATCACTAATGGATTTCTTAAAGTTATTACCAAGAAGTGCTGAACTTAATTTTGCATACCAGGCACGAGGAGATTGTTTTAACCCATAGATTGCTTTTTTAAGACGACACACCTTGATGTTTGAATCCTCATCTAGCCCTTGGGGAATTTGCATGTAGATTTCTTCGTCTAAGTCCCCTTGAAGGAAAGCATTCTTCACGTCCATTTGATATATTGGCCATTCTCCATTGGTTGCAATTGACATCAAAACCCTTATCGTTTTCATTTTGGCAACAGGGGCAAAAGTTTCAGTGTAGTCTTCTCCATAAGTTTGTGTGAATCCTTTGGCTACAAGTCTTGCCTTGTAGCGTTCAATGGATCCATCACTTTTATATTTGATTTTGAACACCCATTTACACCCGACAGCCTTTCTTCCCTTAGGGAGAGTAGTAATCTCCCACGTCCCATTTTTATTCAATGCATCTAGTTCTTCAAGCATAGCTTGTCTCCATTCGGGTTTGATATTTGCCTCATCAAAATCCTTAGGTTCCTGTGATGAGTCAATGCCACTCAAGAACCCTTGATGGCTTGAGGAAGTATTAGATACACAATAGTAATTTGAAATAGGATAGTGAGTTACCTTAGAATTGTAATAAACTCTTCTGTTGATCCACTCTGAGGGAGGAAGCCTCAATCTGGTGGAACGTTGAAGTGGAGGAGCCAGCGGAGAGGGCAGTCTAGTTTCGTCTCCGGATTCTCCTAAGGTAGGTAATCCCTCGCCTTCTTCTCTTTCTTCGGAAGAGTTCTCTTCATTTTCAGACTCATCCACTCCTCCCTCTTCATTTTCTCCCCCTGAAAGTGAATTCTCTTCATTGGATTCTTGAGGAACCAGAGGAGGATTTATGGGAACATCGCAGAAGATTCGCAAGTCATTGCTTGATGAATTTTCTTCATTTTTTTCTCCTGCAAAAAAGAATTCATTTTCTACAAATATCACATCTTTCGATGTGTATACCTTGTTAGAGTCAGGTTCAAAACAAATATATCCTTTTTGGAATGAAGCGTACCCAATAAAAACACATTTCCTTCCTTTGATATCTAACTTATCTCTAAACTGCCTAGGAATATGAACATAACAAATACACCCAAAAACTCTAAGGTGAGAGAGGTTTGGTTTGTCTTTTCTAAGCAACTCTAATGGAGATTTTCCATGGAGAACTCTAGTTGGAAGACGATTTATTAAATGAGCTGCGGTACTAACCGCATCACTCCAAAAACGCTTAGGCATATTAGCAAAGAACATGATAGTTCTAGCTATTTCTAGGAGATGTCTATTTTTGCGTTCGGCAACTCCATTTTGTTGGGGAGTGTAGGGACAACTAGTTTGATGAATAATTCCATTCTCCTCAATGAAATTTTTGAAATTGGTGCTCATATATTCCCCACCATTATCTGTCCTAAGAATTTTAATGTTGGCCTCATATTGTTTTATAATATACTTGTAAAAGGACTTGAAGGCTTCATAAACTTGGTCTTTTGATCTTAGCATATACACCCATGTATACCTAGACTTATGATCTATAAATGAGATAAAATACTTAAATCCCCTTCTAGATATCATAGGTGAAGTCCATACATCCGAGTGAACAAGATCAAAAGGCTTTTTATATTGAGTTTCAGAAATAGGATAATACATTCGGGTTTCCTTTCCAAAAATGCATGCTTCACAATGTCTATCACTACAATTTTTTGATGGGAATAGGCATTTCAGAGCTTGCATAGAAGGATGACCTAATCTAGCATGCCAAAGGAGGTAACTTTCCTCTCGGATTGCGGAAAATACAAAACTATCTTGTTTCCAAAAATACAAGTTATCTTGCATAGAACCACTACCAATCACTTGATTCGTCTCCAAATTCTGAAAAACAACAGAATGAGGGTCAAAAATAGCTTTGCAATTTAAGTCCTTAGTGACTTGTCCAATGGACATAAGATTAGAGGTAAATTGAGGAACATATAAGGCCTTTGATTTTCTTCCAAATATTTCAACATCCCCAATTTGCTTAATTTTGAAATTATGTCCATTCGCAACTTTAACCATTTTAGGTTCTAGGAGAGGTTCAAGATTCTGAAAATTTTGCTTATCTTTGACCATATGGTGATCACAACCTGAATCTATCAACCATTTTGAAGAAGTAACAGATGAGTTAGAGCAAGTACCTGAGGAGGATTTTCCTAATTTTTGAGATGTCAGATTTGCTTTGTTTGCAGCTGGTTGAGCATTTTGCTCCCTCCTCTCTTGCTCTTTTTTCTTGATGAACTCAGGTTTAAGGTTAGGATGAAGAAACCAGCAACCATCCTTGGTATGTCCCAACTTTTTGCAATGAGAACACACCTTTTTTATTCCCTGATGAGCCTTATTTGCAGCTTGCTCATTCTGCTTTGTGGAGAACCCATGAACTTCACTTTTGGACTGATTGCTTTCTTCAAGCCTTTGAGAAGCTGCAACTCTTTGAATCATAAATCGAGTCTCTTGGTATGATGGAAATTCTTTCATTCGAAGAATTTCCTGTCGAAGTTGTACAAATGACTCATTGAGTGATGAGAGCAATGAAAACACCTTGTCTTCATCTTGTCTCTTTTGCAGCACTTTTATATCACTTGTGAGAGGTCTCAATGTGTTAAGCTCATTCCACAAGTCCTCGTGTTCTCCGAACAATTGTGTAATTGATTTCTCCTCCATTTGGATGGCCGCAATCCTTTTTTGTATTTCAAATATTCTGCTCAAGTTTGATTCCTGACCATATAACCCATACATTTGCTCCCATAAGGATTTGGAACTCGGACAGCACATTACCATATTTTTGTGTGCTTGATCCATGGAGCTTGTTAGCAATAGGAACACTTGATCATCCAGCTCCTTCCATTCATCAAATCGTGGGTCTAGCCGATCCATAGGATCTTTTGTAATGAAAGACAGAAGTTTTGCTCCATTGAGAGATCTTCTGATATGACTAGCCCATTGGAAGTAATTGGTTGAGCTTAGAATAATTTGGGAGAAAAGTTGGATTTGAAAGGAAGAGATTTGAGGAAGAGAATTTCCCAACCCCGGAATCGATGTTTGCTCTGATACCATGTTGGATTTTTGACTAAGAAGAGAGAGAAATCTAATAAACTTCTGGTTTTTATTGATGTAGTAGAATGATACAAAGGAAGAGAGATTATCTTCCTCTTAATTTTACAAGGAGAGCAATAGCTCTATTTATAGGCAAAGGGAGAAAAATAGCCAGTAGAGAGAGAACAAAGTCAATATTCCCGTTGGGGCTCAAACCCCAAGGAATTCCAACAGCTAGTTTTTGGACTGTTGGAATATACATTGCCCAAACTGCCCCTAGCTATTTGGGTTTACCTCTTAGACTTTTCTCCATACTTTTGGGCTTCATTGGGCTTGTTTTTGAATGTATTTTGGGTCATAAATATGTTGCCAAATTCTGAACATTAAAAAATAAAAGGCCCAATGTTTATGACATTATCATATTTTCAAGTTGAATACCTTGAGACTTATCTTCATCTTCTCCCTTATTTTTAACAGGAGCTCCTTGCTGGTCCCTTTGCCTGAATACTTTGGGCTTTAGTTGGGGATGCAAGAGCCAGCATTTATCCTTTGAATGGCCTCTTTTCTTACAATGAGAACATATCTCATTTCTCCTTTGAGTTTGATTCACTTTGGCAGCAACTACTTCATTTGTAGAGGCAATGAATGCTTGAGCTTCCAATTTTTGCTTAGAGCTTTCTTCCAATAAAATGCTCACTTCAGTCCTTTGAGTCATATTTTGGACTTCCCCAAATGATGGAAAGTCCTTCATTCGAAAAATTTCTTGCCTTAGATGAGAATATGAATCATCTAGACCCATGAGAAGACCAAATATTTTATCTTCTTCTCTTCTTTTTCGAATGACCTTGAGATCTATGGAATCTGGCCGTAAAGTGATCAGCTCATTCCAAGCATCTGAATACTCCCCAAAGTATTGAGGAAGAGATTTACCTTCCTTTTTGATGGAAGCAATTTGTCTCTTAAGCTCAAAGATTCTCCCAAGGTTGGATTCCAAGCCATAGAGAGAGAACATTTCATCTCACAAAGTTTTTGCATTTGGGGCGCATGACACCATTGCTTTGTGAGTTTCATCTAGAGAGTTAAGGAGAAGAATAAAAACATGATCATCCCTTTTCTTCTATTCTCAAAAGGATGGATCTGTTTCTTCAAGTGGATCATCAAGAACATGACTCTCTAGGTTGTGAAGGTTGAGTGCCCTCTTCATTACATTTGCCCATTGATAGTAATTCCCCCCTTTCAATTGGATAGAGGATATACTTTGTATTTGGGAAAAGTTTATGGAAGGAGGAGGGTCACCCAACCTTGAAGAGGATGGGATAGTTTGCTCTGATACCATGTTGAAAGATCAAAGAAAGAACTCAAGAGATCTTGAAATATAACTCTGAATTTTATTGAAATAGAAAGCAAATAACATTCATAGTTTTGAACTTTTGTTCATGCCTTTGCTTGAATACATAGAAGCCTATTTATAGAAGAAGATGAGGGAGAGAATAAGAGAGCAAAAAGGGAGAACAAGAGAGGGGTTAGGACCCCTCTCTACTAGCCGTTGGAGGCTGTCTCCAACGGCTAGAATTACTACCCGTTGGACAGCTTCCAACGGCCAGGTTTGCCTAGCCGTTGGGGTCCAATTGGGCCCCCTTTTGCTGGGCCAAAACGGGCCCATTTGCTGGCCCGGGCTGGGCCCGAAGGGTTGGGCCCGAATTTTGCGGGCCAACCCAAATTAAGGCTCCATCCTTGAGAAGAACTTGTTGAACTCTTGGGAAGGCCCTTTTTTAGAATGAGATGATAGGTTGATTAATTCCTCTTTTCAACAAATAGGTCATTATACATTGTGTAAAATAACACTTTGGAGAGAATTAATAAAATTGTTTGGGTTTTTCACACAGGTCTTGTTCTTTTGAGAACTTTGAATTTATTCAAGATATGAGTCTTGTTTAGTTCTTTGACTTATCAATCTAGGTTTCGAACCATCTAGATTGTGGTGTCATTCATTTCATCTTTATACCAAGGTTCTTGATCTAGTGAAAAACGGGTTTAAGGTCATATACCTTAGGTTCTTCCTCCTTTAGGGCAAGAGTTGAGGTCTTTAATTCCACTGGTTCAAATAATTCGTTGGAATGATTTTTAGGCTAAATTAACTTGTTCGTAGGTTCTAGGGTTTTTATACCCAACGGGTTTATATCAGTTGGTATCAGAGTCAATTCAGGAGCTAGTTCCCATTCTAGCCGTTGGACCTCCAATGGCTAGTAGAGAAGGAGAGGGCTTTATGCCCTCTCCACTCTCTCTTTTCTCTCATATTTCTCCCCTCTCCATCCTCTATAAATAAGGCAGCATGTTGCCCTCTCAAGGTATGAAAAAATGCCTTCAACCACTTCTATAATTTCCTTGAAATATCAACAAAATCTCGGAAGTCCTTTTTATTACTCAATGCTTGCTTCCCTAGAAATTCAACATGGTATCTGAGCAGGCTAATATCCCTTCTTCCTCCGGCCTTGGAGATCCACCACCACAAATTAGCACTTCTATGTTCGCCTCCATTCTTTTGGATTCATCAAATTACAATGCTTGGCAAGACACCATCAAGAGGTTTTTAAACTTCTTCAATCTCGAAAATCATATATTTGAAGATCGGCTTGATGATGCTGAGCCTTCATTCAAAGCATGGAAGAAAAGAGATGATCAAGTGGTAGTTCTTCTACAAATGTCTCTTGACAAAACCCACAAAGCAATGGTCACTTGCATTCCAAATACTAAGGCTTTGTGGGATAAAATGCACTCTTTATATGCCCAAGAAACAAACACGGGCATAATCTTTGAGTTAAAAAAGAAGAAATTCAAGGTTCAAAAAGGAGGTAAAACCCTACCCAAATACTTTGGGGGAATATAGGGATCTATGGAATGAACTCAATCTTTTGAGGCCTTCTACTTCATGTTGAAAAGAGGAATTAATCAACCTATCATCACATTCTCAAAAAGGGCCTTTCCAAGAGTTCAACAAGTTCTTCTCAAGGATGGAGCCTTAATTTGGGCTGGCCCGCAGAATTTGGGCTGGCCCGCAGAATTCGGGCCCATTTTGGCCCAGCAAAGGGGGCCCAATTGGGCCCCAACGGCTAGGCAAACCTAGCCGTTGGAAGCTGTCCAACGGCTGGTAATTCTAGCCATTGGAGACAGCCTCCAACGGCTAGTAGAGAGGGGTCTTAACCCCTCTCTTGTTCTCTCTTTTTGCTCTCTAATTCTCTCCCTCATCTTCTTCTATAAATAGGCTTCTATGTATTCAAGCAAAAGCATGAACAAAAGTTCAAAACTATGAATGTTATTTGCTTTCTATTTCAATAAAATTCAAAGTTATATTTCAAGATCTCTTCAGTTCTTTCTTTGATCTTTCAACATGGTATCAGAGCAAACGATCCCATCCTCTTCAAGGTTGGGTCTCCTCCTTCCATAAACTTTTCCAATATACAAAGTATATCCTTTATCCAATTGAAAGGGGGGAATTACTATCAATGGGCAAACGTAATGAAGAGGGCACTCAACCTTCACAACCTAGAGAGTCATGTTCTTGATGATCCACTCGAAGAAACAGATCCATCCTTTCGAGAATGGAAGAAAAGGGATGATCACGTGTTTATTCTTCTCCTTAACTCTCTTGATGAAACTCACAAAGCAATGGTGTCATGCGCCCCAAATGCAAAAACTTTGTGGGATGAAATGTTCTCTCTCTATGGCTTGGAATCCAACCTTGGGAGAATCTTTGAGCTCAAGAGACAAATTGCTTCCATCAAAAAGGAAGGTAAATCTCTTCCTCAATACTTTGGGGAGTATTCAAATGCTTGGAATGAGCTGATTACTTTACGGCCAGATTCCATAGATCTCAAGGTCATTCGAAAAAGAAGAGAAGAACATAAAATATTTGGTCTTCTCATGGGTCTAGATGATTCATATTCTCATCTAAGGCAAGAAATTCTTCGAATGAAGGACTTTTCATCATTTGGGGAAGTCCAAAATATGATTCAAAGGGCTGAAGTGAGCATTAGATTGGAAGAAAACTCTAAGCAAAAATTGGAAGCTCAAGCATTCATTACCTCTACAAATGAAGTAGTTGCTGCCAAAGTGAATCAAACTCAAAGGAGAAATGAGATATGTTCTCATTGTAAGAAAAGAGGCCATTCAAAGGATAAATGCTGGCTCTTGCATCCCCAACTAAAGCCCAAGTATTCAGGCAAAGGGACCAGCAAGGAGCTCCAAACGGATTTGGTTCAGGACAACAAGCTGCTGCCCAATTCGTAAAGGTTCAAGCACCATCCTTGGCTGACTTTGTTGCACTCCAAACTCAACTAAATGAGGTTGCACAAAAGCTTCAACAAATAGCTCCTTCATCCGGTAAAAATCAAGAACCTTTCTCATATTTAAATTCTGAAAATTTTCTCATTGATTCGGGAACCGAATGTCATATAGTTAAGGATAGAGCAAAAATAAAGAGATTTGAAAACCTTCCAAACCATATGACTATTCGAGTTGCAAATGGACAAGATTTGAGAGTAAATCAAGTTGGGGAAGTTGACATTTTTGGAAAACCAACCAAGGCTTTATAAGTTCCCAAACTTACCTCAAACCTACTGTCCATTAGCAAGATCACCAAAGATCAAAAGTGTAGAGTTGTTTTTGACCCCAATAATGTCTCTTTTCAGGACCTCAAGTCGAATCAATTGATTGGCAAGGGTTCTAGAAGAGGAGGACTTTATTACTTGGATCAACAACAAAATGGACATGTAGCTCATGTTAAGGAGGATCAATCTCTTTGGCATAGACGCTTAGGACACCCGAACAATATATCCTATTTCAGAAACAATATATGAAAATCCTTTTGATTTAGTTCATTCCGATGTTTGGACTTCACCCATCATGTCCCACTTAGGTTACAAATACTTAATTACTTTCATTGATCACAAAACAAGGCACACATGGGCGTATCTTCTAAATACCAAAGACCAAGCTCTTGAAGCACTCAAGAGCTATGTGAAGTATGTAACCAAACTATATAATGCCAATATAAAAGTCCTAAGGTCAGATCATGGTGGTGAGTTTACAAGTCTTAATTTCGAAAATTACCTCAAGGACAATAGCATTATACACCAAATGTCATGTGTTTACACACCCCAACAAAATGGGGTAGCGGAAAGGAAGAATAGACACATACTTTAAATATCTAGAGCTATGATGTTCTATGCAAACATGCCTAAGAAATTTTGGTGTGATGCGGTTAAAACCGTGGTACATGTGATCAATCTTATGCCCACCGAAGTTTTAAAAGGGCAATCTCCCCTCGAGGTTCTCCTAGGAAGGAAACCAAATATTTCCCACCTTAGGATATTTGGTTGTACATGTTACATTCACATTCCTACGCACCTAAGGAATAAACTAGAACATAGAGCGAAAAAGTATATATTTCTTGGATATGCAGCCTTTGAAAAAGGCTATAGGTGCTATGATCCTACCACTAACCGAACATACACATCAAAAGATGTGATATTTTTAGAAAGTGAAATCTATTTCGCAGGAAATGAAGAAATAAAGGAAGCTCCAAAGACTGAAATTCCTCCTAGCACTTGGGACTTCCGCATATCGCCTCCTCAAGAAGCTGAACAAACCGAAGGAAACTCCACCTCTGAAACAAGCCATAACTCTCAAGATGATAATTCAGAAGCTTTAGAGGCTGAACAACCAATTGTTTTAGGGGGAGAAAGTGATACAAATGAGGGGAATACAAACGAGGAGGAATCTCTTGAAATCGAGGAGGAACCGGATGAACCACCACCTCAACTAAGAAGATCAACTAGGCTTAGACTTCCTCCATCCGAATGGGTCAATCGAAGGGTATTCTATAACTCTAAGGTAACCTCCCATCCTATTTATGATTATTATACCACCTCACATGTTTCCTTGGACCACCAAGCTTTCTTGAGTAATCTAGATAAAGAAGTGGAACCAACGTCATTTGAGCGATTGATCAATTGAGCGATTCAAAGCAAGACTAGTAGCCAAAGGGTATACTCAAGCATATGGGATTGATTATAAGGAGACCTATGCTCCAGTTGCAAAAATGAATACTATTAGAGTCCTCTTATCCCTTGCGGTGAATCACGGTTGGAGCCTATTTCAAATGGATGTAGCAAATGCTTTTCTCCAAGGAGATCTAGAAGAAGAAGTCTACATGCAAATACCAATGGGTCTTCAATCTCAATGAGGAAATGCATGCAAACTTCATAAGGCAATTTATGGTCTCAAACAATCTCCAAGAGCTTGGTATGCAAAGTTAAGTCATACTTTCCTTAGTCATGGATTTCATAAATGCAATAGTGATTTATCTCTTTTTATTAGAAAAACTAATGATTATATCACATTAGCACTAGTTTATGTAGATGATATTATCATCACAGGTAGTGATTTGCATCAAATAAACCTAGTTAGAAATTTTTTAAAGTCCAGATTTGAAATTAAAGATCTAGGAAAACTAAAGTAATTTCTAGGAATTGAGTTAGCCTATTGTCCCAATGGGCTAATTCTCTCCCAAAGAAAATATGCTCTTGACCTTTTACAGGAAACAGGAAAGCTTGGAGCAAGACCAGTTTGTAGTCCAGTTTCCTCTTCTGGTCCTTTAGCCGATGATAATGATCCTCTAGAAGACATTGAAAGATATCAAATGTTGGTTGGGAGACTTATCTACCTCACCATCACACGGCCAGACATAGCATATGCCGTTAGCTATGTAAGTCAATTCATGCACTCTCCAACAAAAGGCCATTGGAGAGCAGCTGAAAGGATCCTTCATTATATCAAAGGATCCCCGGGGCTAGGCATTTGGATGAAGAACAATGGAAGTTCAAACATTGAAGGGTATTGTGACGCTGATTGGGCGGGTGACTCCACCGATAGAAAGTCTACCACTGGGTATTGCATGTTTGTAGGAGGCAACTTGGTAGCTTGGAAGAGCAAAAAACAGCGGGTTGTGTCTAGATCAAGTGCAGAGGCTGAGTATAGGGCCATGGCAGCTAGTGCAAGCGAGATAGTATGATTAAAGGATTTAGTAGAAGAACTAGGATTCACAGTCTCCACTCCAATTAAGCTCCATTGTGACAATCAATCAGCAATTCACATTGCCACTAATCCGGTCTTCCATGAACGCACCAAACACATAGAAGTTGATTGTCATTTTATTCGTCAAAAGGTAGAATAAAAACTTATTGTGACTCCTCATATCAAAGGAGAAGATCAGCTAACGGATATCTTCACAAAAGGAGGAACAACAACTCACCTACAAGAAATGATGGGCAAGTTGGGTACTATAAATATCTACGCACCCAACTTGAGGGGGAGTGTTGAAAAGAGGAATTAATCAACCTCATCACATTCTAAAAAAGGGTCTTCCCAAGAGTTCAACAAGTTCTTCTCAAGGATGGAGCCTTAATTTGGGCTGGCTCGCAGAATTCACGAGATTCAAAGAAGCACTGAATAACATAATTCAGGGGGCTTTACAACAAGAAATTGATAATTCTCAATTTTGTGATTTTGTTTAAATTTGGTAAATTTTAAAGTGTTATTACCAAATTTGAATTAGAATTTTCTAAATTTTTTTTGGTTGGTTTTGAAATATTTCCTTATTTGTACACTTACTCAAATTCAAATATTCCGTATTTGTTCTCCTTTCATAAACTAGTTCTTTATTTGTTCACCTTCCTTATTTATCTCATTCCTTGGTTGTTTCCTTTCTAATTTAGAAATTTCTTTTTAAATTTACTACTTTCTTCTATATAAATAATTGAATTTCACAAGACAATTATTTTAGAGTTGAATTCTCGAGTTCAATAAAGAACTTGACTAAGTGAAGTAGAGTGGTAAAAGGCAAGAGAGAATTCATTAAAAATAAAAGCCAAATACATAGAGTGAAACACGAGTGGATTTGAGTGAATCATTATTTTTTAGTGAAATACGTGAGGGAGTGTGGTGAGTTTTTTTCCTATTTTATTCTAACATTGTCTTGCTGATTCCAATCATGACTCAAAATCAAAAAGATAACATAAGTGAAGAGGTTCAACCACAGATTGGGTCGAATCTACAACTACAAGCATTTATGGAGGAGATGAGATGGATGATGAAGAGGGAGTTAGATTTTATACATGAAAGGTTGGATAAGATGGAAGAGGGGTTGTAAAGGGGACAATCATCAATAGTGCCAACCCCCTCCAGGAGGAATAGGTTTCATCAAAGAGAAACTGAAGTTGTGGATGAGTTTGAAGGGGATGGGTTAGAAGAGGAGTTTGATAGGTTATTAGTGGGTAGTCATAGGAGACTTAGTCGAAATAGAGAAGTTAATAATCGGGTAGACAACAACTTAGGTAGTATCAAGATGAAAATTCCGTCGTTTCAAGGTAAAAGTGATCCCAAAGCATATCTTGAGTGGGAAAAGAAGATTGAGTTAGTTTTTGATTGTCACAGCTATTCTGAATTAAAGAAGGTTAAACTTGCTGTTTTTGAGTTTACTGATTATGTAATTGTATGGTGGGATCAGTTGTGCATCAATAGACGACGGAATGGGGATCGACCCATTGAAACTTGGGGTGAGATGAAGAGGGTGATGAGACGACGATTTGTGCCGAGTCATTACTATAGGGATTTATATCTTACGTTGCAGAGTCTCCACCAAGGTAATCGAAGCGTAGATGAGTATTATAAAGAGATGGAGATGACTATGATTCGAGATAATGTGGAAGAAGATAGAGAGGCGACGATGGCTAGATTTTTGAATGGTTTAAATCGAGAGATTGCCAACATGATCGAGCTTTACCATTATGTGGAGTTGGAGGATTTAGTACATATGGCAATCAAGGTTGAAAGGCAGCTCAAAAGAGGTAACACACGACCAAAACCAACACCACAGATTCCGAATTCAACATCTTGGAGAATGAGCTATCCGAAGAAAGAAGAAAATTCAGCCATCTCCAGAGTTAAGCCTGAACATAAACCAGTTATCTCCACCACGACTTCTCAAAGTAAGTCAACCCCTACTTTAACTCGATCTAGTGAGATAAAATGCTTCAGGTGTCAGGGAAGAGGACATATAGGTAGCCAATGTCCAAACAAGCGAGTTATGGTGGTTCGGGAAAATGGTGCAATCGAGTTTGAAGATGAAGGTGACATTGATTGTTTGCCTCCATTGGAAGACGTCACCATTAGAGCTGAGAAGTATGGAGCTAAACATGGTGAAATGTTAACGCTAGTAACATGTAGAGCCTTAGGCTTACAAGCTAGAGGAGATAAAGAAGAAGTACAACGGGAGAACATCTTTTACACTCGTTGTCATGTGAAAGACAAGGTATGCATTTTGATCATTGACGGTAGTAGTTTTACTAATGTTGCAAGTAAGACTTTAGTGGAAAAGCTGAATTTCTCAACCACTAAACATTCTCAACCATACAAGCTACAATGGTTGAATGATAGTGGAGAAGTGAGAGTTACAAATCAGGTTGTTGTACCATTCTGGATTGGAAAATATGAAGATGAGGTGTTATATGATGTGGTGCCAATGCAGGCTGGACATATTTTGTTAGGAAGGTCTTGGCAATTTGATCGACATGTGCAACATGACGGCTTCACCAACAAATATTCATTTATGTTCAACCAACGAAAAATCACTCTAATTCCGATGACACCAAAGCAAGTCTTTGAAGACCGAGTGAGGTTGCAAAAATTGAGTGAGCAACAGAAACAAAAAGATCAAAATGGGTTGAGAGAAGAGAAAAAAGAGAAAAGAAGAGAGAAAGGCCGAATTTGATGAGAAAGAGAAAAGAGAGGAAAGTTCGGCCGATGAGGTAAAATCCGAGAGAAAACAAAAGAATTTCTATGCCAAAACAAGTGAGGTTAAGCGAGCGATGCTCTCAAGACGGCCACTGATTGTACTTATGTACAAGGAATTCCTTTTAAACACTGACCAACTTAACCCTTCTTTGCCAAGTGTTATTTTTTCTATTTTGTAGGAATTCGAAGATTTGTTTGCTAAAGAGCTACCCCAAGGTCTGCCACCTATCCGAGAGATTGAATATCAAATTGATTTCATACCTGGTGTACCAATTCCAAATCGTCCAGCATATAGAAGCAATCCAGAAGAGGCGAAAAAGCTTCAAAGACAAGTCGAAGAGTTGATGGAAAAGGGGCATGTGAGAGAAAGTATGAGTCCATGTGCAGTTCTGATGATTTTGGTACCTAAGAAAGACGGAACATGGAGGATGTGTGTTGACTGTCGAGCCATCAACAACATAACGGTAAGATATCGACACCCTATTCCTCGTTTAGATGATATGTTAGATGAGTTGCATGGTGCTTGTGTGTTTCTAAAATTGATCTTAAGAGTGGATATCATCAAATACGAATGAAAGAAGGAGATGAACGGATAACAGCTTTCAAAACTAAATATGGGTTGTATGAGTGGTTAGTTATGCCCTTTGTATTAACCAATGCTCCTAGTACATTCATGCGCTTAATGAATCATGTTTTGCGTGCTTTTATTGGTAAATTCGTTGTTGTTTATTTTGATGATATTTTGATATATAGCAAAAGTTTGCATGATCATGTCTCACATTTGCATTCGGTTTTGGATATACTTAGAAAAGAAAATTTATATGCTAATCTCAAAAAGTGTACCTTCTGCACCGACAAGCTTGTTTTTCTGGGATTTGTTGTGAGTGCTAAATGCATCGAGGTAGATGAAGAGAAGATCAAAGCCATCGAAGAATGGCCAACCCCCTCCAATATA
Source organism: Dillenia suffruticosa (assembly GCA_033439265.1). Classification (NCBI taxonomy): domain Eukaryota; kingdom Viridiplantae; phylum Streptophyta; class Magnoliopsida; order Dilleniales; family Dilleniaceae; genus Dillenia; species Dillenia suffruticosa. The sequence goes on along the minus strand of JAVTVX010000012.1, from coordinate 14,779,934 downwards.
GGTAATGTTAGAAGTTTTCATGGTCTTGCTAGTTTTTACAGGAGGTTCGTGAAAAATTTTAGCACTATCGCTGCACCGCTTACGCAAATCATCAAGAAAAACGTTGCATTTCAATGGAGTGAAGAGCAAGAGAAGGCGTTTTTACTTATTAAACATAAATTTACTCATGCATCTTTACTTGCTTTACCGAACTTTTCTAAAACATTTGAAATTGAATGTGATGCATCTGGTGTAGGTATAGGCGTTGTTCTTATGCAAGATGAAAGACCACTTGCATACTTTAGCGAGAAGTTAAGCGGGGCTGCACTTAACTATCCTACCTATGACAAAGAATTGTAAGCTTTGGTTCGAGTTTTGGAGACATGGCAACACTATTTGTGGCCGAAAGAATTTGTGATTCGTACGGATCATGAATTCTTGAAACATTTGAAAAGTCAACATAAGCTGAATAAGAGACATGCTCGATGGATGGAATTCATCGAAACTTTTCCTTATGTCATTCGATATAAACAAGGTAAGGAGAATGTAGTTGCGGATGCACTTTCACGCAGGTATGCCTTAATCTCTACTCTTGATGCTAAATTTCTTGGTTTTGAGCATATTAAAGAACTTTATTATGATAACCATAATTTTGGAGAAATTTATAGTGCATGTGAAAAGTCTGCAGATGGCAAATTCTATAGGTATGAAAATTTTTTGTTTAGAGAAAATAAGTTGTGCATGCCAAATTGTTCATTGAGAGAGTTGTTAGTTCGAGAATTTCATAGCGGAGGGTTAATGGGACATTTTGGAGTTGCTAAAACCTTGGCAATTTTACAATAGCACTTTTATTGGCCACACATGAAGCGAGACATTTGGAGATTTTGTGGTAGATGTATTACCTGTAGTGATGTGAACCCGTTGGGTATAAAAACCCTAAAACCCACGAACAAGTTAATTTAGCCCAAAAAAATTGTTTCAACGAATTATTTGAACCGATGGAATTAAAGACCTCAACTCTTGCCCTAAAAGAGGAAGAACCTAAGGTATATGACCTTAAACCCGTTTCTCACTAGATCAAGAACTTTGGTATAAAGATGGAATGAATGACGCCACAATCTAGATGGTTCGAAACCTAGATTGATAAGTCAAAGAAATAAACAAGACTCATATCTTGAATAAGTTTAAGTTCTCAAAAGAACAAGATCTGTGTGAAGAATCCTCACAATTTTATTAATTCTCTCAAAAGTGTTGTTTTACACAATGTATAATGACCTATTTATAGCCTAAAGGTAAAACATAATTGGCAACTAAAAATTTAGTAACTCTCTAAATAATAAAAAATTAGGAAACTAAAAGTTACAAAAAAATAAGAATTAGGAAACTAAATAAATCAAACTACTTTGACCAAGTCTTGCTGCTATTTTTCTTTATTTTCGTCCTCCCTTTTTGTTCTTCATTCATTTGGACTCCAATTTCTTATTGTAAAACCCTCTGAATTAATTTATGCAGTACTTCTTTGGACCTTTTAACTCGAACTTTTGTTACTGGCCCAACTGGAACTTGAGTTGAATGTTGTAAATTTCTTGCAGTCTTGATAATTACATCATTCCCCCCTTCTTGACAACGATTTGTCCCCAAATCGTCACCTGTGTGAATATGCATCCGCAACCGCATTTTGCTTGGAAAAAGTCTCGATGAATTCAATCCCTCGAACATGTCTCTTACCATCTTAATGAATCAACAACTCTTTGAATTTAACTTACAAATAATTTTCTTGTGAAATTCAAAGAAAGAATAACAAGAAAAATAAAGAAGAAAAATAAGTGAGAAATAAGAAAGTCGCAAATTTGGAAAAATTCCAAATTAAGAACGAAACAAATATGGAATGAATTGAACAAGAAAGTGAATAAAGGAATAAAATAAAGAAGGTGAACAAATAAGAAATAAAGAAGAAACAATAAAAGAAAAGAAAAAAAAATTTGGAAACTGCCTTTGTTTTATGAAAAATTATAGACAAAATATAAACAATTATAGACAAGTATGAACAACTAGAAGGGTAACATGAAATTGCTCTGATACCAACTGATGTGAACCCGTTGGGTATAAAAACCCTAGAACCCACGAACAAGTTAATTTAGCCCAAAAAAATTGTTTCAACGAATTATTTGAACCGATGGAATTAAAGATCTCAACCCTTGCCCTAAAAGAGGAAGAACCTAAGGTATATGACCTTAAACTCGTTTCTCACTAGATCAAGAACTTTGGTATAAAGATGGAATGAATGACGCCACAATCGAGATGGTTCGAAACCTAAATTGATAAGTCAAAGAACTAAACAAGACTCATATCTTGAATAAGTTCAAGTTCTCAAAAGAACAAGATCTGTGTGAAGAATCCTCACAATTTTATTAATTCTCTCAAAAGTGTTGTTTTACACAATGTATAATGACTTATTTATAGCCTAAAGGTAAAACATAATTGACAACTAAAAATTTAGTAACTCTCTAAACAATAAAGAATTAGGAAACTAAAAGTTACAAAAAAATAAGAATTAGGAAACTAAATAAATCAAACTACTTTGACCAAGTCCTGCTGCTATTTTTTTTTATTTTCGTCCTCCCTTGGTCTTGGATAGTTTTGGGCCTTTTATTCTTCCAACTGGGCTTGTATGAGCATAATTGAGGCCCCTTTTGGTTGTTCATTCATTTGGGCTCCAATTTCTTATTGTAAAACCCTCTGAATTAATTTATTCAGTACTTCTTTGGACCTTTTAACTCGAACTTTTGTTACTGGCCCAACTGGAACTTGAGTTGAATGTTGTAAATTTCTTGCAGTCTTGATAATTACATCATGTAGGCAAGCTAAATCTAAGGTTCAACCTAATGGTCTTTACACACCCCTACCTATTCCTAGTTCACCTTGAATTGACATTTCAATAGATTTTGTTTTGGGTTTATATAAGAATAAATATGGACGAGATTCAATCTTTGTAATTGTAGATCGATTTTCTAAGATGGCTCATTTTATTCCTTGTCATAAATCTGACAATACTTCTCATATTGCGGAATTATTCTTTAGGGAAATTGTGAGGTTACATGGGATGCCTAGAACAATCGTTTCAGATCGGGATACTAAGTTCCTGAGTTACTTTTGGAAGACATTATGGGGAAAGTTAGGAACGAAATTTTTATTTTCAACAACTTGTCATGCTCAAATTGATGGTCAAACAGAAGTAGTCAACAGAACTTTATCCACTTTGTTGAGGGCTGTCATTGGTAAAAATATTAAAACTTGGGAAAAATGTTTGCCACATGTTGAGTTTGCATGTAATCGTGCTGTTCACTCTACTACTAAATTCTCACTATTTGAAATTGTTTATGGTTTTAATCCTTTAACTCCTTTGGATTTCTTACCTTTACCAATTTCTGAGCAAGTGAATTTAGATGGTAAGAGAAAAGCAAAATTTGTGAAACAACTTCACGAGAAAGTACAGTTCGATATAGAGAGGAGGACCGAACAATATATTAAATAAGCTAACAAGGGATGTCACAAGTTGATTTTTTAACCCGGTGATTGGGTTTGGTTACACATGCGGAAGGAAAGATTTCCGGCATAGAGACGTTCCAAGTTGTTGCTCCGAGGAGATGGTCCTTTTCAAGTATTAGAACGGATCAACGACAATGCTTACAAACTTGATTTACCAGGTGAGTATCAAGTTAGTGCTACTTTTAACATTACTGACTTGAGTCCTTTTGATGTAGATGATGATTTGAGGATAAATCCTTCTCAAGAGGAGGGAATGATGAGATCATCAAGATTGCAAGGAATTCACGAGACCCAACTCAAGTCCCAGTTGGGCCGGTGACAAAGGCCCGAGTTAAAAGATTCAAAGAAGTACTGAATAACTTAATTCAGGGGGCTTTACAACAAGAAATTGGAGCCCAAATAAATATAGAAACAAAATGGACCTTAATTATGCTTATAGAAGTCCAGTTGGAAGAATAAAAGGCCCAAAACTACCCAAAACCAAGGGAGGACGAAAATGAAGAAAAATAGTTGCAAGACTTGGTCAAAATAGTTTGATTTATTTAGTTTCCTAATTTTTATTTTTTTGTAACTTATATTTAGTTTCCTAATTCTTTATTGTTTAGAGAGTTTCTAAATTTTTAGTTGCCAATCATGTTTTTACCTTTAGGCTATAAATAGGCCATTATACATTGTGTAAAACAACACTTTGGAGAGAATTAATAAAATTGTGAGGATTCTTCACACAAGTCTTGTTCTTTTGAGAAATTTGAACTTATTCAAGATATGAGTCTTGTTTAGTTCTTTGACTTATCAATCTAGGTTTCGAACCATCTAGATTGTGGCGTCATTCATTTCATCTTTATACCAAGCTTCTTGATCTAGTGAGAAACGGGTCTAAGGTCATATACCTTAGGTTCTTCCTCCTTTAGGGCAAGGGTTAAGGTTTTTAATTCCACCGGTTCAAATAATTCGTTGGGACGATTTTTGGGCTAAATTAATTTGTTCGTGGGTTCTAGGGTTTTTATACCCAACGGGTTCACATCAACTATCCTATTTCAAATACAATATATGAAAATGCTTTTGAACTTATGTATTCTGATGTTTGGACTTCCCCCATAGTATCCCATAATAGATTTAAATACTTTGTTACCTTCATTGATCAAAAAACTAGATATACTTGGGTTTACCTATTGGTAACTAAATCTGAGGTTTTTGAAGCCCTTAAGAGTTATTATAGATATGTGACCAAACAATTCAATGCCAACATTAAAATCATTACGTCTGATCATGGTGGAGAGTACATTAATCATGCATTTGAAAACTTCCTAGAAGAAAAAGGGATTATTAACCAAAAGTCATGTGTTTACACTCCACAACGAAATGGAGTTACCGAAAGGAAAAATAGGCATTTACTAGAAAGGGCTAGGGCAATGATGTTCCATTCTAATATGCCTAAAAGGTTTTGGTGTGAGGCAATAAAAACCACTGCCCATCTCATTAATCTTATGCCCACTCAAATTCTAGGAGAAAAATCTCCATTAGAGCTACTCTTAGGAAGAAAATCCAATATCTCCCATTTTAGAGTCTTTGGATGCTTATGCTATGTCCATGTACCAGAAAATTTCAGAAACAAGTTAGAGGAAAGGGGGAAAAAATGTGTGTTCCTAGGATACTCAACATTTGAAAAAGGGTATAAATGTTATGATCCACCAACCAAAAAACTATACACATCCAATGATGTGATATTTGTAGAAAGAGAATTCTATTTTACAGGAAAGGAAGATCTAGATCAAGCTGGAAAAAGAGAAGCTCAAGATCTATGGAACATTATTCTTCCAACCATTAATCATCCAAATATTGAACAAGAACCAGCTCCGAATGTTCATGAAGATTCAGCTCAAGAAGATCCCTCGCCATCTCATTCTGATCAAGAAACCGTTCAAGAACAAGGGGAGTTGATTCGGAGCAAGAGCTGGCCATTGAACAAGAAGAACAAATCGTAGTGGACCACCTCCTCCTCTTCGTAGATCAACAAGACTTAGACTTCCTCCCTCCGAATGGATCAACAAAAGAGTTTTTTATAACTCCAAAGTAACTTCTTATCCCATTTCTAAATATTATTCAATTGCTAACACCTCTTGCAGCCATCAAAGATTTATTCGAAACATAAATCTACATGAAGAACCAAGAACCTTTGAAGAAGCAAAAAACCATCCTCAATGGGTGCAAGCCATGAAGGATGAATTAGAAGCATTAGCCAAGAATGGAACATGGGAAATAACATCTCTACCAATAGGAAAGAAAGCCGTAGGGTGCAAATGGATCTACAAAATCAAGCACAAGAGTGATGGAAGTCTTGATAAATATAAAGCAAGATTAGTTGCCAAAGGTTTCACTCAAGCTTATGGGATAGACTACAAGGAGACATTTGTACCTGTAGCAAAGATGAACACCATTCGAGTACTTCTATCTCATGCTGCCAATCATTCTTTGCCCTTATTCCAAATGGATGTTGCAAATGCTTTTCTTCAAGGAGACTTAGAAGAAGAGGTATATATAGAGGTTCCTCTGGGCTTCTCTCATCAAGACAACAAAGTTTGCAAGTTAAAGAAAGCCATCTATGGCCTCAAACAATCCCCTCGAGCTTGGTATGCCAAACTTAGCTCTACTCTTCTTGATCATGATTTTAAGAAATGCAATAGTGATTCATCCCTCTTTGTTAAGAAACAAAATGGAAAAATCATTATAGTTTTAGTTTATGTAGATGATATAATCATAACCGGAAATGACTTAAATCTAATCAATCAAATTAGAAAATTTCTCCAAACTAAGTTTGATATCAAAGGATTAGGGAAACTAAGTACTTCTAGGAATAGAACTTACCTATTGTCCAAATGGGCTTGTTCTATCACAAAAAAAGTATGTGCTTGATCTTTTGTAGGAAACAGGGAAGTTAGGTGCCAAGCCCACACGTAGTCCAATCAACACTTCTTGTGGTCTTCAAAATGATGACGAAGAGTTTGAGGATGAACAAAGATATCAAAGGCTTGTAAGGAGATTAATCTATCTCACCATAACAAGACCCGATATCTCCTTTGCTGTGGGTCAAGTTAGCCAGCATATGCACAAGCCAAAAAGAAAGCATTGGAGAGCCTTTGAAAGAATTCTTCACTACTTGAATGGCACACCCGGCTTGGAAATTTGGATGAAGAAAAATTATAGCTCTCAAATCATAGGGTATTGTGATGCAGATTGGGCTGGAAATTCAGAAGATTGAAGATCAACCACGGGATATTGCATGTTCGTTGGAGGAAATTTAGTAGTTTGGAAAAGCAAAAAACTGTTGAAATATCAAAAAATAGAGCACAAGAAATGAAGAATACTTCTGAATTTTATTGAAGAAGAATGAGAGCATACATGGACAGATTTGAGAGCATTTTTCTCATAGTTTTTGGAGATACAATGAGGCTCTATTTATAGAGAAAAGGGAAAAATAGCCAGTAGAAAGTGATATTCCCGTTGGAGCTCAAACCCCAAGGAATTCCAACAGCTAGTTTTTTGACTGTTGAAATATATGCTGCCCAAACTGCCCCTAGCTATTTGGGTTTGCTTCCTAGACTTTTCTCCAAACTTTTGGGCTTCCTTGGGCCTATTTTTGAATGTATTTTGGGTTGGTTTAGGCTGCCCAAATGAGCCATGCTTACTGGACAATGCATGCTGATTTTTGGACTTCTAAGTAGATGCACTTGGTTGGTGATGAAGATGGGTTAAGTTATCCTTCTTTTCAACACTCCCCCTCAAGTTGGGTGCGTAGATATCGATAGTGCCCAACTTGTTCATGATTTCTTGAAGATGCATTGCAGTTCCCCCTTTTGTGAAGATATCAGCTAGTTGCTCTTTTCCTTTGATGTAGGGAGTGGCTATAAGCTTTTCTTCCACCTTTTGTCGAATGAAGTGACAATCAACTTCTATGTGTTTAGTCCTTTCATGGAAGACCGGATTGGATGCAATATGAATTGCCGATTGATTGTCACAATGCAAGTTGATTGGTGTAGAAACATTGAACCCTAATTCCTCTACTAGAGCCTTCAACCATACAATCTCACTGGCTGCTGACGCCATTGCTCTATACTCAGCCTCTGCACTCGATCTTGACACCACATGTTTTTTGCTCTTCCATGCTACCAAGTTGCCTCCTACGAACATGCAGTACCCGGTGGTAGATCTTCTATCCTTTGAATCGCTCGCCCAATCTGCATCGCAAAAGCCTTCAATTTGGGAGCTTCCATTGTTCTTCATCCAAATACCTAGTCCTGGTGATTTCTTGATGTAGTGAAGGATGCGCTCAACTGCTCTCCAATGACCCATCTTTGGAGAATGCATATGTTGACTAATTTGGCTCACGGCAAAGGCTATGTCTGGCCTAGTGATGGTGAGGTAGATCAGTCGTCCTACAAGTCTTTGATATCTCTAAGGTAGTTTTCAAATGTCAAACTAGTGAATTCTCCACCATGGTCCGTCCTTAGAATTTTAATGTTAGCATTGTAAAGTTTGGTCACATATCTCTCATAGCTTTTAAAGGCTTCAAAAGCTTGATCTTTGGTATTCAAAAGGTAGACCCAAGTGTACCTAGTTTTTTGGTCTACAAAAGTAATGAAATACTTGTAGCCTAAATGAGATTTGATAGGTGAAGTCCACAAATCCGAATGAACTAAATCAAAAGCATCTTTATAAATTGTTTTTGAATTGGGATACATTGATCAGGTTTCCTTTCCCAGAATACAAGCTTCACAATGTCTATCTTCAATATTAATACTTGGAATAGACGCTTTAAAGCTTGGTCACTAGGATGCCCAAAACGTTTATGCCAAAGAGATGCATCTTCTTTGATATGGGCTACGAGTGCATGATGCTTTTGATCCAAAAAATATAGATCCCCTCTTCTAGAACCCTTGCCAATCAATTGATTCGACTTGAGGTCCTGAAAAGTAACAGTGTTTGGGTCAAAAACAACTCTACACCCTTGATCCTTAGTAACTTTGCTAATGGACAAAAGATTTGAAGTGAGTTGGGGAACAAATAAAGCATTTGATGTTTTTCCAAAAAGTTCAATTTCCCCAATTTGCTCAACTTTCAAATCTTGCCCATTGGCAACACGGACTATCTTATGGTTAGGGAGTTTTTTAAAATGCTTGATTTTTCTTCTATCTCTTACCATATGATGGTCCGTTCCCGAATCAATGAGAAAATCTTCGAAATTGAAAGAGGATAAAGTGTTTTGATTTTTACCATTGGAGGGAGCAAGTTGTTGAAACTTCTTGGAGATGTCATTGAGTTGACTTTGAAGAGCAGCAAAATCAGCCATGGTAGGTCCTTGAAGCTTGGTGTGAAGTACATTATGCTGCTCGGAAAGTTGCTCCCTTGGTTTGAAGGTCTTGGGCTTTAAATGAGGATGAAGGTTCCAACACTTCTCCTTCGTATGTCCTCTTTTCTTGCAATGGGTGCATACATAAATTTTCTTTGGAACTTGATGTGCTTTGGCAGCCATGTGCTCTTCAACGGTAGCCATGTGACCTTGAGCTTCAAGTCTAAGTTTGGAATTTTCTTCCAAACGCATGCTAACTTCCGTTCGTTGGATCATATTTTGCACTTCTCCAAATGAAGGAAATTCCTTCATTGGGAGAATTTCTTGTCTAAGAAGAGAGTAGGAATCATCTAGACCCATGAGAAGACCAAAGATTTTATCTTCTTCTTTCCTCTTTTGGAGGACTTTGAGATCTATGGAATCCGGACGGAGAGTGGAGAGCTCATTCCAAGTATCCGTATATTCCCCAAAATATTGAGGAAGTGATTTCCCTTCCTTTTTGATGTTTGAAATTTGTCGTTTGAGCTCAAAAATTCTGCCAAGGTTAGATTCTTGGCCATAAAGAGAAAACATTGTGTCCCATATTAGTTTTGCATTGGGAGCACAAGTCACCATAGCTTTGTGTGTTTCATCCATGGAATTGAGTAGAAGAAAAAACACATGATTGTCCCTCTTATTCCATTCTCTGTAGGAAGAATCCACCTCTTCAAGTGGTTGATCAAGTATGTGACCCTCCAAGTTGTGAAGTTCCAGCACCCTTCTCATCAAGGCTGCCCATTGATACTAATTTCCTCCTCTTAATTGAATGGAGGATATATTTTGAAATTGGGTAAGGTTGATGGAAGGTGGAAGGTCACCCAACCTTGAAGAGGAAGGGATCGAAATTTGCTCTGATACCATGTTGAAATATCAAAAAATAGAGTACAAGAAATGAAGAATACTTCTGAATTTTATTGAAGAAGAATGAGAGCATACATGGACAGATTTGAGAGCATTTTTCTCATAGTTTTTGGAGATACAATGAGGCTCTATTTATAGAGAAAAGGGAAAAATAGCCAGTAGAAAGTGATATTCCCGTTGGAGCTCAAACCCCAAGGAATTCCAACAGCTAGTTTTTTGACTGTTGAAATATATGCTGCCCAAACTGCCCCTAGCTATTTGGGTTTGCTTCCTAGACTTTTCTCCAAACTTTTGGGCTTCCTTGGGCCTATTTTTGAATGTATTTTGGGTTGGTTTAGGCTGCCCAAATGGGCCATGCTTGCTGGACAATGCATGCTGATTTTTGGACTTCTAAGTAGATGCACTTGGTTGGTGATGAAGCTGGGTTAAGTTATCCTTCTTTTCAACAACAACATGTTGTGTTGAAAGATTAAAGAAAGGACTCAAGAGATCTTGAAATATAACTCTGAATTTTATTGAAATAGAAAGCAAATAACATTCATAGTTTTGAACTTTTGTTCATACTTTTGCTTGAATACATAGAAGTCTATTTATAGAGGAAAATGAGGAGAGAATTAGAAAGCAAAAAGAGAGAACAAGAGAGGGGTTAAGACCCCTCTCTACTAGCCGTTGGAGGCTGTCTCCAACGGCTAGAATTACTAGCCGTTGGACAGCTTCCAACGGCTAGGTTTGCCTAGCCGTTGGGGCCCAATTGGGCCCCATTTGCTGGGCCAAAACGGACCCTTTTGCTGACCCGGGCTGGGTCCGGGCCAGCAAAACGGGCCCTTATGTTGAAATGAAGCATAATTAGGCTTCATAGCTAGTTGGTGCTAGGATCAAATGTAAAAAACCAAATGGGCCCCCAGCAGGCTGGGAATCTAGCCGTTGGAGGTCCCAACGGCTAGTTCCCATTCTAGCCGTTGGACCTCCAACGGCTAGTAGAGAAGGAGAGGGCTTTATGCCCTCTCTACTCTCTCTTTTCTCTCATATTTCTCCCCTCTCCATCCTCTATAAATAAGACAGCATGTTGCCCTCTCAAGGTATGAAAAAATGCCTTCAACCATTTGTATAATTTCTTTGAAATATCAACAAAATCTTTGAAGTCCTTTTTATTACTCATTGCTTGCTTCCCTAGAAATTCAACATAAATATATGGCTGCATCACATGAATTTAGAGAAAGAGGAGGTGGGCAAGACTAACCCTAGCAGTCTCCATAGGACATTTTCCACGATTTGATTTATTTCTTTTCTTTGAATATTTATTGGCATGATTATTGTTTGATAAGATTTTATTATTGAACTTAATACTTTAAATGTTTTAGGATCCTATGTTTTAAACTTTTGAGATCAATGCATGACTAATATAATTGCTCGAGATTTGTCTGAACAATAATATTCATATGAGATTATGAATATAACCATTGGATTAATTTCACATGTGGGAGTTTAGGGAAGAATCTAAATTATTGCTTTTCCATAGATTTTAATGCAATTTAATTTAATTAAAATTGTATTACCATTGGCTTTTGATTAATCACATTAGGTTTCATTACATGACCATTAGGTGAATCTTATTTAGGAGAAATCTGCCATCATCAGTAATAATTTTATAGCCAATAAACTTTAAGGGATTTGAAAGATTTTGATTATGTAAAAAAATTGAAAATAGATAAAATCAATATATTAGATTTTTATAAAATTAGGGTTTTTATCCATTAATTACTGTCTTTAATATTTTCATAATTTTGATTTATTTTGTTTGACTTAGATAGGATAATTTAAAATTGTTAATATAAAATATTATTGTGGGAACGATTTTTACTCGTACTACGCATAACACTCGACTAGGTATATTTACCCAAAATCGTGATACATTAAAATCGCGTAACAAGTTTTTGGTATCGTTGTCAGAGATATTCTTGTATATCAATCAAAATTATTTTGTTTGAGTTGAACATTGTCTTTACTTTCTCTTTCATATATATATATATATATATATATATATTGATATGTAGTCTTTTAGGGTTACACCGTCACTGTTTAGGGTTAAGATTTGGTCCAGATTTACGAATATTAGGGGTTTTTGAGGTCCAATTGTTTTTTTTTTTTTTTTTAGATTTAGCATTCTGCAACTACTCATTCGAAAGGATTTTGGTCTTTGAACAAAACCCATCGCTTTGTTACGGGCACCACTTTATCTTGGTCAAATTCCATCATTTTTATAGATTTTTCTATTTTGCTTTTTTTTTTCTTGATTTTTAGGGGTTTTCGATTGCTTTCTTGGGTGTCTTTGTGCATTATTTTTCTTCTTTTTTTGTGATTTGTACTTTTATATAGATAATTTAGATTTTCTTGAGTGATTCTTGCAATCGATTTTGAAGATCTAATTTAGTGTTATTTTCAATGTCGATATAGTGTATGTTGTGATCGAAGAGTCTTGACTTAACTATTTTTGATATTAAGATAGAGAGAACTTTGCAAACCATTCGTAAATAAGCTAGGGAAATCAAGGAATAAGCAATGACCGATAAGAATAGAGCAATAAGGGAGTACTCGATGCCTTGATTTCAGGATATCCAAACTAGTATCGCACGACACACTATGGAGGCAAACAACTTAAGTTGAAGTTGAGTGTCATTGGCATGGTGCATGTAGATCAATTTGTTAGAGATGCTTATGAAGATCCAAACAGTCATTTGAAAAACTTCATGGAGATTAGTGATACGATTATTGAATGGAGTCAGTCCCGATACCATAATGTTAAGGTTGTTTCCTTTCTTTCTAAGGGGAAAGACGAATGTATGATGTAACTATTTCCCCGTTAATCACTTTACTAATTGGAAAAATCTTTCTTAACCATTTTTGGCAAAATATTTTCTACTTGGTACGGTGGCTAAATTACATAATGATATTACTAGTTTTAAGCAGTTTGAGGGCAAATTTTTGTATAATGTTTGGGAATAGTTTAAGGATTTGATTAGGACGTGGCCACATCAAGGTATACCTAACCGATTGATTTTGCAAACTTTCTATAGTGGTCTTTTAAATTTTATTAAATTACCATTTATGTTGTGGCATGGGGTGTATTCATGAGTTAGTTTTAATGCGCATCCTTCATCATAAAACTAACTCACGAATACACCCCATGGAGCGAAGGAGTACCACCATGACCATGCAATCCACAAAACTTTACTTCAGTAAGTTAACAGCCAAGGGAGAGCAAGACATCGTGGAAGATAGCAATCGAACACTTGGTAATAGCCATCAATGAAATGTTTGGAAAACTTGAAAATAAGATCGATCAATTGACTAACGCCTTTCATTCTCGTGTGTTAGGCAAATTGCCAAGTGATACGGAGATGAATCCTAGAGAGTAGGCCAAGATAGTCTCATTGAGGAATGGAAGCAACTACAGGAGAAGTGGATTCGGTTAAAGGATAGAGAGGATGGTCAAGAGACCAGGGAAAAGAATAAACAAGAGGCTGAAAAAGAGACCAAATAGTCTTCAAGTGAGAAGTCCATGGCACCACATATAAAACAGGGAAGTTCTTTACCTTTGAGGGAGTATAAACTCCGTGTTCCTTTTCCTGGATATCTTTGCATGATAATATAGAAAAACAATGTGAAAAGTTTTTAGAAAATTTAAAGAAACTACATATTAACATTTCTCTTTTGGATGCTATCAAGCAGATGCCAACAAATAAGAGGAAATTGGATGAAGTTTCAATAGTCAAGTTTACGGAGAAATATTTTGTAATTCTACAATGGAAGCTACCACCGAAACTCAAGGATTTAAGGAGTTTTTCTATACCTTGCACAATTGGTTCTTCTGATTTTTTTCATGTTTTATGTAATCTAGGTGCCGGTTTCATTCTCATGGTATTTTGTGTTTTTGAAGTTAGAATTAAAGGAATGTCGACCTACCGATATTTCTTTGCAATTAGCTGATTGGAGTGTTAAGAATCTGAGAGGCATAGTTGAGGAAATTTTGATTAAAGTTTATAAATTCATTTTTTCCATTAATTTTGTTTTTTTGGATATGGATGATGATGAGGGCATTTTCTTGATTCTAGGCTGACCTTTCCTTCCCACTGCATGAGCACTGATTGATGTTTCTTGTGGCAAGTTGATATTTAGATTGAATGTTGAAAAAATTGAGTTTAATATTTTCCTTTCCATGAAAAATTTTAATAAACAGGAAGTTTTTAGAGTTGATAGTATTGAGAGGATTGTTGAGTATAATTTGAATATCTTTTATTCAAATAATCCTCTTGAAAAGTGTATTTCTAGTTCTTTGCAAATGAAGCATGATTTTCTGGATAGTGGACATGTTAATGTGTGTGCTACTTTAGATGTCATGGGTGATGTTCATACCTTCCCTGCACAAATAGAGAGCTTCATGAGATTTTGAATGTTGAGGAAAAAAGTGATAATTCACAGCAAGTTGCTCAACTATATTCCACACCTAAACTTAAGCCATTGCTTTCACCTTTGAAGTATGTTTTCTAGGATAGTAGTTTTTCGATGTTTCCAGTGATTATCTCTTTTGATTTGATAGGTTTCGTGAATAAGAAATTGTTGCACGTTTTGCAACAATATAGAAAAGCAATAGATGGGACCATCTTTGACATTTGTGATATGGATTCATCGATTTGCATGCACAAGATCGTGTTGGAGGACAGGTTCAAAGCCATGGCTCAACCACAAAGAAGGCTGAATGAATATCTTAAGGAGGTAATAAAGAAAGAGATTATTAAGTGACTTGATGCATATATTATCTTTTCTATCTCTGAATGAACATCTGGGAAATCTCTTCTTTCTCCACTCCTTCTCCTTTTCTTCATACTATTTGAATCATCCAAGAGATTTGCAAACAATATCCAGATTTTCTAAACTTTCTAGAACTATTTTCAACTTATCTAACAATCCATGAGTTGAAGGGAAGTGGATGCTTGGAGTTCATCAAGTTTGATTATGGAACTTGCTACTTAAGGTGATTTTGTGGTAATAACTTGGGAGTATTTTGCACCAAGTGTAACATAAACTTAAATTTATGGTTTTAGGTTTTGATTCATCATTGAAATCATGGTGAATAACATGTTTAATGATCTAAACTTAGAAGTATGTTGAAATGTTAGAACAAATATGAAACTCTTAATTTTCTACAAACAGAATAGTTCGACTTACTGTGATCTTTCAACCATTACTTATTTTTCGCATAGGCAAATTGAGTGAATTTTCTTTTTTGAAAATAGACTTCCATATCTTAAAAATGACATATGATTCACTAGATTTTGATGAGGATTGGATTCTTAATGATTTTTCAAATTGATGCGTTTTGCAGAGGAATACTCTATTTCTGCCCTATTTTGACTTAATAGTTTACTTCGACTTTAAGATACTTTTTAGGTTGAATTAGAAGTTTTGAATATGAAATTTGTAGATTTAAGTCTTTTCTTTAATTTGAGACTTGAATCACATGATTTGGATATGTATAGCGAAAGTTAGGATCGTTTTCCCATAATTACGCAAATTAGAGTTATGTAGTTAGGGTAATTGCGTTATGGACTTAAATGTTTTTAGGTGATTGGAATGGACATAGGTTATAAATATAAAAATTGTTGTTTCATGTCTGGTCTTCAAGTAAAAATTAGAATCTGGAAATTTTAGTTTGAGATATTATCATTCCTCTGAGGCATATAGGAGTTGGAAATTTTTAATATTGGTTGGAATTGTAGAATTTGGAATGAGGGTGTTAAGTAAAGTTATATGTTTTAGACCTCATCCATGTTTTTTTATTCATTTATGCATTCCTTCCCAAGTGTTGGATAAAAAGGTCAATAAAACATTTAATTTCTCTCTTTCTAAGTGATGGAGTACATTTAAGAAATAAAAAATGGGTGAGTGTGTTAGTGTTGGTGCAATGTATTAACCAAGAGAGAGAGAGAAAGAGAGATAAACTTTATTCTTGAAGCTTCTTGAGTGGATTGATTGAAGAACTTTGAGAGAGAAAGAGAGGAAAAGAGAGAGAGGAGGATGGACTCCTGGAATTCTCTTTTTTCTTCACCCCCTTCTCCTTTTCTTCACACTATTTGAATCATCCAAGACACTTGCAAACAACATATAGATTTTCTAAGCTTTCTAGAACTATTTCCAACTTACTTTAACAATCCATGCGTTGAAGGGAAGTGGATCTTTGGAGTTCATCAAGTTTGATGAAGGAACTTGCAACTTAAGGTGATTTTGTGGTGAAAACTTGGGAGTCTCTTGATCTAAGGGTAAGGTAAGCTTAGATTCATGATTTTAGATTTTGATTTATCACTGAAATAATGGTGAATAACTTGTCTAATGATCTGAATCTAGAAGTATGTTGAAAGATTAGAACAAATATGGAACCCTTGATTTTCTGCAAAAAGAAAGTTTGACTTTTCTATGATCTTTCAGTCATAACTTATTCTGCACATAGTCAAATTGAGTAAGAAACTAGTTTTCCATATCTTGAAAATGACATATAATTTGCTGGATTCTGATTAGAATTGGATTTTTAATGATTTTTCAAAGTGATGCATTCTGTAGAGCAATACTCTGTTTTTGTCCTATTTTGACTGTATATTTTGCTTCGACTTTGAGATGTGTTCTATGCTAAATTAGACTAAGGTACTTCAATCAAGGATAGAATCAAGAATCTAGACTAGTAAGAGTGCATACCCTCCCCTAATTGTGAATGCGACTTATTTTTTGTTTAATGAGAAATGATTTTATATATTTTGCTAATCTTTTTTTTTGGAAAATAATTTTATAATTTAGTTTGAGTATGATATATTCTCTTGAAACGATGATACTGGAAATATGAATTTAGTATGTTAATGCCATATGATTTACATCAAATGGTTGATTGATGTTCATTTGAAAAAAATATGAATACGGGTTGGGAAATGGTTTTATAATTTAGTTACGAATGAAAAAGATGTTTTATGATGACCGATTGTTCACGCAGCTATTGTGGTTTATTGTTCACTTATGATCAGCTAGAGTAAGAGCAATATGAGTAGAGTTGGATACTGGATTGGGTTAATATGATGCGGGGGTTCACCTATCCAAATTTTTGGTTGGCCAGCCATAATTCACCAATAGTGATGTCCAAACTAGCACCAAGGTCAGGACATTTTCAAATATATGAATGAATAAGAACACTTGATGGATCTAATCTTTGACCCCAGCAAAGGTCTTGGATTGGAAAGTGTATTTTCGACAGTCCCAAAGTTTTGAATGAGTTGCAACCCATTTTAATATCCATTCTGATATCCAATTTAAGTATCTATCTTGATATCTATTTTGAATACTCATTTTGATGCAAAAAAGAATGGTTTTTTTTATGTAATAGTTTTGCAAATTGTAAAATTTTTTAAATGATAAAATGAATTTGGTTGTTATGGATTTAGGACATAATCACACTCCCACTTATTGGATTGTGTATAGATTTTCTACTTATTGAGTACGATTGTACTCACTGCTATCTTTTTCTCTCATTTTTTCAGGTTTGTAGTTAGTAGGCACAGCTATAGGACCTTCTTTTGCGATTTATGACATCAATCTCAGTTGGAATCATTTATTTTGCATGAAGTAGTTTTATTTTGGCTTACTTAGCTTGTAGATGGATCCATGGGGAAGGTTAACAAAAGCTGAATTTTGTTGTAATATCGATTACTTATAGCAACTTTATTATTTTGATTGGTCATTTGTGTTAAATTTATTGGAACTTTACTTATTTCATTTTGAGAGAGATCTTATGGATAATGATTTATGAGTATAGAGAATTAGTTGAGAATTGAGATTATGTTGATGAGAGATTAGCTTTGTCGGGTCTCAAAGTTTGTGCCTAGGGTTGCACGTAGTTTGGGACAATATGATGGTTATCACATGCTCGAGTCTGAGGACTGGTAGGTGACACATAGCTATTTTTCAGAGATGCATGATGTCCATATTTGTACAGCTACATAGATTGGATTTGTCTTTTGATATTTATTGTGATGCAAGTGATGACACTATGGGTGCAATTTTGGGCCAAACTGTGGATAAGAAATTTCATTTCATATACTATGTGAGTAGGATTACGAATGAGGCTAGAAAATTCTACACTATTACTGAGAAAGAATTACTTGCTGTCATTTTTTTCATTTGAGAAATTTCGATCTTACTTGTTGCTATCCAAATTTGTTATTCATACTGATTACTCTGTACTTAAATATTTGATTTCAGTGAAAGATGCAAAGCCTAGGTTGTTGCATTGGATTCTTTTGTTGCAGGAATTTGACATCGAGATAAAGATAGAAGAGGAGTTGATAATGCAGCAGCTGTCCATTTATCTAGATTTGAGGAAGATTTCATTGGGACAATGATTGATTATTTGTTGAATGATTCTTTCCCTAATGAAAACTAATTTTCTATTACTCAAATTAATGAACCACGGTATGCTGATTTTGTTAATTTTCTTGCTTGCAGGATTATACCAGGAAGATTGATGGGGCAACAGAAAAAGAAATTCTTTTTCGATGTACGCTATTATCTATGGGATAAGCCCTACTTGCACAAGATTTATGATAATGGTATTATATGGAGATTGTACCCCTACAAGAGGTATGTAGTATCCTTACTTTTTATCATGATAAACAGGTTGATTGTCATCGTGGTCCTTCTCATATAGTAGCTAAGGTACTTTAGTTTGGGTTTTATTGGCTTACTTTATTTAAGGGCGCTTATTTTTATGTTCGTGCATGTAATCAATATCAAAGAACTGAGAATATTTCTAATCGTTATGAGATGCACCTTAACAATATTTTAATTTTGGATATTTTTTATATTTGGGGTATAGATTTTGTGGTTCATTTTTCAAAATCTTTCAATAATGAATTTATTTTTGTTGCTACTGATTATGTGAGCAAGTGGGTAAAGGCAAGTATGTGTGAAAAATGACTCTAAATTGGTATGCAAGTTTTTAAAGAAAAATATCTTTTCCTGTTTTGGTGATCCTAAAACCATAATTAGTGATAAAGGTTTTCATTTTCATAAAGATTTTGAAAAATTTTTAACTAAATATGGTGTTACTCATAAGATTGCTACCGTTTACCATCCCCAAACTAATAGACAAGTTGAGATTTCAAATCGGTTGTTAAAAAACCTTTTGGAAAAATTTGAGAGTTTTTCTCGTAACGATTGGTCTATTAAGTTAGTTGATACACTTTGAGTGTATAGGACCTGATTGGTATGTCACCTTATCGTTTGGTTTATGGTAAGGCATGTCATCTTCTTGTTGAGTTAAAGCATAAAGTCTATTGGGTAATGAAATATCTAAACTTTGTTTTGTCTTTTGCAGGTACAAAAAGGAAGATGTGGTTAAATGAGCCGGAGGAATGGGCAAAACGAGGCATATGAGAATGCAGTGATTTACAAGAAAAGAACAAATGCAAGATTTGATGTTGCGATTAAGAAATGAGAGTTTGAGATTAGTGATAAAGTTTTAGTATATAACACTCGTTTGAGATTTTTTTTAGGGAAGTTAAGATCAAGATAGTATGGACCGTTTGTTGTGACACAAGTATTCTCGTATGGAGTAATAAAATTTTCGAATGAGTAAGGTGAAAAATTCAAAGTCAATGGGCATCATTTGAATATCTATGAGGATGGGACCAACATGAAGGAAGGGGTCCATCATTTTCTTTATCGATTGATGAGCATAAGAAACTCTTTGCACGAGAGGAAGAGAAGTTGTTATTAGAGAGGAAGTTGCATGTTCATCAGCTTATTCATATGAGTTTTCTATTCTTTTGGTTTAGTTAATGATTTTTTTGTGCATTGTGGACAATGTTTGGTCTAAGTGTGGGGGGAACATTTTGATTTTTTCGGAATTTGTTTTTAAAATTGAAAAAAAAAACCTTAAAAACTTTAAAAGAAAAAAAACTTGAGTTTTGATGAGTATTTTCCATACGAATAAAACTTTCATGAATTTTCTAATTTTTATGTATTACTTGATTTGAATTAGATTTAATGAAAGATGACTGGTATTAGTGATTATTTGGTACATGATTAAGTATCCATTTTTTTGTGGTTGATTTGAAAAATTGACACGTAAAATTTAACGCTAAATTTACTTAATTGAGAAATTGAGGCTTAAAGAGTAAAATTTTTTACTCTCATTTTTCTTGTCGAGTATATATCAGACGTGAATTGATCATTCTAGAATTTATTTTATTATATATTTTGAAACCATATTTTTTATTTTTATATACCAAAATGATTAAAACACATAGATTTACACATTTTGACTTTTGGAAAAATATCATTCCTGACATTTTATATCTCTTAGTTAACTCATTTGAGTTTAGACAATTTCTTTTTTAAATTAGCCACATAATTTTTTCCCATGACCCTTTTTTTTTTCTAATTCTAGAATTTAAATCCAAATTCACTTATATACTTATAGTTGATAGCATGGAATTGTGTTTTTAGGTATTATATTTTTCTCTTATATGTAGGAGTTATATATATATATATATATAT
This sequence comes from Dillenia suffruticosa, assembly GCA_033439265.1. NCBI lineage: Eukaryota > Viridiplantae > Streptophyta > Magnoliopsida > Dilleniales > Dilleniaceae > Dillenia > Dillenia suffruticosa. The sequence continues at coordinate 14,759,563 of JAVTVX010000012.1, read as the reverse complement.
AAATTTAATCATTATGTTGTGTTATGAAGAAAAAAAACAGAGAGCAAAAACTAGTAAAATTTGAAAAAGAAAAAAGAAATGGTGCTAATTGAAAAAAAAAGGAGAACAAAAGAAAAAAGAAAAAAGAAAAAACACAAAAAAATGAAAAAAATTGATAAAGCATTTGATTCTTGGATATTATTTGCTCTTATAGTGGAGTTTTATTACATCATTCTTATCACTTTGTATATTTATAGTTAGAGCTTTATATATTTTAGGATTCGAAATTGTGGAAATTAATATGTTTTTTGTTTTAATATAAACAATGTCCAGTCTTGATATATTAATATTTTTAGTGAATTATTTTAAATCAAATATTTTTACTATTTACCCTACCCTTAACCCTAGTGTCACACCGCAATTCCACCCCTTCTCCGAGATTTCATCAGCGACGGATTGCCTAACTCTTGCCATGACTCACTCCCTCAACTAACTTAAGATATGTAAGAAAACAAACCTTTTATTCATAAAATTTATCATATTGATATATACACAGCGAGGCAACGGAATAATTACAACTATTAGAACTCCACTTTTGCCTGAAAAATATTCACTACAACAAAGGGAACCACTCCTTATGTTAGATAATTTACACTTCTTTATCTTGGGTTCTTGCATTAGTATAAAGATATTTTTGTATGAATTTGACAACTTAGTGAGGTTCATGTGGACTGCCACTAGTATGTATTTCGACATTTGACAAAACTCTTGTTTGCTCGACTTATCTTAACACATACCGACTTATATGACAATCACAAATATATGCTTTGATGGAATATATAATAATGGTAAATCACGGTAGTTATGCATAAAAAGATGTATGAATAAATGGACACTCACCTCAAAGACTTGTCTTAATCGGGGGTTCAGTAAAGTGACTTATTTTCTCGAAGCAACACCTTTCTCTTTTCTCTTTTTTTTTCCTTTTCTTTCTCTCTTTCTCTTTCCTTTCCCTCCCTCTTCTCTCTCTTGGCCGAATTGGTTGGGGAATGGAAGGCGTAGAAGGGGGAGGGGTATTTATAGGCATAGCTGGGTTGATAAGTCAGGACTTTGGCTCCTTAGGTGACGACACGTGGCAAGAGAATTTACATGTGTATGGACAAGTGTCACGTGGTGGCATGTGGATGGCATGTGTGATGATACATCATCGCGGCAGTAAGGCGATTGAACTTGTAACGCTGTCGGACTTTAGGTTAGGTGCAATATACTTTAATTCAGGTTATAGAATATTCAGTTGCAATATACTTTCATTCATTTAAGTAAATGGACATTTACTTAAGAATTACACGTAAATAAAAAAATATTCCTAATTTGGATTCTATAAAAATGGTTTCAAAACCTAATTTTTTAAGAATAAAAAGTCATCTCTGCATTGCATGAAGAAAATTCGCAATGTCTAACTTTGATGGATTTTATTTGAAGCGTTAATAAATTAGAAAGATTCTAAAAAAAATATTTTAATCTAATTCAATTATAAGAAATAATTATAGGGACTTTTTTTTTCTCATTTTCTAAATATTTCATATATCTAATTTTTTGGGTACTTTATCTCCGACGAATTGATCAAATCTTGGTTTTTAATATTCCAAGTGTTTTATTTCGTACCCAATTCACTTGTTTGAGTAGCATCATCATTCCACTATTAGTAATAAATTAATTTTTACATCTAAATTGGGGTATATGACATTCTTTCCCCTTAAAAAATTTCATCCTTGAAATTTGTACCTGATCACAGGAACAGAATAGGATACTTTAGCTAGATCTCATCTTTAAGTTCCCATCTAATGTTTTCTATTCTTGTGATTGCTTCAAAGTACTTTCACTAAATGTACTTCCTTTGTTCTAAGCTTCTTCACATCATACTCTAAAATCTTGACTGGTTTTTTCTCATAAGTCAAATCTTAACGATGATGAAGTGGTTGGTAGTCTAGTATAAGGTCTGGATCGGGTTGGTACTTTCGGATTAATGATACATGGAATACATCGCAGATTGGGTCTAGATCCATTAATACTTTTTTCTCCAATTCTATCCCAATAAATTGGTAACTGGCATTTTCTTCCATAAAATGTTTCGAAAGGAGCCATACCAATCGTGGATTGGAAGCTGTTATTGTATGCACACTCTACAAGTAGTAAATGCTTGTCTTAACTTCCATTAAAGTCCAAAATGCATGCTCCAAGCATATCTTCTAATACTTGAATAGTGCATTCAGATTGTCCATCAATCTGAGGATGAGAAGTTGTGCTAAACTTCAACTTGGTATTGAGAAGTTGCTGTAGTTATTTCCAGAGTTAAGAAATAAACCTTAAATCTCTGTCAAAAACAATACTATGAGATATACTCCATGCAATTTAACTACTTCATCCATATTTATCCTACCCAATTTTTCAATGGGATAAGTCATTTTGATAGGAAAAAAGTGAAAGGATCTGGTAAACCTATCCACAATTAACCATATTGCATCATGCCCATTCTTACTCCTTGGTAATCCACAAACAAAGTCCATAGTTATTTCATCCCATATCCATTTTGGAATTAGTAAGGGCTGTAACAAGCCTAATGGTCTTTGGTGTTCTGTTTTAACTTGTTGATGGATTAAGCATATGGAAACATATGATATTCCACCAATAATGCTCCTTCAAATTTTTATACATCTTAGTTCCTCCCGAGTGGTAGCATACTTCGAGCAATGTACCTCATCCAAAATTTTTATTTGTAAAACCTTGTTATCAGGTACACATATCCTCCCTCAAAATTTTACCATTCTATCCTGAAATTCTTAGTAATCTAACAATTTATTCCTCTAGCTTTTCCCTAAACTTTTGTAGTTCTTGGTCTTATTCTTGAGCAATATTGATTCTTGAGTATAATTCTATATGGATTCTTATATTGGCACAACTAATCTCTAGATGAATCTTAATAGGCTTCCAATGGGCCAATTGCTCCAACTTCTCTCGTTCTTTTACTCTTACTTTTGCTATCTTCCTTTTTCTACTAAGGGCATTTGCAACCACATTTGTTTTTCCTATTGGTAGTTGATGGCACAATCATAATCCTGATGAAATTCCAAAGAAGCAAGCAATGAGAAATGAATAAGAACTTCGAGTACTTTATTGATGTTTCAAAGAGAGCATACAAGAGGTTGAAGGCATTTTTTCATACCTCTTAAAAGCAACTAGCTGCCCTATTTATAGAAGAAGAGAAAGAGAGTTGAGAGAGGAGAAAATAAGAGGGGGAGAGAGGGCATTGCCCTCTCTATCCGTTGGACCCAATGGCTAGTTCTTTTACTAGCCGTTGGGGGCCTTTGGCCCCCAATTTTGCTGGCCCGGGCTGGGCCCAAAACCCGTGGGCTAGATCCATTTAGGGCCCATTACATTGCCTCCCTTTTTACTTTACATTTGGGTCTTGTTCTAAGAGCACAAAGTTTACTGGATTGGGACAACCATATGTCCTAATTGTGCTTTATTTCAACACTCCCCCTCAAGTTGGGTGTGTATATGTCTATAACACCTAACTTGCCCATATTCTTGTGAATGTGATTGGCGGTTCCCGGTTTTGTAAAGATGTCAGCAACTTGAAGATCACTTCTTGTAAAGCTAGGAATGATGAGCTTGTCTTCGTTCTTTTGTCTCACAAAGTGACAATCTACCTCAATATATTTTGTTCTTTCATGAAACATCGGATTTTAGGCTATGTGAATTGCCAATTGGTTGTCACAATAGAGTTGAATTGGAGTTGGAACTATGAACCCTAGCTCTTCAATTAGAGCCCTTAACCAAACTATTTCACTTGTTGCGGCTGCCATTGCTCTATACTCCGCTTCAGCACTTGATTTTGACACCACATGTTGTTTTTTGTTTTTCCAAGCTACTAGATTTCCTCCAACAAACATGCAATATCCTGTAGTTGATCTTCTATCTTCAGAATCTCCGGCCTAATCCGCATCACAATACCCTATGATTTGTGAGCTGCAATTTTTCTTCATCCAAATTCCCATGCCGCGTGTGCCCTTTAGGTAGTGAAGTATTCTTTCAGTGGCTCTCCAATGCTTTCTTTTTGGCTTGTGCATATGTTGGCTAACTTGTCCCACAGCAAAGGAGATATCAGGCCTTGTTATAGTGAGATAGATTAGTCTCCCTACAAGCCTTTGGTATCTCTGTTCATCCTCAAACTCTTCGTCTTCATTTTTAAGGCCACAAGAAGTGCTGATCGGACAACATGCGGGCTTGGCACCTAACTTTCCGGTTTCCTGCAAAAGAAGCACATACTTTCTTTGTGATAGAACAAACTCATTTGGACAATAGGCAAGTTCTATCCCTAGAAAGTACTTTAGTTTCCCTAAATCCTTAATCTCAAACTTTGTTTGGAGAAATTTCCTAACTTGATTAATTAAGTTCAAGTCATTTCCGGTTATGATTATATCATCTACATATACTAGGACTATAATGAATTTATCTTTTAGTTTCTTAACAAAAAGAGATGAGTCACTAGTGCATTTCTTAAAGTCATGATCAAGAAGAGTAGAACTAAGTTTGGCATACCAAGCTCTTGGTGATTGTTTAAGTCCATAGATAGCTTTCTTTAATTTGCAAACTTTGTTGTCTTGATGAGAGAAACCCGGAGGAACCTCCATATACACCTCTTCTTCTAAGTCCCCTTGAAGAAAGGCATTTGCAACATCCATTTGAAATAGAGGTAGAGAGTAGTTGGCAGCAAGGGATAAGAGTACACGAATGGTATTCATTTTTGCCACGGGAGCAAATGTTTCCTTGTAGTCTACTCCATAAGCTTGAGTAAAACCCTTGGCAACCAATCTTGCCTTGTATTTGTCAAGACTCCCATCACTTTTGTGTTTGATTTTGTAGACCCACTTGCACCCTACGGCTTTTTTCCCTTTTGGAAGTGATGTTATTTCCCATGTTCCATTTTTTGCTAAAGCTTCCAACTCATCCTTCATAGCTTGCACCCACTGAGGTTGGTTTTTAGCTTCTTCAAAAGATCTTGGCTCTTCATGAAGATCTATGTTCCGAATGAATCTTTGATGGCTGCAAGAAGTATTAACAATTGAATAATATTTGGAAATGGGATGAGAATGTTGAAATATCAAAAAATAGAGCACAAGAAATGAAGAATACTTCTGAATTTTATTGAAGAAGAATGAGAGCATACATGGACAGATTTGAGAGCATTTTTCTCATAGAGTTTTGGAGATACAATGAGGCTCTATTTATAGAGAAAAGGAAAAAATAGCCAGTAGATAGTGATTCAAAAGTAATATTCCCGTTGGAGCTCAAACCCCAAGGAATTCCAACAGCTAGTTTTTTGACTGTTGAAATATATACTACCCAAACTGTCCTTAGCTATTTGGGTTTGCTTCCTAGACTTTTCTCCAAACTTTTGGGCTTCCTTGGGCCTATTTTTGAATGTATTTTGGGTTGGTTAAGGCTGCCCAAATGTGTCATGCTTGCTGGACAATGCAGGCTGATTTTTGGGCTTCTAAGTAGATGCACTTGGTTGGTGATGAAGATGGGTTAAGTTATCCTTCTTTTCAACACACCCCTCAAGTTGGGTGCGTAGATATCGATAGTGCCCAACTTGTTCATGATTTCTTGAAGATGCATTGCAGTTCCCCCTTTTGTGAAGATATCAGCTAGTTGCTCTTTTCCTTTGATGTAGGGAGTGGCTATAAGCTTTTCTTCCACCTTTTGTCGAATGAAGTGACAATCAACTTCTATGTGTTTAGTCCTTTCATGGAAGACCGGATTGGATGCAATATGAATCGCCGATTGATTGTCACAATGCAAGTTGATTGGTGTAGAAACATTGAACCCTAATTCCTCTACTAGAGCCTTCAACCATACAATCTCACTGGCCGCTGACGCCATTGCCCTATACTCAGCCTCTGCACTCGATCTTGACACCACATGCTGTTTTTTGCTCTTCCATGCTACCAAGTTGCCTCCTACGAACATGCAGTACCCGGTGGTAGATCTTCTATCCTTTGAATCGCTCGCCCAATCTGCATCGCAAAAGCCTTCAATTTGGGAGCTTCCACTGTTCTTCATCCAAATACCTAGTCCGGGTGATTTCTTGATGTAGTGAAGGATGCGCTCAACTGCTCTCCAATGACCCTTCTTTAGAGAATGCATATGTTGACTAATTTGGCTCACGGCAAAGGCTATGTCTGGCCTAGTGATGGTGAGGTAGATCAGTCGTCCTACAAGTCTCTGATATCTCTCTATGTCCTCAAATGGCTCCTCATCATCTACTAGAGGTCCAGTGGTGACAATAGGGCTACAAGCTGGCTTCCCTCCTAGCTTTCCTGTTTCCTGCAAAAGATCAAGAGCATATTTCCTTTGGGATAGAATTAACCCATTATTACAATAGGCTAACTCAATTCCTAGGAAATACTTTAGTCTCCCTAAATCTTTAATTTCAAACCTAGAACTCAAGAAATTTCTAACTATATCTATTAAATGCATGTCATTTCCTGTAATGATGATATCATCTACGTAAACTAAGACTATCACAATTTTATCATTGTTTTTTCTAATGAAAACAGATGAGTCGCTATGGCATTTAACAAATCCACTACTAAGGAAAGCATGGCTTAATTTTGCATACCATGCCCTTGGGGATTGCTTCAACCCATAGATAGCCTTGCGTAGTTTGCACACATTTCCTCCTTGTTGTTGGAACCCTTGAGGAAGTTGCATGTACACTTCTTCTTCGAGATCTCCTTGAAGGAACGCGTTTGCTACATCCATTTGAAACATGCTCCATCCATGGTTCACCGCAAGAGACATCAAGACCCTAATTGTGTTCATTTTGGCAACGGGTGCGTATGTCTCTTTGTAATCTATCCCATACGCTTGAGTGAATCCTTTAGCCACAAGTCTTGCCTTAAACCTTTCAATTGATCCATCACTTTTATATTTGATTTTGTATACCCATTTGCATCCGACGGCCCGCTTGCCCTTTGGAAGAGAGGTGACTTCCCATGTACCGTTCTTAGTCAATGCA